>HG993135.1:13874375-15165000 GCA_905231865.2 Boloria selene
TAAAAAGTACATAAAACAGATTTAATAAAATGTTAAACAAAACAACAAATTCACAATAATTTTAATCATTTTGAATTGACTCACTAAAACAAAATGGGCACAATTTTTTGAACCCATTTCCTCTAGCTACAGGCCTTTATGTCATACTAATCCTCTTCCAGGCCAATCGTCTACATGTAAATACAAAATAAATATAACTTTAATCTAATTTATTGAAATTTTATTACTTATCAATGTAGCGTTGTCGTCATCAGATAACGGTTCGATTTCATTAACGCTTCCGTTCCGTTTTGATTTACATTTAGAATTTATATTTATACAATAAGGCATTTATTTAAGCATTCGTCATGTTTATTATAAAACTAGCCTTTCCCGCGGCTCCGCTCGCGTTCTAAAGGCTGAAAATCAATAGAAATATTTTTCTCTCGTTTTTGTATTTTTCATTGATGCTCCTATTAGTCGTAGCGTGATGTATTATAGCCTTCCTCGATAAGCGGACTATCCAACACAAAAATAATTTTTCGATTCGGACCGGTAGTTTCTGAGATTAGCGCGTTCAAACAAACAAACAAACAAACAAACTTTTCAGCTTTATAATATTAGTAAAGATATGTAGTTATTGACCTTTGTATGGTCTCAGTACTTTAAAAGAGTTGCTGTAGATTTAACTGTTACGTGACACAAATACATATTGCTAATTTTACATCTAATTTTATAGTTTGTATCCCCAAAAAATAAGTTTGTTGCCATAGGATTAGTCACACAAAGCTCCCATTGATTTATGATCTAAACCCATGAATCCTTAATTAGTAATTTCGATGCTCAATTGACCGGATGCGCGTTTCAACTCCAATCGCGAACCGAATAATTTGACCGCACTGGACATCCGGTGTCCTTCATAATAAACTTGATCTATGCATGCCAAAATAATTCTTAAATTGTCGGCATAAGTCCGAAGCTCTGCAAACGATGAGTTTACAGTTATCGCCAATCTACAATCGTCTTAACATGAAGTAGAAACAGCGTTCAAATTTAAATGTATACCGCGTCACATATTATTATTTGGCTGAGTTACGTTTTTTCTGTGAGAAAATCTCCCAGCCGTATCGTATTATGCGATTCCATTTAATTCAATGGCACAGATTTTTCTTTATTAAGTAATGTTAGCTGGAAATCTTTATTTTATTGTTACTACAGCCATTGTCAAGGCAATGTACGGGATTTATCCAAATACCGTGAAATTAACTAATGTCAACGATAAGTGATCATTAAGTAATGGTGCGTGGGATTTGTGGTTTGTTTTGGAGTTTGGTAAACTGATTTATATATATTTCAAGAGAGAGAGGGAAGGAGAGACAGAGGGAAGTAGAGAGAGAGGGATAAAAAGAGAGAGGGAGAGATCCGTTGTGTATAACTTGTAATTGTAACAAGTTTAGTACAAGTTTATAGAAGAAATTACTCGAGATATTACGAGTTCATCTGTTGTTGACATAGAAATTGTACCTGCTTTGAAAATATGAATCGATTTACGAATTATTACATTGTGTAAATCTGACCCAGACGCGTGGCGAATATTTAACGTCAAGTCGCAGTCGATACTTCGCATTAGTCATTAACGATACGCAGGTTGTGAGAGAGTCGAAAATATGCCGGTTTAGTCATCGTTTTGTAATGTGTACGCGATTCGCCTTAATATTTATCGGCTCTACGACTGTTGCACATCTGAGTGCTAAAACGTCCAAAACAAACTGTACCGGATTGACCTTCGTATAGGGAAATGACTTGCTACAGATTTATAACAGCTACCAGCTTGTCCAATTAATTATATCACTATCTAGAAAACAAAAAAAACATTTGTGGTACTATAATTGTTTTATAATTTGTAAAGATATCTTATTTCAAAAAGCATATTGCTTTTGCACAACTTCTATCATAATTTACTAGGTGTTCACCGAAGCTTAACCATCATTACTTAAATGCTTAAAACAATAAGCGGTTGTAAGCCTAATTATGACATCTACTATTCTTATCGTAATCGCTTTTAAAGCTGTCCCATTCGCATCGCCATTGTAATCAGAAGTTATAAAACCTTGACTTCAAAGATAGGAATCATTAGCCTTAGGCATTTTCGAATTTGCAAACTGGCAACCCCAAAATAATTGGTCCGAATTTAATATCGTCCTTTCTTATGTTCCCACGGAGTTTTAAAAAAAAACAAAATGCATCCGTGCCTCGGGCGTTAAGAAACGGTGTATTAAACCCGTGCTTTTGTCAGATGGTCGTTTGATTGGTGATTCTCTATTATTATACTGTATAATATGTTGTTCTACCGATTTTAAACTACTTTGATGCGTGTGAGTACTTAAGTAGCATGATTTATTATCATAGATAAATTGTATCTACCCATATGGTAAGGATACTTCTAATTCGAATCCAGTCACTTCTTTTTAGGCTTTTTAAATGTGCTTTAGCTATGTTTTTTATTATTTTAGTTATGTACCTATTTATTGTAGGAGTAATAAGTAATAGACTATGATGATGACAGATGTCAAAATATTTATGTTGCCATTTTAATTTTTTTTGTAATATCATTATCAGTTTAAGATAATGTTGTTTAAAACCTTTATCCTTTTGTCGAAAGCACTGCAACCGGCTAACTAATGCTATAGGAAGTGGATTTTGCAAGCCTACTTTTGAGACCGGTTTGATACAAGATTCGCCTCAGTTACTTGCCGATGTGAAATTGTTGTTTTGGTTAACACATACGAGTATGAGTATATCTTGTACTAAAATGGTACCTATTATAATATGAAAAAATAGGATAAAATCTTGTAAATTTATGTATTCAGACGAACTCATTAACTTTATAATATTAGTAATTCTATGGAACTATACTTTAAGAATAATGTTAACATGTAAGTAATATACATTTTTATATATGTAACGATGTCCGAAATCAGCTTTAAATTAAATAGATACAGTAATAGAGTCTTATGGAGACAAACATTGAAACTTTAAGGTTTATTATGTATAATTTAATCTTATTATTTTAAATATTCAACTTCAATTAGCACCTTGAATTAAGTTGGAATATAGCAATGCTAACCTGTCGATTGGTCGCCATATATAGACAGTCATCAGCGTAGGTAGCTCGAGTGGCATAACCCCACGAAAATAATGTTGGCTAACACTTAATATTTGAATCTCACTGTGTTTTAGATCCCCTCACTTGTCACTGCGTTTTTTGTTTATTTTTACTTATTTCAAAATGAGTTACGTTGACTTCCTGTACGATTTACTCGAGGTAAGTCCTATATTTTTTTTCAACATAATGTTATTACAAGCAAAAAAGCTTTTACTTTTTCGTACCTTTAAACTTTCTTTGTTATAAAGTTTGATGTATAGTGTGTTTATTAAAACTTTACTTAACATTAATATTACATTAATATTTACGCGAGGAAGCTTTCTACGAACATTCAATAACTATCAATGAAACAAAAATATAAACGCAGTCGGATAAACACATTGGCGCCCGAGTATTATCCATTCATTCAGTAGATTAACACGTCTAAGATATGTTTAACCAAGGGTTCACCCTATTTATTCAGTTTAATCTTAACCGTCGTCGTAATTAACTTTGAAGTTCAGTTATAGTTATAGGGTTCTCGGAAGGGGTACTGTCGTCAGTTAAGAGGCGTGAGAACTTGGGCACTATAGAATCAATTGCGCACTTACATTAGTATGTATAAAGTATGCCTTCACTACATGATACTAATTAGTTTTTACCTGGGACTTCTAATTTATTACGGAAACTGTAACTATGAAGTTAAAATCTAATCGTATGTGACGTTCTGACAAAAAAATAAAAAATATCCATTGTTTAACCGTTTTCAACACGCCCTAACCTGTTGCGTCTTTCTCGTGGCTTACTTCTCAACAGGTTTCATTAAGACATGTCCAAACATGTCCGATTCTATGATATGAATCCTAAATGTTGTTTTAAAGCCATATTTATACCTCAGAAATAGTCCTAAAAGGCCTCTTGAATAAGATTAGCATCCGTTACGTTTGTTTAGAGGTATTTTGATAAGTATCCTTAAGCTACTGTTTAAAGTTAACTGTCTTTTATTGGGCCATTACCATGTGTGGTATATAACTGTTATGACACTATTAACGGGACAAGACTCACATATTATTTTATACAACCAACTAGCGATTCGCCCTCGTTTTTCTAATGTTCATCCCTAGATTTAGCGTGAGCGAAGCCTAAGGTTCCCCTAGTTATACATACCTATATACAGTTCTCGAGGCATAAGCTCAGCTTTGCATTTGTGTGAGTGATAGCGAAAAGCCAATAGCCGCGCATCAAAAACCAGTTAAAACTGGTTTAAACCAATCTCGCAACGTCTATCCGTATCGTCGTGCCTATCCGTACACTGCACTCACACAAATGCAAAGCTGAGCTTATGCCTCGAGAACAGTACCTTCCTCTTGAATCACGCTGTGTAGTTTTAAAGATCATAGGGACAGACAGACAGCGGGAAGTGACTTTGTTTTATACTATGTAGTAATTAAGACGTACAAATTTTGTACCTCTTAATTTGTTTTGTTTCTTTTCTATTTTACTCTACTACAACTAACCATTTAGTAGTTTTTTATCATTTCAATTCCCTCGCGGTTTATTCGTAACATACATTTTAACGGTTAGTATAAAGTTTTCAGAGATGAGATATGTAATGTCGCGCAGTAACATTATTCTATATTTTACCTGATAATGCCTGATAATATTTTAAATACTCGAAAGTATAAGAATTTTATTACTATATGTATTTTTACTTCTTTACTTTCATAATATACTTTTTGTCAAGCGTTGATTGATGATTTTGTTACAAGGTCTTCGCAACTGCACAAGGAATTCACAACTTTTAGCTAAATATTTTTATATCTTTATTAATGTTACAAGATAGCAGTGCTTTGATTTCTAGGACTTCAATTTCATCACAAACATAATTTTCTTTGATATGTAAATTGTTACTAATTAATCTATAGTGATTAAGCGCAAAAATTATGCATATTTTTTGTAATAAAATATATAGATATGACGGAATTATTGTTTTAGAGAGGAAACTGATCATGACATACATTTTCTTTCTTAATATAACGTTATGCAAGGATAAGGGTTAGCTTAGTTCAAGAGGACAGAGTCAGGCTTCTATAACTTTACATAGGAAAATTTTACAAATTACATAATATTAAATATTAAACATTAAAATATACTATGCAGCTTTATAACAGAAAACTCGCCCTCACTTCTGATGAAACGTTTAGCTCATTTTGTAGTTACCTACTTGCTGTGCCGAGGGTCGCGGGTTCGAAGACAAATTTAAGAAAAATACTTTTACTTATTAGATAAATAGATTATTGATTTTTATCATAATAATTAATAATATTCGAAGCGATATTTCCTAAATTAGGTGCTTTTTAAACAATGAATACTTTCTATTAAAATTTTAAAGAAAGTGTATTTTTAGTTATATTTGAATGATTCATTTTCAACCATAATATTGTGTATTTGTATCGATAAATGTAAGTAGATACGGTATATCTACGAGATAGGTGATAGGTAAATATGAGATGTGGGTCGCTCTCGCTTATCGCAACGCCTCGGGTCGTCAACGTGTCTTGCGAAAATAATCGCAAAACCTATTTTGGAATGTCCGCTTTTTATAGGAAAGTGTTGCAAATACCAGTTTTTAACAATTTTACGAATTCACATTGCTGTTGATGGTATTTTTAAAATTAGTGTAATAAGGGACTTGATTAGTATTTAAAACGTAGCACTATTTAATCATTAATGCCTCGTTCTAAACTCTAGTTATCTAGTATCTATGTATCTTAGTGGTATTTTAGATTAAACTTTTCAATATTTAAGTGTTACCTAAGTCTTTAAGTCTTTTATCGAAATTACAAATGTGACAAACATATTCGGAACTTGTAACCTATTTGGAAATTAAGGCAGTGATTTAGAGATAAACATCCATCATGCTGCTAAGAAAAGAGAACACTTTGCCCTTTTGCTTATGACCCTAACGTAGTCATATTGTTTAATTACCCGCTGTAAAAGTATTCTATATGTTTACCAGGATACCCAGCTATGATCATACCAAATGTTATCAAAATCTGTCCAGTGGTTTTATCGCAGTGCGTTTACAGTAAAATAAACAAAAAATCATAAAAACTATATTGGTCTCAGTATCGATAATAATTACTACTTATTTCAATAGGATTTGCCAAAAAATATTAGACAGATTCGACTACAATTTTATTATATGTCTGAACTAAATTATAAGCATTTTTTAGTATAAAAAAAATAAAAAAGTAAAATAAAACTTCAATTACAAAATGTTACATCTTTAGTAACTCGAGATTATCTTAATTGAATGTAAAGTAATGTACGTTTTAATTCTCATAGTTCTCACAAATTTATCGTCAGATGGATCTCTTACATAAGTTAATTGTTGACGTTCCTTCGCAGTAGTGATGTGAACATTTCTTTCTGTAACTATAATGTGTATGAATGTGGCCATGAACTTGGCTAAATTTCATGCAACGAAAACTGGTTTCAGATTTAATTTTTTTTTCGTTTTTTCGCGATATCTATTTTAATCGATACTTTACTTTCTATTGTCAAAAATTTATGGTACGATACTTGTATATAAGTATTATTATGATGTACCATTTTTATGTCAAGAGTTAATCTTAAAATGTACCAATTTGTTTATCGGTTATTAAACTCGGAAAGAATCGGTTTGTTTTGATCGATAATCAAAACAAATCGATTATGTAAGTAGTATGTAAAAAAATGTGAGCCGATAGGTAAATTCAATCAAAAATCGATTTTACTAATTGAAACATAACAATATTGCGGACATAGTATTCGTAATAGAAGTTTAGGTTAAGGATATTTAATACTATGTATCAAATGTTCTAAATTTTTTGCTTTATTTTAAATTCTAATGCACTCTAGACTAAAGAATATCCATCTTCATCATAATAATTACACTTGTAACGTCTTCAAGATAGAAAATGGTTACTTCTTCCGCTGTAGCCGCAATATCCGGTCAGTAACTAGCATGAACCATTTGTATTTTTTAGATCTATGTATTTACATTAATTATTAGTCTAGTAGCGTAGAATTGGTACTCAAAATGCCATTTTGACTTAACAAGACAGTTTTAATTTGGTGCAATTTGCCTAGGAAACCTTAGAATTCATTTTCAGTTACATTATGTATCCGTAGTAACTATTTAACTAAGTAATCTGTGATATTGTATATTTTATATTAATATATTATGATTTGAGTGGCAAATATAAACCCATATGTATTGTAATTTCTTTTAATATTTCCTCCCAACTTAAGTTGAGTAACAAGCCGCGTAAAAACCATAATTCAATTTACAGGGAACTTAGTTTCATGCTAGAGAAATAAGTAAGAATTTAACAAGTAAGTTGTATGAGTCAGGACGTATTCACCTACAGTAGTATTACGGTTATTTCAAAGCTAAGACGTATTGTTAGTCATTTATTACGCACAGAACACCACAATATAGATTTGATTATTAGAAATTTAATGTTTTTACTTCAATTTCAAATGTAAAATATAACCTCTTATGAAAGTTCGACTCGTTGATGTACATTTGGCAGTGATTATCATACTTCGTATAGACAAGATAAATGTTCGACTAATAAAGAAATTTTTAAGCCAAATATTTACATATCTTCATACTTATTATATATAAAATATCCGTATCATGTTGATCCAGGATGATCTCCGAAACTACTTATCCCTAATGTTTTTTTTTTCAAATATGTGATTTGTCTACTGGAACAAATATTTTTTATGGAAAAATTAACGATTTTTTTGATTTTGATAAAATAAAAATTATAATATGTATATATTTAATATATTTATTATTTAAATATAGGCCTTATATAAATAGTAAATATATTAAATATATAACACTAGTTTTCAATGCTATAGAGGAAAATGGACAATACATTTCGAAAATAACTACTTTATCTGTAAAATTATAATTCATAACATAAATAGCACCGGAGACACGTTCTGTTTAGTTTTTAAACCACATTAACTTGCAAAATGTTTGCGTAACGAATGTTATGCGAAATTACAAAACGTATAGAGACTGCTGTCGTTCAACTTGATTATTACTATATAACAACTTCACTATATAATAATTTAATAGATAGCACTTTACATATTTTACAATTTAGATAAATAATCCATGTTAGCTAATATTTAGTTTCTTCACAGTGTATTCGATAGAAAATCGTCATTAAATATCTTAAAATATAGTTATTTTACATTTGATAGCAAAATTCATTGCTTTTTATCATAATTAGACCCCGTAACCCGTTAGTGAGTAAGACTGAATATCAAGTTTTTTATGAATCATTTTCTAACAAAATATGGCGGTATTTAAATTGTCTATACTAATATTATAAAGCTGAAGAGTTTGTTTGTTTGTTTAGTTGAACGCGCTAATCTCAGGAACTATTGATGCTCCGCTCCTAATGGTCGTAGTGTTATATAATATAGCCTATAGCCGTCTTCGATAAACGGACTATCTAACACAAAAATAATTTTTCAAATCGAACCAGTAGTGACTGCTGAACTTTATAATATTAGTATAGATTTATCATAGTGTATTTCGAGTTTCGACTCGTTCATAATAAAAGTATCGAACGTTTGCAAAAAACTAAAGTGTCTAAAAAACTCGTCGTCTAAATTTCCAAAGGAACTTGCAAATCGCACGACAATAACAATATCCGGTGTCAATCAATCTGCGTGATTGTTTGCATTTGTGAACTGATTTGAACCTTAGCACTTTGCAATAACGCTTGTGACCATAGTTTAGGACTATAGATCATTCTTTATTGCTTCAACATAAAGAATATTTTACTTTAAGCGTATGTAGATAGGGTACAAATTGGGTTCTTTGGTTGTTTCGTGGGATTATCCAATTGAACTTAAACGGTTAGTGACAGCTTAGAGAGGTCACACTCATTGAGTGAATTGTGTGATTGAGCTTTATCAATGAAGGTACAGCAATCAGAGTGCTCCTAATAGACTTGTATAGGGGCAGTGGAATAAGTGTTCTGAAATATTTACCTGTTCAGTTTAAAACGAACAAAATATTTAACAACTACCTACCTAGGTAACTTATTATTTTAAAACCTACTAAATATGTTATTTTTATTTGAACTGCTTTAAAAATACATATTACATTGTTACTATTTATGAAGTGTTGGGGCATTTTTTTTATTTTTGCCATTCAATAAACATCTATTGTCTTGCTTTATCTAGATTCTAGGCTCTACCTCAAAAAATCAACGCGGTCATACTCTTTTGTGATAACGTTTCCGATTCCCATATAACAGATTGATTTACTGTGTGTCGGCGTCTTTGTGATAACATGTTCCATGGTGATAACAGTCATTTATGATTTAGTATAAAATAAATATAAAATATAGATTATATTATTACTTGAAGTAGCACATAGGATATAAGATTTATAAATTAATGATATATTTGCAATCATTTTTGTTTTATTACTTTGATGCTTAAGCACGTAATTCTGGTTTTACATTTCCTGTTTCGTTGATATCCTACTGAAAAGCTTTAATTTAAAATTAAAACAAACCATAATAAATCCGCGACAAAATCCGAAAAGATAGTTTCATTTATAATAGCTTTAATTTAATTTATTTCAATTAAAATTACCATTCGAATGGAATATAATGTATTAAATAAATAATTATTAATTATATCAAAATCTAAGTATTATTTAACAAAATTTAAATTTATTTGGTTTCAAACCAAATATGTAAATTAAAAATTGATCGAACGTGCCTATTCACTTCGGATGCGCATACGCAGCGTGTTGAGAATGCTTTGTTTAGACGTGTGGTATTTGTAGTATGCTTGTTTCTCCACATTTAGGAAACTAATATGTGTGCTTTAATCTATAGCTAGATTTTGGTTTTAAAACTGTCTATACTTTTAGTATTGCCAAAATAAACATTTAAATTTAATTGTAGTTTTGAATATAGTGTAAAAATATAGTGCTACGAATTAATTAATAAGTTATATCGGAATTCGGAATACATTTAGATATAATAAAAAAATCGATCAATTTATAAAAATACTACAGTATTTTTCCTAAATCTACAAATTTATAGAATCAATTCCTTCATTAAAGTTAAAAAAATATATTAAAACTAAATGTTAAAGCAAATATTATAATATAATTTAATTTTTAGTTTTCAATATTCTTCTAATTTATATTTTAATCGGTACGTGTCTGTAAATTTTTATTTGTAAGCATTGCATTGCGCTTTAACGATCTAAGTCGTAAAGCTTTTCAACAGATATGCGAAATGCAACGAAATTGAATAAGAAACTGGATATTACAGATCGTTATAACATTTCATGATAATTATAAATGAAACTATCTTTTCGGATTTTGTCAAAGATTCACGGAAACCTAAGAAAGTATTATCTGAGAATAATTTTAAAACATTATATAATTTTAGATAAGGAAGAGAGTAAGGAAAATATAATAATAATAATAATAATAAATACTCTTTATTGTTACACACACATTAGGAAGAAAATACAAATAATAATAATAAAAAAACAGCGAATATGTACATGAGGCGGCCTTATCGCTAAAACAGCGATCTCTTCCAGGCAACCTTAAGGTGTTGGAATCGGCAAACTGTAAGGGTAGGGGTGTGAACAATAAATCAAATAATTAAAATATATACATATATATAAATATATATATACATATATATATACATATATATACATATATAAATATTATAAATATTATATTATAAAATTTATATATCAAAACCTATAATAAAATAATGTATACATACCTACATAACACGAAATAATGATATAACAATACTAAGTAGCATTACATGCTTAACATAAATATAATAAATGATACTTATATATAAATGCATATATAGATAAAATAAAAGTATATATATCATGTAATAAATAAAAATAGAAAAAAAAAAATATCTAGATGGCAAGTATAGTATTAAGATTTAGAAAGAGTGAAAATGTACTTTTAAACGTTTTTTAAAGGAGTGATAAGTCTTAGCATCTCGAACGCTCAATGGAAGAGAGTTCCAGAGTCGTGCGGCTGTTATAGTGTATGATTTGTCATTAAATGAGGTGATGATATACTGAGTGATGGTACTTATCCTCATGAATTTGGCTGTACCTTTAATTTTTCTCTTTTTATGACTATGTAGTTTCAATGAAAAAAAGGGTTTTTGTTTTGCAAAATCAAATTCTTAATTAGATTTTTTAATAAACTTAGGTTTAAGTCAAATCATCACGATATTGCGGTAAATGATGATAACATATTTATAAAACACAAGGCATATTTACGCTTAGCTTTTAGATTAAAATTAAAAAAGCATTTGGAGAATTCTTCAAAATATTTTTTATCTCAGTATATTTTTCTAACGAACAAATTACAAAGTAGGTCCTGGAATTAAAGTAATCTAACACCCGCTTGTTTCGTTGACAGCCACCTAATTGATATCACATTCACTGTTCATATAAAGTGGTCTATTCTAAACCACCTATATATTATTTAATGTACACAATATGTATAAAGATTTGTAGAATTTGTCAATTAGTTTGCAAATTATTTTCTAATATACTTAAAAATTAAAGTACATAATATGTGACAGTGACAACTTTACACTAAAACACTAATAAGATTCTTGAAACTAGGAGTAGGTATAATAAGTCAAGAACCAACGCCAAACAGAAAGTACGCTTAATTACTATTAAGCGTAATTACACTAAATTAGTACGCTTTTCTATACATTCGAATCAGTTTATTAAAACTTAATTTCACAAAGTTGTTCGGCGTCTGACGGACAGGTAGTAAACAAAAAACAACTATGCATTAACGTCGAACGATGATTAATTCACAGTCAGTCTATCAGTTCATTGATGTTTTTGTATTTATGAATGGAGATGATATTTATACTAGCTAGCTTTTGTCGGACCTTTATCAGAACCCGAGTTTCTGAGGATTGTAAATAAAAAGTGAATTTATTTTGGGTAATATAGCATAGAGATAGATTACAACCATTTTGATTGTAATAAGTATAACATAAGCAGAGCAAGAGTAAGTCACTAGTGATATATAAATCCATATACTTAAAATATACGATGAAGGATAACATCGTGAGGAAATCTGCATGCTTTAGAGAAAATAACAAGTTTTTGAAAGATATGTGAAGTCCGCCAACCCGCAATCGGTCAGGATGGTGGACTATGATCCCCCTCACATTGAAGGGAAGCCCATGGCTGAATAGAACCCATGGCCAATAGAAGCCCATGGCTGAATAATAAAAAGAAAATAAAAGCACGTTGTAAACAAAAAATAAATGAATAAAATATAGTTTAGACTTAAGCCACAATCAATAATAAATAGTGGTTAATATACATAATTACGACCGTACAAGTCATTACATATTCCACAGTAAGGTTCCGCTAGCCCTCGCGTCGGGCATCGAACCCGCTTCCGCTCGCCTGATAATGATCGTGATCTTTTTAACTTATGCTTTTAAGTTATTTGTTGACCTCTTTGTATGTTTCGTTTAGAATTTATTAATGACGATGAATTTTATTATTAGATATTGCTAAGGAGATTTTTTGGTGAACTTTAAGCTTAGCTAATAAGTAATAACTTGTTATATTATAAACTATATATGGGTAATATATTGCAATGTTTTTTTGAAATCCTAATTAATATCTCACATTTTTAATGTTTTTAAATCCATTTAAAAATTTCTGTTTTATATATTTTATATTTCTTTACTTTTTAATTTGCTGAAGCGATTTCCGAAATACACGAAATAAATGTATATTTTATTTAATAAACAAGTTTAATATTCTAAGACACTAAGGTACTAATCATACTTTTGTCCTAATACTTAATTGCTATTAGCTTCATCATGCAAACCTACTCAGTGTAGTAAAATCAATTTACCAAAAAATCTAACCCGAGCATCAAAAAAGGTTCTTTAGAATAAAGCTTTATTTACATAATAGATATTTCTGTGTGAACACAACCTTATCCAAGGCATTTCTGAATCTACCATCCGTCATCACCTTTGTTTTGAAGCACTCAAGTTCAGGTATACTGTTAACTCGCTGTGTTAATTTACGTCAGTCTTTAACTCCGGGCCCTTGCCCTCCGCTGTCATAACAAGCTATTTAGTAGCTATACGTAAATAAACAATTTTTAACTTAAATATACTGATAAGATAAATATGAACTTGTGTTTATTTTTAGTCAGTCTAATCTTAAAAAGTATTTAAAGGTATATTTTTAACATAATTGAAAATAAAGCTTTTTTAAATAAAATATTTTTATGTTTTAATTTTGTTATAAAAATTTTGCCAATGGTAACGCACTCTCTTGGGAAACTGAGTGAAACGGGTTAGATCTCGCATATATTTTCATGAGCAAATGGCCTAATCTCCTCTTATTGAAGGAAAAGTCGTACTCAGTAATAAATAATAAATACACATAATAAAAAATAAAAAAAAACATGGAATATGTAGGTATGTAGGTTTAATTTGTATGCCTTATGTAGGTTTAATTTGTATGCCTTAAGCTGTACATAAAAAGCGAAAAATCAGAAAACATGAGTTTTCTTAAATAAGCAAAATACTTATGTAGAATGAAACTATCTTTTCGGATTTTGTATCGGATTTATTTTGATTTTTGGGTACCCGAAATCCGTGACTAAATCCGAAGAGATAGTTTTATTTATAATGTCATATATTCGCGTAAACCTAAGAAAGTATTACATACTTATGTAATCATTAAATGGGTACCTAAACCTAAATCTATGTAAAAATGTGTTTAAAAGCACACGACATCTAAATTATGATTTAAAAATATCTTTCAATTATAAGCTTGCACGTACCCAATTGAGCTAATTTCACCATAAAGCTATTTAAGCTAAAATACGCACAATTGCCACATTTATTGGGCAGTCATGTCCGGTTCACTAATTATTATTAATATATGTATACATATAATATTTATTACTATACATACATTCTTGTATATATTATCTACTATTATTGTTAGTTTTTTAACGGTTATTGTAATTAACGGTAGTTTTACTTAGACTTCATAATATTTTAATTTGTATCTTTACTGTAGGTAAAGGCAGCGACAGCGTGTGGTAAAATTTTGTAACTAACTGACTGACTAATATTGTCATCTACAATTATGTTCCACCGAAATCACAAAAACTACTTATACACAAAATTCGAAATCATTTTCGAAATCATTTTCAACCAAAAATGGACGCGCATAGAAAAATATTCTTTCAATTCACAGCTTTTAGAAGAACTTAGATGACTTTAAAAAAGGAAAGATGCGTGTCTCTACATTATTTATCTAATTTATTTGTAATATGGCTTTTGACACTGAATCTTTTAGAGTGCTCTACAAAATTTGTATGGATAATTCTCCAAAAATTGACCGACTTTAAAAAGTGTATATTGCACAAAAAAAAAAATTGGGAGTAAAAGTTGGTAACTAATCTCTTTATTTTTTATGAATATTAGGCTTTAGGAACATCCTGAGTGTTACATAATAATAAAATGTGTTCCAACAATAAAAAAAATAGAAAGTAGAAAAAAAATATCTACTTTTAAGTTATTTTGAAGTTATTAGTAGATGTAAATGTGTGGGATTAGTCACTGATTGTGTCTCACGTAGGATAAATAGATAATTTGTAATACAATACTGTTACCAAATATTTTTTTGAAAAGAGCAACTGTTGAGTTTCTCGCCGGTTCTTCTCAGCAGAACAGCTTTCCGAGCCGGTGGTAGTTTACTCACAGACTTACAGACTGACTTTTAGTTTTGATAATGAAAAAATGACGATTCAAAAGAGCTTGTAAAAGTCTATTTGAATAAAGAATATTTTGATTTGATTTGATTATCATATAATAATTGTCAAATAGGTAGGTATTTAAATAGAACCATATCTCTTTTAGCTCTTATTATCAAAGATTAGTCGCAAAAACAATTTTGTTAATCAGCAATACAAAAAAGAACATAAAGTAAACTATTGCACTACTGTTCACTTAACTAAATCCGAAATCCGAATTTCGACAAGGTCCACTAAAGGTCATCTAGCCGCGTGGGTGATTGCAATTATAAATTATAATATCGTAGGCGGTTTCTTTGTCGGTACGTTTTAATCCTATTCCGTAAAACCAGTTGTAGTTTCGCCAGCCAAGTAATATGATGCTTAAGCACGTAATTCTGGAAAGACAGTCTTGCATTGCATTTTGCAATTTATTCAAAACTTTCATAAGATTGTCTATTTTGTTTGAATTACTAGGCATATTTAAACCAGTCTTATTTATTTTTTTATAAACTACTAACTTACCCTTACTGTGCTTGGAAGCGTTCTAATGTGCTTAACAGTCTAGCTACTTCAGGTTTGCCTGTGTACTAAATTACATCGTAATTAGTCCAGTAGTTTAATGCTGAAGGAGTATCACAACAGTAACTTTGGCAAAAAAGTTTCTTAGAATACTTAGTATCGTTAAAGTGCGATAGATGGCACATGCAGCGTCAGATGCCGATCAGTTTGCAACTATTTTTATATGAATCCCTGCTTTATAATAAATGAATATAAAATTCCGTTGTCATGTTTGCTCTTCAATATTAATGTAAATATTTTTTTCAAAATTTTGTTTTTTGCAATGTTAAATTATATAATAACGATATTCGAACGATACCTTTATGTGAAGGGAATTAATATAATAATATGTACCTACTAAGTAATAGTAACTAGATATGTAGAAGATTTCATTTGTGGAGGTTCGAACGGAATATCTCGTTTACATCGACTGCATTCCTTAACTGATTTCACTATCTAAATATTTACATATTACTCGATCGTTTATTTATGCAATTTTTTAATATACCAACATTAAGATATTTTACAAAAAAGCTCTTCTATCATAACGCTTAAAATAAATTACTTATTAGACAAGTAAACGAAACCAACCGTGTCCTCGAAATACGTAACGCAATATTTTAATTAATACGACACTCAAATTTTAGAAACATCCATTTCCATCTGTCTTTTTTTCATTTAAGATTTAGAGAACATCCCAAGTGTTATTCAAATTGTAGTGTTATACGACGTTTCGCTTGTAACCTATTCATGGTACAACGCGTTCTATAATTGAGCGATGCGGGAGAGTTCAACACATCGCGGTCCATCTTTTTAGAAAACTACACAAATAACATTCTATATTTATAAATTTATACTCTGCTGACTTTAAGAGCATCTATCCTTCTAACAACTACAAGGAACTATCACTTCTATTCTACAAGTATATTGGATATCAAGTCGCGTGATGGACTACCGTATTAACCATTCAATCTGACTTAATAGCGAGATCAACGGTTATGCTATGCCGATGACCACATGCATCAATGTTTGTAAATAGAACGCTCGTACCACTGTGCAGTTCACATCGTCGTTTTTATGAATGATACCGCGTCCAACGCTAGCTTCCTTATCGTGTTGGAGCCAAATTATATAAGAACTAGCATTTCCCGCGGTTTCGCACGCGTTCCAAGACCGGAAACCAATTTTGTCTAACTTGTGCAGTGTGGTACCTCGCAGAACTAACGCCAGTCCTTCCCGTTTTGCAACATTTTACATTGATGCTCCGCTTCTATTGGTCGTAGTGTGATGTAATAAAGCCTAAGCCTTCCTCGATAAGCGGACTATCTAACACAAAAAGATTTTTTTAATTCGGACTAGTAGTTTCTGAGATTAGCGTGTTCAACCAAACAAACAAACTCTTCAGCTTTATAATATTAGTATAGAAGAGCGTTTGGATGACGCAACAGGTGTTGACAAGTATATGCCAAGTCCCTTTACGTTGACGTCCCACGAGATAGTAAAAGATGCTTCGGATGCTGCGAATGGTTAGATAGCGTTGTTTACAAACAATTTAGTGCGTTATTCCATCTGCTCCCTAACTGAGTTCTTATAGTGGGATGGTTTCAAAGAAATATGAACTTCGCCGTGTGAGAGCTCGAACTAACAAGTTTATTTGTCCGTTTCATTACCCAGCTGGTTCGGAAAGTGAAAAATCACGCTTATCTCTACACAAACGTAGGAACGGTGGTCACATCTGTTCGTTGCACCCATAAAGATAACGTAATGTGAACGGGAACTCGAGCATTTAGTGTCAGGCTCTGACAGAGAGCGCTCCTGTTTAAATTTTTTTGCAATTTCAAGTATACGGCCATTTTGCATATTTCCGATGTGCTCCACATTACGCACGGTACGGTTGATACTCACACTTTTGGTTTATTTTGGTTCGCACTGTCCTATTTAATCCGTTCTACCAACGCCCGTGCATCGTCAGTCTTAACGGCAACCTATCCTTTTGAAGTCGCGTTTTAAGCGTTCAAAATGTTTAAATATATATTAAATAAGTTGAAGAAGGTGACAACAAACCATGTTTTTATTAGGAACAATGTAAATATTATTGTGCTGGCAAGTGGTTATTAAATCGTTCAAATATTAAAGTGTGTGTGTTTGTTTCCAGATATACCCGGACCCTGAGTCGGAGAAGGCGATAATGGGGTCAGTGGTGTACTGCATCCATCACAAAGAAGGATGCAAGTGGTCCGATGAACTCAAACTGCTGAAGGTAGGTTTGAGAAATTTAAATATTTATATAGATAAAATACGTATATCGATTATTTTTATGCGCATACGTAGTTCGACACATTTCTTTATCTCAAATGTCGTCACAAACGCTCCAAATATCTCAAAAGATTTCTAATGTTTACGATCCTACAACAGATATGTAGGTAGGTAGTGAGTTTTTTAGTCGGTTTTATTCTGTTTATTCGACCTAGACGGTTTTGATTACGATTGGCATAGTTTAGAAAGTAATAAGATGCGATTGGTAATTAAAGTTTAAACTCAGTTTTATTTCTATTTGATATATTATAGTTGATACTTGAAATTTAAATTTTAATATGCAAGGCATTATAACTTAAAAATTATAAATAAGTATTTATTCTAAATATGATAAAGCTGAATAACAAATTATTGTGTTTAGCTTCTATCAATTTGATAGATTAAGGAATTAATTTAAGAGCAGGAAATAGTTTATAGACTGATAAATAGGTAGATACAGTTGCTGACGAGCTTAAACTATGTTTTTTAAAAGAAAATTATTGGAAATAAAAATTTCAAAATGGATAGAAGTGAACTTCTTAGGGGACAATAAAACCGTTAATATTACTATAATATTACGAATTAGTAAAACATAAAATCTCTGATTATTATTATATGAAATATTTATCGTTCCAAATTTATAATTGATATCATTGAAACTTATAATTTTAAAGCCCTTGGTACGGATTTGCGAATTAAGGTGTCAAAATGTGAAATTTTTAACATTTTGCAAAATTTAAGAAGGTATCTGTATAATAATAAGTATCATCATAGAGATTTCATCAATTGAGAGGAAGAATTATTAATGTTATGTAGTGTACCTATATAAACTTTCGATCGCGTTTAAACTTACGATTGCCACCAAAGCTTTGCCTAAAAATTTCATAAAAATCGTTCTATCCATTGTGGAGTCCATATGAAAAATACATACATATATTATTGTATAATACTTATATCGTTGCTGTAGAATGAAAACCTCGTATGTCAAAAATGCATAATTAATAATATTTTTTTTTGTAAAAATCAAATGAAAATTACGTATTTTATATTACGGCGAAACCGTAAACCCAATACATGACTACTAGTGCCATATTTGGAGTAAAAGGAAAACCTTTTGTTTGAAAAACATTAACAAAATGAACCATTTTTTTCGTTTCCTGTAAACTTTGAATTTCTGGACATACTTTCATTCTACAGCGACAATATAGATAGATTAAGAGTTAAATAAAATATTCCAGGCCCACCTCAACACGTGTAAGCACGACGCAGTACTCTGTGCAGCACAGTGCGGTGCGATGATACCACGCCTGCTGATGCAGGACCACCTGCGCTACACCTGCCCGCGCCGCCGCGCTAACTGCGAGCACTGCGGGAAGGAGTTCTCGGGCAGTGCACTTGAGGTTGGTTGATATGTATAGCTAATGTAGATTTTGTGCAAGTGATTGTTTTGAAAGTAAACAAATAACTACTAAGTAGTATACTAAGTAAAGCGAAATATAAGTACATACACTTCGCGTCACGTAAAAAGAACGCTGGAAGAAAGTGGTGGGGGGTGTGTTTGCGCATCGGTACATTCGCATACGAAATTCCTAAGCCTATTCTTTTATTTTTGAACTAGCCTTTCGCTCACGATGGATATTGAGTATTGGTAGGTTGAAAAATATATTAGATAGAATGTCATTAAACAGAATTCTATTAATTAATAAAATGTTTGATTCATCGTAGAATATTTAATCTACCTACAAAAAAATATTAAATTAATATATTTTAAATTATTAACAGCATTATTATCAGTCTCTCTTTTTATTATAAATATAGTATACTGTATACGTCAAAAATATTTTTTCACTATTTTTGATATAAAATCCTTTCGTAATTAATAACTATTGTGTGCGCGATGGTATTTTAAACTGACAGACCAATAGCTCTCCGGCGCGCATGTGACGCGTGCTTCGCCCCCCCGCGCCCCGCGTCTTACCACCAAATTGTCCGATAAATCGCCTCTGCGCAACTTGACAGCCAGCGTTCTTTTTACATGACGCGAATTATACATGACTTTATTTATTAGTAGTTAGTGTTTAGGTACTTACCTGGTACTTGATTGTTTTCAAAATATTTTTGGGAACTGTAATTCTGTACATTCTAAAGTTCCACCGTTTTGCGAAACACACTGTTGCCTACACTATTATTTTATTTTAACGTTTATATTTTTAAACATGAAAATTTTAAATGATTGTTATGAAAGTAAACAAATAATATGTGTAAAATTTTGTTGGTTTGTAAAATCTATTTTGGCAAAAGTAAAGCGAAATATACCTATGTACTTTAATTTTAAAGTAATTCATAATTCATAAATCGAGATACATATACTTAGTATCTATATTTATAGTATCTATTTAGTAATACTAAGTGTTTAGGTACCTGGTACATGATTCTTTTCAAAATATTGTACGAAAATCTACTTAAAAATGCAACTATCAGATATTATGATAACCCGCGATACCAAATTATCAATAAGTAAAAGAAGAAATTCACTTAAAACAGCTAGATTAATTACTAATTAAGACCATTTTCTCGGATCATCTCTTTATTTATCAACACTAACATCTTCATAGGATCACCAAGACAACTGCGGTCATGAGCCTGTGTACTGCGAGAACAAGTGCGGGGCTAAAGTGCAGCGTCGCTACACGCAGCAGCACGCGCAGCAACACTGCAGTAAGCGTCTCGTGCCCTGTCGCCATTGCGGACAGCGGTATACACAGGTATGCATTCATTTTTTCAACCTATTTTTTAACTAAAACTATCAAAAGTGTCAAATATCCATAAAAAAATACAGACGAATTAAGAACCTCCTCCTTTGTGAAGTCGGTTGAAAAGAAATTTCCACAGCATTTTACTATCTGTGCAATTTTGAATTCTAATGGAACTTAAAATAAGATAGAAATTATATTATTTATACCGTCACAAATAACATAAATAAAAACAAGAAGCACATATAAATTAACAAAGTATTATTACAAATGAGGAAATGCGTGTTCTTTTTCCACTTCAAAGGCTTCTCGAATTTGACTGTATATATTATTATGTACCGAATTCAGACAGCGACCACTATTAAGTCGCCAGTATAAAAATATATATACGTATAATATAAATAGTACATTATAATGTTGACGACACGTCTGGCGCAGTTTGTAGTGACCCTACTTTCTTGCGCCAGCAGCCGCGGGTTCGAGTCCCGTCCGTAAAAAAAAACAGTGTCGGGCCACGGTCCACTTAGTTTAAGTGTAGTTAGTTAGCATATATCGCTGGTTTTAAAAAATGCCAAAAAAAATAATTCAAATTCAAAAGGCACGGGCGCTTAACGCCTGTGAATGTATTCAGTTAAAAAAAGAATGTCTGAAGTATATTATCAGGCAGTGGTAGCCCAGCGGTAACGCGCTCGCTTGGATAACCGAGTGATGCGAGTTCAAATCCGGGTCTCGCACCTCTGATATTTTCATGTGCGAATCATTTTCTATCATAATTACCTTTATTTATTACTATTAAGTCTTACGGTGAGGGAAAACATCGTGAGGAAACCTGCATGTCTGAGAAAACCTAACCTTTTCGAAAGGCATGTGAAGTCCGCCAACACTCACTAGGCCAGCGTGGTGGACTATGGCCTGATCCTCGTACTGAGGGAGGCCCGTGCCCAGCAGTGGGACGTTAAAAAGGGCTGATGATGATGATATTATTTATGTGTCAGGACACTCTATCAGCGCACGGGTCGCTGTGTGCTCGCGCGCCGGTGCCGTGCCCGCAGCGCTGCGCGGCGGCGCCGGCGCGCGACGAGCTGGACGCGCACCTCCGCGAGCACTGCGCCGCCGGCTGCGTGCCCTGCGCGTACCGGGACGCGGGGTGCAGGTTCAAGGTCAGTTGGGGCTGTATTGGCTGTTTTTTTAAAATTTTATTTTAGGTGTTTACCATGATATACATATACTTACAGTATGTGAGGGATGGAGGGATGCAGGATTAAGGTCAGTTGGGGCTGATAAGGCTTTATTATTTTATTTTAGTAGCAGGATCGCCAACATGATATAAAGGGATGGAGGGATGCAGGAGGATTTAAAAGCTTTTTAGGGGCTGTTGGGGCTGGATGGTAGCTTACTCACAGACTTACAGACTGACATTTAATTTTATTAATGTAAAAATGACGATTCAAAAGAGCTTGTAAAAGTCTATTTGAATAAAGAATATTTTGATTTGATTTGATTTGATGGATTGATGAATGTTGATGGGATGTTTTGTTTTTTATTTATGGTCATGTCAATGCTAAGAAAATTAATTGAAAAAGCGGGTGTTGTGAAATTATAATTTAAATAACAGTTTTTGATGCATTTATCTCTTACACGAGTAGAACCGTGTGCTAAAAAATGTTAGATAAAGAAATGTGCATGTTTATTGGTATGTATCTTATAATTATTTCGAGAAAGTAAAATCGTATTTAGTTTACTTTATAATGTAGGTGCATACAAAGATAAAGCTACTTCATGCCATTGACACCGATATGACGTTATTACACATTATGTTTGTAGATTATGCAATGGACTTGTTACTGATAATAATTTATGTACAGACTGCAGTTACTATTAAAGTTGTGTTACGATTATATAATATAATACATAAATTACAACATATAATAAATTATTTGATAATTATTATGCTAAAATATACAAAATATTTTTTTTATTTACATATAGTACCTACTCATATAATATTTTATAACAAAGTTCATTGTTAGAAAATTAATTATGAATAAAATTTGATATTACTTCAGGTACTTTTGTAGTTTTAAGTAATTGTGTATTTTTAGTGAAAATTTACTTAAAATCGTTAATGCCCAACATATTACCTAACCTATTACTACATAGTATAAAATGAAGTCGCTACCCGCTGTCCGTCTGTCCCTATGCATGCTTAGATCTTTAAAACTACGCAACGGATGCGGTTTTTTAATAGATAGTGATTCACAAGAAAGTTTATGGATATAACTAGCGGAACCCGCGACTACGCTAGTTTAAATTATACTTTTCCCCACACTCAAACGAAGAAAAAAAAAGCGCATCATAATCATCATCACACGAACTATTAATCAATCAAACCCAAAATAAAATGAACTACAAATTTTATTTTCCTAACTCCCCAGGGCACAAGGCAAGCTCTAGAACGTCACACAGAAGAAAGCTCACAACAGCACCTAGCACTAGTATCATCACTAGCGCTACGACAGGCACGGCAGCTAGACGCACTACGGGCCGCGGTCACGCGCCTTGCCGTCGGGCACTCTGGCGCGCTAGTGTGGCGTGTTAACGACTGGGCTGCGAAGATGGCAGAGGCTAAGAGCAAAGATGGCTTCGAACTTACCTCTCCAGCGTTTTATACCAGCCAGTATGGATATAAGTTGCAGGTAAATTAATAACAATATAATCTAATATATATAAATTTACGTGTCACGTTGTTTGTTCGCGATGGACTCCTAAACAACGTAACCGATTTTAATCAAATTTGCACACCGTGTGCAGTTCGATCCAACTTGAAAGATAGGATAGCTCACATCTTAATTTATAGTCGCAATATTATTTAATTAAAAATTATGCGACTTTAGTTTGTATTTATCGGTTAGTTCTATAAATTCCTAATAGATTATAGATGGCGCGTGGCCAAAATGTAGTAAGGAGTAGTATTTTTATTTTATTAAAATATATATAAAAACCGTTAAATTTATTTTAACTTACGCCCAGCGAAGCGGGCCAGGGTAACGACACGTTTGGCTCAGTTGGTAATGACCCTACTTTATGCGCCAGCGGTCGCGGGTACGAGTCTCGCTAGGACATTCTTTTGTTAAGCACGATTGTTTGTACTCCAGTCATGGATGTTTATATTTATATATCTAGAGTATCCGTAACACAAGCCTCGTAGCTTAGCACGGTATTACGTGGTGCTGTTGTAAATATTGTTTTTTTATTTTTTTAATAGCATACTAGCAATTAATTAAGACAGTGGTAGCCCAGCGGTAACGAGCTCACTTGTATAACGAATGATACTTATTAATTATTAACATACTAGCGAGCTATAATATCTTCAAAATCTGTTTAGTAGTTTTATCGTGATACAATCACAGACACAAAATCGAGAAACCATATATTATTATAATAAATGTATAGATATAGACTAGAATATTAGTATTTACAAATATTTTGGACTTTATAAATCAACCAGTATAAAAACTTGTTTATTCATTACTTTTTCCATGTATTGAAATACAAATAACAACTAATTAGCATTCAATTTTAAACAATTATTACTTAAACCTTTACCTCATTAGTCCTTAAAATATACCCTTTGTTTGTAAACACGGCCGTGATATATTTATATCGTGAATAACATCGTGACTTGTGACTAACTCGAACTCCAAACTGAATTAGTATCGCTTAGTCATTCGCACCCTGCTCTTCTAAATATACATTATTATTAAGTGAAGTAGTTTCTTTCGTTTTTTTGGTTTTAACATTATTCAAGATTGTGTTGTTGTTTAATAAGACATCTTACATCTTCTAACGATATCTGATTAAGTAATACGATCATATAAACATTTTATAAAAAAACTAGCCTTTCCCACGGCTCTGCTCGCGTTCAAAAGGCTGAAAATCAAAAGAAATATTTTGCTCCTGTTTTTGCAACATTTTTCATTGATGCTCCGCTCCTATTGGTCGTAGTGTGATATAATTAATAATATATAGCCTTCCTCGATAAACGGATCAATCAAAGGATCAAAGGATTCAAATCGAGTTTCATTACAGAGATTCAGACCAGTAGTTCCTGAGATTAGCGCGTTCAACCATAGAAACAAACAACCAAACTCTTCAGCTTCATAATATTAGTGTAGATTAAAATATAGATTATTTTTTTATAGAAGAATTTTGAATTTTAACAATATTGGTTATACTTTATCCTACGCGGTAAGATCCAACCATAGGAGTGGAGTTAGCTTTATTCAGAAGTATAATTTTAATTGTTTAAAGGGCAATAAGTTAGATACTAAAATAATATTAAAAAAAAATAGGATATTTTTAATAATTATAAAATAATACAATTAAAAAAACATACTTGCTGGATATTTATTAAGAGTTATAACATTTTATACAAAACTATATATACATTAAATTATTTATAAAAAAAATAATAATAAAATTTAATTCGACAGGCGTCACTATTTCTCAATGGTAACGGCGCGGGCGAAGCCACTCACATGTCCGTATACATCAAGCTACTTCCGGGCGAGTACGACGCTTTACTACGCTGGCCCTTCGCTCACACCGTCTCTTTCACACTCTTCGACCAGAGCTCAAGCCCCGACCGCGCCTGCAACATCGTGGAAAGCTTCGTCCCCGACCCCACGTGGAAAAACTTCCAAAGACCTTCCAAGGAACCTGATGCTTTAGGCTTCGGCTTCCCAAGATTTGTATCGCATGAAATGCTCAAAAAAAGAAACTTCGTCAAAGATGATGTGATGTTTCTAAGAGTTAAAGTAGATCCGAGCAAAATTGTTGCGGTTTAATTTTATTATTTAGTCACTGTTATTTAGTATTATTATAAAAGTCATTAAGGTTAAGGTTAGGTGTTTTGTAATAAGACTGGAGTTTAATTTTAAGTTATGGTGTGAGTGGAATATGACAGTGTTGCCATTTAATAAGTTTGTTTTTCCCGTTTTTGTCTTGATGATTTTAAATCGTTTAGTTAAAGGGATTCTAGATTTTTCTATGTCTACTTCATGTTCCATAAACTTCATATTGTCAATTGTTTTATTTGTAAATATTTAGATATAAGAGCGCCAATGCTGCCTTGTTATCCTTTCACTGAAGATCTCTTGAGTTTCATTGCCGTATTAAAAAAGATGATGACGAACTGGTTTGTTATAAAACGTTTAAAAACAACCACTGTCTTTACTTTTATTATTTTTTAATTTGTGCCATATACTTTTATACTGTATATATACACACATTTTTATAGGATCCTGCAAAAATTGTGTGTTGCCATCATTACGGTTAGTGTGTTTTTGTAGGCCTTCAGATATTAAATTAAGGCTCTTTGAAAAATACATTAGCTTCAAACAATATTAAACAGTTCAGTCACATCGTATCGGCAGATCTATGTATATAATTTCATACTAAACTTATTTATAAAAATTGTAAATATATTCTTTAATGTAAATATAAAAAAAACTTCGTATTTCTGTGTGTTTACAAGCTGGAGTTAGACCAAAGTGTTTTGATGACTTTGCAAGCAATAATCAATATGTACATTATTATGGCAAAGTTAACAAACGAATCACGGCTAAGCTGTTATCATTAATTATAAGTATATATCTCATATTTAGTTTCGTTTGTAAATTTTTTCTATATGAAAATTATTTTAAACTTCACTTAATTTGTTGAAACAGTTTTTTGGATCTCTCGGAAACGCTTCGTTTTGATTAATTTCAACTGTAATGTTACATTCCAGAAAAATCGTTATTTTAAGCCCGGATTGTTCAAGCAGTATGCCTGAGATTTATATAGCTCATATTATATATATTTAATATATAGTTTTCTAGTAATCTTTATTAGTGTATAGGTTAAGTGATTACCATATTTGTAAAAAAATATTTTTATATAGCAACACAAAGTAATGTTAATTAAAACATAACTACATTTTCTAATATTCTTAACGATACAGATTATAATAACATGTAAAACGCAACGAAAGTTCATTTTATTAAACTTTAAATACTATTAATAATTTAATACATAACTTCTTTATAATTTTCTAGATTTTTGTTACTAAGTTAGCGTTTTATACTGTATTAGTACCTTTTGTAACTTGTTCTAAGGTTGATTAAAAACAATGAATGTGAAGATTAGGCAATTATAAGATCGTTGATATCTTATAAGTAGTAATGCCCATGTATGACTGATTATGCCCATGTAAAAATAAAGGTCTCGATTAAAAATATAAGATGTTTTATTTACTTTGAACCAATATTTTGAATCGGCTTCAAAAATGAGGAGATTGCCTATAGTTGATTTTCATAATTATTTAATCAAACTAATAAATGATAAAATTCAATGAAATTTATGGAGCTACAATAAATTACTAATAAGTTTTTTTTGGAAACTAAGCGCTGATCAATGTGCAGTAGAAAATATATCTCGATATGACGAGTCTTTATTAATTTATGTTAAATGAAACTCGACATTCCGAAAGCTGCGAAGCCATAACTACATCTATTATGTATTTACTAAAGTATATAATTAAAAATAAAAAGATAAATATATTAAAAAAAAAACAGAAAGACGAACAGCGCCATCTATGAATGAACACGACGTAACTAAAGTAAACTAAAACGTACAAGCGCAAAGTAAAGATACGCAAATTTAAATTTCAGTTACTTACGAATTTATCTTAAATTTAATTCTAATTGGATTGTTCTAATTTTACACAAAAATTACTTGTATACATCTATACATATAACGCCATCTATCAACATTAAATTGAACTATTTAATAGCTACATAAAATTCCAAATCGTAAGAATTCAAGTAGCGACAACATTAGAACATTTGGCTCAATTGGCAGTGACTCTACTTTCTGCGCCAGCGGTCGCGGGTTCGAGTCCCGCTGGGGGCATTCATTTGTTGAGCACAAATGTTTGTTCTCCAGTCATGGGTCGTTTATATTATGTATGTATTTAAAATTTATATGTGTAGTATATCAACTATCTGGTATCCGCAATACAAGCCTTGTAGCTTATCACGGAACTAGATGGCGCTGTTGTAAAAAATGCCCCAACATTCTAAGGTCTCCTATTAAACCTAGGTATCTAGTTCACAGATAAAAAGACCAAGAAAATAAAAATAAGATATTAAAACCAGATCTGCAATAAATTTATTCCATCACAAATTAACAATAAAAAAGTTATGACTTACAATATAGTATTTCAAGCTTAAAAAAATAAATATAAAAATATACCCTAATGTCTTTTCATCCAGCTATCTCTAGAAGTATTGTTGTTTTGGATGTTTTTCAAGATTTATGTCGGGCCAAGCGTAATTATTGAATTTATCTATGAAATAATTTCAATATCAGACTGCAGTTGTACACTTATAGACAGAGGTCCTGTACATGATGACGAAGTGATATTCCATTGGACTTGATTACTCTATAGTATCTTGCTTACATACAAGCTAAGTGTTCGCTTCAACTTAGCTGTGGCAGTGACATGGTGTCCATAATATAATCTGCAAATTAAAAAGTGAAATATTAAAAAGTATTCATGAAAAGCTGTAAAATAATTCACTTCATATATGTTTTCAATTTTATGTCAAGAATATAATATAATCAGTTGTAATAAAATTACATACATTATAATATTTTTGTCATGAGTTTTGTGTGCCTCCTGATTGACTGAATGTTGAAGTATTTAAACTGGCTGGTATTGTTTTTCTGCTCATCTGAAACATTAAAAATACTATCAGATATTTATCATTTTAATATAAAATTGCAGAAGAAAATTTTCTCGTTAACAGCATTATCAAACAAGAATTTAAGCTTTAAATAAAAAAAAATTCTTAAGTCGGTTTTAGCTTGATCATACAAATTAATTAAAATAAAAAAAAAAAACTAAATAAAATAATATAAAATTACCATTTTAATTTTATACAATTCATCCATAGCCTCTGGCAATATAGGTTTAACAGAATTTATCTCCATCATAGTTAAATGATCCAGTCTACCATAAGACCCTCCAGATTTCATTAAAGCGTCCATTGAAGTCCTGAGTTTTGACATGCGAATATCCCAAATATCTTTTATAATGGTTTTTATCTCAGCAGCATGTGGTATGTCTTCTGATGCTGCACCTAGGATTAGTTTTGCTTCTATCATGTAATGTTCATTTGGCATTTTTGTGAAAAATCTGCAAAAAATATATTATTCAAATTGAGTACAGTGATAACACTGATTTCTGTGGTGATTTATTTAATAAAGTAGGAACAAATTAAAATAAAACATTATCTACATTAAAGTCAAATAGCTTTTGGTGTAATTTTACACTTTACCTTGATTTTTTTTCCTCTTCTTTAATATTTTCTAAAGTCTCCAAATCCATCCAATCTGGGGGCACTATTCGACATTTTTGCTTTTGTTTTAACATAACAGCTAACCAAAGCGGCACATTCATCGGTAATCCTGCCCGAAAAGGTCCAAATTCACCACATATCAAGTAAATTTTGTTATATGAAAAGTTTGGAATGATACTAGCAATTCTATTTTCACCTATAAATTCTATTTCATAGGGATCCATTTTAATACTATTATTTTGCTTAAAATCAGTCTATAACTTGTAACATTTGAACTAAAAACTAAAATATTTAAACTGTTATTTGTAAAAATTAAAACATTCTAAGAATATTTTAAAATTCTTTTGCTATTGATTTTGACAGCAAAATGTGTCAAAAAAGCGCGGGAAACTTGTTATAAACAATAACACGTTTCGTAATTCGTACGTCGATTTTCAAATAGGTATTTCTTTAAGA
The DNA here is from genome assembly GCA_905231865.2 of Boloria selene. Classification (NCBI taxonomy): domain Eukaryota; kingdom Metazoa; phylum Arthropoda; class Insecta; order Lepidoptera; family Nymphalidae; genus Boloria; species Boloria selene. The sequence goes on from HG993135.1 coordinate 13,903,863, forward strand.
GATTTTTTTATTGTAAATAAATAAAAAAAAATATATTACGTTACACTTTTTGATATTAAATAAATTGGTATTGTTATTCAAAAAATTTGATTTATTTAATTAAATTATCACTTACTTGTATTGCCATCTATTTAAAAATAAATGTACTACAATCTTAACGACACCACGGACGACACTACGGTTATATTACTTTTGAACGGTTTCATTATATGCTGTAAGATGGCGCTATCGAGATTTTTTATTCATTCAACTCAATTGAAATTGTAATAAATTAAATATTTTAAAGTTTTTATATTTTAACTATAACGATTTTGAACTTATTTATTACTAAAATAAAAAAATTGCCGTTAAACAAATTTATGCATTACATATTTTGTTAAATAAAAAATTTAAGAAATCACTATTCAATTAATAATCTCACATCTGTACGACATAATAAATATATTTTGGCGCTATAATAAATAATAATAAATACATATTAATAAATATTTTAATGGTAAATAAGTGTATTATATAGATGACATAGCAATAATAAGTCGTTTGAGTGGATCGATGCAAATCGTTTTGGCAAAGTGCAAACTCCTAATTACTAGCAGTAAATTAGGGGCCGGTTGACAATCCAGACGGCTGTTATTTATGTCCATCTAGGGTCTGAAGGTTTATCTGAGAACATTTTTGTTCTTTGATCTCTTTGAATTTCTAATTTAGTTTAGTTTCAACCCCAAAAGTCGTGTTTTCTAAGAAAAAGAAGGTAGGTACAAAAAATCTAAATTAGGTAGGTATCTATCATTGACGACACGTTTGGCGCAGTTTATAGTGACCCTACTTTCTTGCGTCAGCGGTCGCGGGTTCGATTACCGCTGGGGGCGCATTCATTTGTGTATACACTCCGTTGAGCTCCAGACATGGTTTTTTTATATTTATAGTATTTATTTAAACTTATATTTGTTGTATATCAACTATCTGGTATCCGTAACACAAGCTTCCTTCGTAACTTACCACGGAACTAGATGTCGCTGTGTCTAACCAACATACATATTTAATTATTTATTTATTATTATTTTATCTACTTATATAATTAGTAGTTATTGCACATTGAAACCATAATAATATAATAGGTAGGTAAATTAGACGACATTATTATTTAAAGAAATTAGATTTTTCTATTTTGATTTTTACCATATTCTCATCTAAATTCTCAACGTTTATAAAATTTAATACTACCTACCAACATTAAAATAACAAACAAATGTATAAGTATTATCAGGGACATTTTTAAAAAGAGCTTATAGCTTATAATTTACTTTATGTTACGATTTTATTAAAAACTTGCAAAGTATTTAAATATTCTTACGATATTAACTGAGTTATGTTGATTGCGATTCGCTTACGAACTTGCTATCTTATAAGAACTTGAGTCGTCAACATTTGGTTTGAATTTGCTTATTTTTTTTATTTTGTTGTACCTTCTAAAGTATTATAAGTACCTTTAATAAATGTTAACTATTATACTAGAATGTTAATATTATATTATATAGATTAATAATACTGTGAACAAATTATCCTTTATAAACGAGTGCTTATGTTTCAGTAATATCGAGGACATTTGCTGGATGTGTTATTCAATACATAACCCTAGAATTACCCTCCTTTATGTTTCAGTTAAAATAAACAAACTGAAAAGTGAACTGTATGTTTTTATTAATTATAAATGTGCGTAAATTTTTTGACTTAATTGTAGTATCTAGAACCTAAGGCGAAGCAAAGTTTGTTTTATGATAGCTTCGTCTATGAATCATAATTTATGTACTCGTAAGTAGGTAGTCTTAATATAGGTATCCATCAAAAAATTTGCAATTTTAATCAAGTCTGTTAATTTCTAAAAACTTGAAATATAAGATATAAAAAAATATAATAAGTTCGGACATTATTACACACATCGCCATCTAGTCCCGTGGTAAGCTACGAAGGAAGCTTGTGTTACGGATACCAGATAGTTGATATACTACATATATAATACATATATAGTATACATACAATACATGTACATGTACAAACACATCAGAGTTTAACAAATGTTAAAACATGCTTTTACCGAAAATTTTTTTATTATTATAATAATGAGATTTTTTGTAAATATTGAAAATATAAAAATATAAAGTGTTTCCCACCACTGCATTGAAATAAAACTTAACCAGCCTAAAGACATAAGTCTCCAAATCTCTACAATGTAGCCGCACGAGTCCAACGGTAATTAGCCTTATGAGTTTCTGATAAAAACTTATTAATTCACTACTTATCTCAATTTTTAACTAACTACCCTCATTATAAAATGCTTCGTCGTTATTAACTTTGAAGAAATATTGTTTAAAATGTTTGTGTAATTATATACTTAAAGTTATTATAGCGTTAAAATAAGCTGGATATTTTTAAAACTAATGTTTGTTACAATGTAATGTAATGATATCTTTGAATCGATATATTTTAAGTGAATATGTATATTTTAAACTTTATTAGGTAAATACAGCCGTGGTAGTGGTAGGAAAGTGGTAATATACTAATTAAAGTGTAACATAATAATATTTTCTTAGTTGTAACGATAACTATTCATCAATCCACGAGTATAAAGATATACTGCCAGTTTCTATAACTCTATCTACCGATAGACCGGTAGATACTTTCATACGATTTTGACAGGTTGTAACTTTTAATGTGTCAAAATAGTATGAAAGTAACTACCAGTCATCGGTAGATAGAGTTATTGAAACTGGCAGTAAATCGTTTTTAAGAAGCTAAAACAGTCAATTTGTCTGTATTTACGTGTGTGTGCACGCTACTGCTACATCTTTGCTTAATGTCATTTTTTCCTAATAATTAATATCAAAAAAGTCCATTCCAATTAATGGGAACACATTCTCGTGATTTTGAAGTATCTTTATTAAACGTATCATGCTTAATTATATAGAAAGAAATTAAAAAACACCAAAAAGGTTAAAATAAACCATAAGAAAATCATGACGACAAGTTTGGCTCAGTTGGCCCCTACCCTACTTTCTGCGCCAGCGGTTGCGGGTTCGAGTCCCGCTGGAGGATCAACTGTCTGGCATCCGTAATACAAGCCTCGTAGCTTAGCACGGAACTCGATGGCGCTATTGTAAGAATGTCCCAACATATTTAAATTTATATTTATTTAATTAGCTTTGGTCTTAAGAAATATTAAACTAAATCTTAACCGTATTTCCGAGTAAAGTAGCATTACATGCTTAGTACCTATAATTTTAACAGATCACCCTTTTAATTACCAAACTTGTGCACGGACGGACGGTATGATATACTGTTATGGTGTCAATTTTGAATCGTTCGGAGTTCGATGAGATATGAGCAAGAACTCCACTCGTTTGACGTGCTCCGTTGAGTTTAATGGATAATTTCATTACGAATGTGACTATTGGGGCGAATTCTCAGGAGGTTTATGAAACCATATCTATGAATTATGATTTGTTTTAAACTCCTTTTGTTATTATTGATGGTTATTTCTAGTAATACTTTTAGACTAGCTATGTTAACTTTTTTAGGCGAAGTATTTTAACTGAATTGCATACAAATAACTTTATAGTTAAAAATGAAACCCATTACTTTGATTTTTTTTATTTTTTTTCATAAACATTATCATTTAAATATGTTTATTTTTATGTACTTATGTATTTATAAATGTTTAAGGATATGTAGTAGTAAAGTATAAAGTAGCGTATAGTAAGTAAAGTACGTACCATTACCTCCTATGCCTGAATAAGATTGCTTAGCGATAAAGGCGCCTCTTTGCATCATCTATAAGCATTATTATATATATTTCTTTTGTGGTGTTCAATGAAGCGTATTATATTATATTAATAATAATATTAAAAGTATGCTGTATAATTGTTTGTATTGTTTTGTAGAATGTATTTTTTATTAGAGACGTAATTTTTTTAAGTAATATCTAAGATGAGTTAACTAATTTATCTAAAATTAAATGGTTCGCACGAGAATCGAATTACTAGCGTCTCATCATCATTATTCGACCTTACGTTAAGTGAATACATATTTTTCGGAGATTTAATATTTTGCCGCTAAAAAAAGGATTCATATTCGATATAACATGATAAATGTTAACATTATGCCTCATCAAAATCTGGATTTCTCGTGTTGCATCACACAGACAATATATAAATAATAATATTAATACTAAAATCAGAATAAACTTAACTATTAGTTAATGATGAAATCAGAAAAACCTATTAGTTTATGAGAAAAATAAATGGAAAACAAGCAGCTACACTAATATATTATATCTAATCAACAAAAGTATACATAAAGGTGGTTAAGTTAAACAATAAACGTTTACAGAGCAAATCAATTTAATGACACACGTGACATCCAAATCATTGGGGCCGTACGTGACCAGCGAGGACCCTAGCTATCCTGTTCTAACTATAAATCGAGCAAATCGTCACGGCAACCAGATGCGGACCCCCCAATATAGACCGAGGGCTGGCTGTTAAAATAGCTAGGTTTATGTATTCTTACTTAGATGAGTAGAGATAATTCAAAAATGTTCATATTGGGGTCTTACAATATTTTTTTCTTACAATATCTGTCATCTTATCAGGAAATAAAAAAAATAAATAAAGTGGAATTATATAAAATTGTAATAGTTTGTAAATAAAACCTATTTAAAACTTAAAATAGTTAACTTATAACACAAAAAATTGTAAAGTATTAGTTTTAGTAACTTAGAACAACTAAAAAAAAATTATAATAATATGTTATTTACAACTACTAAAAAGCATATTTTTTACAGAGTTTCTTATAACGTCAAATACGTTCTTGAATATCGATGAAATGTAATCAATTCTGGGAACCTCTGATATTTTCATGTGTAAATCATTTCCAACATGATTACAACTTGTCTCACGGTGAAGGAAAACATCGTGAAGGAATCTGCATGTCTGAGAGAACCTAACAAGTTTTCGAAAGATATGTGAAGTCCACCAATCCGCACTTTGTCAGCGTTTGTCGCATTGAAAGTATGCCCGTGCCCAACAGTGGGACGTTAAAAAGTACTGAATACAACATAAATTGTTGACTTTCAGATATAAATAAAAAGGTTATGCACAACTCTTAGACTATATAATCTAAGGGATTCATCTAAAGTTCAGGATACACTGGTCCGAAACACTTCGTCATTATTGAAGTGTTATTGGTATTATAAATAAGGCTCAATGCTATTGAACGGATATTAAAATGATTTTCTTTATTTCGTTACGTCTGAATAGGGTTGATGTAGAGTGTCTACGCGGCTACGACGCTACGTGTTTTTGCTTCCAAATTATATAAACAGCTCTACGATGAGTTTTTATGATAATTTTCTTATTTTACTGATATTTTTTGTATTTTTTAAGAGAGGTTTGCATTTAAATTGGATATTTTTAGGTGTCCTTCCACTATCAATGCCTATCGAGATGGGACGATGTATATTATTATATTGTTAGCAGTTGACACATTTATAGTGACACAATTTAGCTTTATATGGTCATTTAAAAGTTATATTTATTACGAATGGAACTCGCTCCTTTAGGGTTCGGTTCTTGATATGTTTTAACGGTTATATTTCTGCACAGTAAAAAGTATCATATTATACGAGTATATTGTATTCCAGCTATTATCATACAGTTCAGTGGTTTTCTTGTGAGTTCCCAGAACGATTGTCATAAGTTCGAAATAGTCGCCCAAACTGACAGATCCTAAAGATTATCCGCTGAACCGATTTAGTATGCAGATAGTTTGAAATACTGTAAAGGACAGATAATAGTTCTTATCCTGAAAATCAATCCTTAAGGATATGAGAAATGAAAAATTTCTCAAATACCTAAAGGATACAAGTATAATTAGTGTAACTATTCCATAGTTTATTGTATATACATTATTTTCAGTACAGAGATGATTTAGTTAGTATAAAAAAGTACTTTTTCATTTACACTTTACAATTCGTTACTTAATATTTAAATATTTGCTTTACACAATCAAAAAAGAAAATCTCTATTAAAGCCATTTCAACAATTACCCCTAAATATGTAAGTCTTGGTATTAAACAACACATGCAAACATATATTGACCCCTCTTAAACGTAACACAACACTTAATTAAGCATGAACGCTCTGATCCAACAGCATAAATCACGATGATTCATCTCACATGTTTCCTTACGAAGCTCTTGAGCTGCACTTTTTCTAACGGAACCCTCTAAGGTGTTCATTAGAAAAGATGTTTATTTTAAATGTTTATAATTTATATTAAAATGTAAGTAGGTAATTAATATCTTCTTAATTATTTTATATTTATTAAAGCATGTGTAATTCAAGATAACTAAATTCATAGTCACAATACACAAACAAGCAAATTGTTATTTTTCTTAAATTTTCATCAATAATTTTACAGCTTTTTAAATTAATTATTTCTTAATGACATTAGAAATTAAATTAAAAGCTAACAAAACTTCTAAACTTAAACGATCTTAAAAATTTTACCAAAAAAATAAACAAAACAATTAAGGATAACTATAATATACTTATTGTACCATGTAATTAGTAATATAAGGAAAAGTATATGAAATTATGTAGTGAGCACATACGTATAATGTATGTATAACATTTTGAGTTTAAAACTATAAAAAAAAGAGCATATGATACAGAATAGCACACAGTGAAATCATTCTGACATCAACAATATAAATTACATTTCCAGTAATCTATGAAAACTAATATAATATTAAGAAATAAGTTTCAATAATAAAACCTATTTGAATAATAACTTAAAAGTAATGTCGTAGATGAGACAAAAACCTTCAGGGTACATTAGGAAAAACATTGAAGAAAAACTAAATAGACGCGTTTCGACATCCGTGGAGGGTGGTCGACTCCACGAAAGGGGGAAGCGGGTAAAACTATAAATTGTCCTTTAATTACCCCGGGGCAGCGTCACATCATGGGCCCAGACAGTTTTATGACGATTTACGGCACATTTCGACGCGGGGCCCGGCCCGCTTTGGGATTGCAAGCGCCCTATCTACCTTGGCCCTCCAACCCCGTCTTGACGCCTAAAGTTTTAGAATAAAAACGGGGGTAGTCCTGTCAGACGGCGGGCCAACGTAAACTGGTCGGTATATGTCACCTTTTACACTGCTAGGGGGTTTTAAGGCTTCTAGTTCTTTATGGTAATGAAATCTGAGCAGGGTGACGTGCAGAGGTGATGGCTCTGAGAGTTTTTGTTTTGCCCCCCTTATTTATCGCACGTTTGAGGGCGGGTGGTTTCTAGAAAGTTCGCCCGGTGTAATGTGTTCCGCGTTTCTTGTTTATGATGACTGCGATGTTTTCTCCATTCCGATCGTTTTAAATAATCTTATATTGTTTAAAATGGGTTATCTTAGTTATATACTCGTATGGTATATAGATAAAAGTAAATGCGTTCATTATATACCAGTACATATAATAAAACTGGAACTGGAAAATCTTATTGAAATAGGTTTTATTATTAATACAAAAGCAGAATCTATAGTTTATAGAATATTATTCCTTCTGTCTGTCATCAAAAACCACCACTGGATAGATTTTGATGCATTCGATTAAACATTATCCGAGTCAACATATAGAGTACTACAGGAAAAATGATTTCTGAGAAATCAGGATTAAATCTTAAAACGTATAGGGACGGACTCGAGCAGAGCGACGGTAAATTACTAGTGTCTTATAAAATGATAAAATTTTATATACAAAGGTAATGTTACAGAATACTAAAGAGTTTGTTAAGGAATTGGTTACAAAGGTGTTTATGCACACAACAAGAAATTATTGTTAATGAATCTAAATATGTATAATTTATTTAAGAAAGAGCTAAATAAGTAAACGTAAAGCGCTTACTTTTGAAGACCTATTCTCAGATATAATATTTTTTTACAATCCTATAAGACGACAATAACGCCTTGAGTATGTTTTTCTTAACATTAACCGTTATAACGTTACATGTAACAACTTTATAAACGATTTAATAACAACCTAAAACAGTAAGCAAAAGCCGCATACATTCACAATCATAATCGTTTAACAGCCAATTTTATTTGTCGATACAGTTCGTACCAAACGAGAGTTTATAAGCTATAAACGCACAAACAGACGTTTCGATGTAACATAAAATCAAATCAACAGTTATCCCGTGAGCCTACATCACAATCAGGCTTAATCGCGTATGTGACAAGTTAGCTCGTTCAATTCAAGAGCCAGAATAACTAGAGCTCCAAAACGTGGTCATTCAGCGCGGTTAACCTACAAAATGTAGGAAGGGAGGGGGTTGGGGGTGTCAAGTTATAGTTGGGGGTTGCTACAGCGTTCCACGCTCGCTTCGTCTGATATCGCTCTGAGTGACGGACAAGCATGCATTCAAATGGGTTACTTTACTCAATTCTTCCCCTCAAAATAAACATCGGCCCCGATTCAGGAACCTCCGCCAATTTAGAACAGAATTTGTTGTGGAATGTACGAATGCTTTTTGAGGGCTAAATTACATTTAATTTGCACTAAACAACGATGATTTTGACGTAGCTGGCTTCTGTAAAATGAAAGTGTTTGATTACGTTAGCTTTTAAGACGAAGTATTACTGTAATGTGATAATTTATTAGCTGGCATTTGTTGATAAGAAATAAATCTATGCATTTAATGAAATCCTGGCTAAATCAAATCTGTACATTATATATTATTTTTCGTAATTATTATTATCAATAGAGAAGTATTTATTTCTCTGTCACTGTATCTGTTTTATAAATGCCTGGGGAAAAAATATAAATAAAAATATATAAAGGTCTCCACGAGTATAACACCATAGATGAGTGACATTCATTCTTACTGAGTTGAATTCGTATTTTACATGTTTTTTTTGGAAATCCTATTAAAGTAGTCATTAATATAGATACAGACGCCAAATTTATTTTAGAAGTTTAGGTAGTCTGTCTAAGAATATTCGTCTAAGATTTTTATTGTACGTATGCATAATAATTATTATAATTTATGTTTAAAATAAGAAACAGGTAAAGTCGCAAATCGAACTAAGCATAGCAATTTAGTTGATGTCATAAACATGTTTTTCAGTAAGAAAAAAACAATAAAGTCTCCTTTATTGCCCCGCACAATAGCTGTCATCTTTCGATCTTCACGGCAAAGAACAGATGGGCGTCTCCCGCAAGAGCGACATAGAATTGAAATATACCGCCATAAAAACAAATAAACAGCAATTTTTATTGATAGATGGACCCCGTAATGACTGGCGCAATAAAAACACTGGCTCGTCAGTTTCATGTAACGCACCTACGGATGTTCTGTAGGAGGGAGCAAGTGAAAATTTAGAATCTGTGATTACTGCTTAGGTTATAAGCGTTTGTTTTTTGAATTTTAAAAAGAAAAATTTTGTGGTTATTATACATTTTTTTTTTTTTTTTTTATGGTAAAAAGGGGGCAAACGGGCAGGAGGCTCACCTGATGGGAAGTGATCACCTCCGCCCATGGACATCTGCAAGCCAGGCTTGCAGATGCGTTGCCGGCCTTTCAGGAAAGGGAAGGATGGAGGAGGGAGGGAGGTGGGAGGGAGGGGGGAACGAAGGCGGAGGATGAAGGGAAGAGGGAGGGGGAAGGAGAGTGGGCCTCCCGAACTCTCACTCACCGCACGAAACGCGACAGCATAGCTGCCACTTCACGCCGGTCTTCTGTGAGAGAGTGGTACTAATGAACTATACGGGGCGTGCCGGCCCATTCGGTTGCTACCTGAAGGTAACAAGCATGGCACTACCACTTAAAAGTTAACATATGGTATTTTTTACAAATTGTACACTTCGTTTAGGCAAATGTTATGTAGAATACCCTGCGGCACCGTGGATCAACGAATGAAAAAAAAATGGCAGGTACGTTATAATGCAGGCGGGATGGTTGGCGCTTTATGGGGAAGGCTTTCGTCTAGCAGCTTACGGCGTTAAGCTAAAAAAAATTTCTTTGGAAAATTTACATTTTCGTAGATAAAGAGAGCTTAAAAAGTACTTATCATTAAATTTATCAATATAAGGGTGTCCCACCTTCATACAATGTCAAGTTTCCCAAATTTTTGGAGGTTTTTTTTATTAGAAAACTATTAGTACAGTAAAATAGTTTATTGTTAGTGTTTATTGTTGATTAAACTCTTCTCATGTAGTGCTCCTTGTTTGAAATTGTACTATTATGTTATTGTGATAATCAAAATTGTTTTCACTACATAGTATAAAACAAATTGGCTTCCCGCTGTCTGTCTGTCCCTATGTATGCTTAGATCTTTAAAACTGGGCAACGGATTTTGATGCGGTTTTTTTAATAGATAGAGTGATTCAAGAGGAAGGTTTATATGTATAACCTGCGGCTTTGCTTGCACTAATATTCTTTAAAAGACATCAATTTTATTAATAAAAATATTTTAATACTGATGAAGAGAAACTCAGCAACGCACTTATTTATTATGAGCGTTAAACGTATCGGATGTGCCGTTACCAAACTAATGTTCTAATGCATATTATCTACTGGTTTATGGGTTTATGGGATATTATATCTAGTTAATGGCGTCTTATAAGTGAGGGGCGAGAGTGATATTTGCTTATTAAAATAAGGTTTAAATATGATTTCTTACTAAAGTTGGCGTAAAATAGTTACTTTTTGCGATTTTGTCTAAAATCTTTTAATAAACTTAGTATAATCACTACATAGTATAAACAAAATTGCTTCCCGCTGTCTGTCCATAGGTATGCTTAAATCTTTAAAACTACGCAACGGATTTTGATGCGTTTTTTAATAGATAGAGTGATTCAAGAGGAAGGTTTATATGAATTATACACTAGCGAAACCCGTAACTTCTCTCGCGCTAAAGCTAGCTAGTAGCTAGTAACTAGGGACTAGCTCGAACGAAGCGAGGGCGAGTCTCTAGTGTATTATAATAGGTACAAATTATGATAGGTAAAATGCAACATAAATAACGTCATATTAAATTATAATAACAAAAATATTATGGTGTTTTAAACGGGTTTCAAATCTACATAAAATCGTACAATAACTATTTTTTTATTCCACTTACATATATTAAAATGGTAGAGGAGACCGTGGTAGATTGACCTTCACCGATCTGATAACCAGATGTATATAGGTGACTCCATCGTTCTGCTAACTTATCGAAAGTTATATCAAATTTTAGATCATTTTATTACAAAATCAGTCATATAGACTTGCCTGCAAAAAATCATACTTAAAGCACTGTTGCCTAGCTAAAAATAGCCATGAGCACTTTCAGATAGGCAAGTATTTATAGGCATATTTGTTTATAAATTATATTCGATAAAAAATATGTCTCATCTGGTTATCAGGTCGGTGAAGGTCGATTTTCCACCGGCTCTTAGACCAAAATGTCAAAGTTTGTAATTGGAAATTAGGAGTAGCATCGGGTGAGTATGTGTACTTAATGTAATTAAGTACGTACTCACACTCAATTATTACCTATATTAGAAACCTTAACTTATAGAATACCTATTATCTTTTGCCAGTTTTCGTTTTCAAGTTAGCTATTTGAATACTATTGTAAATTCTTTTACAAATAATTACTGTTTGTGACATTAGACATTCTTTGTGAAACAATAAGTTGCCAATATATATAGTTCCTTACACAAATAAAACATTGGAAACGTCTAATTAAATAAGATAGATAAATACGTAAATCGGGTGCGCAATAACAGTTCAAGCTGACATTAGCCCTACACATTAGGCTCCTAATTTCCAATTAGAAAGCAGGTAACGTAAAAAGACGCCATTACCGTTAGACAGCGATTCCCGCCAAAAGGTCCGCCATCTTGCCACGTTCGGAAACGCGTGCGAATTATTGTCTATTGCATATGAGATTTTGTTTATGGTATTAATTTCGGTCATTGTGCTCTCGTTGCTATTTTCCGTTTTATTAGCTTATTTATTAAGCAATTTCCGTTGTAGAGTTGGAATTCGCTTTGTATTTCGCATTTGGATTTTAAGATTTGCTTTAAAACTGTTTTGTGAGCGCTTTCGTTAATAACTAGATAACCATTTTTTTATAAATATCTCTGAAGAAGGTGGTGAATTGTGTTCATATAGGGTACTGTTTATCACTACATAGTATAAAACAAAGTCGCTTTCTCTGTCCCTATATCCCTTTGTACGCTTAAATCTTTAAAACTACGCAACGGATTTTGATGCGGTTTTTTTTATAGATAGAGTGATTAAAGAGGAAGGTTTATATGCATAACTAGTGGATCCCGCGGCTTTGTCTGTGCTAAATCTAGGAAAAAGCCCAAGCAAAGCGAGGGCGAGTCGCTAGTTTACTATATATTTTTTCAAAAACAGTGAACTCTAAATATCTACGCAAATCTCTACATAATATATAAAATATCTACGTAATAATATCTACACTTTTAATAAAGTATGTAATAATTTGGCTATTTATCTTGTTACACTGCTCCCCTAAATACGAGGGGGATTATGTCATAGTCCACCATGATGACCAACTTTATAATTCCTTTTACAAGTAGTTGAGTTCTCTCACTCCCCAAGGTTCCTTACGGTGTTTTATTTCACCATATTGAAAACTTTAACGAAACACAAGCCCATATTCTATTTACGTGATCATACCCTAAAATTTCATGGAAAAATACATTCTAATTCGGTGGGTAACTGTGAACAGAGCGTTTCACATTAATAAAATATCCGACTTCTTGACTTAAAATTAATGGTTTAACTGGTTCCATAACTGCACTTCCGACGATAAATAAGCGTAATGTTAAACGGCTCGTGGCATGGCGATGTTCCAGTTAGACAAAATTACAATAAAACCGTATCGTCACATTTGGTGTAATTAGAAAAGTTAGGTACGTTTTGTAAAAGAGAATTAGTATTTTGTGGCGTGACTCGCAGTCGACCTGCGATTAAGGCGTAACTGGCGCCATAATCGGCCGATGGGACGATGCGGCTGTTGTAGTTTAAATTAAGTAGAAGTTTTTAGGAAGTGATTAATTATTATGGTATGTAGGTACTATTTTTTATATGTTAGTACATTTTTAAAACAGTGCCATCCAGTTCCGTGGTAAGCTACGATGCTGGTGTAACGGATACCAGATAGTTGATATACTACATATATAACCTTTAAATATATACATATTATAAATATAAACATCCATGACTGGAGAACAAACATTCGTGCTTAACAAATGAATGCCACCAGCGGGAGTCGAACCCGCGACCGCTGGCGCAGAAAGCAGGTTCACTACCAACTGAGCCAAACGAGTCGTCAAAACTATTGCTAGGGCAGTGGTGGCTAAGTAGTAACGCGTTGACTTGGAAACAGAGTGAAGTGGCTTCTAATCCAGTACTCGGACCTCCGATATTTTCATTTGTGGTAAAGAAAAAATACTTGGCTGTCCTGGCCCTCGATTCTAGGGAGGCCAGTACTAAGTAGTGGGAGTTTAAAAAAAGTAAGTTTGAATTATGTCAAATGAATAAATAAATGCTTGAAAAATACTGTCAATGTAGTTATGTTTCTAGTTGTGGAAGGTCCGAACCAAGATATTTCATAAGCATAGCTACGAGATGCTAATTAGTATTGACATGAAAATATGTACATCTACATTTACAACAGCTTTCTGACCTAAAGTTTGAAAAGTTACTGCTATAGTTTGCAACATTTCTGACGGTGGCCGAATTCGAACGGTTTATTCTTTACGGCGCGGAGTTAATTGCGTAAACCCTTCTGTCCCTCGACCTCCCTCTAAACGACAATTTATTTTACACAACTATGCTACAGGATGCTTAATTTCTTGTCCACTAACGATGCAACCTGGCTTTGCGCAGTTTTGGAATATTTCTGTTCTGAGATAAAAAAAACTTTAAGAACAATTCCTTTAACGGTTTTTATATATGATAGAATCATCAATCAATATGTAATGTTGTAAAGCTGAAGGTCTTGTTTGTTTAAACGCGCAAATCTCAGAAACTACTGGTTCTAATTGAACAAAAACCTTTAGTGTTGTATACTCAATATATCGAGGAATGTTATAAGCTATATAAGATCACATGGTGTAATAAAATGTAAAACTAAGAATTGGTTTCCGCTGTTTAGAACGCGGACAGAGCTGCGAGAAAAGCTACTACCTAATGTAAGTATGTCCTAGATAGTATGATTAGTATAATATGATTTTATAGATACTAATTAAAACAAATAAATGTTACAAGAAAACACTTAGTATTTAAAACATGTACATTATATAAACATTATATTACAAAACCCTTTATAAGCAGAACACCCTATTGCCATATAAAATTGAATTTATATGACAAACTATAGTTTAAAATTCAAATACGTGTGAAATCTTGCTCCCAAATCGTACTGACCAAAGGGAAGCGTGACGTAAGGGCTTTTAATGGCTTTAATAAAGGTAGGGTAAGCAATTATAATTTCATATCAATATATTTAATTAAAATTTTTAGTATTCATTTGAGGTAAACAAAGGTTTTGAATTGTAGTGTTATGGAAAATTAGGGTCTATTTATTTTCTCTTTTTTTTCTATTTTCTTTATTTACCCAACATCGTTGTAGTAGAATATTTAGTACGTAAAAATGTACATATTTGACCAGTTTTACCTGAGATTTTTCGAGCTATATTAATTTGAATTAAATATTTAAATGCTTGGCTTTAGGTTCTACCATTCAAAACGAAATTTCTTAGACATGTGATGTGCCACGGTTATTTTCGTATCATCATTTTCCTCCTTACAACAAATAAATAAATATGTTTGGAATTTGAAACATCAGAAAGCAGAAATCAAAAAATCCGCGAATCTATATCTCAAAGTAAACAACAAAAAAAGAAGAAATTACGAAATGACGAAATGAGTAAACATTGTATATAACTATATTTTAACATTTTGACTTACTCTTTAGTACCTTTCTTATTGCAGATTTTAATAGAACAGTTCTTAAAACTTATTCATTTAGCTTATGGATAAGAGTAAAAAATCTTGTGTTGTCTTATATCTTGTATATTTTATACAATTAGGTGATGCATTTTAAAAGCAACAATTTTAATACTTATAGAATTTTTGCTTTCGTTTACTTCCATCGGGATAACCATAACTTTGAACTTATAGAAGCTACTGTTTGATTTTTTAAACAATGCAAAAGCTAAAATTTAAATACAGTGAAATAAAACGCTGTATAGCTATTTTGTCCATCTGCACACAAAACATTTATCACACTTATCATACATATTTATAGGTATCTAGTAAAAAAATGAGTATAAAAACAATATGTTACTCACGTTTAGTCGATAAACAATGCTAGTGGCGACAAAATCGATACAATTCTTGAGTTACGATGGGACGTACACACGGACATAAATATAACCGTATCTCACGATCGTTCCCTCCACCTGTTACAGTTAATCGATGCTGGATATTATCATATATTGTGTACATGCTGTAACATCCCTCACTGAGGGATGGAGGTTTTCTTAGACCTATAGAGTGATTAACTGGATTAGATTAAAATGGAGCTTTATTGTAATTAATTTGTCTATTCTCTTATCATCATATTTTTGATGATAGTAGAGCTTAGAAAGTAATATTTTATAAGTTCAGTTTGTAAAAATCTTGTCCCAATTTTTGTTAATTTTGCGATTTCTTTGTTATAATACGATTTTTTAATTAAATGATTTATGTTTTGTTTCATTTTGTATCTTTAAAATACAGATTTAAAATTTACAATGCATTACAAAATCGCTTCGGTTTATTAGTTAATTGATATTTAACGAAATGAAACGATTAGCTTATTTCTATACTTAACTTCTTATTTATAATTAATTATAGGCTTACTTAAATTAATACTTAACGGATCCATACATGAACGTTATCTAGGAACATATTGTTTCAAATTACAAATCGCGCAGACATTTCAAACAACATCAACACCATTCAAAAGTACAGGTGGTGGTCCAATCAGTACAATGGCGGTCAGATCAAACATATTTTCAATTCTCATCAAAAAAGTGGGAACCGTTATGACGTCCCTAATAAAAACCGTTCGCAATATTCGCTGTAGTCGCAGCAATATCGTAATGAACACCCTGTATACAACGCCCATTTAATCTCACACCTGTATCACGCTTTATTTTGTATGGATCAAGTGTGAGAAGAGAGCGTTTGTAAAACGCCAATCTTATCCAATACTTGAAAATATTTAATCTATTTAAAGTACATAAGAACCATGTTTTCAATGTCTATTTTTTGCACTTTGGCTTCTGAATAATAGTTTAAAATTATAAGTATATACAAGTATAGTTAGTTTCGCATTGTATCGTTATACTTACTACTATTGCATCAGCTTTCTCATTTCCGAAATTAAATAAAAGAAGTTGAAAGAAACGTAGTATATTAAGGATTAGTCAATTCTTTCTATTTAAATAAATGACACAAACAAATAAACTGTAATTTCTTTTTTTTATATTAGTAACGCAAAAGAAGCAAAGTTTCTAATTTAAGCGATTTATTATAAACAAATGCATATTTTTAACGGTTTATTGGTCCTCTTATAAATGCTCTTTTAAATCTAAATTAATGTTGATCCTAGACCTTCTTGATACCAAATTTTGGCTAAATCACTACTAACATTGAAGTTTAATGAAATATTCGAGGGCTTTTAATTTTAAAATAAATAAAAACTTTACTTCTATAAAATAAACTTTAATTTTAAAATTAATAAACACCGATTTTTTTCTGTAATCAAATCAAGAAGTCAGTTGTAATATTAAAAAAAATGGTTTCTTTTACAAGTACTTGGACCAAACCAGTAGGGTCGCTCGCTAAACGGCCGGCTGTTAGCTTGTCCTAAACAAATACGTCCACCCATCTACGTAAGGGAGTTTCGGCATTAAAACATTGTTTAGGCGTCTAACACGTGTCATTAGGCCGATTCGCTGAGTCTGTAATAGACCGGCTTTTTCCAAATCACGATTACTGTTGTCAACATTAGCATTTGACATGGGAATCCTTTTGTAAATAATATTTCATTTGCCATATTGTACACGTAGATAGCATTATTATACATTAGTATTAATAGGAGCTCTAATAGGAGGTCCAAGGGAGCCACAAAGCAAGATTTTTTAATAGTTTCGGTAGTTTATGATTCATACAAAAATTGTGCAGGAATGTATTCTCTTACATTAGGGTTTACCTAACACTCCTTGATATTTTTTTCTTAATATTATCTTTAAATAAAAAAAAATAAGTTGGTAAATATTAAATAAATATCATTTTTTAAATTTTATATATTAATAATTTAACGAAGTTTGACATCTATATTCATGTAAATTCCATAAAATTTTAGCTCAGTCGATTTCTTTGTTCATTTTAATTTTAATAAATCCAAACGAAAATAAAACTTTTGTCAAAATGTCCGCGTCGTAGCGAGTTAAACGACCTTTACTAGAACGTCCATTACACAATTCTAGATTCAAAAACTTGTCTTTATCTGTGGGATGTAACTTTCCCGCCAATTGCAATCTGACGTCAATGTCTGCGGTGAAGAAATTAAAAGTTATTCAGTTTGCCTCGGGCGCTCGACGCCGCCGGTCTCCCTGGAATACTTTAATGACAGGACTACATAATTGACTTTATCAATTAATTAATAAAATGTATATATTGCAAGCTTGTTTCATTATTATATGTATTAAATTATATCTTATGTCTTTTACACTGCCATTATTAATTCAAATACATATACTTATTAATTATTATACTTATTTAAAATAAAACAGTGTACAATATTATTCATAGTAGTTCTTATATCTTTAGTAACTAGAAGTATATTTCAAATAAATATTTAAGCTAACATACACATTACACATAATGTAATAAAATTGAATGTAATCAAAGCCCTCGTTTCTTAATATTTCGTTCCTCCATGGAAGCTGATAACTTGCGCAAGTTGTAATTTGATGAGTTCCGACCGGTCTTTCGGAACTTTTTTACGGTGTATGAATATTTAATAGGCGATGTTTTGGCGCCCAACGTGGGTTTTATATTTTCAGCTTATTTTCCTTCGCGAGTTTTACGGCAGTGATTTGAGGAGATAAAGAGTGTAATTTAATCAATGTTTGTGTGGTTTTTTTTCTTTTTCACTTCTTTTGTATTTTTTCTAATGTCGACGCGCAAATGTTTGCATTTTAAATATTAACCTTGTACTTTTGCACTTTTATACCAGAAATTTACATAATGTAAGGGTTTGTATAAAATAAATAGATTGTGTGTATGAAGTGCCTTCTATTTCTTTCTTTTTAAATTATTCACAAATGTGTTGAAAAAAGCTTAATTTCGTGTACATTACATTAATATATTAAATAAGAATGTTATTAGAATGCTCCTTTGTGTGAACATTTAAATAGTTCTTTCTAATAACTTAAAATAACTTTTCATTTATCTTTAGAGCTTACATAAATTTCTCAATAAAAAATTTCAGCATTTCATTTCAGAAATGTACGCTTATATTGAAGCGTTGTCTTAATAAAAGTGGTCCGCGTTGGGCACCATCAAACAGTACGCCCTGGAGAAATCACTCGTGTCGATATGTGCCGGTTAATGAGCCAGGCTGTACACAGTCTTACAGTATTTATATAGGATAAATAAAATAACTGGTACCTAGTTTGTGCTTTCTTGTTTTTAGAGAATACTATATTTTTATGTGGGAAAATATGAAATAAGTTTTGGGGCTTATTCTTGAGTATCACATGGTTTTTTTACCACCAAATAGAAGTATGAAAAGTTACCAATGTCCAAATAAAGTTATTTATATAATTGGAAAACAACAAGAAATGTAATTAAATGTAGTCATTCACTTTTTACTTTTGTATTCATACCAATTTCCAAATAACAACCTTAAACTAACCAATAACCTAACCACAAATCTAACATTTGAAATGGGTATTCAAACGGAGCTGCCTTGAGGTAGGTATTGGAAGCCTACTCCTTTAAGTTTAACTTTACATAAAATCATTAATATCGATAGTCGATCGGCAAAGAGTAGAATATTTCAGATTTGAGAACCTCTTAATATGTAATGTTGGATAAAAATATAAACTTTAATATTTTTATATTGAAAGGCCCAAAGTAATAGTTAAAAATGTTACCGTAGTAAAACACATAGCTTTCAGTTGTAAATTGATCAAAAGAGAATAAAAAAGCACTCAAAA
Source organism: Boloria selene (assembly GCA_905231865.2). NCBI lineage: Eukaryota > Metazoa > Arthropoda > Insecta > Lepidoptera > Nymphalidae > Boloria > Boloria selene. Next base: position 13,923,215 of record HG993135.1, read on the forward strand.
ACAAAAAAAAATACTCCATCAAAGTCCTAACTGTTATTAGAATGGGGCTCCCTGATTGGTCTCAGCGCATACGCTAGAAGGCGCATTTGCACAAAGGTACAGAAATATGTGGCCGGTGCTAAACATTAACGATTATAGCCGCCAAGTCACGTCTAATTGCAAGTATGGATGGTTTTACATAGAGAAGCTTTAGTTTCATAGTGTTTCTTCTAATGTGAAAAGCTCTGTAGAAAGCTTTACCTATTTGCTTGCTCCCAGTCTTTTACTGATAGGTATCTTGATAAAAAGCAGTATAAATATTAGTCAATACAAAATATTCCTTATTCATTCATACATACGTATATCCAAGAAGAATCGTTATTTCATAGTAATTAGTTACAAAATATATGCCTTAAGCTTTACTGAGGATTAAAGCAAAAGTAAACTTTTTCTGATCATTATCTGGTTATTTAAAAATACATGTCGAAAAATATAAAAAAAGTATTTTAAAATTCCCGCACTTGCATAAAACCGTCCCAACTAATTGTAAGCGCGCGTTATCGCGAGACAAACGCGTTGGTGCAACGCATAACCATTACTACTTTTTGGTTTCGAGAAATTAGCGCCTTTTTGCATAGTACCATCCCCGATAGTGTCGGTATTGTGCTCTTTGTTCTTTAATTCCTTTTAGACAAGAGCTTTTCTATGTGCTTTTTCATTGATGACTAATAATATTTAACTGTCTTAACTAGAAAATACGTAAGTATTTCTAAAATTCCTAACTCTATTGTAATAAATCTAAACTAATATTATAAAGCAGAAGAGTTTGTTTGTTTGATTAAACGCGCTAAACTCAGGAACTACTGGTCCGATTTGAAATTTTTTTTTTGTGTTGGATAGTCTGTTTATCGAGGAAGGTTAAAGGCTATATTATATCACGCTACGATCAATAGGAGCAGAGCATCAATAAAAAATGTTGCAAAAACGGGAAGGGTGGGCGTTATTTCCACGAGGTATATATATATACCGCGCGACTCAGAAAAAAATTAGTTTTTAGTTTTTTATTAGTTAACTATTATAAAAGTATAAGTGATTCGTGATATTTTATGATTGTCACCAACTTTTTCGTCCGAATTTTTTTTCTGTTTTCTTAATTCAATTAAGCATGTGCCTATCTATCAACATCAGGAAGCGTCTTCGAACCACCAATTACTTCTCAGTAACTAAGGAGGGAAAGGAAATGGCAAATTGGTCGTCAATACTTAATTAACATTCCTACCTTTTGTTACAGGAAATTAAACTTGCTCATTTATCTAATGATATTTTGTACTGCTCTTAAAGTGAATGTGTACATATAAATCTCTACTACTCTTTTTGGTATTGCTCAGCTTGTAGTAACCCTACTTGCTATGTCATCAGTCGCGGGTTCGAGTCTCGTTAGAGGCATTCGTTTGTGTGACGAGCACAAATGATTGCACTCAAGTCATAGGTGCTTAATGCTTATATTTATAATATATATGTATTTAAAGTATTATATAACATTTGGTGTCAACTATCTCGTATCAATAACACCAGCCTTGTAGTTGACCATGGCGTTTAATGGTGCTGTCTGTCAATGTTCCCACATTTACAGCATATTATAGGACATATGGTATGGACATAGGAGGTCTAGGGACTTGGTCCTTATTTTTAATATCTAGAGGTGAAAAGATCAAATCTTCAAATTACGTATACCAATGTAGCTTATAGGTCTACGATGTCGCTACGTCATTCATTTTTGTTGGCAACTAATCATAAGCAAGTAGAAATTTTGTCAATTATTGAATAAAAATTATTATTTGGAAGAATTCGCACTAATATATGAAATTGAATGATTATATTTCACAAGAAGCTGTTTTATAAATTAAACTCTTTCAAAGGAAATCACCATGAATAAAATGAAAAAAATAATTTCCACATAATTAATTATGCCTGTGTAATGACTGTCCATCATATATACAGTAGTTGCCAACCAGTTTTATTTTTCAATTATCCTGAACGATCGAATAAAAGTCTAAATTTAATTAAAGTCTAGATTGACATAGATCATTTAAACAATTTCGACAGGTTCAATCAGGCTGATTCTTCTGACATCCAGTCGTAGTTAGATTTCCTTAAAAAGGTAGAAAAGGGAACGGGATTGACCTGCGCTTAATTAACATTCCGTACCTTCCGTCACGTCGGAATCCAGTTGGTATCAGTCTTAGGATTATTGACAGCTGGCTCGTAGTCTCGGTAGCTATTATATAGATTAAAAAAGGAAAATGGTTAGAAAATATAATAAATTTTATGTCACATTTTTGTATCATAATATGGTATTTGAATATTGAAATGTATTAAATAACATTTACGACGTCCTAAAAAACAACGAATTAGACTACTATAATGAATGCTTAAAGTTTGCATTGTGTATATTTGTTACTGTTTCTTGCTTAAACGACTTGATGGATTCTCATTACTGAATATATACGTATACATTGCGTAAATGGTGTAAACCATAAGCTACCTTTCCAATATCAGTGAATTAAATATTGAGAAAATATTAAACTTTTATTATTGAAGTGAAACTTCTTTAGAATCGTTGTGATCCAACTCGATGAAACGAAAAAATAAGTCCATAGTACCAGGCACTCAGAGACGGGGAAGAGTTAGCCTTAGTTAGATCTCGCCCACCGCGAGTCAGTGACATTTCTAACTCTATCTAATTCGTGGGTGGGACCATCGCGCCATCTCCCTCTTTCAACGAGCTTAGACGGTGTTATTTAGTATGAATATAAACGAGATTTAAAAATTAGTTTGTCAAAGAAGTCTTACTTCTGACATGTGAACTTTGTACACACGCACTTTTTTTATTTTTTATTTAATTTAATAAAATTTTGGAATCTTAAAAGAATTAGAAAGGTTTGGCCGAATTTATATTATTTCTTGAAGCACTTCACTACACCGTGAGCCGGTACGCTACGAGACGAGCATTCGACAGCGCCCGTTACGGAATCGACACCGGAATTCACTACATTAATATAACATTGACTCAATGTTGTGCAACTTTTTCTTTTGAATTGTTTTTTTATTATTAGGATATTTTTATTATTTTAGGACGTTATAATTCTAAGATTCAGAGTCTCTCACTCTCTAAGGCTCTCTCTTTAGCCATATATTAAATATTGTTTATAATTTATAATAGGCAACATGATAAGGGATGATCTTCTTGGGAGATCTTTTATTATTCAACTAAAGAAGTTCCTTCGCTGCGCATGGCCTTCCTTCGATAAGGAGTTCATCTTTGAACTTAAAGATTTCATCACTTCATATAATTTTGAAGACTGTAGTATATGATATTAGGATTACTCAATAGATACTAGTAAAACATTCTAATTCATTTGATGTTATTAAGGTTTCTTTACATTTATGTAGTTAATTTTAACAGTTTTGGAACTGGAATTATTAATACATATACGAAAAAAGCTTAATAAAAGCGATTTTAAAATAATATCTTGGTAAGCTTTAAACATTTAATATTATGATTGTACGCATATTTATCGAATGTACTATACATCTTGACTGTATTAATGTGGCCAATTTGTAAGAGATCTTCTCTATAACCCTTAAAAAGTACACTTAATTTACAACCTTCTGTAAATAGTGATAGGTTTCAAAACAAAACAAATTATGTTAGTCGTATAGCAGCATAAGGTGTTATTTTATTTTGAGTCTTTTACTCATGTCAATACGGTTAGTTTTTAAAACAATTTTCAATTGTGCGTACACATTTGTATTAAGTCGAAGCACTAATTAGAATTCAATTAAACAAAGTAAAACTGTTTAGATCAGATGAAATAATATATCTACCTATTTAAAAATTAAACTACTAAATTACAACATTGAGTAATGAGCTCGATAATTGTAGTTTGAATTTTTTTATATATCTTTTTCGGCTTATCGCCGCCCACTACTGGACATAATCCTATATCAAAGAACGCCAATCATCCCGATCTTATACAGCCTGCATCCATCCTGCTACCTTTTTTAAATCTTCGGGGGCGTTCTACACTACGTTTGCCTAAACATGGTCTCCACTCAAAGACGTTTCGACTCCATCGGCCATTAATACACCTGGAGACATGACCAGCCTTCTCTCACTTCTGTGCTAATTCTATTCGAATATATAACATACGAAATGATAATTTTGAATTCATTTCGAAAATTATATATTTCTGTTTATCTTATAAGTAATTATTATACTATCAGAAGCGTCTAACTAACACTAAAATCCGATTCCGATTATTACCAATTGATAAAAATTGTAAGAAGTACACTACAGAAATCAATTAATACTTAATTTATTTATAGTATGGTAAAATATGTACATTATATAAAATTTACAATTAAGTTGTTTGTTTAAAAAGCAAGGCTTTATAGGCCATTCAAATCTAATGAAGCAATCGACATTAAAGATCAGCCAGATTAACAAGTTTTTAGTTATTTAAATCGAACTGCGATAAAGGCGTTAGGACAAAGCGTTATCAGATGTAAAGTACAGAACAAGAGAAAACTCATTTATCCACCTCAATACAAGATGTAGATAGCATCTAAACGCCATCACGATCCAGTAATAAAAGGCCCAAAATGCCAATAAAACGTAGAGCAAGTATATCCAGAAGTGTTCATGAGATAGACATTTAATTACATATTTCAAAATTATACAAAACTATCTATATATAAATAATCTTTTATATATAAATAAAATGAATTTTGGTAAGCGCGTAACTCGAGAATGGCTCGACTAATTTGTTTAATATTTTTTTTGTATGTTTTTTGGCCCATGGAATGTTTTTATAATAAAAAAAAAATTAAAAAAGAAAATTAAAAAAAGTCAAAGTTTATAAAAACTTATACAAAAGGGGGTATCGCTAGTATAATTATAAAACCGTAATTTCTATAGAAAAAATATTTTGTTTATAAGCAATAATAACGTTTTAGTTATCTCATTTGCCTACCGGATAAGTGCTATTTATATATGTGTAGTTACGAGTACCTACGTATATGTACATTTATTCCAGTTTGTTTGTGAGAAACGATCGAAAAATTGGCTATCGCTAACCATTCGTCATGTCACGGGACCCAATGCATTGTTTCGGTACTGGTGGAGCGCGTAGAAGGAAGAAGATGATGAATGTTCAAAAAAATCTATATGCGATCTAACTTTAGTAAAGCTACATTATAAGTCACTAGCGATTAATCTTGACTTTGCTAGGCTGCGTCTTAATTAAGATGCTTAACCAGTAACCTATGTTTCCACACAGACTATAATGACTCCAGATCATAGAATATCTATCTATTAAATTTTATGAAAATCCGTTTTGTTGTTTTTATGTTAAGGAGTAAAAAACAAACACACATATTTAAATGTATGCATTAATAATTGACAAAATCAATTTCGAAGTTATTTTGTATTTTTAGTACATCCATTTACCTGTAATTCTTCGTTTAATGTAACTTTATCAGCTATCGACTTGTGTTAATCCAAGATATGACTCAAACAAAGATATTCCGATACAGTCCCGCGCTGACACTGCCGTTGAATAGAGCTAGGAATATTTAGTATATGGTACTTTTGAGTTTTTAGCTTCCATTAAAGTAAATATACCTAATATTTACAATATTGTTCATTAGTGAATCAATCATTTGACAAAAATTTGATAAAGGTTTGACCAAATGAGCTATTTCATACAGCTCATTCACTATTATATAGTTTGTTCATTATAATTTCAAGTTCAGTTCAGTGAATATTTTCTAAAACTTGCCCAATTTGGAAAAGGTTTTTAATCTGAGTTGTTGTAGACAAAGATTACTAATAAATTCATTGAAATTGGAACAGGACGTTTGATCTTTCAATTAGTTCAATACTGGTAAAAGTGTCAACCTTACCTAAGAATCAAGTCACTTATCATTATTATAATCAACATATCATATTTTTTCTTGTATTTACAAGAATAATGAGAGTAAACCATAGAAAATGGCGTAACAACAATATATGAAATTCAGTAAACATTAAAAAATAAATTAATTGTAGGCACACATTTATTAATGACATATAATCAAGGAAAACGAGAAACCTAACAAAAAATATGAAACCAATAGTCATCTCGCGTTACCTCATCTAATCTTCCAGCATCCTGGTCCTAAATCACCGTCCTTACATCCCATTAACCGTTGGAGTTCGTAACAAATTTGAGTGGATGTGCAAAGTTCGCGATACACCTTGTTTGTTAGGCGCTATCAAGATTGACAAAGTACGATTGTTCCAGGTAAATAGGATTCGTGATAATAGAGCCGGTGTTTAGTTTGCTCATGACTTAGATGATATTAGGTCGGACGATATATTATGGTGATGAATAAAAACACGTAGCTTCTAGCAAACTTTCTTACATTTTTGTTGATAAATATCCTTTTTCTGAGATTTACAATATCGTCAACATTGTGACTCCTGCCATATATGTCTAGACATATAAACAAAATTATAGTGTCTGGTTGTTATTTCAAATTAACAGTTATTCACTAAATGCATATGAAAGTAAATACGGTACTTACATTAAAAATCAATTTTAAATTTTTTTGTCTGTCTCTTTTATTCCGGCTAATCTTTGAAACGGCTGGACTGATTTTGACGGGACTTCAACTCGCAGATAGCTTATGTTATAAGGAATAATTTGATACACTTTTATTTTGATTACGGAACGGATATTTTAATTACGGAACGGATATTTGTGGATATTTGTGATACAAAGTTTTTTGGCAGGGAGCTTGGAATGAAGGGTGAATCGCTTCACTAAAACTTAGATGTGCATTTTACGATAATAGATCATCATTGTCCAGTGGTTACCATTAAAACATGTCTCATGTTTGTATTTGTAGATGTCATAGAAAACAATTACACAATAAATGCGTAAGGACTATATAAGCATAGCGTATCTTATATGAGCAAATTTTGTACAGTATGTTAAATTATTTCATGGACCTTGGACGGTCGTAACATTTTGATGTTTATTTAAATCTTTTAGAAAATAGAAAAGACGAGTAGACCTTGGATCACTAGTGGTTGTTAACAAGTTCAAATCTAGGGAAAAAGCCATCCTTTTCCCCATGTGGCACTGGCCCTCGCCATTGCCACATAGCCACATATAGTTTATTAAGATATGTAGGGTAGCTCTTGACTGAATCGTAGGTAATTCTCTAGCTATTATATAATTTTAAGTTCTTAAGTATTTGAGAACAAATCAAAAATATTTCATTACAACTATATAATTAAAGTTAAAAGATACAATCCAGGTTATCAGAAGGATCACGTTTCACCAGACCCTCGATCCCGAAGCTGAATTATGCGGCCAAGTTATCGGCCGCCGTTTATCAACAAACGTCACATTTAATAATAATTAATGATAATTGCCTTCTAGCTTACAAAGCCGATCGACCGATTCACGTAACTTACTTCTGTTTAACTTGGAATTTAGAACTGTATCTTGTGTTCCCGCTACGAGATGGGAGGCGTAGAGTTGCGGTTAGCTATGAAATAAATGAATTTTTTGCTATCTCAATTTGGCTAGATAACAAAATTAGGCTTGGTATATAATCTAACACTGGTTTTTATGGTGTTTCTATTTAATTAAATATGGCAAAAATAAGCTATACTTTTATGATTTAATTTTTAAGAAATAAATAGTAAATCAAAATTTCATATCAATTACCTTATGGATGAATCTAAATATTAGTGTAATATAACAAAATATCGATTGGTGTATCGTCTCCATAGTTTTTTTAGTCCATATAACAGTATTCTTAATCACTTAGCATTGGTAAACGCTCGACAAGGTAAACAATATGAAGACTCTAACTTGAACTATAATTCACGGTCGCTTAAACTTGCGCAAACGTTAACTGCATTGTTTAACTTCAACCAATTTTAACTATGACACACGGCGTGCTTATTGAAATCCTACGGGCTTTACAACGACTAGCGTGCGCACTTGGCTTTACTTGTTAAAATATATGAGAGAAAGAAAATCTACCTATATTTGTTTTAATATAAGGATAGTAAGTTCTACATATACAAAAGATACGTGTTCTAACAATGTAACTTCTCTAAAACTATAAATAAATATATATCACGATCCTATTTTAGGCACAAAAGTTAGTATGTATGTTCGTTATTACCAGAATTAAACGGCTAGTCGGATTTGGTTAAAAATTTTGTAGCAGATAGACCTTTTTTAACGAGTCTGTGGAAACCCATCATGAAGATCCTGCCAGCAGTCATTGGAGAAGGTACTGTAAAACTCCTTTTAATAAAATCCATCGCCGCAGTGCAATGAGGCATTTCAGGATAGAACAACTATGTATTTACTTCTTATCCTGAAGTCATACATAGGCTAGGTACTGTTAGAGACCTAAAAGCTCCCACGAGCGAAGCGAGGATAAAGCGGTAGTAATATTATAAAGAATCAAACAATTAAATAGGAACAGTGGTAGCCCAGTGGTAACGCGCTCGCTTGCATATCCGAGTGATGCGTGTTCAAATCCGGGTCTCGCACCTCTGATATTTTCATGTGGGAATCTTTTCTAACATGATTACCACTTGTCGTACGTTGAAGGAAAATATCGTGAGGAAATCGGCATGTCTGAGAGAACCTAGCAAGTTTTCGAAAGGCATGTGAAGTTCGCCAACCCGTACTAGGCCAGCGCGGTGGCCCAGCAGTGGGACGTTAAAAGGTCTGATTACAAATATAATAAATAAAAGAACCCTTGCATCCCATCAAAATAAGGATAAGGCGATATTTCAACGGATTGCAGAAAGAGAAACTGATGATTAAAATATTTGACCAAGGCATCTAAATTAAGGAAACAAAAGGGGTAATAACATTAAACCTAAATATTGTATAAACGGCCATTTACAGGATAGTGTTTATCCATCACTTTATCCCGTAATCACAATAAATAAAGGATAATAGTCAGGTAAATATTCATATATTAACGGGGCAAGAGTCGCAGCTGAGTTACGACGTCTCCCTAACGCTTAGGCCAACCGCCACCATTAGCATTAATTTAAAATATTATTTATTGCTCACGCCTAAAGATGCGAATTTTCAATGAAGTTTTTAAGTTTGTTTTTATCTTATATTGTTATATAGAGGTAATAAATTGTTTGTTTAATTATAGTCTACTTCTAGGAGCTACTTTAGGACATAATGTATACCTAAATAAAAGATAGACAAAGTTACTCCCGTACAAGTTATGTATAGAATAAGTTATATATAATGAATTTAGCTTCAAATAGGGTAATTTTATGTAAAGTCTTTAATTATATATCAATACTGAAGTTCAGCATTTGACTAGAAAAATATATAAAACATGCATGTTGCTGTACATCATGATCAACCTATCATTATCTACACATACCTATATTGACATTATAAGGATATTGTGTATTTTTTCCCGACTTATACAGCAAAGAGGTGTTTTAAGAAATAATAATTCATATTTTATCAGTAGATTTTAACATAGGGGTTTTTAGGGCAAAATCGAGGGTGACATTTTGACATAGATTTTTCGTTTTTCTGTTTAACATAATATAATTTAAAAGTGACATAAGTATTCTTAAATAGCTAATTTCTATAATCAATCAAAAGTCGTCACTTTGAACGTTTGAAAAAAACTGAATAATTCGATGTCATCCATGATTTTTATATGAAGAATTCTAGATTCTGAACATCTCCTTTCAAGAATCTCAAACATTACAGAATCAATGATCTTAAACATTTTTGGTGGTGAAGCCTATGTAAAAATAGTATGTAAAAATAGTTTCACCAAATATGGCTCTGTGACATTAGATAGTCCTCTATAACTATAGCCGTAGATAATATAATTTTAGGCACAATTCGTTAAAATCGCTTGATAATCTCGTTAAGTGTTAATACAAGATGACACCAAATGACCGTCGTTACGCGCAGAGGGTCGGACTACACTCGCATTTCACTTTATTTATGTTTTTAATGTTTTTTATTATACGCTTTGTAATTCAGGCGGTCTAATTGGTGCAATTTTAGAAACATATGTATTGAAAACTTTTATAAGCTATATATAGAAAACATATCAAAATGAAAAACTTTTGTTATATGGAAGCTTTTTAGAGCTTTAAAAGCTTTATAAGGTCATCTTTATCTTTACGTTAAGTCAATATGTTCTTCCGTTACGTGAAGATAAGCACAATTCTAAAGTAAACAAGGCATAAATACAAATATCTTTTATAATTATAGTGAAAAGCATATTACAAAGATTGTGCTACAATGTAACCAGTTATATGCCATATACCCTTCATTATATACTTATACAGGTATAACACGTGTACCATTCTATCTCCAGCGGAAATCATCGAGGGTATTTAAAACTACCCTCATTAAATAGTTGTATATTGCGACCGCGTGATAGGTACGTGTTCATATTAGGATAGCAGAAATATTGAATAGTTTTGTAAGTTATTTTTTTTACTAGACTAAAAAAAGCTCTTTTGAAATTTAGTGTAAAGAAGCTTCATTGAACTAACACTGGTCTTTTTCTTTCCCTATTTTCTAATTTTCCTAACTTTGACAACGCGATAATACGATCCTTTTTCTTCACAGATCTGATGATGAAACTAAAAGCTCCTGAATGAAAAATATAGTAAATAAAAAAATGAATATGTTAATCTTTATTTTATTAAGTGAATTAATTTTAACAAGTTGTTGATAAAGTTTAAAACTTATCAAAATACAACCCTACAAAGTATCATAAATGTACACTTACAAACAAAAAGGTAAATAATATGCCCATATAAATAATATCACAGTATCCAAGTCTAAACAGAGCCAAACTTTACTTCCTGCGATAAGGCCTTTTGTATATCGAAACCAATAAAATATCTTAAATATGTCCGGTTGGGGACTGACGGTGACCAACCCAGGTACAAGTTGATTGGTCATTTACATTTAGATATGAGGACATGTTTCCTCGCGATCCTCATTTAGGCCCTTATAAAGTTTTAGTTATACATAATATTATATTATACTCATTGTATGCTGTTCTATATTATTAGGGCTTAGGCAAAATGTTATTCTAGAATTGCTGAGGAATAGAAATTTTTAAAATTACATCAGTTTTAATAATTATTGTTTGAGAGGTTCGATGTCAGAGGTACACTACTTATAAATTCCGTTTTCGTGTAGGATGTTAAAATATATTTAATAGTTATAATATATTCTTAAATCAATATTGAAAGGCATCTCGTATGAGCCTCCCTAACTATTATAGAACAGAAACCGAGAATGACCATGGTACATTTGACCTTTATCTTTGTAAATTGTGGATGTTGTTGATGAGACACAAGAAAAAAATACTTCATTGCTTCCAAAATATTTATTAATAAAAGAGATTTTTCACTAATATTATGATAATAAAATATCTTATTTTAATTGTTATGAAACGTTTGTCTTAGTTTGTGTGTTGTTAATATAATTTTTCAATCTATTTGTTTCGCCAGCAGTCGTGGGTTCCAGTCCTCCTCCTATCATCTGGTATTTATAATACAAACCAAGCATGGAACTAGATAGCGTCCCAACATATTTAAATATTAAATTGATTAGACGCAGATATTGTTATCAATATTGTAAGCATAAAAGAACAATACTAAAATTGTCACACATAAATCTAACAATTAATAAATAATTCTTATTTTATATTAGTTTCAGTTATCAATTAATTCAATATATCGCGTCCCGCCATTACGATAAAAAGTATAGTCAACTTGACATCTCGGTCACAGATTACCAAATATAAAAATAATGAGTTTTTCCTTATTATATAATTTATTACATACGTATACAAAAAAACCTATAATCTTATAAAACAATAACCTGTCTCAAACCCAACTAACATAAGACCCACATCTAGAACCACGTATCATCACATTCCATAACCCACCATAATCCCCCATCAACCCAATGGTACCCAATAAACAAATTCAGTACACCTGGCTTCACAGACCAATAAATACTCGGCAAGAAAAGCAAAACGTATGCGTCCCATCGCCGACAAAGCCCCGTACAAATCTGGCCACTGGATAGCCGGTCTGATCGACAAATCCGGTAGATTACGCGCTGATACAGGCCCATGTTTATGAGACAGGATCGGACTCCGCCGGACTGTGCCGATGCAGGGCTATCAGCTTCTTAAGTTGTGATACCTGGATCTAATAATTATAATTTATAAAGAATTAAGATTTCTAAATATTTTTGTAAGCATGTTTGTTTATATTAATAAATGATTGAACTGGAAGAAAACATCCTAAACAACAACTTTCACGTCACATTAAACTTGATACTGATTTGAATATGATCGAAATAATTTATGATAATTATATTAATAGTGGCGACGCGCTTGTTTAGATAGCTGGGAAGTGAATCGGGAACAAATTCGAGTTTCGCGATTTAGATATTTTCATGTGCGAATCAGTTAAACGATTACCACTTGTCTTACGGTGACAACATAAGGAAACTAGAAACATAGAAAACTTTGTAAGTTTTCGAAAGACATGTGAAGTCTACCAACCTGCACTTGGCCAGCGTAGTGGACTATGGCTTAAGCCCATATATCGTATTGACCCTTCAATGCCCGTGCCCAGTGTGATATTGAAAAAGGCTGACAATAAAAAACATTGTGTTATTGTACTAGCGATTCAATTATCTCCGCTAAGGTCCCGGATTTTTTAAATCAAAGAAACTTAAGTTACACCTTATAACATTAACATCCAGTATTAGTCCGAACAAAATCTTTATAGTATAGTATATTCATTTAGATTTAGACAGACAAAAATATTCATTTAATAAAAATCTTCTTATTTTACAAAAAATACTTCAATAATTTTTTTTGAATTATGTTTTATAAAATATGTAAATTAGGTAATAGTACATTATAGTAGTGTTTTCCATACGTCCAACTTACTTGAATAATTATGGAAAATGTTAGAACTCCCATGCAAACAGAACACAAATAAAAACTAACTACTTTTCAAACCAGAATGTTTAAACTAGAACATATTAAGGTCACAAATACGGATTTAAATCCCAAACAACTGGACGTAAACAGTTCGAAAACTTACAAAAGTATAATAAAATAAAATAAAAATGCAAATTGTGGCAGCCCTGGCTCGATACGAGATAGAGGGAAGGTAGTCGAATAATATTTCGGCTTATAGAACGAGTCCAAGTTTTAATAGTGTACCGTCATGTTTATGTTATTACCCAGAATCGTGTAGGGAGACTGAGCTGATATAAGGTCTAAAGCGTTAAAAGCTTTCAGTTCTTTGTAAAAGGAAGTAATGTATTCTGGACTTGGTGCAGATTTATATATTGTTTGACTGGACGGTGCGGTATGGGGTTTGCTTTTGTAATTTTAATGCTTTGTTTATTATTGCAAGTATTGAGAGAAAAAATCTTAGATGTACGCAAAAATTTATGTTTTCCGACGTTTTGAATGATTTACAGCAGAAAAATTTCAGTAGAATTCGAAATTAGTGAATTACTTTTACCTTTTTAAACTTACTTAATAATTTTTCGAATCTTTAAACATTTGTCTATATGCCTTTATAACAGTTGTAACTATGTAACCGAATTATAGTTAGCTAACTTAAAGTACACGGTTTATTTTTTGGAAATATCCGATACAAAACAGGACTTTATATAGAAGTTATAAAATTTACACATATCAATACAATTGAAGGATCTGTTTTTAATTTCAAACAGCTTTTCACTAAATGCATATGAAAGTATGTACGATAATAACATCAAAATGATTTTTTAAATTTTTGTATGTCTGTCTATCTGTCTGTCTGTTTGTTCCATCTAATCCCTGAAACGGCTGGATTGATGTTAAGCTATTTTTTTAGAATATTGATTAATTTTGAACCCGAGCGAAGCGAAGGTTAGTTGCTAGTATATGTAAAAATTAGTAATTTTTTACACAAATTCGTAAATTTTTCTATACATAAAATTGAACATAGGTATAATGGCACTTTTTTCGGATCAGTACATGTTTATTTGTCGCTTTTGCTTACAAATTTGGAAAACATCGTTAACAGTGGATAAGTTGAGTCGACGCTGTCAATCGAGATAATCTCCACGCGGATAGGTTTGAGTGAAAAGTCGTTTAATCAGTCCCGATAAATTGACGGCAATAAGAAATTTGGAGGAACAAAATAATAAAATATCCTAAAAGTGACGCAACTAGGACATTAATAATAAACAGTAAAAAACAAAGTCTCGGCTATAAATCACAAAACGGAGTTTTAAACACGTATTTTGCTTAGAAAAAATATCCTGAAAAGATCTGATGGTATATAAGTTTAAAGCCAAGACATATGTGTGATACAAACATTTTATTTTTAAACGACCTTCAAAACATCGCCTTTTTGAAGTCTGACTTAAATTCGGTTGTTGTTTTCTTTTACTATGTCTTTATTAAAAATGTAAATATAAAAACTTCTGTATAATAAAAAAACGACTTGAAAAAATACATATAATAAAAAGCAATCTATAATAAGTAAATGAAAACTACAAATCAGTAAAATAAGAAAATGGCTTACCTAAATACCCTTTATTCATAATACTGAACGTACTTCAAACTTCAAAGGTGACATCAACCTATACCTACATAAAAAATTAGTAGAAGATCCGAACTTAAATTGACCTTCATCGAGCTGATAATAGAATAAAACTTATTTTATAATAAATTTAGTATATAAAAAAATATGTGAAAAAAGGGTTTGCTAAAAAAACCTTATATATCTCTCATGTGAATAATTGAAGACGACTTACGATTGTAGAAAGACATCTTATTAAGGTCCCAAAAATCTAAATAATGTGTATTTTTTTCTTTAAATACGTAATTGTCAGATCAGTTCGTATCAAAATCTTAGATATAATATATTTTTCACTATTAATAAGAACATTTTAATATAAAATCTATACTTATATCTAATAAGGGAATCGAATCCGCTACCAGCTGATGAAGCACAAAGACGATCACACTATTTCCAATTAATGTAGTAGTTAATCCAAAGTGACAGACAACATGCACCGTCTTGAGGCGCAATGCCCGTAAATCGAGCGTCTCAATTTACGCCGGCTATTGGCGGGGTTTAGACCATATTGATAGGCCGTTGTCGCCTTGAGATATGGCTCAGCAATTTGTACCTGAATTACTAGTAATCAATTGGGAGAAGAAAAATGGCTGACGGCGTTAATTACTCTACTGTAAAGTTAGATAAATCGTTTTGTTTTAATGGTGTTTATTTATATGATTAGAACGCCTTCGTGTTTTTCATATTATGTATCACATAGTATGGTTTTAATCACTATCACTACATAGTATAAAACAAAGTCGCCTTTTCTGTCCCTATATCCCTATATCCCTATGTGCGCTTAAATCTTTAAAACTACGCAACGGATTTTGATGCGGTTTTTTTTAATAGATAGAGTGATTCAAGAGGAAGGTTTATATGCATAACTAGCAAATCCCGCGGCTTTACCTGTGCTAAATCTAGGGAAGAGCCCGAGCGAAGCGAGGGCGAGTCGCTAGTATCTAATAAAATAGGAATGTATCTATCCATTTTGCGCGATTTGTGCTCAACTGGCGCGGTTTGAAGCCAATAAGAAAATAGTATTGAATCGAAAAATGAAATTGTGTGATATAATGTTGTTTGTATTATGTATATTATTCAGTAAGTACATTTATGTCGGAAGTTGAATTTACACTGCGGTCGATTGCGATTTTATCTCATACGTAATATACTTAATATTACGCGAAGTCTCTGTAATAATTATTATCGTTCTTGTATAATATTATATATACAGAGGAAAACCCGGATCTTTTCTTTAAATAACTGGCAATAAAATATGTAAAGAATATAAGTATTTGCCTCATTTAAAGAGACAGGTAACCTAAAACGTACGTATATATCGTAAAAATAGTTTCCGAGTAAGAAAGTATTAAGTTTCCAAAGCGTATTTTAAATATAGTTTGAAGTTCAAGTTACAAAACTCATATAGGCTTAATTTTTTCTGAGTCATTTATATGCACAACATAACAAATGCTACAACATAACACAATCTTCGTCAATATATGGACATGTCGTCACCGAATCTACCCTCAACGAGCAGGATTAGTGCGTATTTACTGCAAATTAACCCAACAATTGATGACCAATTGATCGTCTAATGTGCACAGCCATTATATTAAATCAGGTCTCGATGGCACTCAGGATACCTGAACAAAGACCTATTGATTTAAGAGCGTATGCTTTAGCTGGATTGCCTGTAGCCGGTTAGGTAAATTGATGATTTGAATCAATGCAAATGTGGATTAAGTATGATTTATTTTATTTGTGTATCACCTGTGCTTAGTTAATGTGATCTTATAGTATTAAATGAACAATTATTGTATATTGGACTTTGGTCATTTGCATATAGGGTTAGTTTTTTAAGTTTATGTATAAAGATCTTTTCTGAAAATAAAAACAAGTTTCCCGAAAGAACATGATAAGATTAATCGCTCAGATATCAACTGAAGGCAGTGGTGGTCCAGTGGTAACGCGATCGCTTGAGTTACCGAGTGAAGTGGTTTCAAATCCCTGTCGCGCACATCTGATATTTTAATGTACAAATCATGTCTAACAATTTGACTCGCAAATGGCAAAGGAAAATATTGTGAGGAAACCTGCATGTCTGAGAAAACCTAGCAAGTTTTCGAAGGACATGTGAATTCCACTCGCGTTTGGCCAGTTTGGTGGACTATGGCCCGATTCCTCTCATATTGAATGGGAGCCCGTGTCCAGCAGTGGGATGTTAAAAAGGGCTAAATACATTCCAACTTAAGGCTATACATCATACAGTTAAAAAGTTGAGCATAGGTGATATTGTATTGTAAGCTTTTATAATAATAAGACAGATAATTTTAAGATTTTCCTTGATTTTTCATAAAACGAGGAGTTGTTTTTAGAATACATCATTTTGTCTCCAGCGATTCGTCCGCTTTAGGAATATACTTGTAAAGTTAAGAAGAGACTTAATACAATATAATACAGATTAAAAATAGATATTTGAAAAGCATACGGAATGACGTCTTATGACTGTATGACATACTTGTACATTTAAAATCTTTTCAATACTTTTCTTTAACTATCGTAGAATAATTTTGTGTAAGTATAAGAATATCAAGAAGTAATGTTAAAATCTAAACATATAAAGTAAATACTATTGCATATTCTAGTTGATAGACATAAATTATTATATAATGTTACTGTAAATTAGTTTCCAGTGTGATAAGACTTTGCAGAAAGTATATAAAATGATTTTTAATATTAAGAAGTAGCAATAATCGTTGTTCTCATGACTGACTTAACTATTCCTGATACATAAATCTAAGCTTATCTACGACGTTCAAATAACGAGTGCATCGCATAAATCTAACCAACGAAAGCCGCAAATTAACATCAAGCTAGTAACTAGCATTCATACACCCGCCTACCGCAATTGCGCTGCGATAATACCAATTGTAAACCTCGCGATCTCACTTACCTGCTTCTAACCGGTTTTAACTGGTTCCAACCGGATCACGCCGCCAGATACCAGCATAATCCGGTACAATCCAGTTCGTAAACTTTGCACTGCTGTTACGTTTGCGGTTAACGCGTTGTGCCACTGAACAACAACTAATTTGATGTACCTTTCTATCTAGTATTACTCACTATATGGAGTACTACCCACTTTATATGTTATACTATGACATACGAGCGAAGCCAAGTTAAAATGAACGTTTTAAACGTTCGTACTAAATGCCACAACTCTATTAATTGTTCTAAACGTAGTATATGCCTTGTAAAATATGTACAGTATGTGTTCAAAATTTAAGAGTTGATGATATGTCATAATATATACATTGTACAATGTACTAAAATATCTATAATTTAAACTGAAAAATTTTACTATTATTTTATACTAGTGGAACCCACGGCTTCGCTCACTCTAAATCTAGGGATGAGCCCGAGCGAAGTGAGGGTGAGTCGCTTGTTTAAGATAAATTTTTCCATCATACATTACATAATATGTGTAACTCTAGCGGTTTTGGCAGCGCATGCCAGAATAGCTCGCAGATGGTAGATTTTTTACTATGTACTTACTTGACACTTACCGTCATATTTTGGACAATTCACACAATATCTTTATAAACTGTAACCTATGTGTTATTCTGATGTATAAGCTATATTATTGTAAAGTTTCATTAAACTCCATTAATTAGTTTTTACGTGAAAGAGTAACAAACATCCATCCATCCATCCATCCATACTTACAAATTTTCGCGTTTATAATATTAGTATAGATATGGACATATTATATAGAATATGTATCTTAGTTATTATTTTAAAAAACTTGTGAAAATATAAATCGGAATAATGATTTACAACTAGCAAGTATTATATTTACATACGAGTAGCTTCACGACCAAAACATTGATGGAATACAGATCGATTAATATTAAAAGGGTATAATTATAGGAAATTTTTACCATGGAAATTTATCGCGATATCTAGAGTCAACGAGGCGAAAACTAAAGCGGGTAAAAATAAAAGAGCCTGACAATTACCGTACCCTTTTAGCGAAATGTCACTGTGGCTCCATAGAATCGCAAATGTCCCAAATGTACTAGTAAAGATTCTACCAGGTTTAATGCACCGTGATAGGTGTTAGTTGGTATGGATCAGTGCACATGTGCATTGGTGTATCTGTTTTATAACTAGGGGCTTGAAAATATTGTCTTTATATTATGTACTAACATTCCCAGCTGCTTCGCCTGTTTTCCACTGGAAATCAAATACCTTGTTTTTCCATGTGATGTTATATGACCTATACTGTACATAAATAGTCTTCCTCAATAAATGGACTATCCAACACTAAAAGAATTTACCAAATCGAACTAGTAGTTTCTTTCTGAGATAAGTATGTTGATGTTAATTCTATTATTGTTGTTTAATTATTTGAGATAATAAATATTACGTAATATACGAGTAATACTTTCTTCGGTTTACGCGAATATTTGACATTATAAATGAAACTATCTTATTTTTTTCTTTTCGGGTTTTGTCGGGAACAAAATTCGAAAAGATAGTTTCAATTATAATGTCAAATATTCGCGTAACGAGTAGTTACGAGAGGACTTACAAGACGAACTTACATTTATTCGTTTAAAATAAAAATTACACAAGATATCGCAAATAACAGAACACAATTAAAGCTAAACTAAGTCTAGAAGTTTATGCAAATGGAGCTAAGCTAGCTTGAACCGGTTCACACCGGTAAAGCAGTTTAAGGCGGTTTGAGCTGGTGCCGGCATGGGAAGTTTGTTTTGTCACTTGCCTAGATTGCCGTTTAGCTTAATTGAAGAGATTTCCTATGATTCAATAGCTCGATATTATATATTATACCAGATATTATCTTACATTGCTACTTATACATATGTATATTTAAATTTGTGGTTAGTAGGCTTGTTTGTGCATAAGGGATACTTTTTAGATATATTAAATCATTTGAAGACCATTATACATATACCATTTTTCTGTTCTATAACGACTGAAAACCGAAGTTTTCAGTTTCTATAATTCTTTTTTGTGGTTTGTAAAATAAACTTATTATACTGTATGTATAACAATTATATGTGTATAAATATATCTATGAGTATATTGTGAGTTGTGACTAAGATTTTTTTTATATTATGTAATTTTGCGGTTTTATTCCGCATACCGTACAAAAATCATAAAGCTTCTGCCTTACATCTTTTCTTCTAAGGGATAAAACCGTTCTCGCATCGAGTTACTCTTTTCTAATAATCTCGCTTCCTAATAATTACCTAGATGTCTAAGAGCAATTCATTTTGTACCCTATGTACATATGTAGTTTCACCAGATCATAGTATATCTGCACTAATCTAATTAATACAATAATAATAGAAGTAATTAAGACACTTTAAGAGTATGTTTCATATAGATTTATATATACAGATATTATCAGAATAATTAAAGTAAAGTTTAAGTCTTCAGAACCTCTCTTCGAGTGTAAAATACATAATATGACAGATGAAAATGACAAAATTATATAGGTTCTGTTATTTATTGTTTGGCCAATATGTAAAAACTATTAAAGGATCGAAAAATATACAATATTTTGAAGCTTTCAACACTAATGTTATATGTTTTTGACGACACGATTGGCTCAGTTGGTAGTGACGAGTGAGTCGCAGGTTTGAATCCCGCTGGGGGCATTCATTTGTTGAGCACGAATGTTTGTAGTTTGTACTCCAGCCATGGGTGTTTATATTTATAATATGTATGTATTCAAAATTTATATATGTGTATTATATCAACTATCTGGATCCGTAACACAAGACTCGTAACTTACCACGGAACTACATGGCGCTGTTTTAATATTCTCCTAACATATTTCTTTTTTAAATGTTAAAAAATAATAAAAATTCTATGCCCATCCCTCGATTGTCCATATATGGCTATCCAAACAGCACATAACGTGTTAATTAATAATGCAGGCCACACTTACAAATCGAATCTCGGCCAAATACACATTAATCATTTCATTGTTGCGCGGTGACACCGAGTCAGGCTGTATTGTGGATTTGTTGACAGGGATCAAGCTCGACAGCGGGAGTATTCTGAATGTTTTCAAGTATATTCCATTTATTTTGTTGGCGTATTTTATGTTTTAATTTGTTATTTTTAAAAAGCTTTGTTATTTTGTTGACCGTCTGTTCAGAATAACTAATGTTTAACTTTATGGCCATTGGCTATCTATTTGAAATAAATAATGATAAATATAAAGATTCAAATATCTGTAGTAATAATACGTACTTTGAGGTACAGAAGCCAAGTTCTTAAGATAAAATACTCAAGTATTCATTACAGGAAAATAAGAAATGCAAGTGAAAAAGTAAAGAAATCGGCATAGTATTCTACGGAAATATGGTTTAAAAGTAAAACATATGCCGACATGTGCTTAAACACATCTAAATTACTTATGTTATTGAATGTGAAATATGTATATTAAAATTTTGAAACGCATCTAAGTTCCAGAATAAGCAGGCAACTCCCAGTGAGTGTAGTGAACAATCACAAATTAACGGCCGCTAGACAAAAGGCGAATTCCTTTGTATAATGAAGAATGGTCATCCCACTCTGTTACTGTTAGACGTTAGATTAATCTGCCGACCGAGTTTGTTTAAGGTAGTTCGCTAATTGAATGTATTTGATAGTTAGGTCGAAATGTAAATTCTAAAATATATGCAGCAAACAAACATACATACATACATATTTTGTATAATTCCTATGACCATATTCTAAGGTTTTAGTGAAGATAAAATTAAAACGCAAGATCTAAAATGATAGGAAAAATAATACTTTCTTAAAGTTACGCGAATATTTGACATGCTAAATGAAACTATCTTTCTGAGATACTCTCCAGTGACCAGTAAGCGAATGCTGTAAAGCATTCGAAACGTCGGGAACCAAAATCATAATAAATCCGCGACAAAATCCAAAAAGATAGTTTCTTTTATAATGATAGGAAAAAGTTTGATTTAATATGACTCCAATCCTTTATATCCAATCTTATTGCTAACTACCGATCAAGTACAACTGATGGGGTAAGGAAGAAAAGTTTCTTTAATATTAATAATTTCAATATTAATATTAACTAAAAAGTATTGTTCCACGAAGCTAACCTCGATATGTATTTGAAATTGTATGATTTCGTGATTTTATTTAATTCTAAGGTAGAACCTGATACAATGTTAGTTCAAGAGATTTTATCATTTCCATAGTTCTTATCTTCTAGGATGGTGTTCACATTACATTTTTAATCGGTTCGGTTCCGTTTAGATGAGCTTACATTTACATAAAATAATACTATTTATTAATTATTCGGAGACACTAATAATTACAAGAGAAAACATCATTATATTATTAATTTTCATAAAAAAATACAATTACTAATTAAAAAACACCAAAGTGTTACAAGAATTACTTGGTGAACTAAAGATTTAAAACAATTTTAGTAATAGAAATAAAAATTATTATTTAGTTAATAAATTAAATTAATAAAAATTATAAAGCTATATGAAACTCATTCATCACTCGAATATCGCCTTATTATATGCCCACAACGCAACTTGAATATATTCCATTTCCCACTAATTACTATGAAAAGTGGCGTAATTATGCCGCAGCGAGCATAAACATGTCAGCGCTAATACACTCCCAGGTGCATCGTATGATACTTGCGATACCGTGCGATAGCTGGATGAAAACGTTTTAAAGATTAAAAATAAAATATCCTATTACTTTTTATGTTTCCTGACAATAAAAGTTACACATTGTATATGTAATATTGGGAATTATATTTATTACTAGCCTTTC
This sequence comes from Boloria selene, assembly GCA_905231865.2. NCBI lineage: Eukaryota > Metazoa > Arthropoda > Insecta > Lepidoptera > Nymphalidae > Boloria > Boloria selene. The sequence goes on from HG993135.1 coordinate 13,945,794, forward strand.
CCTTGGCTCTGCTCGCGTTCTAAAGGAACATCAAAAGAACTATTTTTCTCCCGTTTTTTTCAACATTTTTCATTGATGTTCCGCTCTTATTGGTCGATGCGTATTAGCCTTCCTCGATAAACGGACTATCCAACACAAAAAGAATTTTTCGGACCAGTAGTTCCTGAGATATTATTGGTGCCCATAGCAGAAGGTTCATATCTCAACCTTATTGCAGGGGCGTTGTGGTGTGTGCGCTTAAAGTCACACTATTTGAGTGATCAGTAATGCAACTTTTCTCTTTGCTAATGCCACTTCAATGAGTTTTTCGTATGTACAAAGAACATAATATGAATAAAGTCACTGTTATATCAACGCTAAATATAAAAAATAACAAAATATTGAACGCCTGCTATCAGACACTGTTTCTCTATAATATATTATTTAATTCATCCCCATCCTCAATCAACCCCAACAAAGGGTAGCATAAATTAATGACCTATTAGATAGTACAATTTAATATTAATTTTCTCCTCGAAACTAGACTCACATTGTCTATATCGAACACAACCAAGCATATCTAATACCAATATATCAAGTGTCCGCCAGTCCTTATCAATTTATAGTCCCGTTGTATCGAAACTTGGTCCCACCAAGTGCATCTTGCACAAGTTTCATAATAAATTAAAACATGTGATATTTAGTACCAACTGCTACTATATACGGTCTGTACATAATGTACGGTACTTGAATTGGTCGTCGTAATTTATGTACCTACATATTTGTTTTCAATAAACTTTGTAACACTATGAGAATGGCGCTATTTATTTACAGGTATCAAATTGATACATATAAATAAATAAATATGTTGGGACATTATTACACACAGCGCCATCTAGTTCCGTGGTAAGCTACGAAGCTTGTGTTACGGATACTAGATATATAAATATAAACATCCATGACTGGAGTACAAACACCCGAGTTTAACAAATGAATGCCCCCAGTGGGACTCGAACCTGCGACCGCTGGCGCAGAAAGTAGGGTCACTACCCACTAAGCCAAACAATGAAGACCTCAGTACTAGATGATGGCGAATTTTCAAGTAAGTATTCTGTATCATATGCGATTTCTAAAACGTATCTTATAATTACAATACTACAATGGAAATATAATGAAAAACTGATTGATCCATAATAGATCGTTTTTGATAAAATTCATTATACTATGATTACGATAAATCTTTAGCATTTAAGTAGTTCTTTATGATTTACAGGTATTATACTAGTTAAGATATAATGTAAAATAATTTACGTATAGAAATTTAGTTGTATTAAAATAACAAATATCTAATTGCTATGTCATTATCATATTTTGTTATTCAATTTAATTTTTATAGATTTCTATTCTACATACTTGAGAATAGATATCTGTTTTTCTCAATGATCTAGTTTAAATAATAGACGCAGAAGTCACAGGAAACTTATAACTAAGCTCAAACTACTTTTCTTATTTACCCGCTTATTAAACATCTTTAATTAGTAAATTTTATAAACATCAAGTACTAAAAAATCGCTTAAGCACTAAAACGCGATGGCCAATGTTGGCTATCATGAAGTTAATGCGCCAACGTTGGCCCCAAAGTGACACATGTGGCCCATATCTCTAACAGTCTCGTCTAATTCGCGGCTGTGTTCACATCGCTTTATTGTCAGCATAAATTGATAGGTGCTTTAGTCAGATAGTGTAGAAGAGGTATCTTAAGAATTTAGGAACTAACTAATAATCTATACTAATATTATAAAGAAGTAAAGTTTGTTTGTTTGTTAAATTGTAAGGGGTAATCTCGGGATCTACTGAACCGATTTTAAAAATTCTTTCACCAATAGAAAGCCACATTATTGCTGAGTGTCATAGGTTATATAAAAAATCGAAAAATAAAAAGGCTTTTACGTGGTAGTCCGTTTTGCAAAGTGAATCGGAGAAAAAACGGTCGAATGAAAGCGTTTCTTACGAACGCTGCCTTAACTATGAAAGATATATTTTTGAGTTCTAGAGAAAAGATGTGGACCTTGCAAATGCCTACAAAAAAGTCAACGACAGCATATGTCTAACTTTTATATTTAAGTTACAAAAAGTAGTTTTTTTAATATTAGTATAGATAATTTAATTTTTAATATTAATAAAATAATTTAAATTATTTAAACACTCTGTCCTAAAAATGAATTATTAACATTATGCCCAACGAAGTGGGCACGGGTCAGCTAGTAATATATAACTACATATTATAAAACAAAGTCCTCCGCCGCGTCTGTCTTTCTGTCTGTTAGCGATAAACTCAAAAACTACTGCACTAATTTTCATACTGTTTGCACCAATGGATAGTGGTGGTTCTCGAGGAAGGGGTATAGTATATAATTTGTCAAGTTTTGTGTACATTTACTAGTGGAACCCGCGGCTTAGCTCGTGGTAAAGCTAAGAAGCGAAGCGAAGCGATGGTCAGTCGCTAGTTAGTTATAAATATAAAAAATTATGAAGGCCTACGTAATAAATAAAAATGATAGTATGTGAATATTAATTCAAACTCAAGTAACGAGCAAATCGGGTAAAATTTGGAAAACTGAATCATATTATTTCGTTCCTTTAAAAATCTCAGAAACATGACATGGTATTAGAGGAATTAAGTTGAAGACGTGAAAACTATTATATCCTAAATTTCTTATATTCTCAACAAACAAAACTGCATTATTATTGTATAAGTAATTTAGAATATAAAAATTTGAGGTGGACCGCTTAGGTAATAATAATTATAATAATTTATTTATTTTCTCTCATATGTACAATTGACACTGAAGTATACATTAAACTATTTATATAGTCTACTAGCGACTCGCCCTCGCTTCGCTCGGGCTCTTCCCTAGATTTAGCACAGGTAAAGCCGCGGGATCTGCTAGTTATGCATATAAACCTTCCTCTTGAATCACTCTATCTATTAAAAAAAACCGCATCAAAATCCGTTGCGTAGTTTTAAAGATTTAAGCGCACATAGGGATATAGGGATATAGGGACAGAAAAGGCGACTTTGTTTTATACTATGTAGTGATAGTGATGATGATATACTAAGTGGGAGACAGGAGCTCAAACTAGGTAAGCCCTATATATGAGTCTCCTGGCTCCTCCTCTCACAAAAGTATTTTTTATCAATTGATAAAAAGAGAAAGAACAACAATGTGTATGTAGGTACGTAATAGACAAACATACGAGTAACTTACGTACTTTAACAAAAGCGCTAGTTATATTATGCAAATTTTCATATATATTGAACTTATCTATACTAATATTATAAAGCTGAATAGTTTGCTTGTTTGTTTGTTTCTTTGTTTGTTTGTTTTATTGAACGTGCTAATCTCAGGAACTACTCGTCCGATTAGAAAAAAATCTTTTTGTGTTGGATAATGAGTTTATCGAGGAAGGCTATAGGCTATATTACATCGCGCTACGGCCAATAGGAGCGCAGCATTAATGAAAAATGTTGCAAAAACGGGAAGGGAACGTGCGACTCAATAGGAATTTGGTTTTTGGTCTTTAGAATGCGTGCAAAGCCGCGGGAAATGCTAGTATCGAAATATTTTTACTTCGGTTGGCTATTAATTTTTTATGTAATCTTGATCTATTCTAGATTCTATGTATCCACGTCGATCGAGTTCAGGTGACGGTAAGCAACGTTAACGGTAGTAATTTGTGGGCGTGCGCCGACATTGTCCGATTGAGTGCCTGATTGTTGCTTGTTCGGACTCCAGCGCTAATGGGGGCATCTAATTAATCTTCCCATGGTATAATACTGCTGCTGTCATCAGGATTTTTCGGTATTTATAAAGACACCTTATCCTTACAAGCAAATTACGTATTAAAAATAGTTATAAATACTTATTTATTTCGAGTTAACCTCAAAAAATACATTCTATAACGGATTTTTCTGTAGACTAACAAGACGAATAGAAACACATTATTATTTTTAATAACTAAGTGTTATGTTTTCGGGTGAACAATCAACATCACTATTAATAGATATTAACGAATGAAAATAACTTTAATTATAATATTCTGATGTATGTAATTAAAGCTTCAATTTAGATCATAAGCAGTTAAAATTACATGTAACATATTTCTACCACAATTTTATCACCCACAAGACTACTACTGTATCATTATTACAAATTGGTTCTGAGTTGCGTGTGCGCATTGCTCGCACCTGCGTTTAATATAGATCTACGTAATGAATCACTAACCACTACATCAAGTAATCTCTGTAGGTCATCCATTAAACTATCATACATTAAACTGTGAGAGTGAAAGTTGAATTGCTTCTTTCTGTGTGTATTTCTCTTAGCTATAATGGCTATCTAATAATATATTAATCTAGATTCTCAATAAGATTTGCGTTGCTTAATTTGCCTTGCCTATGTGGTATTTTTTAACGGAAACCTAGTACTTTCTAAAATAATCAAAATCGGCCCTGCCGCTTCGAAGGTCAGCTGGAATAAACAGATAGACAGATCAATCTCAAAAATTATGTTTCTCTTATAAGTAGGTACCTTTATAATGTCATATACCTAGTTTCAATAAATAGCTGTTATTTTGATATTACAAACAGACGATCAATTTTATTTATTTGTATAAATAGTGTAAATATCGAATTGAAGGGAATCGTAATTGCTACTTAAATAGGAATTTATTAATAAAAAATAATTAGATATATGCGGTTTTAACCTTTCTTAAACTAAAACAAATTCTTTATGATAGAATGAAGTTATAGTCAACAATACATAGAGCTATATTTTCTGGGAAGTCCTAATAGATTATATCATTAGAATTCTAATAATATTACATACTTACTTTTATAAAGTCAGTTAAAATGGGACAAAAAATATATAAAGGTACTTTTAATAAAACTTCAAAAAAATATATAAAGGTTGTTCTTTTAACAAAACTTCTTAGAAAAGGGCATGGAGTTAGTCTAGACAATATAGTATCTATTATATTTCTAGACGAAATAGTTACTAGTAATTAGTTTGAAACTGCTTATAACAAACAATATATATACATAACTAAATCTTAATAATCAAGTAAAATGATAAAGTGTTGCCATTTTTTTGCAAGAATTAAGGAGAGTAATTTGTCATCACCTGGTCACGTGTCACATAAAGCCGTGTTCACATCGCATTAACTCCAGATTGTGACGTCAATTTACGCGGTGTGAAATGGCGCTTATAAAAATGTCCACTATAGACAGTATAGCAGATTGTGGAGAGGGCTTCTTTTAATTATATTTTTTTCTATGAGTAAAATATAGGCTTTTTGGTTATGTCGAAATGGAAAATAATGTAAACTAGTTCCTTAAAATTAAACGTTATTTTGTTTTCTAAGATTTTAAGTGTTCGAAGCTTTAGTTATTATAATTTTTAATATAGGTACCTATTTTATTTTAGTATGTAATCACATTTGGATTTGTTTTAAAAAAGCTTAGGGACTTTTTATTTACATGTAAATAAATTCAATTTTGATAGTAACACTGCATATTTTCTTGGCTTACATCAATACCAATTGTATATATGAGAGTTCAATTTCATAATATTCTAGTCTTAGACAAAATATTTTCTCAATAATTACCCTCACTTTACTAAAAGTCAATCCATGCGCACTTAGCTGGTCACCGCTATCAAAAAATCGTAATTGATTTTTTTACGGGCGATGCGTCAAGCGCGAACGCAAATGGCTTACGTCGGCCATATTGAATTAGTGCGTGGACGGTGTCACGGACAGGAGTGGAGTGGAGACGTCCGTACTAAAACATTTTAAAATCTTAAGATTTTTTTTGTTTTTAACAGTATATACTTAATTATAATATGGTACTTTTACCTAAATTGCTACTACTCTTTCTGACTTACAAAAAAACCAGTTTTAAATGTATATATAAGAATTCTATTAAATATGTAGTAATTAATAGTTTGTTTGAATTATCCGCATTCATTTTTTTTAATATTTGGAATACTTTAAATATTATGTAAGTAAAAAAACACTAATAATGCATTATAATACTAAACGTATAACTATGTAACTTATTTATTATTATGACTAATATACTTCGAGACCCGTATCGGAATTGTTCCCACGATAAGTGCAAGCTTTTGTGACGTATGAAAAAAATATATCAAAATTAAAAAAAACTTTTCCACTTCCTATTTTCCTTATCCTAGCGTTGTTCACTCATAAAATTAATTAAAAAACACTTCACTCGGTGATTTCGTTCAAATTGATTGAGAGCGGGCCCGCGGGCTGACGTCACTAATGGAGCGACACTGTTTTGTTTTTCAAGGAAACTTTTTAAAGGAACCCCAATTTGAACAGTTTATAATTTAGTTTAGTTAAGTAACTTGAAGTATTGGTTATATTTATTAGATTTTACAATAAAAATACAACTACAAGTCCGAATCAAAAAATTCTTTTTGTGTTGGATAGTCCGTTTATCGAGGATGGCTATAGGTTACATTATTTCACGCTACGACCAATAGAAGCGGAGCATCAATGAAAAATGTTGCAAAAACGGTAAGGACGGGCGTTAGTTCTGCGAGATACCATACCGCGCGACTTAGTAAGCATTTGGCTTCCGGTCTTTAGAAGGCGTGCAAAGCCGCGGGAAATGCTAGTCCATGATATAGTAAGTTACAGGCGGTCACAAATTTACGTAATAATAATAATAATATGACTTATCTTCGCTTCGCTCTTAAAAAGTATGCCTAAGCGTTATTCCAGACTATAACTTATCTCTGTGTAAAATATCATCCAGATTCGTTAAGCCAGTCTGGCGTGTTTGAAGAACAAACATCTTTCCATATAAACTTTCGTATTGGTAATTACTAATAATTATTACTTATAATAATATTTGCAAAATATGCATATGCTTTGAAGACACGTTTGGCTGAAATGGTAGTGACCCTGCTTTCTGCGCTAGCGGTCGCGGGTTCGAGTCCCGCTGGGGGCATTCATTTATTGAGCACGAATGTTTGTAGTCATGGGTGTTTATATTTATAATATATTTGTATTTAAAATGTATATATATGTAGTTTATCAACTCTCTGGTATCCGTAACACAAGCCTCGTAGCTTACCACGGAACTAGATGGTGCTGTTGTAATAATGTAAGAACATATTTTATTTATATACAAAATACATTAAATTTCTAAAAGGATTGAACTGCCCTCCACTGAGGTCACCTTGTAATAACTTGTTCACAGTGAACAGTCGCTGTCCGCAACCACAATTTAGGCACCTAATTAAACACTAGATTCATACTGGACCCATTTGTTAGCGTGAGTTGATAGAATTTAGACTACGCTGGTATAGATTAGATTTTAGATTTTCATACTTAAAAGAGCAATATGTGTTATAAACTACTATTATTATACATATTTATCTATATATAAATTATATATCTTTTGTAAGATATGTATAGAACATTATTTATTTATTTTATATATTTATTTATTCTTATGTAAATTTTGTTTTTGTTTACACCCCTTCTTTCTCTCTTTCTTTTCCCTACCCAAAGGTTGCCTAGAATAGATCGCTCTCTACATTGATATATATACAACTCAATGGCTCTCTAGCGATAAAGAACCCCATTGTACTATTTCTCTAAAACGTGTTTATATTATGTATTGTAAAATAATGGTGTGCAATTAAGTATATTTGATTTGATTTGGGGAAGGTTGTTGAGTGACTGTACGGATTTGGATGTAATTTTATATGTAAATAGACTATCATGTGGAATATATAGGCTACTAGATTAAATAAGGTCGCTTTCGACTGAAGTATAGTTAAAAATTAGAATTAAGTCATTATAAATGGAGATTATTTTAGCCATTATTTTTTCTATTTAAGAGTGAAAATATGTAGGTGGTGGTTAAATCTATGTTCAGCTTAATTTGTATTAAAGTGTGTAAATCGAATCCAATACTACCTGCAAAGTAGTCGGTAGTGTAAGTCGAACATGTAGTTTTCGACATAGTTGTGACAATTTGGCTATATCTTAAGTAGGTTGTAACTTAGGTATATTGATTATCCTGAAAATAACATCACGTCTAGTTTGCCCTTTCTTTAAGTTAATGTGAACAATAAATAAACTAAAGTAAATAACTATTTACTTCTAATTTATTCAGATCAGACCAGCTATACTCATAATATATTATAAGTTATATTATTTGTATTTAAAAGTAAAAAAAAGAAACCTATCTTCATTTAGATATTACGCATTATGTATATATGTGTATGTATGTTCTGTATGAACTCCGACACCGATTAAATTTTCTGACAATCTTCTGGTTAACCTAGTGAAATTATGAAGCTTGATAGCGATCGAAAGTTTGAATGCCTCGGAAATTCATGAATGTTCCATTTTGCAAGCTATGGGAACTGCTAATCTGTACGTACATATATTAAATCGCAAACTAAATGACTGTTTTAAACAATATACAAGATATCAGTCTTATAAGGAGCCAATCACGATATTATTTCGTAACTGGTATTAAGTAATAGTTAGTTCTTAGTCCATAACCTAACTCAATTAACTAGATCTGCCTTCACTCGTTCTATTGTGCCGGCCTCATAAATTGACAAACTGCCCAACTCTCAGAACAACACGAATAAGTTTCTGCTTACGGTCAGTGCGCGGGTTATTGAAAACATACGGGCGTATATTGTAAACGTTGACGCTTGTTTAAAGAAATTATGACTTTGTTGCGTCATAAGTTATGATTTCAATTCTTAATAATTAAAAAAATAACAAGAACGTACGAATCGAATTAAGAACCTCCTTCTTTTTTGTAGGCGGTTAAAATTAATATAGAATTCAAATGATATAGTTTCAATTTTAAGGCTTTTTAGGAAATAAACACCTTTTCCAATACAGATAAAAAGATTTTCCAGTTTAATTAATATTATAAGGTTTGTAATAAAATAAAAATTGAACTATATCAATGCATTTTTATTATTCAAACAAATTCATATACAAGTAAGTATTAAAAGTAAGTATTAAAAATCTATGAAATGGATTGACTAAATTCTTCATAAATTAACTCCAAGCCTTTTAAACGTAGCGTCTAAGTCTCACCCGTATATCCTCACCCATAGGTCCACAGGCACTGCCCATGATTTAGCGTCCAACTTGCACCGTGGACGAACGTACCGCGCTTTGGCTAATGAACCATGAATTTCTATTAGTTGTGCACTGTTCAGGTAATTAAGTAATAGGTGTATTTGTCTTGTTTATGCAGAACAGTGCTAGTTAAGTATTATTGATACTTGGATTGGGATGTTAAATGTTTAATTATCTTGTTTAACTGGTAACTTACCCTCAATCCGCTTGGGTTCCATAAAGATCAAGAGGTCAAGAGTAAGCCCATATATAATTAAAAAAAAAATGAGGCATTGTACTACAATAAAAAATACCTAATATGTAACCTAGTATAATCGGCTATCGTCACACCAAATTTCGTTAAAATATGTACAGTCGTTTTCTCGTGATACCGTCACAAGTAGACAGACACAAATTCTAAAAATTGAAGATTCGGCTTCTGTAACGATAATTGTTACTTTATGACTGTTTTAATAAGATTTTTCAAAAAATATTTTAATGTACAGTACAAATTCGACTGTTATAATATTATTATATGTGTAGATGTCTTACTTTATATGAACATGAAGGTTGTATCTATCTATATATGTATTGCTTAGATATAAAGTTCAAAGTTATAACAAAGCAAATCTTTTGAATAAATTTGATTTGCTCTTCTAATTAGTGCTTATTATGTAGGTAGTGTGGCAGTTTAATATAATTTATTTTACATTAACCATATACATGACCTTGTGATATAGCAATGTGATAATTAAAAAAATAATTAAAAATTGTTTTTTTTCAGATGTTATTGAAAAGAAATATTGTAGTGTTGCCTGGTGATTAATATTGGAATAGAATAAGTTAATTATGTTAAATAAAACGTTTTCAAAACCATACAAAGCTTACTATTCTTAAATGATAGTACATATAAGTATTGAATTAAATAAAAAAATACTAATTGTTTTTTTTAATATAACGTTGTAAAGGTTCGTATAGATTTATCGTTGTATATTATTTAATATTTTTACTGTAAATAATGAAGATTATAGTGAGGTTTTAATACAAATTAATAACATAAGTTTTTGTAATTTTTTGTAGATTATTAAAAAAAACAAATTGTAAAATAATACAGCCTTTAATTTTATAAATTTATTACATTTCACAATAATTGTCTACTTAAATAAAAATTAGTACTCCATGTACAATCTTACATAACATGTTTTTTTCAGTTAAATTAAACTAAATCAAAAGTCCTAAGCATACCTACCCTCTCTTTCTTCACTGACTATATTCAAAAGCACGATTTTTCCAAAAATCAGCTAAATCTCTAAACTTTTCACAACACTCTTTCCTTCTCCGTGGACTATGATGGTTCACTGGATTATTTAAGGCATTACTAAACTTTCTAACTAACGTCGTCACAGATTCTATTGTCTTCGTTTTATTTATACCTTCGATTCCTGACACATTTGAATTAAATTCCTCAAAAGCTTCATCTATGTGCTTTTCTATTTCACTGTAATTCGTCTCTTCCATCGTATCGTCAAAAGACAAGTCTGTTACTGAAATACTACATTGAACAACGTCTGGAACTTTCTTCTTCTTAATAGTACTTGTTGAAAGCTGTTCTATAGATTTAAATATGTCATCGATTTTATCACATATATCATCTATGGATGCGGCTGACATTATCTGGCCGTTCACAAAATAGAACTGCTTGGAAGATTCTTTGCTTGGATCATCTCGTAGGTGGCTGATGAAGTCATTGTATTCTAGTGCAGATGATGTAGAACGCTTAGATAACTGCCTTCCGAGCTTCCTTCTAACTTTCTTGAAAAGGAACGATGAGTCGAATGTGGGTGATTTCATATTTAATGTGCTAAAAACTGGTTTCAATCTTGGCGCGTCATCTTCTGTATCTACTTCTAGATCTATTGGTACTCCCCATTCTTCATCTAACTTCTTCCATTGCTCGTTTTCAGATAGAATAGCGTCGATGTCAATAATCGCACTCATTTTTGCACAGTGTCGCCGTCAATGACTCAGTTCGATCTGGTTTGACGCGCAACGTGCTGTTATATATTAAGTACATCTATCTCACTCTTAAGTGGTTTGTTTTTGTTTGTTTTAGGGCGTTTGTCATTAACTAATGATTTATTGCTAAGTGTATAGTTTGGGTATACTAAATAAATAACAATGAATGCCTTAATTATTTTGTTTGTGGGTTATTTTTATACATAATTAAGTTATGAGTAGTTTATAAATAAATGAAGTAGCAAGATAACAAACTTTCGTAAAAATCTTGATTATGAATCTCTTAAATGAATATTTAAGCGGTAAAACTATGAGTAATTAAATCTTATTTATTTTAATAAGCCATTTTAAAATCAGTTAAAATAGTTTTTATTATTAGTATCTACTTAATATTTGATAACTTAATATATAGATAATAGTATTTGTTATAAACAAAAACAAAAATATACTAACTTTAGCCAATAATAATTAGTGCATAGTTTTATTTACAATTTTATGGATATCAACATTATTTTGGAAAATAAAATTATTCTAATCGGTTTACAATAAGCAAAAATGTCGCGACTAATGTACTATATACAACTAATTAATTGCCCCTAATTTAATACTTTTTAAGGTACGTTTTATATTTACCTAGGTTTTATATATTTTTATTAATCTCTCCAAACAGAGATTAGCCGGAACAAACAGACAGACAGAAAATGTTAACAATTAGATTTTCTTATAAGTACCGTTACATATAAAAATATGCATGCAACTAAAAGCTGCTATGTTGATGTTACAAACCGATAATTCAATTTATTTATCTGTATAGATGTTATATAGATTTAAAATAAAACTATTTAAAAACACGTAGTTCGCGATGATTAGACTAGATTAGATTTCTTTCGCCAGTTCTTCTCAGGTGAGAGGTAGACTCATGACGTTCAGTAAGAAATTGTAACAATTTTTATGCTGAATAAAATATTTGTATTTAATTTGATTTGATTGAAGGTGCTATAATGTAATTTTTCTTTTCTTGGTAATTATTGTATAACTTTATAGGAAGACATCGTTTGTAATAACTACGACTTATGAGGTATTCGAAAAGTTGGTTCCTAACCAAAAAAAAACCTAGAATAAAAAAGCCTAGCTTTAAAAAATAGTCTAATTAAAAAAACCTTAACTTTATTAAAAAAAGGAATAATTTAGCTTATCTTTGTTATATACAACTGCTAACGCTGTTTCATTAAAGATAATTGTAATATGATATAAAATAACGATAACGTTTATTGTTCTAAGTATAAAGCTATATATAACTTGCTTAGCGGAGGTACCTCTGTAATTAAATCAGTATTTCACTGTAACGACCAACAAATACTATCATAAATTCGTTTTAACTAAACACGTTGTTCTGATTGTTATGTTCCATTGTATGAAGCTTATTACGCCAATGTGATATTTTAATAGGGGCATGTGATTTATAGGGATCAATGCAAGGGGTTTATTTTTTTAATTTTTAATTTTAACTAAGTTAAAATACGAGGTTGGTTTAACTTAGTTTTTAATTTTAAAATTATTAAATGTTTACAACTGTTTTTTAAGTGTGTGCATGTTTTTTGGGTAACTTTAGACAAAAGGTGTTGTAAACAATATTTGTCGGTTAGAAATTTGTAGAAACCCTTTTTTATTTTATATAGAACTATAATCTGAAAGCAGTAGGAAAAACTAATCTCGAATCTATACTAATATTATAAAGCTAAAGAGCATTTTGTTTGTTTATTTTTGGTTGAACGCGCTAATCTCAGGAACTACAGGTATGAATTAAAAGATTACTTTTGTGTTGGATAGTCCGTTTATCGAGGAAGGCTATAGCCTATATTACATCACGCTACGACTTATAGGAGTATCAATGAAAAATGTTGCAAAAGGGGAGAAAAATATTTCTTTTGATTTTCAGCCTTTAAACGCGACGGAGCCGCGGGAAAGGCTAGTACAATATAATTTAAATTTGACAACACGTGCGGCTCAGTTTGTAGTTACACTTGCTTTAACAATTAAAAAATAAAATTTTCCACCATTACACTACATAAGAAAAACCGACCAAATAATGTAAATCAGCAAAAAAGAAATTGTACAATGTACATACAACATAAACTAGGGTAAACTTATGTTCTTTCATAAACATCCAAATCTAGTACCTTAATCTTATTATTTATCGCCGAGTGTAAAGCGTCCAAGGCAATTAAACGCATCCACTGCCGGCCGTGTATCATACACAGTAATCCGGGGGACAGAATGATAATAACAAAAAACAATAAAAATAACGAATTACGCCGCGATCTGGGCTTGAATCGGGACAAGTGTGGCGAGTAGGGAATGATGTGGAGACTGCTATTACTTATTAATATTCAGATATTAATATTAGGTAGTGGTAGCCCAACGGTAAAGGTAACTCACTTGAATAACCGAGTGATGAACCAAAACCTGGTCTAGCACCTCTGGTATTTTCATGTACGAATCATTTCTATCATGATTACCACTTGTCTTACGGTGAAGGAAAACATGTTTGAGAAAACCTAGTAAGTTTTTGAAAGACATGTGAAGTTCGCCGACCCGCACTTGGCCAGCGCGGTGGACTATAGTCTGATCCCCCTCGTACTGACGAAGGCCCATACACAACAGTGGGGCGTTAAGAAGGTACAATTAGGTATTAGAAATTTGTTCGTGCTTAATCTATACATATAAATAAAATTGAAGCGTTTGTTTGATACAACTGCACAGCACTTTAAAAAATGCATGTGTATTATAATATTTATTAAAAAGAAAACTACTTATTCATTTTTCTGTCTGTATATTTCTAAAATGCTCAAAAAAATTGCATAGGGATAAATCCGAGTGAAGCAATGTGTGTGTCGCTAGTTTTATAGAAATTATTCACTAAAACATTCGTCAAGAATCACTCTATCCATTGGTGAAAAGAGCATGGAAATCAAGCAAGAAGTTTTTGAGTTTATCGCGAACAGACAGACAGACGGGTGACTTTATTTTAAAATATGTACGTACCTAGTAATTGATTTACTAATTCTTTGCTTATTTTTTTAGACATGGTTGACGAAGGAAGTCTGGATGGTGATAATGTCAGTAATATTTATACATTTAAAATAATTATTTATAACTAGCGACTCGCACTCGCTTCGCTCGGGCTCTTCCCTAGATTTAGCACAGGCAAAGCCGCGGGATCCGCTAGTTATGCATATAAACCTTCCTCTTGAATCACTCTATCTATTAAAAAAAACGCATCAAAATCTGTTGCGTAGTTTTAAAGATTTAAGCGTACGTAGGGATATAGGGACAGATAAAGCGACTTTGTTTTATACTATGTAGTGATTTTTAAACTTCGGAATTAGTATGTATACACAACATACATGACAACCCTATGCTCAAAAGCGAAAAGCATATTATATGACATGCCTCAAAATAATTAAGATGTAATTGAATGATTCCCTATAAAAATATAAATAAATGTTGAAATATGAAAATATCAGTGATAAATTTTACGATACTATGTTACATAGAATTAAAGAGAAATATATCTAACAACCGTATTTTTTTTCTATAACAAAGGTAAAGGTATTTACGCACTTGTCAAGTACCATCCAATATTAGGTTAACACAAAATATAAATATAGGAAGACGACCGTCAAATATTATACAACAAACACCGACTCCATACCATCATTAGTATCCCAAATCCAAGTTATGTTTACGCTCATTCTTAATATGGGACAAAACTGTTGGAGGAACAACAGTTTTTGTACATTTTATGTTCTGTGACGCCATAACTCAAGTCGCTGACAAGACGCCTTGAGCTCATGATATACAGCTACCCCCCAAATACTGGAACTACCTTATTTATATCAAGCAGTTATTTTTATTTATACTTCTGTTTTATTGGTTTATTGCGTTACGGATTGTTGGCCTCATGCTAGGTTCTTAAGAACATCAGATATTATATTTGATTTAGATAGTGTAGTGAAAATTCTTTTGAAATTTCAATTTTCTAATATTTTCATCCTATTAAAAGGTTTTCGATGTTTGCGATTAGTAAATACACATATATACATATACTAGCATTTCCCGCGGCTTCACACGCGCTCTAAAGATCGGAAACCAATTTCTTTTTGAGTCGCGCGGTATTGTACCTCGCAGAACTAACGGCCGCCCTTCCTGTTTTTGCAACACTTTTCATTCATGTTCCGCTCCCATTAGTCGTATAGCGTGATGTTATATTCCTCGATAAACGGAATATCCATCACAAAAAGATTTTTCAATTCGGATCAGTAGTTTCTGAGATTAGCACTTTCAACTAAATATACAAACCAATTCTCCAGCTTTGTAATAATATAAGTATAGATATGAATAATAAAAAGTTATTATTATATTTCAATACAAGAATGATATGGTTATTGTCCACTACGCTTGCTAGGTTAGGGTTGCAGGACACATGTCTCTCGAAAAATTGTTTGGTTTTCTCAGACATGTAGGTTTCGTCACGATTGATTCTTTCACCGCAAGACATTTGCTCATAAAAATAACAGTCACGAGAATCGCAATTTAAACTCATCAACTCACAACAAACAAGCTTGCCAATATCTTTACCTAACACAAGCACCAAACCAGTACCCAACTATTTACATAGTACACATGGCATAGAAATATAAATAATAATAATAAATATGTTCAGATATTTTTACAACAGCGCCATCTAGTTCTGTGGTAATCTACGAGGATTGCGTTACGGATACCAGATAGTTGATATACTACACATATAAATTTTAAATACATACATAATATAAATATTAACACCCATGACTAGATAACAAACATTCGTGCTCAACAAATGAATGCCCCCAGCGGGACTCGAACCCGCGACCGCTGGCGTAGGAAAGCAGGGTCACTACAAACTGCGTCAAACGTGTCGTCACTTAATAACATCGGCTTAATAACATAACATATATAATATGAATGAAAAAAAGTTATTATTATATTTCAATACACTACGCTTGCTAAGTTAGGGTTACAGGACTTCACAGAACTCTCGAATACTTGTTTGGATATCTCAAACATGCAGATTGCGTCACGGTTTTTTCTTTTACCGCAAGACATTTGCTCAAGAAAATAACAGTTACGAGAATCACAATTTAAACTCATCAACTTACAACAAATAATCTTTACCTAACACAAGCACCAAACTAGTACCCAACAATATTTCCATACACAAACCTTAGAAATATGAAGTAATTTAATGAAAATCAGCCAAAACTACCGTCCATCGTACTGATTGTTATTATTTCGTGTCATTAAATCAAAACAACGTTATTCGGCCGCTCATTATGGCCTGGCGTTGCTATTATCGGCCCGCTGCGAATATAATCAGTTGCGTCATAGTTAACTTTTGATTTATGACTCTCTGAACGCCAGTTTTTGATCGGTCTAGTTTTATGGCTTAGCCGTAGATTATTGTGATAACGTAAGTTATGTTCTGCGGGGTTTTGGGGGTTAGCTCTTGTTGGATTGCTATAAATGTGAATGTTTGTTTGTTTGTTAATTTTTCAATCTCAAAATTATTTAATTTAGATGATGACCTTCCATATATTTAGACTATCTAACATATATTTAGGTTATAGATAATTGGGTAAAGTAAAAGAAAGTAAGAATAATATGGATTTAACATACAAGTGTTTTCAATTTAGCTACGGATTAATAAAATATTAATTAATTTATTGAAAATGTCTTTTCGAATTTATTGCAGAGGAATGAATTATTTCAAATAAAAAATAATATTGAATAATTTTAGGGGTCCATCAGAATCTATGAGATGTATATTTAATTACAGTGAATATAATATTTACAATTCTATATGAAAAACGCATGTACAACTTAAAAGGCAACGCGCTGGCTTGGATAACCAAAACATCGTGAGGAAACCTGCATGTCCTAGAAAAACCTAGCAAGTTTTCGAAAGACATGTGAAGTCGGCCAACACGCACTAGGCCGGCGCGGTGACTATGACCTGATCCCTCTTATACTGAGGGAGGCCCGTGCCCAGCTGTGGGGCTGAAGATGATTTACAATTAATTTATTAAAAGTATTAATATTACAATAAACATCGCAAAATTATTATTTGATGATGGCTATTTTCCTCATTACCACTTCACCACAAGTTGTCTATTAGACCGTATCCCATAAAATAAGATGAAATCGCAAATTCCGGTGACAAAGCCGTTCATTTCCAAAATGAACGTAATGGATAAAGCTTTCATAGCGCCGTATCGCGCGATACGACGCGATTTATATACAGTTTAGTGAGACCGTATGCAGTTTGAGCGGTTAATTGGTGTCCGAATTGTCATGGCTTAGGAGATTGTGTTGGTTTATTTGTTTGTTTTTAACCGTTTTCAAAAAAGCGAAGTCGCTATTTTAGAGGAGAATTGTGATTGTGCTGCTTTTCGGTATAGAAATGTTTTTAATTAAATAGTGTTTAACTCATAGGTTTAAATAAATATGTTCGGACATTCTTATAACAGTGCCATTGAGTTCCATGGTAAGCTACTATGCTTGTGTTACGGATACCAGATAGTTGATATACTACATATATAATTTTTAAATACATACATATTATAAATATAAACACCCATGACTGGAGTACTAACATTCGAGGTTTACAAATGAATGCCCCAAACGGGACTCGAACCCACGACCGCTGGCGTAAGAAAGTAGGGTCACTACAAACTGCGCCAAACGTGTCGTCATTTAATATACGATTTCGATTTTCGACTCAGTGGGCTTTATTATATGTAAAGATAATTCAGATAGATAAAAAGTGGTGTGCAGAAATTACACTACTGAAACAAAATATGTTTGTTTTGCAAGAGAAAACAACTACTTAGTGGAAACACTGTAACCATAGTATAAAGAATGACACTTTATACTATGCTGTAACCGTTGATTTTTAGTACCTATATGAGATTAAGGTGACCAATCTCCTTTGTGTCTTCTCCATTCTACGTGACATTGGCGAAATAATCTGTGCTCAACTGGCACGCTTTGAAGCCATCAACAACAGAATTGAATTGAATTGAGATTAAGGTAAAAATATAACATGTTTTTATTAATGTAAGCTAAAATTAATATTTTTTAAAGACATAAGAAGTCATATCTATGTGCACAAAATATATTATATTTATGTTGGGACATTTTTTACAACAGCGGCATCTAGTTCCGTGGTAAGCTATGAGGCTTGTATTACGGATACCAGATAGTTGATATACTACACATATAAATTTTAAATACATACATAATATAAATATTAACACCCATGACTGGAGAACAAACATTGTGCTCAACAAATGAATGCCCCCAGCGGGACTCGAACCCGCGACCGCTGGCGCAGAAAGTAGGGTCATTGTCAACTGAGCCAAACGTGTCACAATTGTTTTGTAAATTTTTTTGTAAATCTAAAAATTAATATTTTAACAAACTTTTTTTAACAATTTTGTACATTTACCAAAAATAACTTTTAATTTCACAACATAATTACTTAGCGTACTTAACATGAATCACGCTCTGCGTCCTTTACATCATTATCCTAAATCATATTTAGTGCAGTCATTACCATTGACTGGTATGATAAATAATCATCGCGACCAAATTCTAATTTAACCTTCTATTTTATAATGGCCATTTATTATAAGGCCGCAGAATAGCGTGTCTGAATATCCTATATCGTTAGTGAAGCACCTAAATTTTAAATAGATGCAGTTTTGTTTAGTATACTAGTAATAGAGTACATACTGTTCCTGTGTTTTAAGGTAAAAAAATCATTTTTGGGCAAAAACCTATTTTTTTTTCTAAAATGCCAGTCACAGTTTTATCAAAATCGGTCCCGTTAATTCAGTGGTTTGCGGAACAAACAGACAGGCATGCATAAATAAATAAAACGTTACAGGCATACAAGAATATATATAATATATTTATTTACGTAGTTTAAATTCCATTATCACTTTTTTAGTAACAAAAAATTCTTCAATATCTGTAATTAAATATGTGTGTTACTAATTAAAACGAGGTGAAACACATCTTGGATTTCCTATTTAATGTTGTCGATATAATTTATGATATGTTATTTAAATATATATACTGAAAAAGTTATTCGATAGATATTTTTAGCAAATATTTATGTATACTAAGTGTTACATTTCACATTTCTTACTTTAAAAAAATATATATATTTCCTTGGCAGAACTATTGCATTAGTAAGCATCGCTCGCACTAACCGAACCCGCTTCCTCCATCACAATAGCTAAACCTAAACTTTAGTACAATTTCACCGCAAAATTTTCTAAAATAACTTGATATTTTTAATTTATTCAGCAAATGTAACAAAGCTGCAGTTTAAACGTGTACACTCGGTGCTAAATCCGACGTACACGCGTGCAATAGGTGCGCCAGATATTGCCAATACGGGGCACAGATTTAAGATGGCCGACGTCGACTTGCCTTGTTTTAATTGGCCGGTTTTACTGGGAATGTATGGAGTGGATTGCGATTTTTTTATATTGAATCTAATTTGCTAAGTCGATATTGATATGAAGCAATCATAGACATTATTGTTTATCACAAACTTTTTAAGAGATATTTGTTTTGACGACTCGTATGGATCAGTTGGTAGTGACCCTACTTTTTGCGCCAGCGGTCTCAGGTTCGAGTCACGCTGGGGGAATTCATTTGTTTAGAACGAATGTTTATTCTCCAGTCATGGGTGTTTATATTTATAATATGTTTCTATTTAAAATTTATATATGTGTAGTATATCAACTACCGAGTATCCGTAACCCAAGCCTCGTAGCTTACCACAGAACTAGATGGTGCTGTTGTAATAATGTCCCAACATATTTATTTATTTATTTGTATGGATATAGCCCTTTTTGAAGTGCTATTGTTAAGCAGGGGATACAATTGGGGAAGGATTAGGCCGTAGTTCGTCATACTGGCCAAGTACTGACTGTACATGTTGAAAAAGAGAGATAAATAATAATATTAGTCCCGCTGAGTTCCTTTCGCCAGTTCTTCTCAGGTCAGAGATTTCTTCTTTCCGAACTGGTGGTAGACTCATGACGTTCAGTACGAAATTGTAACAATTCTTATGCTGAATAAAATATTTTGATTTTATTTGATGTATTTGGAAAATTTAATAGATTTTTTCAGATATACAAGTTTCTTCACGATGTTTTCCTCCATCTTAAAGCAGTCATTATGTTGGAAGTGATTCGCACACAAAAATATGAGAGATGTGAGACTTGGGATTTGAACCCGCTTTACTTGGTTTCCCAAGCGAGTGCGTTACTACTAGACTACCTATAGTAAGGCCTATCTCTCTGCGCAATAATTTTATAGTTATACATAAATATTATTGCTATTTTTGCAAATTAAGATAACGAAGATAAATTTAAAAAGAAAGACACTGATAATAAAATGTAAATGTTTGTGTCTTACGAGTAGTTTAAAATAACTTTATTTGGAGTAAAATTCGGAGCGAAGTTGGCTTATAACAAGCAGAGTCGGGTTCAAAAAATAGTTATTATTTAATGTAAAATAAGCAACGTTGTGGAACAAGAAAACTATAGGTACGGGGAAGAAATTATTCTTTTTAAATATTGTATGTAAAGAAAGTGGAAACAATGCAGTAAACTAGAATAGCTAACTTTTTGCCAAAATCTGCAGCAATTTAGCCCAAAAATTGTACGTATTGTTTCTTAAACCATTGTTACAACTAACTAGAGAGCGAAACGGTTAATTAAAAAGATATTATTTTTTTATACTTAAAAAACGCTCTGGTCGTAACTACACGAATTGATTAGGGTATTTTAAATAATTTTTACCAACTGGTTTAAGTTTTTGCTTCTTAGTTACATTGTAGTTTGTAAGTTAACATTGAGTGAGAAGTAAATGAAATGTGAACCAAATTAATTGTTTTATTATACCCATAATACAATGGTCGCCAACTTGAGGGCAGTTTCATATTAAGAATCGAGTAAGTAACCAAGGTAAGCCAACTCTATCACTTACGTTGTATTGATTACTCTCCTGCTATTCTATACTTTGTGTCAATATTGTGAATGAAGGTGAAAGTATTCATCGCAAATATTGACGAGTATGACCATATAAATAGCCTAGTAAAAATCTTAATTCATGCATATGCCATTTCTGTTCTGAATAAAATTCAAATCTGTTAAACTATAGCAAAGTAAACAATCAAGCAAAAAACAAATATAATATTATTCAACATGACAAAACCTAGCGTATACGATAGATGCACGAAATCCGCCAACCGCGTTGTGTCAGGTATACATTTATCTCCCAATATACAACGCGTGGGATATGAGTCCAGCAGTGGGATATTATTAATTAATAAATACTTATTACTTATTCTAAGAGGCATCTATAACCGAGTGATGCGGGTTCAAATCCGGGTCTCTCACTTCTGATATCATGTGCGAAGCAATGATTACCACTAATCTTACGGTGAAGGAGAACATCGTGAGAAAAACTGCATGCCTGAGAGAACCTAGCAAGTTTTCGAAAGACATGTGAAGTTCGCCAATACGCACTATTCCAGCGTGGTGGACTATGGCCTTATCCCCTTCGTATTGAGGGACTGTGCCCAGCAGTGGGACGTTAAAAAGGGCTGAATTACATACTAAATTAATTATTTTTCCCGCCGCGCGGCATGAAGTCGCGTAAAACAGTAGCTGTGAGCTAGTAGTTTATGAACTCTAATTTTATTAGTAATTTTTTTTTTGCGTTTCCTCAAGGAGTTTCAGTAAAAAAGTGCGTGTGTACAAAGTACACATGTCAGAAGTAAAACTTGAATTTAAATTAAGGCTAACTCTTCCCCGTCTCTGAGTGCCTGGTACTATGGACTTATTTTTTCGTTTCATCGAGTTTCTTCATTCTAAAGAAGTTTCACTTCAAAAATTATAACAATTGTATTGTAACATCTCTATGTAATTCTTTAGCATGGCTCAACCGCACGGGCCGAGCTACAACTAGGCGCGTGTGGACAAGCGTCCGTATTGCGACGCAGTTTATTGCGCCGATATCGTTTGACAATCGCCGGACAAACCGGCTTTGGGAGTTTTGTGTGTTCGAAATCTGCAGATGAAATACGCTATGGACACTTTGTTTCTATGCTCAATGGATTTTTGCATGAATCCAATGAAATGTGTGAGGAGAATGACTTTGATATATGAAGTTTAGTTTCAGTTTGTTTTTAATTTCGTGTTATAGTTAAGACATCGTGAATATTATATGGGATAGGGTTCTGTAGATTATTAGATTTTTTAAGAGTTGATTTAATTTTTAAAACTTCTTTACTTCATCTTTTATTGTACTATATATTATATATAATTGGGTATATGGTATTGTTTTGTTACATTAGTTATTGGGAAAGAGATAACTGCTTATATCAATAGGAGATTTTATTACATATATGGTATTTTAGAACATAGTTAATTTAAGATGCGCTAAAGAAATTTCAAGAAATTCCTTGTACATACGAGTATATTATTTAGTATAAATAACAATGGTCGAAATTTTTAATCATTTTTTTATAAAAAAATCATTGTTTTCCACAAAATACTAAAAAAGCTCGACTTGTCCGGCAGCTAAAAAAAGAAGAAAGAAAATCAATCCACTTAGGGTGGAGAAAAAGATTCAGAAAAGTTTTGTCTATTCCTATTCATATTTTCTATTCACTTGCTGTGCCAGCAGTCGTGGGTTCGAGTCCCGCTAGGGACCTTCATGTATGTAATGAGCACAGTCATTGGTGTTTATATTTACTAGTATATAGTATTTAAAGTTATATGAGTACTGTATCAACTATCTGGTATCCATAACACTAGCTTAGAAGCCTACCGTTGAACCAGATGATGCTGTATTAATTTTCATATTTTTTGTTTTGATTTTTAAAATATTGAATTATATGTATTTTTTTACAAAAGTTATTTTGTACGTATAAATAAAAAACTAAAAAACATAAATATGTCAACTTTTTTGGTTTTTATATAAAAATATATATATAACACTAGCTGACCCGTGCCCACGTCGTTGGGCATAAAGTGAGAGTGTTTAAATAATTTAAATTACTTTATTAATATTAAAAATTAAAAATTAAATTATCTATACTAATATTAAAAAAACTACTTTTTGTCACTTAAATATAAAAGTTTGACATACGCTGTCGTTGACTTTTTTGTAGGCATTTTTAAGCTCCACATCTTTTCTCTAGAACTCAAAAATATATCTTTCATAGTTAAGACAGTGTTCGTAAAAAACGCTTTCATTCGACCGTTTTTTCTCCGATTCACTTTGCAAAACGGACTACCACGTAAAAGCCTTTTTATTTTTCGGTTTTTTATATAACCTATGACACTCAGCAAATTTGTGGCTTTCTATTAGTGAAAGAATTTTTAAAATCGGTTCAGTAGATCCCGAGATTACCCCTTACAATTTAACAAATAAACAAACTTTACTTCTTTATAATATTAGTATAGATAAACATTAAACTAAGATTATTTAATTTTTTAAAACTTAGTTAACTAAAAGTTTTCTAGTAGTACAATTGTAACTATAAGCTCTCATTAACTACTAATTAATAGAAAATGCAAAATACAACACCACGCCCTGTCTCTGCCCGTTTATTCTAATTACTGATAATTATCGTTTCAGCTGAATTGCACGCAGTTTTAATTCGCATTGCAGTGGCTAACGAGCGGAACTATGGGTTTTTGATAATGTCATTAATATGGCTTTCATGTTATTGCAGGTAGGATGGACGGACAAATCGATATATGTATATATAATTATAGTTCGAATTAATATATTGGTTGATCTCGTGTGGATGTTTAATTTTAAACTGTAAACTTTATAGTTAAATATATGAGAAATAATTGACTTTAACTAAGTATAAAATTTATTTTAAGTTTTATATATGTAATTTGAAATGCTTTTATTTACTTTTTTCATCTTTACAGTAAGAAATAACTAACTATAGGTAACGGACTGGTATAAGAACTTTTGGAATTAAATTTAATTATGTTAATTATAATATGATCCCATGAAGATCCTTGATGTTTTTTTTCATTTTGTGCGTAGGCACTCTCAAATCAAATCAAAATATTCTTTATTCAAATAGACTTTTACAAGCTCTTTTGAATCGTCATTTTTACATTATTAAAAGTCAGTCTGTAAGTATCTGTAACACCCTTTGTTCTATCTTTGAGATGTCATAAACCTAAGTGTCTCCCTTGACCACGATTTCTGAAAAGCTTAGAAACGTTGCGTCGAACCGAAAAAAATGTATGATATGTCAAATCTTCGCGTGGAGAAGGAAATATTTCTTATTATTATACAAGCGGAACCCGCGGCTTAACTCGCACTTAAAGTAATGAAAATATCTTTGACTTTATGTTTCTTCTTTTGCCTGGCTTTAATCCCGACTATTGTTGCCAGGGTCTGCTTTCCGACTAAGCCTACTCCACTTTACACGATTTTTTGTGTCATCCAGGATAAATCCAGGGAGTATATGGATAGGGATATCCAGAGAGTAATCCAGGATAAATCCATAGGTCGAGGAGGTGTAGCTTTAGGAACAGACATAGTAAGGCACTTTCTTCCGACATTGCCATTGCCCATACCACCTCATGCGACGCTGTCGGAAAAAAAAATTATAATCTCAAATTTCATACTTTCTACATTGAAATAGTGACGTTTTAGCCCTGAGTTAAGTGTAATGTCACATAGCTAGACGTATTTTGAACTAAGTTATTCATACATTATTTGTTTAACTAATATTATGTACATTTATTCGCTTCACTTTTAGTAAAAAGTCAAAAATTGTCAGTTGATTCTATCATAACATAACTCATTGTTCGTTACTGACACCATGTCCCAAGCAAAACATGTCTGACTGTTACAACCATATGTGAGCAGGCAGACTAATTTCAATCTTATTTTTTAAGGCATAAAGAACTAAGCTTTAGCAAATATAAAATTGTCATGCGAAACCTTGACAAACTGCAGTGTAGAATAAATTGAAAATTCAAGCTTATTCCTTCGCTTTAAGAGTTTTTACTATGAAAAATAATAAACAAACTTGTCTAACAACCATGTTAAAGGATATTCAATCTTAACAGCTTGATATAAGGAGGTATGGAATGTTTTGATTTTGGCATTTCCAACAACGTTACTATCTCGACGTTTGTCACTCAGGTGTTTTTTCAAAATTTGTCCCGCCCGGGGACCTTCGAAAGATTAACTTTTTCGTTTGTATTGTTTCAATATTAAACTTTGAGTAAATAATTTATTATAGTCTTAATTTTATGTAATTAGCAAACTATTAAACTATTTTTATAATTAAATAAAAGTAGGCTAAGTTAGTCCTTATAACATTTGCTATCTTCGGGTGATAGTCTCATCAAAATTGATTCAGCCATTTCAGAGATTAGCCGGAATAAACAGACCGACAGACAGACAGACAGAGGCAGATAAAGATTTTTTTATGTAAGTACCTACCGTATGTATTATGTATTTAGTAAAAAGCTGTTAATTTTAAATTAAAAACAGTCACTTAAAATGGTTGAAAAGTATTAGTCAGTACTAAATTGTAGTTTAATTTTGTCTTTAGAATTTGGTATTTTTACGGACTTAAATATTTTAATCTTGTTTTTAATAATTTTAAGTTTTTTTTCGTTAATTTATTGAAGATATGTAATTACTGGACTATCAAATCCAATTTCTTATACTATTGTAAAAAAAATTATACCCTCAGTATATATACTCTTCCAATTAAATGTAAAAAAGGATCACTATCGTTGAAAAATCTAAAAATAACTCTAAAACAATGGAATTTTAAGAAATTACAAAACAAAGCTTAATCTATTTCCAAAATAAAAGTTGAAAATATATTCACAAAATAGCAATGCGATACTAAAGCCATCACATTAAAACAACTTTACTGTCCAACGATTTCCGAATCGCCGCCATACTGCTGTACGCCATTTTATCGCCACACTCGGTTATATACGACGGAATTAAAAATACATAAACATGTGACGTTTTACGATAATTACACGTACACTTTACATTGGTAGGTTTATAATGCGATACAGTAGCCATTTTATTTTTGGATATAAAATGCTAACCTCATTAAGGTTTTTATTGACATTGTTCCCAATAAATTGTAGTGGAAATTAAAATAAATGATAATTAAATCTGAATTTTCTCTTTAAATGCAATGTCTGAATTGTGTTGATTTTTATATAATAAATAAAAATAAATATGTTGGGACATTAAGATACAGCACGTTCTTGTTTCATGCTACGAGTAACCTACGAGGCTTGTGATATCGATACCAAATAGTTTATTTACACAAATTACACATATTTTTTTATATAATATATACTAACACCATATACCTAAGTATAAGACACCCATGAATGGAGTACAAACGTGTGTGTTTATCACACAAACGAAATATTACAAGTTAATTGTTTTTTGGAACGGGGTATTTCTCGCTTCTATTTTATAAGTAGTTAAAATAATGAATGCTGCATAATAAGAAATTAAATGACACCCTTCTTTTCAGTCGACTTGTTTTAATAAATCAAAACGATAAAATATACTCAAGCAATAGATATACTTATAGATCTATACAGTGCCTATCTTGAGTAGTTAGTTACATAGATCCTTTACTGATATGAAAGCAAAGTTGTTAAAAAACCCAGTACCGGACTCGAACCTGTAATACTTCTGTAGAGTGTAAGCTACAACTTTCCCATATTTCACTGAAAATGTTGTCATAACATAAAATTATTTACAAATCCTTATTTAAATGTAATGAATTTATATAAAATATTGCCAGCCAACCGGCACCGTGCGTTAACTACCATGTGAACCCACGGTCGAGAGGCAGTACGCTCGTAAAGCTCATATATAACAATGTTTATCCGATTTGTCTGTCCATTTACCGTAATTAGCTAAACATAACGACTCACTTATTTAATTTAACGACCGACAACAGGACATACGCAATTATATATACATAGTGCCCATATGCCTATAGTAAAGCTTGTTTCTACGGCATAATCTAGAATAATGTTGATAGAAATGGATGGGTTAGCATTTATTTAATTTTGTTTAATATTACTAATAATGATTTTTTTTAGAAAACAGTACGCCTTGGGAATGATGTGATTGTTAATTTTCAATTTCATTTGAAAAAAGAAATAGATTAAGATAAAAAAGTAATATTAGTCCCGCAGGTTTACTTTCGTCAGTTTTCCTCAGGTCAGAGGCTTGTTCTCTCCGAACTGGTGGTAGACTCATGATTTTCAGTTAGAAATTGCAATAATTATTGAGTACATTTCAAGTGATCTATTTTACGCTGTAAGTTACCACATTTATTGGCAGTTTCACAAAAAATAAACCTAGTTTTTGGACTCTACGCTGTTTTTATGTTTTGAATGTCATTAGATAATTTTATAGTAAATTCGACAATATGATTATTGAAAATTCACATCCATTTAATAGCGAAGCTGAAATTATTTGTAGCAAGCAATATTTTTTTCATAATTTAATTGCGGTTTTCTTATTGAAATATTAATTTTGTTCAAATGAAAATCGAATTCGTGACTTTGATCTGTATAATATACTATAAACACTCCACCACTTCGCCAGATTTTCATTGAAATTATACTATAATGGTCACAAATACTGTTTAAAGGATACGCTGTAATTGACAAATAAACATTCGGTAATATTAACTGGTTATAATAATTAGTATTGGAATTAGTAAATGAACTATTTGTAAGCCTCTATTTAAATTTAATTTGACTAAAACTAAATTAATGGTTTAGATTGCTTTGAAAATTAATGTGGAATTTTGGTTGGAGCTACTTTTAAAAAAGGAGGAGGTTATTTTATTACGAATCTGTATTACTAGCATGGATTTGTTTAGACCCTAGATTATTTTTTTTAAATAAATTAAGCACTTTTCGCTTTAACCGCGATATTGTGTTTAAAATATTAAGGTATATTTATATTTTTATAGGGATCTATACAAATTATTTATAGTAAATACATACAATATTCATATTATAGTAGGCTAGGCTTTTTTTTACATCTTTGTGTAGGGCACTAATAATTATTATTATCATTGAATTTTAATGAGACAATGATATAAAAACAACGTATTAACTAACATTAAAATTATTTCTATTAAGTAAGAAAAATATAATTAAAATAAAAGTTTTATTTCTCTTCCTTTCTATCTTCAAAAGAAAGAAAGACCAAGCAACTCAATTGATAAAATTAGTCAATACAAACTATGAACATTACAAACATAGTGGTACTTTTTGTTTCGCTATAAGTCTATATGTACACCATGCTTAAAATTATGTATGTGGTAAATCCCCATAAAATCCCATAGAAATTTCGTCTCACCAATCACTCAATAGCTATCGATGGAGCAAAGCTGTTTAACCCTAGTTTACGATATCACGTGACGGACGCGTATCGCACCGCACACTCAACTACGCCGCGTTTAGTTTATTGCGATTGCCTATCGGTTATTGCTGATAGTTTTATTAATGACTGTTTGGGTTGATTGCTTTTTGCATTATTCGGTTAATGGTTAAATCTAGGTGATTTTTTAAACTATGGTTATCAAAAGTTATATTTTTATATGTGTACAAATAACTACTCGTTTATTGAAAAGAACCATCCAAGTTGAACGTATATGGCTGTCTACGTGGTTCATACCGTTTTCGATCGTATATGTCAATATATATTCACTTCTTTGCTTAACGAATGTGAATTCATAAATTATCCTAACTAGTAAGTAATTTATTGAAACAAATATAATGCAGTGATACATTTAAAACCAGAACCAAAAATCTAAATAAATCTACGAAAAAAACTGAAAAGATTATCTCAATTAAAATAATATCAATAATAATCGAATTAAAATCTAGAAATTTTAAATTATGCGATTATGAGAAATTCATCGAAATATACTAAATATATACCTAGGTCTTAACTCATCTTGAAAAAAGATTCTTTTTTTTCTTTTCTTTTCTTTAGGTTGATTCATTCTGTTTCATAGGAATAATATATTTTTGTATTTAAAATAACAAATTAGTCTTATCATTAATTAGACAGTTCTAATTCACATCAATATTATGAAACGTATTTAACGATGTAAAAGTTATATTTACAAAAATAAATATTATTTTATTAATAATATTTTTAATTTAATAAAGTTCCGTTTAATTTTGTTTCATTTCAAACAGTTATAAATAAAGCATTACATAGTGTTGTAGAGCTTAAAGTTTATTAACAAATTCATCGAGCTTTGGTCGATATTTCATCAAGATCCTTTCACTATAGTTTACGATATCGTCACGAGTTCACTCCACGCGCTGAAATACGCGACACGTCTAGTTTATAGCGATTGGGTCTCGGTTATTGGCGATAGTTTGTGACGTTTGGACTGATTGTTCTATAGTTGTATTATGAACACTCGTACGTTTGTACATTACAGGTTTATTTGTATTCGAATATACTTATTTTGCTTTTATCATTGACACTAGCATTTCTCGCGACTTTTCACACGTTCTAATGACCGGAGACCAAATTCTTTCTGAGTCGTGCCCGCCTTTCCCGTTTTTGCAACAGTTTTCATTGATGATCCGCTCCTATTGGTCGTAGCGTGATGTAATATAACCTATAGCCTTCTGATAAACAGACTATCCAACAGGAAAAGAATTTTTAATTCGGACCAGTAGTTACTAAGATTAGCGCGTTCAACCATACAAACAAACAAACAAACTCTTCAGCTTTATAATATTGGTATAGATTAAATCTAAAGGGTTAGTAACATACTTACTTCACTCCATTTCAATGGCTCATTTCTACGTCCTGGGTTTGATTTGTTCAGGATAGGAAATTATACCTATGAGACAGTTAAATAATTAAGTATTAAGAAAATTTTCTCGGACTGGTGCAAACATGTAGTGAAGTGGCTGCTGTTATTCGTACTAAGATTCGATTAATTGATAATTTCGTTATTATAATTTTTTATTATAAATCACTAGCTGTACCCGCGGCTTCGCCTGCGTTCATTTTTTTAATTGCTAATCAACCTCATTGGGTTGATCTGTAGGAAAAAAATGTCTAAAAAATAAAAATAAAAATTTATGGGTGGACTACCCTTAACATTTAGGGGGATGAAAAATAGATGTTGGCCGATTCTCAGACCTACTCAATATGCTCACAAAATTTCATGAGAATCGGTCAAGCCGTTTCGGAGGAGTTCAAGTTCGAACCCCGTCACCCACGTAGTTGCCGTTCCTGTGTACCGTCCGTTACAGGGATAAAAAGTAGCCTATGTCCTTTCTGAAGGTCTTCTCTATCTGTGTACCAAATTTCATCGAATTCGGTTCAGCGGTTTTGGCGTGAAAGCGTAACAGACAGACAGACAGACAGACAGAGTTACTTTCGCATTTATAATATTAGTTAGGATAATTTATCATAAATATACAATTCGAACGATGCATAAAAAGTGATTGAAATTTTTAAAATCGTCTAAACAAAATGCAATCATTATTAGAAGGTACTCAATACAAATAGGTCTTCTTTGTCTTTTTTATATTTGTAGAACAAAAAAAAAATTTTGTTCTTACACTGTTTTTAATTACAACTTAGCTACATTACTAAGCTAATTGATATTTTCGTTTATTTTGTACTTTTTAAACATTAAACATTAAATTTAATTTTCATTATTCAATCTAAACCTTGTATTCTTTCATTTGGTACATATAACTTTAAATCTTTGAAGATATTCGCACTTTCTTCTGATTAGAGTTTTAATATACGTATCCCGAGGGAGAGACCTGGACTCAAGTTTGATATTTCATAACAGGTTAAGCACAAGCTAAGTTTATTCTTATTGCGAGGCATAGCGCAGTTAAACTCGATTTATACTTTCGATTACGGTCGCTGAATAAAAAACAAATGAGGCGGGAATTTGTTAGTACGACTTAAAGGTTTGTGTGGACATAGCTTAAATAAAACGTTAAGAAAATATTTTTTTAAAAACATAAATCAAAATCGTTGTTGTTATATATCTATGCGTAAAAGAACTATCTTCTTTAGAATAGAACAGTTTTTGTTTTTAGAATTATTTTACTTCAGGTAAAGTTCTTTTGTTGAAAATAAATATGGAACTATAAATAAATAAATAGTTAATTTATTGGTTTAAATATTTGAAAACGTAACATTTTACATTACAGCCTTCTGTTTTTTATATGTAGTTTTTTTGTAAAATAGCTTCGTTAAGCCCCTAATTACGCTATCAAGAAACAATCAATTGAATTTGTTTTTTATTGAGATTGTAAATGTAATACTATATTTGTTAACTATATGTAAAAATATAACATAAAAAGCTTGAGGTTATAAATATTAACTATTAAACATCTTTTATTAAAAAGGGCTATTTCTAAGAAGAAAAAAATATAACTTATTAAGACGAAGTAATACTGGTATATCCACATTAACTTTCGTCGTCATCTCGAGGCGCAGACCTATGCTATAACAGTTAATGTTTTTAGATTTGAATGTACTATCAAACTCGCCACGTTATTCCTGTTTATTACTTATTTGTCGTGCTTTCTCATTAAGATGAGGCAAATTAAATTTTATACCTCAGATCTTGTAGTACGATGCTACGGAGTGCTACGGAGCTACGATGTTGGTTTAATAGCTTTTTGTTATGCACTGTTATATACATAATGTGTTATATGTGCTATATTAGTAGTTGTATATACTTTTTAATCATCATAACTTGATTAGATAGAAGTTTATTGTGTAAAATTTATTAAAATTATATTTAAATGTCTTGCTTTTTTTAAATATGACCAAGTCGTATTTCAATTAATACTTATTTAAATTATAATATATGAGCTTAATATAAATAAATAATATTTATTTACAATAAAGGAAATCACAAATAAGCTTAACTTATTTATTTATTTTATTTATTATTATTATTAAAGTTTACGTATTTTTTTAATTAAATGTAACATTGTAAATCATTTAGATTTGTATAATGTTACTTACATAATTCATTATATTACAATTATTAATATAAAATATATGATATTATTATATACAACTTTGTTATATTTTTAAAACTAAATATTTTTTTTAATATTAAATATAAATAATTTAATCTAATTAATTATAGATAAGAAATAATGTTTTAGTTTTGCCTATATATACAACTACTGTTTTAACTATATATACAAAGCAAATATACACTTAATTATTACTGTAAATTATTATTGTATCCACATATAATATTACAGTCAACTTAGTGTACAATATGTAGTCTACAGTAAACTAACTTTTTGTTTAAATAAACAGGTTGATCAGAGCTCCCCGTCATTAATTTCGAAGTTTCAGCCAATTTATAAAAAATATATCGACGATGCTGAAAAGTTTCTAACTAAAAATAAATACAGTCATTCAGTACTTTCTGCTGTAAGAAAATCCTCTTAAGCTGAAGAAAGTTAAAAAATAATTAATGCTTTCGTAAATATTCATACCTCGGCTCAAGTTTGGAGTTAACCCTCTTGGGTCGGGCGATACGGAGTTAAATTCGCAATAAATTGCTGCGTTCTATAAATGATTATAACGTTAACATAACATTATATACATTTAAAAAATCTTTATCTTATTATGAATAAACAAAAAATAAAATAGTTTACTAAATAATATACTACACAGTTAACTCATATTAAATAACTGTGGTTTTCTAATAATTTATTTAATGCTTGTGAAAAGCTTATGGTGTGGTTATTTTTAATCAATTCAAAGTAATATTAACAAAAATAGTTTATATAATATTATTTTTTTATTGCAAATAGATTATAAAGGCAATACAGAAATCAATCTTGACAAATTATATGCCAATGCATATAATATATAAGTTAGATTTTAGCCAATTGTTGTATTAATAGTGAGCAAAATGATATTGACATTTGACAAATATATCCTTTTCTAAATAATGAATATTATTTAATAAAGAAAAGCGTTAATGTAAATACATAGTAAATTCTTTCTGCAAATTTCTCCCGTATGTTTTCAACCTGAAGGGTTTGTCGAAACGGCACCGATTTAATTTAAGTCGCGGCCCGTTATCGTCGGTGCCCCATTGTTTTTCTTCTAGAAATTTTACACTCAATTTGACGTGATTTCGCTTTTTTACGATTAATTTCATTTTAATTAGTTCGCATTGTTTAGGTGAGCAGTTTTTAAGAGTTAACATGGACTCTAGTCTCTTATAATTAACTTAAAATATTTTTTTTCTTACAAAAATATAAATATAAAGGTTTGCTTGTCATTTTTTATTTTTCGAGGATGCAATGGTGTTGGATCGAAGGCGAATTTTAAATGGAGATAGTTTATGGCCTGGAAAGTGATATTAGCTATTTTTAATCTCCATTTTTCAAATATCCACTTATATTATTCAAAAATTTTGGGTCATCAATTTATTTATATAAATATGAATGACAGCTACACAGGTTTCCATATAATTTGATTTAATCATGGCACGGTTTACCTTTCATCCTCGCCTTTCGCCACCATATGAGTAAAGTCGCGGGCATTAACTAGTAACTTGTATAAGTCAATTATTACAGTTAACTCTACTTTCAATGGTATATGCAGATTCAACTGCCCAACAATATTATTCAAAAAGAAACCCATTCAAAATCTTAAACAAAAGCCACATAAATTAAATTTCAGACTTTACTCCCAAAACAAAAGAATTTCCAACATATAATCTAACTTTAGGATAATTGTCGAAAAAAGGCGTAAAGCTTGACAGACTGCATTGAAGGGAGCGTATCCCAAGATATTGGTGTGTTGACATATTTACGAGCTCCTCGACTATTAAGTGGTGATTTAGTGTGCATATCAGGATGGATACGTTTTTATCGCGCCCATATATCCACTCAGTTCTCTCTATTATGGGCATTGTAAAAAATACGGGATTTCGTCTTGGATATGCTTTATTCTATTGCTTTTTGCGTCTAACTAAAATGTTTATAAAATTGCTTTAGTTTTGTTAACTTATGTTATTTAATATATAAGTTTAAGTAAGGCTTATTAAGACACATTCCATTAGTATCTTAAGATTTCCTACTTATGTGTGAGATTATGAGATACTTTCCCCTAGTAAAAAGTATTTCATAATATACCTGAATGAGATATATAAATATAGATATTTTATCTCATTACCGTATCAAATTTCATTAAAATGTATCTAGTACTTTTCTCAGTTGCAAAAGAATGGGATTGTCACACATACACTCTTGATAAAATTTAAATCCCTTGATTAAATATAAAAAAAAATTCAATAGACGTAGGTTATTAAAAAACTACTTACTAAGTATTACAAATAAACTCATGTCCTCTCTAAACATAAGCAAAATAGAAAACTGAATACTAAAGTGCAACTGCTCTTATAAATGGATGCACCACATTTAATCAACATCGGTTGTAACGACCACACGAGAGGTTCCACGGTTACAAGCTATGTTTTTTGTAAGTATACTAACTTATTTTACATTATTTAAATTTTTGGTGACAATACCTTTCTTATAACGGTAACTCTTAACCCTTCAAGGGTAGAACGTTAATTCTTAGGCTTAATCTTTGGATATTTGTGCGTTTGATGAGGTAATCACGGCCATTGTTTTAATGCTAGAAGACCGCGGAAGGCTGTTTTAAAGATGTAGAAATTCTAGAAAAGTTCATAATTTCTAAATAAATTAATTTATAAAATTAATTAAATTATCTTAATAATTATAAATATGTCGGGACATTTTTACAACAGCGCCACCTAGTTTCGTGGTAAGCGACGAGGCTTGTGTCATGGATACCATATAGTTGATATACTACACATATAAATTTTATATACATACATACTATAATACTAACCCATGATTGGAGAACAAACATTCGTGCACAACAAATGAACGAGCAGGACTCGAACCCGCGACCGCTGACGCAGAAAATAGGGTCACTACTAACTGTGTCAAACTGAGACAAACTAATTTTTTATTGTGTTATTGTTAATTTTGTGAGTCTTCAATAATTTTCCCTTTTTTATAATTTACTTTTATCGCTGTTACTTTGTGTATTTTTTTAGTTTCGTTTTTAATTTTCTTTTTTTAGTCAATTTCTATCTATTTTATCTTTCTCAAACTATCTTTCCGAAATAGGATTTTTTAATTTTATCTTCTTTGACTATAACATAAGACAGTGTAAAAGCTTTCATAACGTCGAGAACCAAAATAAATCCTCGAAAAACCCGAACTGATATTTTTTCATTAATATTCGCGCAAATCTGACAAAGTATTAAATAGTATTTCCAGTCTAAATATCATCGTAGTGATATTTAAGGTATAACAATATTGAGGCCGGTACAGAGCGTCGCGCTTCTAATGCCTTAATCTTGAAGCGGTGGACGGACGTGGTAAGACATTGGAGATACGATTATTTAGTGTTGAATTATGTAAAGATTCTTAAAAGGTTTGCTTTAAGTTCGCTTCGTGGAGGAAAATGATGGTTTTTAGAGTAAACGCTTTTACTTTTTAGAGCTTTATCTTATAAATATTTATAGTTACAAGCTTAAAGCTAAATTCTTGAAGTGATAACGTTGTTATCAAATAAAAAAGCTGTCGATACTCTTCGTGAAGGAATTTCCGTATTAAAATATGTAATATATAAAATAATATTTTTTTAATTAATAAATAGATAGTTAGATGATACTTTTAACGCTATATTATGATGTCTATATGAACTCTTTGGAAAATTACATCACGTGGTAATCAAACCTGTGACTTATTCTTAATATTTATTTTTATAACTTTTAATTAACAGGTAGATCCACCCTATTCAAAC
The DNA here is from genome assembly GCA_905231865.2 of Boloria selene. NCBI lineage: Eukaryota > Metazoa > Arthropoda > Insecta > Lepidoptera > Nymphalidae > Boloria > Boloria selene. The sequence continues at coordinate 13,982,049 of HG993135.1, forward strand.
ATCACCTTCGAAGTGTCTCCCCTCCATAACTCTTAGGGCTGCCTCCGTCGACGCTTTGAGGAATTATTATTATGCGAATAAATACTCGAACGTCAAGACTAAATGTCCTTCGCCCCTAATCCCAGACAAATGCTCGATTCGGAACGTAATAGTTTTAAAAGAGACTTTGAATTTCAGGTAGGAAATGTTTTGGGGTTCCGTAGGCAAATGAAGTGTTTGTATACGTTTTATCTTAAAAACCTAAGCTTTAACTTGACAGGTTATGTACTTAAACCTTGCTCGAGAATCACTCTATCCATTGATGAAAACAGCATGAAAATAGGTGCAGTAGTTTTTGAGTTTATCATGAACAGACAGACAGACGCGGTGGAGGACTTTTATAATATGTACTGATATACTCTGAGATATTCTTCAAAACTTTTGCGATTTTTCTAATGTTAACTTTCGTTATGCTGTTGGCAAAGTATGAAAAGAAATTAGCTTTTAAGCTTTTATTACCACTGATATTTGTTAACACCATAATATTGTAGTTTATGACTTAGTATAAAAAAATTAATTTTATCGTCATTATATATTATTAATATCTTTGTATTGATCAGTATACTTTGACAGCAGTGGAATCCGAGTGTTAACACACTCGCTTTGATAACTGAGTGCGGGTTCGAATCTCTTCTAACATTATGACTTGTTTTACTGTTGAGGAAAACATCGTTAGGAATGGTGCATGTCTGAGGGAACCTTAGGCTATATAAATGACCTATCACACGGTATACGTAATAGTATGTAAACTTTAAAACGCGGGCGTAGTCGCGGGAAATACCTACTATTTACCACCGCCTGTGTATCAGCTATTTATTCAATAGCTTTCATTAGGAGACACTGATCAAATTGTTTACAGAAAAAAATTAGACAAAGGGGCGAAAATACGAGTTTATTGAAAAATAAACTTTCTTAAATATTATACTTTCTTAGGTTTATGCGAATATTTGACACTATAATCTTTTCAGATTTTGTCGCGGATTTATTTTGATTTTTGGTCGCCCCCGTGACCATGATTGCTGTAAAGCATTCGAAACGTCGGTACCAAAAATCAAAATAAATCCGCGACAAAATCCTAAAAGATAGTTTCATTTATATTTTTTAAACATGTTTTATATACATACAAATTATAACCTACAAGCCATCAAAGTTGTCTGGTCATTTCAACGTAACGAACTTACTTATCTCTCTACCTATAGCAAATCATTGAGACACTCGCATTTAGAAGATGGAGTTACAAATAGAGTAAGAATGCCGTATCCATTATTTTTAACTTGTTTTTTAAATGTACCTATTATGCTGACATCACATTTAACGCATACTATACATTGCTATATTGTATTGTGCATCAGTGTGTGCTTGTTTGTTGTATAATATGTTCAAAAATAAGCATATTATGATTTAATATTTTATTTCAGATTGTAGCCTATCTGTTTACTAAATTTCATCCAAATCCGTCCATCCGTTTCAGTGTAGAGATCAATCTTACTCAAGAAAAGATTGGCGACTTAAGAGAAAAAGAGAGTATCGTGAGGAAACCTGCAGGTCTGGGAGAACCTGGCAAGATTTCGAGAGACATATTGTGTAGTCCACCGACCCGTACTTGTTAGACTATACCCTGATCCGTAATAAACGGATGTTACAAAGGGCTGAGTATATAACATGTTTATACAAAAATAAGTAATATGAATTATTTGATGTTATGGAAGGGCGATATCCTCTAACACAGGCAAAAATTTGCTTAAAAGGGGACCTCAACCACAATCTTTGTTATTGTGAACTTATTATAGAGATAGAGATTATATTATTATTATTATTATTGATATGAAATGTGCTTTTATATACATAAGTAAATATTAACCTTGGAACAAGTCCATTCTTCGTACTCCAGGTCGAGTCTGACGGGAGCGACTGTAGCATAACGTCTTGTTTAAATCAAGCGGGAATGATGGCAATAACAGTTAGCGAGGAGTTACGATGAGACGAGATAATGGCGGTTCAGGAGATTTCGACTAAGTAATTGTTAATTTTGCGGCACCGACGCCCGCCCAATGATAATTGTTTGTTTTTATTCCAAAAGTGTGGCTTGGGATGTAGTGAATAAAATATTGCTATCATTTTTCGTAGCTAATGTTTACTATAATCATTGTGTTTTATAGATCTGCGTATTGTGTAAAAGAGAAAGAGTGATTTAGTTTTATAGTAATGTTCTGTAAAATTCATTTCGAGTGATAGAGATAGACATGTTTTTGTGAACGTTTTATATGTTTTTTATGGTGATTATATCAAATAACTTTAGTAAAATAGAAATATAAAAAGTAAGTTTAGGTCAAAGCTAAAAAATATTTTGTCAACTTTACTTATCTAGCAAGGAACATCAAGCGACCCGATAAAATATATCATATTGTAGGTGTATTACATTAAATTCTATTTTGATGATTTTTAAGTTTACTCATGATACCTAGTTTTACTAATAAATTTTGTTTATAGCAGGACAACGTCTGCCTAGCGGGTTCTCTAACATAAATACATTTTTTCCCCCACTGACTGATGTACGATCCATTGGATCTATATATTTATCAAATCAAATCAAATCAAAATATTTTATTCAGCATAAAAATTGTTACAATTTCTTACTAAACGTCAAGAGTCTACCACCAGTTCGGAAAGAAGAAACCTCTGACCTGAGAAGAACTGGCGAAAGAAACTCAGCGGGACTAATATTTTTTTTATCTTATTCTCACTCTTTTTTAAAATTAAATTGTAAATTAACAATAATTATATATGTTGAAATAGCCTGGCGGCGATCACATCATTCCCAAGGCGTACTGTCTTCTAAAAAATCGTTAATCGAATAATAGCCTTTAGTACACAAACGTTCCTTCACAATTTTTTTAAATTTGGCAATAGAAGCTTTTTGAACGTTTTCTGGGATCCTGTTGTATAGACGTATACATTGTCCATAAAAGGAGTTACTGACTCGGCGTAAGCGAGTCACAGGCATTACAAGTTTATGTTTGCTCCTAGTATTAATGCTTTGCATGTCGCAATTCTTGGGAAAATCGTGTATATTTTTATGAACATACATAATTTATTTCTACATATATGTACCTAATTCACCGATTTTCTATAGAAACCTTTATCTAGGATAAAAACCATAATATTAGTTTATGATTAGACGATATAATCAAATCTAAACTTCTTAATAAAACGTAACACGTTCCATAAAACACAAACATTTACATGTAAATATCAAACACTATGTAAGTACGCACTATGCAAGAATCCATTGCCATCATCCCGAATGAACTATCCAGCAATATAAATGCGGTCGTAAATCTACACATGCTAAATAAGATAGACACATTGGAAGACAAGTCAGCAGTGCCCTTATCAGACCCGGTTATTTACGATCAGGACTGAGTTACGGCCAATTTACAAGTAGTCATTAAGCTCTTAATGGCCTCAAGGTGTCCGTGTGAAAAGTTTCCCGGATAACTTAGGCAGCGTCAGCGTTCTATGATGTACGATGGCGGGGTTTCCCCTGAATTGTTAATACGGTAAAATGCTTAACTGAAGGAATTTAAAATTTTATGGGTTATGACGTAGTTTTAGTAGCTATAAGAAAAGAAGATGTATGTGACTATGAATCTTATCAGTGTAATAATTTTTAACTACGTTTATCATTGACAGTGGTGGCGCAATCGCTTGGATTGGAGTGATGCGGGTCCAAATCCAGGTCTCGCACGCATGAGTGTAATAATTAAAACTACTATTATTATGCTATTATAATTTTTTGGAAAAGTTTGTATGTGTGTTTGTAAATTCTTCGTGTAATAGCTGGGTTTAGATAGTATATACATAAATATGACATAGGGTAACATATCGAATACTTTTAGTAATTAATATTTGCCAAAAGGTGGCGTTGCTTTCTCTAAATATAAAAAAGGTAAGTTAAGAATGTTACGTTTTTTATTCTTTTAGTATTGAAACGCTTATTACACCCATAGTAAGTAGCACGCTTGCTTGGAAAAAAGTTAAGCAAATTTAAATCTATGATGTTCATGTACGAATAATTTTTAATATGATCAGCACCTATTTTTGACCTAAATTGAAAGGAGGTAAACCTGCATGGCGGAAAGAACTAAGTCATACATACTTACCTAACGCAATATGTCACTATATTTATAAACTACTAGTAAAACTATCAAAATAAAGAGAACTTAACTAACTGACTTAGCAATATAATATTATATTAATTTACATTTAGTGAAGCTTACGAAAATTTAATTTAAAATCAATTTAGCTAAGCATATACATACATTTATTACCAATAGACAAAAGCGTAAACGGATAGCCGCAAAACGACCGCTTGATAATAGCAAAATTCATTAAAACGAGACAACGCTGGGAATGATAACCTCATTTGTATGGAATGAATCAAACATACATTAAAGCATTGTCATACGGGGAAAATTATTGTGACGCCTCTCATTACTAGCACAGTGACGCTGGTGGCGACTGTGGAGTAGATGCGTCCGTGGAGAGGGGATTAGGTTATTTTTATTAAAAAATACCAGCTCGCCAATTTCATCTACCTAAGTGTTTAACTATGTAGGTTGGCTGTGAATGTTCATTCTTTATCCAGAGACACCTTGCCTGTACTCCTGCTACAGATTATAAGTTAATCATTTATTACTTTGATGTTTGATGTATGTATAAGTTATAATTATAATTTAATATTTATTATTATTTTTACAGTAATTTGGTGAAAAGTTAAATATAATTCATATGTTTCACATGTAATTCGAGTCACATTTTACTCGTTCTTTGTAAAAAACTGGGTTTGGGATAGAAGTGCCTAGCATTTTACCTTTCAATTAAATGATAAAATTGGTGTATGTTTGTATGCGAGAGTCAACAAACTCCGCAAATTTAGTACGTATTATATTACTTTCTTAAACTAAATCTCAAATTTCTATTTGACAAATATAAATTTCAAATAAATCCGTAAAATGTAAATAAAACGAAATAATGTATTAATATTAACCTAATAATATTTATCTCCTTTTCAAAAGACGTAAACTCCATAGATTTTGTGTCCTGAAATTTTGCATTATCGCCCGCCAGTATGACAGGCCCGTGATATATACTCGGACGTATTATAAAAGCGATAAATAAATAAATTTTGGGGAAATTTAGAACGAGTGATTTTATTGGCAAGATAATATAATGGACGCTTTGTCGCGTCGTTGAACATACAAAAGCCTTTGTGATTGTTACTAATTAATTTATATTGCTGTTATTTATTTAGCTTGGGACTGTTTAAATTCATATTTTTATGCCCTTAAAATTTATATGTATTTTTGAAAATATTATGCGTTTTTTTCTACAAATTATAATTGGCTTTTCACTATTTTTTTTTAATCTAGTAGTTGTTTTCTAATTTACTAATATTCAATGGAACTACTTGATACTTGATATAAATTAATTTTATTCGTCCAATTTGAACTAAGTTCATAAGAATTATTATATTTTTAATATATATGTATTTAAAATTTATATAAGTATATCAATTATCTGGTATCCGTAACACAAGCCTCGTAGCTTACCACGGAACTAGACGGCACTGTTGTAATGATGTCCTAACGTATAAAGAAAAAAAAATAAGAAAGCTTTTCTCCGGCTCGATTCAGGGAGTTTTACAGTATTTTCCATTAAAAAATGTAATATTAGTTCCCAAATTAGTACACATAAATACACTTAATAGATTTTGGTTATCGACACCAAAGATTTTCAACATAATTGCTGAAGCCGAACGCAAAAACTACATGTCACGTTGTGATTTTAATCAGTTTTATCTAGTTTTTGTGGTAAATGACAGCGGTGGTGGTCCCTTGTTTTGACGTCTGCGGCGATTCACAAATAAATATACTTATTTTTGATAATGAATCGTATTTAATGCACATCTGGGCGTGACTGCGGTCGTAAACTGTTTGTCTGTCCAGTAATTATTTTAATTATAATAAGGGCACTACAATCTGTTTTTGATATTTCAAATTGTCGTTATAGCTCAATGGGTGAAATGTGTCTTGAAATTGCTCATATTTTATTTTTATAGGTTCGTTTTATAGATATTTCATCATCATCATCAGCCTTTTTTAACATCCCACTGCTGGGCACTGGTCTCCCTCAGGACGAGGGGATCAAGCCATAGTCTACTGTGAGTTGGCGGACTTCACATGTCTTTCGTAAACTTGCTAGATTTTCTCAGACATGCAGGTTTCCTCATGATGTTTTCCTTCACCGTAAGACAAGTGGTAATCATGATATAAATCAGAGGTGCGAGACCCGGATTTGAACCCGCATCACTCGGTTATGCAAGCGAGCGCGTTACCGCTGGGCTACCACTGTCATTTTATAGTAGTTATTTTTTGAATTATTGCTTAAAGCGATATATCTAAATCATAATCAAATATTCATAATAATCTATTTTTTCAATGTACGAGAAGATTCTGGACTTTTTTGTTACTTAAGTTATTGTAAATGCAATTTTTATAATAGTAAAATTAATATTTCTAAACAGATCTAAGCTTTTTCTAATTCAAATTAAATCTATTTATTAGTATTACAAGTAATTTCATTTCCTAACACAATATGTATTTTAAAATCGGTTTTAAAAATATTAATCGGTTTTAAATCTGACATTTATTACTATTTTAATTTAGCACACGAGCTTCAATGTCAGATTTTTTTATCATGTGAGAGTAACTTAGCCTGGAAAGGAAAATTTTCCTCACTAAGTATAACGAATATAAAAGACAATTTATTCACTTATTTGAACAAGACGGTTCATAGAAGATTGTTTTACCATATTTATCTATACTAATATTATAAAGCTGAAGAGTTTGTTTGTTTATTTGGTTGAACGCGCTAATCTCAGGAACTACTGGTTCGATTTAAAAAATTCTTTTTGTATTGGATAGTCCGTTTATCGAGGAAGGTTATAGGCTATATTATATTACACTATGAGGAGTGGAGCATCAAGGAAAAATGTTGCAAAAACGGGATGGCGCGCGACTCACAAAGTATTTGGTTCCCAGACATTAGAACGTGTGCGAAGCCGCGGGAAATGCTAGTATATAATATATATGAATATATTTTATGTATAGTAAGTATATTTATCATACAGGTATACCCCTACACTATAAATGTTTGTTTTAGTAAAACAGTTAGAGATGTGTTAACAGACGCAAATAAATCTTAAAGCTTCAGATGATGTTATAGTCTGCACTCGTCATGTGTCGGCTCGTCTGTCCATCGTCGCACTGCGCAGGCGCAAATCGACATGACTCGGCGGTATCAAGAGCTTGAAATTATTAGAAATGCCAGTTTAATATTACAATATTTATTATTTATTGTCAATATATCTGAAGAAAATATTAAAACAATTTTTTTTAAAAGTCAAAAGAAAATCAAAAAAATCAAAAGAAATATTTTCCTCCCGTTTTTGCAGCATTTTTCATTGATGCTCCTCTCCTATTAGTCGTATATAGCCTTCCTCGATAAACGGACTATCCAAGACAACAAAAAGAATTTTTCAATGGTTACCAGTAGTTCCTGGGATTAGCGCGTTCAACCAAACAAACATACTCTTCAGCTTTATAATATTAGTATAGATAAGTGTTCCAATAAGTAAATCAAGGACAATAATTAATTAAATATGTATTAAATTTTCTTAGAGAAATTAACAAACCTGTTCCTAAGTTCAGTGGTGCTAATTATATTTTAGCTAGTGGCCAATCTAGATGGTTGGTTTACTTAACCTGCATGGACGTACTATAAGAAGAGAAGTACCTATAAATAATATAATATAAAGGTATTTTAAAACGCAAATAAAACTAAAATAGCTTATTTCAGTTATTTGATGTGACAATTTAGCATTTGTCATGTTACGGCTCATATGTCCATCGTCGTGATGCGCAGGCGCATGATCGTCTGCAGTAGGGAATACAAATAATGAGGACTGACTTCAGGTGCTGCAAAAATAATTAACATTTTAATTTGGTTTCCAATGACGTTTTACGCCATAAGAAAAGTGATAATTGAAATAAAAAAATCACCTCAAACCGCCGCTTTTAATTTTATATAATTTAGTTCTACCCTTTTAAATGCTTTAATGAAACAGTGTAGTGCGTGTTGAGAGATTCATTCGCGCGATGACGAATTGTTCAAGCGATCTCACGCGGTCCAAACGTAAACAGTGGCAACTATGCCATGTAGGAACACCATGCAATTGGATAAACATAGATAAAATTAAAAAATACGAAAAAAATATTACCCACTTTATGTGTTTCGTTTTATATACATACTTAAGAAAATAAATTAAATTATGAAAAAAAGAAAAGAACGAACCTTAATTTAAAAAGGTAAAAGGTATAACAGACTTATTAAAAATATAAATTATGTAGTCAATTACATAAGTATATGTATCTTATAAATATATTAGTGAGATTCTAAAGCTACATTGCCTCTAAATTTGAAACCTTTTTTTGCTATACAGGAATTTTTTTTAAAAGAAACTCGTACTATTTTAAAATATCCATAAAATTAGACCAAATATTCCCATAAATGTAACAAAGTATTGAATTAATCATGAAATTCAAAAATAATAAGCATATTATAAGTATTTTTCTGAAAGGTCTATCATAGTCACATTACCCGCACGCACGTTTCTTGATTTAAAATCTGTAACAAACTATGTACTGCTTTACGCGCGGGCAGCGATGGATTTATTCGACCAGTCTGATTCACGTAGTAACTTTTACGATCTAAATATTTACACTAATACACTGTGAATATACTACTTGTAAATATTGCTTTATGTGCCCACTAGTTGGCCAATAAATGCGAATGTTTTCATCATTTTTGCTTTTTAAAGGCGAGGAGGAGGCAGATATGAGCAAATTTCGATTAAACTTTGAACTTTTTTTGGAATATTAATATTACTGTACTGTTAATAAATAGTAGGTACTTATATACAAAAAAGCAGGATGAATAGAAAATAAATGATTTCATGAGAAGTCTTCAAGAATAAATCACAAAAGAAACGAAATTCACCGTATAGGTTCAAGCCCGGGTTTAGTGCTTAGATTTCCAAATTACGAGTCATTTTCAGAAATTTATGAAAATTAGCATTAAACCCACGCTTTGCCCAGCAGGGGGACACTGATTTATAAAATCTTATTTACCTTGAATTGATTAAAATACTAACTGATTATTACATATTAATTTTAATAAAATGTTTTTAGTCGATTCGATCGCAACGGCTATTAGGAGAAAAAGTTACTAAACTGCTTTGTCTTTGCTTTATTATTAATGCCATGTCTCTTCACGTTGCACCATTAACACATAAGACCATCTAGTTCAATGTTATATAAAGATTACAATTTAGATCTATATAGAGAAGATCAATGCGTATATGCAGAGCAAAGTATAGTTTGAGTCAGACAATTTGCTATAATGTGTAACATGTTGCGTGTATTCTATAAAACTGATAATAAATCGCACTGTTTGTTTAATCGGTCGCAAAAAATGGTGTTCACGGGTTTACAGCTTCGTGGAATTATTATCGATATGGATACGGCTACGGCTACGGTTCTTGTTATATAGCTTTTGTATATAGATTATGGGGAAATAGCGAGTACATATTCAGTGGTCATACTTGTTGTGCCAGTTGTTCGAGTTCGAGTCCCGTTGGGGGCATTCATTTGAAGCGTGATTGTCTGTACTCGATTCATGGGTGTTTATAACATGTATGACGCCGAGTTAAGCTTGTTCAGTTATGTTATTTTCATGTGAGAATCATTTCCAATATAATTACCACTTAGGGTGAAGGAAAATAGGGTAAAATCTACATTACTTAGAGAATATTAAGTTTTCGAAAGACATGTGTATTGTGTAGTCCACCAACCCGCACTTGCCCAGCAGTGGCGTGTTAAAAAGTGTGAATAACACTATTCTGCATACTAAAACAAAACAATACATAAACGTACTATCTAACATTTCTATTAAATTTTATAACGAACACAATCTAAGTTAAAACGTGTATCCAAGAGTATTAGCGAAATATTCTAAGCGTGCATTCTAAAAAGCAAAGCCCGTTTACACGTTGAATTTAATATCTGTTTAGTTGTGCTAAAACCTCTTATAATTCTGCCGGCACCGCACACTGCTCGTAAAGAGGGCTGTACACTTGCAGTTTTTGTCTCTTGAGCTCGTGGTCACCGCATAGTAAAGGCGAAGCTCTTAGTAACGAACATACCTAGATACAAACTTTTTTTAAATTAGATATAGGTAATCCTTTCTTAGATTTACGCTATTATATATTTATATGATATTATAAATGAAACTACCTTTTCGGATTTTGTCGCGAATTTATTTGGGTTTTTGGTTCCCGACGTTTCGAATGCTTTACAACAATCATGGTCATGAGATGATCATTTATAGAGATAGGTAAGTCAATTTGTAAGAACTAACGCGAATAAGTATATTATAAAAAAAGTTCTACTGAGTAAAATATGTGCAATGAATATTTTTTGAAAAATCGTATTGAGCTAGTCAATATTAATGATACGAAGGACGAAGTTTTAGGATCAACATATGGGGTTCTTTTTACTGCTTCAAAATATGTCGTCTTTGAAAATCTATAGGAACGTCGTAGTACCTAGAGACGAAGCCGAGCGGAGCGAGAGTATGCCGCTAGTATACTATGTTCCGAATTATTGTAAATAGAATTAAATAAATATTATTACTCCCTCCTCCATCATTCCCTTTCCTGAAAGGCCGGCAACGCATCTGCAAGCCTGGCGTGCAGATGTCCATGGGCGGAGGTGATCACTTCCCATCAGGTGAGCCTCCTGCCCGTTTGCCCCCTTTTTACCATAAAAAAAAATAAAAAAAAATATTAAAATTCTAATAATAAATTGAAATGACATGAAATTGAAATGACATGAATTCATCCTGAAAACAACTTTTAACTAAAATAAAAGCTTTTAAAAATATTTATATATTATTTTTAATATTGCTTTGCTACATCCTACCCTTAACCGCCGTCCAGGTATCCAGCCCACTATTTATAGAGGCGTGTTTAAGAGACTCAGCGACGATCTCTCGCGCTGATATTAGGCGAATATGTGACTTTGCCGGCACATTAACGTAAAAGGCATATGTAAATTGCTTTTACTCGCCTAATTAGTTGTAATTTTTAACTAAAAATTTTGTTTAAAAGAATTTTTATCAGTACCCTGTTGTTAATAGGTTTAGAAATGTTGGGCAACTTATGATAATGGTTTTTCATGTGGTTTTCTTAACGTTTTTATCTTAGAAAAGAAACTATATAGTTGCCTGTTGCGTCCGTAACTTATGAGATGATTAATTCTATATACAAATTTTCATCTAACTTTTCACCCCTTTGAGGGATGATTTTTGGCATCAAAATATTTATAATCCTATGTTCTTCGCAGGGCGTCAAAACATCTTCATATCGAAGTCTGTTCAGAGGATGCAAGTTATCCATAACAAACAACCATACAAAGATACAATTATCTGACTTTATTTCTGTACGAGTACGAGAAGAACATAAATAAGTATAGAAAGAAAAGAAAAATAGTTTTTTTAAAGTGTAAATTCGTGTAAATCTTAGAAAGTAAGTCAGTTTTTTAAAGTTCATAAGCTTGCCCAGCAGTGGGACTTTAAAAAGGGTTGAGTAGGTACATACAATATACATAAGTTCTTATAAACTATGTTTAGACGTTGCAAAGCCGGTGATTACAGAAAAAGGAGGGTGGGTAGGGGGAGAAATGCAAATATGAAATATGAAAATGAAGATGGCATGTAATAAAAATGATATAGTGGGCTCCGTAGAGCCATTCCGACGCGTATACTCGTCTCGTCAGGTTTATACAGGGTCGTCTGTCACGTGCTGACACTCATGGCTAGTGATGTTAAACGTGTCGAAATCGGAATCGAAATATTATTATATTTCGAAATATTATAATAAGATTGTATTTCGAGTCTCGATTTTCAAGTCCCTGTTACTTTTATGAATTGTAATGTATGCTATTTAAATGTATTTATGTACCAGATATTATAAAGTGTAAAATTATTAAACTACGTTAGTTGTGAAAATATTACAAGTCGCTTACTAAATACATATCTACTTCAAGTTTTTATTCAAATTGTAAATATTATTGATAAATGGTTATGTTTATTCCTTTGATATTTTTATTTTTTAGTATTAGCGAAAAATTTTGTAACAATTTTCCTGAAATAACATTTACGTTACTTAATTTTACGTTATTAATAGGTATTTTTCTAAAAAAATGTTATGATTATTATTGATTAAGGTGAATATTAAACTTAGAATAATCGAAATTTTATTAAAAAACGATTATAAATAGTTGCTTTTGTAATTACTATAATAATGATATTTTACAATCGTAACTAGCTATTACGATGTCACATCACTAGCTGAGACTGTCTCTCCTTAAGGGAGGTCCGGCTAGATTTATTATGTTTTGGAAAATGTTAGTGTTAATATTACTGCTTAAATTCTTTGTCTTTAATTGTATGGAGTATTCCAAGTATAAATACTTTACATGGTGTAAAAAATTTTGTAAGTGAAATTTGTTAAAATGAATGAAATTGATAGAGGTTCTGAAATATTAAAAAAATATGTTTATTTTTTAAATCTATATTTGCAAAACTAGTGTACTAATATAGGTCTAAAGAACATAGTTTTGAGTAAATATGGGTATGTTTTCGTTAAAATTTACTCTAATCAAACTAAAAGTTAAGTTTTTATAGTTAAAAATTCTTAGTAACTATAATACTGCCCTATAAAATATATTTTGGATAAATGTTTTTTACTCTAATCAAATAAAAACTGTTAAAGTGATTAGGTATTCATAACTAACAATTCACAATTCTTAATAATTATTAATTTATTCCAGAAAATATATATGGGATAAATATTTTTTTATGTAAAATTAGATGAATTTTAATTTTGAGATTGTAGTAAATTAAAATATATATAAAGTGTTTTCGACCATTTGTAAACAAACACAAACATTTGTTGAGGCAATCATTTCTTTAATTATTATAGTGTGTTTTTTAAATAAAATTAATGTAATTTGTACCACAGAAAAATAAAGAACAAGGTTACAATATTATCAAAATCCATCAATCAACAAATTCAAACAAACACCTGATACAGAAAAGTAATCAATATATAAGCGTACATCACCTTTACAAAGGGAATATGAAATCGAACAATGAACGAATTAATTGGCCGCACCACAGCGATGCAGGATGTGACGGTAAAATCTGAAAAGAGAATATATGTATGTATTTAAACTTATATAATATGTAGTATATCAACTATCTGGTATCCGTAACACAAGCTTCGTAGCTTACCACGGAACTAGATGGCGCTGTGTGTAATAATGTATCAACATATATCTCCATGTGTAGACTCTACGCTTTCATCAGTTTTTTGAAGTGAAACTTCTTTAGAATCGTAGTGATTTATTTCAAACTCGATGAAACGAAAAAATAAGTCCATAGTACCAGGCGCTCAGAGACGGGGAAGAGTTAGCCTTAATTTAAATTCAAGTTTTACTTCTGACATGTGTACTTTGCACACACGTACTTTTTTTTTCAGTATGTTACTGATTAACCGTAAACTGTAGTACATATTGATAGTGTCCAGATAAACTAAACATTTACCTAGTATTACTGGTAAAAATCATATTTTTTCTAAAAAAGCTCTCTATTTTTCCCAATTTATTGCAATTTATGTTTTTATTGTGACAGTTTCAATCAAAATATTTGTAACTTTCACATTATATATCATTTATTCTAAGCAAATTAGTAATTCTCAAGCTTCTTTCTTATTCTTAGCTTTTACAGTAACATTGACTTCATATAATTAAGCTATTTATTATATCTACAGTATTGTTCAGACTATAATACTCTAAATTTTTATTTTATATCTGAAAAGGAAGGGACCGTGATTGAAATTGAGTTTCTTAAATATGAATACATAGTTAGCACGTATTTAGACTGTAGGTATCAGTCTCTAACTCCACAATAGTATGCATCTATAATAAACTTTTAAGACACGATTTAGTAAATTAAACTTTAATATACTTAAAGCATATACCTAATAGAGCTAAGTTAAGAAAGTATTTATTAATTATATAAAGGAAAAAACACATGAAAAATTTTAATACCAACGGAATATGATGTAAAAATTTAACTCTACACAAACTTTACAGTAATACAATCTCAAAGGCATTATGTTGTTACATAAATAACTAAAATTATCAACTAAGTTATCGTTATCTATGAAGCACAGCTTAGTCTGATGTAACACTCGTGCCCTCCCCCCACTTTATCTGAAGGCGCGCAACAAAATTATAAAAGGGTAAATAAAACAGTAAGCTTACACAAGTCATAAATTTGATTTATAGAGATTAAAAAAGGCGCTTTAGAAACGGCTCGAACGAGAATTTTCGGTGGGACGAATCGGGAGACATCGGTATGGTTTACAAAAAAAGTAAGAATTGTTTCTTTTACTCACAGATTTTTTGACTGATTATTACTTCATATAGCACGTCTTGTTAGTGTTTTATTTTAGAGTTGTTTGTTTCACGTAACAATGATTTTACGGGAACTAAAAATCATAATAAATCTGCGACAAAATCCGAAAGGATAGTTTCATTTATAATGTCAAATATTCGCGTAAATCTAAGAAAGTGTTATGGTTATTATTTGATTAAAATTGACCTACTAGTAAAAGTAAAAATAATTATACTAAAAACTAACTAACTATAAAAGCAAATGTAATTTACTTACTTGCATAAACTTGCAACTTGTTCTTGTTTCGCTTGAGGCATCATTTATATTTATATTTATAATATTATTTACAATAACGTACTTAATCCAAAATAGACAAGAGACAAGTTGATAGTCTGTTAAAATTAAAACAACACGTAACAATGATTTCATATTTTAAATAATACGTCCCTTCAAATTGGGGGATAAGGCTCGTAGTTAAACTTCTAGCCAAGTGAATTCTTCTTGCTAGTTTCTTTAAAGGTAGATTTCCTCACAACGTTATTCTTCCTTATATGATAAGTTGTACTTTTTGTGTTGTAATTCAGACAATAAAATATCAAATTTACGAAACCAGATTTGAACCCGCTTCACATTGTTTCCCAAGTAAGCGAATTACCACTGAACTACGACTCTCGTAATGTAACATAATAATAAGTTTTATATTAGAAAAGTATAAATTTTAGTTTTTATGTCATGCGTACCCTTCAACGCTGTCGATGCTCGCGTCAGGGGGGCGTAAGAAAATTTACCGCCACCGACATATTTCAGCGCTAATCCACCCTCTTAATGCGTCGTTTTGTTTACCTGCTGACCGTGGTAATGGACGATTATTACTCGCCAGGTATCTAAGTTTTGTTTAATGAGGTATATTTTGTTTTGTTCTTTATACCAATATTATAATACTAAAAAGCAAACTGAAAATGTTAAGTTCCAGGGCTCACTAGTGATTCGTTTGATTTGACACAAAAACTTTGCGTTTTCAGGTTTTATTTAACGAAGGGTCTATTCATCCGATAAGCGGACGAATAAATTAAATATTAATCGTCCGACAATTGGTGTTTGATATATCGCGAAGAGAAATCAATTTGTTTTTTAAGTTTTAAAATACTCGTGAATGCCATTGCGGACGTTTCTATAGTACTTTTTACAAAATACCATTTTCTTGTACATTGTTTTGATGTAGGTACATACTCTCAGTGAGTGTTAGTAACGTAAATTTCATAGGACGACTCTATAGAGCCAGCTCTTTTACATATAAAAACTCTTGAACTTAAAAGTGGGTGGGATCTTAATAATAAATTATTTTCAGCTCGGTAGGTTAAGGTTATTTTTTTTTTATTTTTGGCATAGGTATATCCTGCACATAAAAATCGCTTATTTTATATTAGAAATCAAAGAAGTGATAGATATTCGTACAAACCGACAATAGTCGGACGAATAATACATTTTTTATTAATACGATTATCGGATGACTAGCAACTAGCAGACGACTAGCATCAGCCTTTATTTAATCAAAAGTTAAAAGTAAATAATTAGTGAAACGAATAGAATATAGTTTATATGAGAGTAATCCCAGTCATAAGTTGCATATATAATATTATAAAATAGCAACTCGACCTCACTTCGCTCGGGTTCGTCTCTCGATTTAGCGCAAGCTATGCCGCGGGTTCCGCTATAAAAAGTATGCATAAACTTGACAAATTATATACTAAAACCTTCCTTTTGAATCACTCTATCTATTAATAAAACCGCATCAAAATCCGTTGAGTAGTTTTAAAGATCTAAGCATACATAGGGACAGACAGCGGAAAGCGACTTCGTTTTATACTATGATGAAGTGATGCATAAACTTGTAAGGTTGTATATATGTATGCCTATACGTGTATTTCTGCTGAATTTTCTTGATAGGTTTGAATGAGTCCGTACACGGAAAATTACCTTTTATATTTTGAGAAAAGCATTTGCATATACCACCTTCACATATACAGCTTCTGTGGGAGTCACCGCTTTCTTAAGTTTACGCGAATATTTGACATTATAAATGAAACTATCTTTTCGGATTTTGTCGCGGAGTTATTATGATTTTTGGTTCTCAACGTTTTAAATGCAATTATGGCCACGAAAGAGACTCTCTCCAAAATCCGAAAAAATAGTTTCATTTATAATTCATATATAAAAGCTTCTTCACTATATGATAAAAGCGACTTCTATTGATTAAATGTTAGGTTTTAAAGAACCTTTTTCGACTTGTCAAAGCCAACCACACAACCAAGGTACAGCTCTCATAGTCCACACTGTTCTTTGAGACATGATACATTTATTTATTGATACATTATATATAATTTAATATAGTACACTTAACTTAACTCTGTCTCAAAACATGAAGTTGTTAAATAGATTTTAATAGGGATTTAGAATTTTAAATATTTGTGTTGGTGTTAGAAAATTTAAATTTTAATAAATTGCTTAAATTCAAGGTAAAGCTTATTGTACATGTAATTTTAGTTTAAACTCATTATTTACATACTTAAGCGACGAAATGACTATTATATATTATATATTTAATAACCATAGACTATAAAAATAAAGAAGCAAAATTACATCCATTAGGTGGTTACTGGTTAGTGCGATTGTTACCTTTTTTATACATAACTAGCGACTCGCCCTCGCTTCGCTCGGGCTCTTCCCTAGATTTAGCACAGGCAAAGCCGCGGGATCCGCTATTTATGCATATAAACCTTCCTCTTGAATCACTCTATCTATTAAAAAAAACGCATCAAAATCCGTTGCGTAGTTTTAAAGATTTAAGCATACATAGGGATATAGGGACAGAGAAAGCGACTTTGTTTTATACTAAGATATACCTTTTCTACTTTTCGTCAGTCGATTGTCGATACTTTTTAATAACACGTCGGTTCTGAACATTCTTTCACTTCAGTAGAAATTGTTCGTACGAAAGCAATCGTTGACCGCCACACTGGCGAGACGAGGCACTTCAAACACTCAAAGATATAGTGAAAAATAAGCAGTATTTTTAAAACCTATCAACTTCATGATGTTTGGCGCAGTTTGTAGTGACCCTACTTTCATGCGCCAGCTGTCGCGCGTTCGAGTCCCGCTGGGGGCATTCATTTGTTAAACTGGGATGTTTGTACTCCAGTCATGGATGTTTATATTTATAATATGTATGTATTTAAACTTATGTAGTATATCAACTATCTGGTATCCGTAACACAAGCTTCCTTCGTAGCTTACCACGGAACTAGATGGCGCTGTGTGAAATAATGTCTCAACATATCACACCTTAATCGTATGGGATAATTTTAAATGAACTAAGTTAAGTTAAATTTATTCGAATTTCGTAATAAAACCTTACGAATTATCGTTCAGAAATGCAAAGGTTTGTTCATACAAAAAAATATTTTTTCAAATTAGGAGATTTTCATAGAATTTTACTACATTACTCATATAATAATAGAATTACCCAAAGAGCATAACAAAGTAGCCTAGAGTTAGATCCATGCAGAAACTTTACCTTATTACATCAAAATCCGTTAAGCCGTTTTTGGGGTAACAAGTGTATACGTATATGTATATAGATGAAAAGTTTCGTATTTATAATAACATTTCGATAGTAGCGTAAGTTCAAGGCTTTTAAAATAAATAAGACCAATATGCTTTGACTTTAGCCACCCCTCGAGGGTTATCTGCCTGAAATCAATCGTTAGTGACCGCTGGCGAGACAGGGTACTTCAAAAACGTAAAGACGAGGGAAAACACGCTATACCATTAGCTATGTATTTTAGAGTTTATTGAACGTTGACTAAATACATGTATAAACAATATACATTTAAATATACTTTATATAGCTAATCTATACTAATATTATAAAGCTGAAGAGTTTGTTTGTTTGGTTGAACGCGCTAATCTCAAAAAGTAGTGGCCCGAATTGAAAAATTCTTTTTGTGTTGGATAGTCCGTTTATCGAGGAAGGCTATAGGCTATATAACATCACGCTACAACCAATAGGCCCAGAGCATCAATGAAAAATGTTGCAAAAATGGGAGGGGCGGGCGATAGTTCTGCGAGATACCATACCGCGCGACTCTTTAAAACGCATGCGAAGCCGCGGGTAATGATAGTAAAATATATTTTAGCCGTGTAGGTACTAAGGTACATCATGCTTTGTAGTAATAAGTTAAAAAAATTGGAAAGGGGTGAAAATGGCGTTTTATATTATATACAAGCGACTTACCCTCGTTTCGCTTGGGTACGTTACGAGTTGTGACATCAGCTGTTTGTTAGTGAAAGTTCCGTAAAAACCAGTTCAACCATTTCGATTAATTAGAATAACCAAGCAGATAGTAGAAAACAAATAAAAATCTTATTATTACTTGTATAGATATAATCAAGTAAAAAGTTGTCATTTAAATAACTTATCATTTCTAGATTTTCGTTTTCATTACACTTTTCTCCTTATTATATTTCTTAGTTTCATACATTAATTGGTTAATGATTGTATGGTAATGAATCTGGTGATTTTAAAAGCATATTTTAAAATTATTGCAGATATATCTAAAACATAGAAAAAATGGATTATACTTAGATCTAGATTTAGAGGATTTGCGTATTTGCGTTTGCGCGCCTATGACGGTTTTTTCAGGCCCGTACTTAGTCACAGCGAAAGCTACTACGAAATTGAAGTCATCTCTACATTCGAGACAACTCTACAGTTGATGTCGTCCTTTTGTTCCGTTACGGAACTTAGGGCTGCAGCAGTTGTTTTCCATGCCCTTCTATCTTTGACCAGTGTTCGACATGGTTCCACGTAATTCATGTCCGTCTAAGGTCCGCTTCAATGGATCTCCAGGTGTTAGTTGTTCGTCCAGGTCTTCTTCGACCGGTAGGCTGCCATTGGAATACCACTTGTGCAGTATTCCCCTTCTCTCTTCGTAAAATATAATATCTACAGTACTAATCATAAACTTAAAACGAGCTGTACTGTTATTACGAATTAAATAAAAGCAAACGTTAGGTTAATAAAAAATATATATAAACGAGTATCCCATTTTCAACTCCTACTTAGAAAATATTACAATACCAATCTAAGCCAAAATCGTAAAACGGAAATATTCAACAGCGACAAAATAAAGAAGTAATTGAAAATAAGGATATTCTGTTTTATAAAACTTCTTATGCAAATGGTTGCAGTAGATTTGGCTGGATGTTTAGCTCAGTTTTCGATTTGGCAACCTGCTTGCAATACTCGAGCTATATTTTGGGGAATGTAAGCGAATCTATTGTTTATAATACGAAAGTATAAGTCCCAAATATATGATGGGTTTTGAATTGCCTTAATTTCTAGTTCTGCCAAAAAATAAAACATGTCACCGTAAGTTTAAAATGTTTAAAGTATTTTTATAGTTTCTATTCTGCGATACAAAGTTGTAAGTTAGTGGGATGGTCTAATTGAACTGATATTGTGGATTTTGTAGTAAATTTGTGTGTTTATATGAAACTTGTATCTAACTAATAAATTAAATATTCTAAGCTAATACATTAAGTAATTAAATTTTAACTGAATCGAAACTGTAGATCATGTTTTAATCTTGTTAAAATAGTTATTATAATAAATAATAAATAAATATGTTGGGACATTGTAAATGAAACTATTTTTTCGGATTTAGTCGCGGATTTATTTGGATTTTTGGTTCCCGACGTTTCGAATGCTTTACAGCAATCATGGTCACGGGAGAGACTAAGGTTTTTGACGTCTCAGGGGGTTATATACTTGTTACAGACAGTGCCTACCCACAATTTACAAAAATGCGTGCTCAACAAATGTATGCCCCCAGCGAGACTTGAACCCGCACGGCGTAGTGTCACTACTAACTGTGCCAAACAGGCGAAATCTATAGTTTTTAGATATTTCATTTGTCTGTGACGGGAAACCTATTATTACGAGAAAAACACTGTAAAGGTTTTGTTGAAATTAGACATAATATCTGAGAAATCTATTCGACCCATTTAAATGTATAAATCCACGTTATCCTTATATGCTTGTAGTTTGACAGTTATGTTTTTCATATATATATATAACATGTATATATTTGAAAAGTTATATATGAGTAATATATCAACTATCTGGTATCCGTAACTCAAGCCTCGTAACTTACCACGGAACTAGGGCAGTGTATAATAATGTCCCAACATATTTATTTATTTATATATTATATACTTATGTCTTTATATACTTCTCTTAATTCGGATCTGGTAGTTATATATAAATAAATATATAATGTTATTCCTATAACACAGTCCTTTCAGTCCGGACACATCAGCGTACAATCGCACCGATAGAATTTTACGAGGCTCCGGACGTTCGGCAAAGACGTAAATAGCCGATTCGAACTAAATTACTGGATAGAGTTGGGATATATTTAATGTGATGCTTTAGATGTTGTTCGCGAAATTTAATTTTTAAATGATAAAAAACAAAAAATAATAATAATTACCGCTTTTTAGAAGTCGGTCAAAAATATTTTTTATTAAAGGTTTTTAGGTTTATTTACAGTTAATTTAATAGTCTATAATCTAAATTATTATGAATATCAAACTATATTATGTATACATTTCAATGCTGCTGCAAGCCTGTCTTTCTGTAAGTTGGCATGGTTTTCTCAACTCTGAAAAAGATTTAGAAGAGCAAGTCACATACCCTTGCTTAGTTCACCCCTAACTACACCCTTCACATCTTTATAATATTTTCGCAATATATTTACCGTTTGGGAACTAGTTCATCCATCTTGATAAAATTATCACTAAATATTATAAAAGTCCTACACCGCGTCTGTCTATTTGTTCGCAATAAACTCAAAAACATCTACACCGATTTTCATGTTGTTTTGACCATTGGATAGAGTGGTTCTCAAGGAAGGTTTTAGTATATAATTTATCAAGATTTGATACTTTGAACCTGAGCGAAATGTCGGTGAGTTCTTTAATCGTTAGCAGAATACCTACTTTACATATTGTCGAAGGGCATGTGAAGTTAACCAACCTGCACTTAGCGTGATGTAATATAGCATGATCCCCATTGCATTGAAAGACTGCATGTGTCCAGTCAATGTCCTGAAATATATTTATTTAGATAGAAGTACGGCAGAATCATTATTGTACTTATTCATGATAAGTATGTATAATTACACTTCTTTTTTATATCTAAGGGTATGGCAATACAACACAGAAGCTATTACGAACTAAGTTGTGATCTTGTTTTGGTTCCATTGCAAATAAATATTGGTCGAAACTGAAACATAAGTAAAAGCTTCTCGTAGAATTGAAATCGATGTTTTATTCGAACATTCTATTTCAATTTCACGATATTTTTAATATCTCCTATGTCTACATTACATGAGAAAAAAATAATTTTCCATACAAACTTTCATTCCCATTTTTACAAACAAACATACAAATATACTTTTTTTATATACTACTGATTAATTTAAATATTCGATACTATACACTATGATATAGTTTGTTTTTATTTTGATTGAACCTAACAATGGACTAGATGAAGGCAGAACTGCTGTTATTATATAACATCATCATCATCATCATCAGCCCTTTTTAATGTCCCACTGCTGGGCACGGGCCTCCCTCAGTACGAGGGGGATCAGGCCATTATATAACATATGTTATTTATATGTACACTTAGGTATGTAAGCTTACAATTTTACCTAATTTTCATAATTCTTCTAAGCTTTTCTTTATACATACAGTCCACATTTCTAGCCTTGAATCTGGCTGAAGAGAAAAACACTAGAAGATTTTCAGTGCATTATATCGTAAAGTAAAAAATCGATTTCGACCCACAGGATAGATGCAGACGTGTGTATTGAAAATGGCCTCATTTTCAGAAGTCGGTATAAAAGATGGCAGATTGCAGACACAGTCGATGTTAAGTAGAAGATCTCAAAAATTTTAATTTCATTTTTTAACTTATTAAATAGATTATATTCTATGTCGATGTGTTGGTTTGCACTTATTTCAAGCATCTACGATATGACTTAAGCCCTTTTTAACGTCCCACTGCTGGGCACGGGCTCCCTCAGTACTAGGCGATCAGGCCATAGTCCACCGCCCTGGCCTAGTGCGAGTTGGCGGACTTCATAAGTTTTTCGAAAACTTGCTAGGTTTTCTCAGACATGCAAGTTTCCTCACGATGTTTTCCTTTACCGTAATCATGATAGAAATGATTCGCATATGAAAATATCAGAGGTGCGAGACCCGGATTTGAACCCGCATCACTCGGTTATTCAAGCGAGCGCCTTACCACTGGGCTACTACTGCCTACCTACGATATAAAAAATAATATTTTTATACTGTTAATGGTTCGTAGCATATTGTAACCCTGAAACATTTTACTTCGGGTATAATTTGACAACTAATTAACTATCGCACTTTATTATTTAGTAGGTACATAATATTCAAATAAGTCGAGGGATAGAAAAATTTGTAAATATATGTTTAGTGTAAATTCTCTGGACTGATTTTTATAGCCCTTTCGCTTTTTAATTTATTTTTTAACGACTATATAAGATTTATGAATTTTTAAATGTAGAAAAACGATTAAAGTAAAAAAATATTTAAAGTTCTGAAGAATCCCTGAACATCCCGTTAAAAATAAATTCGTTATCTCTTGCATAATATTCATTTTTTTATATTAAATTAAATCATAGGGCATATCTTGCCCTTAACATGAGCATTGAAGACGGCAGGGGGCAGGTGAAGGGGTCAAACGTCATCGATCGCGTCCACTCTAAGTTGACGTGAGGTATAAGTATGTGTCTTTTATCTAACTGAAAAGTCATACGAAGCTGAAATAAAAATATGAAATATATAAATAAATTATATAGAAACAATGTATAAAACTATTCATGAACTTAATTGAATTCACAACTAAAACACATCCGTTAAGAGTATTATTTTAATGGGTTCGATTCCCAGATGGTGAAATACCTACTCTACTCAACTCAATAAATACTCAACTTAATAAAGTAAATTAAAAAAAACAACGTCAAAAATGAAAATTTTAAGCTTTTACCCGTTATAACTTTTAAATATTATGATAAGTGCTTTTTCTCAAAAAGCTTTCAAACGATACATGTTTATATTTATAAGAAAGTATATAATATAATATTTATCTTTACATCAAAGTATGTACTTGAACTTATTATGAAGATTTTTGGGGAGTTTGAAAAGTTCCCGGGATAGCTTCACAATTGTAATCGGTAGCTGGCGCTGCCAGGTATAATTTTTATTACGTTCGGACACAACAACTTCTTTTAGTTACCAACCAACCTCCTTCGTATCTTCTCCATTCTACGTGACATTGGCGAAATAATCTGTGCTCAACTGGCACGCTTTGAAGCATAACAAGAGAATATTGAATGATGAATGAATGAATTGAATTGAATTGAACATCTTTTAGTTTTGTTCATATATTAAGTTTTGTCCCAAATCAAGTCGGTAATATAATCAATCTTTCTTTTTATAATTATAATCTATAGATATAATCTATATATATGAAGTCAACTGCACATATGTAAGAGTATTTCCTTAATACAAAATACAGGATAATTTCTATCTAACATGTAATAAGTATCAAATAATTTGGTATAATCTTCGTAATTCATAGTGAAACGCTGCTTAAGCTGTGCATGTTTAATAGCGGTCACTTTGTGAGAACACCTCCTCCCAGAGGATGGCTTTTGAAAACTGAAAAGCTTGTGTCCATTGACTTACGTTCTCATACTATTGTCGTATAAGTTATGTCGTTGACTCTAGAATCTCTTATTTATGATAATATTTTTTTTGCAACGTATTTGATGATGTCATATACTAGTACAGTCGTGTTTAAACAGTGCTATTATGGTTTTCTTAAATTTACAAGAGAATCATAAAAATATCAATATTATGGCTTGTGCATAATGTTTTGTGAGATCATATGATTTTGTGAATTGGTACATTGTAACCCACGTTGGTTTTGCATAATTTTTCATGTATGTTATTTGTACAATAAAGAATTGAATTTTCTGTGCAACTTGTTGAAATAAATAATTTAGTGGAGTATCCGTAGATAAAATTGAGGTGTTTCGTAGTTCGTAAATTGTAAATGCGAATCTACTTAAATTATGAAAATTGCATTAAATTATACACCGTAGGAATGTATGTATCTTTATAGAAAATTTCCAAACATCCATTCCTGATATGTATAGATATAGGTACTGAATGTTCAATATTATTTTATTTTCGTGTAGTGGACACAGTCACACACCTGCTGCCTAAAGCGTCTCCATACGGACTGTCTTACCGAAACGCTCTTTGTAAGGGTCGCATTCGATACCACCTCTGCATATTTCAACCTCGCCGCGACCACAGCTAGCTTCGTAAACGCTATCTTTACACTGACCTCCCAATTTACAACTACTCCCATATAGGAATAAATTAAACAAATATAGATCTTACAACCTTTGAAGTAGAATATATGTTATTTTAAACTAGCTGTAGATATAACATGGTAAAGATGCGAAAGCCGAGTGTTGGTCGCGCTTGAAATATTAGTAGAAGTCCAGATGTGTGCATTCACGGAGACACCTAGCTACGTGAGATATTTGCGTTTTGATAGCCTTTGAGATGAATTTGCCGAAAGGCTTGGTAAGTTCAATGTATGTTTAAGCAGGGACTGATAAAGTCTGGATTCGATATGCTTTGATTTGGTATTCCCTTTTTATTTAGAAAATATTTTAGAAATATAAGCTTTTTAAAACATCACTACATAGTATAAAACTCTGTCTCTGTCCCTATATCCCTATGTATGCTTAAATCTTTAAAACTACGCAACGGATTTTGATGCGATTTTTTTTAATAGATAGAGTGATTCAAGAGGAAGGTTTATATGTATAACTAGCGGATCCCGCGGCTTCGCCTGTGCTAAATCTAGGGAAGAGCCCGAGCGAAGCGAGGGCAAGTCGCTAGTATGTAATAAAAAATACATTTTTATTATGTAATGACTTCTACTTGAGCTTTACTCTCAAATGCTCATATTTTAGCCAACTTGCAATAAGGAGGATGTGCTTACCCGTTTTTTGATATGTTTTAATTATAATTTTGTATGCATTATTGATTGTTTATTACAATTTTTTAAATATTTTATGTCTTAATTATATTTTTGACAATTGTAAAATACTATTTTACAAAATGACGTGTTTAAATTAACTTTCTCTAACAATAGAAAAACAAACATACATTTTAATGATTATTCAAACAAACTATGCAACAGTATTCAGAACTTATACTAATGAAGCGGGGATATGGTCAAATTAACCCTACATGGGACGTATGAGACCCATTGTTGAACGTGATGAGTAGTTCATCCCTGAACGCGCTCCCGGCGGCGAAATGTCAACACATTTTTGTCAACTTTTGCTGTATAGTGCTAGTTTTGATAGTTACACTATTTTGTAATATTAATTATGAAATGCTTAAAATTATATGTATTTAAAAAATATATATAGAAGAAAATTATTACGATTTTTTAATGTTGTGTATGTAATGTAAGATAATTGATAATTAATCACGATATCATCATCATCATCATCATCAGCCCTTATTAACGTCCCACTGCTGGGCACGGGCCTCCCTCAGTACGAGGGGGGTCAGGCCATAGTCCACCGCGCTGGCCTAGTGCATGTTGGCGAACTTCACATGTCTTTCGAAAACTTGTTAAGTTTTCTCAGACATGCAGGTTTCCTCACGATGTTTTCCTTCACCGTAAGACAAGTGGTAATCATGATAGAAAATGATTCGCACATGAAAATATCAGAGGTGCGAGACCCGGATTTGAACCCGCATCACTCGGTTATTCAAGCGACGCGTTACCGTTGGGCTACCACTATTTAATCACGATATATTTACAAAGAAAAGAAAGAAAAGAAAGAAAAGAAAAAAAAAGAAAAAAAATTACTTCACTAAGAAGAAAAAAGTAACCTGTTATAACTTCACCGGTGTGTTTTTTAGTACGACTCATGAAAATATTTTTAAGTGCTACCTCTTATTACCCTTCTAGGGTTTGATAAATATTACTGATTTGTATCAGAAATAGAAGAAAAAAAATTATAACTAAATATCTTCTAGCGATTAGATCTGGCCAATAAAGCCTTTTGAAGAAAAAGCTAATATTATAGCAGACTGCTTAACTAGTCATGTCTTCACAGGTAGGTATATATGAGAGATGGCGGCGATATGTGTTAGTGTGGAGACCAATATCATTAGCATGAAAAACATACAAGCCAGACTTGTAAAAAGTAGCAAGTATGGGATGCAAGTGGGTTGTGTAAGATTGGGATAGCTGATAAGAGAGTCTATAGGAGAGGCTTTTATCCAGCAGTGGACCGTGATACTATCGAAAAAAAATAGACTTTTTGAAAAAGCTATCCAATTTTATCTTTACTTTAATATAAATTAATTTCATTACAATAAAATTAGGTAAAATCATATTATTAGTGAACTAGCGACTCGCCCTCGCTTCGCTCGGGCCCGTTCCTAGATTTAGCACAGGCAAAGCCGCGGGATCCGGAAGTTATGCATATAAACCTTCCTCTTGAATCACTCTATATATATTAAAAAAAACCGCATCTAAATCCGTTGTGTAGTTTTAAAGATTTAAGCATACAAAGGGATATAGGGACAGAAAAAGCGACTTTGTTTTATACTATGTAGTGATGTAATACAATGTATTATATATAAAAAAGCTAAAGACTCATTAAAAAACGTACTTTTTGGTTCTTTGTCATTATTTTCTTTATACATTCTACCTGATTCTCCCTTTTTCATCTACAATACACCCAAAAGCGACTTTGTTTTATACTATGTAGTGATGTAATACAATGTATTATATATAAAAAAGCTAAAGACTCATTAAAAAACGTACTTTTTGGTTCTTTGTCATTATTTTCTTTATACATTCTACCTGATTCTCCCTTTTTCATCTACAATACACCCAAAGTCAAAATAAACTTGAAAGTCCATACAGCAACGGACGATGGTCATTAAAAAACGACACAAGACCATCTCAAACTTTGAAATGAGGCTAATTACGGTTTCCTTCAGTTTCTTTCTTTTAAATATTATATACTATAGTACCATTGTTCAACGAGAGCACTGTACAAAGCGGAAGGCAGTAACCATCACGCATCGCTGATAATTCCCGCCAAAGCTGAAAATGAACTGCATATCACTGTTTTGTATCAAACTTGTATATAGAGTGTTTGATTTTGGTAATATATAAGGTTATTGTATAGTAAATAAGTGACTTACCCCGGCTTTGACCACTTGATCTCCATTCACATAATATATATGTACATATTCATACTAAATTTCCTACAATTTTTATAAGCAAACAAGTTATATTTTAAAATAACCTAATAAATATAGTGTAATTATTAATTTCTTGAAAATTGTTTGACTAAATATTTAGCTGTAAGCATATTTTTTGAGAATAGAATTCAAAGTTAGCAAGATTTAAAAATAAAACATTACGTTTACTTGTAATCTGTAATACCCATAATGTTTAAGTTTTACCAATTATTGTAATCCTTTATAACAAGATAATATTATTATATCAATTCAAAAAAGAACAGCCTGTATACCGTTCCTTAGCGCTAGTTAGACTCTAGACGGCGTCCGCCATGCGAAAAAATTAAAATAAACAAAGCCAACACTCGTCCCACACCCGGGGGCAGTTAGTAATAACGCTTTTGTCTTAGATTAGCTTTTAAGAAAGCCTTTATTCAGACCCTGTGTCGTATAGTGTGACTGCTCTGAAATTACTCGCTTATTTTTGCACGGAAAAGATTCTTGTCTATTACCGCTGTTGACTTTAAAGGCCTGCTTTGTTTAGTTACACTAATATTGTAGATGTGTCGCTTTTTTATGTACGTTGTGAATAAATTAGAAGTTTATATGAAAATTTTGCTTGTGGTAAAGTCATGAGTTCAGCTGTATAATATTACGAAAGTAATCACGTCGGCCGGACCGTTGCTATATTTTTTAACCTAGGACTTAGATTATATTTAAGATCTAACGTAAATAAACGATTGACTGATATTATGTATTCGAATATCTTGTATGCATATATTTATATAAAATTATTGTGACGTTTACCAAGAAAGACTGTAACATTAAACAGAATGTACCAAACCAATAATTTTATGTATATAACTTGGTTAAGAGTCAGTTATTATTTTTATAAACATTTTTTTTCAGCTGGATCAAAGAAACTTTATGGAATTATTTAGAGTACAATATATAGAACATAATACATTCGTAATAAAGTAATTATCTCTACTATTACAGTATTGGATAGTAATTTTTACTACTCTCAATATATTTTATTTTTTTATTACTGATAAATGTTTTAAAATATTATAACAATTAGGTAGTTCCTATGAAACACAAACTCAAAAGTCAGGTTAAACTCTTATGCGTTTTTTTAAGATTATAAATGTTTTGCATCTACGAGTAGGTGATTGACAAGCGACCCTTAGGACGCCAAAATCCGTATTCCATCTTTGAACAAATTCAGCATAGTACGATCTACATAACCTATCTATATCGATCCAACAGCCAATAATATAAAAAGCTACCTTTACAAGTACATAACAATACATTTAACATAAAAGCCATTTACAAAATCAAACCAAGTCTTACATAAGCACTAATACTTTTAAACGCCATGTACAGTATTTTCCTAAAGGCAAAGAAAAAGGAATTAATGCAAAACAAAAGTCTTGCTATCTCGATGCTTGGTGGGCGTACTTCGCAGTAAATTACGGGATGGGCGTCACCGACCGCCATGTATCAATCAGGCAGAACTAGATTTATGGGACAGCTAGCTTGAATCGTTAGCCTCGCGACGAAAATGTGTAACTGTTATCCGACGTCTTTCGCCTTTTCCCCTTGTTTGGGACTAATTTCAAGGATTTTTCGGGATAGCACATTTTTCTCTTCACCTCCGCTTCGATTCAATCTTTCTTTAGGGTAAAAACATTGCTTTATGGGTTTTATTTTCGCACGATTTGCTTTTAATCGATGATTTCGTTGAAAAAACTTGGTGAAAATACTATTATTATTGTGAAGATTCTTGTAAGAAATGATAATAAAGATCTCTAAAAGTAAGGCTGGAATTAAGGCAACATGAAAACGGTATAACAAGGCTTATTACATACTTAGTTTTTATATTCATGTAGCTAGCGTTTGAATCTCATAATTCTAAATCTTGTTATAAAGATAAAATTGTTATGCAGATTAAATAATTTTTACGCTATCCCAGAACTTTCGTCACAGTAACTTTTACCTCTTTGTAATTGTCTTGTCTCGGACAAGAAACAAACCTATTTGTCGCCAGTATTGAAACAGTCATCACACTAAATAAACATGAAGGCTAAAATTACTAATTTGAAATAAATCAGTTCTTCCTAGACGCTTTCATAAAATCAAACCAATATCTTCCGTAGATAACATTATAATACTTTCTTAGGTTTACGCGAATATTGGACATTATAAATGAAACTATCGCGGATTTATAGGAGAGCGGAGAGATACTCTCCCGTGACCATGATTGCTGTAAAGCATTCGAAACGTCGGGAACCAAAAATCATAATAAATCCGCGACAAAATCCGAAAAGATAGTTTCATTTATAGACAACATTATATCAAAATACCCATGAATGAACTATATTTCAGTAAAATTAACCATATAATAGTATTGAAATACGAATTATTCCATCGCATCACCCATCATTGAATCCTTTGTGTCATTGTGGGCATTGTGGTGTTGACGCAAATGGAAAAATGCAATGCGTCAGACGGGACTATTTCCTTCTCAATGTTCTACACTCGTATGACTGCTATTGATGTGACATCCTCACTGTTAAGTTATTGCTAGTTGAATTAGATTTCAGAGATTTCAATATACCTTCAATTGACTTAAAACTCTATTAAGCATTTAGAATGAAAAATATATTTTAAGCTATTGTATGTTTGTACGTACAGCTAGGTTTCTAACGATTTTCCTTTTTTAACCGATTTCAAAAAAGAAGGAGGTTATATGTTCCACTTTCCGCCGCCAACTGTGGGCCGTTTTAAAAATGTTTCTTTTGTTCGGTAGGATATAGTTCCAAGGGGGCCCATTGTCACCAAGTCAGGATCTGATGATGGGATCCTAGAAACGTTTTGAAGTCGGTATTTATTTTGTGTTTAAAATTTTATAATAACATGACTAGTCATTGAAAAGTTTAAGAAAACTAACTTAAATAAAAAAAAACATGTTAGGATATTAACACACAAAACCATCTATTGACATGGTAAGTTTGTGTTTTGCATACTTCATTACAAATACTTTAATGAGTTATACATGTGGTAAATATAATATAATGAATGAATAACTTCTGATTTCTTTCTTTGCATAGCTACTAGAGTAATTGTTGATTTTTTTACAGATTGCAGAATTATTCATAATAAAAGAAATTACAAATATACTATATGATTTCCCGCATCTTCGCACGCGTTCTAAGGACCGGAAACCAAATTCTTTCTGAGTGGTGCGGTATGGTACCTCGCAGAACTAACGCCCGCCCTTCCAATTTTTGTAACATTTGGTAGCGTTCCTCAATATACGGACTATCCAACACAAAAAGAATTTTTCAATTCGGACCAGTAGTTTCTAACATATAATATTAGTATAGTTAATATTACTGTAAGGCATGTCCGCGTGGAATTGTGACGAGAATGCTAGCCGCATTCTCCCGCTAGTAATACTAATTCTTTGGGCGAAAACGTGCCAGGTTTTCTGTCACCAGTAGAAGCGGTAAGACTAGTGCTGTTTTTAGAAGTATTTAGTATTTTCATTCTATGGACTAAGCTGTTTTACAGTAAATAGTATAAAGAATAATTTGAGTACTTCAACTCTATTCGCCGCGACTTTAGACGCCGTAACTCTGACATGGTAAGTTGTAGCATATATGGGTACGCTAGACTTATCTATGTACTATAATTTAAGTGCAATTATTATTAACATGTATATTAATATCTGCATACCCAGTAAGTAGGACCAATCTCACGATGCTCAGTCCCCTCAGTTCCGAAGGTCAGTTTCACCAAAACTATCGTGGCCATCAAGAATACCTCGTTACATTATGTTATATTTGCAAGGTGCGGCATCGATAATTTGTATTTAGAGATTGTTAAGACAGGTTTATTATTGGATGCGAAATTTTCTCACGAGACAGGACAGGTTGAACAGGAACTTCGATGTGGGTCGCAGGTAGAATTACTTAACGCTTCTACACCTAGTGAGGATTAATAATCCACTCAATGTTACACCACGCTTATGTAATTGTCGTGTATTGTACTCAAATATATCTATATAATTATTGCTAACAAAAAGCTGAGCTTTGTGAGGGCTGGCGTAGATTTTCTAACGGATATTTTTTTAAGACAGTTGTTAATGTTCATTTTTTTAATGGCAATAATTTTTTTTGACAGATTAGATTTCTGAATATGAAGTTAAATTACTATGTTAAAGCACAAATCACTAATAATAAATAAAAGTGTATCACAAAATGCTCAGGTTCTGGGATAGTGTTAATAAATGTAATAGTGTATTAGTTTGTTTGTTTGTTTGTTTGTTTGTTTGTTTGTTTGTTTGTTTGTTCGTATGTCTCTCCTTTAGGACGGAAGAGAGTGACGGATTACCGTGATGTTTTCTGTGGAGTAAGTTGGTGAGCTGGCGAACATAAGCTTTTTAATGCTGGAAGCTATCTGATTCCCACAGAAAGGTTACAAGTATCTAGGAACTTAAAAAGTATCTATGGACAATCCGAATTCAAGATGTAGGTACCTACTTATAAGATGACTGGGATTGAGAATATTTTTTTTTTAATTTTATATCTCAAATTAAATAAGTTACAATAATAGAAATGTACCAACACTAAATATAATTGAGTATTAATTGCATAAATGTAAAGTACCTACTTCTAACTACTTTACAGTAATTAAGTAGTATTTTTTTTAATTGTATCTAGTATAATTTCTATCGGTCATCAATAACCATAATTTTTGAGATGTCAAAAGTAAATAGCCGAGAACAAAAGCCCCAAA
The DNA here is from genome assembly GCA_905231865.2 of Boloria selene. NCBI lineage: Eukaryota > Metazoa > Arthropoda > Insecta > Lepidoptera > Nymphalidae > Boloria > Boloria selene. The sequence goes on from HG993135.1 coordinate 14,014,992, forward strand.
AACAGCTCTTTTACTTCTATTCAATACTTTAAAAAATCTTCCAAACCAATACTTACGTCGCCCACCATACAGTATACGCCGTAACGATCACGATCCGATAAACAGACGCTCACCTGTATTTACACTACGCGATTTACGTTTGTTGTTCCGTTCGCCAATTTATTGCCACCCGTTCTTCGTTTACGTCAATTTGACCCATAATTTTGATTGTTTTGAGTTCTTGGATAATTTTGGATATGTTTTCAATTTATCTTCATATTTTTTAGGATAAATTATGTTTTTACTAATGAATATTTCAGGTTATTCACGGTTAAACTATATAAAAACACGTGTGTTAAAAATGCGTCTTAAAATATCGTTACGGTGAAGAATTTTATTGGACGTCACTATACCTTTTTTTATAATGTTCCCGTTATATTGCATTGAAATGAGGTTATTTAAAGACAGTAATTCGTTATTGGGACAACCATTTAAATATAAGCCTTAATAAAAACATAGAAAATATAATAAATTGATTAATTTTATTAGAATTGTGACATCAATGTAGCATTAACCTTATATGTATTCAGTATATAATTTAGTTCCACGTAGTGTGTTCCCTCTAAAAATACAATTTACAATAATATCAGTAATCGTTATATATAAAATTTTATACAAAAAGACATAATTTTTTTATATTGGTGTATAAATAGGTCTGATCTATAATGAATATTATAAAAAATCTAATGAGAATATTGTAAAAAAAATACATAGACTTAAAATAAACATTTACATATTATAACACAATACCTACCATAGACAATCACTTTTCCCATTAGGTATCTCTTCTTTACAAGTCGGTCAAAAGATTAATTCAAAAGTTCATTTAAATAGAAACGAATGCTCGATTAGCCGTCTTGAGGTACAGTGACGTAGATAAGCAGTACAGTCGCTGAGATAAGCGGCTTTCATTACCGCCGTGTCGCCGTGACGATGGATGGCAACAATAAATCGCACAAGTTGTTTGTTACTGCTTAATCTCAGTTTCTAAGTAAATTGTGGATGTCATAAACATGCGTTTTAGTTGCATTTGTATCGAAATCAAAATATTATTTATTCAAATAGTCTTTAATAAGCTCTTTTGAATGGTAATTTTTGCATTATTAAACTGTGAATTATATGTCAGTCTGTATGTCTGTGAGGAAACTACCAAGGAAGCTACAAAGTATGTGTTTTGTATGGCGCAATTAGGTCTTAGGTCTTTGCAGTGCTGCATTTAGCCATAAGGCCCTTGAGGCCCTAACATTAAAAATAAAATAAGATTTCTGTATGTCAAGTGCATCTAAACTTGTTTGTATATTTACATGTTAATGAATGTTAGAAAATGTATGTATGTATAATTTTACATAACACTACTAATATATTTTACACGAAAACTCGTGTATGTATTTATGGGTACTAGTTACTCTTTTAAGTTGAAACGGCTAAATTAATTTGGATTAAATTATAAAGCGGATGAACCTGGAGTCACACATAGCTTTCCTGTCAGGTAGAGCAAAGACAGGTTACGCGCTTGGGAAACAGAGTGAAGCAGGTTTATATAGCGAGTATTTTGATTATTCCATGTGCGATGTTTTTACAACATGATTATACTTCTCTTACGGCGAATAAAAAATTGTTAGGAAACCTAGGTAATAGGTATGTCTGAGAGGACCTAGCAAGTTTTCGAAATATATGTGAATTTCGCTTACAATCCCTTCGATTCGTATTGTACGGAATAATAACTCTATAATCACCTTTTACGACATTATATTATAAACCGATTAAGTGAATTTATCTAAAGGTATCTATTTCTTAGGGTCGATTTAACAAGACAAGAGAAACAATTATAATAAGTTCATCTTTAAAGGTTAATTGGATCTTATTTACATGGTACTTAATAATTTATTTGATTGAATGTAAAGAACCCTCAGACATGAATTAGAGTCGCTCTTGTTCATTTTTTAGCAGTTAATTTGTAGAGACTAACGTCATACTCTATTTTAAATCGTTTTATTGATAGGGTAAGAGCGGCGAGTTTTTTCAAAAATAAATAAAAGCCGAAATCTGTTTCAAATGACGAGTTAGCGACGGCCGGATGAATACATTAATATTTTTGCTACGTTTATTAAGATTGACAAGTGGATATTCGATTGGAATTTTCAATATCAGCTCCGACGTTATAGATATATAGGTTCATAGTACATAGGAAGTTTTTTTTTAATTTTTTGCTTCGTTACCAAAACGTTTTTAGTCATTTTGTCAATTTCTGTGTTATAGCTATCTATGTGGATTTGTTGCTCTTTATTAAAATAATCAATTTAAACGACTTTTTATTTCAACTGTGTGTAGATGTATGGTAAGTAATGTTCATTTTTATTCTATTTATTTCAAGAACTTAGTCGTTGTAGAAATGATTTTGTTTTTTTTTAACTTTTCTCATCTCATACCTACGAGTACATCTAGTATAATATTTAGTATCGAAAGAAGTTAATTCACCTAGTTTCGATTTTTTTTAATGAGAACGCTAAAAATCATCAATAGATAAAAAATAGAAGTAAAGTTTTTATTCTTGTCTATTTAATATTTATATGAAAATTCCATAGCCAGAAGCAATTGACGCCAATCAAAACTTTGGGGGTCAAAGCTTAAAATTTATCTACAATAAAGAGGGTCCGTAATCAAATTTTCTTACACTCAGCGTTCCTAACATGGTCGTATTAGACAAAAATACGCCTCAGCATGTTAGGGGCTACGTCGGGCTTAATTACCGGTCAGTGAATTAAGCGAGTTGCGCCGAGCTAGCACTTTGCTGTGCGGGTGGAATAAGAAATCATTCTAAGGGTTAAGGCTGTGTATTATTTTGAATTTTCATCCCTTCTTTATAGAATATATTATAAATATGGTATTTTTAGTTGGGATTTACTATTTTTTTTATCATCTGAAAAATATGACAGTTTATTACTGGTATATTTTGTTGATTCGAGGAAAAAGGAGTTGGAGATCCGAATTTCAAATAAATTATTCGTAGTTATGTTATACATGTACTGCCACTGATATACAGACGTTAGGTTCGAGTTCCGGGTCAGGTTAAGTAGAGTTCAGGTTGATTTATCAAGGAATTTTTAGTAGCTGTCTGTAATTACATATGATTAGAGACTTTGGTGGTGTTAGAAACTTGGTTGAAATCTTCGATAACATCTAAAAGGATTTATGAAATTAAATGGGTTAAATTTACATAAAAGATATAAGTAAGAAATTTTAAGAGAAAAAGTAGGAAATTATAGTATAATCGTTTTTGCCCGTGTCTTCTCTCGTTTAGCTACGAATAAATAAAATTTTCAGCTAAAAATAGAATTTTCATTTCACTGATTAAAGAAAATCAAATATCTTAATAGTAATATTAATCTACAGTATATAAATAAAATATTCTTGCTATATTCATAGAAAGTGTATATAAATACATACTCGCATATACGAATACTTTTCCTTATTCAAAGCAAATAAGAATTTGGCACGCAGAGTGCATGAGATAATAGCGCCCATCTGCCTCGCTTCGTTATCTGACTGTAACTCAATTGAAGACACGCGTGTCGAATTTACTATCATATGGTTAACAAATATTATATTATATAATTGAGAGAATTTGACAAGAAAATGCTTAATATATACTAAGAATAATTTTTTTTTATTTTATGTAATATATTAACGTAAAAATTGCTGAACCGATTAAGATGAAATTTGGCATATGATAATTTGAGACCCGTTATTGGGAAGGACAAAGGATAGTTTTTATACCAGAAATCATTCTTTAAGGGGTGAAGGGGGGTGAAAAGGGAATCAATCTTTTCATAAGTATATAAAACACATCATATCTATGTATAACAGTATAAGGTACTAAAATATAGTCGTATCCATACTTACCGTTAAAACGTATGTAGGGTCGCGCCGCTGGTAATGTAATATTATGATGTGATGAATAATATGATAGGTGGGAGTTAGTGAAGGGAATATTTGTAAAATCCATGATTAAGACAATATGTATTGAGTATTTTAAATTATTTATTTGTCAATTTTCTACAAATATTCTAGATACAAAGGAAGTTCGAATAAAATTATAACAATAATTTAGTGATGCGTATAAATAGTAAGCTAGAGTGATAAATTTATTATTTTTAGCGTGAATGAAGCCGAAGGTTCCGCGAGTAAATGTGAACAAAAACTTACCAAATTATATACTAAAACCTTCTTCGAGAACCACTCTATCCATTGGTGAAAACAGAATGAAAATCGAATTAGTTTTTGAGTTTATCGCGAATAGACAGACAGACGCGGCGGAGGACTTTGTTTTATTAATATGCACTGATATTTTTAAAAATTTTGCAGTCTAACTATTTACGCAGTATTTGGTACATTGGAATGCGTGTGTGCACAAAGTGCAATCTGGTTCCCTTCACTTCGAAATCAAGAGATGTCAGTTTTGACAAAATATCGTAAATCCATTATTGTCCCTACCCGGGACTCGAACCCTCGGCATTTTTATCACTACATAGTATAAAACAAAGTCGCTTTCTCTGTCCCTATGTCCCTATGTATGCTTAAATCTTTAAAACTATGCAACGGATTTTGATGCGGTTTTTTAATAGATAGTGATTCAAAAGGAAGGTTTATATGCATAACTTGCGGATCCCGCGGCTTTGCCTGTGCTAAATCTAGGGAAGAGCCCGAGCGAAGCGTAAATAATCTGTCCCTAACGTATTATATTAGTTTAATTAGAAAATAAACATAAGTAACGTTAGTAATAAAGTAATTGAATAGTATTAAATAAATATGATTGGACACTAGGTATATCATACAGGACCATTTAGTTCCATGGTAAGTAACTTACGAGCTACCCATGACTAGAGCTAGAGTACAAATATTCGTACTCAACATGTATCCCTTCCAGCGGGACTCGAACCCGCAACCGTAAATCGAGTAACACTACAAACTAAGTCTAACAAAAGTTCTCAAAGAAAAAAAATATAATGGCAACAAAATTAATTTTACTGCTATAGACATAAATTAGCATGTATTATAATAACAAAATATTTGTTCTTCTACTCCATTCCCAAGCTTTCTATTTCTCAACAGTTAATCAAATTATAAAAAACAATAGGTTCCATCGCATCCGTGATATAACGTTGGAAATTACTTTCGTCATACAAATTGCGTATTGTTCTCTAAAAGCCACTTAATAGGTAAAAAATCTGTCCATGTAATTTGCGTAAACGACTTCTTAATTTAGTGTTATAATGTAGACAATTTCAAATGGTCGTATTATATTTTGTTTTTAAATTTTGAAGATGTCAATTAGTTGGTAATTCATGGTCCTGATTTTCATCATAAATAGCATTTCTTATAGGCTTCTCTTAAAAATCTGTAAGGAAAGGATTGTAACAGTGCCATTTTTAGGTATTTTAATATGTACTAAAAAGTAAGTCACAAATAAACTATTACTTATAATTGTTTAGATAATTGCGTAAACATTATTAATTTGCAAAAGTTGCCTTTTAAGACTGCCTTTGGCATGAAAAAGCGAGTAGAGCAGGAGTTAGACCATTTGGTACTAGGAAATTTGCCATATTACAAACCAGTATACGCGTTTAGTAAAACCTAAATAATTTAAAATACCAAAAATGTTACCCAAATCTAGCTAAATTGGTGGGCTAGGATCAAAAATTATTTGGGAAAGATAAGTGCACATCAGTATTTTAAACTTTACCCCATATTATAATTAATTATTAGTAAAAAACTGTAACTTATCCGTTCTTTTATAGGCGAAGATATAATAAAACTGATTATACTTCAAACAGCATGAACCAGTGTCACTTGCAATAGAACCGCGATACCCGCTTTCGCCTGCGGCGGTTATCGTACATCAGTGGGCACCATATTCGTATTGCGGTTAGACTGGATAGAACGACAGAGATGCCAAATATTTACAAGTTATGATCTGTTTTTCGTTGCCATTTATAAAAAAGGAGTTTTTTGATAGTTTTATGGACATAACCAGTTGGCAGTAACCCTACTTTCTGCGCCAGCGGTCGCGGGTTCGAGTCCCGCTGGGGGCATTCATTTGTTGTTCACGAATGATAGTTCTCTAGTCATGGGTGTTAATATTTATATTATGTATGTATTTAAAAAATAATATGTGTAGCATATTAACCTCTGGGATCTGTAGTACAAGCGTCCACTAAGCTAGATAGCGCGGTTTTAAAAGGTCCCAACATATTTATTTATTTATTTGTTTATTTATTTATTTATTTATTTTAAAAAAAGTATAATTTAATTTGGTCAAGAGTGTAATAAAAACTATAGTTGATGTAAGAAAATTAGATTCAGTGCCAAGTTACAGGATACTATGGCTCAATAAATAAATAAATACAAAAATCTATATTACACTTTTGAAGTATAAATGTTACAAATAATAGATAATTTCATAATTTTATTATTCATATCGCATAGCTTACTCGAAAAGAAACTGCTTTTATATCATTTGTCATGTTAGATAGTCAAAAAAACAAACAAACACGCATGTATATTATTACTAAAATTAAATATGAGTGAAACTTATTACTCAAAAACTATACAAATTAATAGTTTTATATTAAATATAAAAAAAACTAACTAAAGTTTACCCAACTCCTCAATACAGTGGTCTAACACAATGACGATTAGAATTCATGTTAAAGACAATCCCGTAATGGAGACCAACAAAAGAAACTGCTTCAAACAACCACGATACAAAGTAAAATAATAATTATCCTTCACCCCGGGCTACGTAGATAAAGCTCTGTAAAAGATTTATTTTTTATTCAATTAGTAAGTTAATATGATATATTTCTTTGAACCGGACGTTAGCCGGTTACTGTATAATGTACTAGCTCTTTTTGTTTAAGCTCTTATACTTATTATGTAAGTTTTGGGGCTGAGCTACTGAGAAAATTCATTTTCTTTCTATTAGGCGACTCTTGGCCTTAGGCCAGTGAAAGTACCATTAAAATCGTTTCAGCCGTTTCTAAGATTACAGGCAGAAAACATGCTAAAACTATTATTATTTTTCTTAAAAGTACCGTATATGTCTTATTACATTAGTAAAAATATATACAGTGGAACATATAACCTCCTCCTTTTTCGTAGTCGGTTAAAAAGCTGTTATGTCGACGTTACAAAGAGACATTTCAATTTTTTTTATAATATGTTGTATATTATAAATATATTTTGTTATGTTTTATAGTTTGAAAATGTCTCAATCCATATTTTGAAGCCATTAACAATAATTTTTAATTGAATTAACAATTATTTCTAACAAGAATATACTAGCATTGTAAAACTACTTTCTTATACTTTTTTGTTTCTTAATGTTTTAAATAGATTTTGTCGTAGATTTGTTTTGAGTTTTAGTCCCCAAAGTTTCGAATGCTTTACATCAATTATAGTCACGGGAAAAACCAAGGCTTTAGAGGTCTCAAAGGCTTATAAAAGCGATATAATAGAATATTCAATTTGTAGAAGATTCAAAATTCAATAGATTATAGAATCTAAAATTAATTAACAATTCCACATTCCCTATTTTTGAAAAACGTGATTTATCCTTTTTGTATATGAAATTCGACTCAAAAGCAATTTATAAAATGTAAATAAAATGTTGACAAAAATTAATATAATTTTTTTAAATAGAATTTATATAATACAAAAACAGCAGGCTAAGATTTCCTTTCTCAGAGATTTCAAACAAAATTAAAAGTTACATCACTACCATAGTCCACTTTATATGTAAGTATAAAAGTGACAAATATATGAAATGGCGTGTCACGATTAGGGTTCCCAGATAGAAACTTATCAAATCCGGGACAATTCTAGGACAACGGTGTAGGGTCGTGTGACGTGTTATTCGTAGCTAGTTTATTTTGTTACAAAACTAGTAGGTTTTCGGAGTCCGGGACAATATGGTCTAATTACTGGACACGGGACAAGACGCAAAATTCCGGGAAAATCCCGGACTTCCCAGCCATCTAGCAAGCCTAGTCACGATGTTGGTCCACGATGATCTCCGAAACTACTTATCCGATCTTAACGTAATTTTTTTTAAACGTGTGATTTTTTCCAATCTAAAAGAAATGATAGTATTTATCCCGATTCATTCCTTTCTTTATTGCAAAATTAATGATTTTCATATGCGGATAGAAATAAAGAAATTGATTATTATCGACAGTAGCTTGCGAGGTTAATAAGTGTGCCATAGTAACTTGTGGCCGGGGTCACTTGTTATTATATAATTAATTAATATGAGAATGAAGGGCGGCAAATTTAAATACCAAATACCAAAAAGCTTGCAAGGTTAAAGCGCGAATGATTGTACTGACATCTCATTAGCTTAGCGGGAATGGTGCGCCTCGGGCACTACAAATAGGATTTGATGCATAGTATGAAGCGATTTTTGAGTTATTGGCATTATTATCTGTAGAGTTTATTTTATCAAATTAAAATATATTTTTAAAACATTGTCATATTATAATATTGTTTTCATTTAATATTTTCATACCAAATCAAATATATTTTCTTGTACGATGAATTATTTCGTGTTTCTCTGAAACTTCTTAAATGATTTGGACCAAATTTTGTACTTAGTTTTCCCAAAAATACATCTATTAAATAATTAACTACCACTTCTTAGCTTATTAATGCAATATAATCATAATATGTTAATTAACAACACCCCTTTAAAGTAATGGAATACCGTGAAAAACATTCTTTTTTATAAACCAAATATTCGCTTGAGCTTGTGAATAGTACCAAATCATAAGGTAGACCGTAGAGTAGAGCACATATCTGTATTTTTGCCGATCAAAGGAGCGATGTGGGTGACGTGCTTTTGAACCGATAATCAAATTAGTAAAGCTTCCTTTTGCAAAAATGTGTCTATCAGTGTTCTGTGAGCTAGTTGTTCTCGTTTTGATCACTCATTTGTTTGTTAATGAATTTTGCTTCAGGCGCTCAGGGCTGGATTCATTTTGAATTATTTTAATTTTCTAGTATTCCTTTATATGTTTTATGTACGTTTTTGATGTTTGATGTCGTTTGTTTGCATTTGAAGTATAGCTTTTGATTTTTATAATTTTTGTAAATGGTTAATTTTTACCTTAACCAAAATGTTATAATAGTATTTTCTTAAGAATCAATGAAAACAACGACTTAAAATAATATTTTCATATTTTTCATATTCTTAGTGTATATTTAAAGTCTACCGTGAGTAAATTAATGTTTATTTAGTAAGCGTAATTGGCTGGAACTCGAACACAAGATATAGCAATAGGTACATAGGTACTTAATTTAGTAGAATAATACCTAAGACTTATCCACCACTATTCCAACTTTTCAGGGCGTCTAGAAACAAATATGCTTTACATAACCAGACCTATTACCCTATCATGTAATTTTAACTTTCATTTCAATAAAAAACAAAGTAGAAACGCGAACTTAAGTAGTAGCTTATTTTCAGTTCCAAAATCCAAGTAAAATGGTAAACTGTGCCCAATCTCAACCCCTCTTTAGCTCTAAATTTTGTTACTTTACTGATTTAATGACGTCACACGACGCCCTCTATCGAATGTCAACTCACATCGTTTATTTAACATCGAAGCATAACGTCCTAACTACTAAAAACTCGCATTTGAAATTGAATTTTATACATATGTAAATAAAGTTGACGTTATATCGATTTTTCTTTGTACATAATTGAGTTTGTTCGATTGATGTAATGCATAGGATAGATATTTGAGTCACGAATCCATTTTATGACTAATTCCATAACTTTGTATGAGAATTTGGGATCAGGTATGGTGCCAGTAGTGTTTACTGTGTCATATCTCTGTCAAATCTCCTTGGAATAGGCCTAAAGGGATTTGCTTTAATAGCTATCGCTGAGTTGAATCGCAATTGCTCTTTAGTTTTTAAAGTGGCTAATAATAAATAAGTAGTACATATATGTTAAACAATACTTTAAGTCTGCCTGAAGACTGTGGTAGTCCAGCGGTAACGCGCTACCTTGGATAACCGAGTGATGCGGGTTCAAATCCGGGTCTCGCACCTCTGATATTTTCATGTGCAATCAATTCTATCATGATTACTACTCGTCTTACGGTGAAGGAAAACATCGTGAGGAAACCTGCATGTCTGAGAAAACCTAGCAAGTTTTCGAAAGACATGTGAAGTCCGTCAACACACACTAGGCCAGCGCGGTGGACTTTGGCCTGATCCCGTCGCACTGAGGGAGGACCGTGCCCAGCAGTAGGACGTTAAAAAGGGCTGATGATAAGTCTGCCTGAAAGTGATCGTTGTCTTAGCGATGAGGCCGGCTTGTGTAACATAGTCCTAATTCTGTTCATCAGATATTTATTATTATTGTATGCTATACTAGTAATTTACTCTCGCTTGACTCGGATTCGTTCCATACCATACGTGTTCGTGTTTTAGTACAAATCTGATTCTCTTTCTAAATTAAAATTAATCTAAGTTACTGCTTATAGCACCAGTAATAAGGTAGCAAAAAGGCATCAAAATCTGTCCTAAAATTGTAATAAAATAAAAATTAAAAAGAAAGATATTTAAAAAACTAACTTTGTTGTAGATTCATGGTGTGATAATTAACACATTTCCTTTATTGTGAAGAGCATTTAATACTATTGCTTCTCATACTAAGAAAATACATACATGATGTTATTGTTTTACACTGATCTACTTCAGTCATTCAAAATCAAAAAAAAAAGTCAAATAATATTGTTATGTAAATCTGATGGTATACTTAATTGTATAGAAAAAAAACATAAATTGCGCCATCCATCGACAACTTACGCCTGCCTTTATATAAATATTACTCATCTGATTACCTCATACGCTTTAGCTCGTATTCGTAACGAGAGCAGTATAAGGGAGCGAAAGTAAAAATTCCAAAAAAAAGTGGTCAAGTAAGAGTGGGATTTTGTACTGAGGGTTCCATAACACAATTTTTGCGATGGTTCTTTGAGTATATGGATCTCTAAAAAAAAGAGTTGACTAAGCTTTTGTAGTAGCTTCTTATTGAAAAAGCTCTGATTAGAACAATAAACTGGACATGAAAATCTATTATTAATGCTTATTAAGCGTTTCATAATACTATTCATTTAGAAACACAATTAGATATTTAGGCTATTCAAATCAAAGTAAGCAATGTAATTATGTCGTATAATAATGTAATTAAAAATATCACATGGCACAATTAACTTCGCTAATTTAAAATAGAATGGCTTTTTTGTTATTTTTATATAAATTAGATATTTTATGTAAAAGATAAGTTTTATCCTAAAATTAACAGTTATGTTAAACTTTATATAATACTAGGTTAAGCGTCAACGAAGCCACGGATTCCGCTAGTTAAAATAAATAAAATTTCTAAAATAAAACCTCCTCCTTTTTTTGAAGTCGGTTAAAAGTAGCCTAAGTTACGCCTTTTGACGTTAGCTATCTCCAAGTGAAAGTCCCGTCAAAATCGGTCCAGCCGTTTCAGAAATTAGCCGGAACAAATAGACAGACAGACAGAAATTAAAATTAATTAAAAATTATTTTTTATTTGCATTTATTGAAAAGTTGTTAATTTAAAATTAAAAACAGACACTTCAATTTAACTTATATGAATAGATGTATGTATAGACTCTTAAATAATCGTCATACGTCGCTTAGTTTACGAAGGAAATGCTACAATCTCTGTGAACTTATTTCATCTACACTTACTCTCAATCACAGCATCATTAAGAAAATAACTGGCCTATTGCGTAACGATTTTATTAAATAACGAAGAAGATATGTATATGTAATTCAGATTGTATAACATAAATTCCGAGATATACATATTATTTTAGATATCATTTCCTTTCACTTGACTCGTTATTCGGTGTTATTACCAGTTGACCGGTTTTAATAAAGATGTGTGTACATTGAAGACTCAAAGGTTCTTGAGTACTTTCTCTATTAAATTTAAAGTAATAACTTTGAATTAGCAGGCAGTGGTAGCTCAGTGGTATCACGCTCGTTTGGATAACCGAGTGAAATGGGATCAAATCCGGGTCTCGCACCTATATTGTTAGAGTTATTTACAAAATAAGTACCACTAGTCTTACGGTGAAGGAAAATATCATGATATGTGCAGTCCGACAACCCGCACTAAGCCAGTGTGGGAGGACTATGACCGGTTTCCGCTCGCATTAAATGAAGGCCCTTGCCCAGCAGTACGACGTTAAAATGGCTGATTTTTTGACATAAACATATAACTTTAACTTGGTTTTACCAACGTTTGATTTGGTATACAATAGACGTTCCACATCTTTATGTCATAACTACAAATACCAAAAATCAAAATAAATCCGCAACAAAATCTGAAAAGATAATTCCATTTATAAAATCTATACTAATACTATAAAGCTGAAGAGTTTATTTGTTTGTTTGGTTGAACGTGCTAATATCAGAAACTTATGGTCCGAATTGAAAAATTATATTTTTGTTGGATAGTCCGTTTATTGAGGAAGGCTATATGCTATATTACATCAGTCTACGACCAATAAGAGCGGAGTATCAATGAATTATTCATTGAAAAAACGGGAGGTGTTTGGTTTCCAGCCTTTCAACGCGCGCGAAACCACGGGAATGGGTAGTGTCAAAAATACGCGTAATTTTTTCTATTCATATAAATACGTAATAATTTTAATCATTTGTAATCTTGATGATTATCTTTAAAACAGGCGCAGGCGCAACGCAACTCGATATTACATTTGTTTTAACTTTTGACCTTTACGCGCTCCTTTCATTTTGCTTTCTAAAGTAGAGTACGTAAGTAGCTTATTATGTGTACTTAATGTACGTAATATACCTTAGTATGAGTAACTAAAATACTTAAAATTAATCGAATAATAAATGTTTTATGTATTATAATAGGTAAGAAATCGATTATTACTCGTGTAATCTATATAGATAACATCGATAAATTATATTAGTTCCTGTTTAATAATGTCAAAATAAATATTTTTTCTATATTCAGTTGAAATGCGGTACATGTGGTATATGAGGAATTACATAATATATTGTAACACTTTGAGGTGTTCCAGGAGGTCCTACGGGTACAAATTTCTTATTAGCTTTATCATGAAAATCATGACTCTTAACTTGATGGCATTTCTCTCAATCAGTATTCATAGTTATACTTCAGTTAATATATATTTCATATACAATTCACTACATAATCATTGTTTCTTTCTATCTGTATAACATTGCAGTGGTTTGACTAAGTATTTTCACTAGAAAGATAATTTGACATAAAAGTATTTTTCGTCTACAACTGGACAGATATTGACGAAACTACAGCAATTTCCTCTTTTAATAGATTCCTTAATTTTTAAGTTTAATTTGCTCATTAACTAGTTTTAGATAACTAAAACATGGAGTAAAACAAATGTTTTAAAACGATATTCATCTAATAGTAACAAAAGTAGTGAGTAGGAGTACAACCACACGCCAAAACTAGTTTAAAATACAATCAGAAGACTCTACAAAATTATATGTAATGTAACAGAATGGAAAATAAATTGCCGCAGTGTTCTCGGCATGTGCGGATAAAGGTTTTCATTAAACGATTTAATTTGAATTAATTACGATTTAATTCGCATGCGTTTCATTAGGAGCGTCATATTTACACGGATTGCAAATTCACTGGAGCTATTACAAGACAATTACACTTTAAATTTCGTGTATCTAGTTTATTGCCTTAATCAGAATCTAATATTCACTAGCTAACTTACTTTGTCCTTTATTTTTGTCTTAATTAGTTCAGATCTACTTTTAAGATGATTAGTTATTATAGTTCTATTTATAAAAAAGAAGTTTACCTAAGTTATTAGCTCTTTATATAACTCCTCGATACTTAAGTCCCCAATAGAAATTAAATTACTGAATTAGATTGGTGTATACAGTCTGATTGCATGGTTTTTCTGGCAAAGATAATAGATTTTGCGTTTATATTAGAAAATTACATGACTGACTCGTTGGTTTAGGGTTTAACAACGCCAAATTCAGATACCAAGGTCATAGGTTCTACTGATCAGGTCACATATGTACTCATAATATGTACTTATTATGTATAAAGCAACGATACCATTATACTTTAAAGGATATATTATTGTAGTTAATATTACGCCTAATCTCTCAAGATGATAATTATTTAATTTCTATTAAAATTTAGAAAAAAATCACTCAGATATAACCTAACCTAGACCAAAATGGGCTATAGGCTACTATTTATTAATGAACTACCACACAAGAGGAACCGCAGGTAATAAGTAGTGATACAAAAGATCTGTGTTTAAAAAGTTGCATTGAATTGTACTCTAAAATCCATCTTACAATGGAAAGGTAGATTGAATTATCAGTTGTTACTTTTAACATTTACAGTGTAGTGCAGTTTGTATTATTGCGTATTGCGTAGTCTTGAAAGTATCTTTGCAATAAGTTCAGAATTTCAAAACAGATTCTGAATGTAAAAGCTCCTTCATATAAGTGAAGCTTAAATAATTGGGATTTGGAAATAATTTCTGTGCTTAAAGTATAATATTTATATATGTATTTATGTATGTTAATATAAAAAACATTGACCACTCCGTCACCTAAATATGTTAGGACATTAACAGACAGCACCATCTAGTTAGATGGTTAGTTACGTGGCTTATGTTGTGGATACCAGCTCACCTGATACACATATAAAATATTAAATACTGTATACAATATACATAATATAAATATAAACACGGGAGTACAAATATTCAGGCTCATTAGTTATCACACAAATACCCCCAGCGAGACTTGAACCCGCGACCTGGTACAGTACTACAAACTGAGATAAACGTGGCGTCTTAAAAAAAATTGCCGAACTTACTTACAGAACGACGCTGGATATTCGGGAAGTGGTTTATTTCAATTTACTAGATCAACTTCTGTAAACTAATTCCAATAAGAAAAATATCATTTGTTAACATGATAGGTGCTAATATAAAGAAAACAATGTTTGAGAATATAATCTTATAACCATAACAGCTAACTGACAATCGAGTACAATCTTGGTTTAAATTACATGGCACGTGGCGATAAAAATTTAGAAACACCCACAATTTACTTCATGTATACATAATAGAATGTACACCTCTACCATCTCAAGTGCTACTTAACACATTAGACTTCTTACGTTAAGATTAAAAGAAGCATTAACTAACCGCAAATTAAACAAAAAAATAGTTTTCGAGGCCAATTTTTGGTTTAAATTGCATAATAGTTGTTATCATAACTTATTATTTTTAGAGAAAACAATTATTAATTTGATTCTGTTATCTTAAATTATGTTGATTGGGCAAGCTTATCTTTGTCAATTATCCATCTCATCTTCCCTCAAAGTTCCACGGGAGTTTGAGAGTAAAGGGATGTGGACAGACATATATTTGTGCATCATAGTTTCGCCCTTGTAAAAGCCCGAATGAATGAAACTATCTTTTCGGATTTTGTCCCGGAATTATTCGGATTTTTGGTTTCCGACGTTTTGAATGCTGTAACATTCGAAACGTCGGGAACCAAAAATCGAAATAAATCCGCGACAAAATCCGAAAAGGTAGTTTCATTTATAATGTCAAATATTCGCGTAAACCTAAGAAAGTATTGTGTGAGCCCGAATGAAGTTGTTAATATGAGAACAAATATTTATTTTATTAAATATTTTTATTCTATGGTCGTCATTTCTTTCGGAGACTAAAAACCTTATGTGCTAATCATAAAAAATCATGATTTAAGACTTAACGCACAACTCACATATCGAATATTTTAAACTTAAACGGAGCTATATATTTAAATTAAATGATAATTTCAACAAAATAAGCTTAGACTAAAAGATTAGGTAATCTTTTAGTCTAACAAATAGAATTTAGAAATCAACATAAAGTCTCCATAAAAATGCACTGAATTATTTAGGATCATCGACCTATAAGTCAGTATGTCAATGGCACAAGCTCTTATGAATATAAAAACCCATACATACTTTAACATTCATACTGTAGTGTTAGAAATATATGGTGTAAGTCAAAAATAATAAGCGAGTATTAGATGTTGGGACATTATTACAACAACACCGTCTAGTTCCGTGGTAAGCTACGAGGCTTGTGTTACGGATACCAGAAAGTTGATTACACATATAAATGTTAAACATATTATAAATATAAACACCCATGACTGGAGTACAAACATTCGTGCTCAACAAATTAATGCCCCCAGCGGGACTCGAACCCGCGACCGCTAACGCAGAAAGTAGAGTCACTACCAACTGAGCCAAACATGTCGTCAGCAATGAAGCTTCAGCAAATGGTACATGAGTTCCATGATAACGATCGTTTTGGAATAAACTATCATAGAAAGCATGAAGGTTTGAGTCCCGCTTGAGGCAAGTTTTTTTTTATGGTAAAAAGGGGGCAAACGGGCAGGAGGCTCACCTGATGGGAAGTGATCACCTCCGCCCATGGACATCTGCAAGCCAGGCTTGCAGATGCGTTGCTGGCCTTTCAGGAAAGGGAGGGATGGAGGAGGGAGGGAGGAGGGAGGGAAGTGGGAGGGAGGGGGGTAACGAAGGCGGAAGATGAAGGGAAGAGAGAGGGGGGAAGGAGAGTGGGCCTCCCGGACTCTCACTCACCGGACGAAACGCGACAGCATAGCTGCCACTTCACGCCGGTCTTCTGTGAGAGAGTGGTACTAATGAACTATACGGAGCGTGCCGGCCCATTCGGCTGCTACCCGAAGGTAACAAGCATATGAATATACATTTAAGTACTAGCGACAAATCATAAATTAAACTTTGTTTATCTGCCTGTGATAACATTACAAGAAAACCACTATACTAATTATGATGGAATTTCACTGGTCACGGTCATCCTGTTTAACAAATAGGATACTTTTTACTGTTAAAAATATAACATTGCTTAGAAATCTATACGAAACGTAACTTACTTCGTGAAGGAGCCTAAGTGGAGCAAGGCTAGTTTCTAGTTTTCTAAGTAGGTTACTAAAAGTTGACATTTGTGGACTATTATTCAAAAAGTAATATCAAAAATAACAAAATTTTTTAAAAAGCATAAACTCAAAGGTAGGAAAGCGGAAAAAATACCTTTTCACTTGGCCCAATCGTAAATGAGTTTAATAACTAACTTGCGTAACGGTAAGTGAGCATATTACGTATTGTGTCACTGTTGGGTAATTTTAGTACCATGTGGGCAAGCATAGCAGGGGTTATCGTATATATGTGTTCTAAATAGTAATGTCTTACTTATATTTGGACATAATGGTCATTATGACGCACAATACAATGGTTATGCTTGATATTTGCCTTAGTATTTTGCCTTCTGATTTAGATTTGCATGTGGTGTGGTTCAGGGTTCGAATCACTAGGAAATTGTATTGTTTATTTGTAGATAATTATAAGCATCTTTAGCTAAATCGTGTGTTAAAAAGATTGTTTTCTTACTAATTTTAAAAAATATGGGCATGTGGACGTTTTTTAATCAATCTAACTAAAATGGATGAACCGATACGGAAAAAATACACGCAACTTCCCTTATATTTCTGATAATATTTCTGACGATGAATAATATATTCGTTGTATTACCGCTCGTTTGCTATTTTCTTCTAAAAAAACCTAGATTCTTTTTATTATGTTGGGACATAGCACTTAGCACCATCTTGTTCGATGAGAAGTTCCAAGGCTTGAGTTCTACATACTAGTCAATACTGCACATATATAACTTTAAATACATACATATTATTATAAATATACTCATCAGAGAAATGAATGCCCCGAGCGGGACTCAAACTCGCGACCTGGCACAGCAAGGGTTACCAAAACGTTTACGTTCCCAACTTATGAATCAGTTCGCACTTACTAATAAATGTAAAAACTGATCCTCCTTTTACCATAACATAAATCTTATTAACCTTTGCCTTTGTATGGACTTTATCTCGGAAACACTACATTAAGTTTAATGTAAAATATATAAAAACGTAATGGACACCTTTCTCAGTATTAACCAAATATCATTAAAGACAATAAAAAATCAATTGAATTCTGCATCAATGATGGAATATTTTTCATTTATGTACCTACATACTACTATTTTTTTTTGCGGTTGTTGAATACTAGCATTACACGCGGCTCCACCCGTATTCTAAAGAACGGAAACAAAGTTATTATATTTTGCATATATTACAACCTTCACCGAAACACGCTGCATCCTATGAAATAAGTTCCAGTTATAATATGAAATTAATTTACGAAACACGCATAAACACTTTTAATGAGACTATAATTAGTAATCAGATATGTACCTAAGTCTGTACATGCTCTACATAATAAAAAATGTACAATAATGTATAATTATTAATAATAAATGTATTAATTATAGTAATAACAGTTAAAATTAGATATTTAATTATGTATTTATTATTAAAAAAAATCTTAAAATCCACGACAAATTCGAAAGGATAGTTTTAATAATAATTATAGTTAAAAAATAGTCGCATAAATCTTAGAAAGTATTACATTTCAATAATAATGTTTCATATTCTATCTGTTTTGTAGTTTGAGCGAACAAATTAAACGTCTTAGATCCATTTATTAGTATAGAGATTTGCTTTCTATATAGTATCTATAATATTTCTTATCCAAACAGTAAGTAACTGACATTATAAATGTGTTTGAATACTTTTTATAAACAAACTTTCTTTTTAAATAGTTACAAATTTCAGTTATATTCTAATCACGTGACGTTAAGATAACTTATTTTTACGTATTTAATAGTACGATTTTACGATTGTAAAAAGTCATTCGACAGTCATTTGCGTACATGTTTGGCAATACTTTGTTACTACTTACTTGCAGCGTCAGCAGGTGCGGGTTCTAGTTCCGCTGGAGGCATTTATGCTTGCACTTAAGTCATGGGTGTTTATATTTAACCATAAGGTTCGTATTAGCATGGAACTAGATAGTGTTGTCTCATATTTATTTATTATTTATTATTGATACCACCAAACATAAAGATAATAATAATATCATTGACCAAAGAAAAGTTTTCGAATAATTGTAAAATAATATGTTGGGACATTGTTACACACAGCGCCATCTAGTTCCGTGGTAATCTACGAAGCTTTTGTTACGGACACCAGACAGTTGCTATACTACATATATAAGTTAATACATACATATTACAAACATAAACACCCATGACTGGAGTATAAACATCTCTGTTTAACAAACGAATGCCCCCAGCGGGAACTCAAACCCGCGACCGCTGGCGTAATAAAGTAGGATCACTACAAACTGCGCCAAATGTGTCGTCAAATATAGTTCTCTTTTTAATTTCAATTTCAATTTTTTTTCTTTTGATTGGTAGGGTATAGTTCCGAGGTGGTCCCATTGTCACCAAGTCAGGATCTGATGATGGGATCCCAGGGAAATCAAAGGCAACTCTCAAAATTTACAGGCACCTATTATGTTTTTGATATATTTTCTAAACCCGATAAAGCTTTTACGTATGAAAATCATCATCTCATGTGGATGAGCTGATGATGGAAGGTAAAATTCCTCAACAGTTGTTTTTTTATGTGTTTTCACCGATTTCTCCGTGAATTGTGGGCCGATTTTAAAAATTTCTTTTTTGTTCGGTAGGGTATACATTCAAGATGTTCTCATTGTCACCAAGTCAGCATCTGATGATGAGATCCTAGAGAAATCGAGGGCAACCCTTAAATTTTATCGGCACTGATTACCTTTTTCATATATTTTCTAAAGCTGTTCAAGAATTTGTGATGATGTAAGGTATATATCCTCAACGGTTAGGAGTTGAAAGAAAATTCTTTTAATATTATACGTACTTAAGAACTGATAGTCGTATTCCTTCAGGATATTAGGTGGATTGATAATAGAAGGTAAATCTTATTAACGTCTACGAGTTACGTGGAAAAATAGACGTGGACAAATCTGGATTGACTATTGTCGTTCATTTCAAAACTTCGCTGACTTATTGGAGCAGTAGTTTAGTTAGCATTGCAATATTATATTTAAACATAATATCTAATTTCCACAAAAAAATTTAAAATAAATTATTTTTTAACAAAAATGAAAACCGACTTCAAAACGCTACAAATCGAAACTAAAAAGAAAAAAAAATAATTTTAATTACTTAGTTATTGTTGGAGTCGGTGCCAGCCAAAGCAAAATAATCTTAATACAATTTAATTAATGTATCAATTTGTAAATATAATCAAAATATCCGTTCGAAAGTTCATTGCAAAGGCAGGATAAAACTGTCCTTCTTGGCTGGCACCGACTCCAACAATAACTAAGTAATTAAAATTATTTTTTTTTCTTTTTAGTTTCGATTTGTAGCGTTTTGAAGTCGGTTTTCATTTTTGTTAAAAAATAATGCATAGATCTCATTCTTTACTTATTGTACTTAGTTTAAGAGAAATCTTTTTCCCCATTTGCAATATACTACGTATATCTGGATACGCACTAAATACGGTTACAAAACCATTCTCCTGTGTCAAATTACGCAATACCAACGGTCAGTAAAACATACGTTCTAAAAATATATTAACAACGTTACAAGTTTAAAAACAAATATTAAGAAACTAAAATACATACATAAAAACTAAAAAGGCAATGTCGTAATTTCTTTTTGTTAGCTCTGTAAGGTAGTATTGTAGTAGAGGCACATTAGTAACACACTTGCTTTAAAAACAAAGTCAAGCATGTTGATTGCCAACCTTGCATTTCTGAGAGAACTAAAGTTGTTTTCGATAGACGTATGTTTTATCTGATTTATTACCCATAAATAAATATGTTGGGACATTATTACACACAGCGCCATCTAGTTCCGTGGTAAACTAAGAAGGAAGCTTGTGTTACGGATACCAGTTGGTTGATATACTACATATATAAGTTTAAATACATATATGTTATAATATAAACACCCATGACTTGAGTACAAACATCTGGAGCTTAACAAATGAATGCCCCCAGCGGGACTCGAACCCGCGACCGCTGGTGCAAGAAAGTAGGGTCACTACAAACTGCACCAAACGTCGTCAAAATATTTTTGCACTTCAACCAGTTAATATGAAATTAATTTACGAAACACGCATAAACACTTTTAATGAGACTATAATTAGTAATCAGATATGTACCTAAGTCTGTACATGCTCTACATAATAAAAAATGTACAATAATGTATAATTATTAATAATAAATGTATTAATTATAGTAATAACAGTTAAAATTAGATTTATAGTACTATCATATTTAATTATATATTTATTATTAAAAAACAGTTTAAAATCCACAACAAATTCGAAAGGATAGTTTTAATAATAATGATAGTTTAAAAATAGTCGCGTAAATCTTAGAAAGTATTACATTTCAATAATAATGTTAAATAATCGCGTAAATTTTAGAAAGTAGGTATTACATGTCATATTCATTTTTCACCACATATAAATAAAATATAGTGTCTGTTTTTCATTTCAAATTAATAGCTTTTCACTAAATGTATATGAAAGTATATACGGTATACAATTTAAAAAATTTTGCCTGTCTGTCTGTTTATTCCGGCTAATCTCTGAAACGGCTGGACCGATTATGACAGGACTTTAACTCGCAGATAGCTTATGTTATAAGGAGTATAACGTAACTTAGGCTACTTTCATTTTATTAGGAAATTATAAAAAACGTGTAATTTATTTTAACTAACGGGCCGTGTTTGCTAGTCTATGCTAATATTATAAAGAGGAAAGGTTTGTATGTAAGTATGTTTGTAACGGATTGGCTCAAAAAGTACTGGACCAATTTTAAAAATCCTTTACCATTTGAATACTACATCATCACTGATTAATATAGGCTATTTTAATTGAAAGAAAAAATAAGGATCCCTACTAAAACTACAATAACAGGAGAGGAGGAGGAGTGAACGCCGCAAATCATATATAAAATAGGTAGCCGCGCGGCTCAGGAGTATATTAAAGCTGGAGTAATTTTGGAGAATTTACAACGCAGCGAGTGATCGAATGAAGTTAAGTAGCGATTAAAAAAATGAACGCGGGCGAAGCCGCGCGTATTGCTAGTGTATAATAAGATACATCGAATTAATTAATAATATATGAAAAAATTAAATAGGTGTATAAAAATAAATTGCAAAATATAATTTTAAATCTAGAATTTTGTAATAGAAAAAGTAAATAATAATATAATAATAAAGTATATACATCATATTTATAACAATAAATGCATCTGTATCAGACTGCTTTTTCACTCTTTCGTAATCTCCAAACAACACACCGGCCTTTACCTATGGCTAAATTTCTCATATTAAAATTTGGTAAACATGTAGTTAAGGCACAAAAATATACTCGACGAGACTAGGTTATCTAATCTACACAGCAATTTCTAGAATTTTAGTAAAGATCTCAAAAGTTTAAACCGAAAAGCTTATAGCTTTACTGTAGGTTAGATGATAAAAATAATAAGTTTACCTCTAAATACATTGCAATAAAGACCCAGTTTCACATTTTTACCGGACTGACGTACATCATAACATCAGTAACAAGTTTCATACTCCGATGGAGCAATATATGAGTCATAGTGTGAATTCGTAATAATCAACATTTTGTTTAATTTTATAAAATGGTTGCATTTTTTAGTTTAGCACTACGCATTTACACCCGTATCCATGTGTACTTTAAAGTATATATATGTCATGTGTAAGTATCACTGCTTATGATGTTAGTAGGTAAAAATATCCCAAGTCTCGCGCAATATATATAGAGTCAAATATATATACATTAAATATTTTTCGGGGCCAAATCTACAGTTTTTATAATTTTTGTCCATCTGTCCGTCACCATATGATGAGAAAACTATTAGACAGATTTTGGTGAAATTTGGTATGATGATAGCTGCTAATCGAGGTCAATTTACAGAATACTTTTTTTAGAGAAATCACTACATAGTATAAGACACTTTCTCAATAATAAAACAAAGTCGCTTTCTCTGTCCCTATATCCCTTTGTACGCTTAAATCTTTAAAACTACGCAACGGATTTTAATGCGGTTTTTTTATAGATAGAGTGATTCAAGAGGAAGGCTTATATGCATAACTAGCGGATCCCGCGGCTTTGCCTGTGCTAAATCGAGGGAAGAGCCCGAGCGAAGCGAGGGCGAGTCGCTAGTTTATGATAAAAGTTAAGACGTCTCTAAAGACGAATCCGACCGGAGCAAGGATAAGTCACTAGTCTCTTATATTTTTAAATAATTGCTGCACACAGCATTAGGACATTAAAAAAAGAGGCTGGTATATTTATCATTGAATCTCGAAAACATTTAACACAATCAAAATTATACTCGCCTGTCACTTTCAACGATTCGGTTGCGAAAAGATGACTTCATTATTTTTACTGTTAGAAAGGAACTTATTGTAGCCGGATTGGTTTTATGTGAATTTTAATGTGTATTGCGATTGGTCTACATATTTTATATAAATAACTAAAGAGGTTTAATAGCTATAGGTATAGCGCAGACAGTATGCATAATATTTCAACGTTGTGGAAGCAAGTTCGAGTTCCAGTTGTGACAATTTTTATATTTGTCTAAATTAGAATTCGAACTCGTTTCAAAATTGTATTTAATGTTATTTATTTACTATCTGGTATCTACTCGTATAACATACAACAGCCTCATATCTTACTATGGAAATAGATGGTGTGTAAAATACTTATAAAAAACCAAAAATTTAATTACTATTTATTTATTTATTAATATTGTCCTGTAATATATACATACATAAGTTTTTATTGTATATATTATTTTTTTATGTAAATTTAGTAAATAAATTCAATATGTAATTAAACACATTAAAAATCGTTTAATCGTAAAATGTTTTGAAAACTTAATAAGTAATAACAATTCTTTTGTAGAAATGAAACGCTTCCTAATTATATAATTCGTTCATCTCCATATAATTTCAAGTTATAACGTACTTACACTTACATTACATGTTAAAACATGTGATTAACTTAATTTGTTTGTTTTTTTAACGTTTTTTACCGATTTTAAACTTTTTTGACGGCTCCACGGATTTAAGTGAAATCCGTTAATTCGTTACTGTATCAAAAACACACATACACACAAACTGTAGCATATTTTTGGCTTTGCTTTATTATATAAGTGGGTCTAGATTAAGTAGAATCTAACTCTTACCTTCTGACGAAAATAAGCAATAATTGAATGCAAGCACGCATTGTAAGTAGATGCACCTTGACTTTTAATCCATCATCATTCATCAGTTCATTGAAACTTACTGTTATATAATAAATAAAACGATGTACGTATATTATGTGAATACTCACAGGTCACATGACTGAAGGTGAGGTCGTCATTGTGAAAGTTTGCTATAGTATGTACAGTCTAAGAACTATTGCTAGGTTAACGCGTTTGAGCTATGAGAAATGTATGAATTCCTTCGACAAAAAATGTTAAGATTTTTGGTATTTACTATATGATTGTAATATATACCTGATGAAATAATAATTTAAAACAAAATCTATACGTGAAATATTTTAAAAATAAATAACAGTAACGTATTGTATTAATTTCTTAGATTTACACGTAAGTTTTATTAAGAATGTGACATATTCTGTCAATATTTAGAATAATTTAATATATCATAACGTTATAATTACCTCTTAAAATATTATTTAGTTCTATGGAAATGTGCAAAATATCAGCATAATATTATGGTGGATTAAAAACCTATCAGTATTAAAGGAAATCTCATCAAAAAGAAAATCGTTTTCACTGCTCTTATTACTTTGTGAAAAAATTAAATATATTTTTATATATAATCAATCTTTTTTAATGTCCCACTGCTGGGCATACGAAGCGGATCAGGCCATAGTCCACCATATTATCTTTGCAAAACTTTCTAAGTTCTCTTAAAGATGCTGGTTTTCTTATGATTTTATTTGTACTTAAAAATATCTAAAGTGCGCGATCTGGGTATCGAACTCACTTCACTTGGTTTTCCAATCGAGACAACACCACCATTGCCTTCTAACGCACTCACAATATTAAGTAAGATAGAGCTTCTATAGAATGTGCGATTATTAAGTTAATATACCTAAGTATAGAGCTCTACTTACATAATAGTGATTGGAGAATGTTCAGAACAGGTCACTTGTCAGCTAGTGAAGTGTTGGAGGTCGAGCGTGTGTTTCCATTACACATTTTACCTGCTTCAATATGAATACGTATATGAAGGTTATTTCGTAAAAATAACATTTATTAGTGTTATAATTCATTCATTTTCAAACTTTTTCGTCTTTAATGCCTTATTTAATTAACTATCCTATCAATTTGGTTCTCTTAAGCTTACGTGATGATGGAAGCAACAAGAGGATAGTGTAACTAGAACAACAGTAGATGTACTTTGAATTTATTTATAATATAATTTAATATAAACTAGTTTTTACCAGTAGATTTGTAAGTGATAAGCGAGCGGAGTTCATGGGTAGCCTATGTACGATCTCACGATGTTATCGCTCACTTTCCCAGTGCAATTTTATCGAAAAAATTGTGACAGACTAAGTTACTGTCACATTTGTCATAATAGTATATATTACTTCCATTTAATATAAAAATAGCTACATATATTTACAAAAATATGTATAAATTAAAGTAATAATAAAATAAACAAGATTTATTTCACCAAACTTTAGTTTTTTGGCAATACAATAAAACATCGCAGTTCAGTGGAAACGATTTCAACGCGAGCCAACGTGCGAGGCGAACCTTTCTCTAAACGAATGTGACGTACACACGTCTGTACAGATTTTTACAAGTTATTGTATGCGAATTAATAAAAGTTATTAGAGCATATAAGACAGTGGTAGCCCAGCGGTAACGCAGTCGCTTGGATATCCGAGTGATGCGGGTTCAAATCCGGGTCTCGCACCTCTGATATTTTCATGTGCGAATCATTTCTATCATGATTACCACTTGTCTTATGGTGAAGGAAAACATCGTGAGGAAACGTGCATGTCTGAGAGAACCTAGCAAGTTTTCGATGGACATGTGAAGTCCGCCAACACGCACTAGGCCAGCGCGGTGGACTATGGCCTGATCCCCCTCGTACTGAGGGAGGCCCGTGCCCAGCAGTGGGACGTTAATAAGGGCTGATGATGATGATGATGATGATTAGAGCATATACAGATTAAGTGTTTTCTTTAGAATAACACTTGAGTATTTTTTGTTAATTATAATTTAGATAAATGCGTATATTTAGTATATTACTACTATTATAAAACAAAGTCCTCCGCCGCGTCTGTCTGTTCGCGATAAACTCAACTACTGCATCGATTTTCATGCTGTTTTCACCAATAGATAGAGTTCTCGAGGAAGGTTTTAGTATATAACATGTCAAGTTTTTGTATAGTGTTTTGTGCTAGGGAACCCGCGGCTTCGCCCGCGGCTAAATCGCTTAGTACACAATATATTTGTTTTCGACTTAACCTAAGCCAACCGAAAGTCACAAAAATAAGTATTTTTTTATTATACTACGTACTAATATATAAATACATAGTTTTTATATGTATGTTTGTCTGTCCTTCGCGATAAAATGGCCGGATGAATTTAAATTTTACAATTTAACACTCTAACTGCCAGTTTCTATAACCTATCTACCGATAGACCGGTACATACTTTCATACGATGTTGACAGGTTGTAACTTTTAATGTGTCAAAATAGTATGAAAGTAACCACCGGTCTATCGGTAGATAGGTTATAGAAATTGGCAGTAAGTAGATACGTTAAGGACAATTCTACTTCGGATCTTATACTAAAATAAAGACATCTAAATTACAAATACAAGTCGTTCTATGTACAAAAGCACGCGACATTCGACATTGGTTCAAGTGCGAGGCAACGTATTATTCTCCGGGGTCAATGCCAGTCATCTAATCGCAAGACGCGCGTGATTTTTGATATACAAACAAAAATAGTTGTATTTGCATAAGTTTTATTCATAATACTTTCTTAGGTTTACGCGAATATTTGACATTATAAATTAAACTATCTTTTCAGATTTTGTCGCGGATTTATAATGATTTTTGGTTCCAGACGTTTCGAACGCTTTACAGCAATTATGGTCTCTCCCGTGACCAAAACGTAAAAGTCGGGAACCAAAAATCATAATGAATCCGCGACAAAATCCGAAAAGATAATTTTCTCTCATATTTATCTAATAGCTGATACATATAGGTAGATTTATAAGGATACAGGTTCAATTCAACCTGTCAGATCATCTTTAAATATAATAAAACCCTAACTAATTGTCATTGTTAAGAATTCACAAGCAAAATCTATAGATTATAGATTTTTTGTCTGTTTGTCTGTGTCCGCATCACTAGAAAACCACTGGATTTTGATGAAATTTGGTGTGATATTAGCTGGTTATCTTGTTTAAGATATAGGATAGCTTTTACTGCTGGAACTTATCTTATTTCTATTAAATCAATAGATGTTATAATAGTTAGATGATCTAAAAACGTAGAGCCGTTTTAGTGTAAAGGAAAACATTATTATAACTGGAGGATCTGATCCTCTTCCTAAGATTAAAAATATACTAGTGACGTATCCTCACATTACTTAAGTGCGTCTTTAGGAGCACACCAGTTCGTATTATCATGTTACAGTCTATCAGTATGCTTAATTTCATCCCAATCGGCCTAGCCGTTTTAGAGTGACAGCAATAGAGTGTTTGGTTAACGTACTTGTAACTTGGTCGAAATTGAGTCCGAAGTATAATATGTAAATATTATTAATATAAAATATAATAGAAGGTGCCTGCTTATTGCGAAATCTATAAATGACTAGATTTTATGAGATTGACCGTTTTGAATGATTTATAACATTGTTTCTGTCAAAATTTTAAATATGTTGCACCATAAAGTGATAACTAACTGACAATGAGTCACTCTAACTTTTGCATTTATAATATTAGTGACAAATAAGGATAATTTAGGCGATTATTGAGACATTATGCCAAATTATTCAATTCTAAGGCAAAAGTAACCTTTTAATTATCTCTCTACGTAGAGTTTTATAATAATACATTCAATATATATGTAACAACAAGCAAAAACAAGTATATGTTATATATAATATTATTTATATATATAACATTTACTTGTATCATTGAGTAAAGTCCGCTGATGTAAATAGTTTTAAATTAAAGCATACGCATTAAAGACAGAAGCCGTTGAATCTAAATACAATAGAAATTTCCATAAGGAATTGCCAAACATGTTTGTAGGCGGACACATTATATAAGCGGAGGTCAAAAGTAAATTTTGTAACAATTCTTTAAAAGGATAATAAAATTTCAAATATATAAAACACCGTACAGTATTGATCGTAAAAGGATTATTTTGATTGCTAATACTTTGGAATTTAAATTTGAGATGCTCTGCACGTCTTTATAGCCAGATTTTTTTAACTACTTAAACCTAGATACTCGGTTTGATATAAAAATCCTAGGTCATACACTTTATCGACGAATTGTTTCTAACATTATAACCACTTGTTTTATCATGAAGAATACTATAGTCCATCACCATCTGAGAAAACCTAGTAAGCTTTCGAAAGACATGAGGGTTCGACCAACCTGCACTTCGTGTTCGTGGTGGACTATGTTAGTAAAAATAATATTGTATTGAAGGAAAACTCGTACCTAGCAGTGGACTACATGTATATATTTGTACTTCGACACGAGTGATGAGAGTAAAGGTTCAGAACCGACAGCTCTGCATGTTTTTAAAGGCACGGAGGTGAATCCTCCACCTCCTGGCTAAAAATTTTTGGACCCAGGACCTTCGGCCGAAGATGCTAGTCATTAGACCACTGAGTGTTTAGTAATAGTTCAATAGCCCGTTGTTCCAACTAATTCTGACCTAGGATTCAAACCCAAAACTCCATCCTCTATTATATTTAAGATTGATAAATCTATATAATTAAATTATATAATTGAATTACATTAAAGATTAATAATTATGTCCATTTTTCAAAACTTAGTTATCTGGGTCATATATGTATGTTTCATTACAAACGTTAAAATACAAAAGAATAAAGTCAGCACACACCATAAATGGTTGCGTCTAAGACATTAAATAATGGATTTTTTAAAAGTAGAAATACTTGTATCATCAATTACTTTAAAGTTAGTTAACATCTGGCTTATACTTAACATTCCACTTTTGGTTTTGAAATGTGAACAAATTGAGATAATCACATCCTCTAAGAATTAAAATTTACTTTAAGGTGTAGTCACACTTACAATAGCTATTAAATGCAAATTTTTGCTTTAATGAATGTGAAATAACTTTAATCACTGTTGCGATAAAACAAGTTTGATTTCCGATTGTGTACATTCTATAACTAGAAAATATAGAAAGGAGAGTGATAAGAATTTCAAATATTTTGTAAAATAATGTAGTTATTTATATCATACATGTATTCATCCCTTATTAAAGTCCCACTGCTGTCTTTCGAAATCTTGCTCAGGTTTCCTCAGGATATTTTCCTTCACCGTAAGACAAGTTGTCATCATATTAGAAATGATTCGCGAATGAAAATATTAGAAGTGCGAGACTCGGATTTGAACCCGCTTGAAGGTTAAGCAAGGGCAAGCGCTTCACTACTAGGCTATCACTGGTCTGGACATAGATAAATTGTATGGGTTATCTTAAAAAAAGTGCGTGTGTACAAAGTACACATGTCAGAAGTAAAATTTGAATTTAAATAATTAAGGTTAACTCTTTCCCGTCTCTGAGTGCCTGGTACTATGGACTTATTTTTTCGTTTCATCGAGTTTGAAATCACAACGATTCTAAAGAAGTTTCACTTCAATAATGAAGAAAAAAATCAAGATATTACATAACTTGTAGATGTAACACTACCCTAATCGATCATTTCAGTGATACATCTAAGCCTTGGCACAGTTCCGATATGATCGGCTAACTGTTATAAATTCGCTTTCGTTTGCGTAACGCAAGCTCCTACGAATAGTGATTGTTTTAAC
Source organism: Boloria selene (assembly GCA_905231865.2). NCBI lineage: Eukaryota > Metazoa > Arthropoda > Insecta > Lepidoptera > Nymphalidae > Boloria > Boloria selene. The sequence continues at coordinate 14,045,283 of HG993135.1, forward strand.
TACACCTATCCTACATTAAGACTATCTTGATGGTTTAAATGCTAGTTATATCAAATACGAAGTATATATATATATATATATATATATATATATATATATATATATATATATATATATATACAATATACAATATGTATTATTCTAATGAATGTGAATTATCCCTAATAGGGACTTCTTTCAGTAAACCCATGGACGTGAAATATTAGTTTGAATAAGAGCGATAGAATATAAAATTCTACTATACATCATAATAAAAAGTCATAAAAAATTAAAACCTTTCTTTCTTGAAGTCGGTTGAAGAAACCTTTTTTTTGTATAGTTAGGTATCCGTTTTACAACGTAAAAAGACTTGAGTGACCATGACAGCTTAGAAACTAATTCTGCCGCCTTAGAATATTTAACTTATATGTACAAATATTTAATTTGATTTTATTACTATTGAACAATTTTACATATTGGCTTTATGTAATAACTCTGGTTTACCTTCTTTATACCTCTTTAATTGACTCACATAAGATACTCACCGCGAATGTGAGAGGATAAAAAATTCGAAAGGAAGATTACATTGAGCGTAAAGTTGGTTATTTCGCGTCAATCCCATTAATTATAGATACGAAAGTTTTAAAATATGTTCTTAGACAGGTAGTGCTTAAATGAAGGCTAGTTCTATGTATGTGAAAGTCTGAAATGTCTAGATGTTTGTTACTGTTTCGCGATAAAAATTTATGGGTCGATTTGGATGAAATTTAGTATACGGTATATAATATAGTTAAGGTTACTAGTAATTTACTTAATTGTAAATAAAGTGTTATGAAAAGGCGATATTATAATAAATGCTAGTATGCAGAGACCTGAAGTAAAGCTTAGGATGCTTTTGGGTACGAAAGCTCTCAAGCGAAGTGAGGGTAAGTCACTAGTTATAGATAGATATGGAACTTTTATTAGAAAAGATTTGTTACGAACTCAACAAGTTCTTCTAGTCGGGAAAAATAATTATGCATAAAAAATATATGACGCCACTTCCAGGATATGATATATTTTTTACACAATAATCCATGTTACGACAAAACAGTTTCGACTAAATGAATGAAATATTACATTACTTAAAAGCAAACCTTAATAAAGTTCCTTTAATTTTTCTTTACTTCATACTACCTAAAGCCTTCAACATTTATTCAAACGATAATTAATTTCTAACTACTCGTAAGTCGAATGTCTAGAGTTTTTTAGAAAAACCTATTGAAACCTATACACAATTTGTCTGTGTATTTTTCTTTCTTGCGCCAGCGGTCGCGGGTTCGAGTCCCGCTGCGGGCATTCATTTGTTAAACTCAGATGTTTGTACTACAGTTATGTGTGTTTCATATTTATAACATGTATGTATTTAAACTTATACATGTAGTATATCCAATATCTGGTATCCGTGACACAAGCTTCCTTCGTAGCTTACCACGGAACTAGAAGGCGCTGTGTGCAATAATTTACCAACATATTTATATTTATCACGAGAAACCACTGGACAGATTTTGAAGAAGTTTGATATGATAATAGCTGACTTCTATATCAATACATAAAATACAGTAATTACGAACCAAGGGAGTTTAAATGAAACTGAGCAAAGCAAGGGAGATTAGCTAGTATTATAACATTAGTAACTCAATCGACTGTTGATAAATGAAGATGAGATTTTATGAAGACATCACATCAAATTACATATTCATTAAATATATTACATTCTAAAGCTAAGTGCGCATACTGTAACACTTGTTACATAAAGTTATCTTATAGGGAAAGGAATGGCATGGATATTTAACCTTATTACTATATTTTTTGCCCATTAAAATTTTTGTTTGAAGTACATAGACTAATGTGGACGGAGGACTTTTCACTTGAAGATTGTCTTCCAAAAAACCTTGCGGAATAATTGATTTGATTGCGCAGACAAACCAATTAGTATTTACTAATTTAGTATTTAAAACTTAAAAGCCAAATGGTAGCCCAGTGGTAACGTGTTCGGTTGGGAAACCAAATTGAAGTGGGTTCAAATCCGACCCGTATTAAACATGCAATGTAATTTGCTATATAATTAGCACTTGTCGTCGCAGAAAGAAAACATCGTGTGGAAACCTACATGTCTGAGAGAATCTTGTTGTTTTTGAAAGACATGTGATGTCCATCCATGGTCAGCATGGCGGATAGTCTGATTCCTCTCTTATTAAAGAAAGGTCTGTGCCTAGCAGTGAGAAGTTTTAATATGACTCGCTACCATCAGTATCTGAACAACGCCATTTTTTGTTGGGACATTATTACCACAGCGCATTCTAGTTTCGTGTTAAGCTACGAGGCTTGTGTTACGGATACCAGATAGTTGATATACTACACATATATATATTTTAAATAGGTACATACATATTATAAATATAAACACCCATGACTGGGGAACAAAAATTCGTGCTCAACTAATGAATGCCCCCAGCGGGACTCGAACCCGCGACCGCTAGCGCGGAGAGAAAGCAGGGTCACTACCAACTGAGCCAAACGTGTCGTCAGTTCCATTCCTAGGATAATAAGTTTTGTCTGTCCTACATTTCGCATTAATATGAAGCAAGTATGACATAAACTCTGAAAGGACTTTTACTTTACAGTTCCTGACTATTGATCGACTTACTTTCGATCTTTGATCTAAGAATAGCTTGTGCTATATTTATACTTATAGAAAGATGTTATATAACCTACATATATATTTATTCACTTAGATTATTAACAATGGCAATACATAAAATATATATAAATTAAAACTATCATTTAAATTAAGAATATTAAAAATTACTTGAGCTATTATCAATAAACCTTATAATACATAAACATTTACACGTACATTATCTTTTGTAAAAGTAAAAGTTTCTTAATAATATAACCTTAACTAATTATTTTTTCGCACTGAATGTTAAACTGGAAGTCCTTCAATTAAATATATATAAAAAAATGACAAACGCATCGCAGTAGAGAGAGCCTTTGCCCAGCAGTGGGACAGTAATGGAAGAAAAAAATCTTACTCTGTTCCCTTTATAGGCTAGTGAGACATCCGTATACTCGACCAACCCATGAGAGTAGGCGCAGAATTATGCCTTCACGTGTGTTTCCGGTGATGTAACACCGCCAACCAAGTTGGTTCTTTGACAGGCTTTTCTTGGGTCGACGCTGGAATCGAACCTAAGACCTCCAGATTTCTATTTGAACGAGCGAACTACTACGGTCCATTAAGCAATTTTAATAGATCATTTAGCTAGCATAAACTCCATAATATAGTCAGATGTATATTGTAAGGTAGTAAAGCAAGATGCGATTACAAAAACAAATATTTATATATGAAGTAAAATATCAAAGTTCAGTTGTTGTACAAATGACAAAAAGAATGTTCAGAAATCACAAAATACTTCTTACCTTTCAATACTATAATTGTATTTTAAATGTCATTTCTAATTTAGGTCAAATCCATTTTTCAAAGTCATAATAAACTCATAGGTTTCTAACTCAGAAATAAATAAATACATGTTACTTCATTCTAATTTTGTTTTTATCTTTTAAAAGCAGTAGGCTCAAGGCCTTAGGCATAATGTATGATAAAAAATAATAATGAGTACATAAAGAAAATAATATGTTATTCTTAGCTCATATAACACTATAACATGAAGTACAACGTTCTAGGAAATAAAATTCAAATACTAAATGTTTAAAACATATCACGATCATATTAAATTTCTCCTCTATTTCATCATTTAATTCGATCAAATGGTTAGAGTTTGAAAGAAAAAAAGAATATAGTTCATTCGTAAACCGTCTTCGTCCTCGCCCAGCGGATGGCTTAAAGTAAAAGTAGACGGCAGAGTCACCGATATATAAGCGCCAGTTCACTCCAAAGCACATCATACAACCTCAACCGTTCGCGGAGTATACAACAATCATGGCTAAGTGGAGCATTGTAAGTGTCTCGGAGTGCAGTGATAGTGTTCTGGATATCCTATAGTGTGGTGTAATGTGGCAAATCGAATGTGGATCACTTATGTGTTGCATAACCCTAAATTTCGAAAACATGTACAACTTGTTTTAGTCTTCACTGACATAATTTTTCGGGAACTACTGAACTCATTTTTTTTATAAATAATTGTTGTTAAGTGGAAATTAAGTGGAACTAATTGATATAATATTACAGGTCGCCCTCGTACTCATCGGTTGCGCCGTCGCCGAACCACCAGTAGGCTACAGCTACTCCGCACCCTCTTCCCTTCTGGTTGTCGGTGGTGGACATGGCCACAGCTCTCCTCTTGCCAGCGGAGGACACTACTCCTCCGTCCCAGTCGGTCACCAAACATCTGAGGGCTACCACATCGACCCTCATCTATTGGACAAAATAAGGCACATCATCCTGAAGGACGAAATCCAAAACCAAGCTTACCAATCCTCTGTAGGAGGTGGACATGGTCACGGTATCTCTTCCCACTACGGACCCCCAGCTCCCGTATACGGAGTTCCTCATGATAGAATCGTAGGAGTCGAACTTGAATCCCTCCAACAGGGTATCCAAGTTGCTCAATACCACCAAGCTGACGAAGGTTACTCCAGTGGTTACGCCGGTGGTTACTCTGGTGGTTACTCTGGTGGTCACTCTGGTGGTTACTCCAGCGGTGGTTACTCCAGCGGTGGTCTCTCCAGCGGTGGTTACTCCAGCGGTGGGTACTCCAGCGGTGGTCTCTCCAGCGGTGGATACTCCAGCGGTGGTCACGGATCAATCTATACCACCATCGGCGTCCCATCCGGCTCCTACGGCGTACCATCCCTTTCATCATCATACGGAGCCCCCCATCATTAAACGAAAATTAGTCATCTCATTGCATTAATGTTATGAAACTCATGTGATCGCTAGACGTAAACTGTATTATATTTGTTATTAATATAAGTTTCTGTAAATAAATCTATCTTTTGTACGATCTTTTTCATTTTGTTTCGAAATACATATGTTGTGTAATTGTTTTTAAACCATTTTAAGTAAATGTTCACGTAACATTGGTCCATAAATGGTACTCGAAAAATACATTAGTGTCCGACGAATGCCGGCCTTGCATTGCTTGCTTGCATGAGCAAGAAACGATCTTCCGATCGATATTATGATGGACATGTCTATGTAGGTTGATGTAATCTTATATCGAGAGATGTGGGTACAACTTTTGTTTTAAGGCGCGGCGCACTTTTACTTTCGACCAGTCATCATTGATTAATCCTTAATTAATTTTATTTGAGTTTGTTTTACATAATTCACTGATTATAATAATTATTATAACACTAGTCTTAAATTGCGACACTGCTCGTCTATAATTTTGTTTTTTTTTCTATAGATTTAAAATATACAGAAGAAAATACAAACTCCAAATTTTTGAAGTTGAAACAATGCTTTGAATTTAAAATTACTTACTAAACAGGTAACAAACATGTTTGTCATCATATATGTAGCAAGAGAGTTACGGATATTATAATTACATAACCGTCTTAGAAGAACGTATAAATGGCCAGTGGGCAGAGATTTTAACAAAATTAGCAAATATGTACGAGTCCGATGCAGCTGCACTTTCTCTTGAACTGTACCGAATCTCATTGCGTAATGCGTTTACGTATATCTGCAAATATGGAGAGCAAAGTTGATATCAATTGGAACTTTAGATATTGTACTTTCTTAGGTTTACGCGAATATTTGACATTATAAATGAAACTATCTTTTCGGATTTTGTCGCGGATTTATTATGATTTTTGGTTCTCTCCCGTGACCATGATTGCTGTAAAGCATTCGAAACGTCGGGAACCAAAAATCATAATAAATCCGCGACAAAATCCGAAAAGATAGTTTCATTTATAACTTTAGATATTGTTATAATTTTACTTTGCTTGTGTGTAGTTTACAAAATAATATTAGTATTCAAATGTACAGAGATTTTCTAAAAGTGCTTATAGTAAATTAATACTTTAAAAAGTAACCATTTACCCCTGGCCTATATTCATATCTATTATAAAATCATGCCAATTTGATACTTCACTGTTATGTGATACGATTACTAATAAATAAGTACAACGTACACTCTCGCATTTGTAAAACACGAAGACTTAAAAGTGTTTAAATTAATCTAAATACTACTATCTAGTATATCTAAAGTAAGCTTGTCCTGCACTATATCTGCTTACAGGATAAAAAGGAATTTACATAAATTATTATATATAAACATTAAACAATTGTGTTGCCTAATAAAATTAGATCAAGACCTTTATTTGTAAAACATGTTGACGACGCTTGGCGCAGTTTACAGTGAACCTACTTTCTTACGCCAGCAGTCGCGGGTTCGAAACCCGCTGGAGGCACTCATCTGATAAACTCAGATGTTTGTACTCCAGTCATGGGTGTTTATATTTATAATATGTATGTATTTAAACTTATATATTATGTAGTATATCAACTATCTGGTATCCGTAACACAAGCCTCGTAGCTTACCTCGGAACTCGATGGCGCTGTGTGTAGTAATGTCTCAACATATTTATATTACTTATATGCATATTTATATTTATAACTTTTTGTAAATCATGTTTGAGAATGAATTTAGTGGAAAATATTAAATTAGTTCCTTGCAAAATAGTTATGAGTAATATAGTAACAAGGCGATAAAATATGCGTCCAACCCAACTACTATAAATTTGTTTACATAATTTTATGAATAATAATCACTTTTTATTCCGTAATCAGTGTGTGAAGGACATCTTACTTCGGAGCTTAGACTAGAGCATATGATAACTATTTTTTTGTATATGATTTAAAGTATGTATGTATGTATGTATGTATGTATGTATGTATGTATGTATGTATGTATGTATGTATGTATGTATGTATGTATGTATGTATGTATGTATGTATGTATGTATGTATGTATGTATGTATGTATGTATGTATGTATGTATGTATGTATATATGTGTGTATGTTTGTGTGTATGACTATTTACCTGTGTATACATTATTTTTATTTATATAAATATACTCTATAAAACTCTATATTGCACCCCTCCCCTATATCTTTTTTACTCTTTCTCTCTACCCAAAGGTTGCCTGGAAGAGATCGCTCTCTTAGCGATAAGGCCGCCTATTGTGCTACTTCTACTTAAATTAATTAATAAGTTTCTCATGTAAGTTTGGTGTGCAATAAAGAATATTTGATTTGATTTAAAGGTCTTTGAATCTTTAAAGATTATGCCAGACCTATTGTATCACAATATACATATATTCAACTACTAAGCTTTAAACATTTCAACCATATAATGAAAAACTAATTAATAACTAATTTCAACGAAAAATTACTCAGCCGTATGATACTTTATTAAATCTGTACATGTAAAAAGCAAGAGTTAAAACGATTAGCATGTCGCCTAATGTAAGAAGCTTGTTATTCTCACTATACAAAAGTGGTAACTGCGTTTGTTAATAACTCGGAAGCTACTCAGCTGTTCCTGATAAAACTTTCACTGTTGAATAGCTTTGGTTTCCGGCGAACGTACTATGTTATTGCGATATACACATTTTAAATAGTGAATGATTTAAGGTATTTTTTTTATTATAATCGTATTTATTTAAGTGTAAGCTGTTTAAATTATTCTTAAAATTTGATTTGAAACAGAATCAATATTACATATAAACAGTACCTACATTTATAAAAAAATCTTATTGAAACAAACCTAGTCTTTAAATATTTTTAGAGAAATCTGAAATGAAATAGTCATTTTTATTGATACAGTAGCTGAATCTATTGCTTTTAATTTTTTTTTCTCCCCATTTACGACCGCACTATAAGAAAACCACTGGACGGATTCTAAGGGATCTACGATAATAATATAACCTATAATTACTATTAGTGGTAATAATATAAGCTATAATTTGTACATAGTCTTAATTTTTGTTTGCCTTATTTTTTTATTAATTTATACAGGCTGTTTAATTAAAATTGATTAAAAACGTGTTTTAATAAGTACTTATTAAATCTATAATATGTATTAAAAATGTTATTGTAATGCGGATATAGCGAAAAATTGGCAATTTAATTGGAATATTTTTTTCTCTATTGACAATTTTGAATTGTTAATTTAGTACGTTTGAAATGTCAAGCTAATCAGTTTATTAATATAATTCTGGTTTAACCTTGGCATCCTAAATAGTAGGCATAAGTTCTAATGACTGTAATACTAAAGGAAATCTTTTTGGAATTTCACTCCTAAGCTTTCTAATCGTAATTCGTCCCAATTTATAAATTTTAAAGGAATTCTTTTACTTTTTGAGTTAAAAAAATATGTAGCATTTTAAATAAACACAATGTTTTATTTAAATTACTCTACGACTTTTTCTGACGGAAACCTACACGTAAAAATACAAAAGCTTATTACTAACTGCCAGTTTCTATAACCTATCTACCGATATACCGGTAGTTACTTTCATACTATTTTGACACATTAAAAGTTACAACCTGTCAAAATCGTATGAAAGTATCTACCGGTCTATCGGTAGATAGGTTATAGAAACTGGCAGTTAGTAACGATTGTAGTTTAGATCAATTTAAAAATCCAAACACCATAATAGTAAATAAATCAACTATACACCTTGATATGTTTAGTGAAGTATGCGAAGCGGATTAGTCATGCGTTGCGTATAGGTGAGACTATAACGTTACAGTCAATAAAAACCGGTTATTTTTATATTTTATCAAAATAAATTTCATAGAGTATATTATTAATTGCAAAATTTTAAACGACTATTTCAAGTGTACAACAGCTTACATCAAGCAGGAATCGAACTTAATGTATGCTATTCACATTGCATATGCATCATCAGCGCCAAATTAATATTTCGTAACAAAAGATATATCTCAAATATGAAGCGATCTATCAACTGCGCAAGACTCTAGGAGTCTAGATTGTAGTAACACAAGTTGTTGCCAATCTGAAGATACTTTAGGCCCTATTTGCATCAAAGTGCCCTAATTGTACTTCTCAAACGACTACTATATTATATATATAATACTAATATTATAAACGCGAAAGTTTGTAAGTATGGATGGATGGATGGATGTTTGTTACTATTTCACGTAAAAACTACTGAATGGATTTTAATGAAACTTTACAATAATATAGCTTATACATCAGAATAACACATAGGCTACAATTTATAAATATATACTAAAAAACCCGCGGCTTCGCCCGCACTAAATCTAAAAGAAGCGAGGGTGAGCCGCTAGTTAAAATAATATTTCTTTTTGTTATTTTTTTTTTCAGTGACACATTAGGAGTGATAGGACACACCGGGCACATTTCAACACATTTTCTTTATCTTAGAAATTCGAAAATTGCGGTGTCAACATTACAGACATCAATATTTCACTTTCTTTTGAGAGATAATCATAATAAAAAAAATCCTTTAACTATTTTTATTCTTTTAAAATACGCTATTTTTTAAGCGAGAAAGTAAAATAAGATAAAGATTTAAATGCTTACCTTATTTAAAAGTCGGTTAATTAAAAAAATATAAACTAACAAGAAGTAATTAATTATACAAGCATTTTAAATTAATTACCCATCAATACTCGACGTAAATCTTTCGTGCGTCTTAAATCTTCATACAAATACATTGCCATTGACCATATCTGATCGCATAATTAACAACAATGTTGCTCTTGCGATCGTTACAACGTTATACTAGCTTTGTTATACGGCTTTGCTTTTGTAATTTAGTTATTTTTTATTTATTTGTATGTATGTATGGATTCAGCCCTTTTTTAACGTTCAATATGAGTGGGATTAGGGATAGTCCACCAAGCTGGTAAAGTGCGGGTTGGTGGACTTCACATGTCTTTCGAATTGTTGTCTTCACGATGTTTACTCACGAAGTGCTGATGTAAATATAACGCAAGGAGCTTAAATGTGAATTTGAATTAACTTAATATAAACTGAATAAAGAAAACTTCGAAATTTAGAGTAAATTACTATATAAAAGTTATTATTACTACGCTAGTAACTTCCCGTTGCTTTGCTCGGTTTCCAGTAGTAAAAGCTATGTTTAACTAGTTATGTTGGGAAAAGTAATGAATGAAGTCTACACAAATTTATTTTATTAAGCTTAGTTCTGTTTAAGGTAAAGAGATATGCACACAGACATCTGTACGAAAACAATTATTAAAAATGTTTCATTTATATACTTCGCTTGTAACTATTTTATACTAATGTTGCTCGCGACTTTACCCGTATAGTCATCGTTTCACTCTTCAGATCGTAAAATGATGCCATATTATCGAATTGATAATTCCATAGATTAGAGCGCGGCTTCGCTTGCGTTTTAATAATCGGTGCTAAACTTCTTTCGATCGTTCGCTGGGTTGAAAATTCTCCAAAATTACTCCAGCTTTTTATCTTGCAATTAAAATAGCCCATATTAATCAGTGATAATGTAGCATTCAAATGGTGAAAGAATTTTTAAAATCGGTCCAGTACATTTTGAGCCAATTCGTTACAAACATACTTACATACAAACCTTTCCTCTTTATAATATTAGTATCGATTGATAATTCCATAGATTAGAGCATTCATGGAAACAATATCTTAGGCTTTATATATGATTATTAAAAACATAAATAATATTAATAAAAAATATTCGACGTACAAACAGCCATTTTATATATTGATGAAATCTATACTACAGGTATTGTTATATTTCGTCGTTTCTCAATGGAGATAAGTAAAATTTCTTACTTAATATATGGGTTATAGTGGTATAATAATGTAGTTAGCATAATTGATGGTTTATATGGGTGGTTGGTTCTTTGATGTATAAATAATTATAAAGTTAACGTCAGGTTGTCATCTCCATATAGGTGTTTTTTCTTGGGAGAAATGGTCACGTCACATTCTGAGTTAGTGCTTAAATCGTTACTAATATTATAAAGCTGAAGAGTTTGTTTGTTTGTTTGGTTGAACGCACTAATCTCAAGAACTACTGGTTCAATTTAAAAAATTCCTTTTCAAATCAGTTCAGCCAAATGGAGTGAGAGGAAGTATAAGTAATAAGCATGCTATATAAAAGCATCATTTATAACAGTAATGTTTTAATGTTAGTAGTTAAACAAAAGAGAAAGTTACATATGAGTATTTATTACTTTCTTATAAAATGACTTAAAGTTTAAATAATATTACTGACGATAAATTGTTGAATCTTTCTAACGATTTCTTTCGATGACTTCGTGGTTCTATTGATGATTTAAAATTAGGCTTTCAGCTCATAAAATATTAGTCTAAATTAAGAAAATCTAGTAAAAAATAAGAATTACAATATTTTATAGAAGAAAGCAGCGGTAGCGCAGTGGTAATACGCTGAGAATATGAGTGACATGAGCTTAAGCATGCACCTCTGATATTTTCATTTGCGAATTTCCAATTACCACTTGTCCAACGGTGAAACAAACACCGCGAGGAAACTTGTATATTTAATAAAAAAAGAAAAAAATTATTGACTCCAAATTTTTTTACATAAAAACTAGTCGTAAGGGCACCTGTACTAGGTGTTATTCCGTATTACTGGGTGCCCCGGTCATGCACCTAGACTATAAAGCCAACAAAAATAAAGTAAAAAGTAAAAAATGTAATTAAATAAAACAGTTTTGAATTTGATGATTTTATGAGTTGATTTAAGAGAGCTTTATAAGTTTTCGAAAGACATGTGAAGTCTGCGAACTCGCACTTGCCCAGCGTTGTGGAATATGACGTCATCTCCCTTGCAGACTGCAGTAAGGTTCATGTCCAGCAGTACCACTGTTGGGTTTGGGCAAAAAATTGCTACAAACAATCCCTTTATGCAATAAAAAAATATTTATACATTGACTTTAGCTTATGATGGGGAAAACATAACTGTTATTTTTGACCAATTCTTTTTTTTTATAATATATTAAATCTCTGGAGGTAAAATTAATTAAGGGTTAAAGAAAAAATAATAATAAATAGGTTATATTATAAAATAATCCATTAAATGTATGCCAAACATATTTTTACGAAACAAAATCTGGGTTTATCGACTCGACTTTCAAATGTCACATCCTTATTAGGCTGAGTCATCACATAGGAAGCACATCGGTCAGGTTCTTGCATAAGTTTATTTATCCTTTTGTTGCGGTATATATATTATGTAAACAAAATTTATTTGTGTAGTAATAATATTTTTATTTTTAAAGCAAGGTTAGTGCTATTACAAATGTTTTCCATTTTCATTTAAAATAATTTTTGCTATTAATCTTTTTAATCACTAATTTTTTTATCGTAAACTCACACAAAATTTTTACCTCTTCACACTGTGATGGCTCAGCAAATTTGAATGTTTCGAATAAAGATGGATTATACTATATTATCATGGTCTTTATTTCGAGGATGTACCTCGAGTAAAGCCGGAGAAATTTGTATAATAGTTCTATTTACAACCTGACCTTCTCTACCTTTATGTGTTAAGATTATTACAAAGATCGCTTCAATTCTATTCTTTTTAATGGGTTTAAAGCGTGTCAATTGAGCTCAGGTTACGTCAATATTACAACTGATAGGAGGTTATATTACAAAAAAAACATAGTAATTATTTAGGGAATTAGAAGTTTTACTGAGCAGCGATCAATAATAATAAATAATTAACTTCTTGTGTAAGGTAAATTTTCCTTTAAGGGGCGTCAAATGTTAAAATAATCCCATCACATAATGTGCTGACATTTAGAAACCTAAGTCAAATGCTATGATCTATAGTCTTTCACCATAATGCTTAAGTAAGACGATAATTATGTGTCAAAAATTTGCATTTTAAATTTCACTCAATATCCTTATTTTAAGTCTAGAAGTAAGCTTTATCGCTTATATATCTGTATCTTCAAACAATTGTTGATAGTACTATATTAGCAATTCCTACAGCCCGCCTGATCTAATCACTATTAAAAATAGGGATTAGATTGGTAGAAATCATTAAAAAAAATAAAAATCTGGAAAGGGGCACCCTTATCACCTAGGGGAATAAAAAATACCCTACCACTCAGACCTTTCGAATATTCACAAATAATTTCATAAAAATCGGTCAAAAAATCGGTAAAAGTTTGGGTTGACAGACTTAGCATGTCGACATGGTGATAGGTTAATATGGGTGTCTTCAAGGCAAGAGTGATTAGGCTATTGAATTAGTGCGACTTACCATCTTCGACTCCGTTACCACTTACCATCAGGTGGAACGTAGTCAAAAAATAATTCAGATTAAAATAAAATAAATAAAAATAGGGTTTCTCAAACATACGCGACGCCTCATGATGTTTTCTTCACTGTAAGACAAATAGTAATCATGTCGGAAATAAATTTCTTCCAAAATAAACAACAACATACATTCGTAAACAAAAGAATTTTGCATTTATAATAGAATTATGAGTGTAATATTTAATTACTTTAAATAAAAATATTAATTTAAATATAAAGTTACATTGATGTAATAAATTACGTAAATTTTCCAATCTCATGGGCCTTGAATTTGGCGTACTCGTATAGTTGAGTGAAATGATTCACTCTGTTTAACTTACAACTTGTATCGAGAGAACATATTATAAAGTAAATCTGGTTTAAAACACATTAAAGTAGGTCAATGAATTATATAAAAATATCGCAAGAACTTTAGTAATTAAGTATTTACATTGAGATTAATTGCATTTATTATGTATACAGTATTTTTGCTAACTTTTTTAGTACTAAGCAATTAAAACAACATTTTTACTTTAGTATCTGTAGTTTTTATTTAATTAAACTTGATCTTTTACATATCTAACATTTTGCTTAACAAATTTTGATATAACTTTGCTTTTTTTACATTGTATTACCTTTAATTTGATACTTGTCTAAGTATCCTTAGTTATTGTCACACATAAAAAATTCTCCTCCTTCCAACTCCTGACTCCTAGTGCTGAGTACTTCTGGACAACAAAATTTTGGACATTAAGATAAAATTTCACACACATAAGTTGGGATAGATCTGAAAAGTGGTAGTGCCATGCTTGTTACCTTCGGGTAGCAACCGAATGGGCCGGCACGCCCCGTATAGTTCATTAGTACCACTCTCTCACAGAAGACCGGCGTGAAGTGGCAGCTATGCTGTCGCATTTCGTCCGGTGAGTGAGAGTCCGGGAAGCCCACTCTCCTTCCCCCCTCTCTCTCCCTCCCTCCCTCTTCCCTTCATCCTCCGCCTTCGTTCCCCCCTCCCTCCCACTTCCCTCCCTCCTCCATCCCTCCCCTTCCTGAAAGGCCGGCAACGCATCTGCAAGCCAGGCAGGCTTGCAGATGTCCATGGGCGGAGGTGATCACTTCCCATCAGGTGAGCCTCCTGCCCGTTTGCCCCGTTTTTACCATAAAAAAAAATCATAACTTGTGCTTCATATCAGACTAGTACTATTATTATACCTCGTCAAAGGATGGCGTTACCTGTATCAGAGACGAACTTAAGTGACAAACCCCAATCAAGAGGGAGTCATTAGTGTTACTCTTACATTATACAAGCGTTTACCCTCGCTTCGCTCGGGTTCAACCCTTTAGCGCGAGTGAAGCCGTGGGTTTCGCTAGTTACTCTATACTAAAAGCTTCCTCGAGAACCACTCTATCTATTGATGAAAACAGCATGACAATCGGTGCAGTAGTTTTTGAGTCACAAACAGACAGACGTGGCAGAGGACTTGGTTTTATATTATGTAGTGAAGTCGGGAATGAAGGATAAACAAAAATCTCCATAAATATTAAAACGAGAAGCTACCTGACAAGACAATGCTACCATTTTCACTGTCTAATGAAAGTGCAAATCTCAGCTTCATTTGCTATATTACGTCGTGATCTGTTCTGAGGAATTTGAATTAGGCTATTTGATGTATAACTGGCACTATGGTATAGTGGTTGTTGTTACTTTAGTTAGGTGGGCACGGGTTTGATTCTCGCATTAAAACAGATACGTTTGTTAATTAAAATTGTATGATAGTTTTTGTAATGTACGCTATATACCAGTAGTATGTTAACCTATTATAAAGTTATAGCTAATACCTGTGCTTATACCAACAATAAATTCGTGCTTGAAATTTATGTTTTAAATCTTTAAAAAGCTTAAAACAGCTCAGTACGCTGTCCAATAAAGTAATTTATAGTAACACTTCTATTAGCATGAAGATAAAGGTAGATATTTGAAAGTAAGTTTATTACTTTTCTTATATATAGCTTCTCTTTTGTGCTTTTAAGCCTCAATGCAATGTGAATAAAATTATTACGCCACACGAAAAACAAATCTAGGCTATTCCGATTCAATACGCTACCACAGCACCAGAAAGCTAACTAAGGAAAGGTTTTCTATACTTAGATAGGTACATTATAAAGAGGCAGAGTTTGTTTGTTTGTTTGAACAACGTGCTAATCTCTAATAATTTTTGAATTAGATAGCCCGTTTATTGAGAAAAGCTATAGGTAGTTCATCAACACACTATTTTGATTAATTTAATGCATAGACTAAATGTATATTCCATACTAAGTAGTAAAACTAGGGTCAAACCTGAGCAAAGCAAGATAGAGTCGTTTGTTTATAAGTATAAATATATTGGGACGTTATTACACACAGCGCCATCTAGTTCCATGGTAAGCTACGAGGCTTGTGTTACGGATACCAGATAGTTGATACACTACACATATAACTTTAAATACTTTCAATAATACACTAATGACTGGAGAACAAACATTCATGCTCACCAAATGAATGCCCTCAACGGGACTTGAACCCGCGACCGCTGGCACAGCAGGTACGGTCACTACAAACAGAGTCAAACGTGTCTAGTTCTATTATAATTATTCACACAATCACTTTCCCATTAGCTCTCTAAATCATCACTCTCATGACAGTTGGAATTTACTTGTATAGAACAAAACACGTCGTAATCTAGAAATTGAATCGCGGTCAGTCACTACAGGATAGTCATTATATTACGCATTGCTTCCTAGTGGTTACCTCACGTCTTAGAACAGTATTTTAGAAATAGCATCAATATATGTTTGAATTAAACCATAGTTTAGTTTCCTTTTTTTTATAGATGTAATCGAAATTTGAAGATTTACTCTATAATCTAGTGATGATAAATTTATAAAAAATTTCCAATATTTTTATGATGTCCTCCCGAAAGATTACGGCCACGGCGGCCAATCTCATTGAGACTAGCCATCTGCGCGGGAGATATCATAGTGCACAAGTACGCGCAAGCACAAGTGCACTCTCTGTTCCTTATCACTCTCATATTCCGGTGGGACGACTGCTCGAGAGAATGGCTGGATCAATTCGGCTAATTTTTTTTCGCATGTTCGTTATGGTCCACGGAAGGTTTAAGACTATAAAAAAATTAAAAAAAGACTACAAAAGGGGGTGCTTAGGGACGAACCCGAGCGAAGTGAGGGTGAGTCACTAGTATAATAATAATAATGATGATTACCTCCCTTGGTATGCCCACGGCTGGGCATTAACCTTCCCACAGTATAGTGGGTTTAAGAGCAACTATTCTGGTTGTATTAGAGAGAATCACTACCATAAATATATACCATTTTTATAGAAATTGTCTAGTCAATAGTTTCCTTTTCTGTGTGAAGGACGAAGTAACAAGCACTTTCATTATAAAATCAGTATACGTTTTACTGCATATTGTATAAATCGAACATTAACATTTGATCCCAATTACATAAGAAAATGATAGCTTCTATTTCACCAATAAACAAGGTGGTCTGGTGAGTTATTGGTATAACTTCCTATATAAATAAGCCATAGTATTATGTTTTTACTACTACTAACGACTTTCGATCAGTTACAGTGTATCTACTTTGTAAGCAAGAAAGTGTTGGATTGCTTTATGTGTTTATTTAAAAAAGCAGGGAAAATCTATAAAAAAAAATAAATACGAACATACATACACAATCATATGCGTACATATATTCATAATTAATTAAAGGGAAGTACTTTAATTAAAATATAAGAAAGCACATTGTTCTTAAAGAACTCAAATACAAATCAAAATAGTAACAAATTATTATAATAATAAAAAGATCTCTGACCAACATAAGTCAGAGGAGTCCGGTTTTTTTTTCTAATTAAAAAAAAAAGGGAAGTACGAAAGTACTTTAAAAATATGTGGGGTACACATTCTATCCTATTTTTACCCCTTTAAGAGTTGATTTATAGAAAAAACTAAAATTTCTTCCAGGGTTCCAATTCATCTCCAAATGCATCTAAATTAGTTCAGCGGATTGAGTTAAAAAGTGACAGAAAAATTTACTTTCCCATTTAAAATATTATTAGGAATTATTTTAGAATATACGTTCCATTTTCGATAAAACTAGCTTTTTTGGAGATTTGTCTTGATTTTTCATTTACGAAATTTCGGATACTTTACGGTTTATATCTATCATGGTCACGGAAGAAACTAAAGTTAAAACCAATAAACATACAACACAATAAATCCGATGATATAGTTTTATTTTAAATGTCAAATATTCACATAATCCCATGAAAGTAAAGGAGTAAAAGTAAATTTATTAAAAAATAATATCCATTTCTAAGATAAGTTTGAAAAAATATCTAGTTCTCTTAGACTTAAAACAAGACGTGAAATGACTCAAAAAAATAAAACAAACAGTTACTGAGTGCGCAATAGAAGAAATCAACACAAAATGTGATCTTTGATAAGCGTTACATATTCAATGTGCAGAATCACTAAAACTTGATCTGTCCTGACGTAACTACTGTGACTACTAAAGCAAACATAAAGCGAAGTTATGGCTTTCCACCGTGCATATAAAAGTATTATGTAAACCGACATGTTGCAAATGTATAGAAGATCAAACTAATCGTTACAAATGTGATCAACGTGGTTTTTTTGTTGGTTTGTCGATATATTTTTGAAGTCAAACTTCTTTAGAATCGATGTGATTTCAAATTCGATGAAACGAAAAAATAAGTCCATAGTACCAGGCGTTTAGAGACGGGGAAGAGTTAGCCTTATTTTAAATTCAAGTTTTACTTCTGACATATTGTGTACTTTGTACACACGCACTTTTTTTTTATATTCCTACATAATATAATATATTGTGGCAGTTTATAAGTCACTAGATTTAGCGCGAGTTAAGCCGCGGGTTCTGCTAGTGTATTATACATATAAACCTTCCTCTTGAATCACTCTATCTATTTAAAAAAAATTGCATCAAAATCAGTTGCGTAGTTTTAAAAAGTAGTAGTAGTAGCAAAAAACATTAAAAGAGATAATAATCTTTGCATCAAAGTTAATAAATTGTGTTGCGAAAAACTAAGTAGTAACTAGACAAACAGGCTTAACCAACATCTACTAGTTATACCCGGTGGCATATGACTAGGTCTCAATCAAATGGACACCGTGATGGAAAATTCTAAAAAATAAAATTGCCATTATATTGTTAAGATCAACATGGTGTGCTTATTTCTATTGGTTATAAAGTTTATCAGCAATGGTACCTAACTAACGCGCTTGCTTGGAAAAACGAGTGAAGTCATGGTGGGCTATGCCCTGTTCCCCTCGTACTAAAGGGAAACCCGTGTCCAAGAGTGGGACATTAAAAGAGATCCATAACAAAAGAGAAAGGCAAAAAAATACTACTCAGTAATAATGTTGTTTTCTAATGATGGCTTAGTTTATTTAAATCGTTTTCATAGATCGAGCATATTATATCGCAAGATGCGGTAAAGACTATTTTTAACCGACTTTAAAAAGGAGGGGATTGTCAATTCGATCGGTACTTTTTTATGTATGTACATCGATTATCAAATGACATCTTGTAACATTTGACTTACGATAATATTATATTATGTTCAAAAGCATTATATTCCTATTTGCGACAATAAGCGTAAGTGATGTCTTCACGTTAATGTCATGCTTAGTGATTGACTAACAAGTATTGACTGTGTAATGTCATAAGTAAACATAATTACTAGGTAGTTATAAAAGTTTTAGATCAGTCGTAGTAAGATCTTACTAGATTATTTTAATAACTATGTGTATTAATTACTACGTAGCTTTCTTTCTTAGCTAAAACTTAAGCTTATCCTAAGCTTTATTATTAAAACTTTTACTAACCGACTTCCAAGATGGAGACTAGATAGATTACGTTAATCGGTTGTTTTATATGTAATATACCTATTTAAATGTATAGTGTATATTTTAATTTAATAAGTACATTATAATACTTTTTTTATTTATAAATGAAACTATTTTTTCGGATTTTGTCGCAGATTTATTATGATTTTTGGTTCCCGACGTTTCGAATGCTTTACAGCAATCATGGTCACGGGAGAGAGTCTCTCCCAAGACAGTTTCATTTATAATGTCAAGTATTCGCGTAAACTTTTTTAATTGTTATTAATTAAACTGGTTATGAAGAATCAAATGTTAACGCACTTTTTATCCTAACGAATATTATAAATGCGAAAGTAACTCTGTCTGTCTGTCTGTCTGTCTGTCTGTCTGTCTGTCTGTCTGTCTGTCTGTTACGCTTTCACGCCTAAACCGCTGAACCGAATTCGATGAAATTTGGTACACAGATAGAGAAGACCTTCAGAAAGGACATAGGCTACTTTTTATCCCTGTAATCCCACGGGAACGGCAACTACATGAGTGAAACCGCGGGGCGCAGCTAGTAATCTAATAAGTAATTACTGTTGATATATTATGTTACATTTTCTTCTTACCGTTCATTTTTGCAAAGCAAACATGATGTTGTGTATGTGAAACAAACAAACCATATTGCCTTCTATCGAAGTAACAGAAACCTTTGTTCTAAACAATTTTCATGCACAAGCTAACAACGCTAATCAGTATTGGTTGAGATTCTTCCCTTTACCTTGTTATGTAAAGTATTGAGTAAGTAAGTACTAGTAAAATAATAAAAATAAAATGTTGGGAAATTATTACACATAGCGCCATCTAACATCTAAGCTACGAGGTTTGTGTTACGGGTATATGGGTATAGTTATATACTACATATGTAAGTTTAAATACATACATATTATAAATATAAACACCCATGACTGGAGTACAAACATCCGAGTTTAACAAATGAATGCCCCCAGCATGACTAGAACCCGCGATCGCTGGCGCAAGAAAGTAGGGTCATTACAAACTGCGCCAAACGTGTCCTCGCTCTGTAACGTATTATTTAATAAAAGTAAGTAACCGCCCTTTCTATATCTTTTTTACAGTTCACAGAGTTAATACTGATAGCACTCCTTCTATTTATCAAAAGGGTTTAAATAAATAAATACAGGCTGTAAGTTATGGGTTAACACTACGTAGTAAACTAATTTTTTTGCCGAAAAATAGCCGCTTATATTGAACTAGCATTTCCCGCAGCTTCGCACGCGTTCTAAAGATCGGAAACCAAATTCTTTCTGAGTCGCGTGGTATGACACCTCGCAGGACTAACGCCCGCCATTCCTGTTTTTGCAACACATTTCACTGAGGCTCCGCTCCTATTGGTCGCAGCGTGATGTAATACCTTCCTCGATAAACGGACTATCCAACAAAAAGAATTTTTCAATTCGAACTAGTAGTTCCTGAGATTAGCGCGTTCAACCAAACAAACAAACTCTTCAGCTTTATAATCTTAGTATAGATTGAGGGTTTCATAATAGCTATGGTTTATACTTAATAATAGCTTGTGAAGTGGCTAGCATGTACGGATGCACATCCTGAAGTCCTGGGTTAGAGACCTAGATCGGGACAAGTTTATTTATTGAGTCTTTCTATTTACAAAAACTCAGTTACAGCCTGAAATTGGGAAGAGAAGTGGTTACTCCTCTGTGCTACGGAGAACATGTGAAGCCGTCGATCCTACACCTTAACTCTCTTTCTCTTTTATTAAATAGTCGTACCACTGCAGTATGAGAGTAACAAGAATAGAGAGTGCACTTGTGTCTGCGCGTACACTTGTGCTCTATAATATCTCCTGCGCCAATGGCTGGTCTCAATGAGATTGGCCTCCAAATAATGTTGTAGACTTGCAAAAGCAGACATACATATTGCATGTAAATATTTTATGTACCATCCTTATAACGTACACTTGCCTTAAGCTATGAAGAGAAGTTGATTGACGTAGATGGGTTCTAATTAATGAATTTACTTTACAATAATCTGCCTGAGGGTTCATGCAGAGATCGAAACATGCTAAAGATCTGATAATTATGAAATTATTTGATTTTAAGGAATTTGACATACCTATATAGATCTAAGATCATTTACTTCCGTACCTATATTTTTGTAATGTAATTTTTAAATAATGAATATTTATAGTAGAGGAGACCGTGGAAGATCGACCTTCACCGATCTGATAACCAGATGAGACATATTTTTTATCGAATATAATTTATAAACAAATATGCCTATAATTACTTGCCTATCTGAAAGTGCTCATGGCTATTTTTAATTATAAAAAATTATATTTGATAAAAAATATGTCTCATCTGGTTATCCGATCGGTGAAGGTCGATCTTCCACCGGCTCTTAGACCATTATAAATATATTTACATTTATTATTCAACTAAAAAGTGATATTCAGACATGAGATACTTTCCCATATGTTGACTCGGATAACCTATTAACCTATTATATAAAAAAAAGAGTGAGACTAAGATAAAAAAATAGTAGCCCCGCTGAGTTTCTTTCGCCAGTTCTTCTCAGGTCAGAGGTTCCTTCTTTCCGAACTGGTGGTAGAATGACGTTCAGTAAGAAATTGTAAAAATTTTTATGCTGAATAAAATATTCTGATTTGATTGATTTGATTTGATCCTGGCTATTATCTTAATGCTAAATTACATCAAAATCTATTTAGTATTTTTCACGTTTCACGCTTACAAACAGACAGACAAAAGTTCTAAAAACAAGAGATTTGGCATCTGTTTCGATAGTAATGATATTTCAATAAGATGATTAAAAAAAATTAATTTAAGAATCAAATTTTTTGAGTTTGGCTTAGCTAAAACTTAACTATAACTTATATTAATATTATAATTATAAATTCTTAATCCCACAAATCAATGCATGTAATATATCTTATTACTAAATAACCAAGGCTTTTTAAAACGGTCAAGACTAAATACAGTTAAAACTCGTTGAACCACTTCAACTACACCTAAATATTATTGACTTCTTTAGTAAATAACAACATTGCAACATAAGTCAAAGCCGAGTCGTTAGAGGTCAATGTTAGCAAATACATGAAACTAGCAGAACCCGCGGTTACGCTCACGATCGAATTTTCGATCGCCACCAAACAGGCTGAATCGACCACTACCGATCTAAAGATTGCCAGAAAATTTATTTTAATCGCTCCAGCCGTTTTAATATTCATTCGTTTTAATATTCCCTACACATACATAACAATAATATAGATAACTTAGTAAAATCAAAATATCTTATTCAGCATAAAAATTGTAACAATTTCTTACTGAACGTCGCAAGTCTAATACCAGTTCGGAAAGAAGAAACCTCTGACCTGAGAAGAACTCGCGAAAGAAACTCAGCGGGACTAATATTATTTTATGTATTTCCTTCAATATAATTGTTAAATGCTGATATTCATGCTATACGAAAATGATTTTGTTTAATGGTTCCGTGACATGGTTCGAACTCTTTCGATAGCGTTATATATGTTGGGACATTATTACACACAGCGCCATCTAGTTCCGTGGTAAGCTACTAAGCTTGTGTTACTGATACCAAATAGTTGATATACTACATATATACTAGATATATATTATATAAGTTTAAATACATACATATTATAAATGTAAACGAAATATTTTCAGTTTTAGGTGCTGCAGGATTACTTATGCTTTCAACGATGATGCTAATGACTGGCGTGTCGGAAGAACAAAATAACTGGCAAATGGTACTGCATGTACCATTCGCCAGAACTAACCTTTAACCGCACTCACCCCATACTACGGACTAGAGACCAAGACTATTTAATATTATTTGCGAGGAAGTTGATATTTTTTGTGACAACCTACTAGAATTTAAGAGGTGTGTATTGAATGAAAGCTTTAAGAAATTTAGAATTTAAAAATTGAAGGCATTTAGTTAAGATTAGGTTTGAATTTAGCTTTGTTTTTGTTTAAGTTTTAGTTTTCATTAAGTATCCTTTTTTTCGTTTTTACTGTTAAATTTAATAGTTTTTAATTGATTTTTTTTAATTTTGTGTATCTGGTGACACTTTTGAATGTTAAGCATTTTATGTTTTTTTTTAATGCTATATTTTTTATTTTAAGTGCATTAACAATTGTGTGCCCTGTAAATAAATGAATAAATAAAAACCATAAGATTGTTCACCCAGTTCAGTAACGGTAAACGTTATGCCATGTACCAATGAAATGGGCCACCTTCCAAGCCCTGGATAGAAATCCTAAATGTACTCATAAGCGCCAAAAATATATAAAATTTGTAATTTTGTGTAAGTATGTTTGTGTTTATTTTTATTTTAAAATATTTTGTTCACTAACAAATCTCTAATGGCTAACGAATTAAGAAAATATGCGATGTATTTAAGAGAAATACGCGGATTTTTAACATATGTGTATATAAAATATATTTACATTGAATTTATTTCAATATTTAATCTATTAATTTACTTATACATGTGTTATTTACTTAGAATTTGTGCTAAATATCGCAAGTAATTAAGATAAGAATTAAGGTAAATTCTAACAAAATATTATGCCATATATATTTAGTTCTTTTTAACGTTCTATTTTTAGACACGAACCTACCTTTAATTTGACGAGCCTCACCAGTCCATCGCACTTGCAATACCTTTAATTTGACGAGCCTCACCAGTCCATCGCACTTGCAAAGTGCCAACTGGATACACCATAATATAATTTTTGTGAATCTATCATCAAAATATGTATTTTAACTAGATACATTTGTTTTTATGTATATAAATTCACTCATAAGCCCTTTTATTTATATAAATTATATTTTTTTAATATATAAAGTTTACTCTTGTTTTTAACCGACTTCATAACATATTAATGTTTCTGTTGTACACTGACTGTTGGTATTATGTTTATTGTATTATTCAAAAATTAATCTAAATTAATTAGTTGCTGTTATGACTAAAATGAACAAGTGCAAATATAACTATGTTGCACCGCTACTCCCTCTCTTTTATCGCTTGTTATTCAAAGTTAACGTTCGTAACGTCTTGTAGTACCTAGGTAGGTACTACAAGACGTATAGACTTATACTTTCCTAGTACTTATTGTTAATTTATTATAAAAGTTATAAAGTATATCAGTATTTTACTAAGTCCTCTTTTAAGTCCATAACCCAAGACTTTCAAGACATTTTGTTCGAGAATTAATTTTATTTTAAATAAAAAACTCAATTGTATACATTATCGCTAAGTCAATTTCTTTCAACCTAAAATAATAATCAACATATTCATTTACATCTGAAAAAGCACATATTACAAAATTTGCGATCTTCAGACAAAATATTTTTCTTAATACCATAGAATATATTAGATTAAAAGTAAAAAATAAATAAATAACATCGCGTCGTAATAAATAAAACAAGCCGTAATGTACGGGATGATCTACTGTTAATACCATCGCGAAATATGGCCATTATTACACTGAAATTATAATATGTGACTCAGTAATTCACGTACGCACCTACGAGTGTGGAACAAATAAGTATGAATATTTGTATCTTTTGATATGTAGTGCAGCTTCCTTCCATTTGGAAAAATTTCAACTAGCTTGTTACCGCGTTTTCACTCGTTTTAAGCTGATTAAATATAGCCTAAGTTCCTATCCAAATCTATCTGCCTGCTATCTGAAAATGTTCTCATAATCGGTTAAGTCTTTTTTTAATACAATTCATTTTTCACTAGCAATAATAGCCTGTAATACACCAAGTGTCAAATATAATATTTATTTTGTACTTTATAAGCACATTTTATTTTTACAGCAAAATAGTACCAAACAATTTTTAACAGTAATGTTTTTCAAATATTCATCCAGGGAAAACATAAAATAGTGGGTTTTACCTAAATAATAGAAGCGAGTAACTCACTCATTCATCACGAAATATCGAAAACCGCTAGGCTTATAACGATGAAATTTGACAGGGAGGTAGTTTATAGTTATTAGACGTCCGCTAAGAACGAATTTTGCGACAGGGTCAGATTAAGGAGGTCTATGGATTAAAATCCTTAATTTTTTGTGCTACAAACAAACGAACGAAGCAAGGGGGAGTAACTATTAGGTACGTATATATTGACAAAAACAGAGATTACATTAACTTAAATAAACTAAAATTATTTTGGGTTTCTACTGAATACATTCTTAGGCAAATCATGCTATTTGATACCACTTAAGATTAAGGGTAAATATCATGATATTTCTACGATATCGTACTAAAAATATATCAAAAGCCGACTAATTAGAGCAATAATATTTAAAACAAGCGAAGCCGAAACGCTAAGCGAAATTTACACCAAGACAATATTAGAGAGAAATGAGAGAGAATGCAATAACAATAAATAGCAATAAATAAAAGGATTCAGTCGCTGCTTGTATTGTATGATACTAATCCGGCGGAACAGAGGTGGGGTGGAGTTGCTCACATGTTTGCAAATGTTTCAATGTCAAAGTTAACTGTATTAATAAATATAACAATTCCTCAGATTTACGCGAATATTTGACATTTTAAATTAAAGTATATTTTGGATTTTTATCGCGATCATATTTTTATGATGGTAGATGTAAATGTGTGGGATTAGTCACTGGTTGTGTCTCACGTAGGATAAATAGATAAATTGTAATACAATATTGTTACCAAATATTTTTTTGAAAAGAGCAACTGTTGAGTTTCTCACCGGTTCTTCTAAGCAGAACAGCTTTCCGAGCCGGTAGCAGCTTACTCACAGACTTACAGACTGACATTTAATTTTTATAATGTAAAAATGACGATTCAAAAGAGCTTGTAAAAGTCTATTTGTATAAAGAATATTTTGATTTTGATTTTAATTTTGATCTCTGCCGTGACCATGATCGCTGTAAAGTCAGTATTTTAAAGGATCCAAAATTAAAATAAATTAATTTAAATATTCAGAATAGGCTGTATTTAAGGCCATTTTGCCTCATTTATATTATCTTTGTTAAATAAGTAATAATAAATGACACAATAAATTATAAATACTTTTGTTATAATAGAATGACGTGTTGATCCATGTTATGACTATCAATAAATATATGTTATACATCAATTAAGTATTGAGAACCTACTAAGTTACATAAATATGTAACTTATATACATTTTGGCATATTATTTATTAATTAATACATAAGTATATTTAGATTCTATATGCATAGCAAAACTCTCTATTTAATTAGTGTTTTTTTTTATAAAAACACAAAAAATATTTGTCATTAGTTGATAATGTTTTAAAAACTATTATTTATAGTAATTGAATTAAATCAAGTTGTGTATCTGCGTATGAAAATTTTAATGGCAACACTACTCCATAGTTTCCCCCCACAACTAATCCAAGGCAGCGAGTGCTACGGCGATTACTTTAATTGGCTCAATCTCCATTCAAAACCACCTCGTGGTGGGGTTAGATTTATGGAGAAAGGGTCTGATCCGTGTTTATGAACGAAGATAGCGAAAAAACTAGTGCGATCTTATATTTTTTAATTGTGTAAAGCATTTTTTCTCTTTTTATTTATGTTATACCTAGTACAAAATATATGTAACTACCTGTTTAATGACGCGTTTGGTTCAGTTTGAGGTACCCTACTTTTGTGCGGTCGCAGGTTCGAGTCCTGCTGGCATTCAATTGTGTTGGTAGTAATGGATCCTTATTAACCGACTTCAAAAAAAGAGGAGGTTATATGTTCCGTTGTATATATATATTTTTTTACGCATTCATATCACCGATTTCTCCGCCGTCCGTGGGCCGATTTCAAAAATGTTTCTTTTGTTTGGTAGGGTATAGTTCCGAGGGGGTCCCATTGTCACCAAGTCAGGATCTGATAATGGGATCCCAGGCAAATCGAAGGCAACTCTCAAAATTTACAGGCACCTATTATGTTTTTGATATATTTTCTAAAACTGATAAAGCTTTTACGTATGAAAATCATCATCTCATGTGGATGAGCTGATGATGGAAGGCAAAATTCCTCAACAGTTGTTTTTATGTGTTTTCACCGATTTCTACGTGAATTATGGGCCGATTTTAAAAATTTCTTTTTTGTTCGTATTATTGTTGTATACCCGAAGTCGGTTTTTATTTTTGTTAATTTTAATAATATCAAGTATCTCGTAGCCATAAGCTTAGTAACTTACAGCACAGCTTACAGTGTAACTAGATGATGCTGTGTGTTGTCTCATTATATTTACTCATTTATAAGTATGTAGTAGTATGGTACTTTATGAAAACTGAATACTCCTACTCAGGGGAAAGCCAAGAAGAGTTTCATAATCTCTGATAATAGGGCCAACTACTGTGCATATAATTTTATTCGTGTTATTTGTATTTGTTTCTTTCTTGTTTTCTTTTGGTCTATAATTAATTAATTATCACTACATAGTATAAAACAAAGTCGCTTTCTCTGTCCCTATATCCCTATGTTACATGCTTAAATCTTTAAAACCACGCAACGGATTTTGATGCGGTTTTTTTTAATAGATAGAGTGATTCAAGAGGAAGGTTTATATGCATAACTAGCGGAACCCGCGGCTTTGCCTGTGCTAAATCTAGGGAAGAGCCCAAGCGAAGCGAGGGCGAGTCGCTAGTACTGTAATATAAGGTAAAATAAATTAAACAGTTTTATTATTTTCTAATAAAATAAAAGTAACCTAAGTTAATCCTTATAACATTAGCTTTCTTCGTGTGAAAGTTCCTTCAAAATCGGTCCAGCTATTTCAGAGATTAGCCGAAACAATCAGACAGACAGACAAACAGGAAAAAGAATTGAAATTAAAAACAGACACTTCAATTTTATTTTTATAAGTACAGTACCTACCTACTGATTAGAAAATGTTAGAAAATAAAAATGTTTAATTAATTATTATTATTACGTGTATAGATTAAATATAATCATGTCATCTACAGTTTCTAATAATTTTATTTCATAAGAAACCATTTGCTTGAATTACTTTGATTGATAAGTAAGCTCTAAAGGTCAACTGATGCGGCTATGATCTTCTTTAAAATTATATGAAAGCTAATAGTATAAAACTAGTAGGTACATATATTTAGTTAATCAATGTATTAACAAAGTATTATGAATAAAATTCAATACAGGACTCAGTGGTTAGGTGCTCGATTTGAACATCAAGTGAAATCGGTTTAAAACCTTATTTCTCAATTATAACACTAGCGACAAGAATAAGTATTTATGAGATCGTAAATAAAATCTATTGAAGGTATGTACAAAAAATCATACATTATTTTTATTTTTGCAACATATTTATTTTACAAACTAAAAACTTATTTAATAGGTTTAGCGTAAGCGAAGCCACGCGTTCCGCTAGTTAAAATAAATAAAATTTCCACGTCCTCCTTTTTTGAAGGCGGTTAAAAAGTAGCCTAAGC
Organism: Boloria selene; assembly: GCA_905231865.2. Taxonomy (NCBI): domain Eukaryota; kingdom Metazoa; phylum Arthropoda; class Insecta; order Lepidoptera; family Nymphalidae; genus Boloria; species Boloria selene. The sequence continues at coordinate 14,074,057 of HG993135.1, forward strand.
TACACCTTATAACATTAGGTATCTGCAAGTAAAAGCCCCGTCAAAATCGGTCTAGCCGTTTCAGAGATTACCCGGAATAAACAGACAGACAAAAATTTTGAATATTGGATTTTTGTTGTTAGTATCGTATATACTTTCATATGCATTTAAGAAAAAAGCTGTTAATTTGAAGTTAAAAACTGACACTCCAATTTTATTTATATATATAGATGTATAGATAATTTTAACCGTATTATGGTTAGTGAGTGTACAAACAAATCAATCTATAAAAACAAAAACACCAAAAAAGAATAACTCCTTATTCCAAGTCAGTCAAAAAGGGTTCCAGTTCATAGGATTATTATACGGATAGGTTTTCAGAGGTTTGATTATTATAACATTTTTATACGGGGGTCGGATGGTGAAGGCATTGAAGGAAATATGAAGTAATACCTATAAGACTAACCCTCTCGTGATGCCGGGGTATAAATTATTTGTGAGCGAGATTGGCTACTTCCACTAGAGCTGAATGAATGATGCTCTACTAAATCTATTGTATAAAAGCATTTACTTTCAACTTAATATTCTTTTTAAATATTTAATCTCTATAAAATAAAAGTTAAAAACAAAAATTCATTAATAACAATATTTATTTGGCTTAGACTTAGTACTAGTACTTAGGTCTTGTATATTAATACTTTTAAGAATTTCCTATAATAAAGGTGGTCTTAGCTGACATTATAATTTTAATTAGATTGTCAAAACTTCAATAATATAATCACCATAATCACTACAATCCTTAAAATATTTACTATATTAGCAATTTTAGCGGCTCCGCCCGCGTTCTAATCACTATTAAAAATTAGGGGTTGGTGCTAGAAATTGTAAAAAAAAATTAAAATGGGTCAAAAGGGTCATCCTCATCAGTTAGGAGAATAAAAAATAGACCTACAAAATATTCACAAAGAATTTCATAAAAATCGGTCAAGCCGATTCGGAGGAGTTCGATAACCAACACTATGACCCGCGATTTTTATATACATTAGATAATTGTATATTCACGTACTATGTCATATATTATATGTAAATTATGTAGCTATTAATAACCGAACCTCTAAAAACCTATATGTAACTAACAGAGAAAACCTATATAATAAATAAAAAATAAATATTTTGGGACATTTACACACAGCACTATCTAGTTCCACGGTAAGGTACGAGCCTTGTGTTATGGATACTAGATGGTTGATATACTACACATATATAAGTTTAAATACATACATATTATAAATATAAACACCCATGACTGAAGTACAAACATTCGTGCTCAACAAATGTATGCCCCCAGCGGGACTCGAACCCGCGACCGCTGGCGCAGCAAGTAGGGTCACTACACACTTCGCCACGCGTATCGTCAAATATATGTAGTGTTAATGTAGAGCACTCTCCAGACCATATCTATTGAAGTTAAGCTCCGATAATTTTGAGGGGCAAGTTAGTGCAGACTAAAATATTGGCCCATCACTACATCATGCCCAGATATTGATCATGACGCCGATCTTTGATTTATATCTTTGATTTATAGTGGATGAAATTACTTCTATATAGAGTTACAATTTTTGATTCACGTACTGTATGTCTGTCCGTTTTGTATGTACTTAGTAACATTTTTAAGTTTTAAGGTTAGTTTACGATTATCTATCGCCTTTCTGGTAATTTCAAATTACACTTTATGAAAATGAAAAAATATAATAAATATTAAATAAATATGCTGGGATATTGTTACACACAGCGCCATCTAGTTTCGTGGTAAGCTACGAGGCTTATGTTACGGATACCAGATAGCTGATATAATTACACATATTTAAATATATAAATATTATAAATATAAACACCCATGACTGGAGTTTAAACATTCGTGCTCAACAAATAAATGTCCCTAGCGGACTCGAACCCACAACCGCTGGTGCAAAAAGTAGGGTCTCTACAAACTGAGCCAAAAGTGTCGTAAAAAACATTAATGTCTGTTTTAATAGTAGAAAAATATCTATAGAAATTGCGACCTGAGCTGATGTGATTCATTTATTTCCGTATTTATTTATTAATAATTGTACGTATGTTTATATACACATTTTCCAGAAACCAGAAAAAGAACTTCATTCTCATTTTGACAAAGTCATTTACATGAGAACTTAGGTTGCTATGCTTACGTTAAAAAGTTGAACAGCATGTACGGTCATACATCGAGAGGTCCTGGGTTCGAGTCCCAGGTCGGGCCAAGTTTAATTATTGAGTCTTTCTGTTTAGTAAGCCTCAGTAATAGCCCGGAGTTGCGAAGTTGGCGGTGAGTCACCCTCGTGCCTCGGAGAGCACGTAAAGCCGTCGGTCCTGCGCCTTAGCTCTCACTGGTCGTGTCGAGTAGTCGTCCCACCGGAGTATGAGAGTGATAGGAATAGAGAGTGCACTTGTGTCTGCGCGTACACTTGTGCACTATAACATCTCCTGCGCAGTTGGCCAGTCTCAATGAGATTGGCCGCCATGGCCGGAATCGGTCGGAGAACATTATTATTTATATCAGAAAGAACATGCTTATGCAAATTAACTTAGACTTAAAATTGCTAAATTTCACAGAATGTTTTATTTGTTTAGGTACATTATTATAAATTATTGCTCCCTCAAAAGTTATAGTTTTTTGTCCAGATGTAGTTCTAGTTTTAGGTATAGCTAAGTGACTAGCACGTTTTACTACTTTTAGTTTTACTTTATTTCTAAATATAATACTAGGAAGTTTACACATATAAATTTATTTACAAAGGAAAATCCATTTAACAAGCTAAATGAAACCACTTAAAATAAAACAAATATGTACTCTTAGTATGGTGATCACGTTATTATTTAGCATTCCGGACTCCGGTACAAAGTCGTCCGTCCATCCGAACTCCGCCCGATATATCAACATTAGCGCTGTCCCCCGTCCGCTACGACGACGTGTGCACTGATATAAAGGAAATGGAAGAGATTGAGGCTTTTGTTTAGTGAAAATTAAAAAATAAATAAAAAAAACCTATTTGTAATGCCAAAATAACTTATTTTTAAGAAAACCTGTTTTATTTTTGTCTGACTGTCTGTTTGTATCGATGTCCAAAACGGCTAAAACGATTTTCACTGAACTTTCACTGACATACATATAACATATTATAATATAAAAGCAACATGGTGAGTCCCTATATAAGAAACTATCTTTTCGTATTTGTCGCGGATTTATTATGATTTTTGGTTCCCGACGTTTCGAATGCTTTACAGCAATCATGGTCACGGGAGAGACTAAGGTATTAGACGTCTCAGAGGGTACTCATACTTGTTACAGACATTGCCTACACACAATTTACATAAATTTTCAAGTTGGCATCAAAGTACCTTAATCTTTAATAAATCTGCGACAAAATCCGAAAAGATAATTTCATTTATAATGTCAAGTATTCGCGTAAACCTAAAAAAGTATTATGGTGAGTCCCTAGTTTGAAATTAAATTAATCAAAAAATCATATAGGCATACAAATGGAACGTAACTCTAATACAATAGTTTTATTTTCATAATATTAAAGTTAAGCTCACAAAAATATTAACCACAAACTTGATAAATATTTTCAGCGACTCATTAGCTAACCTTTTTCCTTATTTTATAATAAAAATAAATATTTCATGTTTATATTTCGTTATAAATTATAAAAAAGTAGTAAAACGTCGTATCTATGGTATATTCTGTAGCTGTAGCCGCAACACACCCATGGGACATCAAAAATGAAGATTTAGTCCCTCGCCGCGTCATACGTTAAGTCGGCTAATGAAAACACGGCGTGGGAAGTGATGAAGTGGACGGGTCGCGGGTCGACTACTTGTCTTGGACTTAGATAGAAACAGAGTTTATAGGAAATTTCTATTTTAAAACTAGGTAAAATTGTAAATAAAGGGAAAACTAAGAATATTGTCGCCAGAAGTTTCGTAGGTATGACGATTACGTATATACGTACATGTACCTACGTATAGGTGTTTATCCTTTCTTTTGAGCAATAAAATTTACTTTATTTATGCTTATATGTGCGATTTGGACTATACCTGTTATATTGCATCCAACATAATCAACTTTTGAGAATTTCACTGGTTCATATCCGCAGAACCTATGGTTTTAAATTAAAAATAATTTTATTTACTTGAAAAAAAAATCTACTTATACTTTCTTAGGTCTACGCGAATATTTGATATTATAACTAAAACGGGAGAGTCCCTCCCGTAACCATGATTGCTGTAAAGCATTCGAAACGTCGAGAACCAAAAATCCAATTAAATCCGCGACTAAATCCGAAAAGATAGTTTCATTTATAAATATCTATTACTTAAAATATAACATACTTGCTGTTTCTTGCGCTTGACCACTTATTTCTACAATAAAATAATTAAAGCTATATTTTTTTGCAGAAAAAAACAAATGATTCGTAATATCCTATACGTACCCTTGAAAATCCTGCTGTCAATGCCACCTTTCAAAAATACGTGAAAGCTTTAAGTAAGCTTTCTTGAAGTAATACGGTCAATGTCAACTATTTAAAACCATTCATGGTAACATTTAATTAAATAATACTTACACAGGTATGACTGTATGTTTAATTACGATATCTCGCATGAATCTTTATTGATAACATTATAGTTAAGTATAAAGCAAGTGCCTGCTAGTTTAAAGCTATAAAATTAAACGACTTGTTTAGCTCAGTTTTTAGTGACTAAGGGCATTCATTTGTTGAGCATGAATGTCTGTACTCCAGTCATGGGTGTTTATATTTAAAGTTTATATGTGTAGTATATCAACTATCTAGTATCCGTAACACAAGCCTCGTATCTTACCACGGAACTAGATGGTGTTGTTATGATAGTATCAAAAAAAATAATATTAGACAAGATTTGTAATAACCATATTCGATTCGATTTTCGAGCCATATCGATTCTTCCTCTGAATCAATAATAATTATTTCAATAAGTTTTCTAAATATACTTAAATTACGATTTAATTAAGGTTTTTATTATTTAGTACAGATAAGGGAAAAAACAGTTACTTTATTTTGATTATTTATTTATACTGGAACTAAAAAAATCGAACAGTTACTTTATTTTGATTATTTCTTTATTGTGGAACTAAAAAAATCGCGTGAATCTAGAACAAGTTTTTAAATTATAATTATACACGAAAAATCACGCCTTAACTGATAAAATCTTCTTTGTGTATTGTCTTATGAATTAATGCTCACTTCCTATATTTATACTGGTAACATAATATTAAAGTTATATAAGGCTTACCAACATAACTGATACCTTCTTAGGTTTATGCGAATATTTGACAGTATAAATAAAACTATCCGTCCGTATCCGTTTAAAATATAGTTTCGAATGCTTTACAGCAATCATGGTCACGGGAGAGACTAAGGTATTAGACGTCTCAGGGGGTTATATACTGGTTACAGACAGTGCCTACACACAATTTGCAAAAAAATCAAAATGGCATCAAAGTACCTTATAATTATACATTTTAATTCTAAACATTTAAAATTTTGAATTATATTATAAATATGGCTATATTATTAACTTATTTTTTGCTACTATAATTATAATTATTACAATTGATGATACAACTGATGTCTATAATATGAAGTCCTAAAAGTACAATAAAATGGATAGAGCGTGTGGAGCTATATGAGAAATTTATGCGATCACTAAACGACTTGTAAAGAGTAATTACTAAGACAAATATTTAATTACAGATAAATAAAATTGAAGTATGTGTTAGTAATTTTAAAATATAAGCTTTTTAATAAATACATATAAATTTGTGAACGCTTACAAAAAAGACACAGTTTTATTGAAGTGAAACTTCTTTAGAATCGTTGTGATTTCAAACTCGTTGAAACTAATCGTCTAATATTCGAAACTACTGGACAGATTTTGTCATAACTTTCTTTGACAGATAGCCAATATTACAAATAAATTTAAATTTAAAATAAATATTCACTATAATATTATCTATATAAATAAAAATGAACGTTGGTAAGCGCGTAACTCAAGAATCACTCAACCAATTCGGCTAATATTTTTTTTGTATTTTCCTTAAGGCCCACGGAATGTTTCTATAATAAAAAAAAAAAAAGTTTTTAAAAACTTATACAAAAAGGGTAGTTTTAATATATTTCTTTAAATATACCTATAATATTAGAATCAAAGTAGGTACTAACCAGGATGCATCGCTGTCTGTCTGGGAAAGCGATGCGAAGTCGCGAGGGAGCTTTTCATCACTTCCCTTCCTACGTTTTATAATTATTTAGAATTTTGTTACACTTTCATATACTCCTAACTTTATATGAACATTGATTTTTGGCAACATTCAACTTATATATAAGTAGATTTCTAGTCTAAGTTCGGCCCATACAAATTTGTTTTATTTTATTTATTAGGGAAACAAACAGTTCATTATAATACACTAGCGACTCGCCCTCGCTTCGCTCGGGCTCTTCCCTAGATTTAGCACAGGCAAAGCCGCGGGTTCCGGGTTCCGTTATGCATAAAAACCTGCCTCTTGAATCACTCTATCTATTAAAAATAAACCGCATCAAAATCCGTTGCGTAGTTTTAAAGATTTAAGCGTACATAGGGATAAAGGGACAGAGAAAGCGACTTTGCTTTATAATATGTAGTGATTACAAACACAAAGCTATAATTTAATTAGAAATTATGATTTTAATGTCAAAGATGTTGGTAAATTTAATTGCATACTATCTACTCCTATAACAAAACAAGCTAAATTAGTTTTTCATTATATGGTTAAAATGTTTAAATAAGATTAGTAGTTGAATATATGTTATAGTGATACAATAGGTCTGACATAATCTTTTAAGATTCAAAGACCTTTAAATCATATAGAAAGAAAAAAAAACACAAAGCAAAAAATAATAATGCATCGACCAATCAAGTTTCCACAAATTATACATCTATCTATAAATATAAGTCTAAAATTAAATAAACAATTATTGAGAACAAATAATAACAAAATTTATATATATTATGATAAAAGTTTTTACTGTTGTTGTTTATACAAACACGATGTGATTACTGTAGTTAAAAATAAATTTGGATTTATACGGTGTAACAATTACGAGTTTTGTATGATAAATAGTTGTATATCTAAAATACTTCTTATATAAATGGCCTTACATTAATCACACCTTTCCAGACCTATTCCTACTTGTGTATGTAATTTAAATACCTGCTATGTTTATTAATTTTTCCTTTAAAATTATATATTTACTAGTATTTCCCGCGGCTTGGCACGCGTTTTAAAGAGCGGAAACCAAATTCTTTCAAATTCTTTCTGAGTAGCGCGGTGTGGTACCTCGTAGAACTATCGCTCGCCATTCCCGTTTTTGCTACATTTTTCATTGATGCTCCGCTTCTATTGATCGTAGCGTTATATAATATAGCCTATAGCCTTCCTCGATAAACGGACTATCCAACACAAAAAGAATTTTTCAATTTGAACCAGTAGTTCCTGAGATTAGCGCGTTCAACCAAACAAACAAACAAACTCTTCAGCTTTATAATATTAGTAATTAGATGTTTTTCATATTATTTCAATTTGTATTTATATGCAAATAACGTTGCTCTCTATGTTTAATATGTATTAGAGCTCATTCATAAACCAAGTTCAATAAATACTAGTAGAAAGGTAATTTCGAATAAAATTGTAAAAAATAGTATTTTTGTTATTTATTACGTACTAAAAGCTCTTAACATTCTCATTTCACAATCAAATACAGCGTACTAATTCAATCGATAATCCATAAATCCGTATACAAATGAAATAACAATGAAGCCATAAAATATTATTAATAAGCGGTAACCAATTATCATTACAATCATCGCTTATATTTAGGTCAATGTTTTGATTCGACGATTTATGATCTTTCAAATAAGCGATCTAATACATGTAACGCCATCTATCTTTCAACGGGGAACATTTCGTGTTGTGTATAGATCTTAATAGATGGCAGCACTCGTTAAGAGATTTATACGCTGTTGAAGCTTTTATTTCTTACCAAAACTTATAAAACATTACAAATTAAATTACAGGTATTATTGAAATTTATAAGTTATGTTATATATTTATTCTGTGTGTCATATGTTTGATTTCTGTCTGTGGTAGTTGGAATGATATGCTATTTCTTATTTGGCCTGATTAATTTTATTTTGTAATCATATTATGCAATTGTTGATATTTTTAGTTTTTACATATTTATTTAAAAAAGTGTTTTATTTAAAAAAGTGGTTTACTTACATGAAGGTGATTTATTACATGATCTTTCTCTAAGGATCACGAGTTTGATTCTTGTTTAAATATATTCAATACTTACTTGCCTGTAAAGGAATATTTTAGCGTTTAGCTCAGTTTGTAGTGATCCTAATTCTTTCGCCAGCGGTCGCGGCTTCGAGTCCCGTTGGCATTCATGTGTTGAGCACGAATGTTTATAGTCATGGGTGTTTGTATTTATAATACGTATTTAAAGTTACCACGGATCTATATGGCGCCGTGTGTAATAATGTCCTAACACATAAAAAAGAATATACATTATATATAGAAGTCTTTATGTAATGTGTTAAATTAATAACTATAATAACAAGTATATTATGTATATATTGTAGTTATATATGTATCGCTTAAGTAAATAAAAACACAGGGTCAAATATGATAATCGAAATGTATCGCGCCGTACAGCATCTTCGGAAAGCTAATTAATAAAACTTAAGTCATAAATAAAGTGCGGGTGGCTGTTAGCAAAAACTGTTAGGATCATAAAGCTGTCAGCGGATGAGGCACTGCCTTTGTTGCGATGTAACGTCGACCGATAAATCTAATACGACAATTTGAGTTGGGCGGTACCTTCTTTCGATTTTGGCTCTAGTTCCGTATTTTGGAGTATTGATTTTAGTATGTTTTTATAATGTTTTAGTTATTAATTACACAATAATGATTAATTATATGGAAATAATTCATTTGTATTTCATATCAGGTAGGTACATTAGAGATCAGGTACTCTCATAAATTCCTACTTTAATTTTAAATTTTAAAAGTGATTATATAATTTAAATTATAATTATGCAAGAAAAATGCACTTGCCTGTATGAAATGGCTGAAAAGATTTTGAAGCGTCCTTCACTTTCTGACGTAATAAGAAGTAACTAAGTTTTCTTTTTTAGTAAAATAATTCGCCTTGAACATTTAAAACGGATAGGCACAGAAAAGATGATAGATGGACATAAGGACGGCCCCGAGCGAAGCAAGGTGAATCGCTAATTACATAATATAAGTTTAATAAAATATTCAAATTAAAACGGCCATCTGGCCAACGTGATACTCGCCAAGCTTGGCAACGCATGCTTGTTACGATAGCGGTTTTAGGTCCAAAGGAAATATTGACCATATAGGGTGTTTATGGCTTATGCATATTGAAAAATAGTAATAAGCATTATAATATTAAAATAAAGGTCTTTTTAAGTTAAATTATCTTGAACTAGCCTTTACTGCGGCTCCACTCGCGTTCAAAAGCTGAAAATCAAAAGAAATATTTTTCTCCCGTTTTTGCAACATTTTTCAATGATGCTCCGCTCCTATTGGCCGTAGCGTCATGTAAATGTAATGTAGTCTATAGCCTTCCTCGATAAACGGACTATCCAACACAAAAATAATATTCCCATTCGGACCAGTGGTTCCTGAGATTAGCGCATTCAAACAAACAAACAAATGAACACACAAATAAACAAACAAACAAACTCTTTAGCTTTATAATATAAGTATTATAGATCTAAGGGTTACCATTGAAGTAAGGTACGAGGTGCGAGACCCGAAATTTGATACCACTCGGCTACTAATCTACTACTACTCTTAATAAAATGCTACTTACTTTAAAATTGATTTTTGTCGAATTTTGACCTTACGATTTATTAATAATATTTTTTCAACATTCTTAATCATAGGATATTTTTAAGGATTTATTCTATATCTATTGGTTTACTGTAGTGTTCATGACTATTATGCTGTACTAAATAAATGATTTAATGAAACAACCACAGAATATTTAGATTTTTTTATTTATTTTGTGTCAAATAAGATTGATATACTTTTAAACTTCCTATTGATTTAAAAGTTAAGACAAAACGCGAATATTATTAATGGTCCATTTCAATAAGCTGTTTGACTAATTATGAAAAGTGATTTTAGAATAATATTTCAATACAAATTTTAAAATTTGTATGTTTTTAAAATCCAATACATAATAATTTTAACCATTGAGCTAATGTGTCTGAAGAATCAAGATGTCTCGGCATAAAATTATTACAATTATTGCTAATCACTAACGAAGAAAGCCACCAAAGACCTGAGAAGAACTGGCGAAAGAAAGTCATCGAGATGAATCTCACTTGATTTGTCCCAAACATAACATATCCACAACTAAAACCGCTGTTGTGTCTATAAAAATGACGATTTTAAAGCACAGACAATTATAACCCATAAAAATGCCCATAAAGTTCATCAACCCTTAATGAACTGTCACATGATGAGAAATGTGGGCTGAATCAATAATTACGCATGATATTTACGATCATCACCCACCCCTGAAAAACACCCTCACGCCTCAGGCGAGTCGATCCGGCCCATAAATAATAAATACTAGTGCCGTGCGTCTGCAGATAATAGTAATTTACGGGTTACCATTGCCGTCATGTCTTTGCCAACTAGATCGACGTTAGGGACTTTTATGAATGCTCTGTGGTGCGTCCATTTTTGAATTTTTAAAGCTTTTAAGAGCTTTTTTCTGTAAATACAATAAAATATAATAGGTTAGTTTATAGTTAATACGACTTTTATATTGTATTTATAAGATATTATGTATATAAGAAATTATCTAATTCATTACACGCGCAGTCAAGTAAATTTACTATATAGTCTGTTTGTTATGTTAATATAACAACTTGTTACTAAAAAACTTACGTTTAACGTTAGTTTACGCTGAAAAAATTAAATCAGCCCTAAACGCTTCCTCCTTACACTAGCATATGAGAAAAAAAAACATATTTGTATGATTAGAGTTTGAAACAAGAGATTTATATGTATCTGGCACGCTTTAAAGAAGAGAATTGAATTGAATAAATAAGTACCTTGTGTTTAATTTGATTTGATAATAATGATCCCTTTAAAATATACAAATAATGTCATAAATCATTAAAGCTTTACGTAGAGTAAGATAAAAATCATTTTTACCTACCTATTTTTATATAGATACTTATACAATAATCTTGTAATACATTTGATAAAGCATTTAAATATTAAAAATTGAGAAATAAGTTCAAAGTTTTAGAACTTTCTTTTTCAATTTTTTTATTATTTTGCGTTTATTTATCACAAAAGCGACAGTATAAAATTTATACGAGCCATATCATTTTAATTTCGATATGATAGGTAACGATGTCAAAAGCCTTATTTATAGGCTCTAGTCAAGTCAACCCGCTCCCCCGTCCCGATAAACCGAAGTTACTGAGTTCACGCCCAAATTTTAATAATAATATATCTTTGTAATTTATTCGCACCGCGAGGCGACAGCGTTTGTTCCTATTTAAACGTCGATCGACTTTGAGTTATGCTTCGAACTTTCATGGATTCAGAGTTGCAATTTTGTAATGAGCCTTACAAAATTATAAAAAATGTCTTATTTTGAAATTTAAAATGGTTTTATATAGTACTTATTATATACATATCTATTTTCAACTTGTATCCCAATTTCATAATTGACATTTATATACCAATTCTATTTGCATAAGCATTTTATCTATGAAATATATAATATGTATTAAAAACCTTATTTTACAAGGAAAAAAACTCCACTGTTGAAATACAACATGATATTTTGAAAAATTCAATTATTAATAGTGTAGTCTGAACTCTATCTTATTTGCAATCATTAGACAACTCGCAGATAGATATTACGATACATATTTGGTTAAAATTTGAACTGTATTAGTTGAAAAAGAAAATATTTGGTAATAAATAAAGCGACGTGAGATCAAACTGATATCTTAATACCATCAGATACTGGCAGCGGAGCCTGGCTTCCGCCGTAAATCAACAGCCTATCGCGGTCATTAGTGAATTTATATTTTCATAACAGACATAGATTGTTTTGTATAGTTACCATTCGATTCTGTATACAATCTATACTAGTATTATAAAGCAGAAGAGTTTGTTTCTTTGTTTGGTTGAACGGATTTGATTTGATGATGATGATTCCTATTGGTCGTAGCATGATGTAATATAGCCTGTAGCCTTTCTCGATAAACGGACTAGGTATCCAACACAAAAATATTTTTTCAATTCGAAACAGTAGTTCTTGAGATTAACGCGTTCAACCAAACAAACAAACAAACTCTTCAGCTTTATAATATGTATTTATAGATTTTTATTAAATAGCGCCATCTAGGTAAATAATGTAACACTTTATTGATTTTACGTTTATGGTCTTTGACCATACCAGTGCTGCCATCTTAAGTTTAAGCTCTGTACTTCGTAGAGTTTAGTGCAATTATTTGATTTATAGGTTGGTGTTAAAATTTTAATATTCTAATTTATTATGTAATTTTTGTGTTAAATAATTCATTAAGTTGATCTTAGAAAATAAGATTACAAAAATATAATCTTATGGTTATAGGCCATAGTGATAGGCTCTTAAATGTAGTGACACCTGTTGAGAGGTTTGGTAGTTAATAAAGTTACATCAATATTATATTTTTTTAAGTTTAATCACATTTTAAGCATTGGCTTTAAATATTTTATAAACTTTTAATTATATTATATTCAGTTTAATTTTTTATCATAATACGTAGCGAATTATGTACATCTATACTAATATATTAAAGCTCAAGAGTTTGTTTGGTTGAACGCACTAATTTCCAGAAGCTATTCTTAGATATTTATGTTGTGTGTGTCTATTATTTATGTTCTAATTGAAGCATTTTTAAGTGTTACATAGCTATTTATCGAGGCAGCCTATAGACTATATAAAATTATATGGTAAAAGAATAATATTATGTAAAATCTAAGAATTTGGTTTCCGGTTTTTTAACACGGGCGGAGCTGCGGAAACTACTAGTAGGTATCATATAAATATTAAAAATTGAATTTGCAACAGTGAATAAAAGGCTTTATATATTTTAAAGTGATTTATTTTTATTTAGTTTTTGTTATGTCAATTTTATGATGATTTTTTCATTAATATTCTCATAAATCCCAGAAAGTATAATAAGTAAGTAAACAAATGAAAATAATTACTCATATACTAACATGATGTATGCGTACGCATACAGCCGCTAGATGGCATCTGAGTGCCATACTTACGTTAGCGCTGACCGCGTTATTTATCGCACCATTAAAGCAGACCCTTAAATCATCATGTGTCCCTTCACTTTTAAACCCTTAGCCCTTATTACAAGTAAGTAGAGTACAAATTGAAACACCTCGTACGTGCTTAATGAATGGCAGACGCGAATTTTTTTCTTTTTAAGAAATTGTTCAGAGAGCACTTAGCAAGAAAATCTATTACAGTGGGAATAAAAATGAAGTATTGTCACAGTGTGACTTAACGATGTAAGTTTTGTGGTTTGAGCCATAATTTTTGGTGAAACACGCTGTATAAGTAGTGTAATAATAAATAAATAATTTAAATATGTTGGGATATCATTACAACAGCGCCATCTAGTTCCGTGGTAAGCTACGAGGCTTGTGTTACGAAAATTTTAAATTCATACATATTATAAATATAAATACCTACTCATGACTAGAGTACAAATATTCGTGCTCAACAAATAAATCATCCTTCGGGACTTGAACCCGCGACCGCTGGCGCACAAAGCAGGGTCACTACCAGCTGAGCCAAACTGTACGCAGTAAGAGCTTTACAATCATAATATCAATATTATAAATAAGAGATTTTGTTTGTTTGTTGGTTTATTTGACATAAATCGTTCTTACATTTAACTGAAACGCAGATTTATGTAAATAAACTACAATATAGTAATTTATTTTTGTTTTTTTATTTAAGGATTTGAATTATTTATTTAGATGTGTTTTAATTAATTAAAACTGTATCATGGTTGATACATAGATCTTGTTTGTATATAAGAGAGATTATACCTTATACATAATATGTTTACAACAATAAATTAGAACATTACCTACCCAAGCCGGGCGAGAAGTTAATAGATTGTTATAAAGAGTATTCTTGAAGAGTTTAATGTACTATCTAATATAGAATCAAATTAATTTGTTTGCATTAAATTAATCAGGATTTATCGTTTTTCACTAAAAATATGTACCATATCGTTTAATTAATTTGTAGAATATATAATAATCTTATTATATCAAGAGGCACCATGTAATACCTAACTCATGTTCAAAATATAACGTTGAGATAAAATAATAAACAAAGTATCAAACAAACTCTAAATAAGAACAAAAGATGAGAAAAAGGGCCGAATTAGAATTAAGGCAGCCCTTTACTTAAATATAAAATGTGACAAACGCAAAAAGCCAACAATGCGCATATATTTGGGTATTATCGTCTTGACAAAAGGTTGGAAAGTACGCACGTATCGTTATCACTGCCCTCTACCCTTACGTTTGGGGTGACTTGGTTTTATTAAGTCATAAGCGCCCTTATAGAAAAAGTAATAACTTATTTTCTTAATATATAATAATTTTTAATGTTACCATAATAAGTATATTCTTTAAACCCTAATATGTACTAGTACTGGCTGTTTGTAGATTGTTATCTATTATCACTGTTATCAGTAAACTTTTTGATTTGCATTGGATTGATAATTAAGGCCTCTCAGAAGTTAAAACACTCAAAAACATACAAAATTTCGTATTCAATATACCTACCTAATATTAATACAAAAGTATCCAAACCTACCTACCTTCATATAAGATTTTTATTAATTAAATAAATAAATAAATATATTACAACAGCGCCATCTTGTTCCGTGGTAAGCTACGAGGCTTGTGTTACGGATACCAGATAGTTGACTACTACATATTATATAAGTTTAAATACATACATATTATTATAAATATACCAATTATATTTTTTTTAAATTCGTGGATATAATACTAACTTTGGCACCTATCAATAACCACTCACCGCTTTTAATTCGCACCACACAGCTACTCTATAGCGAGAATTATCAGAAGTCGTTCAAATGATTTATGTACACAATTATTGGGTTATTCAGGTACGGTGTTTTGCGAGTCGATCCCGTTCCGATAGGAGACAATGAGGTTTCATTTAATGGTGTTTTGAAGGCTTTAGACTCGTTGTTTGAGATGTATCGAATATACTGCCCCTGTATTATGCGACGACTTACCATCACTTCACTCGGGTTCAACCCTAATTTTGTGAGTCCTTACTCCCGGTCATCTATGTGTACGCTAAAAATTATGCAAAATCTAACTGTTTAAGGGTGAAGGACTGATATAATATATATGAAACTGCCTCGTTCGTGTAGTGGCAAGTATGTATGGCTAAACATCGGGAAGTCCTGGATTCGAGTTCTGGATGTAGATCTTTGTTTAGAATTTAGATAGCCTCAGTTACGGTCAGGAGTTAGGAAGTTGGCACTATTTCTACCCCGTGTCTTGAAGAGTACGTAAAGTCGTTGGTTCTGAGCCTTAGCTTTCCCTGGTTGAGTTGTTGTTTCATCAGAGTATGACAGTGATAGGAATAGAGAAACTGGACCGACGGAGTCGTAATTGGAGGCCTAAAGATTTCAAACTTGCGCTACGCGGATGATACTACTCTTTTCGCGTCTAGTGCTCGTCATTTGGAAGAGCTTCTCCAAAAAATGGAGAATATCAGTCTTGAGTATGGCCTTAAGCTTAACCGCAGTAAGACCAAAGTAATGATTGTCGACCGCAAAAATAACAACTTGCCGGAAATTACTCAGATCGCGAACTGCCCAGTGGTCCAATCATACATTTACTTAGGAGCTTTGATCTCGAATACTGGAGGTTGTATTGATGAGATCAAACGACGCATGGCGATGACTAGGTCAGCGATGGACAAGCTGCAAAAAATATGGAAGAACCGCAAAATAACCAAAGCCACTAAGACCCGGCTAGTTAAAACACTTATATTCTCCATATTTCTTTACGCCTCAGAGACGTGGACCCTAAGAGAGAGCGAGAAAAAGAGGATAGACGCGCTCGAGATGTGGTGCTGGAGAAGGATGCTAAGAATTCCCTGGAACGCATTCAGGAGTAACATTTCAATCCTCGAGGAACTCGGCATCGAACAGCGTCTTACCTTTACAGTTCAGGCTCGAATCTTAGCTTTCTTTGGTCACGTTTCTAGACGTAATAATGTAGCCATTGAACGCATTGTGGTGCAAGGAAAGGTAGAAGGCACTAGAGCACGAGGGAGATCGGCAATGAGGTGGACGGACCAAGTCAGAACAGCAGTAGAGTTACCACTGCATGAGTGTTCAAGATTGGCAATCTCCAGAGAAGAGTGGAGGCGTATAGTCGAACGGGTCATAAGATCTACATGATTACCACGACCAGTCTGTCAAGACTGTACCGACCAAGAAGAAGAATGCGTTCCTAGATCATTCATCTCCTATAGACACCCATTTGAGCAAATTCAGGACCAAGCGCTAGTTATTTATAAAATATCTTATATTATCGTTTCTTTTTATAAAATAATATATCTCTAACACATACGCCCGTCCGTCCGTTACACAGCTTGCAATATCCTAGAGGGACTTTCAGGTGGAAATCTAAAATCTATCACTGTCCGGATTGCTCCCGCTGCATAAATCCCACAAGTGTAAGACAATTTTGACATATCATTGATCCAAACGGGTTTCATATCAACACCTTCCTGTCTCTCAAGGGACGTCAGCAAAACTATCGCTCTATGAAAGTAATGTTGCAAGCCATAGATCGTTTCCATTGCCGAATAAGTTGACTTGCGTACAATTTTCGCCATAACAGCGCGGTAATGTATTGATGCCAATGGATTTCGTACTCCATCTTATAACATAGGATATGCATCGTATAACTAAAGTAAACGACGTATGTGCTATTCGAATTTGTAGTCAAAAATAAACTTTGTGACAGTACAATACGATTGACTTTCAGTTGACTTATAAATTATTTGGGATATTTAGGAGTTATCGAAGGAGTAGATAGTTTGAAAGACAGGTTCTATCAAGCAGTGACAACTACATATTGTGTTGTGTATTTTATTCGGTAGGTGTTACTTTACTTTGAATAGGTGCTACAGAGTTAGCTTTATCGTACAGTACAGTCGATGGAATAAACGGGCTTTATGTTGTTTAAAATAAGAGCTATTTTGCTTTATGGTGTATACCATGTGGAAAGGTGTACGTAAACGAATGTCGCACATGCTTCACAAATGTTGACGATATATCTCTTGTTAAACATCGAATTGTGATGCGATCTAACATCCTATTTCGTATCACCGAATGTATACTAGTTGATTGGTATTCAACTTCGTTGTTAATATTAAAATTTATCATTTATTGCTTAGATATTTTGACCTGCCTCGAACAGAAATTGATTGAAATTGATTTAAATTCTATTTAAATATTGTTTAAAGATAAAATACTATAAATCATTAAGATATCACGAAGAACTATAAAATCAAGTTTTTTAAATAAAAAGCCAAGAAACCACAGTATCACTAAAAGGACCTTAATATTTCTCAAATGTAACTAAAAGTTTAGTGAAGAGAAATATAAATACTCGTATATGCAAAATCACAACTTTAAATTACCATGTCAACTTTAATTATGTGCACAAGATTAGAAAAAGGTGCATCTTGAGCATTGCATCAAAACCATTAAACTTTAAAATTATCTTAATTTCTCAATTAAGACGATATTGAATTCAAAATTTAAGATCTTCACGTTTTATGTTTGCTTTTTATCAGCGATTCTTAAATTGTCGTCTGCGGAACTCTAGGGTTCTGTGGAAGGGTATAGGGGTTTCTATCTAAGACATCTTATGAAATCTATCTAGCATGTCATTCAGAGTCAGTAATTTCAAAGATTAGTTGGAACAAACAGTCAGACAGACAAAAATGTTAAAAAATGTGTTTTTCTTATAAGTACCGTATATAATAATTATACATAATATTAATAAGAACCTACTATGTTGTTACAAATAGAAATATTAATTTAATTTTATTATTATTTTTATATTATTACTCTATAATCTACCAATTTTAATTTATAATTTGTTTCTATACCTAAGTTAAACAAAAAAAGTATTCTAACTACAACACAACCAGTTTAGTTATTCTCACTATTTGATCCCCTGATTGATTTTGGTTGCGTGGCTAAATTTAAAAACCGCTGCTCTAGACTAATCTATATTATAAATACCAAATGTTATCCAAATTATAAAAAAAACTGACTATAAATTTTTAGTTATCAGATCGTAGTAACAATTTAATAAATAACCCTTTCGGTTTGTTTCAAATTAATAATAATACGAAATAAATCAATAAGAATGGAACTTCAGAACGGGCGGTGAATGATTTGTTGTAAGGTGAGCTTGGTTTGCTGGTGTTGCTCGATCGAAGTGTTTTAATAGTTTTTGCTGAAACTGAGTTTATTTAACAGTTAAAGTTAAGAAATCCAGTTATGTATATAAGAAATAATATATTTCTTTAGTGCTTACCTTGATATTATATCTAGATATTTTTCTGTTTATAAATGATACTATCATTCATGTCAAATATTCGCGTAAACCTAAGAAAGTAATATATTGCTGTTTAGTCAATGAAAATGTTACTTATCGTTTGACAAAAATAAGTATATGACTAACACGCTACATTACACTAGTTGGCTAAGTATATACAAAAAATTATACTAAAATAAATGCCACTGAAAATACGATTTGATACTATTGTGTTATAGGAATAGCTAAACAGTTTATAATAGATAAATAATTTTGCTGTATGTACTATTCAAGTCAGAATAGGAATGCTCTGTCAAATTTTACCTTTAATCCTAGACCTAGAGTCTAGGTCTACATATTGTAAGCCATTTACACTCATTAAAAATACCGTATATTTCCCTAATTATTTTACTGTTTTGTGTTTAGTAAAATAATTAAAATAAAATTTCTATATTATTCAACAAGTATCAAAACTGGTCAGTCTGTATAGAAACTAGTGCTATATCAGTGGTATCGTGTTAAGTCTAGATGTTCCTCAATAAAGTGCAGCGATCAATTCCGATGTAAAGGTTGTATGACGTGTGACTAAGTTATTGTAATTAATATTATGATGATGGAATTATATTATAAAGCTATATACCGCGGATTTGTCTGTATTTTATTTTTATACTAGCGACTCGCCCTCGCTTCTCTCGGGCTCTTAACTAGATTTAGCACAGGCAAAGCCGCGGGATCCGCTAGTTATGCATATAAACCTTCCTCTTGAATCACTCTATCTATTAAAAAAACCGCATCAAAATCCGTTGCGTAGTTTTAAAGATGTAAGCGTACATAGGGATAAAGGGACAGAGAAAGCGACTTTGTTTTATACTATGTAGTGATGCTAGATAACTAATTTGTTATTGAACATACAATTCTTATTACAGGAATCGAACCAGCAACCACTATCATTGTAAGTTATTCTATTTATTTCATACATATTTCAGTTTCATTTCAAAACTACACAAAATACAAGTGCGACCTGCCTATCAGGTAAATCACAGCGTCAGCTTGTAGTGACAGAAGGTAGCGGTTGAATTTTGATGCGCGCCCATTTCATATAAAATTCTTTTTAGATAAATAACAAATCGATGTTCGATGCTGACATTATTTCGGCATTTGGCTCAGTGGTTAACGAACACTTTTTAATATTATTGCGAGTTTGATTCTAGCTGTATTAATATTAGCCTTTGGTTTTGCTTGCAAATATTATACATAGTGTCTTTTTTAATGTTTTTTCTTCAAAGCCTGATTTTTGCTGATATTTTCATGTAAGCAAACCTGCATATCGGAGAGAACTTAGCAAGTTTCCGAAAAAATATGTGAAGTTCGCCTACACACCGACTCATGTAACTGATTTTCCTACTTTTGAAGGGTGGGCCGTTCCCAACTGTGGGACAATAAAAGGACTGAATATGATTGTTTTAAATGCATATAATATGTAGGTACACAACGTACATACGTTAATTATTGTAATGGCCCCAACACTTTAAATTTTATGTAAATTTTCTAGATTAAGTTACCGAAACAAGTAATGAACAATAACAGAGTCATTTAGTTAAATTTAAAATTACTTATTAAAAAAAAATTATAACATATTCTTATACGAATCATTGATTCCAAATGGGATTTAAGCAAATGGATACTAGATGGCGCTAGTTGCATCATTATTAAAAGCTAGTAATATTTCCGATACATTTTATTTATTATATTTTAACTACTATTTTGGTAAGATTTGATTTAAATATGAAAGCTTATATTCATAATAAATTTAATACATAGTTTTGCCTTTATTTTCTCTTCCACAGTTTTATTTTATATAAATTTTAATACTTTAAAACCATTTCGGAGGCTTAAAGTTAGGTAATTTTATAATGTAATAAATAGCAAGAAAAATATAAAAGAAATATTCAAAAATAAATAATCTCTGATGTCATTATGTAAGGTATTGGTTATATACTAATGGTAACACATCTTATAAATTATAATTAACTTAAATGTTTAATTATTTAAACTCAATATAATAAAAAAAAACTATGTAGTTAATAATTATGATAAATGCATAACAAACCTAATCACCCCAAAGATAGAGGAAATAATGAATATAGTAACTTGTCCGACTACATTGATAGAATATCGTAGTATGAGGGTTCATCATGGTAACTCCTCAGGCAAGAGACGTCCACTGCAGGATATAAGCCTCCCCTAAAGATTCCCATGTCTATGATTCTCAAGAAATATCGATCCCTCCCATGGGAGGTCTAACCATGCTTTGCTATCCCTTGAAGGGGTAAAAAACCAGTTATAGCTTTTCAATATGTTGTTGTTCCATTTAACAAGGCAGTTGTGGCCCAGCGGTAACATTCCGCTTGTATAAGCGAGTGATGTGGGTTCTAATTTCGGTCTCGCACTTCTGATATTTTCATGTGCGAATCATTTCTACCGTGATTACCACTCGTCTTACGGTGAAGGAAAACATCATGGGGAAACTGCATGTCTGAGAAAAACCTACCAAATTTTCGAAAGACATGTGAAGTCCGCTAACACGCTCTAGGCCAGCGCGGTGGAGTATGGTCTGATCCCCCTCGTACTGAGAGAGGCCCGTGACCAGCAGTGGCACGTTTAAAAGAACTGAAGTATAAGTAATTAAAAATATATAATTTTAACTATATAGTTTTCAATTTTTTATAACATTAGTTAACGAATCTTTTTATATGGTTCAAAAGATTAATGGGTTTTGAAGGCGTGACCATAACATATGAATGATGGGCGTAGTTTGATTTATTCAACCATTTATCAGTTATAGTTAGAATAAGAAGTTCTAGCATTTCCTATAGCAATAAATTATGTATCGGTAAAAACGAACATATGGTATAAAATTTATTTTTAGTATTACCGGTCAAAGTTAAGTGATTTATTTTTTCTATTTGTTACTCAATATGTAGGTAATTTGTGTTTTCAAATCAATATCTATACTAATATTATAAAGAGGAAAGATTTTGTTGTATCATCTATACTAATATTATAAACGCGAAAGTTTGTAAGTATGGATGTATGGATGTTTGTTACTCTTTCACGTAATAACTACTGAATGGATTTTAATGAAACTTTACAATAATATAGCTTATACATCAGAATATCACATAGGCTACAATTTATAAAGATATTGTGTGAATTGTCCAAAATATGACGATAAGTATCAAGTAAGTAGTAAAAAATCTACCATCTGCGAGCTATTCTGGCGTGCGCTGCCAAAACCGCTAGAGTTATACATATGTAATGTATGATGGAAATGTTTATCTTAACAAGCGACTCACCCTCACTTCGCTCGGGATCGTCCCTAGATTTAGCGCGAGCGAAGCCGCGGGTTCCACTAGTACATTATATTGTTTCAATGCAATCAAACAATTATTTGTTTGCATTGAATAGGTTCCGAAACTACTGAACCGATTTGAAAAATTCTTTTACTGTTGGGGCGGTCACGACTAGTAGGTATATAATATTTAAAAAAAAAATAGGGATCCTTACCAAAACTTCAATAATGTAACCCAAGGTAGCTAAGTTAGTTTATTTATAAAATTGTTTAATAGCACTTTTTAATACTATTATTTACTTACTATCCCTAGAGTGAATTAAGAACTTATTAGCTTTTCCCATGGCTCTAAAGGCTGAAAACCTTCCGTTTTTGCAACATTTTTCAGTGATGCTCCGCTCCTATTGGTCGTAGCGCGATGTAATGTAGCCTATAGCTTTCCTCGATAAACGGACTATCCAACACAAAAAGAATTTTTCAATTCGGACCGGTCGTTCCTGAGATTAGCGCGTTCAACCAAACAAACAAAAAAAGAAACAAAACAAACTCTTCAGCTTTATAATATTAGTATAGATATAGAACCAACCTAAAGTCAACTAACCACCAAAGACCCCTTGACCTATTGATTAATAATATAATTATTAAATATCTGTAATCTGTTTGAAGTAAAAAAATCTCTTATTGTCGCCTAAAATGAGAAATGTGCTTTAAACTCTATGAAACAGAGTTATAAAATAGGGTAAAGTACTCTTAGTCTTCCAAGATTCCGTTTTACAATCTATCCAATATTGCTAAATTTCATCAAAATCTTTTGTCCTAAAAGATATTTATTGTAAGTAGTATTTATCCTCCCATTTAATCTATACATTACAAGTTAACTTCAATCAATTTCTTTTCACTTATTACCATACAATTGTGTAACAGTAGTTTTTACTCGAACGTAGTAATAGTACAGTTATTCTTTAATAAATCATACCAACAATAGATCGTTAAGTGTTGGTTTTTTATAAGAATTACAAAAAACTAGTCATTCTCCCTGGTTTTTTCTAAGAGTATTGTAGTATTAACAAATTAGAGGTATAATGTACGTATTTATGTTTACTTGTGTTTCTGTTTCAGTAGCATGTTCGGCCGTGCCAGAAGTCTTGGGTTTGAGTTCCAGGTGAAGCCAAAGTTAGTTATTATATGTTTTACTTATATAAAAGTCATGTAATTACTTCAATAAAGTGAAATTTTCAAAGTCAATAGACCCTTATTATCTTAAGTATTATTTAAAAGGTATTTTTTAGTAAATAAATATGTTGGGACATTTTTACAACAGCGTCATCTAGTTCCGTGGTAAGCTACGGCTTGTATTACGGATACCAGATAGTTGATATACTATCTATACGCATATAAATTTTAAATACATACATAATATAAATATTAACACCCATGACTGGAGAACAAACATTCATACTCAACAAATGAATGCCCCCAGCGGGAGTCGAACCCGCGACCGCTGGCGCAGAAAGTAGGGTCGTTGTCTAATTTATCTATAAGTAAACTTTAACTTCATACTTACAACTTTTTCTATCATTATCATATATAATATACATAAAATACAAAAGAACATCCCTATTCATAAATAAAATAACTTAATATCTCCAAAACGATAAACATGTACAATAATAAATCTATCAAACTTATAACAATTCTCAATTAAACGATTGTTTCAAATTTCTCTGACGTATGGGAACGTCCTTTCTAGTCAGTAATTAAGATAGCAATAAATAACTTGGAGGCGGACGGTAAGGCTTGGGATAGATAGGGGAGTTTGTAATTTTACTAAATCAAAATATATGTATAAATTAATATAATAATTCATAATTTAATACAAATTTAAATAAAATCTATACTAATATTATAAACGCGAAAGTTTGTAAGTATGGATGGATGGATGTTTGTTTGTTACTCTTTCACGTAAAAATTACTGAATGGATTTTAATGAAACTTTACAATAATATAGCTTATACATCAGAATAACACATAGATTACAATTTATAAAGATATTGTGTGAATTGTCCAAAATATGACGATAAGTGTTAAGTAAGTAGTAAAAATCTACCATCCGCGAGCTATTCTGGCGTGCGCTGCCAAAACCGCTAGAGTTACACTTATGTAATGTATGATGGAAATGTTTATCTTAAACAAGCGACTCACCCTCACTTCGCTCGGGTTCGTCCCTAGATTAAGCGCGAGCGAAGCCGCGGGTTCTACTAGTTATTAATATTATTACATATTAATTTGTTATTGTTTTGTTTATTTTTGTATATTTTTCTCTAATAATAAGGAAAACGCAAAATATTATGCCAGTGTCACATTTTGTGAGAACACAAACGAGTTTGATTCGCTTAGTTTTTGTTTTAAATTAAATATCTGTAATATTATTATAGCAAATGCTAAAGATAGAATACTGTTTGACGTTTGCTAAGATTTTCTTTTTAATATCCGAGTGTATAGTGCATAGTCTTGGCCTAGTAGTCGATTCGTAAGCGAAGCGAGGGCGAGTCGCTAGTTAAATATAAACTTATTCTATCTGAAATGTCATATAAGTTATAATCTCAGCATATAATAGTCGAGGAGTCCATGTATTCATCTCTCAACATTAAATCATGTCGGTCTCCAAGTGACATGACGTTGGGAACTGTTAATTGCTATAAACATAGGAATTTTCGTTCAACGCAAGATTTACGCTACCATATAAGGGCCCTCATTCGTCCTGAATGTTATTTGGTACTATTCTAGTTCGTATCAAAACTTTTCGATGCAACTATATAGAATTACTGTGTTAGAAGTTTTCACTCAACTCTACTTAGCTTCTTATTATGTACCTACGCGTTGTTCCTTCTAAATTCTAAGTTACTTTCGCTGTTACTGTGATTAATCATACAAGAGTATTAATTATTTTCTCACCTTTAATATTGAACAAAAACAACTGCAAAAAACGGAAATAAGACTGCAAATAAAAAATAATAATATGTAAAATACACGAATTAGCAAACCCGACAATCAGTGCTAGTATCGAAACAGATCTGATATGGAAAGCGTTAAATAACAATTCCAAAGAATGTCATAACGTCTTACAAATTCGTACCTCTTCACAAATATGTGGCCATAATAATAAAAAAGTACAAGAAATCTCGTTTAACGCACTCGTCGAAACAAACGGACCACCAGTGTTTTTATATTTAATTAGTTTACTTATAGTCGAAAAATTACAAATTAAACAGCGTTAATAATATAACATTGATAATTTAAAAGCAATTGAAATTCGATACGAAATTAAATATTATTTCGCGGATCCTTGAACGTTATAATTAACCCACATTTAGTGAGTGCAATTGTGTATGGGTGACAACGCAGATTTGGATCGAAATTGAAAAAAATCGATGCTGTAAATTATATATTGGCAAGCCCTTTTTATCTACTTTAGAACATATAAGTTATAGATTTTAAGTCCTGGATCTGTGTCTTAACCTGGGACCTAGATCGTATAAAACAAATATAATTATTAGGTTAAGAAACTCGCAGTACTAGTCAAAAGTTGGGAAGTCCACAGTACGGTACAGTACAAACGCGTACTTGACAAATCGCTCATGGTTGATCTCTTTCAGAATATGGTAGATTATTACCGATATTTGGAACTAAAAGTCAAAGATATTGCACTTGATATAACGGCATATTCTTGAACTATAATATATCTTTAAAACGCATTCGAAATCAGATACTAATATTTTGTTTACATATATAACTTTGTTATCAAGATACGCTGAATGGATGAATCTGGTGTTAAGATACAATAGAGAACTTATCTTAAGTTCATTCTTCTTCTCCCTCCGTACGAGGGGAATCAGGCCATAGTCCACCACGCTGGCCTAGTGCGTTTTGGCGAACTTCATATTATGTCTTTCGAAAACTTGCTAGGTTTTCTCAGACATGCAGGTTTCCTCACGATGTTCAGAAGTCCATTACTTGTAGCTTATTGTATCCCTATATAAAGACGTAAATGTTACATTTTTTTACTGATACTATTTTACTATATTGATTTTCTATACTCATTTACTGGTAAGAAATACTTTAGTTACCATCCGTACGTAGTTTGTTGTGTTAAAAATTCAGCCCATTCTTTCATCGAATGATAAAATTTAACGATCCTACTCTCGGGGCGCTTTGCTTTCCACTATTGACACTTGACTGACCTGATTGGTGTTCGTTTCCATTATACGTCTTTTAAAATTATCCGAGAAAAAATGTAGAGCAAAACTACTAATATAAATTAATATTCCGCACCAAAAATTAACATTAACATTCCTCACCGATAAATTATTAAATTCACTTTTTTATTCAATCAAACTTTTTCGTGGGTCTTTTTAAATATTAGATACTTTCGCATAAAAAAAAATTGAAAATAGATTCTATAAATTTGGAACTTAAAATGAAAAAAGTGTAGTTAATAATGGTGAATAAAAAATTAAATCTATGGACAGTGGAAACGCGACCGGCGCAAGCGCATCAAAGAGACATTATTAAAAGTAAACTTTTATGATGCGCAGCTTTGTGAAAGGTTTCGCACTTCGTAATTTTTTAATGATAACAAGTGAGAGGTAGGGAAGCTATTACCATAAGAATATTTAACTGTATGTATCATTTTTCTCAGATTTCATCAATTGTATTTAAATATTTTTGATTATATTCTTACCTTCGAAATTCGTTTGACAAAGATTCACGATTTCTTGGTAATCCACATTTAGAATCCAAATGAAGATATGTGAGAAAATTTGCATGAAAACGTTAACAGGCTACTTAATGGCCTTATGGGGTCATATAGGTTCTAAGGAAAAAAATTAGTAAAAATAAATATCAATAGATTGCATAAGATTTATCGATTTATAGTAAAAGTTTGTGTACTAATAAATGAATCCCATAAAGGCATGGTGTCGAAGAATTGGACACAGGAACATGAGTCATCCAGCTGTGAGATGATCTGACGATGTAACAGGGATTTTGTGCTGGTTCTTGGCGATCAAAGGCTGTAACTTAGCGGTAATAAATTAGAATGAGATATTACGGATTGTAAGTTTCTTAGGCGAGATCGAACGTCTTAGGGATTAAGAATATGACATTACACAATGTTGCCAACATTACGGTAAAGCGTCTTATATCACATAGGTTTGAAAGAATTGCCATCTCAAAAAATTATTAAAAGTACTATATTTAGCTAATTTCATTGAATACATATTCAGATATCAATATATAAAATCATATCGTTTTCATCCACCACGAAGTACGAACCTTATTAACATTCTAAGCAAATGTTTCTATTTCAAACGTAATCGGTTAAATACATTAAACTTTACCGTAACTTGCAGGTAAAGGGGTGTGCCTGTATCACCCAGGGATATATTTATTATATTTCATTTGGACTCCTAATTATTAGTTATGAGAGAAGTTAGGAGGTTTAATTCTGATTGATGTGATTTTCGGTCGGGTTTTGTCACTTTTAATATATGATTCGCGTGTTTTTAAGGTTATTTATAACCAGATGTATGCATGTGCTATTTTAAATTTAAATTCAAGGAAGATTTAGTATAAAAATTGAATTAAAAAACCTGGATTCGTTAATTGGACTTATTTCTCTTGTTAATTTAAATATAGCTACTTTATTTTTTGTAAAGTTATAGGTATACTTTTTTATTATTATTGGGTACTTACGTTGTTAAATTGTTTTGAAGTTAAGAATGAAATATAAGTTATAATTATCTACCTTATGACACAAATAGACATGAGGAATATTTTTTAGGCGTGATTTAAGTAAATTCCATACGAAAGATGTTGTTTCATTTAGTTTTTAGCTTCGACTTGTATATATATTTTTATAGAGTGCACCATCGTTGAAAATTTTCTTATCTTTACAGAACCGAAAACCACGAACCATTATTAAAAGTAAAACTAAAATTGAACTGTCAAAAGTCATAGATTAAAAATGGCGCGCGCGGGAAACCGCGGCGTCATCGATTGATTCTTTTGTTTTAAAAGACAATAAAGACAATAGGCGACGGAATCCCTCTTAATGCCTCAATTTGATCATTCAATTAAACGCCAATGGAAAGAAAAGAGGTTTAAAGTGCTAAATCCTTATAAATCAAGTATAATTACCTAGTGGGCTTTTTTCGATTTCAATTTATATCGGGTGGGAATCAAATTAACTTGTTTGGACTTTTCATTTTCATAGCCAGCGAATTTTTGTGATTTATATTATAGATAACAGAGATTTATGTATTTACCTTAAGTAGGTAACCGCGGTATTTTCATTGAAAAAAAAACAAATAAAAAGTACATGTCATTAAAAAGTACATGTCATTAAAAAGCTTCTAGGTAATAAAATAAATAATAAACAATCAACATTTATACAATTTCTTTTATGTACATATATTACGATAATATTTTGAATGCTTTTCCTGAATTAAGTTCTAAAGCTACATCGCATAAAGAGTAACGACGCTAACGTTAATAACTTATACTAATACAGCATTTACATACAATAAAAATCGACTAAGCCCCTATTTTGAACACGACTTAAAAAGCCACAATATTTTAATACTATACATAGATAATTTAATCAGCGCAATTAAAGCCATCAAGCACAAAATTGGTGTCCAAAAGCAAAACTACCCAACGCATAATGAATTAAAGCAGTATTTAGTTCGTCCAGGGGGAGGGAGACACCCCATCGGCCATTCCGTAATTTTATCGGGTTATAAATTTGAATTTGTATAATGCCGGCATTAACGCATGATTTATATAACTTGACTCCGCTAAGATTTCAAAGATGAAAAACAATAAATTTTGTACCCGTAACTATTGCGTTTAATGGGAATGCCGTTGGCAATTGTGTGGATGTGGCGTTAGGAATGACAATTGTAGTAATATGGCTGTGCTTTTGAGCTGGTTCTTAATTTAGTAGGCGTTAGGTTTCATTTTCGTACTTACTATTAAAATATTTTTACACGCTTTATACAGATTGAGTAAGTTGAAACAAAATATTAAGAATCGATAGCTAAAATGCAGCGTATAATTACGTCTATGTTATCTATATTATATTTATTTCATTACAGTCGTATCTGAAATACACGAAAGTGTGTTTGTTTGTTTTTTATTCGTATGGCGTATTTGTGTTGAAATAGTTGAAAGGCTGCAAAATGATTTAGGTTACTATTTATTATGGGAGACCATAAGCACTCACCATATTACACAGTTGTATGTATCATATAATAATTCTGATTCTATCAAATAGACTATTCCACATTCTGCATTAAAATATACCTTGAAACACGAGCGAAGTGAGGGTAAGTCGTTAACTTATACTTTTTGGTTATAAAGAATATAACTTACTAATAATATCATTAATATTAATACCAACATATAGTTATGAAACCTGATAAAGACAAAAAAAAACCAATTAAATACCTACTTTTAAGCGTCGCAGCCATATAGTGCTATCCACAGAAAGTTGACGACTTTTTACTTGGTCGAATTTATGCGATACATTTCGGAGGTGGCCGTCGTATACAAGTCAGTTAAATATTTAGCTTTCATTCTAATTTATTCGGTTTATACTGAAAAAGCTTTAGTTCCGCGCCATAAATAGTCTTGATTGGTATTCTTTTGAGAAAGGTGCTGGCATGAGCACTGGCTTAAATTCTAGTTAAGAAGAATAGTCAAAAGTTAAATGTTCTTATGTTCTGTATACACGATGTAAGAAATGGGACGATGTTTTCAGTAATTTGTATGGCTGTTAAAATAAAATATAACTAACTTTATATTTTGTTTTTTTTATTACTTTGTCCCTCAATACCGATTATGTCAAATGTGATAAGGTTAATAATTGTAGAAATGAGTCAAATATTAAGATATGA
Organism: Boloria selene; assembly: GCA_905231865.2. Classification (NCBI taxonomy): domain Eukaryota; kingdom Metazoa; phylum Arthropoda; class Insecta; order Lepidoptera; family Nymphalidae; genus Boloria; species Boloria selene. Next base: position 14,104,196 of record HG993135.1, read on the forward strand.
GAGAGAGAGTAAGAGAGAGAAGATGGAAGAAAGATAGACAAGCTAACTTTTATATTATAATGCATATGATTGACTTTATAACATATTTCAAAAACCAATTCCGCTGCTTAGATGTAAATTTTACTTATAAAGTAATTTTGAAGTCGGCGTATTTTTAGAACATTACAAGTTATTATGACATTTGCGGTAACATGAAGCTTCCTGCTGTATAATCAATGTTAAAAATACATATCTGAATAATTATATAAAATAAAGTCGTAATTTTGTAGATACAGTGGTTTTTAATTGTGTAAAAACTGAACTCAAATTAAAAGTAAAATAGAGTTTAACTAAATAATTTTCCTATTATTTCAAGAGAAGATAATGTAAAGAGAAATTTTAAATCGTTAATATAATTTAAATATGATGTTTTTTTTGTAATAGTAAAAATGTTGTGTATTTCTTTAAGATTATTTTATTTAATTTCTTTAAGAACTTTACCATATGTATAGATTTATGAAATTACCTATTATTTTCATAATTATGACTGTGTGAACTGTTAATTATTTTCTCATATCCTCGTATATAGACTGTTCAGTATCAGACCTTTACATCCTCAAAAAGAACAAAATGTTCATGGAAACATTTATAAGGTAAATCATATCGTATTGATAAGAAGCCTATAAAATAAGCATAAAAAGATCGAATGTAACAAAAAGCCGGCTTTGATCAATTTACTGGCATTTTAAGGGAACCGACTTTTATCGACGAATAAACATCACTATTTAGTAGTTTATATATTTTTAACTCTTTTATTTCACTTAATATGGAAAAGGATTTTGGTTTTATAAATTTAATACTGAATAACTGTTTGTGCTATGTGAGAAGTTTCATTGATTTTTGGAGCAGATGAGGATTCGATTCAAGCGTGAATTTGTTGTCTGGATAAGATAGTACGATCGTTTACAATGCGATTTAAATCATGAAAGATGGTATGATGATAATTATAATTATATGGCATACCATACGTATTAAAAGTAGTTATGAAAAGGCTTTTCCTCTGCTTTAGCTCCCTGACATTGGATTGGGCATTTTCCTAATGAACCAGTTACAGACTATCAGTTTTTTTATTTCAGAAGGCTAAATAAGAGCAAGAACATCAATTATAAATCTTTAAGGATTTTGTCGCGGATTTATTTGGATTTTTGGTTCCCGGCGTTTCGAATGCTTTACAGCAATCATGGTCACGGGAGAGACCTTTTGTCATGTATCATTTAGGGAACCATGAGGAAAAGTCTGCCTGAACTTCTTCCGCGAGTGAGTCTATGGAGTTTGTAGCGGTCATTTTCTCTTCCGAATCTGTGCTTAGTATGCATCAGAGTTCCCAGCCAGTGACCAAAAGCGATTTGAATGTATTGCAAAATGGAAATATCGAAATTAAAATAGCTTATAAGTTGTATTTAAAACAGTTTTCACAAGAGCAAAACCTCGGATAGTACTATATTTACTATGATATACTCGTATGCGTTTTTTAATAAACAAGGTTAAATAATAGAACCAAAATCGATTAGTGCAGTAAATTAAAAGCTTATGACCATATCCATACTTATTTATCTTTCATATAAAAACAAATTGATCGTATAACATATGTTTCATTCCAAATTTATGTATACCTTCGTCCCTTTCAATTCGTTCTATCTCTTTTATAAGCATCAAGGCTTAAGCGTAAGTTTTGCGAGGGTGTATCTAATTTTATGCATAAACCGTAAAATTTAAACCAAAATGTTAAATATTTTCTTTTAAATTGCAAATGTAAAGTAATTCTGATAATAAATAAATTTTATAACTACTTATATCATTTGATAATGCTCTACATCGGTGGTTCCCAAATGACGGTTCGTGGAATACTAGGGTTCCGTGAAAGGATGAATAAAACGTTCTCAGAAATAAAGCTTACAAAATTAAACTTAATATTAAAGCTAGCTAAGCTATATAGAGCTTAAGTAAACTTTCTACGATAAAAAAGCAAATACGCGGTTTTAAAGAAAATTAGAAAATTTGACAGAATTTTGTATTTACTTACAATGTTTTTTAAGATCTTCTATAAGTTGATTAAGAAAAGTTTTCAAACACATTTTTGTGCTACACATAAATAAAATCGAAGCCATTTGTTCAAATAAAAAATCATATATTCAATTAACCTTAAGTTATCGCTAACATGCGTTACACGTAGGGTTAATGAGATTGTACATTAAAATATAACATCGTATTATAGAACGTACAAACAAACACACGAAATAACATATATACCTTCTATCTTTGTATATAAGATTGAAAGTCCTGTAAATGAGCATTAAAATTTTGCCCACCGTACAATAGAGTCAATTAACTAGACGGCGATTTCGATCGATTTTCATTAAGCGAGTTGAATTATGCGATGCTGTTTTACGAAATTAGGTACAGCCCCCCTAATAACTAAGGATATGGATTGTTGAGCATTTATTGTTTCGTTGGAAGGTTAGAGCAATAAATATAATACGATTTGCTATATAATGTAACTAGCGATTCGCCCTCGCTTCGCTAGGGCTCTTCCCTAGATTTAGCACAGGCAAAGCCGCGGGTTCCGTTAGTTAAGCATATAAACCTTCCTCTTGAACCACTCTATCTATTAAAAAAAACCGCATCAAAATCCGTTGCGTAGTTTTAAAGATTTAAGCGTACAAAGGGATATAGGGACAGAGAAAGCGACTTTGTTTTATACTATGTAGTGATACGGAAATAAATGGTTAAGATGGTATGTATCATAATACTTTCTTAGGTTTACGCGAATATTTGACATTATAAATGAAACTATCTTTTCGGATTTTGTCGCGGATTTATTATGATTTTTGGTTCCCGACGTTTCGAATGCTTTACAGCATTTTGAACCACCATAAGCTTACTTTTAATAGACAGCCAAATATCGTTTATTTTTTTATCATAACCTATGTTATACCACCTAACCATGGCGAGCATGACCAGCGTAGACCATGTCCTGATCACACCATAGCATTTGCCTATTTAAAAAAAAAATGTTTTCCCCCAACATGGCGGTCGGAGCCCTTGTTATTCAATTTTAAGTTTTTACGATTGTTTTTTGAAAAGTTAAAATACCAGTAGAATATCTATTTACTATATATTCTACTGGTATTTTAACAGGTCAAGATATATTCTTTCTGCTTTACATTTATTCTTATACGATTTATGGTTTCTTATAAAGGAGATATTTAATTTCGGAGCTGACATTTTTGTTTAAGTGCGTTCATAGCATTTACCTTATCCAGCATCAAATGATCTATAAGAACCAGTAATTCAGCAGTAGTGAATATATCAAATATGTATTTCAAGAAAAATCAATAAGAAATAAATAATATGTTATTGGAAGCCACCATTAGTGAATAAAGTACGACTAACATTTTTCAATATTACGGTCTCTTAGATAGTCTTGACCTCTAATTTTTTTATGAAATCCATAAAGGGTAGTACTACCAAATAATGTTATTCAAATAGCAGACATTATATTATGTAAGTTTCATTATAGCGCCCTTTAGGTTTTATACATATGTACATAAATAAATAGGGTTGTAACATCTAAGAGGTCCATACTGGGCTAGATAATGTTTTTTATTTCCCTTACACGAAAAATTCATATTGTAATGTGTGAAAATGTCTTCATATATCATTTTGTGCCGGATCACTTAACTTGGCTATGTCTCCACTGTTGCGAGTGGTACGAGAATTATACCGTACAATCAATATCAATAAACGTGAAATTTTGAATATTGTGAGATTCTAATATGGTTTTCGAGAAGTTTATGAGAGTTGTTACTTAATAAAAGCCGTTGAACAAATTTATATGAAACTTGACATATAGATAGATGTTGATACATAAAATATTCCTCATCCTGGTATGCTTAAGTTCCCGTAAGATAATTTAGTTGTAAGAACTATCCTTTATAAAAAATTGCCAGTCGAATTTATAATTCATTTTAGAATTCAGGGTTTAAACCATTTCTTATCCTTATTTCATACCTGTTGAATTTTTCCAGCTCAAAAATAGATCTATTATTGAGTCACATATGAATGTTTTATTATAGTTATAACATAAATACTCGTATGATAACGTTCCGTCACATAAATATGTTTAAGATAATGGAAACCCACCCTCACTAGTGGGCATCGTCCGGCCTGCACTGTTCAGATAGTGGCCAATGATTTAACGCTCAACTTTTGACACAACTAAGCTTTTCGGACATCGCCTTGCCTATAAATAACGTCTTACGTGTCTTAGAGACTGAGCGAGACAAACAGCGTTGCTTGACCGAGTTGTGGCTGTTTCTTTCAATAAAATATGAAGGTTGTTAGTGAAAAGAAGCTTTTTTCTTTGAACTCAGTAGAATATATTAGAAGTTAGTTATTTCCTATATTATGTAATAGTCTAACGTAGGATTTTTTTTCATAAATATGTTGTGACACAGTGCTATCTAGTTCCGTGGTAAGCTACGAGGTTTGTGTTACGGATACCAGATAGTTGATATATATAACTTTAAATAAATACATATTATAAATTTAAACATTAAACACCCATGACTGGAGTACAAACATTCGTGCTTAACAAATCAATGCCCTCTGCGGGACTAGAACTCGCAACCCCTGGCGTAGAAAGTTGGGTCACTACAAACTGAACCAAACGTATCGTTGTCACTTCAAAAAATTTGACAAGGTTTACATTAAATAATTTCGGTTTAAAAATGCTAAATTGTTTTTAAGTATAATTCTAATGATTCGATAAGTATTTTTTACAAAATTTTCATAATTACTTTACAACAATTTTTTTTATTTTCTTAATTAAAATAATTTAATAGAAGCACTGTATTCCTTATTTCACATAGTAAATAAACTTCCCTATACATCGATTTTGAAAGTAAAAAATAACAAGTTTCTGATACTAATTTTCTTATCTATTCAATCGCACATCACTCGGAAACGGCTTTACAGGTTTCAATGAGACTTTCCCAAGATATAACTTGACAGATTGAAGCTTCTTAATCAACCTATTAAATATTTTAGATAAACTAATACTTTACACCATTTAATTTAAACGAACGATGAAGAAATCTAAAAATGATTCAATTTTCGACTTCAAGATACAACGGTCCATCACAGATAACATGTAAAAGATAAATTTTCCAGTTTTTTGTATACAAATTACATTATTCGACTCTATTGTAGCTTGTAACGTACAATAAAAATGTAACGACGTCCATTCACCATATATTCATAGTGTATACACACATTTACTTTTCTAAACGTTTTATTCATGACTTTATTCTTTCTAATTTTCTATTCTATACATAGAGTACTGTTTGTTAGAAGTGGCAAAGTAAAATTAATGGGAATTAATTTGTTAAGTTTCTTCGATCTATCTACTATGAGATGAGATACGGATGAGACGAGACGAGATACATGAGATTGATCCGAGAAATAATTTTGAAAAAAAATCACAGAGTTAAATTTTATTATAATTGCATTTTTGCTCACTACTGTAAACCTCATCTTCTTTATAGTAGAAGAGACCGTGGTAGATCGACCTTCACCGATCTGATAACCAGATGAGACATATTTTTTATCGAATATAATTTATAAACAAATATGCCTATAATTACTTGCCTATCTGAAAGTGCTCATGGCTATTTTTAGCTAGGCAACAGTGCTTTAAGTATGATTTTTTGCAGGCAAGTCTATATGATTGATTTTGTAATAAAATGATCTAAAATTTGATATAACTTTCGATAAGTTAGCAGAACGATGGAGTCACCTATATTGACTTACCTGTTCACATCGGCTTGCCAGGTTATACACAAAAATGAGTAGGCAAGCCTACTGAGGCATATTCTGTGTGTTAAAAACTAACAGTGAAATAAAATTCATTTGGTTATCAAAAGAATGAAAGTGATGAAAAAAAAATCGATTAAAGTTAATTTAATTAAAAATAGCCATGAGCACTTTCAGATAGGCAAGTCATTATAGGCATATTTGTTTATAAATTATATTTGATAAAAAATATGTCTGATCTGGTTATCAGATCGGTGAAGGTCGATCTTCCACCGGCTCTTAGACCATTATTGTATTTAAATAATGTACAAACATTAAGGTTAATAATAAGTTATTATTACCCAATTACTATGTAGTTGTCTCACTATACTACAGTGCTACGTATTATTAGAGTATTTTTTTTGTTAAATTGTAAATATTTTTGCCCTGTTCACAACCTATAGTAATCAATAAATAAATATATTACATACATCGTTTAGTATTCACTAACGTTTGAATCATCAGGATCAGGATTCAAATAGAGCATATACATGTAATAAATCACGACAAATAGACGTTTATATAGTTATTTTAATGCTTTTTATTAATACATCTGGATATTCAAACGAAGACATCAAAAAAATAGAAGTGACATGCACGAAATTCAAGAAATTCCTATTTTCGTGGATTTTATGCATGTCACTTCTATTTTTTTGATGTCTAACTCTACATCATGTTTACATGTAGTATATTTCATACTCGTAAAATTTCATTACTCTACTCTTTTTTATTTCACGAATTTTAGGTAGCTTAACTGTTGTCATACATAAAGAAAATTGTAAATTTGAAATGATATTTTAAGTAAATTAATACAACTTATATTTTTTGATTTTTTCGCAGATTTATTTAGATTGTTTGTTTCCGGAGTTTCGAAAGCGTCTAGTTTTAATCATCCGAAATCCGCAAAAAACCCCGAAAAGGTAAAAAGAAAATAATATGCTTTAAATCATAACAAGGTGACAAAATTGACAAAGCAGATTGGTGAGGTAGTTTGTCGTGGGTTCAAATAATAATATATAAAAGCTATTGAAGACAAAATCATAAAAAAAAATAAACTGTCATTTATATGTTTATTCTTTAATACTTAGCCTAAAGGAGGTGTGAAGTAATTTGTAAATAATATTGTGTATTGAACTGCAACAGATTCAATATAACGATGACCTAATTCTAAACTTTTAAAAACAATTTCATATGAAACAAAGGCTTAAATTATTAATAAATAGTCATTATTGCTGCGATTTTTAATAAAATTCGTAATAATTGAGTCAAATCAAGTTTAAAATTCAAAGTAAATGCTTATAAAAGCTTACGACATCCTTCTTCGTAAATGCTACTGGCTTGTTCGTCTGTAAGTGATGTTATACTTATAAAAATAGCTTCGATAAAGAGAAGGCTTTTTCTATGATTATATTTGCTTAAAACTTAATCTAGCTTCAAGGAGCTTTCGTTTGAGTAAACCCTTGTATAATACAAATATAAGCTACCTATCGAATATATATTATTTATAATAAGCCATATTTGAAATATTTTAAATAATATCAGATCAACGCAACGATACCATACCTACATATATTGTAGTAGGTTAGCCCTAGTACTTAGTATAAAAAGACTATAGATCCAGAGTTCCGAAGTTCGAATCCTAGTTCGGGCCAAATATACTATGTATTTTTATTAGTTAAACTACCTAACATATTGAAAAAATAAGCGAAACCAAATTACGCAACTAGTGTTGCTATATAACGTCATGATACTTTATCAAATAATTAAAATTCAAGTATGTATATTGTATATATATACATATTACAATGAAAACAAACACATTATGGAATCTCTTTGCAATAATGATATCATAATATTTATATTTCAAAAGTGTTTAAATTAAAATTGATACGAATGTAAACGTTCTTGTGGGTAAATGCTAATTACTGAATTTTATAGATTTTTAATGCCAATTCATAACATTGATAAAATATTCTTTTTTTACTTATTAAAAATAATATAGGTACTAACAAAAATTTATTTAACGAACAAATGCACTAAAATACTATTATATTATCTTATATATACGGCTGGAGATTAAGAAGTCCTGGGTTCGAGTCCCAAATTGAGACTAGTGTAAATACTCAGTAAAAGCACAGAGTTGGGCTTTTGGAGGTGTTTCACACTGAGCTTCCGAAAGCACGTAAATTCGTTTATAACTCTCACCGGTCGAAGTATCGTCCCATCGAACTTAGAGAGTGACAGGATTAGAGAATACACTTGTGTCTGCGCGTACACTTGTGCTGTGTGCGCTATAATATCTTCTGCGCAGATGATAAAGTCTCAGTGAGATTCACCATCGTTGCCAGAACTGGTCACGAAGGACGTTATTATTATCATAAATAGTACCTACTATTAATGATAATACTATGTGTTAGACCATCCGAACATAATCACAATAACTTTTTAAAGTTCCATAGAAAACGAAAATTTCACGACTTACTGCCAGTTTCTATAACCTATCTACCGATAGACCGGTAGTTAGGTACTTTCATACTATTTTGACACATTAAAAGTTACAACCTGTCAAAATCGTATGAAAGTATCTACCGGTCTATCGGTAGATAGGTTATAGAAACTGGCAGTTAGAAATCTATAGGTCTCACTACTTAGTGACTAGTAATTTTTTAAACCTCTTTTGCAATTCTGACACATTCTTAACCGGTTCCATTTAAGTGTAGTTGATCCTAAACGTAAATGTCAAACTGTAATCCAATTTATGTTACATTATCGATTACTGGCGTCGGTTAAAATTTTTACGACACAAGACCAATTGACGGTTTTACGATGAAATTGTTTTTAACATATTTTTTATATATTTTATAATCAAGCAGCGCAAGTTGTAAATCGCATTTTATAAATTATGTATTTATACTTTGTAAGGTACAGTTAATTAGCTACAATGTAGCCTTAATAAAGATAGTATTCGTGACTTAATTCTTAAGTTTTTATGTAACACTAGCGGCTTAGCCTGGCTTCGTTTGGCTAAGTGCGTAGAAACGATTTCAATATCGTAGCTAAAAATAGTTATAGCAATATCTTAGAAGGCATTTGCTAATGCAGGCTTTCTATATGCCTTTTTTAGACTTGTCAATTGTTTTTATGTATCTTTTAAGAACGGAAACAAAATTTATCATAAGCATTGACCTGAATAAAAAGTTATGACTAGATAAAGTTTTATTAAAATCGATTTATTACTTTTTGCGTCAAACGCACACAGACATATAGACAAATAGACGAACAGACCGATAAACATCTTTTTACATATTTAGAGTACCTAATTTTTGGAGTCATTGTTTTAAAAATATTTCACAAATTTACAAATCTCTTATACTACTATTTTAATCCGAGTATGTCTATACTCCAATCGAGATTGAATATTTACCGTAACTTAGTTAATCCTGTTAAGATTAGGAGGAATTGTGAAAACGGTGGCAACCTGATGAGCTGTCATCAATTTTATAATATCTGTTTATGTGAAAAACTGTATTTATTAAAGTGATAGATCATTCACTCCTGACTTCTCTTGAATCTAGATCTCGAATAGTTTTGGCGTGAAGGAGTCCCAAACACATACGCAAACTTTCGTTTTTATATAGTGGGTAGTGTGATTTTTTATAGCACGCTTTACTCTAGAAGTGATGGTATTAAATAATGCATTTTATATAAGGCTACTTCTCCAAACGATAAAAAAAAGTGCGTCTGCCTGGAGAAACACTTCTTCTAAAGATATTTTTGTTCTTTAAAAATTATTTTACATTGTAGTTTGCCATTCCACACCTTGGATATTTACAAAATGATGCCTAACTTTATTTTAAGTACATTAAAAAAAATCCTAAACTGTCAAAAATTTATCGCTCTGGTGTGTCCTGACTCCAGATTTGTTAGAATTATGTTTCATAACTTTTCTTCTATTACCGAATTTTGACTGGAAAAAAGTTTATTAATTAACTGTTTAATGTTTTTATTGAATCAAATTAATTTTATATAATTACACTTATTAGTTTTGCTTCAATACAAAAAGAAAGAAGTGTCCGACGTGTTTTGTTGATAGCTCTGGAACAACATGAAATCATTTACCAATCCCAAATTATGCACTCCACTACTCCGCTCTCCACCCAGCTAGGTGTTCTAAGTTGTGTTCCTAAAGCTACAAAGGTTCGTTGTGCTCTACGCTTCCGCAATTTCGATGTACGAAGGTAAGTCGTTGATAACTCTGGCTTTGGTTTTCAAAATTATTGATTGCTATGGCACATTTTTTTAAATTATTAATAAGTTGATATATAAATTGATTAGCCTTAAGTGTGTGTAGTGAGAATGTTAAAATGATGTAAAAATAAGGAAATTCTAATGTTAAAACTTTTGTCAGAATTTATAAAAATGTTACTTTTATTGACTGCTATGGCATTGATCGCTCTGGACAAAGTGGCCATAGCGATAAATATTGAAAGAAAATTTGTATCTGAGTATTAATTTCTTGTTCAAATTATATTTGTTGCATGTGTGTGGATTTATTACAAATCACTAAAATTTATATAAATACATATGTAACTCCAAAACGTTTTTTTTAATATTGCTCACAACTTTTAACTGGTTGCAAAAACAAATAGAATATTTATTTGAAATCAACACAATATCTTTATAGTATGAAATTGGTAAATATCCTCGCTACACGCACCACTTCCACGCGCATGCATCGCTACGATTCCTAAAAGTCTTAAACATACATTACAAGTAATAAATAGAAAAGTGTTTTTTCAGATCATAAAAATGCCTCGGAAAACTCTATCCATCGAAGAAAAGCGAGAGAAGAAGAAGTTGGCCAAGCGTCGTCGTATGGAAAAAAATAGAAGAGATACTGATCTTTACGCTCAATGGCTAATTAAATCAAGAGATAGCTATCATAAGAAAAAAAGAACAAGGCAAAGTAGTACCAATTAGTGCCTTTAGTGAAAAAAGTAGGGAAAGCTCTAATAAATATAGTGAAAAAAAAGATTAGCAAAATTAGCTCAAATTCAAGAGCAACCAATCTAGCAGTTTGTGATAATCGGGATGCAGAAGAGAACACAGAATGTGATCCCTTGGAAGCTTTATCAGACCATTCGCCGCTCGATATCCATAATGATAACTTAACAAAACCAATAACCAGATCTAGGGGATTATTACGCAATGTTACAAACTTATTGCAAAGTTATGAAATTCAGGGTGCAAGTGGTTCAAATATAAATGATATATCTACAGTTTGTGGAAAGTGGAAAGAAATATTTTTTTTAATGAAGAGAAGTCTATTCCCAAAGCGAATATATTACGCGACCACAGTCTTCTTTAGATTGATTTAATATTTTAAGTTTAAATTTAGTGTATTTAATTTTGATTAAAGAGATTAAAACTAGAAATATAGTATTGGTACCATATAACAAAGAAATTGTGATAATTTTTAGTGAATAAATATATAAATGATTCTATTAGTTAAGATTTTCTATTAAAAATGATCCTATTTTCTTGAGTTTTTTTCATTTTTTGTATATTTAACAGGCTTCGACTGACATGTGATTGCTTTAACAGATTCTATTATATTTTAGTCAGTGGATGGATATGAATTTTAATATTTATATAACAGTTTTTCTATGATTCAAAATATTCTTTGATTGCTCTGGCATCAATATTGATCGCTCTGGCTACGCAAAATTTCAAACATGAATTTCTCATAAACCGCTGGTAGAAAAGGAGAGACAATAAGAAAATTAGTTTTTTATAGGCCTCCTTATTTGTAAAAAACACATTAAACTCTTTTATTATTAATAATTAAAAATCACCAGAGCGATCAACTAAATAACAGTATTTTGGAGAAGTAGCCATAATATATAGAAATATAAAATTACGTTTGTAATTAAAAATAATATAAATTAATAATATTAATAATAATTAATAATAAATAAATAATAAATAATTAATTAATAATAAATAATTAATTAATAATAAATAATTAATTAATAATAAATAAATAATTAATAATAAATTAATCTTTTTTATAGCCAAGTAGCGTATAAATTGTAGTCTATGTACTATTCCAATTTGCAAATTACTATAAAGTTTCACCAAAATCGGTTTAGTAGTTTTTGTTTAAAAGAGTTACAAACATACATCCAACCTTTTATATTCGCGTTTATAATAATAGAAGGATTTGTCGACCGTACTTACTACTTACCGTACGCTTGACTTGCTGTATGTAACGCCTGATTGCTTTCTTGTTGCAGTTACGCTACTATAGACGATAATTATTCCATTCTGGGGTTAAAATATTGGTTAGATGAGTTATAATAATTTATGTTAAATATTTAACCTAGTATAAGTTTCCTAGGGTCGATTTTTTCTTTTTTTGTTAGGTTTAAGTGAATATTAGACATTATAAATGAAACTTTCTTTTCGGATTTTGTTACGGATTTATTTTGATTTTTAGTACACGACGTTTCGAATGCTTTACACGGGAGAGACCTCTCTCCCGTAGTAACCATGATTGAAAGCAAAAATCAAAATAAATCCGCGACAAAATCCAAAAAGATAGTTTCATTTAAACTTACCCATTTCAAGAATTTACATATGGAAGACATACAATAAGTAATGAACCAAGCAAGTTCTTGAAAGACCGTCTCTTAAAACACGTCAATCCTCATATACGTGCCAGCGTAGTGGAGTATGGTCTGATTCATCTCGTATTGAAGAAAGGCTCATACCCAGATGTGGGACGTTAGAAAGGGCTGAATACTTACACGACTACTACATATCGAAGTAAAAGTAAAGTAATTTAGTTCTTTATACCTCTCTCAATCCATGAAGTCTTATCGTCTCATCGGACTATGAAAGTGAGGAAAGGGAAATAAAAATATGTATATAATGCAGTCTTATTCAACGCGTGCCCAACTCACACTTGACCACCAATTTCTCCATTCAAAATGGTGTATTTCAGTACGTAGGTTGAACTTATGATACAGATAAAATACATTTCAATTACTCATAATATTTTAGTGATGTCATTTTACGTTGCGATTATAAAAATAAATCCTTAACCCAATGACTTTAATTGACATTTGGTATTAAATGGTTCTTAAACTACACGACTAATAAATTACAAAGTTCAAATAATAAATAATATTATGTTTTTATATACATATATGTATGTATATAACTATTTTTCAAATTCACATTATAAATTGTAATCATACAAAATGAGATAAAGCTTCGATAAAATTACAGGTTACCTTTTGACTTTTATTCCAGATCATCCATTAATTTCTTTCGTACTTTGGCAAATAAAATTGAAATAATTTAACTTTATATTATGTAATTAAAATTAAAGAATGTTATTTTATTGTTTTATTTATATGGTAAGGTTTTTAATAATAATAATATTCCTTTTTAATAACTGAATTTTGAAACAATAATTAGCTACTCTATCTGTAACAATATCTTTAATCTAATCTTGGAAAAAAGTTATTTTGTTTGCAAAACGTAAGCTATTAGTTATTAATTAAACACATTACAAATAACAGTAAAATAAACTTACTTAGATACATATTTTTACTATAATGATATTAGCAGACCCAACCCGACATACGTGTGTTGTCTAGCAACGACTTCTTTATAATTGAATATGTCATTTATGTGTAAAGATCTAATTAATTCAAAAATACATTTTGAATTAATTAGTTCTTTCAATCAATCGAATTGTGAATCTAAAACATTCTTACAACCCCTCGAACACATAAAACTTTTCATCAAAATTGGTCCAGCTGTTTAGAAGGAGTTCAATTTCATAAACACGCACAGAAGTGTTTTCTTATATAAAGATTCTATTTATAGAATTATTTGTATGAAGAAAAAGAATCTCATGTACAATTCTAGTAAAATGTCATAAATAATGTCATTCTCTCATTCATGAATAATTTTGTTTGAATTATCGTGCAGTATCCGTCTCGATACCGTGACGTGACACATAAATAACTAATAACACGAAGGAAACTGTAAATCACACTAAGCCAAAAAACGTCGTACAGACACCGTCGTATGTTGACGAGCTTGTATAATTAAAGTTATAAGCATACTACTTTTGCCACCGAATTTGTTCGCTTTGCTGTTAATTTAAAATTAAAAACAGACATTTCAATTTTATTTATATTTATAGATTTAACACTATTTTAACAACTTACTGCTGGGTATGAATCTTGATAACGAGTGGGATTAGGACGTAGTCTGCTACGTTAGTCAAGTACGGGCCCACCTGTACTTCAAGAAATAAACAGCAATAAGAAATACATAGTACAAAATGACGACACGATGGCTCAGTCGTTGTACTTGTAGCACCAGCGGTCGCGGGTTCGAGTCCCGCTGGGGGCATACATTTGTTGAGCACGAATGTTAGTACTCCAGTCATGGGTGTTTATATTTATATTATGTATTTATTTAAACTTATATATGTAGTATATCAACTATCTGGTATCCGTAACACAAGCTTCTTTGCTTACCACGGAACTAGATAGCGCTGTGTGTAATAATGTCCCAACATATTTATTATTTATATTTATTTATTTTATTACGATTCATAATATATTCATAGACAAAATTTCTTACTTTTAAAAAACACCATAGAGTACTTAACAAAAAATAATAAAAAAAGTCATAATTCAGTCACAAATCATACAAATCCCACACCCGTACTTTTTCTTTCGCCGCAATCCATCTGCGCTCGTCACAAATCACCAAGACGCATGCTTTCCGGCCGGGCTTCGAACCGACTAATGGCGCCGGTGGATTTATTAACCCACTTCACAAACACTATAACGTTGTTAGAGAAAAAGGTATTAGCTGTATATAATATATTTTACATAGTTAATTGTATACAGTTTTGCTTCAGTGTTTTCTTCGTGACATTCTGATCGTAAGCTTTGTAGAAATGTTTTTGGCTTTTTTTATATGTAAAACTAGCAAACTCAGCCCGCTTCACTGGGTGTAAGTTCAATAAAACTAGCGACTCGCCCTCGCTTCGCTCGGGCTCGTCCCTTTTTAGCGCAAGTGGAACGGGTTTCGCTATGTATTATACATATAAACCTTCCTCTTCAATCACTCTGTCTATTAAAAAAAACCGCATCAAAATCCGTTGCGTGGTTTTAAAGATTTAAGCGTACATAGGGATTTAGGGACAGAGAAAGCGACTTTGTTTTATAATATGTAGTGATAAAAGTAGCCCAAGTTACTCCTTATAACATTAGCTATCTCCAAGTGAAAGTCCCACCAAAATCAGTCCAGCCGTTTCAGAGATTAGTCGGAACAAACAGACCGACAAAATATTTAAAAATTGATTTTTTCATGTACCGTATTTACTTTCATATGCATTTAGTAAAAACTGTTCATTTGAAATTTAAAACAGGTACTTTAATTTTATTTATATTTACTGATTGATGTTTATTGGTAAATCACTTGCTTTGGAAGCGAAGTGAAGCAAATTTAAATTAGTTCTCACATTATGTAATTTTCATGTTGTAATCAATTACACAGTAAAGTCATCGTTAGGATCGTCAGGACTATAGCCTGATATGAGAAGATATGTAGATTGTAGAACCACCCTCCTCAGAGGGTGTCCTGTCCAGTATCTGTCCGATATTGATTCCAGGGCATACGGGTATGCGAACCCGGGTCCTCGAGCCACCACTATTACACCCCCATCCAGTCCGTAATAGTGGTGTCCCCCCTCCTTATTCCCCCCCCCCCCTTTGTTATCCTTACCCATTCCTTCTACTGGTTTTCTCACATGAAGTGAGTTTTGGAGGTCAGATGGCAATCGCTCCGCTTAAAACCAACTTCGCCGCTCCAATGATAAGAAATAAGAAAAGGCTGGGTACGGCTAGGGCGTCGCCGCTAAACGACGCGCAGGAACATCGCCCTATACCTGCGACAAATGGGCAAGGGCTACCGTGTCAAGTACGGGCACGGCTAAAGAAGTTAGTACCCAGACGGAAACTCCGCTTTGCAACGTGGAACATTGGCTCTCTAACAGGACGATGCAGAGAACTCGCAGATGTACTCATGAGACGTCGAGTCCAGTGTGGTTTTCTACAGGAAACTCGCTGGAAGGGCAACAAGTCCCGTAACATCGGACAGGGTTACAAGCTTGTATACACCGGGTCACCTTCAGGTAAAAACGGTGTAGCCGTAGTGCTTTCTGAAGAGCTCCAGAATGGTCTCCTTGAAGTTGACCGTCGCTGCGACCGGCTGATGCGGGTTAGGGTGCTGATTGAGGGGGTTTCCACGAACTTGATCAGTGCCTATGCCCCCCAGTCAGGCTGCAGTGAGGCCGAGAAGGAATCGTTCTGGGAGCAGTTTGAAGAGGTACTACGTGCTATACCGACTACCGAAGTGATAGTAGTTGGGGGGGACTTGAACGGTCACGTGGGTAAGGCAGCTGAGGCGTATGAGCGTGTCCATGGTGGTTTTGGCTATGGTCGTCGCAATACAGAGGGAGTAAACATTCTCAGAACCTGTATTGCGTCTGATCTGGCCATCGTGAACACGTTCTTCCAAAAGAATCCTCAGCACCTTATCACGTATAAGAGCGCGTCCCACTCAACCCAAATTGACTATCTGTTGACTAGAAGGTGTCATATCGGCAAGGTGACAAACTGCAAGGTCATTCCAGGTGAAAGCCTAACGGCCCAACATCGTCTCCTTGTCATGGACTATGCGTTTACCCCGAAAAAGAAACTAGCCGAGAAACGTAAACCTACGATCAAGTGGTGGTTACTGAATGGACCGATGCATTCGGACTTCCTAGCAGAGGTGGAGCGACTGAACCTAAGGGTCGACACTGAAAATGCCCAGGAGGCTTGGGATCGAGCCCAGTCGGTAATTACCGCGGCGGGAAGACGCGTTCTTGGCGTTTCTAAGGGAGGACGAGTTATCGACAGGGAAACGTGGTGGTAGAATGATCGGGTGCAGGAGGCGGTTCGGGAAAAGAAGACTGCGTTTAAAGAGTGGCAGCAAACCAACTCTCCTGAAGACAGAGAGAAGTACAATGCAGCCAAACGTGCCAGCAAAAGAGCTGTAGCCAGAGCCCGCAGTGATAGTTTGTCACCATTATACGATAAGCTAGATACTGCGGAGGGGCAAAAGTTCATATACAAGCTGGCACGTGCCCGAGATAAAGCGACGCAAGATATCACAAAATGTCTTTGCGTCAGGGACTCCCACGGCACGCTGCTTTGTGACCATGCCTCTGTGAAGGAGAGATGGAGAGGCTACTTCCAGGAGCTGCTGAACCATCAGCACCCATATAGTCTTCCACCCGAACCACCTCCTAACCTTGGACTTGTTGCCCCAATAACACCTGACGAAACTCGAGATTGTCTTCGCCGCATGAAGAACCGAAAAGCGGTGGGTCCTGACGACATACCAATCGAGGCGTGGAAATCGTTGGGTTCTGTTGGTGTGCTCATGCTTACTGATCTTTTTAACTGCATATTGAACACTGGAAGGATGCCTAATCAGTGGCGTTTTAGCTGCATCACCCCTGTATACAAAGGCAGGGGCAGTGTTCAGGAATGCGGTAGTTATAGAGGGATCAAAATCATGTGTCACACCATGAAGCTCTTCGAACGCGTGATCGACCTCAGGCTCCGTCAAGAGTGTACTGTCTCTGAGTGTCAATATGGGTTTCAGCCGGGATCGGGCACCATGGACGCCATTTTTGCCCTCAGAACTTTAATCGAGGCTTACAGAGAGAAAAGGAGAGCTCTGCACATGGTATTCTTGGACCTGCAGAAGGCCTTTGACTGTGTGCCGCGTCAATGCATCTGGTGGGCATTGCGATCTAAAGGTGTGCCTGAAGTATATATTGACATTATCAGAGACATGTACCGCAATTCCGCTTCCGTGGTTAGAACCTCTGTTGGCGATACCAAGCCCTTCCCGATTACTGTTGGGGTCCACCAGGGCTCGACTCTTAGCCCGTTCTTATTCAACGTAGTACTAGATGTAGTCTCGGCATGCATCCAGGACCAGCCTCCGTGGCTAATGATGTATGCTGATGACATCGCGCTCGTTGATGAGAACCGGCTGGAGCTGGAGCGTAAGGTGAACCTCTGGAAGGGTACGCTTGAGAACGGTGGTTTTAAGCTAAATGTGGCGAAGACCGAGTACATGACTTGCGGGAATCCGGACTCTAGCACCATTCAAATAGGGCTTGAACCAGCCGTTAAGTCGGAGAAGTTCAAGTACCTTGGATCCGTCCTGCACGAGTCCGGAAGCATCGATCACGACATCCAAGCCCGTATAAGCGCTGCTTGGGCCAAATGGCAAGAGGTCACAGGTGTGGTCTGCGACCGAAAAATACCGCCCAAGCTCAAGGGACAGATATACAAGAGCATCATCCGACCGGTCCTTTTATACGGGAGCGAGTGCTGGCCAGCACTATCTCGACACACTAAGGAGCTTCACGTCACGGAGATGAAGATGCTGAGGTGGATGTGTGGCGTAACGCGGGCTGACCGCATACGCAATACGTTCATCCGAGGTAGTCTCGGGGTCCGTGACGTAGCGGATAAGCTCCAAGAACGTCGTCTGAGGTGGTATGGCCATGTCGCGCGTCGATCTGAGGACTATGTCGGAAGAAAGTGCCTTGATATGTCTGTTCCCGGAGCTCGACCTCCCGGACGCCCAAAGAAGCGATGGCTGGATGTCGTGAAGCAGGACATGAGAGCCAACGGACTTATCCTGGAGGACACTAAAGATCGCGCAAAGTGGAGTAGACTTAGTCGGAAGGCAGACCCTGGCAACAATGGCCGGGATTAATGCCAGGCAGAAGAAGAAGATGTAGATTGTAGAAGCTATACGTAGAATGGCGCTAATTAATATCTACTAATTTTATGGTTTTTATTAAAAAATATCAAGATCTATGAAAGTGTAAAGAAGTAAAACATTACACAGTTTATTTCGTTACAATTTCAAAGATAATTTGCATAACTATATTTTACCTAATACTCGGTACTTGAAAGAACTTTTTCTCAAGTACGCTATCTATGTGTTATCACTCCATATCTGAGCTTAAAACAAAAAGCGTTGGGTAAATAAACTTTTGAATATGCCGCCGAGTTGATTAGTGACTACATTTGAAGGGCCGCTTTTCGCCTGTTGCCTGTTACTTAATATTGACTAACTTATTTTAGTTTATGTCGTAAGAAAAAAGTAAATATGAACCGTGTTTGATGATTTCCTGAACCTTACGAGATCGTTTAGGACTACTCTAAGTAAATATTACTCTCTAATTTGTTCTACGTGATGTTTGCAATTTAAATCAAGTTAAAAGATTGGGCAAAAACAATAACGGTTGATAAAATAATACACTAATAAACAAAATATTTGTCGGCCTTCTATTTGACGACACGTTTGGCGCAGTTTGTAGTGATCCTACTTTCTTGCGCCAGCGGTCGCGGGTTCGAGTCCCGCTGGGGGCATTCATTTGTTAATCTTGAATGTTTGTGCTCCACTCATGGTATATATTTATAATATGTATGTATTTAAACTTATATATGAAGTATA
Source organism: Boloria selene (assembly GCA_905231865.2). Classification (NCBI taxonomy): domain Eukaryota; kingdom Metazoa; phylum Arthropoda; class Insecta; order Lepidoptera; family Nymphalidae; genus Boloria; species Boloria selene. Next base: position 14,123,714 of record HG993135.1, read on the forward strand.
TCAACTATCTGGTATCCGTAACACAAGATTCGTAGCTTACCACGGAACTAGTTGGCGCTGTGTAATCATGTCCCAACATATTTATTACCTATGCAAGTCTGTATGCGTGTATATTTGTTTCATCTTTACGCTAAATAGCCTAAAAGATTTGGATGTTTAAAGCTCAAATATTATAACGAGGTGATAAGAGGTTACTATTTAGGTTATAGGGAGGCACTTGAGTAACTTAAAGCTGCTAGTATCTTATAACATATCGAAAAGTAAGTAATTATGTAATGTTCAGGTTTCTTTATTATTTAGTTAGGTAGGTACAACGAATACTAACTAAATTGCCATCGGAATTTTTTTCTTTATCCCAAGAGTACTTATTGGTTTAAAAATCACACTATTTGAGGTTTTTTTTTTTTTTTTTTATGGTAAAAAGGGGGCAAACGGGCAGGAGGCTCACCTGATGGGAAGTGATCACCTCCGCCCATGGACATCTGCAAGCCAGGCTAGCAGATGCGTTGCCGGCCTTTCAGGAAAGGGAGGGATGGAGGAGGGAGGGAAGTGGGAGGGAGGGGGGAACGCAGGCGGAGGATGAAGGGAAGAGGGAGGGGGGAAGGAAAGTGGGCCTCCCGGACTCTCACTCACCGGACGAAACGCGACAGCATAGCTGCCACTTCACGCCGGTCTTCTGTGAGAGAGTGGTACTAATGAACTATACGGGGCGTGCCGGCCCATTCGGTTGCTACCCGAAGGTAACAAGCATGGCACTACCACTTAAAAATATAGTATATAGGATTGGTGAGATAAGGACTGTATCTAGGTTCAAATAATCTATCTCTCTATGATATTTAGTTTTCAGATATACTACTTATGTTCTATTGTTGTACAAATATAATTTTTTACAATATAAAATGTATTACTTGTAGAGCAAAGTCAATTTACTTATCAAAACGTAACAAAAGTCAAAAGCATCATAACTTACCATTGAATTAGCAATAAAAACTTAAATTTATTAAAGTTGCCAGACAAAGACTTAAAGGGGTTTCGAGCTACCCTTTACAAAACATTCGTTCTCTGGAGGGAAATTATTTGATTCACTCCCCTATCGGAATGACTCGAGTTTTTCTTAGATGTTTAAGGCCTATAAATTTGCTGTGTTTGTTGTAGCTATGTACATTTAACTTTATTTACAGCTTTTTTCTAATGTACTTTCTTTATTACGAAAGGAACTGACTTTCTTCGATTTATCTCATCCACATTGTTTTGGAGGCAAATTAGATTTATTTTTCTTAATCGTTGGGACGAATTATGTGATATCAATGTTGTTCGAAAAAACTGTTTGATTATTTAATACTAGTGACTCGCCGTGGCGTTGATCGTGTTCGTCTCTAACTACGTTTTATTTTTTTGAGTTAAATAATAATATTTTTTTTAATATTAATGTTACTTGTTTAATAAATCTATTGCTATTTTCCAGAAAAAGTAGCGTCAAAATCGATCTAGCTACTACCTCTATATCTCCGCCTCTAATCTCCGAAGATTAATCATTTTAAAAAGACAGAAAATGAAAAAAATGTTATAAGTGCCATTTATAATTCCCCATGCACTTAGTAAAAAGCTGTTATTTTGACATTACAAACAGACACTTTATTGTTTTATGTAAAGCTAAACAGTTTCTCTAGCTAAGATTTTTTATTGATAGATTTAGTTTAAATTGGACTATAATATCTATTATCTAGCTTTAAGCTCTAACACTATGGTTTAGTCAATTTCTAGACAAAGTCAAAACAGTGAAAAGCAATCTTGAGCATCATAAACACCACCAACCCCATAACCCATAACCTGTACCATGTCCCAAAACTATCGTGAAGGCTGAGCATTTCATAAATATGCAGGCGCGTTGATTGAACCTAAATAATAAATTCAATTTGCGCTGCCTTCGAATATTTTCTTTGATAACGTTTCTATATTTGGGTGGATGGGAATAATGGTGTTATTTAGACGCTTGCAATATGCTAAGATAGTAGGCTGCCGGCATTAACAAGTCAGAAGATGGTTGCGCTCCGGTGTTGGCTACAAAAACTGTGGAGAGGAGTTAAGTAGATAAATTTTAATGCACTATAGTGATGTAGTTAATATTATTATCTTTAAAATACTTTGAATTGAAAATAGTGTTAATACTATACTTATTTACGCGAATATTTGATATTATAAATGAAACTTCTCGGATTTATGTTGATTTTTGGTTCCCGGCGTTTCGAATGCTTTACAGCCTTTAATTATGGTTACGGGAGATCTCTCCCATTCATTTATAATGAAAATATTTTTGTTGTATAATATTATATAATTATGATCATTGTACATGAACCAATAATTAATCAAAAACAAAATGAAAACTTGAATTTTTAATTTCTTTACGTTATTAAACACACAATTTGTAATATTTAAAATTCTAAGTACTGGTTATACAAGAAAAGTAAAAAAACCTGTCAGTCAGTAGTATTATTTCTTATCTTAATCTCGAGGATATGGTTATTAAATTTTATACAAAAATTTTCAAATAATAAATAATATAAAAATATCTTGAAATATAAAAAATATAATAAAAAACACCGTCTCCATAGCATTCGAGAACCATTTTTACGACATGGCTGAGGCGTAGTGGCCTCTTACAATTTCGCGGGCTTCTGGCGCGCCTGTTAAAAACACAATGAATAATTATTGGATCTGTTCCTACGCTTTTTTGCACCAACAATATCCTGATGCTGTTTTAATTCGACGATAGGAATGTAATTAGATTAAACTGTGGAGTGGAAAGGAGATGATATGATTGAATGTTAGAAGACTATATTATGTAGGAGTGGTTTGAATGAAAAAATCAATGCGTAAATTATTACATTTTGTCAAGTTAATAGCAAAATAGTAAAAAGCAATCTTATTTATAATCTAGATAATATTATTAGATTCGTACCAGAAAACTTATAGAATTTCTATCCCTATCATAATAACCCTTTTCTTAATCCTCGATAAAAAGCAGTTCAAGTTGTACTCTGTTTTCTATTCACTGCCACAATAAAATGGAGAGTGTTTTAAAGTTAGAGAGTGCTTTTGATATTTTATTCTGATATAAAAGTTCTACTAAAATCAATTAAGGATTTTTCACAGCCATAGAAAAATATATCATGTAAAAGAACAAAATCCGTACTTAATTTTTTAATTGTAAAAGTAGCTCTGTTTAACTTTTACGCTGAATCAATTTCGACAAAATTTGAGGAGACATCCTGGGATTGGGTATAGACTACTCTTGACTCATATATCGCGTGTGAATCGAGCTACGGATAAAACTAGTAAAAATCATATTCCACTCAGTGCACGTATAGCCATTAAATTTTACTTAAAAGTAGTGTATACATAAAATACTTTTGGTCAAAATTACATATAAATTAACTAAATTAATTTTCGACGTAATTCTACAAGAGTGGGACGCACCCAAATATTCTCAAAACTGAGGCCGTCCCAATAAATCCTGACGTGGGTACAATTACTAAAACTTTAAAATACTTTTAATTATATTACAACTATTGTAACAGTTGTATGGAAATGTAAATAAAAGAGACAGTGTATATTAAATTAAACTAACGTCCTATGGTTGAAAGTCGACCGTTTTCTATAACATATATTTTCCTGATCTTTTTTAATATGAGAATTAATCTTATATAAAATAAACTGTTATATTTTTTTTTATTTGTTGACATACACTAAAGCTCTTCAATAGCTACTAAATTAAAAATATGCTGCTGAGAGGAGAAAAGGTTAGATTTTTTGCCAATTTATATAAAACTAACAACTTTATTAGTTTGCTCGGGTTTGTCTCTAGGTATGCTTCAAGTTTAACTACAGTATGTAATAGTAATATTCTTCTATATGTAACAGTGTAGTTTCCTTTTCTATAAATAAGCTTCAAAATATGTTATACTAGCATTTTGCTCCGCTCCTATTGGTTGTAGCGTGATATAATATAACCTATAACCTTTCTCGATAAACGGACTATACAACACAAAAATAATTTTTCAAATTGATCCAGTAGTTCTTGAGATTAGTGCGTTCAACCAAACAAACTAACAAAGAAACTCTTCTATTAGTATAGATACGTATATTTTTAAAACGTAAAATATTCTTGATTTAAAACATTCTTAAAAAGTCATAGAGTGAGTGTCAGAGCCCCGCATGGCCTCCAGTTTGATTAACATTCTACAAACAGCTTTAATCAGTAAATCTAACCATTCACCAACAATGCTGTACTTCTCCCGCATGCGAAACTGTAAACGAAATAAATCTTCACGTACATATTTCACCCGTAACTCTACATCACAGATCAGTCTCAAGTTACAGTCAAACCCCTAAAAAGGACTAAACAGGAAACGGCCACTATAAATCAATACGCCTTAGCTAGACAATGTAACATTGACACAACAAAATATGAAAAAAATGTGTATAGCTGCACAAAATTCGCAAAATGAATTACATCCAATAACATGCAGTAGTAACGGCGTTACAAAGAAATGTGTAAGTTTGTTAAACGACTATGACGCTTACATAGTTTAAGATAGAGTTTTTATTACTTGCAAAGCTAAGTTTGGCAGTGATTTAGTCCCTATCGGCCGTCAACCTGATTAATGTCGCTGTAAATCAGCGGATTACGACAATGCGAGAAATGACGAGTCGCGACCGAATCGAGCTACACCTCGTGTGTGACAAGAGACACGAAAAAGCGGCTTGATATAAGCAAGTTTTATATTCAGAACTTATAGTACTGTTGATAACACTTTTTAAAATTATAACTGAATTACTGAACGTCTATTCAATTTATTAACATATAAGGTATAAAATTTTACAATAGCATTTATAATGTTGCTTTTAGAACTCGTCAAAATCTAAGAAACAATTATTTTTAAACATATTTTATTATTTTACAACTAAATTATTTTCAAAATATAATAGAAACAAACATTTTATATTTTATTTAAAAAATCGCTGAAAGCTTGTATCTTATATAAACGTATCGAATTATTGAGTAAACACGTAGCGTAATCGCAATCGTTTCATTTCAAACTGCAAGGGTCCTAAGAAATATTGCACGATATATATCAGAAAACGAGTGTTGATGGCTAGTTATAATATTTCTATAGAAAAAATATGCACCGAGTCCCGTTCAAGAATTTATCGTGTTAAGTGTGAAAAATGTAGGCACAAATTTTTATATGTCAGCATTCAATGCAATTATCTTCTTGCAAATGCAGCAGCTGAATGCTTTTTATTTGTTTTTGAACTGTGTGTTTTTACATCTATGTTATTATATTATGTATATAATTATATTTATGTATTACTCTATAATTTGCTTAGTTTTGTATAAATGATCACATTTTAAAGATTTCAGTGTAGGTAATTTAAAGTACAGAGGGGTCTGAGTGAACTAATATTGTTCATATTCTAAGTTTTATATTTTATTTATGCTTGTTGCTCTTATGTATTAATGTACATAATACCATATGGTATATTATACTATATCTAATTCATACTATAGTATATAATCTAATAAGTAATACTATTGTTATCTATATTCCTCTGAAGCTATACTTGTATTGTTATAAATGTACCTAACATTTAGAACTCTACTGTTATTAACTAACTTATAAAAAGAAGTCTAAAAACTGTATACTAAAATAAAATTCTAAGAAATTAAATAAAACTACGAGTATTATAATTTATTACAATTTAGTCAGGAGAAGACTTAGCCTTGAATATTCAGTTTTAGTATTTAAGTCTTTGCATATAAATATTTTAATATGTAACGTATTAAAACATATTATTTTAATATTAAATATTTTGTACGACGGCAAAAAGTAGATTTCTAACATAACTACTTAGAATTTACTTTATACCTATTTATTTAGAACCATAAATAAATCATACCCTTTTTATTAACTTTACAAAAATATCACACGAAATTTTAAAAAGCCATCTTAAATAACTACATTCAATAATAATAAATAAGTATTCGAATACAAAAACGCTAAAATTAAGCATAATGCATAAAAATAAATTATTACATGTCATACCCTTATATTTCTGGAATGAAAGAAAGTCATAATCAGTATAAAAAATGTCTTTTACAAGTCAAGTAAACAAGTACACAAAAAAGCTCGAACGCGTCGTACGTAAAGTTGTGTGTGTCACGTGACTGACAAATTGATTTATATAGTCGAGGGGCAGCCGGCGACTTTACGAACAGCCACCGAGGCAACTGAACACTTTGCCACATTAGTTTAGCGAAATAACACAACCGTTGGCGAAAAATAATGAAATGTATACTATATTACTTACGAATTTGTAAAACTTAACGCGAACTTCAAATATATAAAACCTATGTTAATAAATAAGTTTAATTTAAGAACTATCTGTAATTATATAGTAATGAAAAATAACATTATTACAAAAAAAGCAAAAAAAAGAAGATTAGTGAAAGATATAAAACAAAAATATTCAGATAATAAAAAAAAGTGTTGCGATAAAGTCTCTAATTTGTTGACATCACTCTTTATGTACAAGTTTTATTTACAATGCAAAATATGATTAGTTTTGTATTAGACGTATGTAACGTATTAAATGACATAATACTATGTATTTATATGATTTATTATATATTAATAACTAGTAAAATACTATTTTTCTAGTAATTATGAATGAAAATGTTAAAATTTTAGTAATATTTGTAGAATGCCTACATCCTCGGTACTTTTTCCGGTGCGAGTGTGTCATGTCACTGACGAATTGATTTATAACCGAGGGGCAGCCGGCAACTTTGGAAACACGCAGATTGTGCACGATACTACAACATTAGTTTCAAGGTGAACGATTTAGTCACGTTTTCAAAATTTATTATGCTATTATAATATGAAAGTTCTGGAAATCAAATTAAGTGTCAAAAGATAGTAAAGTACATAGAAATTAGGTTACTTTGTAAGTTTTACTTAAATAAAATAATGTTAGTTTAGTTTATTTTAAATACACAGCCTTTTTCTTGGTGGTATGTGAGAGTGTTCAATATTCAATAAGTTTCATCATGTATGTAATAAATATGGTGTTAAATATTATTTAGGAGTGGGCCGGTCATGTCTCCGATGTTCGATGGAGCCATCACAAGCGAAGAGTAGGACCCTCTAGAGCATGATAGACCGATGACTAAGAAAGGTGGTGGGCAGAGTACAAGTAGAGTAGAGTACTCTGGGATCTGGGATATTTGGCGTGCATTAGAGAAGGCCATCGTTCAGCAGTAGACGGCAATAGGCTGATGGATATATGTACATATGAATGTGTCAGTGAGAACATTTTTTGGTAGAAAAAAAAAATTCTCTTATATTTTACAATCATGTATGTATATTGTATGTAAATATTGTAGTATTACGGTGGAAACGCACTGAAAATTCAATTTTAAAAGCTCAGTGAATTAAAGATACCAATACTATCTTATATCTGACATATATTATTTATAGAGATACAGTAAAGCACTAAAAATATCTTTGGACTATCTTGGTTCAGCTGTATTTAACTATCAAACGCATTTTAATGAAGTCGTATAGCTTGACTGATATGTTTAAAACAAAAGTTTTCCCTTTAAATATATACACATCTAATACTTTCAGATTTGAAGCAATTGACACCTCAAAGTTTTATGGTGGAAAGACCATAAAAATACACATTAAACTGAATTTAGAGTGTAAGGCCCAATCCGATGGATTTTGGTTTATTACTGATTCCCATGTGGGTGACCAATCCAGAATGTGAGACGATCGTAAAATAGATAAATAATGATCTCTAGGGACGTTTTATAGTTTGAAAAAATTATTTGATTCCGTCCAAGACGGTAATGGTCGAATGATTTACAAGCTTATTTCGTTTTCAATATATACATTATACATGTTATGTCGGTCGGCACTTCTATACGTTAATTTATCTGACTCTAAGGTACTAAAGTATAGAAATATTTGACGTCATGTCTTAAATTTTATCGGAGACTATTGTAAGTTTTTTCTTGGATTACATCTCTACATCAAAAGTATTGATTATTAAATTTAAATTATATTTTTAGGGATACGCTGATTATTAGGCTAGAAGATGTCTACTTTTGATCGTGATATAAGTAATTAATGATTCGATACGTTCTTTAAATAAAATGTAGAGACAAAACTATTAGTTTTATCACTGCTTATAAAAAATTAAGATACATCACGTATACATAAAATAATATATTATACAATTTTTAACATACACAAATAAAATATTTCAAATTGGCTTCAGACAACAAATCACTCAACATATAACAAATAAAAAGTGCAAAGTTATTTTAAAATTCATACGCTACAAAAATCAAGCGAAATTATGTGTGATTCAACGCTTCGTCTTCTTACAACGAACGACTCTACATGTAACTCTACTTTGATTAGAAATGAGTTATTACATAAATAAAACTAAATAGAATATTATATTATTACGAAATATCTAATCAAGTTTAATAAGAGAGCTCTGTTCTGTATTAGGTCATAAAATAATCGGAATTACGGAAGACCCTAACAAAAACAATGATAAGACTCATTAAAGTATTAACGATCTTAGCTCTATAACAATAGAGTCAATATTAAAACACACCAACGTACATGCATGCACAAAGTACTATTTTTTCAATTACAAGAGTCTTAATCCTGTTGCTAATTATTTAAGAATGAACTTTATATCTGTAAAGTAGAGTTGATATTTAACTAAGCAAAGCTCTGTATAACATTCAGAAAAGGTTATCCACGAAAATGTTAATATAATAGTTGCTTCTATGGGTTTTGTTGGCGTGAAAACATAAATCAATTTTATAGCCCCATCTAAATCAAACGCGTTTTAATGGGCGTCCCCCGTCATATCAACCCAGTATGATAATTTACGGCTACTATGTGACGAATGTTGAAATAAAACCTCCCTTCCCTCACTTGGATTAGTTGTATACCCTAAGCAGTAAATATGTCAAGCGATATCTTAGCCGTCAGATAATTTTTGGATTTACGAAGTGTAAGCTTTTTTCGTCCTATATTGTTTTTGATAGCGTCAACTTTGAGTGATTTAAAGATGTCGGGATTATATTAAAACGTTGGTAAACATTAGTGGGCGACTTCACTCGACTCGAGTTTTGAACCGACGTAAAAATTTAAAACTATAGGTTTCACGTTATTTCACTTGTGGAGTAGTAAGAGAATTATCATTGACATCTAATTTTTTCTATTAAAAAATAACACAAATACTCTATCAGGTCTTAAATTAAGTTTCTGAATTATTTTTGAGTAGAATCGGTATTACCAAAATCAACTGAAGTCAAAGAATTCTTAGGAACAAGTCACCATGCAACTTGAAAAGTTGAATTATTATGAATAAAGTTGCGTGTCACTAAGTTATGTGTTATAAACGATAACAAAAAAATGTGACTTTATCGACTGCATATCCAAATATCGTATTCGATTAAATATATTTACGTTTATGTGAAAATGTTAATAAATCCATTTGAATAATGTAAGATCATTAAAATTATTTAAAAATAATCAATCTAACGTTATATTTAAACATGTCTCGACGAATATATTACATAGTCTTCTGTAATTCTTATTTATTTAGCGAAATTAATATAAAACCTAGGTAGGTAGTCAAAGTAACATTGACGGGATAGGATGTAATGAGAAAATCATATCTTATAATGTAATTCAGCCCTTATTAACGTCCCACTTCTGGACACGGGCCTCAGTACAAGGGGGATCAGGCCTTCACATGTCTTTTGAAAACTTGTTAGGTTCTCTCAAACATTCGTAAGACAAATCGTAATCTTGATAGAAAAAAATCGCATATGAAAATATCAGAGGTGCGAAACCTGGATTTGAACCCGCATCACTCGGCTATCCAAGCGAGCACGACTCTTGAATTAAAAAGTGTTAGTACTCATACTATTGCGTTTCTTAAGGGTGAACCCTTTTGCTCCTTACCCCCTTTTTCACTGCTGCTTATTATTTCCTTATCATAAGTGAATTCTTAAAATTAAAAATCACCGCCAGACAGCCCAAAAGCTTTATACATTAAAAATAATTATAATTCCAAAACCATAATATCCTAAAAGCTCTAGCTTACTTCTAAAAGCCCTTTATATCAAATTTCGTCAACCGTAAAAGAAATTATTTACATTAAATTACATTGTGCACTTGTTTTGAGGATACATTTAAACAGTAATGGTGTATCTTAAGATTTTAAATCGGATAAAACACACCCTTAGTCAGTAAAGCGAGTAACTATTACCTACATACATACATACATACATACATACATACATACATACATACATACATACATACATACATACATACATACATACATACATACATACTCGTACATACATAAGTGTACAATGTACATCAAAATAAATGTATTGATTTTAACATATGAACAAGTCATAATACAGTGTAGAGCCAGTAGATATGAAGTAAGCTGTGATAATATGACAGGCCGCGACAGGTGTATGTCAAAACATGAATTGAAAAGTTCAAAGTAAATTTGTAAATACATTTCAAATATCGATGCAATATGTTATATTTTATATAATAATTGAATAAATTAAATTAGTTATTGGTTTAATAAACGAATTCGCCATAGCTGGATCTGGCATTTTGTACTAACAAATTCGTTGAAGAATAAATATAAAATATGTTGGGACATTATTACACACGGCGCCACCTAGTTCCGTGGTAAGCTACGAAGCTTGTGTTACGGATACCAGATAGTTGATATACTACACATGTATATAACTTTAAATACATCCATATTATAAATATAAACACCCATGACTGGAGTACAAGCATCCGAGTTTAACAAATGAATTCAGCGGGACTCGAACCCGCGACCGCTGGAGCAAGAAAGTAGGGTAATTACAAACTGCGCCACACGTGTCGTCGACGTAAGTTCGATTGCGTTTTTTGTTTATCGTTATCGATTCTGTGTTGTTAAAATTAAGGCAGTATTAGTTGCATGATGGCTAGGGTCAAGCGAAAACTACTACATAAAGAAAAAAATGCAAGTTACTATACAGTGTACATAATATCTTTTAATATGAAATGAACAGTAAGTATTTATAAAATTTCATGTATGAAGGAACGACTAACCAATATATAATCTAACGATTTGGATAAAATTTTGTATTCAGATAGAAATTTTAAATTGCCTAGTCTTTTAAATTGATATACGTTTATTTTCTGAAAACACGAAAAAAAATATTTATAAAAATATTTAATATTAATAAATCAATGTGAGCATTTGTTTTGAAAGAGTTAAGCGAAGCTTCGACGGGCCATTTTGAATGTAATGTGATATTTGTTGATGTCAGATACACAATAATAATGAATTAAAAAAATATTTATTTGGAATAAGATCTTTGTTCCTTTTTAAGCCTGTTAATGGAAAAATCTTAAAAGCACAGTTTAGAGCTATTGCAATGTATGAGGCTCGGCCTTAAATGCTCCTACTGACTTATAGAGTCTATTTTTATCTCATAGTATCAAATTGTACGGATTTTGTCTACACTAATATTACAAAGAGGAAAGATTTGATTGTTTGTTTGTTTGTTTGAGTTGAATAGGCTCCGAAACTACTGGACCGATTAAAAAAATTCTTTTACAATTAAAATCCTACATAATCCCTGATGAACATAGGCTATATTTAATACTAGTAGAACCCGCGGCTTAGCTCACATTAATTCTAGGGACGAACCCGAGCCAAGTGAATAGCTAGTATACAATATTTCAAACTTATTCTATACATTTAATGAGATTCTAACCGAGTTGATTCTGAATACATTAAATATTCTTTTGGAAAATCCTATTCAAATAGTCATTATTACAAATAGAAGCCTTTGAGAGGAATTTTTGTACGTCCGTCTGTGATGGCTTCACGAGAAAACTACTGGATAGACGACACGTTTGGCTCAGTTGGCAGTGACCCTACTTGCTGCGCCAGCGGTCGCGGGTTCGAGTCCCGCTGGGGGCATTCATTTGTTGAACACGAATGTTTGTTCTCCAGTCATGGGTGTTAATATTTATATTATGTATGTATTTAAAATTTATATGTGTAGTATATCAACTATCTAGTATCCGTAACGCAAGCCTCGTAGCTTACCACGGAACTAGATGGCGCTGTTGTAAAAAATGTCCCAACATATTTATATTTAATAAAAATTGTTCGTAATAGCTAGTTTTCCAAATCAACATATAGGACATTTACTGCTGGAAAATATATAATTTATAAGAAATCTACAAACCGTTAACCCTTAACGAGGGACGAACTCAAGCGAAGCGAGGGAGATTCGCTAGTTTAGACATAAAAAAGTACTTTAAATTGATAGCTACTACTAAAGCCAAAGAAGATATGTTAAAATAGAATTATGACGCATTAAAAATATCGTTAGTGGAAGCGAAATTAAGTCATTTGCGACGTGTTTGCGCCCATCACTCCGCGAAGGCCGTCAGATTGACCGACAAGTTATTTAATATTGTGATTTTGTTAAATTTACAGTGTAACTATTAATCATGGCTACGTCGGTAATTAATGAAATTTATGTGCCTCATATTTTATATCGCATTATGTTTTTGAGTGAATATTTTTTTATTAGTCTACTTTTTACAACCGTTTGGATCATTTTGTTGTTCTTAGAAAATTAACAATTTTTTTTCTTAATTAAAGTATCTTACATAATTAGATCTGAGATCAAGCCTACTATTTACCTACTTTACCGATGCAAAAAGAAATCGAAGATTCAGTTATTGATTAATGAAAAATACAGGTTTCCAATTTATTTCTCTTTTACTAAATTCTCTCTTTTATATTGTAATAAATATCCATACGTATGACCAAAAATATCTGTTTTATAGCAGTGGTAGCAATAACCGAGTGAAGCGAGTTCAATCCTAAATTTCGCGCCTCTGACATTTTTATATGCAAATTATAACCTAGCAACTACTTATCACCTGCGTGTTGAAATAATAGTGCACAAGTGAGTGCAAATAAAAGTATAACTTTGAATGAAATATTTGAAGCAGCTTTTCGTGCTGTACTAAGTAAGAGAAAAGTACAATTATACCTGTACTACTCGGAAATCGAACGTAATACCTCTGAATACCATAAATAATAGTCACTACACCAATGAGGCAGTCTGAAACTATATTACTTATATGTAGTTACCAAAAAAATACTATGTATGTATATAAAACTATAGCAAAATAAGTTAGGCCATTTGATTTTCGCTGCGTATGCCAAAAGTTTTTATTTCACAGTGAATCGAGGTACATTTGATATGATATAGCCGTGATGCCCAGCTCGTAGATCAACCTGCGACGCGGTGTCAGTCAGCCCGATAAATAATACTCGCGTGTCGATTGCTGGGATGATATCATGCTTGCGTTATGAATAGCGCTAGTTTTTAACTTTTTTCATGGAATTTAAGTAAAATCTGAAAATATTATAAAATATATATAATACTATATGCTTTTACCGTCTTCATGCTGAAAACGTTGGATGGATTTAGACGAAATGTGACAGTAAGATATAATTCAGATATTCTTGGACATAGAAATGCAGTGGAGCCAAGAGACAGTGTACGATATTTACTTCTGATTCTGATCTGAAGTACCAGATTTGATTTGATTTGATTTGAAGAGTTATCAAGGCGTCGTAATGGAATACATACGCAATCCTGTGACGTCCTATTATGGTTGAGCTTTAAGGAGTGATACAAGCTTTATAATAAGCACTAGTTTGCAGGGAAAGCATTAATACCAACATTATCAAAAAGTATATCTTTGTGTGCTTGTAGTAATTTTCATAGTAACTTAAACAACGGAATGCTATTGCGAATTAAAATGATAGTATAAAATAAGAATAATAATACTAAAATATTATATATCCTTTATTAAAAGATGGGCAAAATATGACCGTGCATAACATCGTCCACGGTTATAAAATAAATCATGGGATTGTTTCATTTCATTTTATTATGCCGTGTGCCAGTCAAGCCGACTTTTGTATAAAACACTAACTGTAAAAACGTTATTTTATAGTTTTAATAACTTCACTACTACTTTTAACGTTCATTATTTTACCTTTACCTGTATAAGGTAAGAGGAATAGTTGTAACAATTATTTTTGCTTGAAATTTATGCTCCCTATTTTAAAGTAATAAAATTTGTTTGTTCGTGTAAAGGATGTTAAAACTAAGTAAAAGTTTTATTAATCGTTATATAGTGTTAGTCGAAGGTTTTATTGATTTTTCGTACTATTAAATGAAGTCTATTCTTACTGCTACTAAACGCAGTAGAAGTAAAATGTTAATAAAAGTTCTATAATATGCTAAAATTAAGGGAGACAATAGAAAACAGAAAATATTACGCTTTCAATTTTGCTAATCTATCTTAAAAAACTGTTCTCACATCTACAAACAAAACAAACCTAAGTTAGTAACCTATAACATTAGCTATCTGCCAATGAAAATCTCATCAAAATCTTAATTAGCCGAAAGAAATAGGCAGGCTGGACGGACAAAAATTTAAAGTTTCTCATAGTCCCGTATATAATTTTATCTATATATACTTTTAGCTATTATAGTCAGTTTGAAATAAACTGACATTTTAATTTTATTTACTTATATAGATAAGTTATATTTTGACATTTGATCAGAAACAAAATAGTGTGCCAATGCTAGTATATTACAAAGAAACTGGAAGCCAAAGCACATCCCCTATTCGGCCTTGTATCCAAAACTGATTTATAGGTTATGAATCATCCCTACAGCCATTACGCTCTGATGTATTACCCAGATAATGAATCTAGTATTTTTGTATGGCAATACGTAGGTGGGGCCAGAGCTTAATGGCACTGGCAACGTATTTTGTATATAGGCATGTAAATTACTTAGAAACTACAAAATAATTGGTGCTTTCTATAGAACAAAACTTTGAAAAGCTATGTTTTTGAAGCTTTCCGACGAAAGTTGTAAAAAGTGGTTTCCCTTTACAGTTTTTCTAAAAGATATGTGAAATCCGCCAATTCACATTTGCTCCGCGTGGTAGACTATCACTTGATAAACCTCTCATTGAAAGTAGGCGCGCGAACAATAGCTCAGTAGTAACACTAATATTTAATCTACTTAAAATATTTTAGAAGACAGTACGCCTTGGGAATGATGTGATCGCCGCCAGGCTATTTCAACATATACATACAATAATTATTGTTAATTCGAAATTTAATTTGAAAAAGAGAGAAAAAAAATAGTCCCGCTGAGTTTCTTTCGCCAGTTCTTCTCAGGTCAGAGGTTTCTTCTTTCCGAACTGGTGGTCGACTCATGACGTTCGGTAAGAAATTGTAACAATTTTTATGCCGAATAAAATATTTTGATTAGATTTGATTTGATTTGATATAATGATAACTTAGAAATTAAAATAAAACTTCGCACTCGCATAGGTACAATAAAAGAAAATAGAAAAGAGAACTCATATAATACAGTCTTTTTAACGTCCCACAGCTGGGCGTGGGAGCTACCGTGCGAGGTCGATCTGGCCATAGTCCAAGAATCTTATTTAAATTAAGCCGGCCATAGATTATACCTACATCAAATCATTTTGCTTACATTACACCCTTAAAAATCATCTATAACTATTTTAACCATAAATTTTATTCCCTAAACAACAATTTTATACAGATTTAAAGTAAAACTTATCAGTTCTCTTCAATCCTTCACCAACTAACAATTGAAAATAAAAGTCCATTAAATTTCATTGACATTTCAATATTTGAGTGACGCGCGTCGCCGTCGAGAGATAACGTGGCATCTGACAATTGACGAAGGATCGATCTGGCAGATACCGCTTTCTGGTATACAATCGTTTGAACTGTTTCGACATTTGATTGAAAATATAACTTTTAGAAGGGTTGTAGCTAAAATGAGGCTTACCTACCCTCTACAGAGAATTAAATTAATATTTAAATGTTTATACCTGTTTCTTTATTTACTAGGAAATTCTAATTCGATAGAATTTAAATACAAGTTTTCATATTATTTGAATAAACATTTAATAGTTTTAGTAAAACACTCAAACGTTATTTGCATGAGACTACTAAAATATATAGGGTAAACAAACTTTTCAAATTAAAATTCATTATTTTACTGTATAATATAGTAGTTCTAATATATCGTGTATATTACAAAATAAACAACATAAATAATAATATTTTTATAAGATATTCTAACAAACGTGTGTATTTTTAAATGAAACTATATTTACGGGACGTCTCTCCCGTGACCATGATTGCTGTAAAGCATTCGAAACGTCGGGAACCAAAAATTATAATAAATCCGCGACAAAATCCGAAAAGATAGTTTCATTTATAATGTAAAATATTCGCGTAAACCTAAGAAATTATTAAAACGTGTGTATATTGAAAAAAATAAAAATATATTTTAATTATATATCTATATCCTGATTACCTAATATTATATCGAAAATAAAAAAAAATCCAAAATCAGAATGCGCAAGTCACCGCTGAGTCATTGAATTTAAAAAAAAGACCGACAGTCCTTTCACTGACATTTGTCAATCATTCCCCCGCTGTCAATGACAATTTACGGCGGCCATACAAATGTTCTATGGGAGTCATTGGTATTGTGAGAGTGATTAATGTAATAAGCTAATGCAAATCTTTCACATCAGAGCACGGAGTTACTGTATTTTTTTCATATCATTTAGGGGTCCGTTACCTAAATAATTTCAAAAACCCTTCAAAAATTTCGACATATTTCTTTATTTATTCAATAGAATATTTCTATTAGTTCTACATGGAAAAAAACAGAAGTACCGGTATATTTATTTTAAATATGCTAATTGGCCAAGGTTGTATAAATAAATATTTTAAAAGAATCTGTCAAATGTTATTTTAAACAAAAGATTAATACCAATAATAAACTACAAAAAAACAAAGCAAACTAAAAAAATAAAGCTCTTAAAATGTATAATGCATTATGCATGCAATTTCTATCACATAATACAAAGTAATGTAAGTAAATATAATTTGACATAACACTACGAGAATTGTCGAAATTATATTTAAAATATCTTTTCGGATTTTTTCGCGTGAAAGGCTCTCTCGTAACCATGATTACTCTAAAGCAAATGAAACGTCTTGTCGAGAACCAAAAATCTTAAAAATCAGCGAAAAATGAGAAAAAACTGTTTTAATTAAATGAAAATAATTGATTAATCGATTTTTCTGAATGGGTATATCACATCATATCATCTTTTAATCGATTCACTATGCACCTGAAGTCCCAGGTAAAAGCTACTATCTCATAATTGAGGAAAAAGTAAATTAGTATAAAGCTAAACTGAATTACATCTAGATTATACTAAAGTACTAAAGTAACATAAAAAAAACCAAATCAAACTAAAGCACGGAACCCTCAACGTTCAACTCAACTTTAGATAATATTGATTTATTAGATTCAGATGTACACAGTTGTGTCTAATGGCTATAGGCGTTTATTGGTAAAATTGTTAGAATGGTGAATAACCTTTGTGTGACGAATTCACGTGAAAAATGATAGTTTTTGCAAATTACTGATCAATTGTGAGTATCTTTGAAGTTTTATGGATTAGGATTTTTGACTGGACGATCGTTTGTCATCGGCTGACTTTACTGAGGTAGGTTTAACTTTTCAATATTAATATCTTGACTAATGTGATGTGGGAGCTTACATAAGTTATAATAAATTATTACTAAATTATAACTATTTGTCCACTGATTTCAAGACTCTACCAGCATTTCGTAAAAAAATATTGCCTCAATTCTAAACAAAAAATGTTCAAATTTTTTTAAAGCTAAACAGTGTTATTATAAAAAATATTATTTTATTCACTGCTTTAACAGCCTAACATAAGCAGTAGTAATTGTAGGAGTAAGGAGTTGACATTATACATTTTCTGTTTAATTGTTATTTATTTCAGATGTTTGTGAAGAACTGAAAAGGTAGTCCACACCCACCGTTAGGAAAAGTAAATTGGCATTCCCAAAGCTACAGCAGATAAAACTGAATGATATTAAATACCTCTATTTACCGTTTAGTTGGTGTAAAGCTGATGTGAAGAAGGTGGGACATCTTAGAATTAATAAATAATCATGTCCTGTGTTACCGTTATAACTTAAAAAAATAATTGAATTGAAATTTTATATGGCTAGTACTTTCTTAGGTTTACGCGAATACTTGACATACATTATAAATAAAACTATCTTTTCGAATTTTGTCACGGGAGAGATCTCTCCCGTGACCATGATTACTGTAAAGCATTCGAAACGTCGGGAACCAAAAATCATAATAAATCCGCGACAAAATCCGAAAAGATAGTTTCATTTATATGGCTCCTTGCAAATCAACCTCGGGTTCGACTGGTTTATTAATTCTCAAACGAAATAGACACTTTTTTAGGTCTATGCAATTTTAATACTAAAGCTTCCTTAAATCCATTCAGCGATACTGACCAACGAAGCTATTGATTTTTATATATAAAGGTTATTTAAAAACAGGAAAATAGGTATATCTTTACCGTTTGGTAAAGCACTTATTTTCCCTGCACTTTCAGTTTTTGAACAAATACATTTTAAATTCAAATTCAACTTTAATTCCAATCAACAAGACCTAAAATTGCTTGCACATAAACACAAAGTTAAACTTCGTTACGTCTCGTCAATGTCATGTCACATCAATGTCAGTCACCTGTCAGCGTATATATGACAGATTATTAATTAGAGTATAACATATTGCTGCGTAACTCTAAAATTCTACATTATTAATGAAATTATGGCAGTCTGTCTGTCACTCAAACGTATTAAACTTGCCAAAATAATATACTAACAAGTCACATGAAAATTCATTAAAGGTGAGGCACAAGTTATTGAAGAATTCAAGGGTTGTATAGAGTCCCCTTTATTAAAAAAATCTAGAAATAGGCAGTAAGGTAAACATCCCATAAAATGTAAGTGAATATTAAAGTGAAGCAGAAATACGTACAAAGATGGTTAGAAAAGGTAAAAAAGTAAAACTTGTAGGCACGTGTGTACATCTTACATATACATATATTAAAAACAGTATAGATTGAGTAGAAGGTAAAATAACGTTAAGACAATAACCTAATGATGATGATGAAAAAATGTCTTTAAAAAATGGTCTTCCAAAGTCTTTCGAAGACCATTTTTAGCTAACAAAAGATAATATATGATTTCCATATTTTATAACTAAATATTATTATAAAGCGTTGGGAACAACCTGTTTTTGATTATTAGTTATTAATTAGTAATCAAAAACAGCTTAAACTTAGCTTAATTAATCTGTAAAGTACCTGTTTTTTTATAACGATATGTATTTATTTGTATATTTATACAAATAAAAGACTATTTCGCTGTCTCAAAATAATATAATTAAGAAAAAGACACAAAATTTGTCTAATTTACATACCTATTATTACATACATTTTAGTACAATTTAAACTCTTCAATGAATACGCTCGTAGTGAACTCGTCAACTCGCTAACGATTACAGCTGTTAACCATTATGTATTAGAAATAGATGTAAATAGTTTCTTTTCTTGCTAAAACGTGCTCCCGCAAACATGTACCAACTATTTTAGTGATGATATATCACCGAGATTTCTGTCAGACACTTGTCGAGTTACCAGAATTGTCACTTCGTTCATGTTTAAAAGGTAAAAAGCCCCATTTTGAATGAATCATTTAAGCTTATAACCGAAAGTTTTAAGTTATTATAAAGAAATGTTAATATAATAATTTCTTTTTTTTTTTGAGATTAATATCTCGATTCTCGACCGTCTCGGGGTCGCAGGTTCAAGTCTCGCATGAAACAAATTTATTTATAGCCAGTATTTGTTGCGTAATTAAATGAGTACCTGTATAGTTTAGATTTAGTTTTCACCTAATATCAAATCCAAAAAGATTAAGTCCAAATATAACTGGCTGTTTTTTTCAAAGGAATTCTCAACGAATGCCCAAAGTTGCTATAGTAATGGCGGCTCTCTCGTAACCTGGACCTCTAGATTTGTAGCCGTACTTATACTATTAAATTCATCAGACGTAGGTATAAGCTATGTTTTTAATATAAAACTAAATGTAAACTGTAAAATACAAAGTTAACTTTAATTATTGTTCGTTTCATGTGGATTTGATACAGTGTCAGTTTGACACCACTCAATGAGACATGTCGAGACAGTAAAAGTTGTTGTTAATAAGTAATGCTATACCATATTAAGAGTTTACGCAATTACGGGCTTAAATGTTGAAATATAAGCTTGATCATTATTTTAAGCTTATAAATAAAATTGAATTCTTTATGTGTGATTTAAGAAGCCAACACATTTTTATTTATTGAAGTACTAACGACCCTTGCTTCACTTGGGTTCATTTTAATTTTTCAAGCCCTGTTTTTTAATAATAAAAGCTATCTGACAATACAATAAAAGTTTCGTCAAAACCTGCCTCATAGTTTCATAAATCAGGAAGATCAAACAAACAGTCAAATTTTAATAATTGTGTGTTTTCTTATAAGTACCATATACATTTAAAATGTATAGAAATCCTTCGATTTTGAGTCGGTTTGACACTTATTCTTGTGGCAGTAGACCTGGAAGTCCTAGGTTCAAGTCTTAGATTTAACAACTTTTGGTTTTTATTTAAGAAATTCTCAGCAGCAATTCAAAGTTAAGAGTTAGAGGGTGTTGTCACACGGTACTCTTAGAGCTTATAAATCCGTTTGGAACCAGATCTCTTGTACCGAATGAGTGTGCTTTCGGACTGCGAAAGTGAAAACAATAGAAAATACATGTTTGGATTGAATTATCTTCAGTGCAGTTATATATATAACTATATAGCCTTCTTGCTATTGGCCCTGACAGATATCCGGTTCCGAATACTTTTATTTGTGTTAATTTAATTTAGTCTTATATTATATAATACCTTAAGATTTAAGCTACTTGAGTACTAATTTTAAGCACTAGATTCAAACACAATGAGTTATACATTATAATATTTTTCGAAACTATATTTTAAATATTAGCAACATTTTAATGCAAATGATGTTCTTATTAAAAGTATTTAATAATAATTAAAAATGAATGGTCTATTTTGAATAATCTTTGAGCGATATTTGTTCTGAGAAGTGGAGGGCAGATGCGCGCGAGCCGTGACGAGGCTTGACGGACATAAATCAATTGTCAAAGCGACACTAATCTTAAGACTAATAGCGATGAGAGTGTGTGGACATGTCGCGATTATATAAGGAATTTATATTCTACTAGCATTTTCCGCGGCTTCGTTCGCGTTGTAAATACCGAAAACCAAATTCTTTCTGAGTCGCGTGTACGGTATCTCGTAGAACTAACGCCCGCCTTTCCCGTTTTTGCAACATTTTTCATTGTACTCCGCTCCTATTGGTCGAAGCGTGATGAAATATAGCCTATAGCCTTCCTCGATATTACGGACTATGCAACACAAAAAGAATTTTCCGAAACGGACCAGTAGTTCCTGAGATAAGCGTGTTCAACCAAACAAACAAACAAACTCTTCAGCTTTATATAGATATAATAAATGTAATAGGTTTGATTCTTGTAAATGCAAAATGTATTTATGTACCTTTGAGTTTATTTGACAAAAGGAAGTGTATCTGATATTTTTATTCTAAGACCAATATAACACTGAACAATATTAAATTAAAATAGCTATTAAATTAAAATATAACTAAAATAATATAAACAATGTTTTGAAATTAGCGTACGCCCACTAAAGCTGATAATAGCTTATCGACCCTAATAGATAATTGGTTGACGAGAAGAAGAGAAAAGAGCTTAATTGTTTTGTTTTTGCAAATTTATATATAGATTTATAATAATATTATTAACACTCTACAATCTGTATTTTTTATACTTTGTAGAAAAAATATCTTATTCAGGTTCAGGTTCTAATAGTAATTAAAATTCATATCTAGTAGATTAAACTTTTACAAAAAAATAGAAGATAGCAAGTATATTAGGGCTTATCCGTAACAACACATCATGTGTGCGTCAACTATAGCCGCGGCGCTTAATAAGTCCAAGTGGCGCTCCGATCGTACAAAAACTGTCGTTAAAACGTACAACCTACCACACAATTCACACACTAACTCAAAAAAACTAAAACGAAATATCTACTTTATTAACTTCAAAAGAGATACCAAAATCGATTGGCAATTAGTAATTTAGTAAAAACTTGAGTTGAGCTATGTTTTTGCGGTCGTGGGAGCCAATCGATTAACTCATATGCAATTAATATTACAAGTGATGTCATCTGTTGGTCGGATGGTCCATGACGGCTCGTCAATTGAAAATTTAAGATAACGGTTAATGTTTAGAGATTCTAAATTGATGCAGGTGATTAAAATTTTAGTTTAAAAGGAAATTAATATTTAAATATATACGTTAAATTATGTATGTTTGTTTGTAATTATTAAATTAACGGTTATTAAGTATGTAATTACTGAACTATAATTCATGGTGGATTTAGTTATGGTAAAGAATATGATGGTTATGATATGGCTAAGATCGGCCAATGTGTTATGTGGAGATAGTGAGAAAACAGAGCATAAGGGCTTGCTCCTGATATATAAGACAACGATAGCCCGGTAAAAGGCAAGTATGAAACAGTTCAGTATCTTTTATAAGCTGTTTGTGAATATATTTTTTTTGTTATTTATATGTGCTGATGACTTTAGTACTATCATTGAAAATCTAAGAAACATTTTTTATTTGTTTTCCTCATTTTTTATAATAATAATGAATGAATTACGACAACCAAGTGAGCATTCGTATATTTTTTTTCTTAGGCTTCAACATTTAACGTATTTTTCAGTCTATATTATTCAACTGTTTTTAACGTCCCACTTCTGGGCAAAGGCCTCCCTCCAATACGAGGGGATCAAGCCATGGTCCACCACGCTGACTTCGTGCGAGTTTGCGGACTTCACATTTCTTTCAAACACTTGCTAGGTTCTTTCAAATATGTACATCTTTCAAACATCATGATGTTTTGTTTCACCACAAAACTAAAATTTAAACATAGAATGAATTACCTTAATGGTAATACCATAATAATACCATGTAAAATTATTTCGAATTGGAATATAATAAAAATATAATAAAACATATTTTAACCCTCTCCTGCGCGTTAAAAACGAACAGGTCACCTTGTGTACTCTACAGTCTAGTGTGGTTGTTTACGTAACAGCACACCCCAACTATCGGTTATGGTGCAAGTAGAAATACTTAAGTTAAAAAATATCATCGACAGTGGCTTGAGAACCAAGAAATTATATACAGAAGTAATCAATCAATTCTTAGTTACGATTAATTACCAACTTTTAACTTAAATATTTCTTATTAAAATAATATGCTATCTATATATTTAATTACGTCTAGATTAGGTCTAGTCGTTTTAAGGAGAAAAAATCATACAAACAAACTTTACATATATGATATCTATACTAATATGTATTAAGAAAATGAAGAGTTTGTTTGTTTGGTTGAACGCGCTAATCTCAGGAACAGTCCAAATTGAAAAATTATTTTTGTGTTAAATAGTCCGATTATCGAGAAAGGCTTTAGGCTATATTACATCACGCTACGACCAATAGGAGCAGAGGATCAATGAGAGCAAAAATATTGCAAAAACGGGAGGTATTTGGTTTCCAGCCTTTAAAATATTTTGTAAACGCCATCTCTTATAACTTAGAAGAGTCGCCTCGCCCACCCTACTTTCGTGCACACGTCAGTCAACGCATATCAATCACTGTTGGCGGCGACTCGACCACTCATATTTCAACTTTAAATTTCGCTACCTTATTACAATATAAATAAGGTGGAAAATAACCACCAGATGAGGGAAATTTTCAATCGATTAAGTGCCTCAGTAAATTAAATGTTTATGAATATTGTTTTAAATTGGGTGCGGTCGATAGTTTGGATTACAATTTCATTCAGTTTAAGTAATTTCCGATATTCATTACCTGTGACTCGCCCTCCCTTTGCTTGGTTCCTCTTTAGATATGGTTTTAATGGTTAACTAGTGGAACCCGCGGCTTCGCTTGCGCTAAATCTAGGGACGAACCTAAGCGAAGTGAGGGTGAGTCGCTTGTTTAAGATAAACATTTCCATCATACATTATATATGTGTAACTCTAGCGGTTATGGCAGCGCACGCCAGAATAGTTCGCAGATGTTAGATTTTTTACTACTTACTTGACACTTATCATCATATTTTGGACAATTCACACAATATCTTTGTAAATTGTAGCCTATGTGTTATTTTGATGTATAAGCTATATTATTGTAAAGTTTCATTAAAATGTAGTTTTTACGTGAAAGAGTAACAAACATCCATGCATCCATGATCCATCCATACTTACAAACTTTCGCGTTTATACTAGTAGTATAGATGAGTTTAGATATAGAATAGATAGACTAAATGTATGATAAGTTTTATATCCGTTACCTGCTTGAGAAATGATTGAAACACCAAACAAACCTCTAACCTTTTTCACTCCCTTAAGAGATAATCGTCTCTTAAGGGATAAGGGATAAAAATTATCCTGTGTCCTTTCATCTCGAACTATTTTCTTACTGAATTACATCTCAATTGGTTTAGCGGTTTAGACGTGAAAGGTAACACACATACATACTTTTAAATTCATAAGTATAGATTAACTGTCGTATAATATATCTTTTTATTATCTACATTATCCCATGTATGAAGAATAATATGAGACTAGGTCCGTTGCTAAGAAACAGTTAAGTAAGGTAGCTCTTGAGTAACGTAAGGTATGTATTTTTGCTCTTATAGAACAAAACAGTATCAAGGTACTAATAAGTGTTGTATATACGCAAATAAGTAAAAAGGAAATGAAAAATCTTTTTCCTCATCTAATAAGTTTTAAAGTTGGCCTTAACCAAGAATCGAACCCACTGCTTTCTAGAAATGTATAAAGAAAGTAGAAATGGTTTAGATTATACCATACCATTAAAATGCATCTCCCACCTACTAAGGATGTGGGCGGACACAGTTTTAACTTCAAAGTCATTTTGACTTATAAGTTCCGCATAGTATTTTTCATTTCAGGAAATACTAAATAGCACTTATTTATCCTCTAACAATTTTAATAGAACTTGTCTAATAATTTGAGACTTATTTTAGCTAATTATAGTGACTTTACTCATAGATGAAGGACCTCCTTATATCATATATTTACCTAAAGACGTACATAACATCAAAAAGACTTCTCTATATTTCCTTCTTTTACATGATGTGTATGTGTGTGTGTGTGAAAGCTCAAGGTCCTAGGTTCTTATCACGGATCGTACTAAAAAAAATTGACTAAAAATTTTAGCTATCCCGATGAAAACTGATTAAATGATTGAAATTGATTTAAATATGAGAGTTAAAGGTTTATTTACTTTGTTAAACCTTAACTTGTGTTTGAGTGTGTACAAAAGTCAACTCAATACCTCCCGCGAAGTTGGCGTGTCCCAGTGAGATTATTTCGCTTTGACTGAAACAGTGTTCAGAGTAAAAAATTACAGTCTGTTTAAAAAAAAAGTTTAAAAATTCAGTATTGTGAATCAAACCTGAAGATAAGACAAAATTATTAAATGTTAAAAACGCTAAGAGAATCAGGAGGAAACCTTTCGTTATGCAAAAATCGTAATCATTACATGAAATTGTTGATAACATATTCAATATTAACGATATTAATAAATATTAATTTAAAGTTATTGCAAATAATAAAAAACGTAAAAAGGACAAACTTATCCCACGATTTGACAAGACAGGACCTAAAAATAAATTTAATTCCAAATCAACTGACATCTGATCAAATTAAGAACTCAAATATTGAATGTCAAGTAGAGGTAGACGTCCATTTAAAATATATTTTGGTATAGCATAAAGATTTGTTAATACAAAGTAGTATTCGACCAGTGCTCTAAATCGGTATACGAATGGATTAGAGATTGTTTTTTTTTTGTCAATGGTTTTGTCTTTATAGAAATATTATTGAAGTGAAAATTCTTTAGAATCGTAGTGATTTCAAACTCGATGAAACGAAAAAATAAGTCCATAGTACCAGGCGCTCAGAGACGGGGAAGAGTTAGCCTTAATTTAAATTCAAGTTTTACTTCTGACATGTGTACTTTGTACACACGCACTTTTTTTTTCTGGCAAACTTTCGAATCTATAGGTTTTAGAACGTTTGTGCCTATCTGGTTAGTCATTTCAAATGACTGACAGCTGGTTCACCGAGCTAACATGTAGGATTCTTTTTACTCGGATAGAATATATATGTATTAGGTATTAACCATTAAAACATAGGTACCTAGAGATGAATAATACCTTCCCAAAGAAGCGAGGATAAGTAGCTAGGAGAAATAAGTCGTAGAAATATTTTAAATAAATTTGATTTAAATTGAAAAATTGTAATAACTATAGGCATCTTTCTACAGTTTTTTGTATATCTTTACCCTAATTTTAACAAAAGAATAACTTTTTGTTGAATCTCGAACGTATCTTAACATAACTGTCAAATCCTTTAAGCGCAAAGCTTTATTTAATTATTCCATACAAACTTACAAACAAACTGTTATTTTCGATCAAAATTCGAAAGCTAGTAACGCTATAAAACATATAGCTCACTTGCTTTAGTGGGTAATATCCTAAATCCTTTCACTGTTCAAGGCATGCACCTGATTCTGTCACAATAACTAAATGGAGGGACCCTACTCACTTCAATCAGCTGTCGTCGGAATGTCGCACGCATTGACGTGAACAGAAGTCTTTAAATATACGCAATATAGAGTAATTTCTTAATCATAACTTATATTTTACTGAAATATATCAAATATACCATATAAAATATGTAATAGTTGTTTACAGTTGAATGGGTTACTTTATTTTTAACCGACTTCAAAAAAAGGAGGAGGTTCTCAATTCGACGGGGACTTGTTTTTATGTATGTTCCCCGATTACTTGACGATAGCTGGATCGATTTGGAAAATTCTTTTTTTGTTTGAAAGGGTATAGTTTTTTACTAGAACTTTCACTAGCACCTTAGCTTGTGACCCGTAGGAATGTATATGTATGTATGTACATATATTATATGTAAATATAGTCTCGCTTGGATATCTGAGTGATGCGGGTTCGGATCCGGGTCTCGCACCTGTTACATTTTTATGTGAGAATCATTTATATCATGATTACCACTTGTCTTAAGGTGAAGGAAAACATCGTGAGGAAACCTGCATGTCTGAGAGAACCTAGCAGTTTACGAAAAACATGAAGTCCGTCAACACCACGAACATTCATGAGAAAAACCTAGTATTAAAAACTAAATTTGCACTAGACATTTGTAGATATGGCTCTAACGAAAATAGTGAAGTCATTAAGTGGTTTTACTCAATTAGGAGTGCAAGCAAAATTTCCAGTCGTTTTTACGTAATGTTTATAGCTTCACCTTCACTTAACCTATTTTTCGTATTCTTAGCGTCTCAGGCCAAGTACATAATAGGTAAGATGTAGATGAGTAGTATTATTCATATATATTCATTATTATAGGTCATTAAATTAAATAGAATATTTTTTTATATATTTTGTTTCTTATATATAATTTTAAAAGGAGAATCTTTATTTGTATGAAACATTTTCATATCCATAGACCCAATAGTGTAGTAGATGAACTAGAGTCACAAGTTTAACATTTTTGTGGAACGGATTCTGGGAGAGTTGGCGGCGTTTAACCACCATGCTTTGGGAAGCCATCACGTAACGTCAACGACACGTCGGTCCTACATCTTAGCTTTCACCAGTCGTGTTCCTCGATAATTACGAGATTGTCCCATGGGAATTATTATTATTTTTTAACACGTACACACTCTGCACTTTAATATCACCTGAATAATCTTATACAAAATTCTATTAGTAGAATGTCTGTAACAACTATATAATTTCTTTGAGACAACCATAATTGCTGTCCATTCGAAAAATCAGGAATGAAAATCTAAGTAAATAAAAGGTTAATTAATAAAGAAAATATTATATTGATTAAAATGTCAAATATTCGCGTAAACTAAGAAAGTATTGTTAGCATACTCATTATAGTTTGTACATTTTTTTAATTTAAATATCAATTTTTAATATAATCTGTATTAAAATGTTAAATATCTTTTTTTAATATGATTTGAATTTACAGAGCAAAAATAAAAGTTAACATCGATGCAACACAGTTGATGGCAACATTGACAATTTGATTGTTATAAATATAGGAGAGATGTCAATCAGAAGACAGCCCCTTTGCACGCTCGCCCACCGGACAGGAGGGCGTATCCCAGGGATTACGGAGATTACGGGATGTCGGAGTCGCTGTAACGGTCGCTGATCGCTTAGCTGGGCCTCCCTCAGGGTAACTGAGGGTCTCACCCGGCTGGGTTGACCGCCCACGCAGCATACGACTCCGTCCTGCCCGACTCCATCACAGAGTCCTCGCGGACTCTCCCAGGGACGTGCCCATATTAGTGGGCGGCGGATGCTACTACGGTTAGAGGGCGCCCTGGTACCGTTTCCCCACGGTCCGTAAGGGCCGTGAGAAGAATACTCGACGCGTCAGAAGACAGAACGTTAACGACCACGGTGATAGCACTAGCTATGTCTCGGTGTGATATTTCTATTATTGTATATTATTTGTAAAATTATAATCATTTAAGTGTTCTAATAAACAAAAGTGATAAGTGAGTCTTTTATTTTGAGTGATATTCTAACAGTATTATGATTACAGATTTTCTAAACCGAGCAATTCTTAATCTTCACCGTGTCTTTTCCATTCTATACGACTTTGGCGAAGTAATTTGTGCCCAAATAAAACGCCTAGAAGCCACAGTATAAAGAATATGCCTATAATAAATACCTATGCCTATAAAACCGATTAGATATAGGACTTGAGTTATTTCGAAGGAAACATTAAAACGTGTACTAGTATATATCGAAATCAGAATTTAAGTTTTTAATATTTGTTTAGGCTCGCCAGAATAAAAATAACAAAGTAACGAACCGGTTCCCTTAAAAAGCCCTTCAACGTCCATGCCTTGTCAATGTCAGGTCTATTGATTGTCAGGACACCGCTCAAGAGGAGCTAGTAGCTATGAAGCAACTTTTTGTTTTTTCTGCCGTCAATCGTCATACTACCTCACTTTCGTTAGCGATGTTTATTTTTATAGATGTACTCTTAAAATATAGTTCATTTAAAATAATAATAAACTAAATTTAATATATGCCGTTCGTGTGTTAAAAGAAATATGTTAAGACATTATTACACACAGCACCATCTTGTTCCATGGTGTGCTACGAGGCTTGTGTTATGGATACCAAATAGTTGATACACTACTCATATATAACTTTAAATAGATGCAATAATCATATTATAAATTAAAACTCATGACTGGAGTACAAACATTAGTGGTCAACAAATGAATCGATCCCGCTACCGCTCACACAGCAAGTGACCCTTCACTACAAACTGAGCCAAACGTGTGTCAAGTCAAGTACTTTACCCACTACTGGTATTGAACCTACACCCAAAATACTACAATAATCTAGAATTTAGTTTTAGAGTTAAGCTATTTCTATCCTAACACACGAACTGTAGCACTTCACACGAAGCACGCTTTCAACGTGTCGTCTGCGAGATTGATCGACGTGTATATTTCGCGGGACCGTCCATCCGTTATCCGTCATCGTCGAATGCACGTTTAAAGGTTGAACAAAGTGATGCTGCATCATTATTCTCCTTTAGGGAACTATTTTCCTTGATTAGACTAGTTTGTGATATTGCTCTTGAAAATTATTATTTAAAGACCTGTTGTGTCGAATTAAACATAATATGTTGTTTGTGCGAAAGATCGTGGATTCGAAGCTCGGGACACATTTATAACATAATTTATGGTGACTGTAATCAAAAAGAAACACTTGTATTTTTTAAATTGCTTTAAATTTATTAAGTAAACGTAACGCCAGATTTTTTTACAAAAACAATGTAGGAGTTGCTTTAATTTTTATTCATACTGTAAAAAGATGTTAAATATAAATACGGTTTGAAAAAATAGCCTTTATAATAACTAACGTTAAATCAATTAATATTGAAACTTGTAGGACATACTATGATAGTTTACGGTAATTCTAAGAATATGGAAATTAAATGAATATACACATTCAGTAAAGGCCAATACATTTTTTTTAGTTCAGTCCAATATCTTATAGGGGACTCCCATTTTCGCCTTTGTCTGCTCCGTCTGAAGTTACGAGCTTAATGGGCACATGTCCAGCCATCCATCACGACAGATGGCTCGGGCGTTTTAAACTTTGCAAAGTATATAGTGTATCGATGACTCATGTTTATGTCATAGCGATAAAATGTATGACATTTTTAGTTTTACACCCTCGTTTCGCTAGTTCGTCTCTAAGTACGTTAGTATATATTTCGCCCTATCTAAGTTTAGCTACTATTGACCCGGATAACCAGCTATCATCAAACGTAATTTCATCAAAGTTTGATTAGTGGTTTTCTTGTGATACGTTGACAAACAAATCGGACCAAATAAAACATCTAACCTAAACTCTCTCCTTGTGTGAACTAAGAGTTCTTAGATTCTGTCAACAGAACATAACCTTAGAATTATAGACTAGATATTATTAGTTATGAATATATAACAAAAACCCAAACAATAATGTAAAAGCAAAGCTAATGATAAATATAATTCATACCACCTACGCAGAATAGTTAAAAATTGAGTTCAAAAATAAACAGCAGTTAACTACTTATCACTGTCAGTTAAACGCCACACTAGATTAAAACATCACATAGCTGTTATTTATATGATTTTCTAACAACGAAAATAGAGCGTCTCACAAAAATTACAAAGTTTTGTTTGTATAGGAAAATAAATATTTGCTTTAAATAATTAATTTTGTTTAATTTATTTTTACTAGACTAATGATTAATTTACTTAAATATTATTTCATAAGAAATCTTTTATCAAAAACTCTTTTATAAGTCAAAAGTATATCATCCAATTCCTTTGTCATATTTATATTATGTATAAATAATCTCAGCAGTGACAGGTTAGTGGTAACGTACTTGCTTCAAAAACCGAGTGAAATGGGTTGAAATTTAAAGTTGAATCAAAGATTTGACCATTAATATCTTTCATTCCCAACATTATTATATCTTGTCTTACGGTAAAGGAAAATGTCATGAAGAAATCTGCATATCTTGAAGAAGCAAGCCGTCCGCCAACCCGAATTTGTCTGGCATGGTGGACTATGGCTTGATCCCCATTGTATTGGAAGGTGTATGTCCAGCAGTGGGACATAACATTCCTCTCATTTTTCAATGTTAGGTCTGAAAACGAAACAATTTTATCTACATAACTATTTTATTAATATCAGTTCAGTAATTCAATGAAAAATCTATTTTAAAACCTGAAGAAACTTTTCTCAAACGTCAAGTATCAATAAAGTAAGGGTAAAGCCGCAAAATCATTTGCTATTAAGCTAACTGTAAGACAAATGACGGGGCACCGACTAACATCAATCTGCTTATTACCGCGACCTCGAAGTAAATCATTTATTGTGCGATCCAAATCTAGCTATTTACTCAACGAGGGGTCAAAAAGACCCATCACTCAGCTAGTGGAGTCTTTTGTGCGATGGGATTTAGTTTAGTTTTAGGATTTATTTTCTTTTACCAGTGAATATCTTTTTTCGATGATAGTGAGCCTGATGTATGTTTATGAGCTATGATATATTATAATTCATTAGAAATTAACAATTAAAGGTAGCCCCTAGGATGCAATTAATGTCCTAAAATTTTAGAGAAATCTGTTCAGCAATATAAGCGTGAAAGGGTGACAGTTTCTTTCATATTTATTATAATATTATTATTTATTCAAAGGAAATAACGAATTCCGAGTTATCATTCTTGTGCTGAAAGGTTTTTCGATTCTTTAGTCAATAAATCTATACATCTATACATAGAAATAAAATTGGAGTGTCTATTTTAAATTTCAAATCAACAGCTTTTCAGCAAATGCATATGAAAGTATATACGATACTAGCAACAAAAACCAATTTTTAGAATTTTTGTCTGTCTGTCTGTGTGTTTGTTCCGGAATCTCTGAAAAGCTGGACCGATTTTGACTAGATTTTCACTTCCAGTAGCTAATGTTATAAGGCGTAACTTAGGCTACTTTGAACCGACTTCCAAAAAGGAGTAGGTAGAAATTTTATTTATTTTAACTAGCAGAACCCGTGGCTTCGCTGACGCTAGTTCAATATAAACAAAAAGAGAGCATAGTGTTAGAAAGCTTGTACTGTTTTGGTACTTAGAATTGTTAAGTTATAAGTCTTGAAACTTGCTATTTATGACCATATATATGCAAAATCAATCTTTTAAACTCCTTTTTTTCATGCGTATTTGTTTTTTTTTATTCTTATTTAATATACCTTATTAGACTATCCTTGATGAGTTTAAAGTTGGCACACTAGCTAATGTATTAATAAATTATTCTTGGGTTATAATATATGGAAAAATATTAAATATAATTACTAAGATACATATTTCTTACGTATGAAGTCGTATTATAGGTACTATTGTTTCAACGCAACTATACTATTAAAGTCTCGCAAAATGTTTAAAAGTATGAACAACAACAAATAAACGTACGTATATATTTATTAAATCCATTTTAAAATTTATTATATCTTCTTTAAATGTACATTATTTATTTTAACTAAGTTTTAAGAATGAAGTCGGTGATACATTTCATTTGTACAGTGAAGTAATTTCCATCACCTGCCAATAGATGGCGCTACATGTATTACTAACGACGATATCTGAACTTTGATTTTAACGAATAAAATATTATAAAACTACATAATTATTGTAATATTTAGCTTCTTATTTATAGATTTATAGAATTTATAATATATTAATTTGATTTAAACAAAATTTTACAATTTTTTTTCATATTTTTCTAAATTTAATTGACTAAATTTTAAAATATTTTTTTAACTCAATATTAAGTGGTATAACAATTTAAAATACAGCTATTTGAATGCTTAAGTAAAATAATCCTCTATCAACTGTCATGAGATTTCGCCGAAGGTCATTTCGAATCATACAGGTGTTATCTAATGTACCTAATTATAAATAGGTACATTTATGCAAATAGAAGATAATGTCATTACAAATATTATAGCGGTCTTTTTTCTTGTATGTATTTAGCCCTTTACAGCCCACTGCTGGGCATGAGTCTCCTTTTAATATGAGAGGCTTCAGGCCTCCATAGTAGGTACAGCAGGCTAGTACGGGTTGGTTCTCTCACTTCACATGTCTTTCGAAAACTTGTTAGAAAAGTGGTATGAATGTTAGAAATGATTTGCATATGTATATTAATCTATACTAATATTATAAAGCTGAAGAGTTTGTTTGTTTGTTTGTGGCTGTTTGGTTGATTGTGGCGCTATTCTCAGGAACGACAGGTTCGAATTGAAACATTCTTTTTGTGTTGGATAGTCCGTTTATCGAGGAAGGCTATAGGCTATATTACATCACGTTACGACCAATAAGAGAAAATGTAACGAGTTAAAGACCAAAAATGTTGCAAAAACGGGAGGTATTTGGTTTCCAGCCTTGAGAACACGCGCGAAGCCGCGGCAAAGGCTAGTATTATATATTAAAATTGGGAGACCCAGGATTTGAACCTGCTCCACTCACTTACCTACCATCTACCAACCACTGAGCATAAGTTATATCAAAATAAAAGAAATTTTGGCATCACTGATGTATCTCTAACACAACTATTTATAATTATAAGTATATAGGTACATAGTTAATCAAGTTGTCTGTACGTGCGATGCGATAGATGACGTCGTTAGAGTGATAAAGGTGAGGCCGTGTCGATGTGAAGACGTCAAGAGTCAGCGGTTGTTTTGATAATAATTAGGAGGGTAAGGACTCAAGGATTAAGTTAACTGCTTATAAGATAAAAAAAATATTTTTATAAATATTAAACTATTTAATGCACCTTTGATGACTCGTTTGGCTCAGTTGGTAGTGACCCTGCTTTCTGCGCCTACGGTCGCAGGTTCGAGTCCCGCTGGGGGCATTCATTTGTTGAGCACGAATGTTTGTTCTCCAGTCATGAGTGTTTATATTTATAATATGTATGCATTTAAAAGTTATATATGTAGTATATCAACTATCTGGTATCCGTAACACAAGCAACGTAGCTTACCACGGAACTGGATGGCGCTGTTGTAAGAATGTCCCAACCTATGAGTACTTAACAGCTATTTTATAGTTTGAATAAATAAAAAAAACAAAGTGGTCACTCTGTTTTGTGTTTACAAAATTATTCTTTGATTTTCGATTATTATATTTATTATTTAATTAAGGTTACATTGATTTAATCTTGGTATCAGAATTTCATATTTTTCAGGACGACTTTCTTAAAATACACTTCTTCTTTTTCTTGACTTCTTGATGAAATATTACACTAAGTTTACTTATCATAAGAATCGAACACGTAACATCCACACACTACCACTATACTATAGGTGCTATAGCATAATGACAACTAATTAAAACGACATTTTGTTTTATATGATAATATTAATGATCGACCCCCATCCCCCACTCGTCAATCCCGACCGTTACCTAGTTTGATTTATCAGCCTATTTATCAAGTTTTATGGCATTTACGGTTTGGACTGAAATAATTTCGTTGCTTAATTATACATTTTAGTTTATTAATTCATATGAGAATGAATGGTTTATAATTGTAGGTTACATTGTGAAGAGTTTCTTTGAATTATTGACGAACACTTGTTAAAAGAAGTCGAATGACTTGAGGGTAAAGCTTAATAATCCAGTTCTTTAAGGACTGATGCACTTTATAGTCTATAAATAAATATTTTGGGACATCAACACACAGTACCATCTAGTCCCATTGTAAGCTACGAGGCTTGTGTTACGAATACCAGATAAATAAAATACATACATATTGTAAATATATAGTCTCGGTCCGATATTAATCAGGTAAAGTATTTTCATATAAGTATTTCGTACTCGTACATACAGTATGACGGCATTTATTAATGTAAACAGTACGGAATAAAAGGCTTTTTTATTGTTTATATTTTATTATTTTGTGTACATAAAGTACATATTTGACCGGATTTTTATCATACTGATTGTTTCTTGTAAAAATGAATCGGTTTTGCCATACCATTGCTGAAAACAAGTCTTCCCTTGCGATAGAGATTAGGTTAGTCCATGCTAGTCCAACGGGGTGGCGGATTCACATGTACATACATATCAAAATCAAAATATTTTATTCAGCATAAAAATTGTTACAACTTCTTACTGAACGTCATGAGTCTACCACCAGTTCGGAAAGAAGAAACCTCTGACCTGAGAAGAACTGGCGAAAGAAACTCAGCGGGATTAATATTTTTTTTATTTTTTTATTGTATTTTTTATATTTATATTATATATGTACAATGTACGTATGTTGTTTTGGGGTGATTTGATAATATCATAATCTATGAAAATGCTAGTTTTACAAACGATTTTGCAATCTTCAAAGAGAAATCCTTCTTTGCTAATGCAATTACGTACCTACTACTAACTGCTAACTATTGTAAATTTATTTGTATAATATTACATATATTCTTTTCCCATTTATTTGAAGAGTAATTTAAAAATCGATTCTTCAAGTAATTCAGGCCTAGTGACTTTTCATAATACCGTAAATCACTGTAAAGGCTATTTCCGACTTTAAATGAAGCAAGTTATAAGCTATTAGGTTATTGTCCTGAACCTATTCCAAAACCTAGATTTTTTTTCATGTCAAACCACGCGTTAACAGAAAGACAGTTTTGTGCATATCAAAATAATTAACTGGCTAAATAAGCTTTAAACTTAACTTTATTAAATAATTATACGATAAATTAATTCTATAATTAATATTTTAATTTTAATATTTGCATACGAATGGCCTTGATAAGAGTTTCTCAAGAAGTTTTGAAATTTAGTATTCCTTTAATGTAGTTAGACTTCTCTATCTATCTTGTGAGGAATAGACATACGAGTATTTTAAGTAAAGAAACTTGTATCAAAGTACCCAACAGTGTATAAAAGTAACATTGTTTAAAAAGAATAGTTATAAAAATAAGGGTTCATATTTTCTACACCAATTAAAGGTAAAAATTTTATCTACATAACTATTTTATTAATATCAGTTCAGTAATTCAATGAAAAATCTATTTTAAAACCTGAAGAAACTTTTCTCAAACGTCAAGTATCAATAAAGTAAGGGTAAAGCCGCAAAATCATTTGCTATTAAGCTAACTGTAAGACAAATGACGGGGCACCGACTAACATCAATCTGCTTATTACCGCGACCTCGAAGTAAATCATTTATTGTGCGATCCAAATCTAGCTATTTACTCAACGAGGGGTCAAAAAGACCCATCACTCAGCTAGTGGAGTCTTTTGTGCGATGGGATTTAGTTTAGTTTTAGGATTTATTTTCTTTTACCAGTGAATATCTTTTTTCGATGATAGTGAGCCTGATGTATGTTTATGAGCTATGATATATTATAATTCATTAGAAATTAACAATTAAAGGTAGCCCCTAGGATGCAATTAATGTCCTAAAATTTTAGAGAAATCTGTTCAGCAATATAAGCGTGAAAGGGTGACAGTTTCTTTCATATTTATTATAATATTATTATTTATTCAAAGGAAATAACGAATTCCGAGTTATCATTCTTGTGCTGAAAGGTTTTTCGATTCTTTAGTCAATAAATCTATACATCTATACATAGAAATAAAATTGGAGTGTCTATTTTAAATTTCAAATCAACAGCTTTTCAGCAAATGCATATGAAAGTATATACGATACTAGCAACAAAAACCAATTTTTAGAATTTTTGTCTGTCTGTCTGTGTGTTTGTTCCGGAATCTCTGAAAAGCTGGACCGATTTTGACTAGATTTTCACTTCCAGTAGCTAATGTTATAAGGCGTAACTTAGGCTACTTTGAACCGACTTCCAAAAAGGAGTAGGTAGAAATTTTATTTATTTTAACTAGCAGAACCCGTGGCTTCGCTGACGCTAGTTCAATATAAACAAAAAGAGAGCATAGTGTTAGAAAGCTTGTACTGTTTTGGTACTTAGAATTGTTAAGTTATAAGTCTTGAAACTTGCTATTTATGACCATATATATGCAAAATCAATCTTTTAAACTCCTTTTTTTCATGCGTATTTGTTTTTTTTTATTCTTATTTAATATACCTTATTAGACTATCCTTGATGAGTTTAAAGTTGGCACACTAGCTAATGTATTAATAAATTATTCTTGGGTTATAATATATGGAAAAATATTAAATATAATTACTAAGATACATATTTCTTACGTATGAAGTCGTATTATAGGTACTATTGTTTCAACGCAACTATACTATTAAAGTCTCGCAAAATGTTTAAAAGTATGAACAACAACAAATAAACGTACGTATATATTTATTAAATCCATTTTAAAATTTATTATATCTTCTTTAAATGTACATTATTTATTTTAACTAAGTTTTAAGAATGAAGTCGGTGATACATTTCATTTGTACAGTGAAGTAATTTCCATCACCTGCCAATAGATGGCGCTACATGTATTACTAACGACGATATCTGAACTTTGATTTTAACGAATAAAATATTATAAAACTACATAATTATTGTAATATTTAGCTTCTTATTTATAGATTTATAGAATTTATAATATATTAATTTGATTTAAACAAAATTTTACAATTTTTTTTCATATTTTTCTAAATTATTGACTAAATTTTAAAATATTTTTTTAACTCAATATTAAGTGGTATAACAATTTAAAATACAGCTATTTGAACGCTTAAGTAAAATAATCCACCTCTATCAACTGTCATGAGATGTCGCCGAAGGTCATGAGTTCGAATCATACAGGTGTTATCTAATGTACCTAATTATAAATAGGTACATTTATGCAAATTAGAAGATAATGTCATTACAAATATTATAGCGGTCTTTTTTCTTGTATGTACTTAGCCCTTTACAGCCCACTGCTGGGCATGAGTCTCCTTTTAATATGAGAGGCTTCAGGCCATAGTAGGTACAGCAGGCTAGTACAGATTGGTAAACTTCACATGTCTTTCGAAAACTTGTTAGACAAGTGGTATGAATTTGCATATCTTGAATGAATGTTATATATATAATCTATAGTAATATTATAAAGCTGAAGAGTTTGTTTGTTTGTTTGTTTGTTTGTTTGTGCCTGTTTGGTTGCACGCGCTAATCTCAGGAACGACCGGTCCGAATTGAAAAATTCTTTTTGTGTTGGATAGTCCGTTTATCGAGGAAGGCTATAGGCTATATCACATCACGTTACGACCAATAAGAGCGGAGCAGCAATGAAAAATTTTGCAAAACGGGAGGTATTTGGTTTTAAGACTTGAGAACGCGCGCGAAGGCGCGGGAAAAGCTAGTATTATATATTAGAATTGAGAGACCCAGGATTTAAACCTGCTCCACTCGCTTACCTACCATCTACCAACCACTGAGCTATCTCCATAAGTTATATCAAAATAAAAGAAATTTTGGCATCATTGATATAATATCTCTAACACAACTATTTATAATTATAAGTATATACATAGTTAATCAAGTTGTCTGTACGTGCGATGCGATAGATGACGTCGTTAGAGTGATAAAGGTGAGGCCGTGTCGATGTGAAGACGTCAAGAGTCAGCGGTTGTTTTGATAATAATTAGGAGGGTAAGGACTCAAGGATTAGGAGTCAAGTTAACTGCTTATAAGATAAGAAAATATATTTTTATAATAAATATTAAACTATTTAATGCACCTTTGACGACTCGTTTGGCTCAGTTGGTAGTGACCCTGCTTTCTGCGCCTACGGTCGCAGGTTCGAGTCCCGCTGGGGGCATTCATTTGTTGAGCACGAATGTTTGTTCTCCAGTCATGAGTGTTTATATTTATAATATGTATGCATTTAAAAGTTATATATGTAGTATATCAACTATCTGGTTTCCGTAACACAAGCATCGTAGCTTACCACGGAACTGGATGGCGCTGTTGTAAGAATGTCCCAACCTATGAGTACTTAACAGCTATTTTATAGTTTGAATAAATAAAAAAAACAAAGTGGTCACTCTGCTTTGTGTTCACAAAATAATTCTTTGATTTTTCATTATTATATTTATTATTTAATTAAGGTTACATTGATTTAATCTTGGTATCAGAATTTCATATTTTCTAGGACAATTTTCATAATACACTTCTAAAATTCAATTCTATACTAAAAATGTTGAAATAGACACTTGCACTTGTATAGACTTCTTGATCAAACATTACACTAAGCTTACTTATCATAAGAATCGAACACGTAACATCCACACACTACCACTATACTATAGGTGCTATAGCATAATGACAACTAATTAAAACGACATTTTGTTTTATATGATAATATTAATGATCGACCCCCATCCCCCACTCGTCAATCCCGACCGTTACCTAGTTTGATTTATCAGCCTATTTATCAAGTTTTATGGCATTTACGGTTTGGACTGAAATAATTTCGTTGCTTAATTATACATTTTAGTTTATTAATTCATATGAGAATGAATGGTTTATAATTGTAGGTTACATTGTGAAGAGTTTCTTTGAATTATTGACGAACACTTGTTAAAAAGATTTCGAATGACTTAAAGGTAAAGCTTAATAATCCAGTTCTTTAAGGACTGATGCACTTTATAGTCTATAAATAAATATTTTGGGACATTAACATACAGCACCATCTAGTTCCATTGTAAGCTACGAGGCTTGTGTTACGAATACCAGATAGTTGATACACTTTAAATACATACATATTATAAATATATAGTCTCGGTCCGATATTAATCAGGTAAAGTATTTTCATATAAGTATTTCGTACTCGTACATACAGTATGAAGGCATTTATTAATATAAACAGTACGGAATAAAAGGCTTTTTTATTGTTTTTATTTTATTATTTTATTATTTTGTGTACATAAAGTACATATTTGACCGGATTTTTATCATACTGATTGTTTCTTGTAAAAATGAATCGGTTTTGCCATACCATTGCTGAAACAAGTCTTCCCTTGCAGGAGAGATTAGGTTAGTCCATGCTAGTCCAACGGGGTGGCGGATTCACATGTACATACATATCAAAATCAAAATATTTTATTCAGCATAAAAATTGTTACAACTTCTTACTGAACGTCATGAGTCTACCACCAGTTCGGAAAGAAGAAACCTCTGACCTGAGAAGAACTGGTGAAAGAAACTCAGCGGGACTAATTTTTTTATCTTTTTATATGTATATTGTATGTATATTGTATGTACAATGTACGTATGTTGTTTTGGGGTGATTTGATAATACCATAATCTATGAAAATGCTAGTTTTACAAACGATTTTGCAATCTTCAAAGAGAAATCCTTCTTTGCTAATGCAATTACGTACCTACTACTAACTGCTAACTATTGTAAATTTATTTGTATAGTATTATAATCTTTTCCCATTTATTTGAAGAGTAATTTAAAAATCGATTCTTCAGGTAATTCAGGCCTAGTGACTTTTCATAATACCGTAAATCACTGTAAAGGCTATTTCCGACTTTAAATGAAGCAAGTTATAAGCTATTAGGTTATTGTCCTGAACCTATTCCAAAACCTAGATTTTTTTTCATGTCAAACCACGCGTTAACAGAAAGACAGTTTTGTGCATATCAAAATAATTAACTGGCTAAATAAGCTTTAAACTTAACTTTATTAAATAATTATACGATAAATTAATTCTATAATTAATATTTTAATTTTAATATTTGCATACGAATGGCCTTGATAAGAGTTTCTCAAGAAGTTTTAAAATTTAGTATTCCTTTAATGTAGTTAGAGTTCTCTATCTCTCTTGTGAAGAATAGACATACGAGTATTTTAAGTAAAGAAACTTGTATCAAAGTACCCAACAGTGTATAAAAGAAACAATGTTTAAAAATAATAGTTATAAAAATAAGGGGTCATATTTTCTACACCAATTAAAGGTAAAAACAACATTGGTAGTAACATAAAATAAAACATTTCTTAATCATAACTTATATTTTACTGAAATATATCAAATATACCATATAAAATATGTAATAGTTGTTTACAGTTGAATGGGTTAGTTTATTTTTAACCAACTTCAAAAAAAGGAGGAGGTTCTCAATTCGACGGGGACTTTTTTTATGTATGTTCCCCGATTACTTGACGATAGCTGGATCGATTTGGAAAATTCTTTTTTTGTTTGAAAGGGTATAGTTTTTTACTAGAACTTTCACTAGCACCTTAGCTTGTGACCCGTAGGAATGTATATGTATGTATGTACATATATTATATGTAAATATAGTCTCGCTTGGATATCTGAGTGATGCGGGTTCGAATCCGGGTCTCGCACCTGTTACATTTTTATGTGAGAATCATTTATATCATGATTACCACTTGTCTTAAGGTGAAGGAAAACATCGTGAGGAAACCTTAATGTCTGAGAGAACCTAGCAAGTTTAAGAAAGACATGTGAAGTCCGCCAACTCGCACTAGCCCAGTGCGGTGGACTATGGCTTAACCCCCCTCGTACTGTGGGAGACCCGTGCCCAGCAGACGTTAAAAAGGGCTGAAGACAACAGTCTAATGGTACCCTGAGATATTTTAAGTATGTAGGTACCTGGTACATGTTATTCAATTTACTAATCTCCGATAATTCAATTTAAATTTCTTTTTGTCTGTTTATCTTTCTATATATTTCATTTCTCTAATTACGGGATAACCTTTAAAGCATGTTTGAAATCGTTGTACTTTTTATCAGGCGACTAATCCTAAAGAATCCTGTATTTAGCCCTCTGTGACATCCAACTGCTAATTACTGGGCGACTTCAATTCGATCAGGCTATAGTCCACCACGCTAGACTAATGATGACGATGTTTTAACTACTGTCCCATTGGTCCTGAGAAAAACTTAGTGTTAAAAACTAAATTTGCACTAGACATTTGTAGATATGGCTCTAACGAAAATAGTGAAG
Organism: Boloria selene; assembly: GCA_905231865.2. Lineage (NCBI taxonomy): Eukaryota > Metazoa > Arthropoda > Insecta > Lepidoptera > Nymphalidae > Boloria > Boloria selene. The sequence goes on from HG993135.1 coordinate 14,166,148, forward strand.
TCATTAAGTGGTTTTACTCAATTAGGAGTGCAAGCAAAATTTCCAGTCGTTTTTACGTAATGCTTATAGCTTCACCTTCACTTCACCTATTTTTCGTATTCTTAGCGTCTCAGGCCAAGTACATAATAGGTAAGATGTAGATGAGTAGTATTATTCATATATATTCATTATTATAGGTCATTAAATTAAATAGAATATTTTTTTATATATTTTGTTTCTTATATATAATTTTAAAAGGAGAATCTTTATTTGTATGAAACATTTTCATATCCATAGGCCCAATGGTGTAGACTGTAGTAGATGAACTAGAGTCACAAGTTTAACCTTTTTGTGGAACGAATTCTGGGAGAGTTGGCGGCGTTTAACCACCATGCTTTGGGAAGCCATCACGTAACGTCAACGACACGTCGGTCCCACATCTTAGCTTTCACCAGTCGTATTTCTCGATAATTTTAAGTATTGTCCCATGGGAACTTATATTATTTTTTAACACGTACACACTCTGCACTTTAATATCACCTGAATAATCTTATACAAAATTCTATTAGTAGAGTGTCTAGGTAACAACTATATAATTTCTTTGAGACAACCATAATTGCTGTCCATTCGAAATGTCAGGAATGAAAATCTAAATAAATAAAATATTGGTGAATAAAGAAAATATTATATTATTGCAAATGTCAAATATTCGCGTAAACTAAGAAAGTATCATATATCTCATTATAATTTGTACATTTTTTGAATTTAAATATCAATTTTTAATATAATCTGTATTAAAATGTTAAATATCTATTTTTAATATAATTTGAATTTACAGATCAATAATAAAAGTTAACATCGATGCAACACAGTTGATGGCAACATTGACATTTTTGATTGTTATAAATATAGGAGAGATGTCAATCAGAAGACAACCCCTTTGCACGCTCGCCCACCGGACAGGAGGGCGTATCCCAGGGATTACCTACAATCGGCAAGGTCGGAGTCGCTGTAACTGTCGCTGGTCGCTTAGCTGGGCCTCCCTCAGGGTAACTGAGGGTCTCACCCGGCTGGGTTGACCGCCCACGCAGCATACGACTCCGTCCTGCCCGACTCCATCACAGAGTCCTCGCGGACTCTCCCAGGGACGCGCCAATATTAGTGGGCGGCGGATGCTACTACGGTTAGAGGGCGCCCTGGTACCGTTTCCCCACGGTCCGTAAGGGCCGTGAGAAGAATACTCGACGCGTCAGAAGACAGAACGTTAACGACCACGGTGATAGCACGAGCTATGTCTCGGTGTGATATTTCTATTATTGTATATTATTTGTAAAATTATAATCATTTAAGTGTTCTAATAAACAAAAGTGATAAGTGAGTCTTTTATTTTGAGTGATATTCTAACAGTATTATGATTACAGATTTTCTAAACCGAGCAATTCTTAATCTTCACCGTATCTTTTCCATTCTATACGACTTTCGCGAAGTAATTTGTGCCCAAATAAAACGCCTAGAAGCCACAGTATAAAGAATATGCCTATAATAAATACCTATGCCTATAAAACCGATTAGATATAGCACTTGAGTTATTTCGAAGGAAACATTAAAACGTGTACTATATATCGAAATCAGAATTTAAGTTTTTAATATTTGTTTAGGCTCGCCAGAATAAAAATAACAAAGTAACGAACCGGTTCCCTAAAATAGCCCTTCAACGTCCATGCCTTGTCTATGTCAGGTCTATTGATTGTCAGGACACCGCTCAAGAGGAGCTAGTAGCTATGAAGCAACTTTTTGTTTTTTCTGCCGTCAATCGTCATACTACCTCACTTTCGTTAGCGATGTTTATTTTTATAGATGTACTTTTAAAATTTAGTTCGTTTATATTAATAATAGCCTAAAATATACAAATTTAAATTGCAGATCTTTGATGAATTCAAGACTAGTGATGTAAAAGAAGATGTTGATGGCCTCACCTTGTTACTTGTCATACATTATATTGTAATATAGACATTAATCTTAAATGTCTTAAAACGAAATTATTAGTAAATCCAAATCGTATCTTAAAATTCCGACAAAAAGTAATAAATTACTATAAATATTATGTTGGGACATTATTACACTCAGCGTCACCTCATTCCATGATAAGCTACGGGGCTTGTTTTACGGATACTATATATTTATATAAACACCATGAATGGAGTGTTAACATTCGTGCTTAACAAATGAATGCCCGAGCGGGACTCGAACCAGCGACCGCTTGCCCAGCAAGTAGAGTACATTAAACTGAGCCAAACGTGTTGTCAAGTACCCACTACAGGTATTGAACCTACACCCAAAATACTACAATAATTTAGAATTTAGTTTTAGAGCTAAGCTATTTCTATCCTAACACACGATCTGTAGCACTTCACACGAAGCACGCTTTCAACGTGTCGTCTGCGAGATTGATCGACGTGTATATTTCGCGGGACCGTCCATCCGTTATCCGTCATCGTCGAATGCACGTTTAAAGGTTGAACAAAGTGATGCTGCATCATTATTCTCCTTTAGGGAACTATTTTCCTTGATTAGACAAGTTTTTGATATTGCTCTTGAAAATTATGATTTAAAGACCTGTTGTGTACAGGTTAATTCGACAATTAAACATATGTTGTTTGTGCGAAAGATCGTGGATTCGAAGCTCGGGACACATTTATAACATAATTTATAGTGACTGTAATCAAAAAGAAACACTTGTATTTTTTAAATTGCTTTAAATTTACTAAGTAGACGTAACGCCAGATTTTTTTACAAAAACAATGTAGGAGTTGCTTTAATTTTTATTCATACTGTAAAAAGATGTTAATATATTTAACTAGATAAAAAAAAAATTAAATACGGTTTGAAAAAATAGCCTTTATAATAACTAACGTGAAATCAATTAATATTGAAACTTGTAGGACATACTATGATAGTTTACGGTAATTCTAAGAATATGGAAATTGAATGAATATACACGTTCAGTAAAGGCCACTACATTTTTTAAGTTCAGTCCAATATCTTATAGGGGACTCACATTTTCGCCTTTGTCTGCTCCGTCTGAAGTTACGAGCTTAATGGGCACATGTCCAGCCATCCATCACGACAGATGGCTCGGGCGTTTTAAACTTTGCAAAGTATATAGTGTATCGATGACTCATGTTTATGTCATACCGATAAAATGTATGACATTTTTAGTTTTACACCCTCGTTTCGCTAGTTCGTCTCTAAGTACGTTAGTATATATTTCGCCCTATCTAAGTTTAGCTACTATTGACCCGGATAACCAGCTATCATCAAACGTAATTTCATCAAAGTTTGATTAGTGGTTTTCTTGTGATACGTTGACAAACAAATCGGACCAAATAAAACATCTAACCTAAAGTCTCTCCTTGTGTGAACTAAGAGTTCTTAGATTCTGTCAACAGAACATAACCTTAGAATTATAGACTAGATATTATTAGTTATGAATATATAACAAAATCTCAAACAATAATGTAAAAGCAAAGCTTATGTTAAATATAATTCATACCACCTACGCAGAATAGTTAAAAATTGAGTTCAAAAATAAACAGCAGTTAACTACTTATCACTGTCAGTTAAACGCCACACTAGATTAAAACATCACATAGCTGTTATTTATATGATTTTCTAACAACGAAAATAGAGCGTCTCACAAAAATTACAAAGTTTTGTTTGTATAGGAAAATAAATATTTGCTTTAAATAATTAATTTTGTTTAATTTATTTTTACTAGACTAATGATTTATTTACTTAAATATTATTTCATAAGAATTTTTTTATCAAAAACTCTTTTATAAGTCAAAAGTATATCATCCAATTCCTTTGTCATATTTATATTATGTATAAATAATCTCAGCAGTGACAGGTTAGTGGTAACGTACTTGCTTCAAAAACCGAGTGAAATGGGTTGAAATTTAAAGTTGAATCAAAGATTTGACCATTAATATCTTTCATTCCCAACATTATTATATCTTGTCTTACGGTAAAGGAAAATGTCATGAAGAAATCTGCATATCTTGAAGAAGCAAGCCGTCCGCCAACCCGAATTTGTCTGGCATGGTGGACTATGGCTTGATCCCCATTGTATTGGAAGGTGTATGTCCAGCAGTGGGACATAACATTCCTCTCATTTTTCAATGTTAGGTCTGAAAACTAAACAATTTTTATCTACATAACAATTTTATTAATATCAGTTCAGTAATTCAATGAAAAATCTATTTTAAAACCTGAAGAAACTTTTCTCAAACGTCAAGTATCAATAAAGTAAGGGTAAAGCCGCAAAATCATTTGCTATTAAGCTAACTGTAAGACAAATGACGGGGCACCGACTAACATCAATCTGCTTATTACCGCGACCTCGAAGTAAATCATTTATTGTGCGATCCAAATCTAGCTATTTACTCAACGAGTGGTCAAAAAGACCCATCACTCAGCTAGTGGAGTCTTTTGTGCGGTGGAATTTAGTTAAGTTTTAGGATTTATTTTCTTTTACATATAGTATGTTAGTAATAATGAATATCTTTTTTCGATGATTACCTCGTGTATGTTTATGATGTATGATATATAATTAGAAAGTTGGGATCAAATATAGCCCGTAGAATGCAATCAATGTCTAGAAATTTTATCGAAATCTGTTCAGCAATTTAAGCGTGAAAGGGTGACAGTTTCTTTCATATTTATTATAATATTATTATTTATTCAAAGAAATTAATGAATTCCGAGTTGTCATTCCTGTGCCGAAAGGTTTTTCGATTCTTTAGTCAATAAATCTATACATCTATACATAGAAATAAAATTGGAGTGTCTGTTTTAAATTTCAAATCAACTCATCAGCTCAATCATCAAGCTTTTCAGCAAATGCATATGAAAGTATATACGATACTAGCAACAAAAAACAATTTTTAAAATGTTTGTCGGTCTGTCTGTTTGTTTGTTCCAGTTAATCTCTGAAACGGCTGGACCAATTTTGACTAGACTTTCACTTCCAGATAGCTAATGTTATAAGGCGTAACTTAGGGTACTTTTTAACCGACTTAAAAAAAGAAGTAGGTAGAAATTTTATTTATTTTAACTAAAGGAACTCGTGGCTTCGCGGACGCTAGTTCAATATAATCAAAAAGAGAGCGTAGCGTTAGAAAGCTTGTACTGTTTTGGTACTTAGAATAGTTAAGCTATAAGTCTTGAAACTTGTTATTTATGACCATATATATGCAAAATCAATCTTTTAAACTCCTTTTTTTTTCATGCGTATTTGTTTTTTTTTAATTCTTATTTAATATACCTTATTAGGCTATCCTTGATGAGTTTAAAGTTGACACACTAGCTAATGTATTAATAAATTATTCTTGTGTTATAATATATGGAATAATATTAAATATAATTACTAACATACATATTTCTTACATATGTACTCGTATATAGGTAAAGGTACTATTGTTTCAACGCAACTATACTATTAAAGTCTCGCAAAATGTTTAAAAGTATGAACAACAACAAATAAACGTACGTATATATTTATTGAATCCATTTTAAAATTTATTATATCTTCTTTAAATGTACATTATTTATTTTAACTAAGTTTTAAGAATGAAGTCGGTGATACATTTCATTTGTACAGTGAAGTAATTTCCATCACCTGCCAATAGATGGCGCTACGTGTATTACAAACAACCATAGCTGGGCATTAACTCGTTAATCCGTTAATCGTTAATTAACGGAGTTAACATTTCGATTAACGATTAACTTTTAAGTTAATTTAAAAAAATGTTAACGGAATCGTTAACTTCCGTTACATTTTCTCAAGTCCGTTAATCGTTAATCCAGTACCGATTATTTACCCAGCACCGCGCCGCGCCACACCGCCACGAACGAGAAAAACGAGTTCTGACATGTAAGTTCGGTAAAATCGACAAGTGAGACCCCAGCGACAACCTCCCACGCTGTATGTTTCCCGCGCGCACGCTCACTCTCACTAGCCCGAATCTGGTATACATCGGCGAGTGCCTCCGCCTGGAGTTCCCAGGGCAAATCACCTGCCAGAAGCATGGTCACCATAAAGGACACCGTACGGTATGCGCAATTGGGCCCTGTTCGGGGCGGAGAGGGTGTCGATCCAAACAGAGGCGCCTCCTCGAAATGCTGAGAAGCTTTTAAGTTCCAAGACTCAAACCAACTGATTTTATAAGTAGGTAGGTCATAAGCGCAATGATGTAAAAAATGCAATTTTAATCACTTGTTAACGGATTAACGATTAACGTTAACTTGCGTTAAATCTTCCGAAATGTAACGCTTTAACGTTTAACGAAGTTAACTTTTTTAAGTAACGGATTAGCGATTAACGAGTTAATTATTTGTTTAACGGTGCCCAGCTATGCAAACAACGATATCTGAACTTTGATTTTAACGAATAAAATATTATAAAACTACATAATTATTGTAATATTTAGCTTCTTATTTATAGATTTATAGAATTTATAATATATTAATTTGATTTAAACAAAATTTTACAATTTTTTTTATATTTTTCTAATTATTGACTAAATTTTAAAATATTTTTTTAACTCAATATTAAGTGGTATAACAATTTAAAATACAGCTATTTGAATGCTTAAGTAAAATAATCCTCTATCAACTGTCATGAGATGTCGCCGAAGGTCATTTCGAATCATACAGGTGTTATCTAATGTACCTAATTATAAATAGGTACATTTTAATTTATGCAAATAGAAGATAATGTCATTACAAATATTATGGCGGTCTTTTTTCTTGTATGTATTTAGCCCTTTACAGCCCACTGCTGGGCATGAGTCTCCTTTTAATATGAGAGGCTTCAGGCCATAGTAGGTACAGCAGGCTGGTTCGGGTTGGTAGACTTTACATGTCATTCTAAAACTTGTTAGAAAAGTGGTATGAATGTTAGAAATGATTTGCATATGTATATTAATCTATACTAATATTATAAAGCTGAAGAGTTTGTTTGTTTGTTTGTGTCTGTTTGTTTGATCGCGCTATTCTCAGGAACGACAGGTTCGAATTGAAACATTCTTTTTGTTGGATAGTCCTTTTATCGAGGAAGGCTATAGGCTATATTACATCACGTTACGACCAATAAGAGAAAATGTTACGAGTTAAACACCAAAAACGTTGCAAAAACGGGAGGTATTTGGTTTCCAGCCTTGAGAACACGCGCGAAGCCGCGGCAAAGGCTAGTATTATATATTAAAATTGGGAGACCCAGGATTTGAACCTGCTCCACTCACTTACCTACCATCTACCAACCACTGAGCATAAGTTATATCAAAATAAAAGAAATTTTGGCATCACTGATGTATCTCTAACACAACTATTTATAATTATAAGTATATATACATAGTTAATCAAGTTGTCTGTACGTGCGATGCGATAGATGACGTCGTTAGAGTGATAAAGGTGAGGCCGTGTCGATGTGAAGACGTCAAGAGTCAGCGGTTGTTTTGATAATAATTAGGAGGGTAAGGACTCAAGGATTAGGAGTCAAGTTAACTGCTTATAAGATAAGAAAATATATTTTTATAATAAATATTAAACTATTTAATGCACCTTTGACGACTCGTTTGGCTCAGTTGGTAGTGGCCCTGCTTTCTGCGCCTACGGTCGCAGGTTCGAGTCCCACTGGGGGCATTCATTTGTTATGCAATAATGTTTGTTTTCCAGTCATGGGTATTTTTATAATATGTATGCATTTAAAAGTTATATATGTAGTATATCAACTATCTGGTATCCGTAACACAAGCATCGTAGCTTACCACGGAACTGGATGGCGCTGTTGTAAGAATGTCCCAACCTTTGAGTACTTAACAATTATTTTATAGTTTGAAATAACTAAAAAACAAAGTGGTAACTCTGTTTTGTGTTTACAAAATTATTCATTGATTTTCGATTATTATATTTATTATTTAATTAAGGTTACATTGATTTAATCTTGGTATCAGAATTTCATATTTTTCAGGACGACTTTCTTAAAATACACTTCTTCTTTTTCTTGACTTCTTGATTAAATATTACACTAAGTTTACTTATCATAAGAATCGAACACGTAACATCCACACACTACCACTATACCATAGGTTGCAGCATAATGACAACTAATTAAAACGACATTTTGTTTTATATGATAATATTAATGATCGACCCCCATCCCCCACTCGTCAATCCCGACCGTTACCTAGTTTGATTTATCAGCCTATTTATCAAGTTTTATGGCATTTACGGTTTGGACTGAAATAATTTCGTTGCTTAATTATACATTTTAGTTTATTAATTCATATGAGAATGAATGGTTTATAATTGTAGGTTACATTGTGAAGAGTTTCTTTGAATTATTGACGAACACTTGTTAAAAAGATTTCGAATGACTTAAAGGTAAAGCTTAATAATCCAGTTCTTTAAGGACTGATGCACTTTATAGTCTATAAATAAATATGTTGGGACATTAACACAAGGTACCATCTAGTCCCATTGTAAGCTACGAGGCTTGTGTTACGAATACCAGATAAATAAAATACATACATATTATAAATATATAGTCTCGGTTCGATATTAATCAGGTAAAGTATTTTCATATCAGTATTTCGTACTCGTACATGCAGTATGAAGGCATTGATTAATATTTAAAACAATACGGAATAAAAGGCTTTTTTGTTGTTTTTATTTTATTATTTTGTGTACATAAAGTACATATTTGACCGGATTTTTATCATACTGATTGTTTCTTGTAAAAATGAATCGGTTTTGCCATCCCATTGCTGAAAACAAGTCTTCCCTTGCGATAGAGATTAGGTTAGTCCATGCTAGTCAAAAATGACGTGGCGGACTTCACGTGTACATATCAAAATCAAAATCAAAATATATTATTCAGCATAAAAATTGTTACAATTTCTTACTGAACGTCATGAGTCTACCACCAGTTCGGAAAGAAGAAACCTCTGACCTGAGAAGAACTGGTGAAAGAAACTCAGCGGGATTAATATATTTTTTTATTGCTTTTTTTTATATGTATATTATATGTGTACAATGTACGTATGTTATTTTGGGACGATTTGATTTACCATAATCTATGAAAATGTAATAATCTATGTAAATGTAGTTTTGTTAACGATTTTGCGATCTTCAAAGAGAAATCCATCTTTGCTATTGCAATTACGTACTACTAATTGCTAACTATTGTAAATTTATTTGTATAATATTACATTTAAAAATCGATTCTTCACGTAATTCACGCCTAGTGACTTTTCATAATACCGTAAATCACTGTAAAGGCTATTATATTGGCTATTTAAATGAAGCAAGTTATAAGCTATTAGGTTATTGTCCTGAACCTATTCCAAAACCTAGATTTTTTTTCATGTTAAACCACGCGTTAACAGAAAGACAGTTTTGTGCATATCAAAATAATTAATTAGTTAAGTAATCTTTAAACTTAACTTATTAAATAATTATACGATAAATTAATTGTATAATTAATATTTTAATTTTAATATTTGCATACGAATGGCCTTGATAAGAGTTTCTCAAGAAGTTTTGAAATTAAGTATTCCTTTAATGTAGTTAGAGTTCTCTATCTCTCTTGTGAGGAATAGACATACGAGTATTTTAAGTAAAGAAACTTGTATCAAAGTACCCAACAGTGTATAAAAGAAACATTGTTTAAAATAATAGTTTTTAAAATAAGGGGTCATATTTTCTACACCAATTAAAGGTAAAAACAACATTGGCAGTAACATGAAATAAAACAAAACACAATATCCTAATTAAGAATAATAAATTAAATTAAATAATTAATTGTAACAAAAAAAATTATAATATGTTAATAATATGATGAGAGGTGTGATGTTTTCCCGTAGTAAAAAGTACCATATATGTTGACCAGAATGACCAGCTATCATAATACCAAACTTTATCAAAATATGTCCAATGTTTTTCATGTAATCACAAACAGAAAGAAGAGAGAGAGAGAGAGGGAGAAAATATTTAAAAAATACACTTTCAGCCTCTATATCGATAATAATAACTATTTGCTATACTTGAAGACACGTTTGGTTTGTAGTGACCCTACTTGCTGCGCCAGTGGTCGCGGGTTCGAGTCCCGCTGGGGGCATACATTTGTTGAGCACGAAGATTTGCACTCCAGTCATGGCTGTTTGTATTTATAATATGTATTTATTTAAACTTATATATGTAGTATATCAACTATCTGGTATCCGTAACACAAGCTTACTTCGTTGCTTACCACGGAACTATTATGTATTTATTTATTATTTTTTCCAAAAATATTTGACTTACATACATATTCGACGCAGTCACAATTTTAATATATCCACTTACGAGTATTGTAATATATGTGTTCCAACATCGAACACATTAGTATTTTGATAGATATCAATATTGTTTTAGTAATAACAGGCATTTAAAAGCAAATTGATTTTTTTCTTAAGACCTTACTTTCTTGCGTCGCGGGTTCGAGTCCCGCTGGAGGCATTCATTTGATAAACTCGGATGTTTGTACTCCAGGCATGGGTGGTTTTATTTATAATATGTATGTATTTAAACTTATATATGTAGTATATCAACTATCTGTTATCCTAAACACAAGCTTCCTTCGTAGCTTACCACGGAACTAGGTGGCGCTGTGTGTAATAATGTCCCAACATATTTATTTTTAAATTTATTTTATTTATTACACTTATGTATAGACATGATTGGTTAGTACTTAAAGTAATAAAGTTTTGATTTATTTAGTTATTTTTGACGTATTTATCGGTTTAAACAGTGATTACTGAGAACAATAACCGCTAAGCATCGCAACTTAACTGAAAGGGCCCGTCAATCAAAGTTGAGCGTCGCGACAGGTGTATACATACGGGAAGACATTCGTACGAATAAAATCGTTATTTTTTGACATATTAAAAACTAACAAGTTATAAATGTGTAGTCTATCAACTGTAACGGAGTATAATAGTTAAATAACTACAAATAGGTATATAACTTTAATTATATAGATATTATGATATTAATTTTAACAGCTATGGTGAAATACAAACATTAAAGCTCATCAAGCAAATGAACGCTCCCAGCGGGACTCAAACCCGTGACCCTTAGCACAGCAAGTAATATAAACAGATTAAAATAAGAGAAAGGTATTAGGTATAGGTAAAATGTCAGGACTAGTCAAAGTCAAACTAGAATTTTGTACAGTTAACATTTTTTTTTTATTTTTATCAACTTCAAAGTCAAATCAATTTAATATATTATAATGTTATTGCTCTTCTCGTAGTAAAAAATATTAGTTAAAAATATTCTAACTAATACAAATAACTAAAAAACTAAATAAAACTAAATAAAAGTAGGTAAATGCTTCGGAAATCCGTTCGTATTTCGCAAATCGACACCACAACCCTACCGTCTGTCAGTACACTGTAATGAAGGTTAATTAAAATGACGTTTTGTTTTATATCATCCAATTAATGAGCCTATCACCCTTCAACCCTTAGCGATTTCTGAAGCATTTCTGATAGTTATTTATTTTCATATGTATATGATTATAGCTATGATTTGGACTATAATAAGCCTAATGTGTACATTAAATATTTTTTAATTTTTGAAACATATCACTACATAGTATAAAACAAAGTCGCTTTCTCTGTCCCTATATCCCTATGTATGCTTAAATCTTTAAAACTACGCAACGGATTTTGATGCGGTTTTTTTAATATATAAAGTGATTGAAGAGGAAGGTTTATATGTATAAGTACATCCATTAAATAGTGAAGAAATACTGTTATTTTTGATTATTTAACGCGTGCAGGCCACGGGCAGTAATGAATAATTCAAAACTACTGGATCGATTTTAATAATTATTTTTTTCAGTGAATGGCATAGGCATATATTTTATACCCGTGCGAAGCCGGAGCGGGCCGCTAGTAGTGTCTAGCGCCAGCGGTAGCGGGTTCGAGTCCCGCTGAGGGAATTCACTTGTTGAACTCAGATGTTTGTACTCCAGTCATGGGTGTTAAAATTAAAAATATGTATGTATTTAAACTTATACATGTAGTATATCAACTATCTGGTATCCGTAACACAAACTTTGTAGCTTACCACGGAACTAGATGGCGCTGTGTGTAATAATGTCCCAACATTTTATCGATTTATCGATCGATCGATCAGAATCTATAAATTTAGAATTTTGTCTGTTTATCAGTCAGGGAACACACTGAACAGTTGATTTAAATATATATTATAAACGAAAATTAATTATAAACGAAATACTTAAAAAAGGCCACAAATGAAAATTACGTATTTTTTCAGAAGAGCTCATTGAAAATTTTCATTTAATTTTTTATTTGTTTTTTGGCTCTCCTTCTTTCAATGCTTCTATGTCATATAACCTTCAAGGCGTATTTTAATTCCCTGTTGTTTATTTTAATTTAGTGGTACCCATAACCAGAAGACGACTCAGCACATAAGTTCCTTTAGCATATAAAATATTCCCAAAAGGTAAGAAGCCGATTTATATTTTCGCCATTGGTTTTGTACAATTTCGATTTGTGGCCCTTTCATTTATTCGCAGCGATATGTCGCATTTAAAAATTGTCTGAGAAATCAATACTAGATCTATATTACAATTTATAATAGTTAAAATATCCATAAAGTTATCAATTCAAATAATATTAATTGTAAAGCTTCAGTTTAGTTACAGTTTTGCTTCGCACAACCGATGAGCTCCATGGAATTTCCATCAGTAATTCATTACAACATTTGTCGTCGAATATATTAAATGCAAATGTACCAAGCCTTTCGATTTTTTATTCTCACTACAGTTTAAACATACATTGGTCTATCGGAAAATCGAACTCTGTTACTATGTCTGTTCATTATCTGAGATTCATACTTGATTGATTAATGTTAATAAGCACTTGATTTTACGTTATCTCATATTTTAGTTTAAATCTTAATAGATTAGATTTGTGAGGTTCGTTTAATGCGTTTTACGCATATATATTTATAAAACTGAAATAATTAGGTAACTACTGATTAAACTACTTACTAAAAGTTTAAACTATGTTTATACTTGGTAGATGTAAATGTGTGGGATTAATGTCTAATTGTGTCTCACGTCGGATAAATAGATAAATATTGTAATACAATATTGTTACCAAATATTTTTTTGAAAAGAGTAACTGTTGAGTTTCTCGCCGGTTCTTCTCAGCAGAACAGCTTTCCGAGCCGGTGGTAGTTTACTCACAGACTTACAGACTGATATTTAATTTTAATAATGTAAAAATGTCGATTCAAAAGAGCTTGTAAAAGTCTATTTGAATAAAGAATATTTTGATTTGATTTGATTTGAAATCTAAGTAGTTGAAGTTAAAATATATTTGGCATTATACAGTGTCAGAAAACCAATTTATTTTTTCTTTTAAATCGATTTTTTTATACTGTGTAATATTATCTTTAATTTTTAGTTCATACGTTGTACAATTTTTCAAATATATTATGTATAATTAATTAACTTTGTTATTGCTTATATTAAAAACTTGTAAACCAATATTATATTATATGTACGAGTTTGTACATACGTATATACATGCAAAACAGTTCAGTTATCAGTACCTATAAGTTTTTCATCTGATTTTCTTGTTATTATAGCTATTGAAAAGCTTTTAATGTTATCAAAATTCTATTGATATAGATTTTCCACTTTACAGTAAAGATTATGGTTTAACCACTTGGAATAAATAATATATTATATAGAGGTTGATGGAAAGAAAGGTGAAATAAAATACATTGTGTAGTATTTAACATATATATTTCTTTGAGCTTTTAATTGCATTTTGAAATACAACATAAAATATTAAATAAGATTATTAAATTTGGTAAAATTAATATTCAACACAGTTTTTCATTAAAGAATGAGCAAAATCCTCTCATCAGAGCTAGCGTATACATATTTTTCGTACGTTTCATTATCGTAAAAGTTTTACATTTAAAAATTTCATTTAGACGTCTCGATGCACAACCTTTACAGTACAGAAGGCAAATAGTGTTAGTTACTTTGACACAGGCTGTGCAAGGAGCACTGAAAACTTACATCTTGATATCGCTTCAAACTTACATAATACAGTTTATAATATTTATAATATAAAAGGAGCTTTCACTCGAGTACCGTATATACATCGTATATCTGCTGTTTCAACTGGAAGAAAGTTCTAAGCGTATACGAATGTAGTAGTCCTTTTAAAAGAAAAAAATTGTATATTTATCACTTTTTAAAATACGATTGGTTGATCTGAACAACCGATCTACGGTATACACTCGTTCACAGTAGTCACCTTACATTACCCTTAATACTAAATAATAAATAGCAATCTCGCGTGGAGAGTCTAGAAGGAATTTACACTAAGGAGATTTTATTATTGCATGCCATGAACTTCGTATTTACAACATAAATGAGATTTGATCTCCGAGATTGCGTATCGACGGATATCAATACTAAACGAAAGCGTACAAAATATACATAAAAAAACCAATGCTAACTCTAACGCGATTCACAACTGAAACCATATTGCAACGAATTTTCATTAAATACTGTAGTGTCTACGCACGACGGTGCCACCGATACGTCGTACCACCGTTTTGGATCATTAGCAAAAAATATACATTTACGAGAGATCGAATCGAAGTTTTAAAACTTAATGTGACTTATATTTACAATTATCCAAATGGAATTACAACATAGTATGGAAGATAAGCCCAGCCACCGGCCGCGACAACCGTCTTCTAAAGGCAATATTTTGAAAATATTTTCTTAATACCTAAATGAACGTAACACGTTTGGCGTATACTTATGTCGCTAGTCGTAATTACACTAACCGAACTATGCGGTGAACTAATGATTACCTAAATAATTAAATTGGCAAAGAGTTTCGAAATACTTAACGTCGCGTCGCGACCTAAACCTAGATAGGTTCGTATCAGGATATGGTATCATCACAACTGATGGCCGACCGACCTTAGTCTACACGTATTTGCTTGACAGCTGCTTTGCCAGTTCCGTATATTTAAGAAATTTTGAGTGAGGACTTTCGTCGAATGATTGAGATGGGCTCCTCGGGTCTTGGGGAGAAGCTGCGTTGGATCCCCCGCTTTTATGTACACCAGGGGAGCCTGCAGGAGGGGCCTTGACGACTACCGGCTCTGGTAAAGCACCGTCTTTAACAAAATGCATCTTCGAGAGATGATGTCTATAAGCGCCCTTCGATATGAATGGAGTATCACATAACGCGCATTTCATAATCGAATCAGTGACAACGGCATCATTACAAGCCCAGCTAAATGTCAGAATGCTGGGTGGTCCAGCGGGAGAAGGGGCTGGAGCTGGTGCGCGAGATGTGTTTGTTTCAGTTTTATCGCAAAGCTTTTGTAAAGCCGCTAAAGGGTGGCTACCACTACGGCGGGAAGAACTTGGTTCATTTGAGGAACCGCCTCCAGCGAGACTATCGAACATAGAAGACAAAGCTCCTAAGCTTGAAGCTGGTTTCCTATCAGCACCAGGAGTTGGCGCAGAACGATCGCTAGCTGGACTACGAGGACTACCTGAAGGGCTCGGGCCCTCGCTTTCACGTTTGGCAACGGGTTTTACGTCCTCTTCATTAACGCTACTCGGCCTAGCTTGTTCTTCATCATCGTCTACCTCAGTTTTAACCCTAATTGGTTGGCTACTCAAATCGACACCATTTTCCCGCTCCTCATCATCAGTAACTTCTTTTTTTATCCTAACTTCGGTAGGGCGATCTTCCGAAGCTGGGGTTTGTGAACCGCGAGTGTCTGGAGTAGTGCGTGGGGTCATGTGATACGAGTCTAACTTCCTATCAGGTGTAAGAGATTCAACTCTGCTTCCGCCTCGCTCTGACATAGAACTAGATTCACTACCGCTACGTTCCCTACGACCGTAACCCTGCTGATGATGATAATTACGTAACATGCTCATCGTCTGAGGATCTACTAATGGCTTTGTGTAGTCTACGCTCTCGTCTATGCCTAACCTTTTTAGAATACTCGATCCGATAGGGGCGTGCGATGCCCCACCTGGCATACCAGGTACTGAATGCCGCGAGCGGGTATCAAAACTTTTTTCTATTAATTGTTCTATAGCGTTAAGTACAGACGGGGATGAACTTTTGTCATTGCTCGCATTATGATCTTTGGAACTAGGCGATGCATCATTGACCGAAGAAGGGGAACGGTGATGAACAGAGCCAGGTGAGGGTATTTCCTCATTGATACTTTTGCGACCATCACGGCTAGTTGGTGTTATATGACCGGGTACATCGGGCGGGATTATGTTATTAGACAGAAGAGCACTCTTCAGAAAATTCCTTTGGCTATTTGACATGGGCGCGCCTATGCATTGTCTGATATGCTCTACGAAAACTGCAGTCTCTATTTTGTCCCCACATTTCTCGCAAGTAATTCGACTACCTGCACCAAAGTCCCTAATTGGTTTGCCCATAGGGACACCGTTACCCTCCCCATTTTTAAACTCATGTTGAGCTCTCTCCAATTCGAGAAGTTTCCTAACTGGTAACGATTTCTTTCTCTTTTCACGCGTTTGTCGCCTCCTACCACCGCTTTCGGTAATCGAACGCATTATGTGTTCTTTATAGTGCGAATTTTTAACCATATGATTACTTAATTCTTTTAAGGAACTAAAAGCTTGGTCGCAAACCTTACAAGTTAATACAGCGCTGACATGACTACTAGTCCCTGTTGTAGGAGGAACCGTATTATTGGCACCAGGTGCGCTCGAATTAGATCCCTTTGCTTCATCTGATGACTTCCATGAAATTATCTGTTCTTGTGATATAATATTTGTATAATGTTGAGTGCGCTGCATGTGACTAGTCATTTCAGCCAACGATCGGAAGCTCTCAGCACACCACATACATTTCAATATTTGTCTAGTTTGTTCAGCACCTTTACCTAACCATACATCTTGACCACGAACAAGCTTTCTTGGTATCGGCATGTTCTCTTTAATAAGCATATTTAAATCGTTATGATTAGGTTTAGAAGAACCACTCGAAGACGAAGAGTTGTGTGATGGCGTTGAAGGTGAACTTGATGGTGGCTGGAGTGAGGCTGGTATAGGCGCACCTGAAGATGGTGGTACAGAAACACTTACTCCACAATGTTTTGCTTCCTTCATGTGAACGGTCAAATCAGCTAGCGAATTAAAGCTTTTCTTACACCAAACGCATTTCAATACATCTTTTGTTTGGTCAGCGCCTTTGTTAAGCCAATGAGATTGCCAGGCGGAATGACGCGCTGCCGCATTCGGTGTCAGTCCAGCGCTCAATGCAGCACTCTGAACCGATCTGAATAATTCTTCTCCGCCTAATCTGCTTAATTCGCTCATCTTTTCAAGAGCTTTAGTAGCATCACTCGGTGTAGGAGTACCATGTTTTAATTTTCCATTCCATTCAGCTGGTACTCCACCTTTTGGCGATAAACTAGCGGCTGCCACCGCTGCTGCGAAGTAAGGCAAGTGTGGGGCTACTGGATTTGCCCAAGGAGTCGAAATTGGCTTAAAATCAGAAGATCTTGAACTTTTTCTACTCGGTACTGGGGACGGTGAATCTTCTGGTCCTCGTTTTCTTGTGCCCACTGATAAATCAAGCGGTCCGTTTTCATTCTTGCTAAGATTAACGGCATCATCATCATCATCGTCATTAGGAGATTCACTTCGTTTGGTACTAAAGTCTAAGACTGCATCACCCCGGTCAGAGTCGGTCATGTCTTCGTGGCAGGACATGAGAAGTCTCTGTTGGGCGGCTGCCGCTGCGGCGCCCAAGTAGGCGGCTACCGCGGCAGAGTGGGGCGGGAGGAGGGCGGCCGGCAACGCGGCTGGCAGGGCTGCTGACAGGGCGGCTGGTAGCGGTAAGCTCGGGGCACTGCGTCCGGAATAGACCGAGTCGTTGGAGGGACATCGCGGCGCCCCCGACGACTCTCGCGATAGACATCTTGGACTCTCTCTGTGAACAAAATATATTAACTTTAACATTTTATTTCTAAGTATTTACTAATTGAGTTTTTGATTGGTATATCGTGAATTGATGACGCTCCTATTTTGAGGAACCTCATGTGAAACATCAAAAACGATACAATAAATTTTAAATTAATGCTAATTTTAATCTTAAAGTTTTATGACTAAGATAGCACGAACAAAAATTATAGAAATTTGTGAATGAAAACAAAACTTATTATTTTTCGTCGCTCGTACCACGCTAGTCTATTATAAAGCGGATACACACAAAAAACCACACATCTATAAATCAACATAAATTTTATGTATATCACGAGTATTTATAACAAAAAAATTTATGACAACGAATTTAACTTCTCATTTGTTTTAGCAGTAGTAAAATCATCTTCCAAATTAATGTAAATCTGAATTATTATGATAACATTCACGTTTTTGAATAAATTCTTATTTGTATGAAAACTAGTTTCGTAAATGGATAACAAGAAAACGTCAATTAATAAAATATATGTTAGAAATTCTATCTCTTGAGGACATTTTGCATTTAAATAACATAAAATAAATGTGTCAAATCATTTTATTTTTATTATACACGCCACGTAATTAACAATAAAATGAAGCTGACAATTTTCAAGGACTTAACCGTTTGTTATAATAATATTTTAACTTCGACTGCATTCAGGAATTAAATTATGAAATAAGATAGGTTAAGGAAAACTCAAGTAAAACCTTTATGACTAATAATAATTATTCAAGGCATCACGATAACGATTGATAAAAAACACTTTTGTGACAATGAAGGAACGATTATAGATTAACTTAACTAAGATAAAGTTAAGAATATTTAATAGGAATAATTGACTAGTTCAAAATGTAGAGTTAAGACCCAAGGAAAATACACGCAGTGTCAAATTAAAACCTAGAGACCAAGAACTTATATTCAAAATTCTTAAGTTTAATTAAACTTATACAAATTTCTAATATGAGAAAATATTTTTCCACTTCGAAAACATTATAAATAATACAATAGAAAAATTCTAAGTTCTGACAAACAAAAATATTCACAGTTAAAACTAAGTAATAAAGCTTTAAAAACTAACTTATTTCAAGGCAAAACACTCACGATTCATGACAAGATATATAGAGTTCAAAAATAAAACAGAACACAAGTTGTAGAGTCGAAAAAAATATACAACAACAAAAAAACACCTGCTTTTCGTATAAAATAAAACAATATACGTTGCCTACCTCACATGGTCGGGTTCGACGATCATTTTGGAAGCAATCTTTTCTATTATAACTCCAAATCGAATATTGAATCCATTAAAGCACTTTAGTCACTTAGAACTTCCCAGGATTTGTAAACACGTCGCGAAAGACGCGCCAGTTCGGCGGCCAGGAGGGAAGTGCGGTACCGACGTCGACGGCGGTCCCGCGTGGAATGAGATGCCGCGTGATTTACGACCCGCCTGCATCTCCCCGCCCCCCCTACATGCTCTTCCCCCCGTGTTAGAGCGAGACAGGTGCTGGTTGGTCGGGCATTTGTGTAGGAGGGAGAGAGATGGTTATATGTAGCGCTTTGAGGGGTGGTGCTGCGTAATGCAAGCGTAGTATGCGCGAGGACGTGCAGTGATCGTTTCGATGACAGTCGACTTATAACTATGACATGAAAAATATTTTTATTATCTAATAAACATCTATATGTAATGAACTATTCAAAATCAATGACTAACAGCTTTTAAGTTTTGCATGATGGACACAACAACAAACTGGAAAAACAATTGCCAAAACTGGCAAAAACCTGTTCTTTAAAGATATTTATGAAATTACATAATTTATTAGACAAAAACAACAACTTATATTAGTTGTTTAATTAAAACTAAGTATATATTTTTTTTTTAATCTAATAAATATATCAACGACACGACAACAAAGTCTCTACATAGAAACATAAAAAATCAATATTGTATTTAAATACATACATAATTAAAGATTTTCTTCAATACAATTACTAATAGGAAGTCCTACAATTAAAGCTCTATCAATACTTGTAGAGACGGTCATTACCAAGAGTTAAGCATTTAAAAGCACATGAAGATACCTAACTCACTCGTAACAAACTCAGAATGAAAGTTTTCGTAAAGATTACACAGGGTTGACAAGAAAATCTCGGCAACAAAATGTCAGCAGTCCTTTCACCGGACAGGGGATGGATTTACACATATCATGAACAGATTCCCTTCAACAAAAACGCTTTTTATTTATTTCAAGCACAAAAGTGTTTAACTTTAAGCCAAGTCAAAATATTCTGGTACGATGGAATCAGATTCCAATAGGAGCTTTTAATAATTTATATGAGCTTTTTAATGTGTAAATTTTTAAATATTTAATTTATTATTTAAGTTAAGCTAAGTATTTTTAACTGGTTCTGGTTAGTTATTTGTACTGTGTGAGAACACAGACTATGTATATGTATCATGTACGTAAAATATTAGGATTTTTATACCCTATTTTGATAAATCTAAACAAGTCGCCTATACATTATACTAGCGACTCGCCCTCGCTTCGCTCGGGCTCTTCCCTAGATTTAGCATAAGCAAAGCCGCGGGATCCGCTTGTTATGCATATAAACCTTCCTCTTGAATCACTCTATCTATTAAAAAAAACGCATCAAAATCTGTTGCGTAGTTTTAAAGATTTAAGCATACATAGGGACATAGGGACATAGGGACAGAGAAAGCGACTTTGTTTTATACTATGTAGTGATATTATATATTAAAGAATATACTGTGTATCTAATGATTAAGTTTGAAAATATATTCAAAATATACATCATACGGGCATCAAACCTGCACTGTACCCCAGACACCCACATAAATAGTGAACTGTGAAATTCATTATAAAGATCGCGTGGATTCGGTCGCGTCACGACAAAAAACTTTTAAAAATGACGAAAGCCAACAGAAAAGCCAGCTGTTTATAGTTTCCTATACACATTAGTTCGCTGCGGGTCAATCAATCACTTGTATTTATGTGACATGAATTGTAAGCACTCACGAACGTCGGAAATCCTATTTTTGAAAAAATTATGTGTAATATGTTTATATATGAGTCTGGTAAGACATAATTGGCCTACTTTTAGGACAGTTTCTATATAAAAATACATCTAACCTACATTTTGGATATACATATTATTAAACAAATTAGTAAAAATTATTAGATTTGACTGTCTATGTAATTTGAATTAGGTATACTTATGTCTATTTCCTTTAAAAGTAGGAGTGTTTTCAAAATACTCTTTTCAAGTAAAAGTTAAACTATTTTAGGCTTTTTTCAAGTAAAAGTTAAACTATTTTAGGCCAACCAACTATATCAGAATGATGAAATTGGTCTTTGTGAACTTTATATTTAAAAGGAATGTATTATCACTATTATAAATGTGAAAACTTGTTTGGCTATTTGATTTAAAATAACATAGACTACTGTTAGAAATTAAATTAAAATAAATGAATAAATAAATTAATTTGTTAAAAGATGGCACTACCTGTATATCATCACTATCACTACATAGTATAAAACAAAGTCGCTTTCTCTGTCCCTATGTCCCTATGTCCCTATGTATGCTTAAATCTTTAAAACTACGCAACGGATTTTGATGCGTTTATTTTAATAGATAGAGTGATTCAAGAGTAAGGTTTATATGCATAACAAGCGGATCCCGCGGCTTTGCTTATGCTAAATCTAGGGAAGAGCCCGAGCGAAGCGAGGGCGAGTCGCTAGTGACATTATAAAATCTTATATATAAATGTCATGGTGTTTGTGGTCGCTCTACTCCGAAACGGCTGAACCTATTTTAAAGTTGTTTATATAAGTAGTAGGTATGAGACTATATTGTAAAAAAAATTCAATCTCCTACCCTCACTCCCTATATTTTACTAGAGATTTTAGTATATTTATAAGACAGCAACAACTAGTTATGTATAAAACGAATCATACGAGTAGCACAACTAAGTAAACTAAATTTCGTCACAAAAAACTCAGAGAATTTTTCTGTTTTCTTAATCGAATATGCAAATTATCCTTCCTTTATCCTTCTTTCCGGCAGGAAACATTTAGTTTATATAGTTTTGCGAAGGCACATGCTACAGTGCGGGCGTATGGGGGACACCTGACATGGTTTGAATAATTTCGCAGTTACAACGTGAATTTTAAAATCGGCACAGATGTCTTCGAAGCAATAAAAGAGCGGAATCTTGATAATTTGAACATTGTTTTTTGTGCTTGATTTATGATTCAGTTATTGCAAAACTAAAAGTGCCTTCTGTTTTAGGAACGACTAGAGAAAGTTTATTTTTATTCGACATTGTTTATTAAAATGTATTCGAATACTAATATTCTTTTGTAAGATAGTTATAAATTTTAACTATACGTCATTTTAACAAAAGTTTGCGGGACATTCAGTCAATTCAAATCAAATCAAATCAAAATATTTTATTCAGCATAAAAATTGTTACAATTTCTTACTGAACGTCATGAGTCTACCACCAGTTCGGAAAGAAGAAACCTCTGTCCTGAGAAGAACTAACTATCACATAAGTCAGTAATAAGTCAATATTTAAATCGAATGAATCTCTTTCGCGACTTCTCCATTCTACGTGACATTTGCGAAGTAATCGGTGCTTAAATAACACACTTTGAGGCCGTAAATAGGCGAATTGAATTAAATATAATATTTCTTGTGAACATTTATTAAATTATATTAGGTACTCCTTATATTCTGTATGTAATAGTATAGACATTTTTGTGGTCAAGCTTAT
Organism: Boloria selene; assembly: GCA_905231865.2. NCBI lineage: Eukaryota > Metazoa > Arthropoda > Insecta > Lepidoptera > Nymphalidae > Boloria > Boloria selene. Next base: position 14,189,065 of record HG993135.1, read on the forward strand.
TAAGTTTCCATTCTATAAAGTTGGATTTATGCTCGTGTAGAATTCGAACCCATCACTTCCTCCATAGTAAATAGTCAATCTTTATAATTAAATTATATACTAGTCTGTGCCAGCGGCTCCGCGTGTCATGCGAACTTGTTTATTGTACAAAAATGTATACATACAAAATATTTTTACAATCGTGTGCAAAACAGAAGTAACTTTTTATATATGTATAATGTATAAGTAAATCATTCAATTTTACTAAACTTTCTATCTAGAAATATACAAAATGAAAGTCCAAATTCTAAACAATAGACCCTCAGGATGGATTCAGCTCTGGAGAATGTTGATGATTGATGACATCTCTTCACTGCAACTAATTGACAGTGATTGAGCAGTTTACGTGTTCACTACCACTATCATTTGCTGTTAAAATATCTACATTAGATATTCCATTCCTTAATCCAGAGCAATATGATCGATTTTTCAGTGACAAACAGTTTACTTTGGGTTTTGAATGGCAAAAAAGTTCCTACCTGCGAAGTAAAGTCCAGTTTTTATTGGTTTGAAATATTAGAATCCTAATTAAGTTGTTAAAAATTAATTTTACGACATATCTTTTTATTATACAGTGCATCTTAGATGTAGGATAAAGTTAGATAGAGCTCGTATTTTGACGTTAGACTCAGAGGTAGCCCATTTGGTAATGTTTTCTAAGTGTGATTCTATTTTAAAAGGAATATTTATTTCTATATACATACATTTATATATATAAAAAAACAATATCATTTTTTTTAAGAAAACCAAATATATTTACATTATTACGGTTTTTTATAATTTACTAATACAATGAAAGTAACCTAAGTTACTCCTTATAATATTAGTTATCTGCGAGTGACGGGATTTTCATTCTCACTTTTAAAAACCGGTCCAGCCGTTTCAGAGGTTAGCCGGAAAAAACAGACAGAAATAAAAACTTTTTTTGATGTAAGTTTCATATGCATTAAGTTAAAAGCTGTTAATTTGAAAATAAAAACAGACACTTCAATTTTATTTATATGTATTGATGTATTGATGGTACGTCACTATTTTAATGTTTATAGTAGTAGTAACCGAGTGATGCGGGTTCAAATCCGGGGCTCGCACCTCTGATATTTTCAATTGTGAATCATTTCCATCATGATTACCACTTGTCTTACGGTGAAGGAAACCTGCATGTCTAAGAAAACCTAGCTAGTTTTCGAAAGATATGTGAAGTCCGCCAACACGCACAAGGCCAGCGCGTTGGACTATGGCCTGATACCCCTCGTACTGAGGGAGGCCCGTGCCCAGCAGTAGAACGTTAAAAAAAGCTGATGATGATGATGAGTATAGTAATTAAGTCAATGTTTATAAACTCACTAAAGTAAAGAATCGTTTTTTTTAAGTTATTGCATCCATTTTATTTGTAAAAACGAAGACATAAAGAAATTGCAGTACCAATTACAGTATAAATACACTTTAATAAATCATATTCACAAAAATTACCTTTTTATCTTTCGCGATAATTATCAAGATATACCAGTTGCAGTACAACAGATATTGATGGAGTGTCAAATGAGAAATTCTTGATATTTTTTAGTGTCACTACCTACTAGCTGTCAGTATCGCGATCCATTCATTTCTCTGTTCTAGCCAACGTAACTTGGAGTTTTATACATTGGAAAATACGCTTTAGTGTACGCGGAATACGGGTGGAATGGAGCTGCTTTAATTATTTGGTTAAACGTGGACATCAGTTGACAACTGATCATCGAAAACAATGGGATCGTTAAAGTGGACACTGCGGATTGAAGTCGAGACCACCGTCAAGTAGACAATGTGCTTGTGTCAGAAGTGTTATGAATGTATCGTGCCCGATAGCATTGAGTCGCTTTACTGATATTTTGAACTTATTAGTTGACATTGTTTTTGAATAGTATAGATGAAAAACCATTTGTCCACTTATTACGTTAAATTCTAGTATATTTTTTATTATTTTAAATTTTTAAGGACAATATTAAAACAGCACCACCTAGTACCGTGCTAAGCTACGAGGCTTGTGTTACGGATACCAGCTAGTTGATATACTTCATATATAAATTTTAAATACATACATATTATAAATATAAACAACCATGACTGGAGTACAATCATCCGAGTTAACAAATGAATGCCCCCAGCGGGACTCGAACCCGCGACCGCTTGCGCAGAAAGTAGGGTCACTACCAATTGATCCAAACGAGTCGTCACAATTTTAATGATAGCTTTCGATTGTAACGTATTGGTTTAAGTAGAACAAAAAAATAGGTGTTAAAAAAGAAATCTACCTTTCAGCATTAGGATCCTGAATGAGGGTAGCCGGTATACTGTGCTCGATGTCCCGCTCGTCTGCGGGGGAGACGCGGGACGCGGGGGAAGCGGGCGAGCCCCCCTCCCCCTCACCGTCCCGCGCCCCTCTTTCCCGCTGGTCCTTCACACCGCTGTCTGGACTGGTTGCTTCTTCTGTGGACAAAGAAATGGGATATTGTAATTATATTTTAATTAAATGACTGTGGTGTGATATGAACTGGTTGTTCCCATCTAATGTAGGTCCACCTTGTCATGGTGTTGGTAAGGGTGAGCTCATTCACTCCTGGCAAAAAAGCCAATGGCAAGAAAGCCAAGAAATGTTGGTGGTACCCTAACTCGATAAGCTATGTGCTATGGAAGTTCCTGGAGCAACTCTTTATTTTTACTACTTTCCTTTCCTATCAATGCTACTTCTATACTTTATGCAAGTCTCACTCTATTCTTTTAATTCTCATATTACATTAGGATGTTGGTTATATCATGAAGCGAGATAGAGAAGGACAGCTAAATTTGCCCCGAAAATTTTGATATAAAGCGTAAAACGAACTTAAGTCGGTGTTTACACACATAATATATTCCTCTAATACTTCACAAACATAGCAAGTAAAATATTTGTTTACTTTTTTAAGTACAAGAAAATACCGTTATGTATGTAAATATTAGTTGATAGAATTAGTATGTAAGTGTAAAGTTAATTGGTATCAATAAGTACAATCAGATCGTTAACTTTACAAGTGTCCCAAAAAGCCATATATCAGATTGAATTAAAGTATAGTTTAATTATATGAATATTAATTACAAAACCATCATAGTATGTAGCATTTTAATTCAGTCTATACCGTTACGTATTATGAGACAGTGGATAAATAAATTTATGAACCTTTACATTAAATACTTTTTGGAAAATCTTATTGAAATAATAATTATTACCGAAACTATACTTAGTTTTTAAAATTGTCGCTGTATATCTACTAGACTAGGAACGCATCACCACATAAACGGAACAGAGAACAGAACACAAACTAATGTGGTATAATTATATTTAGTTCAATATTTAGGACACTTAACTGCGGGAAAAAAATGTTTTTCGTGAAAACTATATTAACTGTAGGAACGAAGACGAACCCTAGCAAATTAAAGAAGAGTCCCTAGTTTAAAGATACAATTTCAAAAATAATTTTTCGTAAAAATGCAGTAAAAAAAACAGTTCAAATTTCGAAAATTGAGATACTTTAACTTGTAATCAAAAACAAGTGTAAGAAAGATGATACCATCCACGATGATGATATCCACTTGATAACGCGAAAGCGTGCTTTCAACAACTATTAAAGCGCTCTAGTTAAAACGAATCAATAATACGTAGAAAATGATTACCAAGAACTTATAGATACCAACTCATAATTTCTAATTGTTATTCAGAAATTTACACGCGTAATTAATAGATTACATTTATAAAATACCTAGTACTACTATGAAGAAACACGTGAAGGACGATGAAGATTCAGGCAGCCACTGACGAGAATCGAACTTGCAACACTCCAAGCATTATTAACAAGTCATTCTACATTCACGTCATTAGATAATATAGGTAGATCTACTGGTAAGCAAAACTTATAATATGATAAAACCAGGAAAATAACAACAAAATGGGGCTATCATGGATATAGCGTTGCGCAAATATGTATGTCATTGATTGATTCTATTAGTCACCAACACGAAATAAATCGAATATCGATTATTAAAAGTTATCAGCTGACATAATTTTGATTAGCGATGTTTCTATATACCAGTCCTTATCATTCATATGGTATAAAATATATTTATAATGATGGTTTTAGGTTAAGGCTATGGTATAACACAATATAATTATTTAAGTCCTTAAATTATAAATATTGAACCTTTAAATATGATACTTAAACTAAAGCACTCAGCTTTAATATTAAGTAAAAAATATTTAATGATCTATATTATATCTTTGTTTTTAATGACGAAATAAAATCGAATAAGTTGAATATATTTTGAAGCACTTTAAATACTGCTTTCCATCCGATATCAAGTTTCTAAATCAACGACAGACAGAACCCCACGAGCTGTAAAGCAAAATAAGAAAAACGGTTTTCGCTTATGAAGTTATTCGAAAAAGTTTGAAAAACAAGAACTAGTATATAGGCTGTATTTTCATTTTAAAGACAATATTATTTTATGATATCAAATTTTACAATAAATAGAATTTTGATACTATTATTCTTATGTATCAAAGCTGATACCAGCTAAAATTAGATCAACTACAATCAAAACTCAAAAATCTAGGTTAAAATTTAGAAAATTTGCTAAAATTTAATAAAATTTAGAATTTCTGATGCATCCTGTATGCAAAGTGAGATATCACGTCAAAAATTTTGAAACCGGAGATCTCTAGACCGAAAACTCGACGCGGTGGGCCTTATTTCACTGCCCATTGATTCGTGAAGCACATTTTGCGAACTAATTGATTAAAACGCATCGCGTCAATCGCTGTACCGAAGATGCACCAAATGGAGCGCCTCGAGCGTACTGCTGTGTTGTTTCAAAGGACTCATGTATGTCTGGATATGAACGTTTCGGAGTCAAATTTAAATGATACATGGCGTTATCTTGGTTCAGAACTGTGCGAGCTTACATCTGTCAGAATGAACGAAATCGCTTGCAGCAAAACCGTAATCAGATCGATTGGAAAACATTGAATAGCTGCTCAAAGGACGGTGAGTGGACGTTTTGTGGAAACAATGGTTTAATTTCACTAGAAATCATCGTGGAGTTGATTGTATCTTAATGCCACCGTTAGGTTGTTCATCAAGATTGAGTGATTTTAGTCCGTTTTCAATGCTCGAGTGAATGATAAGAATTTTTGTTTACGGATTTTATAAGAGAGATTTTATTGACTTGGTTATTTTTAGCTCGAAACTTCACTTGTAACATCTATATCATAATTCTCATTATCATTAGAGAAGAGGGATTTATAGTTTTCGAATTTTTGTCTATCACTGACTGAATGACGCAACGCCGAAAATAGCTGGTTATCCAGGTCGATATACAGGGTACTTTTTATGGTTGAAAAATCTATACTAATATTAAAAAGCTAAGAGTTAGTTTGTTTGTTTGTTTGTTTGTTTGGTTGAATGCGTTAATCTCAGGAACTACTGGGCCGAATTAAAAATTTCTTTTTGTTTTGGATAGGCTATAGGTTAATATAACATCACACAAAACGGGAATGGTTTCCGGTTCTTCATATCACATCTATGAGAAAGCTATGCTTTCCGTTAAAATGTATCTAGGGAAAGAAGCCGAGCGTAGCAGTTAATAATTAATAATATAATATTTGTAAAACCTATGTACCTAAATATCTAGTATCTAGGTTGTAAGCTATTACTATTATGATTTTTTTTGCTATATGAAAAAAAAATATTAGTAGAAATACTAATAGTAGTAGAATGCGAAAGTAACAAATGTTACTAATTAAATAAACATTTAATAGGTTATAAAGAAAACTAAATCCTCACTATTACTAATATTGATTGATATATTTGCTTGTTCTGTTCGATATTAAATTTGAAGCTCTGATTATGGTTTACGTTATCAGGTGTAATCGTTCATGCAAGTTTCGCTTATCATATGATCAATCATAGGCAGATGGTGGCTAATCCTGGTAGGAGCTTGATAACACTCTACGCTTTTGCTATTCCTTATTTACATTGAACTTCACGATCACTACTGAATTAAACAATTTATTATAACTGTATTCGTCGCTTCTTTTTTAAAATTAAATCCATTTTTCAGTTTTATATAGAAATCTAGCCTTACCCGCGGCTTCGCGCGCGTTATAAAGGTTGGAAACCAAGTACCTACCGTTTTTGCAACATTTTTCATTGATGCTCCTCTTCTATTGGTAGCGTGATGATAGTACTAATAAGATGATAAGCCTTCCTCGATAAACGGACTATCCAACACAAAAAGAGTTTTTCAATTCGGACCAGTAGTTCCTCTGGTTAGCGCGTTCAACCAAACAAACAAACTCTCCAACTTTATAATATTAGTATACATGAGACTCACTCTTTTCTGCTTCGTTTGTTCTTCTGCATAGTTCTTTGCAGAAGTTGATATGCTAGGTAAATATCGGTTTCTCAGACATGAGACATTTTCTCGCAATAAAAAATCTATATAATGTTGATCTGAATTTACTTCAATTCATCAAAATATATCCAGTGACCAGTGGCAAAACATCTAAAATCTGTTTAAAATTGGTAGCAATTATAATTTCAAGAGTATTTAAACACCAGATTCGACTAATACAGTTCGTAACATTATACTATTACAAAACTATAATATTAGCTTTTATCATTTAAAGGTCAAATAACTTGGATAACTTCAAGTTAAAATTATAAAGATGAGGCTAACATAAAGTTAAGCGACGTCAAACTTAACAAGACATTAAAACTTTCGAGTGAAATAAAATAATAAAGATATCAACATTAGCTTTAATATTAACTATCTTTTCGGATTTTTTGTGGCTATTTAGATTTTTGGCTCCCGATATTTCGAATGCTTTAAAGCAATCACAGTCCGCATGGTTCACAGTAAACTTAGATAGTTTCTTTCATAAAATATTTGCGTTCATCTAAGAAAGTAATATTAGTATTCATTCGTCTAATCAATCCCAGACAGACTCAATTATAGAGGACATGTAGTTTCCCCTGTCTCGGTACAAAGCTTTGTTGAATAGAATTCCAAAATTGACTTGCACAAGTTTTAAAATTATCTCCGATTGTATTTTGTAGAATTAAATGTTAAAATATATTCTATAAATAAAATAAAATTAAATTTGTTCGCAATTGTACATTACTTAAATATATTTATGAAAATCTTTAGAAATCATCACTACATAGTATAAAACAAAGTCGCTATCTCTGTCCCTATATCCCTATGTATGCTTAAATCTTTAAAACTACGCGACGGATTTTGATGCGGTTTTTTAATAGATAGAGTGATTCAAGAGGAAGGTTTATATGCATAACTAGCGGAACCCGCGGCTTTGCCTGTGCTAAATCTAGGGAAGAGCCCGAGCGAAGCGAGGGCGAGTCGCTAGTTAAATATATTTATGAAATTCTTTAGGAGTCATTAATATATAGATTGAGGCCGATTCTTTACTTTATAGAACTTCTTTCTGTTTGTCTGGGAACACATCATGAGAAACCACAGGATAGATATTGATAAAATTTAGTATTGTGATAGCTAAGTTATCCGGATTAAAATGTTATAAATTATATTTGATAAAAAATATGTCTCATCTGGTTATCAGATCGGTGAAGGTCGATCTCTCACCGGCTCTTAGACAAATAAGTTATATAAGTTTGTATATTGTTGTTTTTTTTTAAACTACCGTTTTTATTAGTCTTTTTATATACATATATCCTTCAGCTGTAAAGTATATATAATAGCTATAACATATCGACATAGGAACAGACGAACATGACAGAAATATTTTTTTCTTTGTCTTTTGTACCTAGAATTAAAGATAAATAGTGTTATCCACAACATATCCTGGAATGTCTGATGCAAGGCAGATAAAAATTATTGAATGATAACGCTGTTTGTAAAATTGCTTGAATGATCTTTTGTAAGTCATTCATAAAACACATTTCATATGTATATAATACTATATAATGGAAACAAACTTTAGATACCACCGTAGTTAAGAAATGTTCATCAAACAATAAGTGTAACTATTAAAAATAAAACTATCTTTTCGGATTTAGTCGCGGATTTATTTTGAGTTTTGTTTCCCGACGTTTGGAATGGTCATGGTCACGGGAAAGACTAAGGTATTTGACGTCTTAGGGGTTTATATACTTGTTACAGACAGTACCCACCCACAATTTAGAAAAGAAATCTAAAATGACAGCAAAGCAAATACTTCATAAAATTTACATTTTAATTCTGAACATTTTAAATTTTAAAATTTTGATTTATACGATAAATACGGCAATATTATTAACTTATTTCTAGCTACTATAATTATTATTATTACATTTTTTTATAATATTTGTTATATAACTACATTTGTAAAATGCAATTTGTTTAATAATGTCAAATATTCGCGTAAACCTAAAAAAGTAATAAGTGTAACTTTTAGTACAAACGTACAATTTTTTAACCCATCGATAGTCTGATCTTAAAAGTTAAAATTTTATTTAACTAATCTTTAAGTACGGTTTCGCTCGCGTTACTAACGGTGCGAAGTTCAAGTATGTCCGATACTAGGACACATTTGGGAAGCGAACCTATTAACTCTAACCAATCTAATAGTTAATCACCAATCAAATTCCATAAAATCCACATAATTAATAGTAAACTATTAATAAATTTCACTCAGATATGCCATTTGCATACATATTTTTCAATAAGCCATCTAGTAGGTGGGAAATAGTTCCCAAAAACATTTTAATTTATATAATAATTACAATAAATTCTCATCACGTATCATGAATAGGCATTAGGAGCTATAAAGCCGATATACGGTGGTGTATTTTATCTCAGTTATCAATAGATATCACGTTAATTGAGTACGGTGGCTCGTAAAACGTAAGACGTATCGCCACTAAGATAAACAGTGGATGAGATAGGTTATGGGTAAGCCGGGAAGGTTTAATCTTAATGCAAAAACCTACTACATTGTTAGTTTTTATTTTATTTACTTAAAGAACAGATAGGATGTAGAGATAGTGCAAATAAATCATAATAAAAATCTTGACTGATGAGGTATTTGATTGGTAAGCCTCGGAGAGCACGAAAAGCCGTCGGTCCTGCGCCTTAACTGTCACTGGTCGTGTCGAGCAGTCGTCCCACCGGAATATGAGAGTGATAACTGATAAGGAATAGAGAGTGCACTTGTGTCTGTGCATACACTCGTGCACTATAATATCTCCCGCGCGATGGCTAGTCTCAATGAGATTGGCCGCCGAGACCATAATCGGTCGGGAGGACATCATCATCATGGTACTCATCCTCGCTTCACTTGGGTTTGTGTTGGTATCCTTTAAAGATTAGCTTAAAGATGAAATTTTGTCCAGTATACCAAAGTACTGAGGGTGGCCCGTGCCCAGCAGTAGGATGTCAAAAAGGGCTGATGATGATGATGAAACCAAGTATACCATATTATGTCCACCTGTATTACCAGTTGTCATAATGCCCATCTATATCTGTCTAGTGGTTGTCATATATTTAATTTAAAAAAATTATAACTGACTGGAGTACAAACATTCCTGCTCAACAAATGTATGCCCCCAGCGAGACTAGAACCCGCGACCGCTGTCGCAGAAAGTATGGTCACTACAAACTGCGCCAAACGCGTCGTCAAGTATATTTAAATCTATAGACCTACAATATATTATAGAAATAAATTATAATATTAAAAAATCGCTTTATTTAAGTTTTTTTTAATTGCAGATTGACCTATTATGTTGAAGGTATTTTAATCCGTGCTATTTTTGTTTTTTGATATTCACCTAATCTTATTTTGTTCAGATATCATAATTTAATAAAGTGGCAAGCAACAAAGATAAAATGGCGATAATGATCAATAAATAAAAATTATCGTACGACGTAGTGCTTAATGCTATTATGTCAGAGTTCCAAAAACTATTTAGGTTTAGCTCAGTCTGTAGTGACACTACTTTCTGTTCCAGCGATCGCGGGTTTGATTCTTGCTGGGGGCATTCATTTGTGTGATTAGCGTAGTAGTATGATGCGTTCTCCAGTCATGGGTGTTTTATTAATAATATATATTTAAAGTTATATAAATGTAGTGTATCAACTATCTGGTATCCGTAACACAAGTCTTGTACCTTACTATGGAACTAGATGGCGATATATTAACGACTATTTAAAAAAAGTAAGTTTAGTAGAATGTATGGAATGAGTGAAACAAGTGTTCGCATTATACATGTTTTTCACGCAAGGAAAATTATGTAAAGCTTCCCTCACGGTGAATACTGAGGAGGGAGAAAGATACAACACCAACATAAATTATTACTACGTTCAAAAATTCACGTGATTTTTGATACAAATACATTAGTTCAAAAATATTATAAATATTTTCAGTTTAATACGAGTATCACTGACTTCTTCTAACTATGTATATACTACCAGTCTATAATTCATTAAAATTGGTTCAGTGGTTATGGCGTAACTTAATACGTAACAGACAGACATAGTTACTTTCGTATTCATTCATTCATTTCAAAATGGAAGAGGAATTTATTTCTATTGGATTTTTTATTTTTCTATTTTTATGTTAATAGTGTATTTAATAACTACAAAATTCATATTCTAAAAAGTACTACAAATTATAACTATTAATTTCATATACATTCTTGATACATTCGTGGTTGTTGTAGATTATAACATTGAGTGATCGTATGAATGGCGAGTGACAAACGACTGTTAGTGATGTGACGTCACAATGACATCACAGTTCAACAAGTTTATTTCCAATGTATGAGAGCTGCACGAGTAACTCTGTACGCGTTCATTTTGTCATTAATACAGCCATTTATAAAGCCATTTTATATTATGTTTTTTCTTAATTTAACAATTCTAATACATAGATAGGTATGTATGTTTTTTCGTACTTACTTTTTTCCTATGTATTTTCTTAAGTTACACTCTATGTTAAAAACTTTATCCAAATCAGTGCCGTTTCAGGGCGAAGGAAATAAGCAAATAGCTATCCAGATTTGATTTATAAAATTTAAAGTATAGTAAGTTTGTAATATAAAAAAACAAACATTTATACTATCAGCTATTAGAATTCAGTTTCAGTCACTTAAAACAGTCGAGTTGTGATAAAATCACTACAACTGTGGGAGAGTCGTGATTTTAAACAGCGAGAGACAAATGATCGTGGATGTAAAGACGTTAGTGAACAGGCGAAGGAAGTCAAGGGACGTCTTAGTGACATGATGCAACAAGTACGAAGTAGAGCGTATTTACTGTCTTAAGGGCACAGGGCAGGGTATATTAGTAAATTGATTAACTAATAAGTATATGTTACAGTTAGATAATAATATACGAGTATCTTTGATCGTTTTATATTAGAAGTAAATCTTTACAAAAGATAAAAGCTCTATACTATTTATTTTTTACTGATTTTCATGAATTTACTACCAGTTTGAAAATAACGAGCCTCAGATCTAAAGAGAATTAGCGAAACTCAGCGGGTCGAAATGTGTCTATTTATTAACATTTACAGTTTTTTTTTGTGAAAAAAAGTGTTTGACAAAAAAATGAAGTGGTTTTCACTTCATTTCACTTTCTGTGACTTTAGGAGCATAAAACGTAAAAGTGTAATAAAAGTGAGCACTAAAGATTTTTAAGCAGTTTCTAAATATCATGATATTAATAAGTTTATGCAGAAATAAAGGCTTTAGAACTTATTAATATTAAGCTTTGTATGATTCTTTATCCGATAGCACTAGTTAAATTAGTTATACTAAAGAAAGTATAGAAATTCAGAGATTTACCATGTACTCAAACAAAACATTTTCACTCAATGACTCGACGCGAACACGGGAGGCGCAACAAGTCTCATTTGTCGCTGTCAGCCGACCCACGCGGCACGAATTAGAGCTAAGCTTGAAATATGCTATACATCCAGTCGATTTTAGACCATTTCTATATTCGTATACATTCAATATCTAATTTTAACCAACTTCAAATAAGGAAAATGATTATTTGCAAGTACCACCATACAAATTTTTTTTTTCTAGAAAACCTAATAATTAATCCACATTAAAGTAGCATATTGATTGAGTGTATTGATTTTAGCACACTCATCTAATTATATAAAAATTGGACTTAGACAAAAAGAATAAGATAAACTAGATTATCTATAAACATACGTAAAAGATAACTAATATACTTAATAAAAGATAAAGCCAAATGAATTTATTTTGAATTTAATTTTGTTGTTATATGTACTCGTAGATGCCGAACCATACTTATATCTTTTAAGCATTGAGTCACCTTCGAATTTCCTATAATCAAATACAAATCTGTTTTATTTTTATTATATGTAGAGTGGACTATTAAGCGCCTCACACTTTCGAATTTTATTATCAAAATTAACAATTTAATGATTTAATTAGATATCTTACTAAAGCCCCATAATTAATAGCTTTCTCAGAGATATATCAAAATACAAACCTCGTGTATTAACTTGTATCTTTAGGTCTATCGAATCAAGATTACGTTAATTTCTATGGGAATTTTTACATTTGATGTAAATTTTTAAGTCTTTGTATATTACTATTTACAAGTTCCTGTCTGATATAAGAGTATAGTTCTTAAGATTTTTTTTTATGGTAAAAAGGGGGCAAACGGGCAGGAGGCTCACCTGATGGGAAGTGATCACCTCCGCCCATGGACATCTGCAAGCCAGGCTTGCAGATGCGTTGCCGGCCTTTCAGGAAAGGGAGGGATGGAGGAGGGAGGGAAGTGGGAGGGAGGGGGCAACGAAGGCGGAGGATGAAGGGAAGAGGGAGGGGGGAAGGAGAGTGAGCCTCCCGGAATATTGAGAACTTTAAAAGGGAAGATGATACATCTCGAAATTTAGTGAAATAATATCTAATATGTAAGTACATACAGTCTTACGCACAGTCAAATATCTGAAAGAGTGATAATATTCAACTACTAATCATCTTGGAAATGAAAATATTTGGTGTTATTTCAAACAACATATCAACGATTAATAATAATTGTTTTGTAATTAACAATTGAAACGAACCTGCATTAAGCGACGAAGTAGAACTAAAATGATGAATTTCTTTCGACAGTTCTTCTCAGGTCAGAGGTTTCTTCTTTACGAACTGGTGGTAGACACGTTCAGTAAGAAATTATAATAATTTTTATGCTGAATAAAATATTTTGATTTTGATTTTTTGATTTTAGACGACGAAAACATCCAAAATATTCACATAAAGTTTATATTTCTAATTTCTAATTCGCGTCGTTGCCGACATTACAAATGAATACAGATACTTGTTGCGTTCTGTACATTGATTGAAACTGTTTATATTTTCAAGCTGAATACTAGCGGCTTACCCTGACTCCTGTCGAGTACGTCTCTAGTTGTTAGAAACAAACACTCGCAAACTTTTGTATTTATAATAATTGACCGATCCTTCGTGACTCCTTATTTGTATCGGACGGGCATCAAACACGCTACCACTAGTTTAATACTGTGTCACATGTAATTATAATAACGTAAAATCATCCCCCAAACGATGACACGAGATAATGCTTGGGTTTTTGTTTCGTCACCCATCAATCACGTCTGATGGATGTGATGCTTCATAAACGTATTAATTTAACTTTGCGCTGACGTTGATTGATATTATCGGTATTAATGTATACTATAATTACTACCTAACCTTGATTATTAATTCAAAGTATAAACTATCTTACGTACTAACTATGAATCGAAGAGTCGAAATCAGTCTGTTATTTCCCAGTGGTAAAGTCCACTTTAAATGTTAATATAGCGATATTTATTATGTACCTGAAGAATTTAAGGACCAGTTTATTTAAAAAGAGCGATTTTTTCTTAAATTGAAACAAACACTTAAACAAATGCTCATACTAGTATTTATAACAATAAAATTAATTTTTATTTAGAAATCTATAAGTTATAAAATCAACCATTTTTATAGGAGAAAAAGGGAAGAAGACGGTGTCATCAGTTCATGTCAACATACAGTCGTTCGGACATCATTTTCATTAGAAACAGCAGTAGACTCCATTTATACTAATGTTGAGGTGAGATTGGATGGGGTCGCGTAAGTCCGCTATAATTCTTGCTATTTTATATAGAAAATGGTGAAACATAATCAATAATAAGAAAAAGAGGTAGAGAAAAGGTACCTAAACGAAATGATACCTAAGTTACTCAAATAATTTAGGTATCATTTCGTTGATGATGTATTCGAAATGCCCTTTTAACAACGTTCAATACAAAACTATATCCATATTTAAACAAAATTCTAAGTGGTAGCCCAGCGGTAACGCGGTCGCTTCGATAACCGGGTCATGCGTGTTCAAATCCGGGTCTCGCATCTCTGATATTTTTATGTGCGAATCATTTCTATAATGATTACCACTTGTATTTCGGTGAAGGAAAACATCGTGAGGAAATCTGCATGTCTGAGAAAACCTAACAAGTTTTCGGAAGACATGTGAAGTCCGCGAACACGCACTAGGCCAGCGCAGTGGACTATGGCCTGATCCCCCTCGTACTGAGGGAGGCCCGTGCCCAGCAGTGGGTCGTTAGAAAGGGAACAGAACTTAGCCGAATCTGTACCTTAAATATGTATTCGCATACCACTCCAGAAAACCACTGGTCAGTTTTTTATGAAATTTGGTATGATGATGTAGTTGATATTTTGTAGTTTGCTTTAAAAAAATACAATAAAATACAGTAATGATGTAGATATGTATCACATATGTATATAATATATAATATGTTTAATCATATCAATAAATCAATCCATGAATCATCAATTAATCTGATAATTACCAAAGTCACCATTACACGTCTTATTTTAATATGATTTGTCAATTAGATATAGATTTTATATAGATATTAAATATGGAAAAAATATTCGAAATAGTTTGACCTTAGAGGGTTAAACGGACGGGCATTAATTATACGATGTTATATTCTCATAAAGATGGTGAACTTACCGCCTACAATGTCAGCGGGCGCCAATTTATGTGGAATATTTTCATATGATATAATAGCAGCTTGGTCGTTTGTTTGCTTCAATATGATAAGTTTTGAATAAGTAAAATTTTTTGACATCTCGGTTTGTATTTTTGTATGAGCCATCCAAAAACTAGCGCAAATAGTAAGACTATTAACGTAATAGATGAATAGCCCCTTATAAGCGACTAAGAGACAAAATTCGTTTCAAATATCTTATCTCGTTAATGATTGAAATTATTTATATTGCTGGAAATGCCCAAAAATTTTAAAGTAATCATGACAAACAAAAAAAGTAAAATGTCACCTAAGCTGGTGCTCAATAGAGTATAAAACTTATGTTTTCTTAAGGTAATTTTAAAAAATCCGCTAATTATTTAGATATATTATAATGGATGTCAACAAAAACCATTATTTAAATCTATTTTAAAGGTAATATAAAAATAATTAATATTAATTATAAAATGTCGAATATCCACGAATTTATAATAAATGTTAATAATACTACGTTAAAATAATAGGCAATATATATTAAGAAATTTAAATTCAACTCTTATACTATAAGATACTATACGATACCATATTCATATGTAAGCAAAGCCGGGGGATATAGCTAGTGCATCTACTACAACATTGTAAGTAATGGTAAACACGTGATGTACAGTTGTAAAGATGCGCACTGAGCTATGCGCTATTCACGCGGCCTAGAACCCAGACAAGTACAGACAGCAAAAAAATTATTTTCACAAAATATTATACAAAAATATGAATATTTGGTTTTCCTGCTATAGTTTCTGGTTAAAATGGATGTTATATTAAAAAAAATATAGACAATAACAAAAGTAATAACATTCTTATGTTATCTGACACGAAAAAATATATTTAAATACAGAACAGTGTTTGTCTGTTTGTGCGTTTGAAAGGAAGTAAGGATATTTCTTTTATTGAGATAATAGTAGATGATAGTACCTTTACTAAAAGTAGTCGTAGCTATAATCGTTTCTAGATAAAATTTTAAGAGATTTGAAATACGAGTAGGTACTATAACGAATACATCACTAATATTTTTTGTAATTCATGTATGTACTAGTGTAGCCGGATGTTGAAAAATATCTTGGAACATTTATTAGAGATTGTATAATCAATGAAGGAAATAAATGAAATTATTCAATTACCATATCAGATAGGCGATTTCAATTTAAAGTCACTTTTTGTCGTAAAGCCACTTCGGACTATAACAATCGCCGATAACTTAATCACGTGAATTTCTATTTTCGTAGTGATACCTAATCTATGATTGATTAATAACATGATTATTATAGTAATTATGCTTGTATCATATAAAGTAAAATTATTTTTAGAAAAAGTAATGAGAAATTAATTGGATTATATTATAACAATTGAGCTAAGTTCGCCACGATGGACAAGTGCGAGTCGCGGACATTTTCCTCGCGATGTTCTCCTTCATCGTAAGACAATAATAACACAGGTGCGACACCATGGATTTGAACCCGCTTCATTCGGTTTCCTAAGCGAGCGCGTTACTCCTGAGTTATTACCTACTGCCTTAGAATAATTGCATAAGCAAATATATTCTGCTACTCTTGTATGAATGAAATAAAATTAAGAATTGAGATACTTATGAGGGTTATGCTCATTAGCAAGGTCAATGTTCACATGTAACTCTCGTTGCTGACGTTACGTTTGATCGAATCCAAGTGTCCAAGTAAGTACCTGCTCTAACGCTCCAGGAGGCGGGGACTGAGTTGCGTTTTGACCAATGATTTTGCTCCGTTCAGGCAAAACTAATTATACTGATTTATGCTCCCATTGTTCATTGTTGTATGTCTTTCTGGCTATACGTTTTCATGCATATGCATTGTGATGCATCGCCTATCAACTTTTTTTTCCAGCATCGAAAACTGAGCGAACGATTATACCAGTTCAGAATTGTATTTTGGATGATAGCTCACACAACTTTTCCACATATATGAAATTATTGGAACTTTTTCTTATTAAGTTATAGTTTTTTAATAGTATTACAATACTAGTAAACAACATTAACCTTGTTAGAGCAAAGAGAATATAAAGACATTATTTTATTTAACTGTTTATTTTGTTTAACCGAAATTGGAACAAGTCTGATTAATAAATCTAATAACGATAACCCAATATTAAAGTCATCGCCATATAGCAACGATCCACCCTGTCGCAATCGCAATACACTATAAAAAGACTACAGATAACACTGTCAACCATTGTATATCAATATTGCGCTAATATATTCCAGCTTGTGAAAACAGAGCAAATCGTGCGCCCGCGCATTCACCTGTCGCTCGCACGTGGGCGGAGTCGAGGAATTCGACTTTCACGCTTTTTTCCCTTTGCTAGTGCCACCGGAATTCGGGTGCGATATTTTCTGCGGTTGGAATCCGAAGGCTGTAACGCGAGTTGAGATATTTATTCCCTTGCCGTTCTAAGATTTATGTGACAAGTTTCGCTTTTTTGCATTGAATTTATTTGAAGGGTCCTTATTATTTAACAGGTCATTTTATCTTTTTGGTAGCGTTGATAAGGAAATGATAAAACATTTGGGTATACATTGCTATCTTTTATGTTGCAGTTGTAGTATATCGTTTTCGTAATAGCTTCGAGTGAAATTCAAATAGTCAAACGTCCGTCATCATAACGGTTTGGAATTTCATGAAATGTTTCACATTCACATCTAAGCAATCGCGTGTCGCTCGCGATAATGGAAATAGGGCAGGTGGTAAACAACAATAACATCCAAATCCACGGCTGGGGCGAGGTTGAGTGGCTTCCGACGAAAGATTGATCGGTTACTAAATTTTATGAAATATGATTTTAGCTGAAAGTGGGTCGAAGTGACCGACGTTGCTGTACATAATTTATGGTTTACGATAACGTATTGTAATAATATCAATAACGTTTGCTTCTTCATTTTAATGTACTATTTAAAATATATTTAACATAATAACATGTGTCTGCTTACATACAATTAGAGGTTCGATGCCCGCACGAGGAAATCTAAGTGATACCTGACTACATTTATTTTAGATTCTCCAACATCATTTTTATTTGGATCTACGAAACAAAACAACAAAGGGTTATTCATGGCGAGTTGACAGAATTAAAATGATGCACTCACCACTGCACGTTTGTCACAGTCAAGATCAACAGTTTCCTGCACTATCGAGTTACTAATCAATACTGAAATAGGATCACATTTGAATGCTTCTGATCTTAAATATATAAAATATGTTTTATTATAATAAAAACTACAATTTCTCATAATGTATATATACTACTTCCTCAACTTTCGTGAGACCTAGTGGATTTTCATATAGACAACTAGTCTGTACTATCGACTGAGCATGAAGTTTATTAAAATTTTGGAGAGTATAAGCATAATATATTAGTTTTTGTATAAAAACATAAATTAATTTATATGACTGATAAGTATATATTATACAAGGTATATATATTTACACATAATATGAGTGATTAAAGGCTGAGCGAAGTCAGGACAATTTGCTAGTATAGATTAAATAAATATTTATAAAAGATTTAGTTAACAATGAGCTTATAAACTGCGATCATCAGTGTAGGTACAAATGGGAAGCAAACAATAGGTGTATACGTTAAACTGAGGCGTGACTTAGAAGTGAAGATAACATTTCATATTTACATTGCAGTTAAGATAAAGATTTCTTTGTTTAAGTCTGAAACTAAACAAATTTCCATGCTAATTCTAGAGCAAAACAACTAAATCCCAGCTCGCGATACCAATTTTGATAAGATTTTGATCTTTAACGGAGTTAAGTAAATGTTTATAATCTGATCTGAGCTTTGTAATAGAATTTGTAATGCATTAATATTATAAAATGTACCCATCTGGTACAATTCAGTTGGTTTCTGTTGAATATTAAATATCGTTAGTTCGATTCTTGTATAGTGTATCAAACTAATTATTATTAAACGGTTTATGGAGTCTTAGTTATTTCGCCCTTAAAGTACTATAATCATCATATTATCCTATTACTGTCATAAAAACTTCTCAATCAAGAAACAATTATGTACCTATAGACGAAATATCACGAACATTACAAAATAGCATTTATTATACTACAAATTCAAAGTAAAACGAATAACATTATAATACACTGTCGTGTATAACATAATCTAATAATAATAAGTCTGAATGTAAATAATGCATGGAAGCTGCGAAATACTCAAGTGGTCACACAGCGTCCAATTTCGGATTCGATCTCATTACCATAACGCGAGTGCGGCTCAACTGCGGTAAGACGCTACTGGTCTCGTAGACTTAAATTTATTTATGAAACTTCGCATAATATTTTAAATATTTATATAATTAGTATAATATATTATGTATAGTATTTGATAATTTGTAAACTTGATTATATTTAATTCAAAAATAATATAATTTGTTATTACATAAGGATTCACAAATATACAAAAGGAAAATTACATAAGTGCTTTTTTCTAGAAATAAGTTTTGGTTATGATATAATTCTTTAGCTTTTTAAGCTTTTAGCCGTTCAGAAATTTACTAGCTAACATGCGGACAGAAATGTATCTTTAAATCACTTAGCCAGCGTGGTGGACTATAGTCTGATCCCTTCATATTGTAGGGAGAACTATATCGAGCATTAGAATGTTAACAAGGTCTAAATATATACAAAAGTGTACACTAACTGTAATGTAACTATTAAGATGATATTTAAATAAAATATCCAGTGAGAGATAATTTAAAGCGAATTAAAGGCTCACAAATCCCACTCGCTATTTTACAACGTGGTAGATGCACATTAAGAGTCATCTTTAACTCGGGGAATGTACAAGTCGAATTTCATTACCATACCGCTTCGAAGGCACTCGAACACAGACTCCCTAACGCTTCCTTTATACGGTGGACCAAAATGGACTAGCAGAAAGATTTTTATATAATAAACACTTTTATCTACTTTTGACACTCGCTTTGAAAATTACTAGAAATATTTTTAATGTTGTAAAAATATGTATGTATAAGCGAAATACAAAAAAAAATATCATTATAAATGAAAAATTCTAAATAATAGCAATTTAGTTTTAAATTTCGTCAAATCTCCAGTCAAATATACAGTCAAATCAAATCAAATATACAGTAGATTACAATACATTTAATTCCGTACATAATGTGTATAAATGACCTTAAACGCTCCTTTTACTTCACAACGTGTAAACCCCGCCTTACATACGATACGTCCTCAGATTAGACCTAACACTAGAATAGATAGCACACATTATCATACTCAAGTGCGACTGCAAGAATCTGCAGATCTCTTCAAATAGGTGTGAAAAGCCTTCCTGTTATTGCCATATGGGAAATACGAGTATGGAAATGAAATAAATTTCAACACTAATATTAAACTTAAAGGCTTTAAAGCTTCAAAAGCTTTATTTTTATAGTAAAATGTTTTAAATAAACATTATATTTGTATATTTTTATTTTGTTACATGGTAATATTAGGTACCACATATTCTCTTAAAAAGAAATTATTTATTTATTTATTAATAAATGCCTTACGAACTAACATACAAAATATATTCACATTAAGTTAAATGATCATGTCCTTTTAACCTATAATACGTAATTCATTAACAAAATAAATCAATCTCACTAAGTAAACGACAGACAATTTTAGTAATTAATTGAATGTTAGGTGAAGGTAGCAAAAAGCAAAGCACCAGGGGTAGGGGACGTTACGGATGCAGCGATTCTGCTCGACGCGACCGCATTTTATCTCCAACTAATGATCTCCCCGTAATGAGAAAGGTGGGAGCTCGCCACCAATAAGGTATTTATGAGAGTACCTCCTGTAATGGAACGTGTCAACTCGGCGGTGGAAAGGTCACCCCGCATTATCGTCCGAGGAAATTAGAGAAAGCGTTCGTGGTCAGGATTACAAATATATTTAGACACTGTATGCACCGCTATGGTATTTCATATTCCTGGTTAATGCTAAGTGCTTTAAGTATTCAACTAATATAATTACTCATAATATATTCTTACATTTTCTTTTCAATTGAACCAAACTCAAACGAAGTATTTACTTGTCTTTGTTTCACCAGGAAATAGAAAACATCTGACGCATATTCTAAAACATTTCTAGACTGGTTTAGTTTCCTCATCAAGATATCTCAAAGTCAGTTAAGTGTTGTATTTAAATTTTATTGTAATATCCAAGTGAAGTTTTGATGAAGCCTACGTATCATCGTGGCCTACAGAGTGTCCAGTTATGGGAAGGTTCTAAATAAAGGAAAAGGACAATAGCCGATCGCATGTCGCCGTACGCAGAATGCGACTCGTTAAGTCGCTTCGGACGCGAATTTAAGAGACAGCTTCTAAATATCCAGGCGGCGTGCGCATGCGTCGGGAGATCTGTATCGCGCGCACAATACCGGCCGTCACGACGACGGTAGCAAAAATATAGATGCGCTCGCGCATGCCTTCTTGTTTTATGTTAATGCAACCTTAAACGACGAGTGAAAAATATATCATGAAATACCACATATCAATACCAGAGTTAATTATAAAGGGTTTAATCGAAATGAAACAGATCGCGTAGGTATTCTCGAACACGTCACAAGGGAAGTAGAATAATTAACGAGTATTCGTCGCGGACTCGACGCATTCCCTCGCACTATCGGATCTGTCGATCTGCCGCGGGCGAAATTCCGAAACCTAATAAGTCGCCCAGTCTCATTTGTGTAAGGAGTCGACTCGAAAAAAGAACAATACCGATAAAAGAGACGGCCCAATAATTTAGGGTCATTGTTACGCATTTAATTTATGGAGTGCGGGTGGACGATTGATTTGTAGGTTTAGGAGGGGTTTGAAGGAGTCGGGGATAAGCGCTTTCAAATCCGATCGGTGTGGATTACCGGATCTGGTCGAAGGCGTCTCGAAACGTCAATGCGTCGAGGAAAACTCAATTTATTCGCAGTGGCATCTTCGCAATATACATACAATGCTGTGCAGCATTAAAATGCGCGATAGGATTGGTCGGTTTACCGAGGCGGGGTGCGCAGTCCATATACGCGCTTGTCGTGATGCACATATTAAGTTAGGCCTTCTCTACATGGGATGCGATCGGATACCGCGAGGAATTACGAGATAGGCACCGATGACGTTTGCGCAATCGTGAGTGTCCCTCTGGTATAGAGTACAATGGGCGCGCCAGAATGAAATTATTAAAGGCCGCGAGCGCTCAGTGTTACATTAAAACGCGGGTGGCAAGCTGTGCCTCTAAATTATAGAACAGTCAAACGTCCTCCTCTAATATTATCTTTAATAGACAATCACGATCTAATACGTTATTTATTGTTTTAATAGAGTAAATAAATACAAACGTTTTGTACTGGATGGACTAGTACAAACGGACAGACAGGTTGATTTTTTAGCTCAACAGATGAACTTAGGTATTTAATCACAACTGATATCAAAGTAATGGTCTCGAAATCCTTTATCATCTACCTAAAATCAAACATCTAGGTAACTCATTATAGGTGAACGCTAAAACACCAGTATTTGAGACGTTTAAGATTTCTCTGTGCAGTATCTGGACAGGCTATACGTCTTCGTCGAGGATTTATATTGGTCGTTTCAATATCGGATTAGCATTAATTGGAACGGTTGGCGATCCAAGATTACGCCTTCTATAAATGGCGAGAGGGTTTATGGTATCGTGGTGCGTTGTTGCCGTCAACTGCGCCCGCGCCGACTTGTAATTGGTCGAGCGCCGGTTGACATTTACACGCTAGCAAGATGGCCGATGCCGTATAGCGACGAATAATTGACAAATCGACTCGTTATACCAATTTTGTGATGAATTGACTTGCAAAATAATATTTTAAAAACTAGTCAATATTGAACATTGATGCCGTAAATGTATTATTACGTTACTAAAATGAAGTTATAGAAAGTAATTATCATAATTAACAATATGCAAAATAAAATGATACCTTATGTAAATACCACAATTTCAATAATATTAATCGATTAAATAACGAGAGCAGATAGTCACCAGTGTTTCTCTGAAATGGCAGCCTTAAGGAAAAAGGATTTCCGAATGATCTCATGATGACATTTTATGCAAAATATAAGATATTGTGAAAGTATGTGGATGGCTAAAATTATCTTAATGTTCGATTATAATATGAGTAATTTATATTAAAAACTTTATATCGAACATAATATTTAAAATTATATTATACGTATGACTGCAGATTTAGAAACAAAGAATATAGAGGTTTTTTTTGAGGTGGGTCTGGATTAATATCGTACATTCGGGATAAGAAGTAACCCATATTATGCTATTTCAGACTTTAGTCTGTTCAGAGAAGAACTGGTGGTAGACTCATGACGTTCAGTAAGAAATTGTAATAATTTTCATACTGAATAAAACATTATGATTTGATTTGATAATGTATTTTATATACAAAAGTATCTTTATAAAAATTTTACTAAAATAAAAAAAAATAAAGAAACGTTTTTTTTAAACTATTTAAAATCCTATTTATTTCGTCTTATTTTCTTTTTAGTTTAAGTCTACTAAAATCAGGATAGAGCACTGTGTTGCATGCCATCCTTCTATAAAAGTTACTTTTGCTAATAAGCTAGTTTCCCGGAAACAATGTTACATGATTTGAGTGTTGGACAAATTTTACAGTTTGTATAATTACACTTCGAATTTTACACGCGATTCTTAAACAATTTACGTATCTATACTATAATATTAGTAGCTTAAGAGTTTGTTTGTTAGGTTGAAGGCGCTAATCTCAGGTACTACTGGTCTGAATCGAAAAATTCTTTTTGTTTTGGATAGTCCGTTTACCAAGGAAGGCTATAGGCTATATTACATCACGCTACGACCAATAGGCACGGAGCATCAATGAAAAATGTTGCCAAAACGAGAAAAACATTTTTTTTTATTTTCAGCCTTTAGAACGCGAGCGGAGCCGCGGGAAAGGCTAGTTTCTTATATATATACATATATATCATATATGTATATATATGTATATATATATAAGAAACTATATCATTTTCTTAAAACATCGTTACAAACAGACATAAAGACCAATATACATTTCTTTTATATATAGATGTAATGTTCCAATTATTTTAAAGCAATTTCTTTAGCAAAGGGGTTCAAGACTGGCGACTCGACGGCGCGGGTATGATTGATCGGTGACAACCGTCCGTCCACACGACGGTGAAAATCTATCAATCACCGGTCCGCTCGTGTGGTCTTCACTTTATAAGTAGGTTAAGCATTTATTTCTTACGTTCAATAAAATAAATTGATTCTATGCAAAAATACATTTAGGTTAATATTTATCGGATAAAAGAAATTTTATTATAGTATGATATTTTTCATTCTTCACTCTTCCTGATTAAAAAAAACATCGATATTATTAAATTAAATGCGAAAGTAACCCTGTTTGTCTGTTATCTTCACACTTAATCCGGTGAACACAATTTAGATAAAATTTTGTATAGTGATAGTTAGACCCTGGGAAGGACAGGAAGGATAATTTAAGTTCTCGAAATCTCTTCAAAGGTGGTCAAAGTGGAAGTTGGTATGAGGAATCAATCATTTGCCAAATAATGTATATAAACTCATCATATTCTTAAAATATATTTAGTCTGTACTTTACTGCCTAAAAATTACAATGAAAACCAATAAACCATGCTATAGTTAAATTTCTATCGAAGATTTGAATTGCCCCACGGTTCTTTTAAACTAATGAATTTCTTAAATTCATTAAAAATTAGGTAATAGGAACGATTGCATTTTCTTATATTGAACAATGATCGTTATCAGAATCAAACCACTCCCAGAAACCTAGCGTCGAATTAATAAAAAGAAATATTAGTAAGTACTTAAAAAAATATGAAAACTAAGAATATACATTAAATGAAAACTAATGGTATAAATCTCAAATCTCACCAACGTACAGCCGATCAATGCATTCGCTTGCGTGACTAGAACCAATTTGAAGGCTTATTTGTTTTGTTTAACAATAAAAATAAATTATTTTAACAGATCCTACACTAAATGATTACGTAGAAGTGAATAAATGTATACTAATGTTATAAAATGTATACTGTCTTATCAAACGACAGTGAAGTATGTAAGAAAAATGTTGTAGGTTTGATTCCTGGTTGGCGCTATTATTACAGTTTTTTTTTAAATTAAAAGAAATTGTTAATGAATTTCATTAAAATCACGGTTATTTTTTGAATAAATTGAATTAAAAAGTGAGTGAATAAATTATTGAAGTCACTATATTTTTCAAAATATTGTTGTTATTAATTACAAATATCCATCATGTTTTAAAGGTCTCTTAACTTTATCGAATAATTATTTTTATAAGTACCGTTTGTGGTACAAAAAATACAGTAGGTGATGGATTGATCTCCCTTATACCAGGTAGCTTTAAAGCGGAAATGGAAATAAAATGACTTTTAAAATTATAAAGTTTAAAAATAATAACTACAACTTTTGCATGCGATTTTACTCGCGTAATAAGTTCAATGGTAAAAAGTGTATGTATTATGTATTAAATCTGGATCTTAGCTAACACCTTACAAGATGAAGAAGTAATTAAGACAATTTTTCGATTTATTCTTTTAACATTTGACATTTTTCCATTGTTCATCAAAACATATATAATGTACTAGCAGTACCCGCGGCTTCGTCCACGTTCATATTCGTCCATGTTCAATGACTACAAAACTTCACACGATTTCCTACAAATTTCATCAAAATCGGTCCAGCCATTTTGGAGTCTATAGGTAAAATACATACAGACATAGGCTTTTATATAGACGTACGATGTAAATACAAGCGATTTATCCTCGCTTTGCTTAAGAGCATCGTTTGATTCCAAGCAGTAGACAACAATTTATTCTTACAACCATTGTAAAATATTTTACCTTCATTTCTACAATTTACTTGTTTCATATAAAGTATGAGTATAGTATAAACAAAAATCTATTAGCTGGTATCTACGAATATTTGTTGAGATATAGATAAAAACGTTGTCTAAGGCCACGTGTCTATTATCTATGAGGATTTGTTTATAAAATTTTACAAACCATTTTAAATTCCATTCCATAGAAATAAGGGTGAAAATTGAAAATAAGATAGTACGATTGAACGATACAACTGATACCAATTAAAAGGTCAACATAGAAAATCAATGATTGATCATTTGATTGTAGTTTTCACTTAACCCACTATTCATACAACAAAAATTTAAAAGAAACATACTTATTTCCGTATGAGTGTTACCATATCAGACAACAACCTCAATAATTATTAATGAATACGATAAAAATAATTAAAATCAAAATTTATATGCATCAGAAACGTTTTAAGTTTAAGCTGCGCCTCTAAAACTCATTTTACAGTGCCTAATAAAAAACTGCAAAGTTCAAATAGTCCGGTAGGGTGTTCACAATAAACATGTCACGTGGACAGTCCGATACCCGACATCGCACTTATCAGTGACCATAACATCCTCAATTTTACGACAACCTTTCGATGCGCGCGTGCGTAAATTTAAACAAAACGTCAAGCCGCGAGATTTTATTTTACAGATCAAGGAAATTGTATCGATATTTCAACGATAATGTTTTTGTGTTACGGGACTGATATCTTTATGCGTACACTTCTCGGGTGTTCATACCATTCTGATATGGTCGTTGCATAAAGTGTTACCAGCCTGTTTATTCGTAGCGATAAAATGAATAATAATAAATTATAAGTTTTATGTATCAAGATGAGGTAGCACACTGTGTTCGTCATAATATCAGTATCTGTCATATAAAAATTTATAGTTTTGCTTCATTTATAATGATGAGTCAGACAAAAAATTCTTATTTTGCTTTAAAATATATATTATAAATAACTAATAAAATGAACTTGATCCTTTCATGTGAAACGATTCTCTCTCAGTAAATCAGATATACAGAAACATGTTTTCTAATAAGAATCTCATACAACTCCCAACTTATTAATGGAAAGTTAAAAAGGCAAATCCGAAGACTTCTCGCCCTAATCTTGATGAAGCATAGCGAAAACTAAAAACCGGTCTGCTTGCCATGTAATTCTAATTAGGCAATTCAAGCAGCGGCCAGTACTAATGGTGAACGTTCGGTCCCATAAAGTAGACAATCTGATCGTGTGAACACGATGTCCGCGTGTCCCGGCTACATTGTCTATAGACATGCGACGCTTTGTCACCCTACGCTGTATTTGCAGCTTATCGGTTTTCTATAAAACCTTTGAGTGTATTGACTAGATTTTGCTTAGTGGTTACGTTTTTTGTTTTCTTATTCATATTCAACTTCATCGCAATAGTATTTTATTGATAGAATGTTTAAATTAATTATTTCACATCGATATATTTTAGAATACCATAGTTAAAAACTATGTGTATAACAAACGAAATTAATTTCATGTTTGTTAGACAAATATTTTGCCTTACCTGAGTTTCGAACCCAATACAGCATAAGCACCCATCTTATTTATGGTAATATTAAACTAAAAATATAGTTATTTTATAAAAAGTCGCAAAAAGCTTGTTTCGATCACCTCCAGGCTAGGGCTTCACATCACGACACAGCACAGAGTAATAAATTGAATAAAAACAGCCGTCTGTATACAGGGATACACACTCGGTGCCTTATTGATGGAAACAATTCAAACACCATTTAGATAGTGGCTGGCGTTGACGTATTATTATTATTGTGAGAGCGGACCGGCTCGGTCGGTCCTGAACTGCGAATGTTAAAGGTGGTATATGTTTATTTTCTACCGTATCATAAATTGCATTTTTTGTGACAGTATCATTTTTAAATTATTAATTAATTCTTTTAATTACTGACTAATTTATTAAAAAGCTTGCTTTATGTTTTACAAACAAAGCCTTTGAAAGTTTAAAAGTTGAAGGTCTGATTTTTTTAAATATTATTGTAATAATATTAAAATAAGATTCTAACAATAATCTATGCAAATCAAATCTAATCTAATCAAATATTAGTAATTTTGAAATAATTTTAAGTTAACAAAAGCCATATCCATTAAAAAATAATCCACGTCGGTATTCAATGTCATTCATAACTCACGTTCTACCGACGCGACGATCGAATCTGCCGCTCCTTAAGAACTTATGCACACTATTTCTAGATATCTCGTCTAGTATAGTTCAGCTTTAGTTCAGTTTACTTCGTACAATCTAGTCGGCTTCCAAGCTGCTAATATAATATTGAAAATTGCTTTGTTTGTCTCTAAACATAATCCCACTAATATTGCAAATGTGTAAATTTGAGAACATTATGTTTGTTACTCACACCAGAACTCTATAGTCTGATATAGCACACAAGTCACCTTTTATCCTGTAAAAGTGTGCGATTCGTTGGATGGTTTTTGAAGTGAAACTTCTTTAGAATCGTTGTGATTTCAAACTCGATGAAACGAAGAAATAAGTCCATAGTACCAGGCGCTCAGAGACGGGGAAGAGTTAGCCTTAATTTAAATTCAAGTTTTACTTCTGCCATGTGTACTTTGTACACACGCACTTTTTTTAATTATTTTTCATTAGGCACGAAAATAAAGCCAACGAGGTTGAGTCATTAATATCTTACATTTAAATATTTAGACTTATTTCTTATGCATTCACATTAAATATCATAACGAAACTCTCATACGCTACCTAAATTTTTTTCTAAGAGTGAAAGGATCCTATATTTGCCCGCTACCTTTAATCTACTGGTAAAAACTCCATCGTGATAGATTTAGCCGATTCAGAAAGTAATAGGTAAGTTAATTTTTCTACCGGTTCTCGACATATAAGGCAGTAAAAGTCACGTGCCAAAGCTAGTAACAATAAGGGAATCGAATCATACAATACATCATAAAAATGTACTACATTTACTATTCATAAAAATGTACTAAATTCTTTTGACGGACTCATTATGACCCATTAAATTTTTAAAAGATCACAGATGACTTACAGCACAGAGCATTCGTGTTTATTTAACGATGTAAAGGTATAGGTTTTGGTTTTGTTTTGAGAAGGTCTCTCTCAATTATGTTATTCAAGAAGCTAAAATAGGATAAAGTTATATAAACGAGTATCCCGTGAGATAGATCGTGATCGCCACATATTATGACGTCATAGTACAAAATATCCCGACGTTGTATTTACAAAATAAAAACCTGTAGTAACATACAATATGAAATTTGAACATATCGATTAAAAAGACACAATCAATTAGTTTTTCCAATACAATTGGTATGATTCAGAATACTTGGAATTGTATATAACAAAATAATAAAATAATTTTACCTGTTTCTATTTTCGTCATATTTTTTATAAATATCATTATCTCAATGTAATTAGTCTAGAGGGGTTTACGTTTATAGATATATACTCGTATGTACCTAAGGCCGGCGATCAATTATTTTCCTAATCGTTATTTTCAGCTTGGTATTAATTATGAAATTTATTTATAGCAAAAACGTCAATGTATACGTACTTAAGACAGTAATAAAAATATATAAAAAAGATCTCTGATACATGTTTATGATATAACTTATTTCCCTACATACATACAGTAGGTACATATTCTATTGTTTTTTTTTATGGTAAAAAGGGGGCAAACGGGCAGGAGGCTCACCTGATGGAAAGTGATCACCTCCGCCCATGGACATCTGCAAGCCAGGCTTGCAGATGCGTTGCCGGCCTTTCAGGAAAGGGAGGGATGGAGGAGGGAGGGAAGTGGGAGGGAGGGGGGAACGAAGGCGGAGGATGAAGGGAAGATGGAGGGGGAAGGAGAGTAGGCCTCCCGGACTCTCACTCACCGGACGAAACGCGACAGCATAGCTGCCACTTCACGCCGGTCTTCTGTGAGAGAGTGGTACTAATGAACTATACGGGGCGTGCCGGCCCATTCGGTTGCTACCCGAAAGTAACAAGTATGGCACTACCACTAATATAATGTGTATATTCTATTAAAAAATTAGGCTTATATTTCAAACATAAAACACTATTTACACATTACATGTAGAGTCTATATTACAATGTAAATAATAATATAGACTATGTACATACATGTGGATCAACAAAGATCGTTTATGTAATTTCTGTAATATTCTTGATATACTTTTGTACAAAAATAATAGACCTACAGAATAAATACTGTAGTTTGTTTGTTAGTGTTTTATTTTAAGTAGGTAATACTTGGTTGGTAATAATATGTATAACTTGATAATAACTATCTTATTTCTAGTTCCAAAATAAAATCTCTGTATAGAATTAGTCTGTGTAATTCAAAATTATTTGGTATATAATAAAATTTAACTGTTTCTTTATATTTGGTTTCACAATCATAAAATTTTATACTTTGTACGTATAGACTTACTACTCGTAAGAGGTATCAAGTTGGGAAATATTTCTTAATATAATTACTTACTTAAAGAAAGGTTAAACCGCATTTAAATTAAGATAAACATTCGTTACTTTCTCTAATAAAATATTTATTTTGAATTACTAAATTATTATTTAAATTACATACGCTCTGCTTAGGTTCTTCCATACTATGGAGTAGGATGTAAAGGATTCAAATATTCAAATTTAGATGAATTTTGATTGTGATTATGGTCTAGATATAGTGGCGTATTATGGACTAGCATTTCCCGCGGCTCTGCCTACGCTCTAAAGACTGTAACTGACTAAATTATTAGATTTTACATAATATTATTATTGGATGTTAACCCGAATAAGCAGCGAACATTATACAAAATTAACCAAAATCTGTCAAGCTGTTCTCTTGTTATGTTACAAAACCTACATAGGTTTTTTACATATATTTAGGTAAACAACACACATTCATCACCCTTTTAAAAAATTAAAATTCTTATTCTATTATATTTTCCTCATCAAAGGTGTCAAAAGATATGACAAACACACTGACAATTAATTATGGCGATAGCGCTCAATCAATGGCTTCCTTGGCGCCAGAAACAAAAAATTATTTCATCTAGAAGATGATAAAAGGGAAAAAACAGAAAGGGCCGGAAAGGGCACGCAACGACAGCTTTATACCAATCAAGCGATGATCGAATAATGGTGACGGACTATAGAGTTAGGAAAATTAGACACGATTTGGATATTATTTTGTTAAATTACTTGAAATTTATACCTAATACATTTTTTTGTATTTAGGATGTTTAAAAAAGAAAAGTAATTCAATTTAGCTAATATTTTACTGTTTCTTATTTGAAAACTTAAAAAGGAAGGCTTTTTTGTTAATATATTGAAATAAATAATTAAAATACATATTATATCATAGAGTAAGTAAATAATTCTTAATCGTATTATCAAAAACAATTATATATTTTGGTGAAAATATATATTGCCAGATCTATTTCTTCTGAATTCCTATTTTTAATTCATCAGTGGATCTATGAGCGTGACAAATTTATTTGTGATGCTTTTTTGAACCCCCATGTATCTTGGTTTCCGGCGCGACGGCCGTCTGTCGCTCGGCAGATAATACACTCGGCGTCTTCATTTGGATTTTTAGGATTTAATTATTTTGATGCATTCATCCTTTACGTCCATGATGTTATTATTACTGAAATACCACTAACTGTTATTGATAATTGATTTACACAAGACAGTTATAAATATTTTTAACTATTGTTTTTTTTTTATTTATCATTTTTATCACATACTTCTTGAGTATGTTTTTTTTTATATTTATCATTTTATCACATACTTCTTGAATATGGTTTTTTTTTATATTTATCATTTTTATCACATACTTCTTGAGTATGTTTTTTTTATATTTATCATTTTTATCACATAGTTCTTGCCCTCGCTTCTCTCGAGTTTGCCTTTAGGTGCGTTTTAAGATCATACAAAATACACAGTTCTGAGCTTCTCGATTTTCTACCTATTTTTTAATTGACAAACAGTTCAAACTCAGGTTCTCTACGGAATCCCTCTTCAGATATAAAATAAACATGATTTTGCCATAAAAAAAAGAAATAATCATGATAAAAACGTAATTTCTTTTAAGTTATACTTAGTAAATATGTTAAATTTGGACAAGTTGTTTCGAAGTTCATCCCTCCCAGACATTACAAAATTTCGAAATATACTTTTCT
Organism: Boloria selene; assembly: GCA_905231865.2. Classification (NCBI taxonomy): domain Eukaryota; kingdom Metazoa; phylum Arthropoda; class Insecta; order Lepidoptera; family Nymphalidae; genus Boloria; species Boloria selene. The sequence continues at coordinate 14,221,480 of HG993135.1, forward strand.
ATGTTTCAACTTAATTAATGCAAATAGATTATAATGGCATCATTAACAATCATAATTTTGACTTCGCTTCTATTTTTTCATTAGTAATCTACACATCCCGTGGAGACGCCGTGGGTAACTCCTGACCTTAGACCTGACATTTTTCGAACTTTCTCTGATCTTTTCCTTAATAATGAAGTAAACATAAATTTATTCAGACATCTATACTGTTGTTTTAAAATCAAAAACTGTACATTTATGGGTTAATATAAATATAGTGGCATTTTCATAATATGTTATGTAAATGCGAAACCTTTTTAACCGACTTCCGAAAGGAGGAGGAGGTTATTAATTCAATCGGTATTTTTTTAATGTATGTACACCGATTACTCTGTGACATATGATCCGATTTACGTGATTTTTCTTTTGTTTAATGCGGAATAGTTGCCATTTGGTCCCATAACTTAACATAGTTTGAACCAGTAGTTTTTATTTTATGGACATTTTTTTATTGAAAACTTCTTTTAATTTTATCTAAACGACTGGGAATGCCCGGTCTCGCACTTGACTAGTTTATGATATGTAATAAAAAATATAAGACAACAAACACCGCGGGCGGCCACTAGTAATAATGTATTCTAATAATATCATTATATAATTTATAAATTTTATGTGGGATTCGTTTTAGGTGACAAAGTTATGTGGATGCTTTAGAAAATGAAGGGGTCAAGAGAATTCTTGCATTAATTTGTATTATAATATTATATTAAATTATTTAGGCACATTTAATTTTACAGTTGTAATTAATTAAAATTCAAATTTAATCTAGGATTATTGAGATTTAAAGAATAAGTTAATTAAGAAATATAAAATTTAAACCGGTATGTATGGTGTACTAATATATGTATGTACGGTATAATAAATTAGTACTAATGTCAGGAACTCTTAGTCCAAATAGAAAAAATATTTTTGTATTGAATAGTCCGCTTATCGAGGAAGGCTATATTACATCACGCTACGACCAATAGGAGCGTAGCATCAATGAAAAATGTTGCAAAAACGGGAAGGGCGGGCGTTAGTTCTGCAAAATACCATACCGCGCGACTCAGAAAAAATTTGGTTTCTGGTCTTTAGAACGCGTGCGAAGCCGCGAGAAATGCTAGTAATAAGATTAGATCTTATTATAGCTTTATTGTATTGAACAGTTGATTACTATTCAGTATATGTCCAGTACGTGGCTATATAGCTACATGACACTCTCATCTGCAGGGATCATACGTGATTGCCGTCCGGGACGTCTTAGATGCGATATGGAATACCGATTACCCTGTAATTATTGGTATGCAGTTATCGACAGATAGATAATTACATTGGATTTGGGACGTTTTCCAAATGTAATGCTATGATTTAAAATTATTTTAATACTCATTAGCTATTGAAGTTTGAAACACTTCAATTTCGACTTTTTCCTTTAATTTTTTGTGTTTAAATTTTCGTTAATAATAATTATTTTTAATATTTGAAACCATTAGTCTCTTCTGTATATTATAAAGCGAGAAAATTGATAGATGGATGTTTGTTACTCAATAAAGCTAGAACGGTTGATTATATCTGGATGAAATTTCGCAGAAATAAAGATTATAGCTTATAATTGCGCATATTAGCGGTAGTATATATTATACTCGTTTTATTTGAAACCATAGTAAAGTTCACTATATTAAAATAGAATCAAGAAAGAAAATAGATTTAGTTTAAAAAAATAGCAAAAATAATATTTCATTATTTGAAATTTTCTTTTTTAAAGGAAATTTGGTCAAAAATAAGATAATATTCTAAGCAATACATACAAAAAACCTAACGACAAACATTAAACCTCCTTTTCTCCGTTTTTGAAAGTCGGTTAGAATGTATCTTAAAAGAAAAATATCTATAGTAAGACCAGAGCAGCGATTGTCAGGTTGTTTTATTATCCACTTTAAATTCATGCCGACCTACCGTAAGGCCTCTAGCGATTACCATATCGCGAGTCGAGCATCGCCGGGAGGATATCTTGTATGCGCATCTCGATCATGAACTCGGTAGCCGCGACCTTAATGGTTAATCTTTTATTATTTTTAACTACCTTTTGCCTGCGGTTTTACATGCGCCTTTCTATCTAAACTATCAGTGAAGAAAATGCTGACTTGTAGGAATTTGCTAGTGTATAGAAAAGATCCACAATGTAACCTTTTATTTCTATTTTAAAATGTAATTTGCTTACGATTATTTTTTAATTTTTAACAATTCGTAAGAAAAGGTCTTTTTCCGAACACATATTTTGAGAAAATATTCATATCTTATACTTGACTGAGTATTTAAATATAATATTTTGTGAAAAACTAATTTTTTATCGTACCTGCCAATTTTTTTTAATAAAGTAGTACTATGCAATATTCAGTATTTAACTTTAAAATTTATTAAGGACATATCAAATATCTTACTAATGAAAACAACCAGAAAGCTTCTTAAAAAAGCCATCCAAAAGTAAAAGCACAAAAAGCTCACGTTAAATCTAATACCTCATTACTTTATTCGTATTCAAAATCCTAATGAATCAGAATTACACTAACATCGGCGATCGTGTGTTTATTTAAATGAGGGCTTGATTAAAAAGGACCGTTGAAATATCCGCACCTGTATAGTCAATGTATGGGCTGACTAAGAATTCGAAAGCTGAATCTATCGGTTGGTACATTCACAAATTGTATGTATTTAAGATCAAATAATAAATAAATATAAATAAATAGGTTGGGACATTATTACACACAGCGCCATCTAGTTCCGTAGTAAGCTGCGAGGCTTGAGTTACGGATACCAGATAGTTGATGTACTACATATATAAGTTTAAATAAATACATAATATAAATATAAACACCCATGACTGGAGTACAAACATTCGTGCTCAACAAATGAATGACCCCAGCGGGACTCGAACCCGCGACCGCTGGCGCAGAAATTAGAGTGACTACCAACTGAGCCATATGTATCGTCAAAAATTATTTAAACACTTTCACTATTTAAACGAAAATTTTAAAACAAGCAGTTATTCATTCGTGAGCAAGCAACCAGCTCGAACAGTTCAATCTATACTAATATTATAAAGCTGAAGAGGTTGTTTGTTTGGTTGAACGTGCTAATCTCAGGAACTAGATCTGAATTGAAAAATTCTTTTTGTGTTGGAAAGTCGTTTATCGAGGAAGGCTATAGGTTATATTATATCATGCTAATAGAAGCGTAGAATCAATGAAAAAGGTTGTAGAAACGGGAGAAAAATATTTGTATTGATTTTCAGCCTTTATAAAACGAGCAGAGCCGCAGGAAATGCTAGTCGTATATAAACCAACCAATATTTCTCACCAACCAAGTTCAGAAGAAACAAAAAACCTCACGAACAAATTGATTGGAAAATAAGAATACGTAAAGCTGCAAGTAGCATACTGGTCACGTGAATTTCCTGATGAAGCAAAAACTGAGGCAAAGAAACGTAACACACAATCACAAGTCTTCGAAGCTCTGAGTTCATCAAAAGAAATCCAAACAGAGAGACAGTCTGTAGAATACAAATGGACAAAAAACTACCTTGCACTAACGAAACAATGGCATAATTGATTTTAACTTAGCAATGCTGCCAAGTTAAGGATGGGCGTCTAATATGGAGCTAGTGATGTACCTACTAGTACTAGTGTTATGTCTACAAGTACTAGTAATGTATATTAGATCTAACTTTAATTAATTATTAGTAAACTAAAAAAAATCTTATAATTATTATTTTATATATCTATTAGGCGATATTATAATCAATGTTTTGTTTTAATTCGAACTTAAAATTTTTGATTTTTAATTACAAGAAAATAAATTTTATAAAGCTTAGCATTTCTATTAGTAACAGAAGATTTTGAAATAAAAAACTATAGTCTTATAGTTTTCCTAACTAAACCAGTACAGTTGTATATCGCTGTAGTACAAACATATTACGACCTACGACGAAGTAATCAGTGTCAGTTAAACATATATCACATTACGCCGCGACGATCTCATAAGCCATATTAATAATACAAAATATAGAAAAATAACTATGTTTCTTTGTATACCTACTAGGTTTTGGGCTAATCCGATTTGAATTAAGCTCTTAAGAAAAAAATGTACATTTCAAGGATAAATTAAAAATCATATAATCGAACTAGTGGCTCATCCTCGCTTCGCCCACGTAGTCCCTACGTTATAACGACGGTTAGTATGGTTTTCTCAGAAATGCAATGTTTTAGCGCAGCAAAAGGTATCCTTCATATTGACCCGAGTAGACAGCTATTATCATATTAAATTTCATCAAAATCGGTCGAGTAGTTTTCTATTGATGCAGTCACAAACAGACATGTAAAAATTCGATAATCTAAAGATCTGACCACTGTATCGCTAATCATGACTGTTTTAATAATATTTTCCAATAAAAATTTAATGTAAAGAATCAACTTAATTGAAATTTTATTATATGTATATACTAGCGATTCACCCTCGCTTCGCTCGGGCTCTTCCCTAGATTTAGCACAGGCAAAGCCGCGGGATCCGCTAGTTATGCATATAAACCTTCCTCGTGATTCACTCTATCTATTAAAAAAAACCGCATCAAAATCCGTTGCGTAGTTTTAAAGATTTAAGCATACATAGGGATATGGGGACAGAGAAAGCGACTTTGTTATATACTATGTATTGATACTAATGTATAGATTACGAAAAACCGTCTAAATCTAAGTTTAAAAAAAGACGAATCTAATAAAAATAAGTATTTATTAAGCAAAACAAACCATTAAATAGAATTACTTATACTAATCAATGAGCAGAGCAACCCCTGTTCCTATACAATAAGTCGCGAGTGTCCAATGTACGTATTCATTATGCAAACTATGTTTTTTCGCCTTTTAATTTCGAGGCGTACGTGTTATAGAGTGTCAATGGACGTTTAAATGCGATTGTCATTTCGATTTAGATTAGATTCGAAATAAAATGAGTCTGTTATTATTTTGATGCTAAATTAAGTGTTTATAAGACGTTTTATATAACGGTAGCTTTAAAAAATTCAAATGGTATAGACAAGGGCAGAATATCAACCCAACTTTCTTTAATTTATACATAAGTAAAGTAGTGTTTTAAGTGCTTCGGAAAAACTTACTACTTTGCAAAATTTAATCAATAGAATATCTTTAAATTCATCGAGTATTTCTATGATGTTCAGTGCTTATTGCTTTATTTACACAATATATTGTAATTTAGGAAACATCGTAAGCTATAATATACTCTTAGTAATAAATATACTCTTAAGTCTTAGCAGTAGATAGTGGAAGCCCAGTAACCAAGAACAAATAAAGCGGGTTCAATTCCCGGACCTCGAACTTTTGATATTCATGTATGAAAAACAAGGTGAGGAAACCGCAAGTCTGAGAAAACCTTATAAGTTAAAAAGAACATATGAAGTCTTGCAACGCGTATTTGGCTAGTGCCTCTGCTTTTCTCGCATTTTTAATGTGAGGGACACTGGTACAAATATAATATCTATCTTTAAATTTCATATATTTATAGCTAAACGCAAGAAATTAAGGTAACATTCATTTTTAATATTTCATCTAAAATGGATGTGAAAATTAAAATGGTATTGTAGAAAAAACAAAAATCATAGAAATGAAACAATATTAGGGGTCGAAATCCGTATATAGCACAATACCACGACCGCATCACACATAGCTATTAGTGCTGTGCTCTAATTAAAAACCGTAAATATCCGACGCGTGCCGATAAATGCACAACACTAGTGTCAATATGGCGTTTTACAAACAAGGTGGCGTTGTTAAATTAATTTGATCTAGCTTATGCCTCTGACTTCTGTCACGTGAATAATATCTATGTGAGATAAATAAAGCTTAATTTTCAATTTCGATAGTACGTTAAGCTAATTTATTACAATTATTTAGGTATAATGAATATTTTTAATGAAACTAATAATAAAATTGTCTTTAAAGATTATTAACAGATTTAAACAAAAAATACTAGTAATAAATATAGTATTTTAAAATAAATTATGTCTTAAGCAAAGTTTTGTAAAATAATTATTATTCTGAACATTTTTGGACTTTTTAATCAATATGTATATATAATAATAATGTTCTTCGACCACTTCCGGCCTCGGCGGGGGTGACACATCCAACTTCCTAACTCTGGGCGGTTACTAAGGGTTACTTAACAGAAACAGTCAATAACTAATCATGGCCCGACCCGGGACTCGAACCCAGGACCCCTCAATGTATGACCGTACATTGGGAGGTCACACACCACAAAGACAGTATGTACAATGTGCTTATTATATTTACTCATGATTATATAAAACGTACTTTAAATTCTTTATAGAACAAAAGTATTCTACCCATTATACATTATTACGTTCAAAGTACTTAGGGAAAAAGAATTAAAAATGCACAGCCGTGTCCGGAGTTCATTAGACGGATGCATAACGTCGATATTAGAAGCTGCCTTTAATTAAAAATCGTAAATATCGCACCGAAGTCGATTATCGCACGACACTAGCTTTATACTAATTGAGTTTTGTAATTTCAATGGAAAAAACTTTTTAACACGTTTTTATTTTTTTGCCCAGGGCTTCATTTGAGCAAATTCTAGTTCTTTTTTTCTCCTTTTAAACTTACTGATTATTGCTGTCTGGTTGATACGTACCTGTAAATAAAATAATGTATTATTAATACAAGTTTGGTCAAAATTATTTTAACTTTAATACTTTCTTAGGTTTACGCGAATATTTGACATTAAAAATGAAATTATTTTTTCGGATTTTCCGCGACAAGATCCGAAAGGATAATTTCATTATATAACATATTTTCATTATATATTTTCATAATAAAGATATAAATAAAAATATGTATTGCGATGGAAAATTAACACACAGTACCATAGTCCCACGGTAAGGTACGCTGGTAGCGTTGTATTATAGGTACCCAATATTTAATACACTTCATATATAAAACTTTATACACCAAGGTCACCACAAACTTTGTCGTCAAATCAAAACTAACTATTTTACTTATGTTACATACACAAAGTGGAGGTTTGTAAGTGTGCCTTTTTCTGATTATTCAAAAGATTTGAGTGATATATTTTTAAATGTACATAGACCGTATCCTCGATTACTACATAGATCTTTCATCGTACCTATTAAAATATAAATGTATATCGAAATGAATATTTATCCAAAAAGTCTAAAACAAGAGTCCTAAGGAAATCTCTCTTGATCTTATAATCTGATAATTAAAAAAAATATGTAAATTTTAGCTAAAATCCAGATTTATCCAGTACCCAACTAAACAGAGCCTAAGGCGGCAATTACGTATCGCCATAAAACGTACATTAACTCCCATACACAAGTGTACCACAGGGACCTTCCCTAATCCATTTACGATATAAAGAGGTATAAATCAAACTTAATACTGCTCCACGTGTTGATAAAGCTCATACAGCGGCTAAGGATGTATACACACGAATTAAAAATATACTATATTATATGGAAATTGTTCGATGATGGTTTAAAAACTATATCGCCTTTAAATTACTCTACTGTAACAAGAACCATATTCTATTGATGATATTTAGATGACAGATGCGAGGTTATAATCTGATCAATGAAATAAGAAAACGGTACGTTTTTAAACGAAACTCTAATTCTTTTTCTAAAATGAATGTAACTTGAGTTACTCTTTTTAAAATCTGCCAATGAAAGTCCCGTCAAAATCGTTCTTGCCGTTTCGGGTACAAACGGACACATCAATTTTATGTATCTTTATGTAAAAACCTGTATGTTTACTATTTATTCTTAAAATTTCACCATTTATGTATCATAAATATGTATATATAATTCAAAACAATCATCAACAAACAAAAAAACAAACAATAATTATATATAAGACAAACTTAATCGACAATTTTAACTTTATCCAACCCGTTAAAAGACAATAGTGTGTGCAAGGCGGTGCGAAATGGAATTACAGGGGGTGAAAATGCAAAGGAATCAGGGGGTGAAGTGTCCCAGACCGGACACTTTGAACGAATTATGACGGTCATTATTAGAACGTGGACAGAATTAAATTGCCTCCCCTCTCCTACCACCCGCCTAAGTATCTACCTGTCTGATACTAGGGATACTTATCGTGTTTGCCTTTTTTCTTAGATTATCGTTTTGGTGTTTTTCTTATTGATTAATGCTTCTGTTTCTTTGATTAATTAACGAGCTTTAAGCTCTTTTTGATGTTAGTGTGATGGTATTTTAAATTTAGGATGTTATTCAATCCATATTTTTTCACATGTTGAGTGGATTTCTAAAAAAATTTGTATACATAAACTACAAACTTTGTTTTTAGTACATTATACGACACCGTATTTGTCATATAACATATTTTGTTCCCCTCCCTCAATACTTACTAAAACTTTAAATAATTCATTATGATAGCAGGAGAGACTGATTGCAGTAAGGTATTCGGAACGTCTAGTCTATTCGAACTTTAGAAATATTGAAAAGATAGTATTTTTTAAAATGTAAATATTCATTCAAAATTAAGACTGTACTCGTATTACAATGAAAATGATACGAAAGAAGAATAAAGTGATATTCAAAACATGTTAGCCGTTTACAAAACAAATATCTACCTCGAACAGCGTAAAAGGCAGTATAATCCCTACAAAGATACCAGAACCTAATATTTTCCCTCACATTATAACAAAGATAAATAAAATAGTTGAGTAAACCTATAGATTAGCGAGTGTATGGAGATAGGTAGAATCAATAGACGGACCTACATTCGCAGATTTGCTATAATCTCAACAAACGCTCTTGGCGTTAAATGAAATATTTACTAAAGGTATAAGTGTTAAGTTCTCAGCGATAAAATGTTTATTGCTTTTATCTGACATGAGAAAAAAATCAGTCTTATAAAAATATTATAAACATATTAAAAAAATAAATGTTTCGACAACAAGTTAAACTACCTTTCGATTATTTTACTATTATCTTCACTTTTACATTGTAATTTTTTGTATTAGGACTATATAACACACTACAGACGTAATTTCTGTAGCTATTTTGCAGTTTCATACTTCAAAATCCTGTTTAGAATTTTAAAGAAATTCAATTGAAAGTTCATTTTGATGTCTAAAATGAGCTTTAAGTAAAACTTTCAATAAACTAAACTTATATTCAAACTAAAACGCTACCTCGTATGCCTCAAACCTAATACAATATTGATAGAGCATATAAACCGTCTAACTTAAGACGAGCCGCGTCCCGCCGTACACGTGAGATATGGTACGTTGGGTGCAACTCCAAACAATGGGATTATAATTATTTGCCGTTTTACTAGGTCGTTTGCTTGGCTATTTTATGGACGTAGGAATTAATTAATTATCTATGGTGTTTGCATTGTTACTATAGCGGTATTTAAAATGTATACGACTGTACACATTATGTACGTATGTACGTACAGTATACACTCTTATTGTTTTTAATATTTAATACTCTCATAGATTTACGCGAAAATTTGACATTTTAATAGAACTATATTTTACGTAATATTTTATGATATTTACTTCATTATGAGAATCGCAGTTTTATGCCCAAAGAACAAATATAATCAAAACAATTGTTGTATTGTTTGATTTAAAGGTAAGTCTTTATTTAACACTAGCTGCGCCCCGCGGTTTCACCCACGTAGTTGCCGTTCCCGTGGGATTACAGGGATAAAAAGTAGCCTATGTCCTTTCTGAAGGTCTTCTCTATCTGTGTACCAAATTTCATAGAATTCGGGTTAGCGGTTTAGGCGTGAAAGCGTAACAGACAGACAGACAGACAGAGTTACTTTCGCATTTATAATATTAGTTAGGATTTAGATACATTTAATATGATTCAGAAATTTTGAATGTATTGATTTAATATTACCTATTATTGTAATTAAGAATATTTTATTTAGATTAAAAATAGGTAGTTCTAAATTACTCTCATATCAAAAATGAATTGAGAATCGGATACAAAGAATATCTTCTCTTGATATTAATATAAAAAATCTGTTCTGTTTTTAGCGATACTCTCATTATTTCTCTAAAATATAAATCGATCGAAGAACATTGACTCCATAGAAATATAAACATACGAAGGCGAAAGTTAGCGTTCTATACAAAACTGTAAAATATGGAAACAAGTTAACTTATTCTAACCGTCTGTGATTCAAAGTAATGTGTCTAGTCGAGTTTTGTCATTTTTATCATCTCAAACTACCACTTTCTCAAAGGACAGTGTTTCATACTTACATGTCCTAATTAAGTATTTGACGGCTTTATTACAGCTCGTAAACGCTATTTAAGATATCATTATAATAAATATCTGTATTCTTTTAATAAGTATAATTAACAATAATTTATTCTAGTTAATTTATTTAATACTTATTTAATCTTATTTAGACTGTGAAGTTCGCTAATACCGACCTTGGAGAGCGTGATGGACTATTGCCTGATCTCATTAGAGTTGATGGGATTCATGCCCAGAAGTGGGAAGCTGAAGAGGGCTAAAAACATACATACGTACATACATACCGCCATTTATACACAGATGTTGGAACTTATAATATTAATTTTGTAGCGAGAAATATCATTCCATTATAATCACGCCATCGTGAAAACAAAAGGATCAAATTATACTAAAAATATTACCCACAACTAACAATTTCAACTTTAATAACCATACGTAATACTTGGTTTTAATCGGGTTTCACTGAAATTAGCTATAAACAATAAACAAAATCGCAGTCCTACAACATTGCGATAGAACACGAGTTTAATTCCTTTACAACGACATTCATTGCCTCTTTTATTCATTTAATACACATATAAAGGTTGGAAGAGTGTCAGTGGAAAGTAAACAGATTCTATCGAGTCGACAAAAACGGTAGGACAGTTAAATACCCCCGCTATTATATTTGCTAGAATCACATTAAAAATAAGTATCTTAGTCAGTGGCGCTCAAAGTGTCGCGTAAGGTATATTTTGGCTGAGTAAAATATTAAAAATACTGTATGCTTAGATTTGAAATAATAATTTTCTGATAAAAAAATAATATAAATACATATATCTAATTAAAAAGGAATGTGTCTATCTAACCTATTGTTTCGATTGTAATGAAAATCTGTTGACTTATTCTGTTTGACTCAGTTTGTAGTGGCTCTAATTACAGTGTCAGCGGTCGTAGGTTCAAGTCCCGCTGCGGCCACTCATTTATTTGATGAGGTAGTGAGTATTTACTTCACCAACTATCTGGTATTCATAACGTAAGACTCGCAACAAACGATGGAAATAGATAGTGCTGAGTGTTGACTTTCCAATATTTTTGTTTTCATGTCTGAAACGATATAGACTAGCAGAACATACATAGAATTTTTCTAAACAACAACGAATTAGAACAAAATATTAAATCTATATTATTTTAAATGACTTATTATTTTCATTCCACGCATCCCACAATTTCTCACAAATCACAGTACAAATACCTAAAAGCGACGTAGTTTCATATACTTTTAAAAATATTTGCCGAAGTTTGAGCATCGACCACCGACTGCGCAGCGTCATAGCGTACGTAGTAAATTATAATGTTTTATGGTTTAATACTGCAGATAAGGGAAGGAGCCTATTATTAAGCATGTTAACGGGACCAGGGGTGGCTTTTACCAACGCGATTTTTGTTTCCTTGCGGTATGTATACTAATTTCGAATATAATATCATTTGACTGATGCATTTAGAATAATGTTTAGATTATTTTAAAAATATATTTGATTGAATGCCCTAACATTATGGTACATTGTGGCGGAATATTTTACATAGAAAAAAATATAAACGAATCCGTAGGATAAAGTTTACTTGTATGTTTTAGAGTATAATAACATATAATACTCGCACTAACTAATAAATACTTACTAGTTTATAAATAAACTAATAGGCTGGTTCCACTCGCGTTTAAACAACTACATATAAACTTTTTCGTTGATCCCATCACTACCAAACACCACGGGATTAGCCACTCTGCTAACCTGAAGATTTCCTGACATCCCCGTACTAGCCATTAAGGAACTTCGAAAACATTCATACGTACATCGATATTTCTATGAAACAAAAATTATTAAATAATTTTAATTACAAGTAACAATTATAGTTATTAAGTACGTAATATACGTAATTATTATTATATATTTTTACACTTCCTTGCTCTTTTATAATTACAAAATATTTAACGTCTGGTTGTATTTACCTAGTATACTAAAGCTGTTTTTACCTAGTATTTACCTAGTATACTAAAGCTGTTTTTTTAAAACCATATCAAAAATATGTATGAGAAACAAAAAAATGACATTGGCTTCACACTCAATTTTAATATAATAGTTTTCGGTTTGAGATAGTATAATAAAAGAAGTAAAATCTATTCAGTTAAAGTCATACAAGTCGATCCATAATACAAATATCGTAAGAAACGAAATTATTAAAACCCCTTTTCTGTATCAAAACAGTAACGAAAATTAAAGCAGACCAAATCAGATGAACAAACAAACATGTAATATTATTAAAGAATAATAAATCTAAAGGGCCCATGGATGTCTGAGTGCCCCCAAAACTTCCCCTTACAACGCTACCCTGTGCGATTTCACACGAATGCGGTAATGACTATTTATGCGGTGGTGGCAAATTATTTTTTATTGTTTTCATTTATCCAAATAGATTTTGATTAAAATCTGGACGTAATTAAGACCTAAAATATAGCACTAAATTTAGATATCGCCGACATAATATGCATAATATGCATTTTTAAGTCTACTAAAAAAAGTCGTTTTTAGACACATTTGAAAGTGCTTAACCAAATTTAAAGTACCATTTTAGGAACTATATACGTACAAAACATTCTGTGAATCCTGAAAAATGTGGGCGACAAAAGGGAATAGATAAATAAAAGCCGTACCTATCAATGTCAATATACGCCAAATAAACACGAGAACACAAACTCCACTTTTAAATCGAACCCACGACCTTAAGTTCATGAATAAGCCGCCATTATAAACTGTCATAATAAAAATGTTGAAATCCGCAAAATCCGAGTAACGTGATAATGAAATCGTAAATCCGCGCGTAAACTGTGTAATATAAATCGCGGTTTGGTTTGGCGTCACCCGCCTGTTGGCCGACATTTTTGTGGCATCACTTCAATCACACAGACTTGACTACAATTGTTATAGTGTATTTTAAATGACCGCAACTGACAATACATTATCTATGCTTATATTCAAATTGATAATTGACTTTGTTTTTTAGGAAATACTAGCGGCTTTTCCTAAATTTAGCATAGGCACAGCCGCGGGATCCGCTAGTTATGCATATAAACCTTCCTCTTGAATCACTCTATCTATTAAAATCCGTTGCGTAGTTTTAAAGATTTAAGCGTACAAAGGGATATAGAGACAGAGAAAGCGACTTTGTTTTATACTATGTAGTGATGTAACATCGAGACCTACCAACTACAATCACTTCTTGTTCACTTTACTTCGTGATGAGTAGAATTACTGTTAATGAACTTGTATAGAACTTGTATATGTATATATTCGTATTTTATATTAATTTAAGGCAATTTATGACCTATAAGGCTTCTGAATATTTATTTTAGCCAGGATTTTATATAAAGCATGTATAAAGAATATCTGCATCGTAATTTAATACAATATCTATATAGGATAAGCAGTGGTAACAAATTCGCTTGCAAACCGAGTGAAGCGGTTTCTAGTCACCTATCATATTGATATTTTTGCATGAAGCTTTTAGAACCACTTGTGTTACGGTAAAGGAAAGCGTCATGAAGAAATCTGCATAATATCTATTTCCGAAATTGTATTAGTTGATACTAATACGCCTTTTCATAAATATTACATTTCGTACTGCCTCGTTGGTGTAGTGGCTAGCATGTACGGTCATACATCGAGAGGTCCTGGGTTCGAGGTCCCAGGTCGGGTCAAGTTTAATTATTGAGTCTTTCTGTTTATTAAGCCTCAGTAATAGCCCGGAGTTGGGAAGTTGGCGGTGAGTCACCCCCGTGCCTCGGAGAGCACGTAAAGCCGTCGGTCCTGCGCCTAAGCTCTCACTGGTCGTGTTGAGTAGTCGTCCCACCGGAGTATGAGAGTGATAGGAATAGAGAGTGCACTTGTGTCTGCGCGTACACTAGTGCACTAAAAAATCTCCTGCGTAGTTGGCCAGTCTCAATGAGATTGACCGCCGTGGCCGGAATCGGTCGGAGAACATTATTATTATTAATAATATTACATTTCGTATTTAAAAAAGATTCATAGTATTGTATACACATTTGATGTTTCGATGTAACACTCATACTACACTGCATAGAGCACGTCCGTCAATCACACGCGCGCCGCCGCGAATCGGATTTAATTTTATTTCTATTTTTTTCATTACAATAACATATTTTCGCCTGTTGTGGGTTTTAATAACATACAAGTTATTTTAATAATATAATTACCTACTTCTTCTATATGTTAGTTATAGGTAAATGTTTGCGATTACTATGATTGGATATGTGACAGATGCTTAATGAAGATACACTAAAAATGTTAAAAAAATCAGTCAAAGTAAATATTGTTAATTGGTGTCTAAATCTCGCTTTTCATTCTAAGAGCGAAGTGAAAATATGAATATCATAATTCAATATCAATAAGTCCACTAAATAGTTAAATTCTTTAGATAAATTACATAAAAAAATATTCATAGCGACAGTTCAGTGAAAAGCTTAGTTAAAAACAAAACTAGCACTTAACTATGACATGAAACAAAACTACACCAAATCGGACTCAAAGCCGAAAAACGAGTGCAACGTAGATTTATAAACTCAACCGACGCTAACACACTTTCACATGTCAATAGATCCGCATAAAAGCCTAAAAGGGGCAAAAAAAGTACAGTAGAGCCGCGTACATGCATCTTTTTCAGTTCGCTGACAAATGGCTGTGAAAAGCGGGATGAGTCGGTCGGATGAAAAATCATTCACAAATTCTGACGCTCGCTTAGCCGGCCCGCCCCGGCCACTTTTTAACCGAGCTCCATCAATAAAAAGTGAAAAAAAAACGCCATGACGTCACGAGGTACGTTCACGCCACCGCGAGGGGATAAATCAAGTGGTATACTAGGATGGAGTCGGCTTGGTCGAATTGTGGCATTTTATAGCCTTTTGATTTACACGGCTAGTGCCGCGTATTTTAATGCAAACGATAACCGGTGTTACAAATAAAACGTGGAAATCGTGAATGAAACACGCTTGTTTCGACTTTTTGGGTTATTCGTTTGGGATTTGTTTTGTTTTAAAGATTTTTTATGGTTTAGGATGAAAGGGTTGTTGTTAATATTGTAGTGTTAGTTTTTATTTGCATCCGAGGCATATATGTAAGCCCAGATAGAAAAATACATTTTAATACCTACCTAGTAATCTATCATAAAGTTTATATCGTTATAAAGAGCTCACATGTAAACTATAAAATACTTCATTTAATCAACAACGGTTTCAATCACTAAACCAAATAAAAATGCAGCAGTCAACATAAATTATTTGCTATAGAAATAAAAAACGATAAGTAAAATTCGACTCCATTCTCGCTCGCCGTTGACATTGACGAACGCGCATCACGATCAACTGGTGTCCCGTGGTCCTCACTCCAACGGCTTCGAGTGATCACAGATCAGTTTTCGACCTTTTTTATGCGAAACTGAATTCAGTTGGGACTTTTTTAAGCCGCTGCCTTTTGAAGTGTTTATAATTTGCGACGGCCTTTGCTTAAGTGACTTGGACCTACCTGTGGGGTGGCTTTTTGTTGAAATATGACAACGCGTGCAAAATTGTTATGCTTTTTTATTATAAAATTATTTGATGTATCAATCGTTATATAATTCAAAGTATAGATCCTACTTCGCTTAACTTCTAGCCTTTAAATTATTTATCTCTATATAGTTAACCAAAAGGATTTAGGTAATTTTTGAGCTATATAAATATAAACAGACAGACACATAGATAATACTTTCTAAGGTTTACGCGAATACTTGACATTATAAATGAATCTATCTTTTCGGATTTTGTAGGGGATTTATTATGATCACTATAAATCCGCGACAAAATCCGAAAAGATAGATTCATTTATAAGACACATAGATATCATAATATATAAAATTATAATCACCAAATTTCTATTCAGTAGTATTAAGCATAGCATATTTGCCATATAATAAAAGCATTACCTCAATCTAAACTCGTCGAACATCGATCGAACGCTGACCGACCATCATAAAAAAACGTCCACCTCCCTACAATTCCGATCACGTCTGCTAGAACTGATTGACACGAGACGTCCGCGCCTTCACCCCACCTTCAGACGAACCCCCTAACGACCCCCTAAGGCACCCCTAACTTGACCTGCGTATAGTAAGAAACATGTGAAAAATGTCATCAATGCAGTGCTAGGGTTCACATATTGAGTCGATATGAACGGTGTTATTGACATTTCCCATTTCATTTACTCGATATTTGGGAAAAGTTATATGTTTTAGTGATATGGTTAGAATCGAGTATAAAGTTCTTTTAATAACAAATGAAAATAATTGATTAATCAAATGTCCTTTTTTAATCTACTAAGCAAAATATTTAGCAAACATTAAAAGCAACTTAAAACAATGTAAACGCTAATACACAAATCGATAGAAAGATTGTAAGTACAAAATTAAAAAGCTGATAAAAACTGAACGCGACGTAAATAAAACAGTGCGGTTCTGCAATTTGGAGACAGGGGCGGACTTGAAGTTTGTTAATTTGTTCGTGCAATCGCAATCGCTCGCGTGCATAAGTTCGAATTGCTTACAGTTTAGAATAAATAGCCTGTGCCGTTGACGCCCCCTCAGATTATTACACTAAAAATACCTATACATAGATATATACGATGGAAGAGTTTAAAAACTAAGTTTGTAAAGAAATATATAAGGTATGGTATGTTAGGATGAAAAAACGCGGAAAATTGAGTCAACCTTACATTACATTACAAGGGCGATCAAACTTTATTAGTAGAGATGTATGGCTTGCAATTACACCGCAACATCGACATTTATTCCCCAAGTTATTCGTTCCCAAACGCGCGATCCAATGAAGATATCCTAGATGCTAATAACACGCAGGCTGTGTCACGCCGTCAGTACAGAACAGACGCAATACAAAACTCCAAACAATAGACATTAATAAGAGAATATTTCTAGCTCCCTATCCCGGGATGCGCTTATTAAAACATTTCACCAGGCAATATCAGATAGGACGTGCACAATATGTGCCGCAAACTCCGTCCATGTGACGACCTGTGGGAATCGCGGCCGAGAAAACTTCATTAACTCCAACGACCCCCCACCCCCCGACCCCTAGTCCGGACCCCGCTGACGGACGGGGACGTTCGCTTATTACGTCTCGAACGTGCCGCGAAAATCGAAGAAATGTGACGTAAATACGTGAAAGAATCGTCTCACTGATTGGCCGGGCTTTGTGCTCGACTGACCGTTTAATGCTGTATCTCGAGGGACCATTTTTCGGATTATTATGTGCCAGTTTCATTTGATTGCATCGCATTTTGTTATACGCCACATAAATAAACATACAATAGTTTACGTCGTAAATACATCCTAAGTGTATGAATGAGATTGGACGGTTTGTTTTCGTGAATTTTTTGGCGGATATTGGAATAACTATAGTCAGTTTTATTCAAACAAAGCGGTTCAAATACATCGTCATCGATATATCACAAAGCCCGACGAGTTACACTAAAATAAACATTTTTTGGCTATTTCATCCCGGTACAATGCATTCAGTGATCCCTCAATCAAATTCCGATTTGAAATGAAACGATACTATTTATTGTAACTGATCCAGTGAGTAAGAATTTTTGTTTGTGGTAAATTTTATATATTTCAGGTACCTTTTGTAAGAACAAAGACTTGACCTTTACTTGTAGAGTTAGAACTTATTTCACCAAATTTCATATGCCCTAAGGAGAACCGCCCACCCATTCAATATTATAAAATACTGCTACAAAGAAAATCTTTTAAAACACTTTTTCAGACATATTTCAGATTATTTTAAAAATAAAATACACTAATATAAATTTATAAATTTATATTTATTACATACTAGATATTGCCAGCTGTCTTGCGTAATTTTTTCCATTAAGTTCACAATTACCTGTTCCCGCGTCAAATAACTCTACAGGTCAAAGGGCTTAAGTTGTAATTTTCCTTTTAATTGAAGTGTAACTTGGCAATACTTTTTACTCACTGATAAAGTTCTTGTTTATATCAGATCATACTAATTATAGTCTATTTTTTCTTACTTGTCCTAAATGGTAAACAAACACTGCCTTGAACGAAAATCACTTATTTTCGGAAAATCCCGCATTTTAGACTTGGTTTCATAGTTTATAACTATTTTAGAAACACACACACTATGAATTACACTTATAAAAGCTGTTTATTTATGATTTGAACACATTATTTTTGCTAAAATTGAAATTTTAACAACAAATTCTATAGATAAAATATGAACAAAACATTTTGACGTTTCGATACGCTACTTTGTCTTTGAATCATAGAGATGTAACATGTAAAATTATTTGGCGAGAATGGAAACTGAACTTTTAAAAAAATAACAATATTTGTAAATTACAAAGTACGACATTTTTCTTCAAATTTTATTAGGTTTTAAAATAGTAAATAGGAGTGTCATCTGTAGAATATAGAAGATTTTTAATTGCTTTTAACCAACTTATACTGATTATTTATTTGTTATTGTAATTATTATTATTTCTCATCTTATTGCACTGTGTAATAAAATGGAGTGAGGGACTTCGCTGTCGGAGATCTTTCAATCGCTTATTTGCTTTTTTAGTTTAAAGTTTTAAAAATCACTTTATATTAAGACAAAAAGGAAAATAAAATTATTAAAATTACCTCCTTAGGTCATATCCGAGTAATAAAATTATCAAATTAACTTGTCGTATTATTTTTACCCAATACTTTACGTTCACTGCATAAAAACCATTACGTTCAGTCGTTGTCATTCATTCGTCATTGCGATCTCTATGAAATTATCTCTGGTTAAATGCCCGCCATATTTGTTTACTATTTGAGACAAGTAAGAAAAAATAGACTATACACTATAAAATATGAAAGCTTCAAAGACTTACGCATTGATTTGAATTTCATCAATAATATTATACTTGCGATACATACAGAAAATACTATTTCATAAAAATTATTTATACATATAAATTAAATTGAAGTAAAACATCAACATAACAAAAAAAGCTTTTTACTAAATGCGTATGAAAACACAATTTTTAACATTATTGTCTCTGAAACGGCTAGACAGATTTTGACGGGGCTTTAACTGATAGATAGCTAATAATATAAAAAGTAATTTAAGATGATTTTATTTTAAAAAAGGAATAAGGCTTTCGCTCTTGAAAACTAAAATATAGTAAGTAAAAAGTATTTATATTTAGATACTCTAAACTCCTTTATTTTTAATCTTTCGTATACCCTAAAATATTTAGTCAAGTTTACAGCTCATTTAGTATTATCGCATCCGTCTTTTAGAGATTTTTCTTAGAACATAGGACCACACACGCCAGCGCTGACATATTGATGATTGTTATTACTTGACATGCCATGGAGTTTGGACGTAAGATTAAACTTAGAATATACTAGCTGTACCCGCGGCTTGGCCCGCGTTCATTTTTTTAATTGCTAATCAACCTCATTGGGTTGATCTGTAGGAAAAAAAAAATTGTCTAAAAATAAAAAATAAAAATTTAGGGGTGGACTACCCTTAACATTTAGGGGGATGAAAAATAGATGTTGGCCGATTCTCAGACCTACTCAATATGCTCACAAAATTTCATGAGAATCGGTCAAGCCGTTTCGGAGGAGTATGGGAACGAAAATTGTGACACGAGAATTTTATATATAAGAAGATTTAACAACACTATCAATTCTTACAATAATACTATTGTATTACTATATGCTAATATTCCATGGAAATAATATCTTCAACCTATAAAAATATAATATAATTTTACACAGTACACATAAGTAATAGTAGTAAATAATGTAACGTTTGGCTCAGTTTGGACCCTACTTACAGCAAGTGGTCGTGGATTTTAGTCCCACTGGACGCTAATACGTGTGTATGTTTATAATATTATGTATCTATGTAGGTATTAAAATTTATATTCTTGTTAAATCAACTATATGCTATTCATAATACAAGGGTCAATGTATGAACATAGGTATTTATTTATAACTGCGCTATTTGATTATTATTACCGCTTCAGAAAATCAAATCTACACAACCTATACTAGCACTAGAACAATACTTTACCAAATCAAATCAAAATATTTTATTCAGCATAAAAATCGTTACTTTTTTTAATATTGAACGTCATGAGTCTACCACCAGTTCGGAAAGAAGAAGCCTCTAATATTATTTTTTTATCTCTCTTTTTCAAATTTAATTGTAAATTACCAATAATTCTATATGTTGAAATAGCTTGGCGGTGATCACATCATTCCTAAAGCTTACTGTCTTCTAAAAAATCGTTAATCGAATAATGGCCTTTAGTACACAAACGTTCCTTCACTATTTGTTTAAATTTGGCAATACATCATGACATCTTTAAAACATGGCAAAATGAATACCAAACAAATCGAAATACACGTATTTTGTATAATAATTAAATCCTGTCATTCTGCAGCTCGACAGCTTAACCACGCTAGTACAGATCGATGACTGACACCGACTGCGGTAGTCCAACTACGGCGCGTGCCAAATACTCGAAATTACTTCATTTACTGTATTTATTGCGATGAAATTCGTTATTACTGTAGTCTATACATACAATAAAATTGTGAGAATATGTACATTAAATCTTATTGAAATAGTCATTATTATCGATACATAGACCTAATGTATATTATACCTTTATAGAAGATAGCAATAAAATACTAATCGTATTGTCTAATTTTAGTGCTACGAAATTATTTGTTTACGAATGTCGATCTAAATTTCTACGCAGTGCTGTCAGTCAGGCTGTCAAGATACTCCTATAGGTTGAAATTTTAAATGAAATTATGTTGAAACAGCATTTATGTAGATTTTCTATTTTTATGTTTGGAATTAGATTTTAAATGTATAGACCTAATTTATATTATGTATGTATTTAAAAACTTATATATGTAGTATATCAACTATCTGGTATCTGTAATACAAGCCTCGTAGCTTACCACGGAACTAGATGGCGCTGTTGTAAAAATTGTCCCAACATATTTATTTAGATTTTTGTCTGTTTGTCTTTCTATATATACACGAGAAAACTACAGATTTTGATAAAGTTTGGTATAATATAGGTTATCCAATAGTATTGGTATTATAAACATATGGGATAATTTTTACTATGGGAAAAAATCTCATCTTTGAAAACTTTATACTGACATATGAAGGGAAGAACTCCTAAATTAAAGCTTATTTTTAGGATTTGAGTGTCTGTCTCTTTGTAACCGCATCAAAAGTAATTTTGGACAACTGGACAAATTTTGGTGATATGATGATAGCTAGTTAATATTTTGGTGATATGATGATAGCTAGTAATAATCATTTTTACGGTATTTAAAATCTAATTCCAAACATAAAAATAGAAAATCTACATAAATGCTGTTTCAACATAATTTCATTTAAAATTTCAACCTATAGGAGTATCTTGACAGCCTGACTGACAGCACTGCGTAGAAATTTAGATCGACATTCGTAAACAAATAATTTCGTAGCACTAAAATTAGACAATACGATTAGTATTTTATTGCTATCTTCTATAAAGGTATAATATTAGTATCTCTATTTATATCTCTATTTATATCTGTTTTTATGTTTGTTTGTTAACACTTGGCCCAGTTTGTAGTGACTCTACTTTCTTGCGCCAGGGGTCGCGGGTTCGAGTCCCGCTGGGGGCATTCATTTGTTAAACTCGGATGTTTGTACTCCAGTCATGGGTGTTTACTATTTATATTTATAATATGTATGTATTTAAATTTATGCATATAATATTATATAAACTATCTGATATCCGTATCACAAGCTTCCTTCGTAGCTTACCACGGAACTAGATTTCGCTGTGTGTAATAATGTCCCAACATATTTATCTGTCTGTCTGTCTGTCAAGTAGGCCACTAGCTACTGTAACGGAAGTCACGATTAAAAGTGTCAGAATTCTTGTGTTGAAATGGAACTTAAAATGATCTGATATAAAACTAATCTATCCATATAATAAAATTGTAACTGAACCAACATCATCTAGTTCCGTGGTAAGCTACGAGGCTTGTGTTATGGATACTAGATAGTTGATATACTACACATATGTAAATGTTAACTACATATTATTATTCCTAATATTCTATTAAATATAATTTTGGAAAATCTGACTAAAATAGCCATTATAATCAATAGTATATCTATCAGGAAGACATTGAAAACTTATCTTAACCGACTTGTTTAAAAAGTAAACACAGTGGTAAACAAACAAAACCATTAAGTTCAATCAGAAAAAAGTAAAGCAAAATTAACGTCGAAACGTGACAAAGAGACAGTGCTAAGCCCATCGGTGTATTTCTTTTCCAAGTCCGCCGAGACCCCTCTGTCAATCACACGTCAACGAGTGGATTCTGTCTGTCCATCTGTCCGAAACGCGTAACTCGACTCTGAAAATCCACTTAATCTTTATTGACATTGCATCGTATTACCAAGGAAAAGAACAGGAGAGGCAAAAATGTGGCCTATTTTCAGGTGTTACGGCTGTAGGTGACCGTAAATAGTAATTTTGCATCCCATACTATGAATGTTCATTAGTTTTCTTAAGCAGGCGACTTTTTTTTTTATTAGTAGTGTGATGAATGATTAAAGCTTGAAATCCTTTAATAGATTATTTTATAAAAAGCAATTACCGCTTAAGTTATAATACCTATCATACTTTCTTTAAATATTTTGCGATAGTCATTTCTATAGTGAAATATTTTAGCTTTAGCTTATATTTAAAATTTTGCTGAATTCTAACAAATTTGTCAACTATACAATGTAAATGATGTTTAGAATAGGTACAATTTAAATCTTGACACATTGTAATAATTAATGATTTAGATCATGTCTATTTAAATCGAAATATAATGAGAACAGTAACTATCAGTCACAACCAATACTAATAAAATACGAGTGTCATTCATGCGTACGCGCACCTGTCTGGCGGAGGTATGGGAGGGGAACACACGAAAATAAACATTGATATCGCAGTCTGTTCCGTCGTGCTCATATCGAACTTACATTTCATCGCTTATTGTCAGTTTTTACCATATAGAATAGTATGGATATGCCTTAGTATAGATCCACCTTGGCTTGGGAGATAACTTTAAAACCTTAAAATACTCTCCACTTAATTACGCGAGCGAAGCTGCGGGCAAAAACTACTTTAAGAGTAGTAAAAATGTAAATTTACAAAATTTTTAACATGGTTCTTTTCACATAGACAATATATTATTATGTTGTAAGTAATACTAATCAGTCAGTGTCTCGGTTTGATATAACATATTAAGCCTAAGTAAAGCATCTAAATGTTACAAACAAATGAAGATAGATAATTTTAAGCATATGTGTTTAGAATTTAATATCGTATTTTTAAATAAATATATTTTATGCGAAATATTTGCATTACAATTAACAAAAACATCTTAAACGTACCAACTATTAATTATTAATACTTTCTTCTCATTTTCGTCTGCTTTATTCTTATTTGAAACACCAATAGAGTGCCTTTACATAAGTCGCAGTATCCAATATCATTAAAAGTTCTAAAAAACTAACGTATAAACACATGGATCCATACAAATCCAAACAACAAATCAGTTTTTGCCTCAAGTTTAAACATATCACATTGATTGATTGATGTTGGCTCAGTGCGCATTAGTGGGCCTACCTGAGAGTTATTTGTGCTTTTATTAATATAAAGACGTATATCTACTATAATTATAATATTATTCATCACTCCAGAGGCCAGAGTCTGTTATTAAGTCTGACAGGCAATCGTTCAATAATACTGGGTTTGACCTCTTTAGTAAGTTTTTGAGGTGTCGAAAATCAAAATTGATTTGTCTATTACCCCATATCAACTAAGGTGTTTTCGTTTGATGGATGCGAGACGATTCAAAATAAGTTGTGCTTAATTAAATTCGGTTAGTAGGGATATAGATCATCTTTAAGCTGTTGTAGACAGCACTCATTTTTTTAAGTAGTACGTTGGATTCTTATCGTAGTTTTGTTTCAATTTGTTTTAATTTTAAACTTATTTTAGAAAAAAAAGTATTTGAATAAAATTCTATTTAAGTGAACATGTTTACTTCTCTCGTAGTAATCTAATAGTAGAATATGCGTTACACCTGTCTTGTACAACATTTCATCTCCATTCCATCCATCCATTCCATCCATCCATTCCATCCATCCATTCCATCCATCCATTCTATCCAGCAAATTCATGAAAGAGTAAAAAAACTACACATACACAAACTTTCACATTAAATACCGAATCGTTCTTAACCTTCCACCTGCAAAGCAGTAAAAAGTATAATACAATAAATCAGCACGTTAATACCAAACGCCTATCCCGCACATATTTTCGCAAGAATCCCCCGGATTATTCTACTATAGTATAGCGACAGTTCAAGACAGCGACAGTGCATAGAAATGCAAATGAGTGCACTTCTTTAACGCCGTCTCATCGTTATTGTGCTCTTGGGACACCTTGAGTCTAGCTATATCTAATGTGGATCCATTTTGTTCGCCCCATTTTCTTTGTCAGCTATATGGGTATGTGGGATGATCCAACTCTAAATTGGAAGGCCATCTATACATATAATAAAACTTTAAGTGAGTGGAATCTGTACATTAAACATTATTTTGGAAAATCTAATTGAAAAAGTCATTATTATCGAAACAGAGCCCGAATTAATAGTTTTTAGATTTTTTGTCTGTCTGTCTCTATGTGATCGCTACACGAGAAAACTACAAGACTGATTTTGATGAAATTTGCTATCATAATAGTTATTTGGATAAACATCTAGGATAATTTTTAAAGTGGGAAAGTATCTCTTTGAGAAATTTATACTAACACACGAAAGGCGCCGAGCGGAGCGTGGGTGAGTCCTTACTATAATATATACACGTAACTTTATATATTTAATAGTTACTGTTATTATCTACAAAAGTTCTGCGACTTCAAAATGACTTTAAAAGTAATTTCATTTGTATTCTGGTTCTGGGATTTAACCTTGAATCATTGTGAAAATGTCATGAAAATCGTTTTACTTTTGATAAAGATATCGCATAAATTACAGTAAAATACACAAGCGAATGGAGTACCTACTTGATTTTCTTGAAGTGGCTTTTTATTTAAAAAGCATAAAGAAGGATTGTCTTAGAACTTCTCAGTACGACCCTTTGAATACTAAATATTCACAATTACCTTAATTGAGAGAGAAAATATTAAATGTTATATCTAGCTTTAGTCTATCTCTTAGATATGTAAGTACTACCTACCAAGTGGGCGACCAAACTTCGCTCGGTGTTCGCAAAATTATGTACTTTCAGATAAGAAGTAGTTTTTTTTTTCCGAAAAAAAAAATATATTTAGGTAAACTTAAAACAGCCTTTTCTTAATACAAACTTTGATTCAAATCGTTACAACCTTTTCCAAGATACACGAAAGGAAATAGCATGAAAACAAGCTTTGTTTTGAATTGTAAATAACTTCGAAGGTTTTTAACATAATAATAAATTGTACAGTATTTACTTCGTCACGTTCCTGTTCTGAAGTTGCCATAATTGAATGACGTAATCAATAAATTGGCTTATCAGTCAGATTGATTGGCAAGTCTGTGGAGTCACGGCCGACGCTAACTCGATCTTCAGGCTATGATTTATTACTTTATTTCCAATATGCATCAATCCATCTTGGATGCATGTCCTTCCTTTTTAGGAGACATCGATAACTTGTGAATTTTAATTCGATTCTCGTGTTTTTAGTTTGTTCGATTAATTGCATCGCATCACGTTTAATCGATGTACGATCTTATCATTTGTTTATTACAAAGTACTGGAGGACATGAGAGGAGAACGAGTTTTGTTAATCGCTAGGATTTTATTGGTTTTGATTATTTATAACGAATCATTTACTTAGTAATGTTTATCTATTTACGTTGACAGACTGATAAAATATAAACTTGTACATATATTAATGCTGTTAGTGTAAAATTTTAAATCACTTTAATTAGATATATTTATTTATTAACCTACTTTATATATAAAAATCTCGTGTCACAGTGTTTGTTATCGAACTCCTGCGAAACGGCTTGACCGATTTCTATGAATTTTTTGTGTATAATTGGTAGGTCTAAGAAGAGGTCGTAGGCTATTTTTTATTTTCCCTAGGTGATAAGGAAGGCATTGCAATTTAGGTACTCACATTTTTTCAATACTGCAGTGAGTAGTGAAAGTGGTATACGAGTAATTTATTAATATGTAAGAAAGTTAAGTTTCCGTCTTTAGAACGCGGGCAGAGCCGCGGGAACTGCTATTATATAGAAACTTGAGGAAAAGATTATAAAACTTAACTAAACTTATCTTTAAGATATTTCTAGTTATCTTATAGAATAGCTGAGAAAATCCAAGATAGTAATTAACAAAAGATAACGTCATGTAAGTTATCATAAACATTACCAATTTTGATGGTTTGATCGCATCATATTATTTGCTAGTCTTTGTTTCATACGCCCATACCTTACGAACCACTATTCAAGTGTCCGAAGCCAGGGTTGGCGATAGACTCTTATTAATTGTAATTTCTATGCTTAACCTTAAATTTAAATAAAAATAAATAAATAAAAATAACAAAAAAATATGAAAATATCTACATTATTTCGTAAAAAAAGTTCTTTGGCTTGTTTTATTACAGTTAGTTTTATGTAGTTTATAATTATTTCTATTATTTAAGTATAAGATTTAAATTAAGCTAATTATTTTAAATAGGTACATATATATAAAAAAATTGCAAAATTTGTAATGACTTTTTTTAAATATAAATTTGTACATAAATATTAGTTACATTACAAAAATAGAGTTTTTAGAGTCACAAAAGTTAAAAATATTTGTTTCTATTATTTTTGTTCATATACTTACATTATTTTTGACTTTTACTCATATGCCGGTTCGGTACAAACTTACCATCGCTTAATTTCAAAGCTCATAAAATCCACAATATCGACACTTTCCTTTAAAAAACTCGCTTAAATAAAAAACAAAAATAGAAAAAAAAAGTATTTAGCACCTTAGCATCCCTAACCAGGTATATCTGCACCGCCGCCATCAATCAGTGGTACGCCCGAGGGCGCAGGTTTGAATCCCGATGTGAGAGATAACGCCCCGTATGATGCGATTAATACCGATTATTGCCGGTGTATGGAAATTGTAAACTTTAAGGGCTTATTTTAATTACTAAAAGTTTTATGTGTCTTTAAAATATCATCGTCGTATTCTTATATCTATTAAATATAAATATTTGATCTGAAATTAATTTTGTAAGGTGATAAGGGATGAAGCTTTTTTTAAGCAAAGCTTACTGATCATATTCTGGAAACCCTTCCATATAAGAAATTCTCCTACCATTTTGTTATATTTATTATTTATAAGGTATATATTTATCTAACGACTCGCCCTTACTTCGCTCGGGATCCCTAGATTAAACGCGAGCGAAGCCGCGGGTTGCGCTAGTAAATGTATACAAAAACTTGACAAATTATATTCTATAATCCATTGGTGAAAACAGCATGAAAATCGGTGCTGTTGTTTTTGAGTTTATCGCGAACAGACAAACAGACAGACGCGAGGACTTTGTTTTTTACTAATATGTAGTGAAGTAAAAGAATAAAACAAATGTGTTACACCCTACTAAGCAAGAACCAGAGTTGCTAGCAATGATATTAAAAAACAATTTTCAAAGTAAAATTGTAATACTTTATAAATTCTTCAACAGTGACTTTGCCGTCTGGAGATAAACGTCACTCCAGCCTTCGTCTGTTGACGAGAGGCTTTGTTGATATTAATCCTTCATGCCTTGGACGAATTGCATATCTTGTGATACTGCGATTGCTATGAAATTATTCTTTTAATAAATCTATCTTCTAGCATAGAATTATAGTTTGCATAAGTATTGCAATGATAATGAGATTGATTTTTTTGAACGAAATTAAGACAAAAATAGAGATAAGCGAGAAAATTATTGCTGCTTATTATTTAAGGAACAAAATACTACTGAAATACTAGTAGGTAGTAGTAGTAGTAATAAAAATTTTAGTCACCTTACATTTTTAATAAAATAAAAATCTGTTTAAAATCATCTATTTCTATGTAAATTATTGTCTTATAAGAAGTTTCTATATTCTCTGTACACTATATACATATGTATATATTAATGTATATACTACATACATATAACATACGTGTATTAAAATATCTAAAGCTTAAAAAGAACTTATCGGTACTTAATAAAAGCTAAAAAGCTATAAATAGCTTGAGTAATGCTATATTAGTTAAATAAACGCCGTTGCAGATCTCCCGACTGGATGCGACACATGTCAGAGCTTTACGTCAGTCGAGTGACTTCTTAGAGCTGTCCATCTAGGGTTTACCAAGCCGAAAGATACCTAGTGAGGTCTAGCGCATAATATTTTTATTGGCATTTTTATATTAATTTCTATAACAAACCGCACTGATTAATCCTGAATCTTTCTATATTTGTGCACTTGTTCATTTTTAGGGGCTAGAACTATTTAAATAGCTGTTAACTTTCGAATTGTAATGTTTGTTTGATTGTGAATGTAAAAGTATCAAAATTTTAAGTGTACACTATAATTCTTTATTAACGATTTGGATTATGGCTAGATAATAGAATATATAATGATAATAATCACTTTAGATGGCCACTAACTTTAGTGTTCAGGAAGGAACCAATGTACAACTTTTGAGTCTTTAAAATATCTACGAAGCGAAGTCAGGTCGAAATCGCAAATTTACTTTTCCGCATTTCTTAATATTAACAATAGTTGTATTTACTGATTTTTATAACGTTGCAAAGATTTTCATATTTTTAGAAAACTCAAGTTTTATAACATATTCATAACAATGATTCTAAAAAAACAAATTAGTCTTTAAATATTTGTCTTAGTACAAATATTTAATTCCTTCAAATTCTATTCCTGAGTAATGTGATTCAAAATTTAAATTACAATGCCATATCTTAGACACTAAATAATATGCATGTTATTTTCTCGCCTTCACACAAACGTACAGAAGACATCGCTAATCAACTCAGGCGCAATACTGAGTGTCAGTTCCCGAGCGTTAACCTGCGTACCACAGTACATGGAAAGATCTATAGATCAGTAGTTATTTTGCTAAATAACTTTTATATATACAAGAAATATAGTCCTTATAAGACTGATAAAACATTATTAAAATAATTTATCAGAAACTACATCAAAATCGATTAAACTGTTGATAAGTTTGGTAAAATAATATTTGTTAAAATATCTACATCTATTGTTATTGTAGTAGTTTTCTATGTTATCAACATTATTTTACCTATTGTGATAATTGATAAGCTTAAAATGATCCCAAAATTGTGTGTAGAAAAACATTTTTGTTGGAAAATTACAATAATAATAATTATTAATATAATGAATATTGAATACTTTAATTATTTTTCAATATTATCTTAACAATGTTAAAATTTAGCTATTTTATTATTATAATGATTGCTGGAACTGATTGAATCTTTTTTATAAAGACTATTAACTGACGTTTTAATTGAGTAACGACTGGCCAAAACTCTATGACTTTAAAAAAATCAAATCCATTATTTTAAATAATTACTAGACATTTCGCAGTAATGCATAATTTTTACATAAGCTGTAACCAAGTCACTGTACGCTCGTCACAGAGGTATGAGAGCACCTGTGCAGTACATCAGGAAGTCTCACCGTAACATGGATAGACAGATAGAACACTATCGTAATAATAAATAATATTTTCCAAGTTGCTTCCAATATGAGTGACGTAGCGTAGTTGATGTGATAAAATGTTTCATTTAAGTTTGATAACTGACTAACTGTTGTGTTAATTTAGATTAACACATCGAATATGCAGTTTACTAAAAAATAGATGTGATTATAAATTATAATAATAGCAATACTACATAATATTATTGAATCATCATCAGCCCTTTTTTCAACGTCCCACAGCTGGGCACGGCTCCCTCAGTACGAGGGGGATCAGGCATAGTCCACCGCGCTGGCCTAGTGCGTGTTGGCGGACTTCACATGTCTTTCGAAAAACTTGCTAGGTTTTTCTAAGACACGCAGGTTTCCTCTTGATGTTTTTCTTCATCGTAAGAAAAGTGGTAATCATGATAGAAAATGATTTGCACATGAAAAGGTGCGAGACCCGGATTTGAACCCGCTTTACTTGGTTATTCAATCAAGCACGTTGCCACTGGACTACCACTGCCCAAAAAATTGTAATAATTATTATAATATTTGCTAAAATTATGTTTATAATATTGCCACATTAATTATATATTTTTTAAATGGATTGTTTAGAATTATAATGTCGATTATTCTCGTAAACCTAAGAAGGTATTAAAAGATATGTGTAAAATAGCGTTATCGCAACTTTCAGGTCGGGTGTACTAACTATATGCCTATTATAATGCTTTTGAGACGATATTAATCTTAGTCTCTTCCTTCCTTAAAATCGAAAAGATCATTTTATTTACCCTTACTGATATTAAACGTTTTTGAATAATACCTTTAAATCGCTTAATAATTCATATTCTTTCCTTATTAGTGCTTTCTTAACGTAATATATGTTATGTTATATCTCTTTATTAGAAAAACAAATGTAATTACTTAAAAAAATTGCGAAGAAATAAAAAAGATCCATAAAAATAAACACAAAATGGGCATGTCGTCCTTATTTGAAGTCGGTTAGGAACCACTGATCTAACAATAACTAGTATTAGTGCGAACATAAATTTTACGTTATAATATAGCTATTGTTCATCCCAATAACAACGTGACATTCAAACTAGATATAATCCATACAAATATTATGAATTTGAAAGTATACTTGTCTGTCACTTTCCATATACAGCTGAGCAGATTTCGATGAAATTTGGCAAAGACAAATTGTCTCGCGTGTAAATCCGCGCGCAAAAACTAGTCTATGCAATAAATAGCCATGAGCACAAAGATGTGTACTTTTCTACAAAATAGAATTAATTAGTGTCTAATACATCATGACTAATGTCATGGTACTGATGTTATCATTATTTATTATGAATGACATATTTCCCAATATAAACAAATATACTTCCTATTGAAAGTACTTAATGGCGATAATGCTATTATATTTTAATAAAACATCGATGCTAATTCTAAATAACAGTAATTATTCATACTTTTCAATTACAGATAAGATTGACTTTGTCATTTTTGATGATAATTTAAATAAATAAGCCAATACATAATGTATGTACTATGGCGATAAGTCATTTATTGTCTTATACAGTTTTATCGCGTTATCGAGGCTTCATTTTGATCTACTTATTAATCCCCATGTTCCAGTACATTTCCTTAAATCACAGCGGTTTCTTAAACCATGGAAAGTTCGTTTTTGGTCGATAAGTGTTTGACAATTTTGCCCATCTGAGCCTTTTGGAAGATTTTTCCTAACGTACATCTTATGGGATTAAATGGTATTAGCGATGGTTATCGAAAATAATAATCACTTGTGTAATATACTTTGATTGATGTACCGCTAATCTATGAATTACCTGTTATCAATTTACTTGGCATAGTTACCAATATTGTTTTGTTTCTATGTCTCATATTGACTGAATGTTAAAACTCAGTTTAAAACTTTTTTGGGTATTCATCCAATCCTAACTAATATTATAAATGCGAAAGTAACTCTGTCTGTCTGTCTGTTACGCTTTCACGCCTAAACCGCTGAACGGAATTCGATGAAATTTGGTACACAGATAGAGAAGACCTTCAGAAAGGACATAGGCTACTTTTTATTCCTGTAATCCCACGGGAACGGCAACTACGTGGGTGAAACCGCGGGGCGCAGCTAGTACAGTATATTTGAACGAATAAGATCAATTGTTTCATATTTCCTTCAAAAATGTCTTAATAATATACGTAATTCAGCCCTAAAAACTCATTATAATAACAGTTTCTATAACTCATACCCTGCTTTATAGGTACTATAATATATATTTTACGTCTACCTTTATCATATCCCTACTACTGATTCACCTTAACTTCGAATAATCCTCTTTCAGTGAAAACCCCAAAGAATAATTAATGAAACCCCAAACAAATGAAAACAATTTTAGTGAGGAAAAACACTTATTTTCATTTAATTTTTTTTCACATGTACATAATATTATGAACCATATAATACCTATCTTTATATATATAATTCTTCTGTGAGTGTGTATGTCACTGAACTCCTCCTAAACGGCTGGACCAATTTTGATGAAATGTTTTGTGTGTGTTCGAGTGTATTCGAGAATGGCTTAGATTCACAATTCGGTCCACTAGATAATGTATTTTTTATATTAATTAGTTATTAACACATTTGTCATAAATAAGTCGTTGCTAGGCAACGCTGTTTTGAGCATGCATACTAAAACATTTCACCGGGAGCAAAAGTTTATAAAATTCTCCTATGTGTACAGGATCACGTCTGTAGGGTCCGCTAGTAGATATATAAAAAATATCAACCAATCAGGAACACATAATGAATTTAACGTAGATATATAGGTGGATACGTCAAATTGATAGGATTGACTCCGCGACCCCTGATTTAATCAACCTATGATTGACAGTACGCGTAATTAGCCTATGGGACATTCCGACCCCACGTGAGGCACTCCATTTATTTTATAAAACAGTAATTAGATAGTAGTAGCCCAGTGGTAATGCGGTCGCTTGGGAAAAGGAGAGCGGGTTCAAATACCGGGTCTTTTATATTATGCTAATCATTTCCATTTTACCTTACGGTGTTGTCAGTGTAATTATTATGTTTTGTTATGACTGAAAATATTAATGTTCATAATTTATTAATTTTGAAATTATTGACATCTATCAATTCTGGTCAATACTTTTTTTAAGCATTGAATTTTTAAATAAATAAATATGTCGGGACATTATTACACACAGTGTTATCTAGTTCCGTGGTAAGCTACCGAGGCTTGTGGTACGGATAACAGATAGTTGGTACACTACACATATAAATTTTTAAATACATACATAATATAAATATTAACACCCATGACTGGAGAACAAACATTCGTGCTCAATGAATGCCCCCAGCGGGACTCGAACTCGCGACCGCTGGCGCAGAAGTTTTGTTGTCAACAAATGTTATGTTTTATAGTTATCTACAGTATCGTAACAAACGTTTAGTTATATAATAAGTATTATGTACGAATAAATAATTAAATAATATTTTAAAATCAATTACCTCTTTTAAACGAAAACCGGTTAGGCAAATGCTACTTAGCGTTATACAAGTAGTTGAGACCTCGGCATCGACCTTTTGATTCAATCAGCACGTGATTGACAGTTGACATAATTAGCCTACGGGTCGTGCTAGTCTTGTACTCTGTTTATAGGCGATGTGGGTTTTTATACTTATATTTTGTAGATATTGTGTAATTTTTTAGGATTTTTGCTATATCCATACTAATATTATAAAGCTGAAGAGATTGTTTGTTCAGGAACTACTGGTCCCAATTGAAACATTTTTTTATATTGGATAGTCCGGTTATCGAGGAAGGCTATAGACTATATTACATCACGATATGACCAATAGGAGCGCAGCATCAATGAAAAATATTGCAAAAACCGGAGAAAAATATTTCTTTTGTTTTGAGCCTTCAGAACGCGAGCGGAGCCGCGGGAAAGGCTAGTAATTAATATCTTTCAAAATATCATAGTGCATGTTTGTTATACATTTACGTTGAAACAGTTGAATTTGGATAAAATTTAATATAGTATTTACCTATTAGAAATGATAAAATTTAATATGGTGAATACCCACCGTGCCAGGTAGGTGCGAGATAACTGACTTAACATGTCTTAGTTAGGTAAGGTCTTCGACTAGTTAGGTCAATACTGACAGAAAGATTTCTTACTTAAAAATAATATTGTTAAAAATCGTTTTGAACCCACTTCATTTAGTTTTACAAGCGAACGCTAGCCGCTAGGCTACCACTGTGTTATCATCCCCATATCTTGTGAATTTTCTTCAATGTTACAATCGGGGTTTAATATAAACATAAATTTCTGTTACACTTTCGAATAAATTGTTGTGATAAGTCGCAAATTTCCTTCGACATAAACGTCTAAACAGACGCTTGTACTTTATTGAGCCACACACTAAGGAACACTGCACGTCGTCGGGAATCGAACACGCACCCACCTACGATATTTATTTACAACTCGACTTAAGCGATATATTTTGAATCAAATGGTCCTGCGATCATCGTGTACACACCCACGCTTTGCCACATTATGAAATATTATATACATACAATAATCAACCTTAATTATAAGATAATAGAGGTTGTATATCTGGTAATATGATAGTTAAGTGCTGAATAATTTGCGACCTTTTAATGCCTCATGTGTGTACTTCACGGCTAAGGGACGCTAATATATGATAATGTTTGTTTCGCACCATTGAATGACTGATATAGACCAAATTTGTTACCAGGATATTAAATTTATTTCACACTATAAATTCGTTACATCATTACATCTTTTTGAAAAATGTTATTGAAATAACTATTATCTATACTAATATTATAAAACTGAAGAGTTTGTTTGTTTGTTTGTTTGTTTGTTTGAACGCGCTAATCTCAGGAACTACTGGTTCGAATTAAAGAAATCTTTTTGTGATGGATAGTTCGTTTTTCGAGGAAGGCTACACCATACCGCACGACTCAGAAAGAATTTGGTTTCCGGTCTTTAGAACGCGTGCGAAGCCGCGGGAAATGCTAGTTATTTAGACAGAGGCCGACTTCATAGTTTTTAGAATTTTTGTCTATCTGTCTATGACCGTGTCAGGAGAAAACCACTGAACAGATTTTGATTAAATTTGATATGATGATAACTGGTTAACCAGGTCAATACTTACTATTACAAAACTTCTTACTCCTTAAATATCTAATTTCTAATAAATCTATACTAATCATTCAAATGTACCTAAGGAACGAACTCTAACAGTTAATAATAATAATCAAAATATAAATGAAACTAGAGACCTCTCTCACGTGACCATGATTGCTGTTAAGCATTCGAAACGTCGGGAACCAAAAATCAAAATAAATCCGCGTCAAAATCTGAAAAGATAGTTTCATTTATAATGTCAAATGTTCGCGTAAACCTAAGAAAGTATTAAGTAATAATTAAAATTATCATACCATAACGAGAACTGAATCCATAACATTCTAGATAGTATTGTGAGTAAAAAATAACTTTTCACAGTCGGTTAAATACATTATAAATAATACGCATAAGAAGTATCATAACAAAAAGATTATAATACGGCCATAATGAAAGGACTTGCAGGATTACCTGTCGGTGGTGACTGATAACGTTGCGTGCTCGATCGCTATCTCGTGATGAATTAATTGCGAATGAAATAATATTACTTCATATGGAATTTGTGGGAGAAAGAGGCAAAATTGAAACTTAACATTCTATTTTGAACATATTATCTGTGGTAAATGGGAGCAGACGTCAATTTATTTTTTTCTAATATCAAAATTAATTTATATTGACAATTTAAAAATATACTGCATTTTTAATACGTACTTAATAAAATTGTAGACTTTCTTGTTTTTTTAATGTTGGACAAGCTAATCTTAGTTAGATTTTGTGTATTTATCAAAATATGACCTTGAGGAATATCATAGACTATCTAATACGACGATACGACTTTTTGGACTGAAAAGGTTAAACAAAAAACACAAGCGTAGCAACAGGAAAAACTAGTATAAAATAATAAGTAAGGTAAACGTATACAATTACAATCAAAATTCATCAAAATTTACATCCTTAATTAGCTTTTCACACAGCATTTTTACCCTTTTGAATCGTGAGCTTAATTAAAAAAAGCTTATCAATGGATTTATTCAACATAATTGAAAAGGAAACAAGAGACCAAAAAATCTGGTAGAGCTTACTAATGTTCAACTTAATCTATATGCAATATTTCATACTTCTAACAAGTATTCTTCCTCTACTGTAAGTATATTCTTATAAAAATTTAACATAAAAATATATATATGATTATCTCTACACAAAACATTCACTGCCACAAGCTAGCAATTTCGCAGGACGTCTGAAACATCGAATTAACCATCTAATTTATAAAGCACCTTGCATTAAAAACGGCATCATATTTTAATTCATAATAACACTGCATACCATATCTTGGAATAGTGGTTCATAACTTCACTTTGTTTTGAAGTAAATTCGACTGTATTCTAAGTAAGTAGATCTAAAAATTGCTTAGACATGACGATGAGTTGCGACGTTTTGGAGTTAGGCTTTAGTATCTCGCCAGAGCGCATTATACCTCGAGTCACTCTCAATCACTCAAGCTGTCCGCCTGTCAGTCATAAGCAAGACGAAAGGGGATACGGTAGTCCCCACCCCCTCCTTCCACCCCCAAACCCCCTCACAGGGGGTGGTCAGCTCTTGAAGACAATTTACAGACTGAGCTCAACTCGAATCGGTATTTATTTGTCGTGTGGACATTTTCTAATATACTTGTTACAGCACCTGGTTTTGCGCTTGCTTTGTCATTCTTGTTTATGTTCCAATGTTAACTTTCAATTACATACATACATACATACATACTCGTAATATTATATATTGATCATTGTCATTTAAATTAATAATACACAATAGTTTTTCATATTTATGTTACTTAGTGAACTACATTTAGGTACCTTAATCTAGAATTTTCATAGACAATATTTTCGTAACACCCTTCATTATGTTTTTTGTTGATTTGTCTTTCTTTATGGAGTAACAAAAGCACCTAATCTTTGCATAGGTATAATATTTTATAGTTCTTAGGATGTCATAAAATCCTACTACGTCATTTCATTAATTGAATCATTTTATTATCGCGTGATTTAATCTGTATCTGCAGTCAGGAATGATAGATGAATACATTACCATATGACTTGACCTTCGCTTTGTAATTAATAATAAATCATAAGAATTAGATAGCGATATCCTATTATTTAACTATACAATCCGAAAATCAAGTGAAAACTGACTAAAATGGAAATTTAAAAGGAAAACAATATTAATCAACGGTCAGGGACGAAGTCGGCTCTAACATCATTATCGGGGCTTCGCGGGGGGTGGGGGACACACGTCGCTCAGATGTCGCGCGCAGACGGACGTCTTTGTCCGCTTTATTTACCAAGCCTTTGTAAAGGATAGAGCTGGCTTTTTTATATGTTGGCATTTTCTTGTATTGTGTTGAATTAAATATTGTTATAAAATTTATTATTTGTAAATTGTATTTAGGTGAATAATGTGAAATTAATGTGATTGGTTTTTCTTCTACAATCTGAAGCGTTGTTACATTTCTAAATATTAGACATTGTTATGTATTTAAATTAGATTTTTATATAATATCTATTCTCTTTTCACTAATATTTTAACGGCTGGACAGATTTTGACGGAACTTTTACTCGGACAAGACTCGTAGATAGCTGATATTGTTGTAGTAACCTAAGGAACTTGTATTGTAAAAGAAATAGGTGTTAGCATACCCTTTATAATCTGTACATTTTTTAAATTTAAATATCAATGTTTAATATAATCTGTACTAATAAGAAAGAAATAATTTATGAATTAATAATTATTTATTAATTTTATTAATATGTGTAAGCATAGTCTTCACAGTTTTTTTACATTTCTTTAATAATATTATTTGAATTTACAGAGCAATAATAAAAGTTAACATCGATGCAACACAGCTAATAGAAACATTGACAGCTGTCACTTTTGATTACTATAAATATAGGAGAGGTGTCAATCAGAGAGCAGTACGTTAACGACCACGGTGATAGCATGAGCTATGCCTCGGTGTGATATTTCGATTATTGTGTATTATTTGTAAAAGTATAATCATTTATGTGTGTTAATAAACAAAAAGTGATAAGTGAGTCTTTTATTCTGAGTGGTATTCCAACAAATCAGAAGTGGTGGATCAGCTCACATTGGTATGTACTCTTTGTTATTTTAAAATAATTTTACAAAACGAAGTCGGACAAAGTAAAAATATTTATCAGTTTATGTTCACCTTGAAATAACAATTATTAATCTACATAATGTTACTGTCCTTACTCAACATCATTTGTCAATCTACCCTCATTTTATATTTTTTTTCTTAATTATAGTATCGGTTTAAAATATCATTATCATGATATTAATGATCATAAATATATTAAACAAAATAAATTGAGAATATTAGCATTACTGTTGTTTTTTTTCATTTATTTGAAGGATTTAAACATGTCTTATATCCTAAGTAAAATAATTATAAATTTTCTTTAGACATTCATGACTAAATTAAATGTTATTATTATTATCAATTGGATTTTTCAAAGTAATAGTATTTATATTGAATAGATTGCACTATAATGAATTTACTACTATAATATATTTTATGATATTGTGCTTAATGTTTTTCTTTATAGTTGTAAAATTTGTTTTATGATAATTTAACTTAATAAATTATTTCTTATAAAAAAAAATCACATTCAAAGAAAATTGGAATCGGATAAGAATAATAATGTTATATAATCAACTTTTATAATCAATCGAATGTGGATTGAGCATAGTTAGATTTGTTTAATATTATATTTTCAATTTTTTTTTAAAAAAAAAAAATGATTTAGTTTGCAGTGGTGTTGCTTAATATTTAACTTAAAATAATCAAAACACAAGTTGTTTTTAAACTATTAATCTTTAAATTATAATATATGAAAGTTTAATATTGCTTTAATAATTTATATTTTAATATAACACATTATACATATTTTAATAATAGCAACACTACTTAATATTATTTTAACAAATGTTAGAAAATTATAATAATTATAATTATAGTAGTTAAAAATAAGTTAATAATATTGCCATATTTATAATATAATTTAAATTTTAAAATCTTAAATGTTTAGAATTGAAATGTATAATTTTATAGTCTATCATTTTGAATATTTGTAAAAATTGTGGGTAGGCACTGTCTGTAACAAGTATGTAACCACCTGAGACGTCTAATACCCTAGTCTCTCCCGTGACCATGATTGCTGTAAAGCATTCGAAACGTCGGGAACCAAAAAATCATAATAAATCCGCGACAAAATCCGAAAAGATAGTTTCAAAGTCATTGAAATTCAAAGAAATTCAAATAATTAATACCCATATGCTGATAAATGACAATATCTACCAGTAAAACTTTGGGCTCTTAGCAAAGCGGCTATACGCCGTAAGTGACGCATGATAAACACAAGAGAAAGAAAGTAAGGAAAAAAACTACAAGCCCACGTAGCATATGTTACATACATAATACGTTGGGAATCACGCGTCCGTTCATCGGAGATGGCTAAGAAATATTATACAAAGAAGAAGTGAAGTAGCTCATAATAATGCGAAGATAGAAGCCATTCATCACATCGAAAACTCAGAGAGAATGCCAAGGCATAAAGAGTTACCCGTTTCCAGTTAAGTGTTGAGATTCAGTTAACGAGATTGAGCTCAACGTGCAGTACCATTGCCAAAAAAAAGAGAAAAGTGAAAATCGAAACGAAATCCAGTTAGACGCATTCAGGTAGCGCTATCGTCCAAATTCACAAGTTCGAATCTAGGACCGTATAACTTGATGGATAGATTCATCGATACACCCAGTAGTCATACACAGAACACGATTGGTGGTTCAAGTAAATGATACCTACGAGTAGTTTCAACCATAGCCATGAAACTCGATACATTAAATAGATCAAAAGGTTAAGGAGACGGCCGTTACGTTTAAATAGAGTGGCGGTTTTCTATGTCCTGCTCAAGATGTCTGGATTGGCACGAAGTTGATATGAAGGTTTATCCTCATTTGAATGCCTACAGAAAGCGTGGCAGAGAAAAAAATATTACTAAATTTACTTTAGTAAAGATCTTAATTAGTTGACAGATTGAAATTTTGGCAATAGGGAGCCGTAGTGAGGATACACTTGGAGACTACTTTTGTGAGAAATCCAGTCTAGTCAACTCGTGTAACGTAAGCGGAAAGGAAATATTACAACAAGGAATTTACACTAAAATTTCAAGTGAGGCAAAAAAAAAAAAAAGAGCATTAGATTAAGGCACTTGGCTCATTATATTGCAAACGCACTGAAATGACTGACACTCTTAAACGTTAAAAAAAAAGTGACAATAATGCAGTTAACAAGGTTCTGCGTATCACGACCCAAGATGAGGTTTATAAGATACATACACAATATTATACTGGTAGTCAGTGTACTATTAAAAAAAAAAAAATTGGTTATTCTGAGCAATTGACTCTCACAGTAGAACAGACGGATGAATGCACTTATCAAAGGGTTTGCCTCTGGGAGTTTACGTCGCTTAGGAATGGTCGAGAATCGAGCTCAATATTTCTCTGGATTTTATATAGGTTTAAAATTGAGGCCGTTTAGTATTACCGAATGCATTTTTAAATAAATTTGCTATTTAGATAAGAAACATCACGAATGAAAATAGATATACAAATATTAGTTTAATTTTGTCCTCCGATGAGGCAGAAATGGATAGAATAAATATAATGCACACTTCATCGCCGTGAGACACATACCGGTAAAGATAGCGACGAAAACTACACTAGATATGTTTATTTACTGGAAAATACATAATTTAAAGAGAGAAAACACACTAATTACTACTTGGCGTACTTTTCGTTAAAGAAAGGAAAACTTTTAGCTTGTGATCATATGTTATGTACAAGAATATTATATTTTAAAAAGGCTTTCAACTGAATTGACGATGAGACTAATGAATCTCGATAAGAATCCTGACAAGCCTACGAGTATAAACGGAAAAGTTACATATTGAAGAAAGTCTAACGAAATATCAAGAACAATAGGTGTTGGACTTACTTAACGAATTAAGAAAATGTGTGGCATTAAGTCTGAATGAA
Organism: Boloria selene; assembly: GCA_905231865.2. Taxonomy (NCBI): domain Eukaryota; kingdom Metazoa; phylum Arthropoda; class Insecta; order Lepidoptera; family Nymphalidae; genus Boloria; species Boloria selene. The sequence continues at coordinate 14,263,092 of HG993135.1, forward strand.
ACGAGAAAAATCAATATAACTGAGATACATATTGGATTGCACGAAGTGGCAGTAGTTTACAAACCTTATAGACTACAGCGAGAGATATATGAATAGCTATACCAATTATAAAAATGAAATAATAAAATATGCTTCCCAATAGTCCCAGTTCAAAAGAACAAAGGTGAACGCCGATTATGTTCTGATTATCAGGGGTTGAACAAGAGAACATTAAAAGACGATTGTTAGCTAGTTTATCTCAGTGGTGAGGTTTATATTACCAGTCTAGATCCTAATCCGGTTATTATCAAATATGCAAGTCAGAAGAGCACTTAACAGCACTTGTGACGCCAGAAGAGCACTATGAATTTACGCTGATGTTTGTTATGCACCAGCTGTGTATATAATAAATGAACTCCTCGGAAAAGATAGGTATGATTTGGCAATTCGATAGATGGGTAGCCTTCTATCTCCTGCTTCTGCCACTGATAAAGAAACAGCCCGACCACTTGGTATATGAAGGAAGTATTACGACTGGGTAGTAAGAAGGCGAATGCTGTATCCTAAATTGCTACACCTATGAATTAGTTTTACCAATTGAGGTAGTTTGTATAGTTAGTACATTTTCTTGGAGATTTATCTTTGGATTGCTAGCATAGCAAAACTATTTACGAATCTTATGAAGACTTATTAGTCTTCAAATCCATCTTCGAAATTGGGATGACATTCATCGCAGCGCTGCATTATCCGAAGTACATTGCAGAAGCGCAATGTTACGCAAGTAAAACTATGTGTGGGTGATATTTTCATGCAGAGACCCGATGAGAAAACCCTATTAAAACCTGTTGCATACTACAGCAAAAAGACAACCAAGGAAGTTCTTTCAGTAAGGAAGTTTCGTACATATTTTGTTGTTGATGCGCAGTCTGCATTGCATTACATGTGTATGCTTTGGGCTGCCGAACGAATGCCTTCAAGTCACAAACTGTGATCATTCCGAAGATACACGTATAATGAGTTACAAATACCGAATAGTTACAAGCGGTGCAAATACTTACAGTTATCTTATTATAATAAATAAATATCATAAAGGATAAAAGAATAAATATATGAATAGATTGAAATGGGTTTTCTTTACTATAGCCACAGTGAATCAGGACATCGCGATAGGATTGATATAACTTTAGGTAAAGTTTTCTGTCCTAAAATGAGTATATTTGTACAAGAATACTATGTATCCGCATGCTTCAGTTGCACATACAACAAATCGTCTACAATGGAAAATATTTTTGCATCCAAACATAAAGCTAACACAGTTCCGTTTCTCACTTTACAATGGACCATGTAGAACAATTTCTTATAGATGAAAGTGGAAATATGTATATTTTGAGAATAATTGATGGACTTAGCGTATTTATATTCATTAAAACTCTTCGGAATCTTAAAGCAAGACAACTTAAACATTTTGAAAGATATACAATTAGAAGAGAGGATACTTAGAAAGAGGAATTAGTCTTACGTTGTCAATACTTAAAAATATATATGTAAAAGAAATTGAAACCAAACATGTTGTGAACGCTGTCGCAACCCCCTGAACAAATAGATAAATAGAGAGATATAACCGAACTTCTCGTATATTGGAATCACAAGCGGCATCCCAGTAATCCAATCAAAGTTTGGACGAAAAGGTTTGAGACAATCACCCAAACAAAGTGCAGTGGAGTTTTAATAACACTAACGGAGATTACTAAGTAGTACATCCAAAATAGTTTTCGATCGTAAGATCGTGAGTCTGGAAGAGGCACCTATCCTAAACATCACTCAAGATTGTTCAGAAAATTCCAAAACAACAACAGGACAGATTGTTGTTACGAACACTGAGAAAAGTCAGACTGCTTTGAAAGAATGAACATGTAATCAACAATAACATGGATAAAAAAAAAATATTTGCTCTCAATGATCGTTCTGATTACAAATCATTGTTGTTGAAATAAAATTATTAGTACTGACGGGGTTACAAAACCTAAATACAAAAGTTTATAACAAAAATATAAAATATAATACAAAAGTTCACTACGCGAATGCGTTCAAAAGATATCATTTACTTTATCATTCAAAAGTGATAATAGAAAGATAGATCAAAAACGAGAGACGATATTGATATCAAAAACTAAGGGTTCCCTGAATTTATATATATTTTAACGAAATCAAAAAAAAAAAAGGGACTTTAAACCCTTTATAATATCGTAAAGGGTCATGTTATGTTAGCGGAAAAAAAAAAGGTCCTCCCTATCGACTAGTGGTATCATAACCAACCGATGCCCTGATGATGCTGCCATGCGTATGGAATAACGCAGATGGGAATAATTATGTGTAAATGGTATATTATACTTAACTACACAGATACGATGCTTTATATGTCTATCATATATATATGTAATTATAAGTGAAATATGCCGCTGTATGCGGTGATTACTAGGAATAATTGTGTGAAATTTGCCCATAAATGGGGTGATCAGTTGTTTAAACTCTAGGTCATATGAAGTGAGACATTCTGCTGAATGCAGTGATCACTAATTATAAGTGAGACATTCTGCTATATGCAGTGATCACGAAAGATTTAAGTGAGACATTCTGCTATATGCAGTGACCACGAAAGATTTAAGTGAGACATTCTGCTGAATGCAGTGATCACGAAAGATTTAAGTGAGACATTCTGCTGAATGCAGTGATCCCGAAAGATTTAAGTGAGACATGCTGCTATATGCAGTGATCACGAAAGATTTAAGTAAGACATGCTGCTATATGCAGTGATCACGAAAGATTTAAGTGAGACATTCTGCTGAATGCAGTGATCACGAAAGATTTAAGTGAGACATTCTGCTGAATGCAGTGATCACGAAAGATTTAAGTGAGACATTCTGCTATATGCAGTGATCACGAAAGATTTAAGTGAGACATTCTGCTGAATGCAGTGATCACTAATTATAAGTGAGACATGCTCTCTGTGAGCTCTCAATGAGGTGTGCTGCTTAACCGATAATGATTATTAAAATCAATAAGTGAAATATGCCGCTGTATGCGGCGATCACTAGAAATAACTAAGTAAACTTTCCTATGTCTATATGGGGTGATAATCGTTTAAGTTATAAGAAGTGAGACATTCCGTCGAATAAATTGTTAAATACTGACAAGTGAATTATGCTGTCATACATTGCAACGACATCTTTTTAATATATCACTATATGTATCACTGAATATTACGGTATGGTTTAAACTATTACTTATTGTTTTGTTCTATAACTATATTTGTGTGTCGTTTACATTAAAATTGTACTCTGGTTATTTGAAACTACTACATACTTTAAATGTTATACTAAATCAGCTTCTAATTATTATTTGAGTTTTACAGGTGTCCCAGTAAAATTCCAGCTACGTCAATCATCTGAGAGTGCACAGTACATCAAAATCAAAATTCTATATCATGATTTAAATCTACTAATGAGAAAGCAGGAATTGTTATATAATTCTTATTGTTTATATTACTTCTCTTGTTGAGTTATATTATGTTATTCTGTTTTATTATGTTTGATTTATCTTACATTATTATGTTTCATTTTTTTTTGCTTTCTTTTCGGATGGCCGAGCCGGAATGGGGACATTCCGTTCACAGGACGGCCGTCTGTTAGCATACCCTTTATAATCTGTACATTTTTTAAATTTAAATATCAATGTTTAATATAATCTGTACTAATAAGAAAGAAATAATTTATGAATTAATAATTATTTATTAATTTTATTAATATGTGTAAGCATAGTCTTCACAGTTTTTTTACATTTCTTTAATAATATTATTTGAATTTACAGAGCAATAATAAAAGTTAACATCGATGCAACACAGCTAATAGAAACATTGACAGCTGTCACTTTTGATTACTATAAATATAGGAGAGGTGTCAATCAGAGAGCAGTACGTTAACGACCACGGTGATAGCATGAGCTATGCCTCGGTGTGATATTTCGATTATTGTGTATTATTTGTAAAAGTATAATCATTTATGTGTGTTAATAAACAAAAAGTGATAAGTGAGTCTTTTATTCTGAGTGGTATTCCAACATAGGGTTGTCCTCAAAAACTTAAAACGTACCTATATACCTCCCTAGTTAGGTAGTAATTACTACAAATACAAAGTCAGCAATAACGATAACCACTACAGTTTAACAGTTAAGTTAAGATCTACAATAATTTTACTAAAACTCGATCTATTATTTTATATATATTCGTAATTGATAAACAAATCCACATCAAAATAGAAATTGGCTCGTGACTAGTGACTAGACATTAGTATCTCAGATATTCGAAGCTTAGGTAATAATTTCAAACAATAGATACATTCACCGCGATTTATATTTGGTTTCGCTGTAAGAGAGCATTTAAACGATTTATGTTTAATAAATTTAATTTAATCACAGTGTTCAATCTAAAGTAGACGGTTTTATTCATTAAAAATACTGTTAATGCATATTTACCAGTTGTATTATAGTGTCCCATGACTTTACTCGCGTTTTTTATAAAGTTTTGAACTTACTAAGTAGTTATTTAACCAATTGCAAAAACGCAGGGGAGTTATATGTAATGCAAAAAATTGTATATAGATTTATAAATTATAACTTTTTAATAAATTTTGATGTTCTAGTTTTTTATTGTTAAAATAATAATATTATAATGATGTTAGAATTACTAACAATAGTTTGGTAAATTTTAGCTTTGTAAAGCCTTTTTTTGGCTGAATTTGATATATTAAATTACCTAATTTTATATTAAAACAGTTCTTACTATAATATGTATATATAATACATATTGCCACTTCTGTCGGTACACACGCCACACGGTTGATTCGATCAAACTTGACAGCTCAAAGTCGACGTGGGTCGGACAATGCCTATCATCGATTTTTATCCCCCAAGTTTGTTTAGAATAACTTGATTGTATGTCAGAAAATTAAGGCCATATTAAAGAAACATATCGGTTTTTTACAATCATTGTTATTGTTGTTATTATTAGATAAAGATATTGAATTGCGTTTCTAATTCAAACACAGTTAAAAAACACTCTACGATAACTTGTTATAGTACAAAAGTACGAGTTTACATAATATATATTTTTAAATAACTAGAGACGTATTTTTTATGAAATCCTATTCTTTTTCTATTATAAAAGTAATTAATCTGACCTAATATTAATTGCAAAAAATATTGTTTTCTTATAAGAAAAGCTGTTACGTTCCTATTACAAGCACACACTTCGATTGAACTGCTATGATACGAGTTAACAATTTATAAATAAAGAAGGTACTTATTCATAACATTAAAGCTCGTTCACAATAACTAAAAGATAAGCAACTGACAAAGAGCGGAAAAAGATACTAAGCCTATTTATATACAAATTTATAACAACATTCCCCCTACAATATTATAGTATTATACTTATATACACTTGTTAAAACTACATCAAAATTAGTTTACTAAATTATCGATATACAAGATTAAGTTATTTAAAAGCCATAACTTTTAGTCAAATATGACCAATAAGAAGTAATCGTAGTACGATAGAAGTTAAGTATTTATTTAACATACACTATATTTTCATAATTTCAATAATTCTACTTCAAACAAATACACTAAACAATACATGAAAACAATTCAAGTATAAGCAAATTATAAAGTGCATTAAAAGCTACATAACTAAAAAGAGCTGGAGCTACAAGACCGTATCTTCAAAGTAAATCTGCATCACTGCACTCAATCATACACAAGACATACTGAGCGCTCGACTATTTAATTGACGGGCCACTCCATCAAAACAACCTTGAAGATGTGCAAACTTAATCAAAACCTGTCCATCATTTGATAACGAACCTTATCACAAAGCGATAGGAATTACAGGGAGTGTATTCTGAAATACGCGAAGTAACTGACGGCGACAGTCTATTCAGACGAAATCATCAAAATGAACCTAAGCACATTGGAATAAGATACAGATGTGTTATTTTAAGATGTGCACTTGTCAACGCCAAATGTCATAAGTTGTGGAGGAAGCATCAAAGTAAAAACGCCTATGTCGGTACTGTGTGTTGATAAGAATCGTTCAGGAATAAAGGCGTTATCACAAAGTAGTGTTTTTACAGCAATTCTGCAATTTGCCATGAATTTATACTTTATATGCTGCATTGTTTTTAAGCATGGGAGATAGTATAGTGTCATGGCTGTTAATTTTATACAGTAGACAGTTAATAAAAAAACGATTGAATCTGCATTGATTTTGATAACTTTCATGGTTTATATTAAAGGTACCACTTGGCTGTTAAGTAACAAGTAATATTTTTTAATATAGATAAAGGTTACGAAAATTATTGTTTACTAAAATGCATTGAATAGTACGAAATTGCTAGATTTTTGTTAAATTCACCAATACAAAATTAAAAACTGCTAAAAAAGCTATGCTTGACTTGTAAAAATTAATATAACTTTTTTGAGATTTCCAGTACTAGGTTTTGTTTTCACCGTTTGCAAACAAACGAGTAGAGCTTTTTGAATAGTGTTAAATGTAGAGCTTTCCTTTATAATCCTACTCTAATTCAATAAACCAAAATTGCCCAATCGCAGGAATATCTACGAATATTATATTGATTTTAGTTAAAATTTAATAAAAAAAACTCAGCCATGTACGCCGCATAACCGGCAAACTCTACGACGAAAATAGTAAACGATGTTTGACAAATAGCTAACAGATGTCGCGACGAGTGGGAGGTCCCTGTGTTAGCACCTCGTTCGAACATTTCCCTACGCTTTTACATAATATATTGAACGGAAACTTTAAATTTGTAATTACACGACGAAAAATGTGACATATTGTAATTTTACAGGTGCTTTGCGAAATTCTCTTTGTCATAAATAATAATAATAATACTATTCACTTTTACTGGTCGGTGTATCGCGTCTGATAAGTAGATACGAGATGACTCATTCTTTACAATACGTATCACAAAGTACATATTAGTTTTCATTAAATATTTTTTGGTAAATTTTATTTAAAAAGTCATAATTATCGATTAAGAATTAAAATCTATAGTTTTTCTCCCATGACCATGATTATTGTTAAGCGTACGAAACGTCGGGAACCAAAAATCATAATAAATCCGCGACGAAATTCGAAAAGATAGTTGCGTTTATAATGTCAAATATTCGCGTAGATCTAAGAAAGTATTATGAGATCATACAAACAATACAATAAGTTTATATAGTCTTTAGATTTTTCTTCATAACATTTAGAATAGCCATTCACATTTCTCTATTTAAATTCTAAAATACTAACAAAAGTTAATTCGGTTTTCACTAGCAATAAGAGAAACTCACTTAGAAAATTATTTATTGTATTGATAGAAGGTATAGCTGTTGTTAGTAAGAACAGTTGACTTTTTCTAAAAGCCTTCAAGCGGCTTAGCAAAGTATGTGTGTGATGCTGTTATTATAAAGCTTCTTTATTCTAAACTTCCTTCACTAGTTGTAAGAATATTGATAAACAGACAAACACTTTGTAAGAATAATTTTAGATAACCTCTTTATTAATTATTGTTCAATATTTGTTTTGTTATTTATCTATAAAACCTACTACGGATTATACAAAATAAACAACTACCTGTAACTTTCCACTCTTATCAGCTCGTACTTCAAATATCATAAAATTTTCCTTTAACAGAACTCAATTTGTTTGAAAACCCAAGTTTCACGCTTATAATAAATTACAATTCTATAATATTTGCGAACAAAATACAAAAGATGGACGAAAACTGAAATTAATCCAGATACATCATACCAAATCAAATCTGACCGACAGTCATAAATTTGAGTTCGCAAAATCGATATATCAATCAATAAATCGCAAAGATTGAGATATTTTACTCGAGAGACTTGACGGGAGGGTGGAAGGGGGTGGTAGAGGGTAGTAGGCGAGGGTGTTTACTTGACGGATATATTCCGCAGACAGCCGTCAATCACCCACAATATGATGAGTATTAATATTTCATGTAGACACCGTTTGAAACGTCTTGATCATTGCAAATAGACTTGGCAATGATAGTTGTGACGTATGGCAGTCTTGAGCGTTGAGACGTGAGAAATTATGCTTCAAAACTAATCGACTGGGAATAATTTTAAAGTGGCAATGATAAATTTTGTATTGTACACTTGTTTTTGTCGTCTATTATTGTTGTTTTAATGTCATCGCCAGAAACATAACATGAGAATGTCAGTATGAACAAACATAAAATTATAAAAAGTATAAATTATTATTAATAAGAATAAAAAAAGTTTTTTCTTTAATCAACTTAACTCTATATGCCTATAAATAAAAAAAAACTTATATAAAAATTATAAGTATCAAGACGCTTACGTCGCACAATCATACGTCAATAAGGAATCAATCAAGTCCGAATAGGGGGAGAAGGGAAAGCCCTTGACCTCCTTGTTTACCTTTCAGCCGAGACAACTGATTGATGGCTTCCAAAATATCATATGGTCTATTTCTAAAATAAATGGGCATGTATATAATATGTTTTATTGTTTGTATTAGTTTATTTCGAAAAATAAATGTATTTAAAATCTTTAAAATTTAACGTTCTTAATTACTATTATTGATAAAAAATGTTACTGTATTCTTTAAAAATTAAACAAATATGAGGACAGGAACTGTTGTAATAATGGAGCCTCTAAGGTTTACTCAGTTAGATGAATCTAAAGCTACTAGTCCGGGAGGTAGTGTCAAATTTTTACGGTGATATTGGCATGGACTCTATGAACTTATTTTGATAGTTAGTACTTGTATGAGAACAAAAATAATTGTCAGCTGGCGCGACTCCGGGGCTTTTGGGCTAGAGAAAATATTAACGTAGATGAAAAAAAAAAATATTCTTGGACTATTTTCGCAATGATGAAAAAGTATAAATAATTTAGTTTATGAATTGTAGATCTTAAAAAAAAGTGTCAGCTGTATCATGTACGTGACTAAATATGTTAGCTGATCATGTGAACATGTCAAAAAATCAGAAAAACTTGTAGCATTTTGGCAAAGCTGAAAATTGTATATATTAAAGATTACAATTCAATAATCATAATAATTTATGTCAGCTGGAATTTTAACGAGGCACAACCTGTTAGCTTGACTTTCAAAGTTTGGTTATGAAGTATAATATCAGATCAGCTAACATATTTTGTCACGTACACGATACAGCTGACACTTTTTTTTAAGATCTACAATTCATTAACTAATTATTTATACTTTTTCATCTTTGCCAAAATAGTCCAAAAAAATTTTTTTACTATCAAGTTTCCTGGCATTTTCTCATCTTATGCCCCGGTTTTGGGCCAACTGACACCTCATTTATTAATAAGCGTTGGAACAACTGACTATACAAAAACAAAAGTCATGCCAAAATGATCTGATATTTTTCTGATTTTTTCACGTTGTTGATTTGACGTCACATATTATCATAGAAGATATTATAATTAATGTCTTTACTTACCTCCGTTAAAACTACTCAAAACAGGTGGAATAATATTATTTATTTAAAACCCATAAAAGTTAATATTAATAAAATAAAAAGTAATTAATTCGAAATATTTAATATGCAATAAAAAATATTCACAAATCACTCCATGATATTTCGTTGAAAAGGTTGCGTTGACCTTCGTCGGTTTAACTGAGTAACACCTGTCTCATTTGTGAGTCGCTTTCGTTAATATTCTAACTTTACTATAACCGTTGTAGTTATTTTTTATATTAAGAAATGTGCAAATTGCATTCTGTAGAACATTTCGTGTCAGTTATGGATAAAAGATGCGTTGCTAATTCGTCTTTCTTATATTAATTCGATTATTTAGTACATTCATAAATAATTATAAATATACTAGGACATTAAAACATAGCACTAGTCTAGTCTACTTTCATAGTGAGCTACGAAAGTTAGCTATAATAAAATATAACAATGGATATAACTAGACAAAAAAGTTATCCAGAAAAGAATCGGGTTAAAAAATAACTATAAAAATACGAGCTCGCTAGCGAGTATCGGAAATCTCCCAACTCGTAGGAGCTACAGTAATAAGATTAAACCCACACAAAACGTCAAACTGCGGAACTTGATGTCTGGTGATTGTTGCACTTTATACTAACTTGAAGTTTCCTAAAGTTAATTATAACTTAACTATTTAAATTTTATCACTCAAAATTTAAATTAACATTGTTTTTTCCTTTCCTATTTTAACTATTTTTCGTCTCTACATTTCTTCTTAAACATGTTATACTTAGGATTTAAAAACAAAATAGCTATCCAATATTTTTAAATGTCATTTAAAAACAAGTTTTAAAAAATCTGTGAGGATATTATCCAAGACCTAGAACCCCTCAATGGTGGCGAATACCTTATTTTAACATATAAATATACTTAGGAATCATTTAAACATTTGGGTGTTCAAAGAATAACAGAAATCCGTTAGCCTCCTAAAATGAATCATCACAAAAATCTTACACGTAAACAACATACTAGAAACGTCAACAGTTTTTCCCCAATTAAAACTTACACAAACACTAAATAATGAATAAGTACCATTTGTCGTGAAGCGGACCAAAACGATCCGCAATTAAAAGTACATGCTATATGTCAATTAATGCTAAAATATGTCAATCAGCGTGACAGACGGACCGACGGCCGGATTTTATATTATTAATCAATCAACCCACAATCCATTATTAATTGATAATTCGATTTGCGTACTGTTCACACGTTTACCTTGCATGCTTTGTTGTTTGCGTTCCAATGTTGGCTTACCTGGAAATAAAATTAAGTTTTTAATGTCAGTGATGTTTAATTTATAGAAAGTTACATAATATTATAAACTAAAGTGAAAGGTCACTCACTTACTCACTCATAACTAAATATCGAAAACCGCTTGACACATTAAGATGAAATTTGGTGGTGAGGTAGTTTATAGTTAATAGACATTCGCTAAGAACGGATTTTGCAACAGGGCCGGATTAAGGAGTTCTAAATGCACAATTTTTTATGAAAGTACTTTATTTTTTTGCTATAATAAACTAAATTTGGCAGGGAACACCTAGGTACGAACCCAAGCGAAGCGAGAGCGAGTCGCTAGTATGGTATAATAATAAATGAGAAATTCTTATAAATACGTAACTATATATAAAATTATTTCCCTAGGTCGGAAACGGCTCTTATGATTTGGATCAAACTTTGTATTTAGAAAACGTTTTGCTTTTTAAATTTACCTATATTATGTAGTTGTCATTTCTAAAAAATGTAAAAATCATAACTGATTAATTTTAATTATTAATTAATTAAATACTTATTAGATCCTATTTCTACCTGCTCTTATGTTGTCAATAGCGCAATGTCAGAGCTCTACCGTCTTTTTTATGTTATTTGCATTGTTACCAGTGGATGATAATATGCTGAATGAGCGCTTACGCTGAGGGAAGCTTGGTATTAATTATTTATATTAGTAGTGATTTTTTTAAGAAAATAATAAACTAAAAACTAAAATATAATCATTTTGATACAATATCTTAATGGTGCTAAGTTTAATTCGCTTACTACATAATATTATTTACGTTGAAAAATAGCCTGATTATTATTTTAAATTATAAGCCTAATTATGATAACACACTATAACGTTAAATCTAAAATCTACAGATAAAATTCTTAACAAAAATTCCGATTCAGTATCATCCCAGCCCAGATTTTATGAAAACCCCCTGTTCCATACTCGAATTACTACACTTCGTTACGTCTAAAATAGCCTATCTTCCTTCTCGGTCGTACTTACTAAAAACTGCATAATACAATGCTAGAGAAATAAAATTTTATTCGCACACGTGCGCCAGTATAGCCTGCATAATGTACTTACGCTAAAAAGATAAGTACATATTTATACTGTCCGACTGCGATATTTCGATTACGATTTAATGTTGGGGACTTCAAATTTGAAATTTCCTGCAATTTCCTGACAATGTAAAATAGACCTTATAAGAAAAGGAAAGAGTTGATTTTTAACTGTCTAATATGATGTAGAAGCCGCAAGGGAGTCGCATCAATGCCGCGTCGAAGTCGTTTCGTTGCTGTAACTGGGACTATCGCCGGCGGATTGCAGTGCCATATATTTTTTTCTCGAATAAACCTCAGTACTGTACTTTAACGTCATTACACTTTAAAAACGAACATAGAAGTTCGACACTTGCTACATTATGTCTTTCTTTCTACACATACAATGTATACTAGCATGCCCGACCTCATGTTTCTGTAGCACACTAATAATTTTGTTATTTAGCTTAGGTATTTATTATAAGAACTTGTATCTTAGATTAGCCGAACTACAGGTTCTCTCTCCGAAATCCTTTTTAAGATGCGATAGTTTAATTTTTCCATTGAAAAAAATATTACCGGAATAAAAACTATCTTTTAAATTGTTACAACCGGTACAAAAAAGTTAGTCAGTAATTTTACACCCCAACTTCTCTCAATATAATTATAACAATTCTTTTTTCTAGCAAAAATAATTCTTAATGTCCGTAGGATATGAAATGGTTAAATATACTAACCGTTTTACTCTACGAGATACATTCACAATTTACGAATCAGGTCTAGTCATGATGAGTCATCTCGATTTTCTTACGACACTGTTACTCTAAAAGCTCGATGAAGTCATAAGTAGTTGTATTAGGGATTTCCTAGCGGTTTTCGGTGCAGCTCGAACCATTGACATCATTTTCGACTAAAACAGTGTACATTAATCAATGGCATCGAGCAAGAATGTGAAGTTTCTTTAGCATTGGAAAAGTGAGTCAAAATCACTTAAATGGTCATTCGACAGTTATTTACAACTACTTGTTTACATTTCCACACACCCACAACTTTGCTTATAAGGCTAAGAGATTGGATATGTCAAATGCTTGGGTGATTTTAAATATTGACTCAAGTACTATATTATGGGTGAATTATGATAATTGAGATCAGAAACATAAGATTCAGTTTCTTTTTTTACCGATTATCTTTTTTTAGTAGCTGCAGTATTATCCATAAAAGATAATTATGGTAAAAATTGGACTATGTAATAATTAGTTATAATTAGTTTTGGAAAACTTTATTTATAACATTAATATTACTTTCATTATAATTGCTAATATGTTTCTACAAAGTATTGATACCAGTAAAATAAAATTTTATACAGTGTGACGTGCCATAAGATTAATTAATATATTTTTTAATTATACTCGTACATTTCGATAGTTTGTAATATTTTTATTAATATATTTGATTATAAAGACATTTAATTTTAGTTAGAATTTAATATAGAATTACAAACTACAGTTAAGTTTAACTAATTCACAAAACTTAGAAAATCAATTCATTTTGTACGTCTTGAACGTATTCCGCTCTTTTACTTTGGTTTTAATTCAACCTGGCCGAAGTTAAAGTTTCTAGATAGTACAGTATTTGAAGCTGCAAACTTTTTGCTAATACCACAATAAACTATGTGGAATATGACTCGATGGACCGCTTAAGCGACTTCGCCTGTCCCCCGCGCATTTAATGAACTTCCTTGGATCTAAAGTTTGTGTGATAGGTTTATTTAATGCTTTGCTCTAGAGGCTCTTTGAATTTTAAATCTAACAATGCTTGAAAAATTAATTTGGAATGTAGTATATCTATACTAATATTATAAAGCTGAAGAGTTTGTTTGTTTTTTTGTTAGTTTGAACGCGCTAATCTCAGTAACGACCGGTCCGAATTGAAAAATTCTTTTAATGTTGGATAGTCCGTTTATCGAGGAAGGCTATAGGCTATAAAACATCACGCTACGACCAATAGGAGTGGAGCATCAATGAAAAATGTTGCAAAAACGGGATGTATCCCAGCCTTTAGTAAGCGCGCGAAGCCGCGGATTAGGCTAGCCTGGAATATATAGTAAATATAGTCTTCAATTTATTGGATGGAAAATATGGATCTTTTTGCCAATTCAAAAAAAACTCTGTTAGTGTATTATACTAAGATTGTGCAGGTTTTATTAAGTGAATCAAAATATTGTATTCTTTCAAGAGAAAATATAAGAAGAGCTAACGTTAAAATATAAGTTCTATAAAGTCAGAAATGTAGAGCTTATTCTAAGCTTATTAGCTGAAGCATTATAACGAATAAAGTTTGTGTAATGCATCATTCAAATTAGACCAAGCAATTTGACACAATTTTTATCTATTTTCACATATTCAACGAAAAATAAGAATTAGTCAATAATAGTTACAATTTATCACTTCTCAAGCGTATCTTTTTCTTAATGTCGCACGTCCCTATAAAATTATGAAACGACTGGCGAGGCAGGCTCGTAAAGTTGTCACGATATGACGAATACGTCGTGTGTTTGGTTTGGCACCTCTATACCACTCCCACGCAAAAGCCACTGATCAGTCTACTTCATGTGTTGATCAACTATATTTTTTTACTTTTTGTAAATTGTTGTTTAAAGTGATTAAACTGATTGATTTATGATGCTGTGACGTTTGAGATGTAACTAGGTGTATGTATGGGCTATTTTTGACTAATTTCAAAAGAAGGTGGTACTCAATTCGTTTTAATTAATTGTTTTTGCGTACGTACCTGATATCTACCTTTATTTATTTAAAAAACTTATAACACAAGAGGTTATATACGAGATAAATACATATTTTTTGAGATGTATGTAATTATATGTATTAAAGTTTGGTTGTGTACAAATTCTCCTATTATTAGTAGATACTAATATTTTAAGCTTAATTATTTTCTTTCTTCCAACATGCCACGTTATTAAATATATACGAATATTATAAATGCAAAAGTGGCTTTGACACTCTCTCTCCCTTTGGGCTTAAATTGCTGAGCAGATTTTGACAAAAAAAGCAAGGTCTTAAATAGCATCTTAGAAACAGCCATAGGCTACCTTTATAGTCTAGTAATTAAAAAAAAATAATTTCTTCAACTATAAACTCCAGTCATCGAAAAAGTTTATAACATAAAGCCGCCCACCTTTTATGCAAAGCTTAGGTCACCGAACTACAATATTTAATTAGTTTCGATCTATCAACAAACAGAAACGCGGTTTTCATAACAATTTGAATGTAAATGGCGTATATCATAATATTGCCGTGTGAATTATAGTTACGTATACGGATCTAACCATCGTGTTTTATAGCTGGTATATGCATAGTTTAGTTGTTTTTAGTGATTTATGGGATTAATAACATAAAATTATTTTTATGTATAATAAAATATCTATTTATATGTTTGTTCGTACGCTATCTATCTTCTGCTTATATTATAATAAATTGCTGCTATACGATAAACTCTTAACATAGTAATGTCTAGACTCTACATCTAAGAGTGAAACCTATTTTTATTTTTCTTTATTTATTTAATCTTTTAAGAACATAATGTTCACATAATACTTTCTTAGGTTTACGTGAGTATTTGACATTATAAATGAAACTATCTTTTCGGATTTATTATGATTTTTGATTGCAAATAAAATTAAAGCATTCGAAACGTCGCGAACCAAAAAATCATAATAAATTCGAGACAAAATCCGAAAAGATAGTTTCATTTATAACATAACTAGCGACTCGCCCTCGCTTCGCTCGGGCTCTTCCATAGATTCAGCACAGGCAAAGCCGCGGGATCCGCTAGTTATGCATATAAACCTTCCTCTTGAATCACTATATCTATTATAAAAAACCGCATCACAATCCGTTGCGTAGATTTAAAGATTTAAGCATACATAGGGATATAGGGACATAAAAATTGACTTTGTTTTATACTATGTAGTGATGTTCAATTAAAAAACTAAACTTTTTTATATTTAATTTAGTTATATACAAAGTATTTGGATAGTGCGTCATTATGTACAATGTCATCGTTTCGTTTGAGACATATGTCTATCCGCGGTCTAATTCTAGAAGCCGTACGTCGCTAAGTCCGTTTCTCACAGTTTATTGCCCATTACTCTTTGATTAAAAGTGCTTATAAATCGTTGATATATAAAAATACACGCGGTCGTCGACGGGGCTTATTGTACCTCCCGCCCACTGTACGTCGTGGTATTAAAAATACGTGTTATATTTCAAATTTTATGACAGAATCGCGTTTATATTGTTGTTATGGACACCTACGATTAATTGATAGTTTTTTAAAATCTCTACATTTTGTGTTTTTGATAAGAAGAAATCTTTTATTCATGTTTCCTCACAATACGATATACAGGCAGAATGTATTACGTCTCTTACAAGAATTCTAAGCCATTGCAAAAAACAAAATTTTTTTGGAGATTTGATATAATAAGATGAATTGATAAGTAGTTGATAAATTAATACAAAATATCTACGAGAAAAACATCTCAAAAAAGTTGTTATTAAATAGTAATATAATCGAGGCCGGTCATACCAAATGCAACTACATACATATTTATTTTAAAGTAGGTATCCCGTCCTAAAGATAGCCTGAGCTAAACATAACAAAATTCAATGTGACAAGGCAACTAAAAGCTTACATAAAACTAGAGCTTTTTGCTACATACTATAAACTATACATTACATTGTACCAGTTATAGCATAAATAGAAAACAGACAAACAAAACCACAGACTAGTACTAAAGAAAATCATCAAAATCCTAAATTTAGATCAACAATGTACCATCTTGTAATCGGCCGAGAGATGAATGGGCCGATGAATGAAGAAACCCAGGTTGGTACACTCGCTGATGTACTCGCAAATGAAGTGCAGTGAAAATTTGCAGCGAACTTACACAAATACGCGTTTCGGGAGTCCATCAGTAAACGTATGTGTAAAAGTAAACATGTCTTCATGTGTTTGTGTGGACTAGATTGTATTTAACCGACACAAACAAGGAGTATTTAATTTGTGATTAGTCGCGAGTTCAAAAAGGGTACAATATGCAAATAATAAATAACAAATATGTTGGGACATTAGAACACAGCACTATCTAGCTCCATTGTAAGCTATGATGCTTGTGTAATAGATATTAATCAAATCAAATCAAAACATTCTTTATGCAAATAGACTTTTACAAGCTCTTTTGAATCGTCATTTTTACATTATCAAAATTAAAAGTCAGTCTGTAAGTCTGTGAGTAAACTACCACCGGCTCGGAAAGCTGTTCTGCTGAGAAGAACAAGCGAGAAACTCAACAGTTGCTCTTTTCAAAAAAATATTTGGTTACAATATTGTATTACAAATTATCTATTTATCCTACGTGAGACACAACCAGTCACTAATCCCACACATTAACATCTACTAGGTATTCCGCTATAGTGTAATAAGCCTTATTCAACAATGTATTTTTAATTTTTGATTTAAATCGTTCGATACACTATACATGTATAACTTTAAATACTGTATATTGTAATTATAAACACCTAGTACTGGAGCACAAATATTAGTACTCATCACATAAATGAATGCCCCAAGGGGGACTCAATCTCGGCCGCTAGCAAAGTAAGTAGGGTCACTACAAACCTTAACGTGTCGTCAAAAGAAACAACTAAATAGGGGATGTATTCAGGCATAAAAAAATTCCACCCCCAAAGACAAAATAATAATAATTATTATTAAAGAGTTTACGTACCCTTTACCTATACAGTTATTCTTAAAGTATATAGATGTTAATTAGATTTGTTTTGATTTAATTTAGATTATCCTCGCAATTTGTTACAAAGTGATGTAAAAATCCCACTAGAAGTATGTAAAGTCAATTTTGAAAGCCCTTATGTAAGCCCTTAAGGTCTAGAAAATAACAAAACTACTAAATTATATAAAACATTCGTCGAAATTTCAAAGTCCAATCATTTTATTCATTAACAAGGTTAGATCTGCCAACACAATCGAACCATACGAGGTAGTCTTCATAAATTAAGACCGTCCAATACTCCAGCCCTGGCGGTGCGCCAGTCACCCCTGACATTAGCAGCTGTTAAAAATGACAGCTTTAAGAGGCACCCCTTGAATCGACATACTTTAAAGATTCCTACAAATAGCGTATGAGGTAATTTTGGTGCATGCTCTACATGAATTTTACAGATATAGCTTCACTTTTGAATTAAGTGATATACATAAAAATATATTGTAATATTGCATGTATAAGTTAAAATTTTAGGTACGTGTATTACAAGAGGTAGGTATTTAATCAATTTTTATAAACTTATTACTTACATACGAAGTTTGTCGTGGAAATTTGGATGAGGCATATCCAAATGAAAGAAAAAACTATATTAAAAAATAATTTAACAAGTCCACTTCACTTTACTAGACTATATTAAACAAGTGACTTACCCTCCCTTTCCTCGTCCCTAAAGCTACACACTAACCTTACCTACTCTAAGTAAGGTTACCGCTGACCTAGAGCCATAGAATAAATAAAAAAAATCAAGGCTCGTACCTTATCGTGGAACTAGATAGTGCTGTGTCTAAATGTCCCAACATATTTAAAAAAAAAAATATGAACTCCAGTTTCTATATAATAACCTAATTTTCATCTAACAAGAGCCTACATTCTATGTAATTTATTCAATGTTAGTTAATATCCTAATAGACATATAATAATAGAATTCAGAACACAACAAAATCCCTTGCTTCATAGTTTTGAAGAGATGTTAATAATCTGTAGGAACGAACTAGCGGCTAGACACGAAGCAGGAGTAAACATTTCAAACGCATGTCCATAGCAAATATATCGGAGATCGCGGACATGTTTGCCGGACCCTTTTGCCATTATTTGCCTAATCGTATAGCTACTTTCAAGAAATATCTTAAAACTTTTTTTTCTATGTTTTTTTACATATATTTTACATAATATATTTTTAAAATATTATACTTAGTATTTATTTACAACCATCGATTCGATCACAACCGGAATAGATACTTTTCTTAGATTTATGCGAATTTGTGACATTTTAAATATGGGTCTATTTTTGAATTTTTGCGATTTTTGTTTGTTTTAAAACACTGTTAAAATACCAAGATTTTTAATAGTGTTTTTGTATGTTTTAGTTTCATAGATTTATATGAGATAAAGGTAAAAAAATCAGGTTAGTAGCATATATGAGTAGTACCTATAACATACGTACATTAATTATCAATCATGTAGTTTTGGATCTCCGCCACTGTATTAATTCCTAAAAGTTTGTAATATTTATGAGAAGAACCACATTTATCATAAATAATATTAACAAACAAAAAAACCATAAACCAAACTCAATATAGAATAAATAACGGAACGTAAACAAGGAAACGTATAGCTATAAAAAATACTTTGTCGCGCCGTAAACTTAAATATTTAACTACAACAAATATGAGGTCAGATCACATTTAGTTTTTACGACGTGAAAAACGTGACGATTCAGAACATCACCCCGTGTGTTCGACATTCCTGCGTTAAGAGGATTTCGATTGGTCGTAAAAAGATACGGTAAATGAAGGAGATGGACTATCCTTATTTACTATTGTATTTTATACTAATTACTGTTATTTGGCGCAGTTTGTAGTGACCCTACTTTCTTGCGCCAGCGGTCGCGGGTTCGAGTCTCGCTGGGAGCATTCATTTGTTAAACTCGGATGTTTGTACTCCAGTCTTGGGTGTTTATATTTATAATATATGTATGTATTTAAACTTATATATGTAGTATATCAACTATCTGGTATCCGTAACATAAGCTTCCTTCGTAGCTTACCACGGAACTAGATGGCGCTGTGTGTAATAATGTCCCAACATACATACATGAATATGGGTTAATGTTAGTAATAGTATGTATGTATATTTATAATTATATATGGTAAGTGTAAGTTATTATATATAATACTAGCGACTCGCCCTCGCTTCGCTCGGGCTCTTCCGTAGGTTTAGCACAGGAAAAGCCGCGGGATCCGCTAGTTATTCATATAAACCTTCCTCTTGAATTACTCTATCTATTAAAAAAACCGCATCATAATCCGTTGCGTAGTTTTAAAGATTTAAGCATACATAGGGATATAGGGACAGAGAAAGCGACTTTGTTTTATACTATGTAGTGATTTAAATAAGTGCTTGAGTATATGTTAATTATATAATACATATATGTACATCAATATAACTACACGATTTTAGTCTGCTTTAGAACACTAATTTATGCTACATAGGTTGTTTGGAAAAAATCTTTTCTAGACAGAAGACCACCTTTTCTAACAAAAAATGTAATTCGATTACAGTATTTATTTTGAAGTGCAATAAAGAAAAATTTTAAACATCAGCAATAAACTTCGGTCTTGTTAAAATAATAAATTTTAATACGTATAATTTAATTTTGGAAATTGTATAATAAAAGTAAAAGTCTAATAACACAAGTAAGTTTGATTAAATTTCAACAATTAAAAACCATCTATAACTTATATTCAATAAAGTAATCCAACATATTTTGTATCTTATGACATTTAAACTCTATCTTTAATATTATTATAACAAAACACATTGTAAAACAACTTAGTCAAAACAGATACAATTTGTAAAAAGAATCAAACCTGCTACTAGATCATTAAGTCGACAAAGTGGGTGCCACACACAGGTCTGTACATGAAAAGTCAATTAGTTGCAGGTAGTCCGCGCCATCTTTTAATTGCGGTTGACAGGTGCGCAAGCGCAACTTAGTTCGGTTATTCATGAATGAATACTGATTAATTTAGAGGTTTTTTCTTTGAATAGGGTGGTATATAACCTTAATGGTAAGGTTTTGGTTATTCTATGCGTATATATTAAACTATTCTTTATTTAACTATAAAAACACATACAGTAAGTTAAAAACAATTTGTAATTGCAATTACATAATAATGTGTTTTTTCATGAATGAGTTTTACTAGAATATTTTAAATGCTTTACTGAAATAAAAATGCTTTATCAGGAAACCCGGTGAGCTTAAAATTATAATGTACGAGTACATACATCATAATAAAAAGACATTTTAAACGCATATACCATATAACTCAATAGGATTTTGGAGATACACAGTATAAGTCTCAAAAAACGTGAAATAATAATATCAGAATTTCTGCAAAAGTTGAACTATACAGACACAGAAAGCTTGCTTGTTATATCAAAATAATGTTTATTTAGCTTATATACATAATATAGGTTAAGTCTAGTTATGTAAGTAGCCTACTTGTAGTTAATGTTAAATCTATGAAAACTGTAATACCTATATCAAAACTACTTTTTTATAAATATTTAAACAGTAAGAAATGCATGTTTAAAACCAAAACCTGAAACACACGATGTTAACCTAGTTTAGGCATGTTCCAAACACATTCTATTGTAATTTAAGCTCTTTCACTATATTTTATGGATTTTTTTTATAGAAGTATATAAATAAAAGTTATTATTATTAAAAAAATAATAATATATGTTTAAGCGTGCGTTGCGCACGCGTTCAAACAGGACAGTCCCTTAAATGTGCTACCTCCGTACACCCTAGAGGGGAGACTCTAAAGAAGACGTATCTCGGCACCACAATCCATTGTCCATTGTTTTTGCTCGATGTTATTTATGACGGACGACATTAATTCCCTCTCCCTCCCACCCGAGGCGAGCCTCACCCCTCCCTTTCTTTGAAGCCTTCCGTCCGGTAATACTGGGCCAATAAATTACGCTTCAAAAGATTATTTATTAGATTATTCATAGCAAGGTATTCTTGTGCCGTATTGGTTTGAAGGACATTTAGTGCTTCGTTTCGGTTTTTGGACTTTTTCTATTTGTGATTGATTTGTGGCGAATGGAACAATAGGACACGTCGGTTCGGATCGCAGCACAGTGTTTGATTCATTGGGACATGTTTACTAACAACGGACTAGTTATGCGCTTGTGAAACTTTTTGTTACTTTTATTTTCGCTTTGTATTTCATTCGTGGGTGCGTAAAAATTGTACAATATTATATGTAGGGTAAGACGTAGTAAAATATATCGTTCCTACAGAAATTTCTATATACTGGTAACTGGCTGATAAAGATTTTTGATTCAATCCAGTAATTCACCAGATCTCGTAAGAGCGTCGTTATAATGCAACATAAACCCCAATCTTATTTTGATAAGCAATAAGATAGTAACGTAAATGAAAAAATGTAACAAAGAACTTTGAATTTATAACCACACTTTAATCTAAAAAGAACTACTTTGCCTATAAATCTCGTGAAATCTCCGGCATAATGCCTATCTTAGTCGTCGAAAGGCTCGAATAAAGATATCTATTATTATGCGGCCATTAATTAACCTACACGAAAGTTTTAATTAAAAAAAGGACTGTACAAGAAAGGAGCGACACAGACGCGCCGACGAATTCGAAGTCCCCCGCGTCTCAACCGTCATAAATAATTGGGACAAAACCCTCCCGCGTCACCTCCTCCGGCCCTGGATAAGTGTCTAAAATTTTCACAATCCGGCAATAAAAAGATAATTTATTAGAATAGCTCTTATTGTTTTCGTTATTTATGTATATGGAGTAATGTAATCTAGCTGGTGGGGCCTAAATAAATAATTTAACTTTAATGTCTCCTTGCCTAATCTCCTGAACGGTCCGCACAGTCCGCGTTTCGTGCGACGTAATGGCCACCCGAGGTATTTTTAGGTGTAAATAAATATGATTTGTTGTGGCGTTCGTGACAGAATTTAATTTTGCTGCAAATATCTGGATATTTTAATTCATCGAATTCGCTATAAGAACGATAATGGAGCCTTTTTAATGGAGTTACACGGGCTCGTTACTCACCTGCCCCGGGGCGGAGATCAATGAGATGCGCCCGATCGTACAGTTCAAACGTATTAAATAATTGCTAAATATAT
This sequence comes from Boloria selene, assembly GCA_905231865.2. Lineage (NCBI taxonomy): Eukaryota > Metazoa > Arthropoda > Insecta > Lepidoptera > Nymphalidae > Boloria > Boloria selene. Next base: position 14,286,045 of record HG993135.1, read on the forward strand.
CTATTGTGTTGTAAGATATATTTTTTGACTGATCAAAAGAACGTTATTATTTTCTTTCAGCCCCTAAAGGTGTTTAGTAATTACGTGCATGATAAAATTTCGTACGATTCTTCAAATGAATAAAATCCACGTTGCTAATATTCATAATACTTTCACTAGATTTAAAAATTTTTTCTTCCAACATGAAATAGAAATCAAAAGACAAGTGAAAATCTAACAAAAGAAAACGCAGCCCTAGAAAAATGCACCAATGCAGTCTAGTTGGGCATTTCTGGAAATTAGTGGGAGTAGGGGTAGGGGGTGTCCCGCATGATTTACGCCTGGCCCGTATTATGTTTTGACTTTAATAAACAGGGCGTTTGTCACGCCGTGGACGTTTACTTGTACGTACGGCGACACTGCTACGATAGTATGTAATTAAAATTTATGTTAGTGTGAAAAACGCAAATATGGACATAAATTACGGTTGAACTAGACGGTGGATAGACGTTAAAGCTTACTTGTTCTCATCTATATATAAGTTAGGGGATGAATTTTTAGGGAATATTTTCAAATAACCAAAAGACAATACAAGATCACTTTCGTATGGTAGAGCATCAATAAATGATTTAGTTGAAAACATTTAAATTTCACTGATACTGAGATATTAAATTAAAATTCCCTTCAAAGGACTTATTTTTTTAAAAGGACTTAATTTTTTTTACTCAGAAGTTTAATTTTCTAATTCTTATGAGAACAAAAAATAAATTTAACTATACAGTGCTAGTGCACTTTACATTCTAAGACATTAGATTCCATTAAAATTCTAAAATTAAACAAAATGCTTATAAATTAATTAATAAACGCAATCAGCCTTCAGAAAGCATACGTAATAGTTCCTCAATTCGCCCAGTGTACACCGCAGCCCCCGTGTAGTTTCACCCCGCCTTTTAATTATAATACTTTATGGGCCAATAAATCACCGCCCCTGAAGGATATCAGTTCAATTCTCGCTCGTAATAATTTATAAAGAAATTATTCCTTTTGCGCGCACCTTAAGAATTGCTCTGACGTGATCTTTGATTGTGTAATAATCGTTTTAAACTTTGATCTTGCTGCCTTTTTTGACTGATTTCAAAAAGGAGGAGCCGGTATTCAATAAAATAAAGAAAAATCGAAAATAATATTTTTTTTTGATAATAACACTAAAACAATATTCAATCCTAGTCAATAACCATTTAATAAATCAAAAATTAGTTGACAAAGTCTGTTTATACCTATATGAAATAGCGACTCACACTCGCTCCGTTTGGGTCCCTACTTACTAGAAATTAAACAGACATATAAAAAAATTAAAATATTAAAAACTATAGAGGCTGACTCTATTTCAATTATAATTAATATTTAAATAAGATTTTCCAAAAAATATTTTAATGTAACAACGTAGGTAAAAAGAAAATTAGCTTTTTATTGTTAACTCACTCAACTTCCATAGTCACTCTAAATAGAGGAAGAAATGGTTTATGGCATTGTCAGCCATCACCCAATGACTAAAAATGAATGTTAAAAATTTTCTATACAATGTGCATATGTAGGTACCTACATAATTTTTTTAACGAAATCTATATTCTAAGCTACTTAATTGAGATAGTAAGTTAATATAAATAGTTTAATACAAATATTTTCATATTTAAACATGTTTGATAATGTAAGCAGAAGTAAAAAATCAGTTGTCACTGTAGAAGCTCGCCGTCACTTAACGCTGCCCTCTCACTGCGCATAATCAATCAACCCACTGACGAGGTCGAACCTAAGACGGATTTGCAATAAAATTTCACTGGAAAGTTAAGAAAAACTTCTAAAAGCTACAAATTTAATGTAAATAAATATGAAGTTAAGTTTTTTTTATACTAAAATAACTTGACATTGGCAGTTATAAATGTTATTAGTAATATTTCAAAAACTTCTTATATGCTTTTTCATGCAAAAAATAAAATTATTCCTAACTTTAATCCTATAACGCTTAATCAAGTAGTTATTCAACAAACTCACGAAGCTAAATATTTGGGTCTTACATTAGATTCCAAGTTAACTTGGCAAGCTCACATAGATCAAGTTCATTCCAAAATTATCAAACTTAATGGAATATTGCGTAAATCCATATCTTGTATACCAATTAAAGTACGCAACATAATTTACAACTCATTGTTTAAACCGCAAATAGAATATTTAATAGAAATTTGGGGAAGTGCTGCTAAGTCCAATTTAAAATCACTACAAATATCTCAAAACAAATTTCTTAAGGCATTATTTAATCTCGATTACCTTACACCTACTAAAGAATTATATAGAATTACAAAAAAGTTATCTATAGAGCAGCTATACAAATTCAGAACGTGCATATTAGTTAGAAAGATTCTCACAAAAGATATACATACACAAATCACATTCCAAACAAAATCGTATAAGTATCACACAAGAAACAAGTACAAACTAGATTTACCTATTACTAGAACTAAATATGGCATTAAAACAATTGAATTGGAGGGAGCACAACATTACAATAGTTTACCAAATGATGTAATAAATGCTAGGTCTTTGACAGCATTTAAAAATAAACTAAAAAAATATTTAGAAGCTGTTTCTAACTAATTCACTTAAACTTATGTTTTTTTTAACGGTCACTACTGTATATGATTGTACCTAATATTAAGTTATAATTGTAATCTCATTGCAAGTGAACTATGTTCTTAAATGAGTAAATAAATGTTCTTTAACCCTAAATGTTATTAATAGATTTGGTTGTCATTAATTTTTATTGTCTTTTTATTTCCCGTTAGTAAAATATATCAAATTAATTTTTAATTTGACCTCAAATTAAAAGAATATTACATATTATTTTCGTTTATTTTTTCGTTTCCCGTATGACCGTCATTAGTAGGTATATTTTCTTTAATTTTATGAAAGTATTGTCAGGGCATGACCTATTATAAAAAATAAAAATAAAAATTACTACTGTAGGTACTGAGGGAGGCCCGTGCCCAGCAGTGGGACGTTAAAAAGGGCCGATGATGAACATTATAAACCTTGAAGTAGTTACAACAATATTCATATCAAAATAAAATTAAAGCCAACGTTCAACAAGACTCAGAACGAAGCTAATCGATACCGAGTGTAGATTTCGTCTACACCGCGGACCCATTACCGTATTTTTGAAGCTCGCAACTCTCATAAACATTGAACGAAATGAGCACTAATTTCCCGCTGCCTTCCCGCGCACAAAGAGGGGCCCCGTTTTACATAAATTTGTCATATTTACACGCACCCCACTAACTTGTGCCAAATAAGGTTGATCTAGCATCGATAAGAACTGCATAGCGTACGTTAACGTGGCTTCTTCATGGTTTCTTTATGGTGCAAAATCTAATTTAGCTTTACAAATCTGAGAAAAGTTATTTTTAAACGCCATCTACTATTTATATACAAATAAAATAAAATTTTAACTGAGTCGAAACTGTCTATGAAAGCATCGTGAGAAAACCACTGGATGGATTTTGATGAAAGTATTACTATTCTGGTAGGCCAGCTGTAATGCAAAAGACTTTCACGGCTGGAAAACATAAAAAAAATCATTTTCTCTGAGAAATTTGTGAGTGTCTAGTTAAAATTACGAAATCAGGCTATGTCCTTATTTAATTACAGCATGTATGCATTAAGCAAGCGTTTATATAAGTACATGGTAAAACTATTATTATATGTATAAAATTACATAACCATAATATATAAAAATAAATCATAACGTATTAGAAAAACATTAATTAATATTACATTATTAAATGTTAAATTATAGCGCATGACGTATTTATTCAGAGGACAGTAAGCTTTAAATGGAAAGGGAACTGAAATAGAATGACAGTGATCAGTCTTTCACTTCGGACATTACGTAACATTTTAAAACAATCGACTTTAGGATCTTTCTCGACTTTTATATCTATGCATTGCTATGCAGGTCCAATTGGGGTTTTTAAATAATATTTTTCTCAGAAAATTTCAAAACAAATCGGCGCCAAAGATTTTTTTTATTTTTAATTATAGCCATTTACCCTAGATATAACACTGGCGTAATGTAAACGTGTCTAATGACGTTTGTATTATTATCAAAATTGCTAAATTAAATACAGGTCAAACACATAACCCTCCTTTGGTCTTCGTCGCAGTCAGATAAAAAAATGTACCTACGATTTCTTCTAAGAATAAACTTAAAGTACTAAAAGTACCTACTCGTATTTTAAAAATACACTATGTTTGTACGAATTTACAATACGCTAATTGTGATTTGTGACACATTGCTTTATTTTCGACTGAAATCAAACTATTAAAAAGACAAGACAGATAATGTAAGGCCTGTTACAGACACTCGATTATTGAACACCATATTTTAATCTGTACAATATCAAAATCAGTTCATACTTTTCAAATAAATTTCAAGTAAGATGTAAATTATTAATTCCTTGTATTATTAACACCGGATTTAACCAGATTGTCATTCTTCAATAGTATATTAACAAATGTTCCGATTTCAATAGAATGTTCAGTTTTTAATTAATTATACTAAAGTTATTAAGAATGAATTAACTATATAAATATAGTTATTATACTAGCATTTACCACCGCTTCGCACGCGTTCTAAAAACCGGAAACCACATTCTTTCTGGTTCGCGCGGTATGATATCTCGCAGAACTAACACCCACCCGTCCCGTTTTTGCAAAATGTTTCATTGATGCTCCGCTCCTATTAGTCGTAGCGTGATAAAATATAGCCTATAGCCTTCCTCGATAAACGGACTATCCAATACAAAATGAATTTTTCAAATTAAACCAGTAGTTCCTGAGATTAGCGCGTTCAACCAAACAAACAAATAAACAAACAAACTCTTCTGCTTTATAATATTAGTATAGATTTAGATTGTAGGTATACCATAGCGTTATAAGACAAAACGGTGTGTCATATATATAGTGGTATAAGATCGCCCATGCACAAAAGCCCTCATATCTGACAGATAGAAGTCAGATTTATGTGTTTACTGTATAAATCAAGAGACGTCATCGTCGCCGCGGCTTCTTTTTTCGTCTGCTTACGATATATCATACCTCGCCCGTTTATATCTTCCTCGCCCGAACATTTTACAACTTTTTCCCTACAATAATAGCAAAATCAAAAACCACACATATTTTAATGAAATTTAACCCTTATTTCGTTAGTGTTAAAGTCACAAGTTCTTAAACTAATGCGGTGTAGTAAATAATAATAAAACGTTAATAAACACAATTCGTCACATTAAAATAGAATCGTTAAAATTCGTAGCACCTCGTTTAAAATTGGAGGAGACGAGTGATTTAAATATGTGCAGTATATATACATAGTAAAAATAACTAACGTGACTTTTAACTTTCCTTCTTCACATACAATATTTTCTTAGAAACACAGTTAGCTGATTTTATTGATTTTACTGTACAACTTTACCTTCCCTTTGTATTATATGTCGGAACATTATTTAACATGAAACCATCAAGTTACGTAGTAACGTCAAAATATTCAAATTGAACAGACAGACCAGACAAAACCAGAAATAAAAGCAGCCTTTTTCAGTTATTCAGCCCTTTTAGTCACAGCCAGACTCTCCTATTGCAACAAGTAAGCAATAAGACCTGATTGTCAAAGCCCTACATGCTGACTAAAGATGACTTTACATATAATCTTTTAAAATCTCTTTATGTTCTCTTAGGCATGCTGATTTTTTAGGATATTTTCTTTCAGCACTTTATCGGTAATGTTGAAAAAAATAAATAAAAATTCCGTGCCTGAAAATGTGATAGACCACCAAAGATTTAATTTAAATCAATATTTATCAAAACACCCAAACAACATTTAATCATGCAATCATCTATGTATGCTAATAAATGATTTCAATAGTAATTCAGGGAACAATACAATAAATTGTGATAATCCCTCGAAAATATTCGCTTCGTATGTAAGACGTGCGACGGCATCAATCATCGTCCTCTTAACGAGTAGTCCAGCTGTTGCTCCACTGCGATTGATAGAGCTATAAACTATATTTATAGTGCTGAAACATCGAGAATAGTCTCCCGGATTACGGATGTTAGGTGGCCAGAAATATTTTGATACCATATCACAATAAAAAAAAACAAAAAAAAAATATTAAAAATTAACTTTTTTTGTTAAATCCCTCACGACTTCATTCACAACGACTTTATGGTACCTAGGTTTTGATATTGAATTTGCCTAGCTTACCAAAATTCAACTCTACCAAATACTTGTAACTTGTAAGTGATCGTATTACCTTCTTAATAATTAAAAGAAATCAACTTTAGCTTAAGCTTAGCGTAATATTTCGTTTAAGATTATTTTAAGGTACACCATTCTAATTAGAATTTAGAATAACAATTAAAATATCGCATTAATCTGCATCCTTCTTTCAAGGTGTTTCAAGGTTATATACAGATTTATTTAATTTGAATAAATAATAAATATTTACCAAATACAGTTTTTATAAACTTTGTACTAACAAAATATTACAAAATAAAATAATCCCATAGCTTTGCGGCATTTACTTTAGCTTTTACTTTATTTCCCTTCTAACTCTTAATTTCAAGGATATATAATATTACAACTTATTACTACAGATAAATCTGGCCTATAAAAGTATAAAAGTAACGTCCAATGCCGCATCCATGTAACGTAGCTCATAGACGATAATGTCGTAAACAGAAGCTCGCCCACACAAATACCAATAAAACACGCGTTATTGTCATCAAACGGCCGCCGCCGACCTCTTTAAGTCCACTGCACTACTTCTTTCTGTGGATAGGGTGTTAAAACTTCAATCGTATCAACATCAAAGGACAGGTGTCTGAATGAGATGAGTGAATAATTATAATATTGTCATATTGTATGTATGTTTATATGTCTTATAATAGATACAAAACAGACTGCGCATACGTATTAACTCGTATTTAAAAGCAACGACCCAACACATATGGTATCTGCATTATATGTATCTATACTAATATTATAAAGCTAAAGAGTTTGTTTGTTTGTTTGGGGTAACGCGCTAATCTCAGGAGTTACTGGTTCGATTTGAAAAATTATTTTTGTGTTGGATAGTCCGTTTATCGATGAAGGCTATAGGCTATATTATATCACACTACGACTAATAGAAGCAGAGCATCAATGAAAAATGTTGCAAAAACGGGAAGGGCTGGCGTTATTTCTGCGAGGTATCATACTGCGCGACTCAGAAATAATTCGGTTTCCGGTCTTTAGAACGCGTGCGAAGCCGCGGGAAATGCTAGTAGTATATAAAGCTGAAGTAAAAACCGCAGCTTTGTGTATGTAGCTTTGATTATTAGTAAACTAACGACTCACTCTCGCTTCGATGGAGTTTGTCTTTAGATCTAACGCGAGCGAGTGTATTATAAACCTTCCTCTTGAATCACTCTATTTATAAAAAAAACCGCATCAAAATCCGTTGCGTAGCTTTAAAGATCTAAGCATACATAGGGACAGACAGCGGGAAGACTTTGTTTTATACAAGTACTATGTAGTAATTAGACAGTTACTGAACTTTAAATATATTTATCGATTAAAAAAAACTTATCCCTATGAGAAACGTTAAAGTTCTCTTAATCAGTATAATTAATAAGGAATAAAAAGGATTGTCGTCAACACAAGCAAACAAACATGATCAACATTTTCCCCTGTGTGAATCACGGAGGCTACGCCGAAGGCAACACTTTTACATATTATCGAGAAATCCGATCGGAATTAATTTTAAAGTTCTTGAGAAAACTAGTTCTTTACAGTAATATAATTCAGTAATCAAAATCGTTATCAAATTGTAACGATTGACAGAAACCTTTCTGGTATACACGTTGGATAAAAAACGAAAACGAAATAAAGGAAAGTCTGTAAAGAATCATTTTGAGCACCTTTCCATAACTACAAAATTCACTGAAAAAAAAGTTATAGTACATCTATTGTATTATTTCCTCACTATTCCAGTACTGTTATGAAGCCATCAAATTTAACTGACAGTATTATGTGGGACGTGAGAAGAAAACAACGTAACCAGCAGCATATAGTATACGTAAATGCATCTAGTCGGTAACTTCTTCGTGTATCCACAGTCCGACCGATCCGCTGCACTCCTTGACAATCGATTGACGGGTGTATCACCCACCACCCCCAACCCACTCCCACCCTCACTCCTTGCACTACCTACTCTGACCCACATAGCCGCCATATTTATAATAATTGAACCGCGCCAGCGAATTCGAATGAGTTATAAATCGTCCACATTTACTATGGTAATGGAGTCTGAAGTCTAGCTTATCTGTCTTTATACCTAGTTCTGTGGTTTAAATGGAGTTCATATACATACATACATTCTTTAGAATGGATTCAGCTGTGGTTTAATTCTGGATTATGCAACTGATGTTATTTGAAATATTTTTAACTTGTTAGATCTATAAGTATAATATTCTAAGTTTTTGACAGTCGTTTTTGGGTATTAGGTACTTAAATCATTTTGAATTTAAACTATTTACATTCAAAATTTAAAGTAAAAATATTAATGTAGAACATGGAAATTTTTAAATATAAATAAAACACCGAACGAGAATCAAACTCGTGATATATGCATAATACCTATAGAATTATAAGTAGATAGTGTAGTCTGACTCTACTAAATAGGTTCGACATAGTAATCACCTTTTTTCTGAGGAATTTAAAATGAATCAAAACTATCAATTGTAGAATAATAATATCTATTATACAATCACTACCTTCAAAATATTTAATTACCTACTTCTTTAAAATAATTTATGTAATTAACGATAGAACCGTTTTAAACAAAACCTAATAGTTTTCGATAAAATTTGCTTAAGCGAATTTAAGTTTGAACATGAATGATGGAATAGTCGAACTGGCTGCACCAGCCAGGGTCGTCTGACATTTCTCGATTGGTATTCACTCAATGTCCCCGTCAACGTAATTTACGATCGTTACATCAATATTTTTATTGACTCCATAATTCAAGGAGTGTCACATAATTCATCCGTCCGCATAAGACGGCCGGGTATTTGCTCGTCGAAGGTTCTTAGGTAAACATTTGTGCGACTGTTAGGAATATGGTAAATACTGAAAATATTGTGGCTGAATTACCATATTAATGCTACACACACATCTAAACCCTGATACTTTTACCACTTACTCTCTTAAAAACGAGCTTTTCAAAATCTTATACTAAAATAAAGCTTAAAGCTCGAATAGGTAACTCTAAAGCACAGTATCTCCTAATCATTCTCACTTATCCAAACACGAAAAATCCGTAACAAATCAGACTGCAGATGGTCGTGACGGATAGTGTACTGGCGAGCGAGACCCCCTTTGACTGTCTTAAATTATGTCCGGGACGTGATAACGAAGGGGTGGTGTGGGGGTTAATATTTACTTTTGCGACACACGCTGTATTGTCTGATGTTTGATAGAAATGTTTAGGGACTTTGAATTTAGAGTTAGAGCTTTAATTAAAGCTAGTAAATTATGATATTTGTATTGTTGTCCCAAGTTGTAGATAGTAACATATAATGTCCAGTCACCTAAGAATACTGCTTTAAACGGGTCGCGGATTCAACTCCTACTAATTTTCTGAATGCATTATGTATGAATAATTCATTTATTTTTCACTATTGTAATGCGACCACCGTCGGTAACGGAAAGTAATTATAATAATGTAAATTACTCAAAATAAACTTATATGTCTTCTAAATACATATTATAACATAATATATGAATGTTTGACTTTCAAGTGACGAGAATATACATTTTTAAAAACGTATATATATTTTTATATAAGGGAAAAAACGATGATTCTTTTTCAGACAATTGTTTGCCATCCGACATTACGATGGGGACAAGACGCCCTGTGACATCATTGAGATAACGTCAAAAGGGTTGAGTTCCGCTGAGAGAATAAAAAAATGTCCCTTATCAGAGAGTCCCGTTCAACATAACTTCTACGATAAAGCCCTGTAAAAATTATATGAATTGGGTCAAAATTTTAATTTTTTACAATAGTATTATTTTTTTTGATTTCTATAGCATATTATTTCTTGAGAAATAACTTTTATAACAACACGAACAATAAATGTTCAATGAGCAACGTTTCTCAACCTTTTAAATTAAAATACCCAAAATAAATATGTCAAAATATGGAAAAACTCCTTAAACATGAAACTATTAAGTGCATCGTTATGTTTCTCTCAACCCTTCAGCCCACGTCAAACTTTTATAACTTCGATAGCAATTTTGCTTGACATTCTTTTGGGAAATCAAAGGTTACTTGAAATACCACTTAACCGATTCACTGACCGGATTGACTCGATAAATCCTCTGTAGACGTTTTTATTGCTGTTTTCTTTTTATGCTTATCATAATTTTATTGTGATAGATGTAAATCAAGTATACAGTATTAATAACAACAAAAAAATAACTAAATAACCTTGTATTTGAGCATCCTGTCGCAACTAAGACCTCATTTGTTTCATTCAAGACGACACGTTTGGCTCAGTTTATAGTGATGCTTGCCTTGCTGTGTCATTTGTCGCGGGTTTGAGTTACGCTAGGGGCATACATTCGTGTAATACGCACGAATATAACTTTAAATATATTTATATATTTAAAGTTATTCTAATGTTCAAACGGCTTTCTATTTTGTAAAAAATAAAGATATGCATACAAGAGAGTAGAGTAAAAATTATAAAAAAGCATGAAGCAACAATCACAAACGAATAGAATAATGTAAATATCTCAAAGACAGGGCAGTCTCGAGAATTAAAAGTGCAGGTGGAGTGCATTGATCTGACGGAGACATCACCCCACCCCCTGTATAGACGTTTTGTAACGGCAAGTGTTTATTTAACTTGATACCAGATGAGTTCGAAATTATCGTTCGAAAAGTCATTTATATTATTAGACTAGCCCTTCCCGCGGCTCCGCTGGCGTTATACAGGCTGAAAATCAAAAGGAATATTTTTCTCCCGTTTTTGCAACATTTTTCATTGATGCTCCGCTCCTATTGGTCGTAGCGTGATATAATATAGTCTATAGCCTTCCTTAATAAACGGACTATTCAACACAAAAAAAATTTCAATTCGGACCAGTAGTTAATTAGCGTGATCAACCAAACAAACAAACAAACTCCTCAGCTTTATAATATTAGTATATAAATAAAATCCAAAACAAGGACTGATTTTTTTATTGTATAACTTCATCTAAATATATAAAAGCGAAAGGTCACTCATTCACCACAAAATATGTTACGTATAGTATATAATATAGTACTAAACGTAAATATAATAGAACCAAAACAAGTTACATTGCAGCTAAGAACTTAGTAATAAATAAGTAAAACTCTCTTAAAAAGCCTTTTCGCTGAAAATTATAAGCACAGTATTATTTACATACAAATAAATAATCATTAACATTATAATTTAGAATAGCAAGTAAGTATAAAGCATGCAGAACTATAATTCCTGAATCAGGCGACTGGTCACAAATTAGTGAAACACTCGTTCTACTCGACCCATCTCCACATCCGTCCCGTCACGGGTGACCACACTGTTTGAACTATCAAGTCTGAACAAGACCACAATACAGCAAAGTGGTAAAAGCATTAGTAATCGTATGACATTTGCATGAATTTATTATTAATATATAATAAATTATAATATAATAAAATTTCAATGTGCAACTAACATTTTGGAAGTACAATTTTTTATACCTTCCGTTAAAAATCGAAACCGATAAGGATAAGTAATCATTATTTTGTAAAATAATTAAATAGTTGCTAATACAATTCGCAATAAAACGTATGTGCAATATCAAATCATACTATATTTACGCTAAAGACTTGAATGAGTTTAATATATTATAGCACATATTTACTTATCGTTGTGTTACTCAAAGTAGGGAGAAAAAAAGAGCTAAAATAAAAAGTCCGTGTTCACCAAAACGTGTGCACACCCCGTCTGGACACGTCCCGGCCGGACCTCGCCCGTCTTGCAGCGTTTGACTGAGCGAAATCACTCAAAAGTTTTAATGCCGCTTCCGTGGGGACTCCCCTCGCCACCACCGCCCCCTAGCATGGCTGGCTACGTGTGAAGTTTTACGTGTACGGCTTTAAAGATGCACTTATTCTGTAATTTTGGATCGTTTGCTTTATTTTTAATCATGTTTTATGCATATTCTTTTCAAAAAATATATTATTTACTGTAATATTTAATTTAATAATAAGCTTCTTTCGTAGTAGAAAAAGAGCACACCTAAATGAAAGTTCTTATTGTTTTTTTTTATTTAAATGACTAATCTGGGATATAAAATAAATACTATTATGATTAAAGCTTAGGAAAGAACCATATTACGTATGAACAGGAAAAAAATATAATAACCACTTACAATATTATAAAAAGCAGTCCTATTTCCGTTAGCATAAAAAGATTTACCTAATTTTTTTATTTAAACCAACAGACCTACTTAGTTAACATTATAGCCTTCGAATAATCCTGAAGCTATTATCAAAAAATAAGTTTTCCATATTAAAATCCATAATATACTTATTATATTCTAATATAATTCGAGTTATATTAAACGAATGGTACAAAATTCTTGGCAGTTAATCAAAATTTCATCGATACGAAATCTGAATTTAAACATTGTCGCAGGTCTGACAGCAATTTAATTAGGCGTGGACTTCGGCGATCCGTCGGATGGAAGTTGATTGAATGTAGCCCTAACCGCGAATTACGGACTATCCGATAAGGCATCATTGCTTTTGTCACCCTACTCCCATAATGGAATTCGTTTGTACTCATATCTATTATCTATATACATAAATTACTTAATTTTTTTACTTTTTCGTATGTCTGTACATCTGTAATTTTTTAAATGGATTTTTTTATTTATGAAGCACTAATTGTTACACATTATTTATTGTGTCATAGAATATGAAGAACAATCCGCTTGACTCCATCGAGTTAGAGTAGATAATAAAATGTCTAGTCGACAGTTATACCAACGAAGAAAACAAGTGAATATTCACAAAATGCACTTATTACTGAATGAGGATGAGATCCCATGATCCCGTGATCCCGAGATGATTGGCAATCCCGGCCGCGGGATAAGGCAGGGTTTTAAAAGGACTCACTTACACCGCGTGTTCCCAAATTAAAGAATGAAGCTGTTAAATGATATTTCATTCAGACTCATGACGTTCAGTAAGAAATTGTAACATTTTTTATGCTGAATAAAATATTTTGATTTGATTCTGTAGATAAAATTTGTATTCAGTCCTTTTTAGGACCCACTACTAGACACAGGCTTCCCTACAATACCAAGCCATAGCACGCTGTCCAAGTCCAAGTGAGTTGGCGGACTTCGTATGACTTTGTGATGTTTTCGGATGTCGGAAATGATTCTATCATAAAAATATTATAGGTGCGAGACTCGGGATTTGAACTCGCTTTACTATGTTTCCCAAGAGAGCGTTACCACTGAGTCATTACCACAAGACTTGCCTCCATTTTAAAATAAAATTACCTAAAAAAATAATTTACCTTCTGAAGTACGTGCAAATAATGCTCACTTTTTATTTTGAACTAAACAAAAATGAAAAGAAAGTTTTATTAAGTAAATTCAAAAATGCAAATAATTTTGTAGATTTGTAACCGACGAAAATTTTCTTTTTCTACAGCTATTTCCGTCTCTATACTACTATCTAAGATTGTCATATTAGAAGAAAATCTAACTACATATTTGAGAAATATTATAAAATATGCCAAAAATAAATACGTATATCCAAACCGCGACACCCGAACGTCCCCGGGTAGCCGCAAAAATAACTCGGAGTCCTTTGTTTCGTAGACGAGGGGCGAGTCCATTGGAATTCTTTATAGAATGAAGTGGATTTAATATCGGGGCGGAATGTCGCATTGAAAGAGTGTCCGGTCACGGCCGCAGCCTCTCGGGACTCACGTGCGATTGCTTGCGATCGAGTTTGATTGTCGTTTTGCATATAATGTTCTAGGTAGATTTGATTTGATCAAAGTACTTATTTACATTAAATAAATTTTTCTGAGCTTATAAATATAAAATGTAAATAATGAAAATTTTTTGAACCACACGTACCATCTAAGAATCACATCTTTATTCTTATTTATTCTTCCTTCTATTGTTATACATTCATCTTGATCAATAAGATTATACGAAGGTAATTTAAACGTCGATATAAAATCACTATTAGTATAATGACAAATTCAGGTTATTGCGCATTTACTTTTATTTATGGTTCCCGACGTTTCATAGCAATCATGGAAAATAAATATTGAAAGGAGAGTTTTCTTCAAATTAACAAAAATGAAAACCGACTTCAAAACGCTACAAATCGAAACTAAAAAGAAAAAAAAATAATTTTAATTACTTAGTTATTGTTGGAGTCGGTGCCAGCCAAGGAGATTGTATTAGGATTATTTTGCTTTGGCTGGCACCGACTCCAACAATAACTAAGTAATTAAAATTATTTTTTTTTCTTTTTAGTTTCGATTTGTAGCGTTTTGAAGTCGGTTTTCATTTTTGTTAAAAAATAATTTATTTTAAATTTTTTTGTGGAAATTATTATGTTTAAATAAAATATTGGAAGGCTAACTAAACTACTGCTCCAATAAGTCAGCGAAGTTTTGAAATGAACGACAATAGTCAATCGAGATTTGTCCACGTCTATTTTTCCACGTAACTCGTAGACGTTAATAAGATTTACCTTCTATTATCAATCCACCTAATATCCTGAAGGAGTACGACTATCAGTTCATAAGTACGTATAATATTAAAAGAATTTTCTTTCAACTCCTAACCGTTGAGGATATATACCTTACATCATCACAAATTCTTGAACAGCTTTAGAAAATATATGAAAAAGGTAATCAGTGCAAATAAAATTTAAGGGTTGCCCTCGATTTCTCTAGGATCCCATCATCAGATGCTGACTTGGTGACAATGAGAACATCTTGAATGTATACCCTACCGAACAAAAAAGAAATTTTTAAAATCGGCCCACAATTCACGGAGAAATCGGTGAAAACACATAAAAAACAACTGTTGAGGAATTTTACCTTCCATCATCAGCTCATCCACATGAGAAGATGATTTTCATACGTAAAAGCTTTATCGGGTTTAGAAAATATATCAAAAACATAATAGGTGCCTGTAAATTTTGAGAGTTGCCTTCGATTTCCCTGGGATCCCATCATCAGATCCTGACTTGGTGACAATGGGACCACCTCGGAACTATACCCTACCAATCAAAAGAAAAATTTTTGAAATCGGCCCACAGACGGCGGAGTAATCGGTGAACATACATAAAAAAAAAAAAAAAAAAAAAATACATACAACGGAACATATAACCTCCTCCTTTTTTGAATTTTTTTTGAAGTCGGTTAAATATCAATAATTAGCGTAAATCTAAGAAAGTATTGTATGAAATATATGTATAGGTATATTTTATTCAATCATAGAATTAAGCTTTCAATAGTCAAGTGCTTTTTGTCGTACATACTTACATACATAATTAAAATCATTTAAGTTTTTTTTCATTATACATATAAACGTTATTATAATAATAAAGTATATACCTACATAAATACATAATAGTACATACAAAAACTCAAAGATATATATGAAAATTCATCTCGACATACCATTTTAACATTTAACCCTGTCGGCAGCCGATTTTATAACTGAGGCGTGATCGAATTTTATTTTATGAAGTGCCAACTTTTTATTAGGGCCAGTTACGAATACTACGAATGCTATGTTTTATTTAACGCCACTGGATTTGCGTGAACGATACATAACAGGGGATTTCCATTTGAAAAGGTACATTTTAAAGGTTTGAACAAATCGTTCTTTATTGTATTATTGTTTGTTTGCGACTAAACCTTTTATTATTAAACTTTGACAGAATGAATGCTGAAATAGTGTTTTGTTTTATTTTTAATATTTATACTATGTTTCTTCGGCGACACGTTTGTTTCAAATGGCCTATGGGTGCGGGTTCTAGTCCCGATGGTGGTATTCATTTGTGTAATAAGCATGAATGGTAGTACTAGTATATATCTACAATAAGTAAGTATTTTATATATGTGTAATGCATTAAGTATCTGATACCCATAGCACAAGCTTCGTAGCTATTCAATTTTACCTGTAAAGATTAGTTTAACTTAAAGTTTGATTTGCGTCGTAACTGTGAAAATTTCTTCCACTACTGTATAAGAAAGTAAAGAAATATCGAAAAACACAAATCGGGCCTACGTCAAGTGCTTGAACAATCTAAGACAGTCTGAAGCCGCAGGAGGCAATATTGTCCACAATCCCGTATCAACGGGCAAATAGCTCGAATACATATGTAAATGGGACTACGACCGCGCTTATTGTATATATAATTTGACTTTTTCTGAAATCCATGATGAGATTCACGAATATCAGTGGTACCTGCCCATCTAATACTGTGGGGTCGAAAGTGCGGGATAGAGGGCGAATAGATAACCGTTCAGTGATACAAATAGTTTTGCTTTTAAAATATTTATGAGAGAGCGACGGTGAGGCCGCGCTCTGTAATCCAATTTCGCGTTATGTCTTTGGGAAGTTACTTATTTTGCGGGGTACATTTTCGTGGGGTCAACGATGTTTTTTATAGCTTTTAATTAAAGGGTGTATTCATACGAAATTCGATTTGTGGGAAAGGTACCAGATGTGCGTTATCTGTATAGCCCTTTTCTGTTACCTGTACAAATGTTTATGAGATTTTTTGTAAACATCTCTTGTGTTTATTAAAATTGATGTTTTATTTATGGCGTTATCGATATTGAGGATTAAAGGTATTTGTGTTTAAATTTAATATTTGGTTTGATTGATTTAAAAATAATAGGATGTAGAGTTTCCTCGCGTTGTTTTTTAAATAATTTTCTTTCTCTGATTTTTCTTATTTGGTTTTTAGATTCTAGTTAAATAAAAATGAATAATTCATTTAAATATAATCTATACAGTATAACATTTATGCCTAAAATATTAAAATATGTCGATTTAAGGCAAGAAATCTGATCAATTCTTATTTTTATAGTCACGTACTAAAGCTTATAATATTTATTAAAGCACGATTTAGAAAATACCTAATAATTATATAACATATTGAGATTACAGTCAATACTGAAGGCTTATCATCGCTTTTCCTCAAAATAATAAAAAATCCGTTGAATTTCGTTTTTAATCGCCGTCCAATCTGTAAATAGTTAAAAACTCCCTAAAACTTCTAACTCGGTGACTTAATATCTGTCCGGTTAACAAAGCGAAAAATTCACAACTTTGACGTGGACACCACTTTCAGCTTGTCTGGGGTTAAGTGAATCTTCAGACATATCTATTAACCTTAAATAGACTTTGTACCGGTAGTAATGACCATCGTTTCTGAATTTTTTTTCAGTACGATAATCTAATGTTAGAACTTTTAGTGCAAAGTTAGATTGACATTATACTAAGACTAAGTACCCACAGCATTGTGCAAGTTGTGCCTTGTGCATTTTTTTTTGAATAGTACCTTAGTATATTAAGTGACGTTATTACACACAGCGCCATCTAGTTGTATGCTAAGCAACGAGGCTTATGTTACGGATACCAGATTCACATCACATATAATTAAATACATACATATTTTAAATATGACTGAAATACAAACATTCGTGTTCAACAAACGAATGCCCCAAGCGGGACTCAAACCCGCGACTGGCACAACACAAGTCAAACGTGTTATCAATTTATTATATACACAACCTTCATATGACAAAAATGGACACCGCGAAATATGTTTAACGGATACCGGTCTTGTCAAAAAACCGGATAGACTTTATAATCAGCTCTCATTTACAAGGATTGCTGTAATAAATCTACAAAAGCTTAACTTTTATATTAAAAAAGTGTGAACATTTTGCTGTTTCTAAGTAGGTACCAAATTGTCTAAAAAGCCTGCGGTGTACTGCCATATGAATCCTGTCTTTTTACTAATTGCTACTTTGCTATGTTCGTAAAAGAACAGCTTGACTGGCTCTAATAAAACCGTTTTTTGAGCTTTCATATCGTGATTGTAGACAGTGTACTCTCATTTGCTAAGTTTGCTTGTTCCATAGTCCATACTGCATTTGTGGAAATATAAGTATAAATCATGATAATTTTGTAAGTATTTAAATAATTGAATTTGAAATTGCTGACTTATATTTAACACTTATAAGAAAAATACAACTACTTTGTAACCTCCAATTTTACTTATAAGTTATACGTTCATAAAAATTAACCTATATGGTGATCAAAGATAAGAGCTATTTCCAACATAATGACGAAACAAACTCACTTACTCACTATCTTCTACATTAAAATATTCATGGAATTAAACATTACAGTGGCATATCATAGAATATGTACTAATATATAAGAAAACTAGTAAAAAATAAAATATTTCACCAAGTACCTACATACTATTTCAATTCCAATCAAAGGAGCCGAAAGTCAATTAAGATATTTTTACACTCAAACCCCACGCAAGCAAAATACAAGTTAATGTAAAGAAAGTTCCTTACTAAGGACTAAAGAAATGTAGTGCGAATCGAACGAGTGTAGCTAGAGCAAATCAACACAGTTGTAACTGCGACGTCAAGTTAATTAAAACTGCGAAAAGTTGGTGATTTAAAAGCTGTAAGGATCGAGATATGATGTGGGAGACAGCGATTTTGTATTTTATTAAGAGAGCTGATTTTGAAAATATATAAGTATTCATCGAATGAAACGACTCGAATATATATTTTATAGAGTCCATTATTATATATAAAGAAAGAGTTAGTTCATCATTTATAACTCAAGAACTGCTGGACTGATTTCACCTAATTAGTATAAGAACTATTAAAACACCTAACAAATTTCAGGAAAAAATACATTGGCATGGCTAAATTTAGCTAATTTGTACTTATGTATTAAAAACGTTATATTCTTCTACATGAATGGAATGGAATCAGGATTCAGTGTATAGTAGTTATGCAATATCATAGTAGTAGTATCATATGCGATAAGTACTATATTATAGATAACAGACAAACAAACATTCACATTTATTATATCAAAAATAAATAAGAATAATCGCTATACGCTTAATCTTAACCCCGATCGAGCCAATCCGGCGAGCTGTCGAACCGAAAGAACCGTTTGAAAATATGAAAACAAACTACTTAGTAACTGTAAATGGAAAATAAATTCTAGCTGCACTGTGTCAATGCAGTGTTAAAAGTAATTAATTAGATGTACGTTTCTATTGAGCGTGGAGAGAAATATTTTGTAAGGACACGTATTCGTAGTATGTAATCGATTTGTCATTCTTACTTTGTTTAATATAGCTTGCAAGTTGTTTTATCGCTTAGTTTGTCGAGTTTCACTAGTTCTTGCCTCTGGTTCCAGTCATATAGAAAGGAATCGTAAATAAAAGATTATTTTGTATAAAGTCGCAAAGGCATTAAGGAACATATTTGAGTAAAACAAGTAGTTATTAGTGTAACATACTATATTATAAGAGTTTTTGGTGCAAATTAATATATGCATATCAATCTATGAAAGAATATATTAACAAAAGACGTCATTTAAACGGGATCTATATTGTAAATTAAGTAACTAAGTACTTTAAATCCGTCTACATAATGTGGCGATGTGCTATAACTCAATGATCAACCTAACTTTATCTCAGACATATTATAAAATTACGTATTTAATCAGATAATTCACAAAATCAGTACATAGTATAAAACAAAGTCGCTTTCTCTGTCCCTATATCCCTTTGTACGCTTAAATCTTTAAAACTACGCAACGGATTTTCATGCGGATTTTTTTAATAGATAGAGTGATTCAAGAGGAAGGTTTATATGCATAACTAGCGGATCCCGCGGCTTTGCCTGTGCTAAATCTAGGAAAAATCCCAAGCGAAGCGAGGGCGAGTCGCTAGTAACGTATATCAGGCAGATTACAAACTGACGAATTCAACAACTACACTTCGACATACTTTACAATCATACTTGAATCGAAACCCCTAGAAATCGAGTCAATGCAATTTAAATTTGAAAAGTTTACGCCGATAGTAATTTCGTGTGACGTACAAGACAAGTTCGTTTGACCGTCTGTCCCCGGTCATAATGAGCTGAATTTCTGTGTTTAGTTCTTTTTCGTTTTGCGCAAACTTTCACCGAGTACGAGGGTACAGCACTGGCTTTATTTTACTTTGGATGTCTTTTGGCATGCCATGCTTGGTACTCGATTAAGTTAGACCGTTTTTTGTAAAAGTAAACAAATTAGAGACTTTTATGCAGATTTAAAATCCATACAAACAATACGACAATATGTCAGATTTGATTTTATACATAAATAATATTATTCTTAAATACAAAACAAATGATTTCACTTTTTAAATAATTATTCCAACTCTAAGAATGGAATTTCAACTTGATTTGATACTACACAAGAGTAAATCTTTAAAAAATTAGTTCACGCATATTACAAAACTTAAAGATAACTTAAAGTAAACCTACGCATCATCACTACATAGTATAAAACAAAGTCGCCTTTTCTGTCCCTATATCCCTATATCCCTATGTGCGCTTAAATCTTTAAAACTACGCAACGGATTTTGATGCGTTTTTTTTAATAGATAGAGTGATTCAAGAGGAAGGTTTATATGCATAACTAGCGGAACCCGCGGCTTTGCCTGTGCTAAGTCCAGGGAAGAGCCCGAGCGAAGCGAGGGCGAGTCGCTAGTATAAATATAAACTCAAGTTGAATATTTTGTTTAATCAGTTAAACACAATTAAAATGTACCTATCCTTCACCTTTAGATGTGGAACTCAAATCCAGAACCTCCTTTGAGACATTCAAACTACCTTAAACTACTAAGACGCGAAATTACACCTTTTTGGTGCCTTCGTTTTTGTTTTGATAATACGGCAAAGTATCTATAACTTAAATAAATAAATAAATAAATAAACTTACTATAGTGACTAACTTCATGAAGTCATCATTAAGTAATATAGGTATTATTCTGGTTATTTATAAGGAATAAAAAAAAATAAAAATTTATTGGAAATTCTAACATTTTGCGAAAATAGCTTATACTTTGTAAACTATATTAGGGATACTTAGAAGCAAAGTAGGTACGAAATATGAGTAATATTTTAACACTTTAGCTTTGAGCAAAAATCACTTTGTACAGGACAAAGACATGTTCATTTTCGTACAAAAATCTATAAGCATATTGCCACGTGCACTAGAATTTTTAAAATCAAAAGTTAACTTTTCATTTTAAAAATTCTAGTGCATCACGCAATTATTAAATTATCATAATATATAAGTATTATAAAGCTGAAAAGTTTCTTTTTTTGCTTGTTTGGTTGAACGCGCAAATCTCAGAAACTACTGGTCTGAATTGAAAAAATCTTTTTGTGTTGGATAGTTCATTTATCGAGCGAGGCATCAATGAAAAATTTTGCAAAAACGGGAAGAGCGGGTGTTAATTCTGCGAGGTACCATACCACGCGACTCAGAAAGAATTTGGTTTCCGGTTTTTAAAACGCGTAAAATGCTAGTAATTAATAATTATATTGACCACAGGCGGCTTCCCGCGGCTCCACTTACATAGTTCATTCGCAACAATCTCACGATCTCTACAAACAGTTTCAAAGATTAATTTTACTCAATGCTATATATCATATTATTTTAATTACAATATAAATATTATATTCTTTAACTAACAATACATTTACATAAGAATATCACCTTTGAAACTTCCAAAATTTGCATTATCATATAAAAATACATCAAAAGAGGTAAATTCGCAGCATCGCGGCAAAGTATTTATAAAAGTTAGAGCATCTGTAAGCACCTGGTCTGAACGCCAATGAGCACTAATCAATACGAGGTGGCGAAAAATAACGAATGTTGTATTACTCGTGTGTTTCCGTACCCAGCTGCATCTACAGCCCGCATTTTAATTTACTTTAATTTTTATGTTTTTAATTTGCTAAAATTTATTTTATTATGAGTATGAACATATGTCGTAAATTGCTTAACTTTATATTGTAAGAGTAGGGAAAAATGAAAAAGATTGTAATTTATAGTAGTTGTGACTAACAACCCTTGTCTTATTTAATCAATCATAGATTTCATTCTTAATTACCGCGGAATCATGAATCGTTATCGTAAGTTCCTCCTTAAAAGTAACAATCACTATCTTCTAATAAAAAAAAGCTGGGAAAGCCCAGTCATTAATTAGGTGAAACAAAGACAAAATTTTTTTAAATATTTTTTTATAAAATATTTATATCTCTATTTATTTAATAAGTACTTCTATTTATTTAATAGTTATCTATATTTATTTAATAAGTACATGCTTAACTTGATTTCTACAAGATTGCTCTCTAATATGGCTCTTGTATTTCAGTAAGTTCTCCAAGTAAAACCTCCCTAAAACCCCTACGTTTTATACTGCTTATAATATTAAAACTTGTACATTGTACAGGAATTATAAAGTTCACACATTTTAATTTACACAATTAATTATATTTATTTTAAATACAGGAGAAATAAAATATTTCATTATATACTATATGAATAGCATGTTTTGCCAACGCTACATATGCAGTCGTAATCGGCCGGTCGGGGACGCATTGGGCCGTCGTTGAGACACTCTGTTTTTAAAGCTTTCTTTGCCACCCGCCTCCCCAATCGATGCCCGTCACGTAGGTACAACGTCCGATCAAGTGCATGCGAGCACTTCTTAGGTATGTCTTTCTGTCCATTGCGACGTATTTGTTAATTTTTCACTGCAGTGTGCAGATGTGAGCTTTGGGTCGATATTTTAGCTTATACAGTAAAGCTTTTAACAGCTTTAAGTTCATAGTTTCATTTTGTAATGCTTATACATCATGGTATACATCTGAGCTTATATATCTGAGACAGTGGTAGCCTCGCTTGGATAACCGAGTGATGCGAGTTCAAATTCGGGTCTCGCACCACTGATATTTTCATGTGTGAATCATTTCTAACATTATTACCACTTATCTTACGGTGAAGGAAAATATGATGAGGAAACCTGCATGTCTGAGAAAACCTAGTAATTTTTCGAAAGACATGTGAAGTCCGCCAACCCGCACTAGGCCAGCGCGGTGGACTATGGCCTGATCACCTTCGTACTGAGGAAGGCCGGGCCCAGCAGTGGGACGTTAAAAAGGGCTGATGATGATGATACATCATGGAACATTTACTAATGGAAACACTGATTTAGTAAAAGCTGTCACATTTCAAGAGCTTATCTTTAAGTGCAATATAAACTGTCAAGATTTTTTTTATGTAAATTATCTTTTTTAATTGAACACCCTTAAAACAATAAGCATTAAAAATATGAAAAATAGCAAAATTACCTTTAACATTTTACTTCAAATCTAAATTTCAACGTTATTCATATAAAGAAACAGGTTTAAAAGTAGAGTTTTAAAGAAATTAGTATGAAATAAGCGTTTAAATGTTTAGAACAACAAACTGCAGTGGTAGTATAGTGTGCAGTCACTCGGGGCGTGTTGCTGACAACTCTGTCACGTCACTCCCCCGCAGGCGTCAGCGAGCTCGCTAATGTTCTATACTGAGTAAATGTAAGGTAAATTTTGTAATATATAAGAATTTAAATTAAAATCTAGCTTAATTTTAATTACTATAGATAATGAGATATTTGGAAATCGTTAAGCTAATTAAGGTCACGTGATCGATAGATTTTTAAGTCATTTTTTTATTAAATTTCGAGAAATTTAATTTTAGTGACAGTTTTCAATTCTGAATTAATTATTTTTATATCTAATATATTTAAGATACTTCATATCTAAACACTCGATTTTGCGTTTCGATCGGAAAAGTCCGAAAAAAGCCTACAGAAAAGTTTCCTAACAAGGGTTTTGATTATATTATATAATATGTATGTATAAATAAAATTGAAGTGTTTGTTAATACAATATAACTAAATACGGTACTCAGGTACAAGAAAAATCAATTTTAAGTCAGTCTGTCTGTTTGTTTCAAGTAATCTCTAAATTTGCTGGACTAACTTTGACGGGACTTGAGATAGCTGATGTAAACATCCTTTTATTATAGAAAAACTAGCGGCTCGCCCTCGCTTCGCTTGGGCTTTTTCCTAGATTTAGCACAGGCAAAGCCGCGGGATCCGCTAGTTATGAATTCTTCCTTCCTTCCTCTTGAATCACTCTATCTATTAAAAAAAACCGCATCAAAATCTGTTGCGTAATTTTAAAGATTTAAGCGTACAAAGGGACATAGGGACAGAGAAAGCGACTTTGTTTTATACTATGTAGTGAAGTATTGGAGTTCAGTTAAAAATAATAAAAACTTACTAGGTACGAATCCGAGCAAAGCAAGGGTGACTCGCTAGTTAATTATAACAATTCTTTTCACACATCTCTTAACACACAATAAGGCAAGTAATTTAAAAGTTTTTATTCCCACGTCAATACGGAATCTCTTAATTAGGAAGTTCAGGATCCCAAAGTATTGCTCACTTATAGCCTGACTTAGACAACTGTCGCTGTCAGGCGACACAGAAGCTGCCTAACTTCTCCACGTGTGGAATAAACTTTATAAAAAGCATCTACGAGTACTGAGTAGGTATATGCTTAGTAGGTACTATATTACTAGATATTTCCCCTATATTTTAAAAGATATGCGTTAGGTAATTTTATTTTTTCTAAAATTAATAGTAATCAATTACAGAATGCTTTTTAATCAAATCTTTATTATACATATTTAGTAAGCTTTAGCGGACTAGGTAAGTAGACTATATAGGTTAGTATGACTAAGATGAGCAGTTACTACCGATGTATGTTTCATGCATGAAATACATTAAAACTAAGGAGGTAAGAAATACTCGTAAATCGTAATTATAGGAATAATTTAGTAACTATTAATAAGTATAGATATCAAATAACTAAGAACTCGTCGAAGGTTTCTAAGAGGCCATGATAAGGGTACAGAGAGAAAAAAGATATTTTATTTGAAAAGTACCATATAATTTCGCGTTTGTACCGTACAAGACATACACATGCGTCTACATGTCACTCCAACTGAGCGTGTCAAAACGGTAGCCGTCAATCGGACAGACGTCTATGTGCAATCGATAATAAGGGGACAGAAATAAACGAAGACGCAGTCAGAGTGGCGTGGAGCAATCCAGTCGCGAGTGTCATCGTTGCGAGACACCGACGTGACGTGACTTGGTGTGGTGTAGGTGATGATCGACAGCGGTATTAGTTAACTATTTGAAGTGTCACACACACACTCGAGCAAAAGAGGATTTTAGTTACTAGTGACGTTACTAGTTAATAGATCAGTTAAATCACAAAATAAATAATCATTTTTTTAAAACTTACCGATACTCGTAGAATACAGCAAAATACATGTATGTTCGCCCACGTATTAATCGATCAGAAAAATATTGTATTAATGACATACTTCTATTTAAGTCAAATGGGCAATCATTTGCCACCAAGGAACGTTATGATTAATATTTATTTAGACTACTTTAATAAACATATTATGTATCATTCACATTTGTGTTTGTAAAACTTAGTACATATTATAGTTGAAGTAGTAGTCACTTGTTACATTAGTAAAACTTAAAAATATTTCACAACATATTTAAAAAAAAATTAATTGAATAAAATTCATTGTATCTATAATCAATTAATAGTAAAGCTAAGAAAGCACACATAAGTAGCAGAACATTTCAGTCACGGCTCGCGGCTCGCCGTCGCTAGCGAGACAGAAACACTGACGTGACAGGAGTGACTTGAAGCGAACTGTCTAAGCTATAGGTGATAGCGATTTGCACACCTATAAATAATTATATGAAATCTTTGTATCGCATAACAACAGCTGGGCAGGATTTGGGTATTTTTTAAAGTTCCAGATAGTTTAGTAAGACTGAAAAGCATATACTAATAATACTAGTAATTTAAAATATTTAAATATAAATTATATAGGTTAAATTATTAGCTATAATTGAATATCATAATTTCTCGCAGTATTCAGAGATTGAATTTCCAAATAACCAATTTTAACATCGCAGGATAGCGAAGTACAAACAAGAAGTGAAAAAAGAGTCCCAAAACAAAAGAGGGCGTGAACGAGCGTATCGCTGTATAATCGATTAAAGGCATATTTCCTAGCAATATTTTAAATTTTGCTCTTAAAAAAGCTGGCGCATTTTTTCACTTAAACCGCCGAACGTCAAGTCTAGAATGAAATTTCCAACGGAGCCGAGTAAACTTGGGGACGTGGCAGCGACAGTGCTAGCGTCATCCGATGCGAGTTGATAATGCAACTTCTAACTGCCAGCTGACGGCAAATGTTTAATTAGCGATATGAGATTTTTGAATCGATTTTCACAAAACTGAAGTACACTAAGGTAAAGATAGAAAGATGTTTAAAAATGTACACAGATGTAAACAGAAGAAACTTAAAACAACAGTGATAGCAAGTGCCTTGTCTTATATTTTTAATTCAAATTAAATGATATCTTAGATAGTGACTGTTATTTAGCCAGATTCGTATCTGTTTATCGAAGGTGCTGAAAAGTACAACACAAAACATATAAGCTGGGACTTGAGCACTAGGGGATGGACGTCGAATGCGCGTCATAGTGACAGCTCAATGAAAACGAGAAAAAACATCGCCGCGATCAGCGACGCGCGCGATATATCGTCTTAGTATTGAGAAGTGGGTGTTGAAGAAAAATGTTAAAAGTCCTAGCTCACATTTAGCGCTAGTGCTATTTTAGCTGCATATTTTTTTGTGAATTTTGTTATGGTTCTTCCTATTATATTAACATACTATTAATTGATTATTATCGATAGGGACAGTCAGGACTTAAATTAAAAACTTAGTTCTATAACACTTCATGGAGATTAACTAAAAATGAATAAACTCGCGCGTTATCTAATCACCATTCCTTAAAAACATTTAGAAACCAACTCTATCACTGTCTCTACAAAAGCACAGACATCCCAAATCAAAAGTCACCAAAAAATTACTAGACTAAGACTGTCCGGAACAATGTTAAAATTTAGAACGTTATAAACATAGAGCGCAATACAATAATAAATAACGAGGCAATATCAAAGCGGGTGGGGCCGGCCAGCGTTCTTGAAGCGAATGCCGCCCGAGTGCACCCGTGACAGTCATTTAAGACTGACACGGGGGTGTGGGGGTTAGAACCACCCGCCAGATGGATTGATATTGCACTGAGCAGACGTAAGACGGAGCGATTGCATACGGGAAATAAAAAAGGTTTATTCAGGTATTGGTAAAACGAAAGCTTAGTTTGAAAGTTTAATTAAAATGTAGAGTTTGAATTGAGAGGTTTCCGATTTTGTTGATTTATGTTTAATTGTGGTGTTCTTGTGATGATGATGATGAAAGGGAAATGGACATTATTAAGTGATGAATTTTGAATTTTTATTTAGTAATATATTTGCTGTATACTATACATTTACATCTGAATATCTGATATAATATTATTATATCAAAAATTCCATCAAAAAGGAACATTAATTTACAAACCTATTACTAGATTCCTTGTAGGGTTGTAAAATAAACACTAATCAGTGCATACATTTTGTGAATTAATTTGTAACTTAAAATATATACTTAGAAAATATATTCCAACCTTTCAAGCAGCGGGACAAACGAGCTTGAAGCCGTGATGGCGATCAGGGGACAGTGACGTGACGGACCGCTGGGGGCGGGCGGGGTAATAAGGGGGCAGTCGTAGATGTGTGCGCTTCGAAAAATGTATATGTAGTGCAGGTTTTAAAGAAAATATTCCAGTTAATTTTTATACTTATATAATATACGCTGATTTGTTTATTTGCTACGACGTGTGATATTTAAAGATGACTTTTCTTATGCGATAAAACTGATAATTTATTGTTTAAAAAAACTAGCTATCAATGTCATAGATTAAAGATTGGTAGTGAAACACTTAATTATATCACTCAATAATATATATAAGTATATAAGTTTTTACAATATTATATAGAAACAATACGAACAAAGAATACTTCAAATGTCTGGTTTGGACGTCATGTCATTTGCACAAAATTAAATAGCCTGTAAGACGGACGTTCTTGCCACCCACCTCACCCCATTAAGCCGCGATGCAGGTGAGACATGTCGCAGACGCATTACATCATACCACAAGACACTTCGAAAATATATTTTATATGGAAAATGGACATACAATATAATAGAGATGTAGATTATGTTTTCATTAATCGACTACAAGTTAGCTTTTTTTAATTGGTTTTTAGTTCCTATTTTTCTATATTTAGAAATAATATTAGATAAGTACTAATAATAATATTTTTTGTAATAATAACAACGAGAAGTGTATTATGTTTGATTAATAATCGTTATCAATAAAAATATCTATATTTGCGCACTAAAGAGACCATGTAAGCTTTTAAGAAAATTTAACAATAATTGACAAAAGCGAAAAGCAATCTATTTCAAAAGAAAGCCAAAAATTAAGAAACATTAAGCTCAAAAATATATATTATAATATTTTTTCGCTGTATGTCGGGCGTACTAACTATCCTTCAAAGACGTCAAGCTGCCCCCAGTCCCCCGCCCGGGCTCGGATGGATTGATATTGCGCGAATGCAGGTGAGCGGTCTCGGAACAAAAGCCATTTATACACTTGCGACTTGCTTTAAGCTAGCTTAAGAGTATGGAACTTTTTGAGTTCTTACTGAAGAGCTACTATTGCTATATAAAAATATAATTATAATAATACGTTATTATATAACTAAACTTATGCCAAATGGAACATTTGTTTGAGTTTAGTATAACTAAAAACAATTTTGTTAGATTTCGACCCAGCTATAACTTCAATTTCGGCCTTCAACGCACATAGAAATCTTTGTAATCTATATTTATATGTTAATGATAGAACAAAAACAACAAAAAACCTAACACCACTCAATGATTAAGCACTCTCTTAAGCCCACATTCCCAACCAAACCAAGGGAAGTACGATTGACGTAAATTAATAGCCAATCTTAACGGCAGTCGAAAAAGTAAAACACACAACGTCTCTTACACCCCATAAAAACGCGACAAAGACACATGTCCCCCCTTATTATCTTCAATTAAGCGAGTCCGATAATACTCTGGCATACGTTAGACATAACCAATGTCTGACGATCCACCACATATGACTAAATTACCCCTAACGACTCTACAATACCCTTATAAAAGGAGTAGGGGAAGATCAGAATTAACTGGACGTCTCAATTTGGGTACGCCGCTAATACGCTCTGTCCAATCAATAATGAACTCAGTTTCTTTATGTTAAGTGTTAAATAGGCTTTCAAGTTATTCGGGTGCGTCAGATCAGCTTGAGTGATACACGGGAGACGTTGACGAATGGCCGACAGTTATATGTGATTAGTGGATATGGCACGTTTCCGCAATCACGGTAAGAACGAGATAATGAATATATTATGAGATTAAAAATAGCGTTTAAAATAAGTTAAAACAAACTGTTAGTATAACTTAACTATTATATTTAAAATAAGAATTCTTCACAAAAATCAAAATAAGTAGTTCCTGAAACACGGCTTTTCTTGTATATATTTAAATAACAAATGAATAGTGCAGCTTACTATCAATTAACGACAGGATTTTAAAGCCAGTTAAGCGATTCCTAAGACTTATCCAATTTTTATACATAATATTTAGAAAAAAAGAAGATACCTGCATCGCATTTAATACAGTAAATAATAATTGTATCTATGTGATACGATATACTCACGATTTACACTGACAGCTATTAGGCCATTTCATTTATATAATTATAAAAACTACTGAGCCAAACTATTTTAAATTTTTATGGGAGCTATTGCCCATCAACAAAACAAACAAAAAATCGGATAAAAACTCACAGAGTAATCGATCTACATACATAAAAAAATTATATACCGATCGAATTGATAACCTCCTCTCCTGCGGAAGTCGGTTAATAAACTAAATCAATATAGCGACATTAATTATATTAATTACCTACTTTTTATATAATTTCATTATAAATAAAGCCTTAAACTGTATAAACAGACGGAACTCTTAACAACGGATACAACAGACGATAGTAATTTGATTAATGTTTTGTGACGTCACCATACTTGAAAAATTGCAACATATTGCTTTAAATATAATCTTTTTAATTTAATATTCATACTTATACGTATATCATTTTATAAATGTGAAAATGTGTGTTTGTTTGTCTCTATATTATAAGGTCGAAACAGACAATGGAAATAGTTTGAGGGCTGGAGAGTGACATAGGTTTCTTCACAGGAGATTATCTCATTCTCTCATATATTACATCAAAAAAACTTATCATACCTATGTCTATTAAAATAAGTGTAGTTTTATCTTTTTATTTATAATCGTTAATACTAATTAATATTTCTAATAAACTAAATTCCATTTTAGTAGTATTCATTACGTATCATTTGCAGATTCATACACGAGCGTAGCGAGGGTGAGTCCATAGTAAAACATAAATATTTAGTACGTAATACCATTTTATGTAGGTGACTAACGATGGATCCCGACAACCTTTCCATCTGCGAAACTGTTGATGGGAATTTGACATAAATTGTATAGAAGTTGAATGAAACTCCATACATAGGACTACAAACAACCAGTTCGATATCCGTTCAAAACGTGTTAGCTAGATCTAGGTTATAATAAATGCCTTGCGCTAAAAATACCTAGCGGATAATTAAATATGCTTTTTTTCTTTAGTAAAAATGTAGAAATTGCCTAATAGAGTGAAGTTAAAAAAGTTTTCAACTCTTATTGACCTAATTTGCCTTGCCGGATAACATGACATGATATTTAATTTTCGAATGCACCTCGACCACCACTGGACTACCTACTCCTGAACACTTTAGCTCTGATGAAATTAAAAGCCCTCCATATTGTACTAATAATAATAAAATTGGTTCATTCGTTCAAAAGTATCATGAAACACAAACAAAAATCATAAAAATCGGAATGGATAAGATACATTTGGAATTGATGTAATCAAATCAAATCAATTCAAATCAAGCGCTCTACTTAGCTGTGGGTTGGCGGATTTCACATTGTCTTTGGAAAACTTGCTTGTTACTTTCAGTAACACATTTCTTCATAATTTCTTCCTTCACTGTAAGTCAAATGGTGATGAAGCATAATGAATATAATTCACATCTGAATATCTCAGAGGTGCGATACCGGGACTTCAACTCGCTTCACTCAGATTTACAAGCGAGCGCGCTACCACTGAGCTAATACTGCCTTTTAAACAAAAGAAAAATATATTGTACACTGTTTTACTATATAATTTACTAGCAAACCTGGCCCGCTTCGCTGGGCGTAAGTTAAAATAAATTAAGTTTTATAATAAAATAAAAGTAGCCTAAGTTACTCAGAAAATTCCGTCAAAAACGATATTGATATTATGTTCGCAGGACGTGCAATGAAAAATATTTTGATGAAGCCGTATGGGGAATGGGTCTGAATAGTTGTGTTGCACAGTAGCCGTGTTGGTGGTGGATCGTTGTTTGTTGTGTCGAGAGCTTAGTCGCGGAGGGTAGCGGGATCCGAAGCACGGCTTGCCGCTGGCCGACCGCAGACAGTTGGGGGCCCAACTAGTGGGCTAGCCACCCATGAAAGGCTGCCCCGCCATCTGTGAAAAATCCCAGGGTGGCTCCATCGTGCTGGTTGGCGACCAGAGGAGGGGGCCCGATGGCGATCCTTGGGGGGGTTCGGGCGTCCCCGCAGTCTCCAGACTAAGCCCTCAACGGCATGACAACACCAATATCACTGCCGGGCTCGTGCAACACCTCGTTCAACTGCCATTCTCCATCCTATTCACTCTTCCATTACATAAATTTCATGGTTAAAAACAAAAAGGGTAATGTTTTTAAGCGGCTGCACTCCCCCTCACTTAATGTGCACCTCACAAATATCCGAGGATTGCACACAAACCTCTCATCGGTCCACTTCCATCTTGAGACTGCGCAGCCACACATGCTCTTTTTGACGGAGACGCAGATTCAATGTCCATTAAGCGCTGCGTACCTGGACTATCCCGGTTACACGTTGGAGCATAACTTCAGCTCGCGGGCCGGAGTCTGTTTGTTCGTGCGAAATGACCTCTGTTTCCAGCGTCTCCGCCACCTTGAAGACCCCACATTCTCTACGATCTGGGTTATCGTAGATACAGGAATCGAAAAGATCCTGTATTCCTGTGTCTACCGATCGCACACAGGTGACCAGGAGACAACTCGATTATTTGGACATCTCAGTGAGGCCGCTGATGTGGCTATCCAACGGTACCCCACCGCGCAGCTAGTCTTTCTGGGGGACTTTAACGCCCATCATGAAGATTGGTTGTTCCCATACCAGAAGACGGACCATGCTGGGAGAGAAGCGTGGAAGTTTGCGGTGTCACTTGGACTCTCCCAATTGGTTGACCAAGCGACAAGGGTACCCGATGTGGACGGCCATACAGCTAATTGTCTGGACCTTCTGCTGACAACAGATCCGGACAGATATAACATCCAGGTTTCATCCCCATTGGGTAGCTCTGACCACTGTCTGGTAAAAACTGTATTACCTTACTCTCCACCTGGTAACGACTCTATTGGTGTTAGACGAGTATGGCAATACAAGTCAGCAGATTGGGATGAGATGCGACACTTTTTTGCATCCTTCCCTTGGCGGCAGGTCTGCTTCTCTTCTTCCGATCCGTCGAGCTGTGCGGATGCTATAACTGATGTGGTACATCAAGCGATGGAATATTTTATCCCATTCTCTGATGTACCCGTTGGTGGCAAAGCTCGCCCATGGTTTAATACCGAATGCATCTTGGCTGAAAAGCGTAAGCATTCGGCTTACCTTGCCTGGGTTGATGCTCGAGACCGCAAAGCTCCGGATGTAGGACCTAAGAAGAGAGCCTTTAACTTAGCCGCCAAGTCCTACAAAAAGACATTAAAGAAGGCTCGTCTTGACCGAATTACACATTTTGGTGCAAAGCTCTCTGCCCAACCATCTGGTAGCAGAGCTTTTTGGTCCCTTGCCAAAGCAGTTGAGACGAACTTCTGTCGGCCTTCACTGCCACCGCTAGTAAAATCTGACGGATCCCTGGCTCATACGGCAAAGGAGAAGGCGTCTTTACTTGCCTCGCTTTTTGCCCAAAATTCATATCTAGACTCTGGCAATGCTACTCCACCACATTTACCTCACTGCGGGATCTCAATGCCCGAAATCTCCATTACTAATAAGGAGGTAAAGAGAATATTGTGTCGTCTAGATGTGAATAAAGCCTGTGGTCCCGATGGTATACCAGCGATAGTGCTCAAAACATGTGCTCCCGAGTTGTCTCCGATACTGACACGTCTGTACCGCCTTTCTCTTAAGACTGGAATAGTGCCGAAATCCTGGAAGCTTGCTAATGTGCAACCTGTGCCCAAGAAAGGTAGCCGTGCTGACCCTGCCAATTATCGTCCAATTTCAATCACCTCCATACTCTGCAAGATTATGGAGCGTGTATTGAACACTCGTCTTATGACATACCTAGAACAGAACGATCTCCTCAGTGATCGACAATATGGGTTTCGCCAGAATCGGTCGACTGGGGACCTTCTAGTGTATGCCAACCACACCATTGGCGAAGCTCTTGAGCGAAGTGGGGAGGCGATTGCAGTCTCCCTCGATGTCTCAAAGGCCTTTGACAGGGTTTGGCACGCTAGCCTTATAAGCAAGCTTTCAGCCTATGGCATATCTCCTGGCCTGATCGGCTGGATAAAAGACTTCCTGAGCGACCGATCACTCAGAGTTGTGGTTGAAGGCTGTTCATCAGAACCCTTAAAAACCAACTCTGGAGTTCCTCAGGGATCTGTTCTCTCTGCAACCTTGTTCCTGCTGCATATTAACGATCTGCTTATACCCGGTATCTATGGGTACGCAGACGACAGCACTGTTGTAGAGAGATACCTGCCAAATCCTCGAGCCAGTAGAGATCAAATTCAGTCCGAAAGAGAGGCCATGGTAGAGCGTTTGAATCTCACACTCAAGGCAGTCTCCACTTGGGGCGATGCCAATCTTGTGAGTTTCAACGCCACCAAAACACAGGCGTGTCTGTTCACCGCAAAAAGGAGTCCTTTTACCTTGACTCCTACTTTCCGAAATGTGCCTCTAGAATACACTGACCGTCTGCAGTTGTTGGGGATGGACATTAGTTCCAACATGAGCTACGGGCGGTTCATCGAGTCTAAGGCTAATGTAGCAGCGAGGAAAGTTGGCATCCTCGCAAAGGTCCGACAGTATTTCACACCGGGACAGCTTCTTGATTTATATAAAGCTCAAGTCCGGTCGTGTGTGGAATACTGTAGTCACATATGGGCTGGTGCTGCGAAATGCCATCTGTCTGCTTTGGACTCGATTGAGAGGCGTGCGCAGAGGATTATTGGTGACCCTACGCTGGTAAATGCCAACCTACAAAGCCTCGAGCACCGACGTAAAGTTGCCAGCCTCTGTGTATTCTATAGGTTACATTTTGGAGAGTGTGCGCAGGAATTACATGATTTAATTCCCCCATCCCCTTTCCATCATCGGACGACGCGACGAACAGCTGGTTTCCATCCTTATGTCGTGGACATTCCATCCGTCCGGACGAAGCGTTTCGCTTCGTCATTTATTATACGTGCGGCTAAGGATTGGAACAACCTGCCCACGTCAGTATTTCCGTCCGATTACAATATGGGTGTCTTCAAGGCAAGAGTGAATAGGTGGCTACTGAATTAGTGCGACTTACCATCTCCGGCTGCGTTACCACTTACCATCAGGTGGAACGCAGTCAAGCACTAATTCAGAATAAAATAAAAAAAAATAAAAAAAAAAATAGGAATTTTTTTACACTTTGAATAACATTATTGTAGTTTTAGTAGGGATCCTTATTTTTTCTTGCAATTAAGCCTATATTAATCAGTGATAATGTAGCATTCAAATGGTGAAAGAATTTTTAAAATCGGTCCAGTACTTTTTGAGCCAATTCGTTACAAACATACTTATATACAAACCTTTTCTCTTTATAATATTAGTATAGATTTATTGAAATATTTATAAATTGTTAGTGACTCCTTACAAAGTATTTATACAACTCGAACGCGGAAGACGAGCCGTCAAAGCGGACACGTGACCGAGATGAGGTATGACGAGTCGGGAAGTTTGATTAACGACTGGTGACATCGCGCTAATTTGTTACCCGTGTACTTCCACTGCCCTATTTGAGGTATTATTAATTATCGTTATTAATTGGTGCATATTTCAATAGATGTTTTGATACTATTGGTATTTAAAAGTGGAGTGATTAATCTTCTTGCTCTATCGCCTTTCTTAGTAGAGTCAATCTCTTTGAAGCTCTACATATAAAGCTTTACAAATACAATTTGTAGTTAAACAT
This sequence comes from Boloria selene, assembly GCA_905231865.2. Taxonomy (NCBI): domain Eukaryota; kingdom Metazoa; phylum Arthropoda; class Insecta; order Lepidoptera; family Nymphalidae; genus Boloria; species Boloria selene. The sequence goes on from HG993135.1 coordinate 14,321,810, forward strand.
TTGGACATTTCAAAATATCAAGTTTTAATATATGCTTCAAAGAATGTTATATTTTTGAAAATCTTGCTGAAGTACTAAAGCTATGTTGGAAAATATCATTAGCGTAGTCATTATAGTAATCGATACAGAGCCGATTTATAGTTTTTAATATTCTTGTCTTTTGGAGACTGCATCACCAGAAAACCACTGGACGTTTTGATGAAATTTAGTATTATGATAGCTGGTTATCTGGATAAACATATAGGTAATTTTTACTGTGGGAAAATATCTCACGTTTGAGAAAAGCTCTCTAACTAATTAAATGTATGCAGTTCCGAACTCGAACGAATCGAGGGTGAGGCACTAGTTAATTAATAAAATAACAAACAAATAAATAAATCAACTAACTTTATTAAGCTTAGCTGTTTTTCAATAAACTTTCAATTCAAAGCTTTGCTACGAGACTATAATTACATCACTTTTACATTTACTAGTGTCAGAAGCACGTTAGATTCCGCTCAGTTAATTTCAAGCTAGCTTGGAAAAATTATATTTTTAAGTGAACACAGGGATCACACCGCCTTTACAATCGCTAAGCTGACGCGACCAGACCTCGACGTACTTGTACGGGGTTTGGTCATAAGTGGCGCGATTTCAGATGGAAAAACAGTGATTTTATATTAAAAGATGAAAAATCACAAACTTAATCATCTAAAGTTATAATAACTACTATTAACGTATATGTTTACAATTTGTATGTTTGTATATTTGCTTCATAATATTACGATGTTACTCTTTCTATTTTATGGTTAATTTCAAGCAATTGCTTTTTTATATACTTTGACAAATTAGAAAATGAAAGTAATCAATATAAAACTCATACAATACTATGGAAAAGCTACTGTTATTCATAACACCCATAAAATAAGTACGCACATTTCAATAACACTAAGAGGCCATTGACAAACACCAACGCACGCACCTTAATTCAGAAAGTCTAGCAATTTCCAAGCAAAATAAGCAAATTAAAATCGCCTCAAAGCAAGTGGTCAAAGAAACGCTTGCACACACTGGTTTTATTTTTCACTGTTTATGGAAGAGTGAGTGACGGCCTTTGAGCATGCGGGACAGAGGTCTGCTAAAAGTAAGAGAGGCGGGTAATGCTAAAAATTAGGTGGAAAGAAAAAATCCAGTCTCGTGCATGTTTACTTGGAATGTTTGACTTACGTATGTCGGAGGAGAATCGCGTGTTTGTGTTGCACATATTAAGTAATTAGCTTTCTTTTAGACAATGTGGTGCAATGGTTCTGGGGTGTAGGAGTTAGTGGGTTCGATTTTATTTACGGTATGAACTTGTTATACAGTTTTAGATGAATATTTGCTTATTATTTTTATCTTTTATTATTAAGTATATCTTATTTTGATATACTTAGTTGTGTTTCGTGATATACTATTATCATTTATTCTTTTTGCCTAAAAAAATGGAAAATCAATGACCATCCTATCACTTCGATAATATTTGAATATGAAAAAAGGATATATTTTATCATGTTCGTAGCAATATGTTTTTACGTTTATGCTAGAAACTTACCCCAGTACCACTGAGCAGACCACGTACAATTTAAAAATTTGACTGACGCTTTGACAAGACATAGATTAATAAAACAGAATCGGCATTTCGGCAAAGTAGAACAAAGGCGTATTCCTATTTCAACGGTAACTCTATTATTCCTTTTAATTAGCCAGCATTTTAAAATCTGCCGACTGAATAGCGGGTGTTCTTTAAAAAACGTCCACGCTTTCCTTTACACGATTATCGAGAGGGTGGTTAGGGGGTAGAGGGTACCAAATGTACATTCGCTAACAAAAATCGGTCGATTTTTAATTAGGAGCTCGAGGCGGGCACGTGATCGGAATGGCGCGATCGCTCATTGCATACTTCGTGCGACGTATTAGCGAAACTAAGTTACTTCGACTTGACTATCCAATCAGCGATTGTGCTTAATGAGACGGTTCTTTCTCTATGTTTATTTTAGTTGATGTGATTAGTCTGAATTAGTTCTTTAATTTTGTTGGATTCGGGTGTACCTTTAATTTGGATAGTGTTGAGCTTTTTGCTGAGCTTTTGAAGTTACTAGAACTTCTAGTTATTAGCTACTTTTCTAGGAGTTAGTTAACTAAATTTTAAATTATCTCAAGTTTATTTTTTACAGTGAACTTTAAGTTTGATAGTAAGTGTATGGAAACCCTATTTTTTATTAAACATATAGATATTTATATTGAATCATAAATATATATGATTTAAAAACACAATATACTGTAAGTAAAACAAAACATTGTAAGAATATACAACTATATTATTAAAGTCAACGACCTTCAGGTACTCGAAACAACTTGTACGTATTTCTTTACGATGTAGCCCCCACCCGTCTGAGGCTCATGCTTACAAACTGTCGCATTACGGGCCATCCCTTGCACAACAAAGCCACTTCACACTCTGTATACGAAACAAGGAAAAATCAACCTTATCCATCGAAGATAAGGAGATCTTAAGCGAATATTACAAATTTGTTTATGTCACCCAACGTAACATTTACGCATAAATTACTGAATTTTCAACCTTATCCCGTCTGAATAGAACAACGCTATAGTGAATTAGCTCAGTTATGTTAATTTTAAGCTAATGATATGAGGCAATAGGATCGCGTCTTCCAGAATTGCTAACTCGTCAATAGGTATTTGAAGAAATGGACAACGACATTTAATTTAAAATTAGTAATTTACACTGATAGTATATAAAGTTTTATGGACGCACTAAAAATATTGAGTCGGATTTTATATATATTTGTAATAATATATTCGTACATTGAAGAACAGGTGTTGCCATTTTATAGTTTCATATCTGCAAATAATTTTTACTTATTTTAATAACAGTAAATTAAAAGACCGCCACAAAATCTGAAAAGATGAAATGATGTGAATCATGAAAATATTATCCAATTTTTAAGCAACATACCATAATAAAATCTTTTTCGTTTCTCGAAATACCTTTCAGCGTTGCACTTAGGCTATGAATACAACTAAACTCTAACAATTTCATCTAAGTAAAACCGTTCCTAAAATCCAATAGTTAGCAATAGTAATCGAGAAACAAGGCAATGCACTATAATGTGCAGGTCATTGCGGCGCCCAATCGCGCTGAGTGAAAACTGCCATAAACGCTGTTGAGCCAAAGAATACTGCAGATGTGGTAGTTCAAATAAATACTTTTCTGAAAGTGTTTTTTTTTTGTTATTTTATTTCGCTAACACAATTATTGTATAACTAATATGTGGCAGTTATAATCTATAATTACAATGACAGTTAAAATCTATAATTAATTATAAATGAAACTATCTTTTAGGTTCTCGACGTTTCGAATTCTTTACAGCAATCATGGTCTCTCGCGTAAACCTAAGAAAGTAATATAATTAATTTTTGTTTGTCTGTCTGTGAAGGCGTCACAAGTAAACCACTGGTATGGTATGGTATGATAATAGCTGGTAATCCGGGACACCATATCATAGGACATTTTTATTAAAAAATAACTAATAGGCTACTGCAAGAGTTTAAAGTATGGCTTTTTTTTAGTTTGATCCTTTACTTAAAATTGTGCAAGTAAATATTGAAGATACGAGTAATATCAACTTCTCTTGAATTCCCTATCAAACTCCAGCAAAATGGGACTTAGAATGGAAATGTAGAGCGCCTTCGAAGAAATTTAGAAGATAAGTGCAATAACAATTACGCTTTCACTCGAACGGCTTGTATAATCTGAATGAATGTGATTTAAGTGACATCTGCTTTAAAAGAAATTATTTTTTTAATAACACTGATTAATATGAAGTCGGTTAATAATATGGGTCTTGCAAAAGGTAACTTTAGACTTTTTTCACATTATCAGACTGCTTATTTGACTTAGTTTGTAGTGATCCTACTAGCTGAGCCTGTGGTCGCGGGTTCAAGCCCCACTGGTTTGTATATGATTTATTTAATATAATATGTGTTAAACCCGGTGTATTAACTAATACAAGCCTTATACCTTACCATGGAAATATATGATGATGTTTGTTAATTTCCAACATATTTATTTATGTAAAAAGATTTGGATACTAAAAACTAGATATAATATGTATATATAAGTCCTAGCGGCAGTATATAAAAACATATACTATATATAATATTTACATTGCCCTGCACGAGAATATTACCCACTACAACCATCACTACATAGTATAAAAGAAAGTCGCTTTCTCTGTCCCTATATCCCTATGTATGCTTAAATCTTTAAAACTACGCAACGGATTTTGATGCGATTTTTTAAAGATAGAGTGATTCAAGAGGAAGGTTTATATGCATAACTACCGGATCCCGCGGCTTTGCTTGTGCTAAATCTAGGGAAGAGCCCGAGCGAAGCGAGGGTGAGTCGCTAGTATCGCTAATGATAATATGCGATAACACTACTATTTATGTTTCAAATAAAATTATCATTCAAATAACCTTTAACAGTGTTGGAATCTGCCGTATCTATTCGTGTTCTACTCTATGGTGTTCTCTGCTGTTATTATTCCATTGTGTTCATTTCGCTTTACCGCGGGGTTTGACTCGCATAATCTTTGAGTTAATTCGATAAAGAAAAAGGTAAAGGCTAAATATAAAAAAAATATCTATTAACATAAATACGTAACTATTTATGTTGTGTATGCTTTTAATAAAACTATACGTCGTAAATAATATGTAGATTGTCTATAAAAGTTATATAGTGCTTGAGATACCTTTAATATCTTAATCTCTCCTGTCACCATGATACAAACATAGACTAAAAATAATATAAATATATATGACTCGGTTAACTAGCTATTATCATAATAAATTTCATCAAAATTTGTCCAGTGATTTCCTCGCATACAGACATAAAGACAAAAATCCTAAGTTCGTTACCAATAATTTTAATAATTACAAAAAAATATTGTCTTAAAACTTAATTTTCTTTAAATCCTTGAAATGTCTTCCGTGTGTCATTATTAATGTTTGATTAAACGTAAATAAATAAAAACCGACAGTTCAATATGTTTGGTTTAATACTTATTAAAGATCAGTTGTCAACTTGACTTTGTCCGCATTAGCCATGTACGGTAAAGGTACTTTGAGAGGAAGTAGACTAAAATCCAATATTAAATTAATTGTGTACTTATAAACATAAGGCACATATAGTGATAGCCCAGTGGTGATACGCTCGTTTGAGAAAACGAGTGAATTGGGTTCAATTCTCACATCTCTGATATTTCCCTATTTGAATTAACATTTAAATTCTCTGAACATAATTAAGTCAATATGATCGTTTTACTATAATACTAGCGACTTGCCCTCGCTTCGCTCGGGCTCTTCCCTAGATTTAGCACAAGCAAAGCCGCGGGATCCGCTAGTTATGCATATAAACCTTCCTCTTGAATCACTGTATCTATTAAAAAACCACATCAAAATCCGTTGCGTGGTTTTAAAGATTTAAGCATACATAGGGATATAGGGACAGAGAAAGCGACTTTGTTTTATACTATGTAGTGATATTTAATATGCAGATTCGACTTATTAGACTTTTATTATAACTGGTACCTATAGATTTAGCACACAAACAAACATTCATTTACAATTTATAATTAAGTAATAGAAAACTTGTGAAGATTTTTCTTTTTTCTTTTGTAAAAGCTATATATGCTTTTGACCACAAAAATAATTCCTGATTCTTTCTACATGTTACAGGCATTACAACTTAGTGTTTACTCCTAGTACCAGCATACTTATTTAGATATTGAGTGCATTATCAAAATAATGTTAAGAGAAAGCGTTAAAAACCATATCACCTATATGACTTGAAGCAAACTTATATACTATTAAGATATCAATCAATACGAAAACGGTTTATTGTGGCTCCCAATGACCAGCTATAAAATTAGCATTGAAATGGTCACAGCATTCTCATACACTGGCCGGATTGATAACATCATAGTTTATATTTATGGGAGGTTTTATGGGAATGGCGTCTGAAGTAGCCCAGTGTTATTAACGTATTAGCTACTGCCTTTGGCTCCGCTCGTGGGCTTAGTTTTTAACCGACTTTTCATAATAAGAGGTGTTTAATTCGTTTAGATTTTTTTTATAATTCCTGTTTGAATGAGTTGTTAATAAACCTGTCAGTGGTGTCATAAATATCAAAAATTCACACCTTAAGGTGAAATAGCCATTTTGTACCTGATCGTGAATCAGTATAATGACCTCTTCTTACTAAGTCTAATTTAGTTTTAAATAAAAACTAAAATTATAAAATTTCATTGTTTACGTACCTAATAATAAAGTCACATTTAAATTATTTTTTTGCTGTAAAAAAGGCGTGTGTCTTTTAAACACGCAAAATTACTATTTTGTTTTAATACCACGAACTATGTTGCAGCAGTGGTGGCCCAGTGGTATCGCGCTTGGGAAACCAAGTGAAACGGGTTCAAATCCCAGGTCACTTCTGAAATTTTATATGTGCGAATCAATTATATATACATACAACACGCTTACTATTTGCCTTATAATGATAACATCGTGAGGAAACCTACATAAGAATCTAGTACGTTTACAGAAAAATCCGCCAACCCGCACCAGCGTGGTAGACTATTGCTTGATCCCCTCGCACAAAGCGTTCGTGCCCGAAAGAGCGTGAAAAGGGCTGATTACAACTACTTCATTGAAATAGCCACGTTCACATAAATACTAATATTCTTTTCATAAATTAATTAAATATTACGATTGTTTCTTGGCTATAAAAAACTAAATAAAACTATTGACTAACGAACACAATTTAATATAAAACGAGTTAATAACACGCTCTGGTATAATTAAACTCAACATTTGCACAGGAAACCTACCTATATATAACCATTAAAATTATTGGCAATACATCACGATATGACAGCGTATTTATGGTGACCATAAAAATGATATATGATAAATATAGTGAATTAATAAAGATGACCTCATCTGATGCAAATCAATATCACTCATGTGTACGTTTGTTGCTTATTAGTTTTTGGGTTCCGTAAAGGAAAATAGTGCCTTTGACTAATAAAATAAACCTGTGTTCAATAATGTACTAGCGATTTACTCTCGCTTTGCTCGAGATCGTCCCTGGGTATTTTAAATGAATAGTAATTCCAGTACAAATAAAAAACCTTAACTTAATTTAATCGACCTGTTTAATCTTTTAGCTGATTTGTTAGTATTTGGTATTTTTTTTAAATATATTAACGTTTTTGGCCATTTATATACCTAGATGCAAGATTTTACGTCAATTCGATTCCTGTAACAACAGATTGAAGCGCTTATTTGTACCTTATTCTTTAACTCTTTACCAATCTAAATCGGAATAGTTCTATTCTTTCAAATTAAACTTGTATATTGTAGTACCCGTAGTAGGATACTTACAAGTACTTTTGATATAAAACTATAGTATGTAGTGCAGTAGGCTTAATTTTGTGGTTTCAGTTAGTAGTTTATATAGCGATATCGTATGCTAAATAAAAATAATAATTATTTAAACTTATAATTATTAAAAGTTTCATTTGGTTTCGTTCATGATTCTAAAGCTTACTAAGCTTCTAACAAAAGTGAAAAAGAAATATAATTCTATGCTAAAAATACATTTATTTTACGAGAAATAATCTGAAACAATCAATGTAATAATATACAATTTTGTTACAAAATTGTAATTTCTGTAGGATATGCATAATTTTACAATCTGTGGGACATTCCCGTTAACTCCTGGTAGTACGTTAACGGCCGTTTAGATTCAGTAATAACCCCGATGATAGCTGAGACAATGTAAATGTGTCGTAGAATGTTTTAATTTCCATATAAACAATATCTATGAAAAGTGATAGCCTATTCATTAAACTGAGTCCAACCTCTAAATTGTATTAAAATATTCGAGAGATTATTTAAGATATTGAAAGCAAAGACAAGGTTTGATTTTTAAAAATTGATATTTGTATGTACATTTGACAGAATAATTTTAAAATATTTTATAGTTGTTAGATAGTAACAAATTTATATTATGTAATTAATATATGTCATAAAAAAATGCATAGGTATGTATAGATAAAGATAAAATATTTATAAAAACTAAAATTGCACAGACTTCAAATCATTTCAAAAGAATTCCAAAATCAAAGTCCTTAAACAACCTTTACCTAATACTTAAAAAATCTTAAAGTTCAATTAGCAATGAACTAAACGATCACGTGACTTAGATAATCAAATTTGGTTTTACACTTCCTATTTAAAATCGGTCAAAATCACTAAATACTGAACCAAAATCCCAACAATCGAGAGGGTCACACTAAACTATAAATCTCTCTCGGACAGTACATAATATATTACACGAATGATATTTGTAATTTAAAACATGATAGTTAATTTCATATTCCGCTGTAAATCAAACATTTAATGGATGTATGGGAGGACGAGTGGAGGAGATATCGTCGTCTGATTAGGATTTTAATGAGATTATTTACTAGTTTTTTTTTTGAACCAGTACTTTGTTTTTCTGATTGTTTGGTTAAGTGAGTCTACATGATATTGTGTATACATATTTATATATAATTCTAACTGATCTAAGTTCATTTCTGTATATTGAATGCCCCCAGCGGGACTCGAATCCGCGACCGATGGCGCATCAAATAAGGTCACTAGAAACTGAACCAAAAATGTACTCCTGAAGTTGTCTTTTTAAAAGTAGTTTCACCCAAATTTTAAAAATTTTTTAATGGAGTATGAAACAATATATCACGAAATCCTAGAAAGTATTTTGTGATATATCAACAAAGAAAATAGTTGTGTACCTTTTCTTTAAAGTTGGTCAATTGGTAAGGTAGTAAAGGCTTAGTAAAATTGCAACAGCCACTATTTAGAATAACAATTTTATAGCTAACATGACACGCTTATCTTTTATCAACTATCTGCATTATCTCAACGCATTATGTGAAGTGGGATCTAGGTTCAACTGTCAGAATAAAATTGAGAATATAATGAGCTTAGTGCAGTAAAGTTTTCAAACAGATTGTATTTGAAAACTTCATACTAATCATAATAGTAAAGTTTAATGCAAAGCAGACGTTTAGCTACGAATTATTAACTTTAAACTATTATAAAGTTAATTGCCGATAACTGACATTAACATTGTTGTTTACACCAGTTTGGACTTTTCATATGATTTTTTTGTTATGTTTTTGTAACATCTTTGTATAGTCTCTTCCGTGACCATGATTGCTGTAAATCTAAATATCCCCGAAAAATCGAAAAAAAAAATAAGGTGAGCTAAATAATTATTACTATAATAATAATTAATATATTGGCTTTAGTTCAACTTCACCAGCGAAAACTAAATTTAAAGTTTTCACCGAGTTCGTACTTAAATATGATTAGGTAATTATTCACTAAAACAAAATGACTTAAACGCCTAAATACAATATTCTAACTACTGTAGGTAATAACTTTACTTGGGTTAACTAATTTACTGGCAAATTCCATAAAAATGCACAATTTTAATTATGACATGACCATATGAGGTTTATGAGGCAGGTGTATCTTCTGCACATGTCAAGTGAGAAATATGTAAATTAAAAAAATAATCTAATCTTTAATCTTCAATTTGACATTGAATTAACACAACATTACAGGTGTCGACAGCACCGATGTACTTGTGTAAATAAAATTACCATATACGTACTTACATATAATATATCAAAACAATTATTACGGCATATCTAATCTATTAATTAATGTTAGTACTCTTTTATTTTTCACATTTGTTAGAAAACTAAGGATAATTTTGCCGTCATACATTATATTTTTTGTGACAGCATGCCAGTTGTTCACAATTTATTTCACCAATGTCGTGTAGAGTGAAGAGAAACTTATTATGATAATATGAGTAAATTATTTATTTAATATTAACAAGCCGCGGGTTTCGGTTGTAAATATAAAAAAAACTTGACAACTTATATATAATGATATACCAAAACCTTCCTCGAGAACCACCCAGAGTCCAGACAGACAGTTTAGAGAACTTTGTTTTATAATACCCCTCGCTTCCCTTCATCATCATTTATAAAAAGCAAATTATATCGCTATTTATTAATCCATATTATATTCAAAAAAAGTACATTGTAGATAACAGCAATCGAAAAAACTATGAAAAAATTGTTTTTCTACCATAATTCACTTTAGAAAAAAGCAAAGTTATTAACTGGAGATATCCACATTTGTTTACATAAATCTTCACTCAAAGTATGTATTTAATATAGAAAAAATAATATAAAAAACTAGTTTCTCAAACTAAAATGTTTCGTCGATCAAGATGTGGGTTACCGGCGCGGGCGCACGACAGATTTATGTGGGACGACCAACGCTCATTATGCCGCACGATTGCGTGCGCGATTAGATAATTAACGCTTTGTCTCGCCTCGCCTCGTTGAGTGTGTGATTTGGTTTATGGATACGTCACTATAGGATTTTAGATGTCGTTTTTAGGGTTCCGTATTAGAAGAGAATCGACGGGACCCTATTGTTAATCTGTGTAGTAGCGGGTTGTATCTTATGAATCGTAATAGAAATTCCATAATAGAGTTGAAACAAATTATAATAAACCAAAGAGAGGATTTTAAAATGGACGCCAAACTAATTAAAAAATTGAATATATAATAAGTAAAATTGAATAAACTAATGGTATAGGACAGCCTCCAATCTTATTTAGAATATACTTACTATTATATCGTGTACTTTAGTAAGGAACCATATATGTGTGAGTGTCTGACTCACACTTGACCAGTGTATTACCAACTTTTTATTAAATTTAATATAATAAGACTTTGTTAGTTCTATTACAGGTAGCATAAAGTTCAACAACAACACTTCCTTTATGTTTCGAGAGATTCATCTACTCATTCTCTTTAAATTATAGCTGTACTAGCGACTCGCCCTCGCTCCGCTTGGACTTTTTCCTAGATTTAGCACAGGCAGAGCCGCGGGATCCGCTAGTTATGCATATAAACCTTCCTTTTGAATCACTCTATCTATTAAAAAAACCGCATCAAAATCCGTTGCGTAGTTGTAAAGATTTAAGCGTACAAAGGGATATAGGGACAGAGAAAGCGACTTTGTTTTATACTATGTAGTGATATATCTTATCACTTCTTTTAAAGTTTATATTCTATTCCATTCCAGATCGTATTAATCATACAAATATGTCCTATCACATCTACTCCTGTTGAAGCTTACGTTAAAAGCTCAAATTATTGAAATTTAAAAACGAATTAAGAATATGTAATGTGATGTTTAAGAAACGAAACACCGCAGACGCAAGCATGTAACTTGGAAGCTCGTATCCGGTTCCACCTGGTTTGGAGAGGTTGGCGCTAATAAATAAGTTTACTATTTAAACTTAGACTAAACGTAACTTAGAGCTTTTGATCTACAAAGGAATAAAAATGAAATAATCTAATAATCATTTGTATGACGTAATATTTTTGTAGGTAGTCGAGCTTATTTCGAACGTAATACGTTAGGTTTTCTTAGAAACAGTTAGTAATTACACTTTAATTTGACAAAAAATCTTTCGTTACGTCGTTATAAGAAATCACATATCGATCTAACGTTGATAAATACGTTTAAGTATAAAAAAGCATCAACTTTTTTCGATACCAATGTATTTCTATATAAGTAAGAAGTTATAATATATCTATGCCAAGATTATTCACTGAGACACATTGAAAAATTACCCCAAGTAAGACGGACAATAAATAAAAATTTTACTTGTAGTTTATTTTAGACACGTCGAAATCAACACGCAACGTAAATCCGGCCGACAAATCATTCAAGTTTCGACCTCGTAAATACATCGGTACATTAATCATTCAAAGGTTTAGACCTCACGCGATTGGTCGACGATCGGACAATTATTTAAACCATGCTCTGCTATTGGCCCGTATTTTTTTCTTTAAACGACTGTGATGGATTCCCTTCGACTCCTGCGCAGGTTTGATGCAAGTTTTTTGTACGTTGGCTTGATTAATTGTGATTTTTTGTACTGATCGATTAATGTGTTACGTCTAGAGTGTAATCATGACTTATATATAACCTTTGATGCCGTGAGAGGTCTTGAACATTTAAGATCACATCTTGTTCATTCAGACTGAGAATAAGCAATTTGTTTATTTCTCAAAGTTAATTACCTGATAATTGTTATATAATACATTTATGTTTATGTAATTTGGTGGTTATAATTATACAAAATTATAATTTTTGAAGGTATATCATAATAAAAAACTTGTTAAAGTTCAATAGTTCAAATCTATTAAAACATAGCTAGTTAAAATAAATCCGAATACAAAAGTGCCTACAGCAAGATTACTTATAGGAAGTAAACCAGGTAAATGGAAGATATAACTGGATACGTAAGACGAGTCGTTTAAAACCCCACATTAAGGCCTAAGGGTCTAGATTAGTCAGATTTCTGAACATCGGTGACACATACGTACTTACGTCACCTCAGACGTATATCGAACCCACTTTTAGACCCCAAAATATTAATTATTCAAATAAATATTGTAAATTACTTACGAGTTTGGATTGTCGATAGATTTGAAAGTTTTTAAGACTTTAATTCAGATAACTATTTCATTATTTAATATATCGAACTGATCTAATTAAGAAACCTAACGGTGGTGAGTCAAAGGTAAACCTTGGAATTTGAACTCATTTTATTTGTTTTGACATATCTCTAGAGTCTAGACAATGAAGTTTGTTAAAAAACTTATTTTTTGGGTTTTTGTGCAATTATTTTGAATTTTGGCAATTAAAATTTCGAATGCTTTACAGCATTTATGTTTAGAATTCTTGAGAATGAGTTTTCTTTGCAATTTTAAACTAAATGTATGTAGCATTGTAGCATCAAAACCAACAAAATTATTTTTTTGATTTTCTTACTTAAAAAAAATGAAAAAATAACAAAATAAGTGTTTTGACGAATAACGAAAGTAAACTCCCTTGCGCATGAAATATTTCGAAACGATTGAATTATTTGTTACTTTTCACTATTTAAAACCTTTTTAAGTGTATTTTTTTGGTAAAAACCGTTATATCCGTAATTTGCAAACATTAAGAACATGTTATGAGGTAGATCTCCAATAAAACTAAATATAACATGTCCATAGAGTTCCCACCGGCGCAAGCGTACGTTGAAAAATATTTAGACGGCCGTAACTTTTTAACGGCCCCGATAATAGTTTAATAGGCGAGGCTTAACATCGGTAACGAGCGGGAGTCGGTTTATCTGTAATTTTAGGCGCGGTACACACTATTCGCTTACTTGTTTTTGTTTAATATTTAAGAAAACTTAGTAATTTTTAATGCACGTATTTTAATACATAATTATTACTTCTGGAGAAGTAGAGAGAAGAAGTGAACTGGAGGGGAAAGTGTGAGAAAGAATCATCTAGAAAAAAAAGTAAGGAAGAATAGAAGAAACAAGAAAATAAAAATTATGAAGATATAAAATAAAATATAATAAATAACCAATATATTTTTTTAAACATTTAAATTAGTTACATCTTTTTAGCCATTTACATCGAATGACTAGTTAATAGAAAATAAAAGCAATATAAAGTAATTAGGCACTATAGTGTGAAGGCAGCCTTACACTCATGTGTCGGTACACTTTGATCACGGGTAAAACCTATAAATACACAGTAAAGTTAATAAATGTATTTGACTAAATGAGATGAAATCATTGATCATCAAATTAGATATAGGCAGTTATAACAAACCGAATCTTTTCTAATAAAGTTTAGATTAAATTATTATTCTTACCAGACACTCTCTGATTATGGACTTACCTGAAAAAAAAAATATATACATTATTAATTAATTTTAAAACTTGCTACTTATATTATGTTAGGACGTTCTTACAACAGCGCCATCCAGTTCCGTGGTAAGCTACGATGCTTGTGTTACGGATACCAGATAATTGATATACTACATATATAACTTTTAAATACATACATACTATAAATACATACATACTATAAATACATACATACTATAAAAATAAACCCATGACTAGAGAACAAACATTCGTGCTTAACAAATGAATGCCCCCAGCGGGACTCGAACCCGCGACCGCAGGCGCAGAATGCAGGGTCACTACCAATTGAGTAGTATTAGTGCATTACAATAGTATAGTAGAGCAGTACTAGTACAGTACGCAGAATATCACAGTTTCGATTCTCGCGCAGAACAATTATCATATAAACAATTGCATCGATATAATATGTGCAATGTACATTATATCATAATACGATTTATTTTTATTACGATTTATTTGATTACAAGCACTTTTCAATCGTCCGTTTAATTTAAGAGTCACTAGTCAGTTTGCGAGGACTGAGAAAGCTAAAAGGCAGTGCTGCTGAGAAGAACGGAGGCTCTACAAACTACTCTATTTTACTTTAGAAGTATTAACCAAATATTATATATTTCTTCATAAAAATATATAATATAGTATATATAGTACCTATATATAGTAATAGGAAGCTCTACAAATACAAAAAGAATTAATTTAATTAATTTTCTTATTCAGATTATTCCTTCGAGTTGAGTCAAAAAAGTGGAAATTCAAAGCAAAGGCGAAACAAACAGACAGTGAAACGAATTTGAACCAAAAAACTCATTAGTGGCGGCGATACGACTTTAGCGCAAGGAGAAATGGAAGTGGCAGTTCTAAGAAGCCAACTTTCTTTACATGTGCAATTATTTTTAATTTAACTCTAGTTTATATGAAAATGTATTTATTTTTGCTTTTGTTAAAATAATAAAATGAGAAAATTAAAATAATAGAAAACAAAAATTAATTAACCTTATTTATTTTTAAGTAAATCAGCATTACGATTAATTTTATTATGAAACAAAAAAATAGACAGTTTAATTATTATACAATACATAATAATAGTTATGACCTAGAAACGCAAGCTATTTATATACGTTATGTTATACGTATATTTCTCTCACCCAAAAAAAAACTAAAGTTTATAATAATACTAAATACCACTTCCGCAACGTTATGCTCTGGACTGTTAAATTGTAGTCTAGGAGCCAAGAGCACTAAATAGCCTGTGACAACTGCATTAAGACTCCAGACACACTGGATTCGCAATTTTGAGGAAAATAAAGAACGGACTTGAAACGCGAAGATTATTCGAGTGTGCATAATATTTTATGAAAACTTACATTGTAATATTTCGCTTCAGTTAATATTGTAGCGTAAATGCTGAGTGCCAGAATATTTATTTAAATGTAGGTAAATAAACTTATTTTATAAGTTACTTAGTGGCTTAGCTTAGTATGGTTCTCACCTTGAGGTAGCAGGTTCGATTTTCCTGCTAAATTAATAAGTAGACGAGATAACGAGATACTATGTATTGTAATGATGACTTTATTCCATGTATTATTAGGTACATTGTGTTTTAGATTATATTTTTGCACCGCTATACAGTTAAGTAATTTAAGTATAACATAGTAATATTAATGATAATTAATTTCTGTTGTAATTCTTAATAATAATTCTTAATTCTTAAGTAATAATTTAAAAAATATAGCGTGTGTTTTTGGGTAAATAAATCTTCTGTCATTATTAATATTATTTTATACCACTCTTATGGTTATGATTTCGATCGATTTTTCAAATGTCTCGATGGGTGGCAGCCGAAAATGTTTGCATATATAATAATTTTATTTATAACAATTTTATATCATATTGACACAATAATAATTTTTAATTTACTGCCATTACAAATTCGCTATTAATCATTATTTATTATAAACATGATTATGATAATTGGCAATATTTATAAAATATTTGATCTATATATTTTATTATTAGATTAATACTAGACATAATATGGCGCTATCACGTAACTATTTTAACTTTGTTTGAATGAATATATATCTTATGTATTACCGGCCCGCTTCACTGGGCGTAAGTTAAGATAAATTATACGGTTTTTATAATTTTCTAATGAAACAAAAGTAGTCTAAGTTTCTCCTTGTAACATGAGTCTACAAGTGAAAGTCCTTTCAAAATCGGTACAGCCAATTCAGAGATTAGTCGGAACAAACAGACATACAAAACGACATTTTTTTTTAAATTGATGAAAGTACCGTATATATTTTTATATGCATTAATAACGTGGAAAGCCGTTAATTTTAAATTAAAAACAGACACTTCAATTTTATTTCTATGTACTGATGTCAAATTCGTTTTACTCGTAATCTAAGATATAATTATTATTATTTTAGTGTGTTTTCATTTTGTTATAAATGTATATTTATAATTATTAATAGTAAACCAATAAAAAATTTTACAAAGTTTAAATTAATTTGGCAACTAAGGCATTCAGATTACTTGGAGATGTTGGCGCACTGCAAAAATCTAATCTTGACCTACTTTACAGCTTTTGCTGTACAGCACTATAAACGTACTGAAACTCAGTGCATCATACATGGTATACCTAACCGTGCGTCCTTCAACAATAATGGTATATAATATATATACAATTTTTATATATCAGAAAATTCAAAATTAATTTTGAATTCTTATCAAAATCTGCCATTTAAATTGCTAAACTAATAATAAAGAACTTTTATTGCATATATATTTTGGGTCATTAAAATAAATCAAATAAATAAATCAAATTAAAATACTAAAGATCATTAAAAGTTCACTCAGAAGAGATCTACGATAACGCCATCTATAATAACACAATATTCTATACAGAATTGATGTTCTTTAGAGAAAAATTAATAACCAAATTAACGAGACTCGTCATAAAAGCAATAAAACTATAATTAAAAATACTTTGAACGGATAAAAAATCATTTAATTTTCATATTATAATTATTTTTATGCTTTCTTAACAATGCGAATGTTGATTTTATTAATAATAATTTATACATTGACTAGATATAATAATATTGTTAGGAGTTCGTTTATATATCTTTAAATATTTCGATTGGAAAAAAACCCTATGTAGTCTAGTAGTTTGCGTATATTTTTAAGGTACTACTTAACAATTGCTTTTCTAGTTCCAAACAGCTTAAAATATGCTCATTTCATATAAATAAAATTGAAGTGTCTGTTTTTAATTTCAAATGAACAGATTTTCACTTAAAGCATATGAAAGGAATATACGATACTTAAAAAAAAATTGACTGTCTGAAACGGCCTATTTTGATGGGACTTTCACTCGCAGCCAGTTAATATTATAAGGAGTAACTTAGACTACTTTTATTTTATTAGAAAATAATATAAACCGTTTAATTTATTTTGACTTACGCCCAGCGAAACGGGCTAGGCTTGCTAGGTTTACGTATAAACAATAAGTCTTTATAATAAAATGGCTTTCATTTTGAAAATATAAATAGAGGACTAGTTTAGCTGAAATATACTAATTAGATAATGTCACAGTGTAGCAGCAGCAGTCTGGCCGGTAGTGAGATATCCAGGTATTTCAACAATCGAACTTCCATCTTAATACGTTCAAAGTACTAAAAAATTTATAGACCCTTCATTACCGTACTACTTGTTCTCGAACTACGAAAATATGTTTTAGCTGTTTAAAGTTATTAAACGACTTCAAGTGTTTTTGTAAATACTAACTGTGCTGTCTTTTGTTGTAGGTTTAATAAGTATTTACTTCCCTTATACTATCATAATTTAAATAAACTTATTGACTCTATGTTACCGACCAATCTACTTTGTGTCTTCTCCATTCTACGTGACATTGGCGAAATAATCTGTGCTCAACTGGCACGCTTTGAAGCCATTAACAAGAGAATTGAATTGAATTGAATTTAAAAGATTTTCTAAATATGGATGCTTCTTAAGTTTAAAAATCTTCATGCGTTCTTGGATATTTATTATATATTTATTATACATATACACAATCCATTAGGTGAACTTGAATATTTTTGTGGATAAAATATATTATAATTTAACATTTCTTGATCTAGTTATGGAAATTTTTGGCCACGAATTTTTTTAATTTAATTGATTTACTGATTTTTCTTTATAGGCATAATATGAAGAATTTGATTAATTTATACAAACATCACAAATTATTACTTAGCTTCTTAGTCTCCTTCAACCGAATATGTAACACGAATCCATAATTTTAACAATTTTGAATATTTAACATTTAAACGAGAAATAAACCAGTCGATTATGAATTTTAACTGTTCTTAAGTTTCTTAAGTATTGTTTTAGAATATTTAAGTAATTTAAAGAAGGTTAAGCGAATTCCTTAATTTCTACCAGAAACCGATACTTCTTTAATATAACATTAGTATGCAATAATTAAAAAAAATATATAATAAATCTACCAAAAATTCCCATTTACGAATAGATAATGACGGATTATGTATAGCCTATTCTTAAATGGGATTTTTTAGCTAAATACAATGTTAATATTTTACAACTTTCTAAATTTCTCCAATTCATCAAATGCCTGCATTATTTTATCAAATCGGTGAAGCTTAACATTAAAACAACGGCCATATTTCCTAAACCTAACTATACTCTCTCAAACTCGACTCGAACTCGCATTCAATTAACAAAACTAGTAGTAGCAGATACCAGTATTACACGATACTGGATAAGATCAACACACATTAGCTCTCAGACTTTGACCCGTGGTCCGTGTCCATTATTTATTGACGCCGGCGACAAAAATACATCGTCACGTCTAGACAAATGGAGACCAGTTCCATATATTGCAGTTCTTAAACGAACGTATTTAGTAATTGACGTAATTTTGAAATAGATTTTACAAATTAGATAAATTTTCTTGAATTTTTTCAGCACTTTTCTACTGATGAAAGCTGAAATGAAAATATTTGCCTGCAGTTGATTTCAAGCAAAACCGTGAACATCGACGTGATATATTACTAAGTAAATAATTAACTTAGAATGTAATCGGAATAAATAAATTCCTATCATAATAGGTCTAACCTCTATATATATAATAATAGGTCATGAAGTCTAAACCCAACAATATTATTCAATTCACATATAGATTATGTATATACTGAGAATTCGGACACTTTAAGTCCTCATGCTAGGTCTAAACGTCATCTAGATGCGGTTAAGGCATCCTACGTTGATATACCAAGGCATTGCCTTGTCATCAGAGCGCCGTAAGCCAGCTGTCCTTTGCAGACGTACTAGATGTACCGCAAAGTTGTCACTGTGCCTGGTAATTTCAATCTCTATGTATGAGAAGTCCGACCCTAGATGTTATGCTAAGATTACAGTTATTGTTGCATAAGTTAGTGTGAAATCCAAATGTAATATAATATCTACGTTTTCTACTAACTACTTAATTTCTCGTTTGTGGGTATTATAGAGATCACAAGAGTTACGTTTTATAAAATTCAATACGTACTATAAGAATTGGTAGCAGTGATAAAGGTTTAGTACATGTTATGTATACGTGTTACAATTTTATTGCTTTAGAAGACTCATTAGTGGGACTCAACATCCCATAGCTGAGCACACATCCTTCTAGCTAAAGAATACTAAAAGAATTAGGGGGCAATAGATAATTTTCTTGTAGCAATGTTTTACATACTTTCTTAGTAAACACATAATAAAATTAATATTAGAAAAATGGTGTACATAATTTTATATTTTAGGCAAAATTCAAAAACATTAGCCTTAATTTTGAGCACGCAGTCGAGTAAGAAATAAACTGAATGGAACTAAGCGGACAACTGACTGTGGAGTGAGGTGACGGTCTGTGTGCGAATAGCGCAATGAGTAGAGTCCCTTTTAATTTAGGCTTTAAGAGGCAGCTAAAGGTCTATATGAAGTCATGTTTATACAAATATTACCGAAATCAAAAATAATGTACGTCTTTTGTGTCAACGCTTTAAAATATACATATATTAAAAAAAAGAATGATAGTGAAACAACTTGTATTAGTGTTTAACAAAACATGAAAAATATTTATTCCATGAAATATGGAATATCAATAAAAACTAAAATATATTAAACTATTTCAACATTTCGATACCTTAGTTCGCAAATCGGCTAACTCCTTTTCAATATTTTTTTCAAAGGCTACGAAAATCAAGGAATAATAATAATACTTTTTATAAATTCAGAACAATATTTTTTTAGAATAACTATATATTCTTAATTAATCTAAAAAAAAACATTTTGTACGAGTTTGTAACACTTATTATTGAAATAATAACGATTTTTGTGGTCCCTTAAAAAGTTCACGTTAACGGAGTTAGCCGATTTTCGAATTAAGGTATCGATTTAAGAAAATTTCCATGTTAAAGACTGTCAACTCCAATGCTTTCCTAGTCCAGGGCCACTTAATTCGTCGCGACATCAACGCCGCGACCTCACAAAATAGTTTTTGCATTTTATTACTGTTTATTTAGTTTTCTTATTTCAATTTTGTTAAAGCTACACAATTGATTAAATCTATACTTTTTGACTTTTCAAGATCGAGGTCAATAAAGGCACTTTATAGATTATGTTGTCCTTTTTTTTGATTCTTTTATGGACAATGTATGTACGCCTATACAACAGGATCCCAGAACGTTCAAAAAGCTTCCATTGCTAAATTTAAAAAATTGTGAAGGAACGTTTGTGTACTAAAGGCTATTATTCGAATTTAGAAGACAGTATGCCTTGGGAAAGATGTGATCGCCAGGCTATTTCAACATATATAATTACTGTTAATGTGCAATTAAATTTAAAAAAGAGAGAAAAAATAATAATATTATTCCCGCTGAGTTTCTTTTGCCAGTTCTTCTCAGGTCAGAGGTTTCTTCTTTCCGAACTGGTGGTAGACTCATGACGTTCAGTAAGAAATTGTAAAATTTTTATGCTGAATAAAATATTTTGATTTGATTTGATTTTACACCCAGTAAGAGTGGACGATAGAGTTTTGCATCTTAAGTACATTATAGCTTTAAAAATAAGTTATATCTTAGGCGAGTATGAATTATCATATTTGTCCGTTGCTCTAATAAATATGGTTGTGCATATTACCCACAATATAATAAAGAACGTTGCCACAACTAATTCTAGAAGTTGTTATATTAGTTTTATAGAAGTAAGTTCACATTCTTGTCAATATTTTACTAATAGTTAGCTTATTCATCTTTTTTTTAAATAGAATATCGACTGAGTAGTGCTATGACGTATTTTTTTATTTACATATACTATACATGTAGTGTTTGGCAAACCAATTTCGATTACCAAATCTCAAGGATAATGGCAATCTGTGCAGAGGACATTATAATGCAGTGCTGTCTCTCACTCGTCTGCTGAAATAAGTCGTAGGACAACTGCGTAATATGTACTCTAAGGTTATTATTTATAACTGGGATTGGTGCCGAGGTCGGCCCTTGCTACGTCGACCAGTGTTGGTCCATTGTAGCTCTACTCTAAGGTTGACGTTGACGACAATGTAACATTCAATATAGTAGAGGAGACCGTGGGAGATCGACCTTCACCGATAAGATAACCAGATGAGACATATTTTTTATCGAATATAATTTATAAACAAATATGCCTATAATTACTTGCCTATCTGAAAGTGCTCATGGCTATTTTTAATTAAATTAACTTTAATCTTTAAGATTTTTTGGTTATCTTATCGGTGAAGGTCGATCTCCCACCGGCTCTTAGACCAATAGTGCAACTCTGACCTATTCCTGAGAACAAGCTCTATAACATTTCTTGGCTCTACAGAGGACTCGAACCTAGGAACTCTGGATTAGGAATAATAAGCATTCTGACCACTAGACCAATGAAATAACTGCCAGTCCAATATAAATATGAAACAATCGAGTTAACGAATATTAATTCATCTCGCTTAACCGGTAAGTAGAGTCACAGAAAAGCCAAAGGTCACCAGACGATCGATCGGCGCAGATGTCAAAATTAATCGGCGACTTTAATCCGTTGGCCCGAGTATAAATCAACGCTAATTGTGCCTATTTATATTTATCAAGTCGACCCATTCGACTAATGACTTGCCCCGAACGTACTTT
Source organism: Boloria selene (assembly GCA_905231865.2). Taxonomy (NCBI): domain Eukaryota; kingdom Metazoa; phylum Arthropoda; class Insecta; order Lepidoptera; family Nymphalidae; genus Boloria; species Boloria selene. The sequence continues at coordinate 14,343,995 of HG993135.1, forward strand.
GTGTTGCAACTTACTTGTGAGATGTCGAAGGGATAACATATTTTAACCACATTAAAAAGTTCATGTTTTCTGTTTTTGATATCGTATCGTATCGATACGTATCTGAACTAATATTATAAAGAAGAAAAATTTGTATTTTTGAATGTAACGAATAAACTTAAAAAAAACTACTGGACTGATTTCAAAAATTCTATTGCCATTAGAAGTACATTAACATAGGCTATATTTATTACTAGTGGAACCCGCGGTTTCGCTCGCGTTAGATCTAGAGATGAACCCGAGCGAAGCGAGGGCGAGTCGCTAGTAGTTTTGATTCAACTAGTTACTAACAATAGTTTTTAACACTCATCAAACATGTGAATTTTTTGTCGTGATTTTTTGTGTTTTTTACAAAAACAGTGAAAAAATATTTTTTATAAAGAAGAAAAATTTGTATTTTTGAATGTAACGAATAAACTTAAAAAAAACTACTGGACTGATTTCAAAAATTCTATTGCCATTAGAAGTACATTAACATAGGCTATATTTATTACTAGTGGAACCCGCGGTTTCGCTCGCGTTAGATCTAGAGATGAACCCGAGCGAAGCGAGGGCGAGTCGCTAGTAGTTTTGATTCAACTAGTTACTAACAATAGTTTTTAACACTCATCAAACATGTGAATTTTTTGTCGTGATTTTTTGTGTTTTTTACAAAAACAGTGAAAAAATATTTTAAGAACAGTTTTATTTAAAAATCAAATATTGTTTATCTAAGAAACAAGGCAAATTTAATGTTTTTTTCTTTTTCAGAGATCAAATTCGTGCTAAAAATTCAAAGATCGCTAACTGATTTGTTTCAGCAATTCTTCGTATAAAAGAATTGTACAAAACCTGTTATCGTGTTTATTATTAAAAATAAGAATCGTCTCATTATGAAAACTTACAACATTAACAGAAGCTAAGATATTGTTTTTTAATAAAATCGAAAAAGCGAATACAATTTAAAAGTAATAAAAACCGTGAAAAATTTAACCGTAAACTGTTAAATGAATACTTTTTCTTAATATTGTTTTATATATTAAGATAAATATAAAAGTTTCACATCAGTTCGATGACCACATTTAATTTGGAGTCGTTTCAGAAAATATAAGTGCGTTAATTTTATTGCTTTCCCCATTCTGATAAAACTTCTGTAAAACAATATTAAGCGAGACATGAATAGGATATAATAAAAGTATGAAAAATAAAATGTTCATTGCTAAAAGGTTTTGATTACTCGGAATGTCCAAATGTATCTAATTACGTATTTCAATTTTCAAGATGAGGTTTTCGGGTGAATATCGAAACAAATGTAAACTTGTTTGAAATTAACTTATACTTATATTACAATGGTATTATTATAAAGACAATAAAATAGGTCAAGTTTGAACGTTTGTGGTTTTTCTGGTAATGAATAAACTAAAAACTTGGTATAATGATACTACTCTTACTTTCAGACCTTGGAAAAAACATAGGATAAGTCCCGGAAATCACCCCTTACCCCTAACTCCTGGTTAAGGGTGATCTAATCCTATCTCACACCTCATACATTCTCATTTGCGAATATTTTCAACGTAATTACCAGTTGTCTTAGGAAGTTATCAAAATATCGCCAGAAGACCATGCGGCCATTTTTAGAAAGGTATGTGAAGCCCACCAACCCACACTTTGTAGGCATGCATGGACTATAGTCTTATCCTTTACTTCACTGGACTACCACTGCTCTCTGATTCTGTTCAATTCCAAGGACATACTCAATTGAAGCACTATTTCGACAAATATTATAATTTACGTTACATGAATATACGAAAAATCCCAACTAACCCTAAATAATACGAAAAAGTAATAAATAACCTATCGACATAACAACTGATCGGTCACGGTTTTCCTTAAAAACCAACTACAAAGTCGCATTCTATCAATCGCCATAGTTCTCATTGTGTTAGCTCTAATAAACTATCTCCACTAGATATCCCTCGACGTTTATGGCCGTTTTTGACATATTTGTGATGGCCAAGAGATCGGGTATTATAGATTTATATATTCTAAGCCATTTCTTCCGACTTACCAGTTTCTCGTTCGTTTTATTTTTGTTTATGATTTACTGTTATGTGAATCCTTGTTTCTGGAAGGAAGATTAGGGGTATTGTATTGTGTTTTAAACGTAGTATTTATTTTAAACTAATATCATTATATTGTATTAGTAACTCTGTCTGTCTGTAACCTCACCATAATTCGTTGAACCCATTTAAATGTTTGGTATGGAGATGGTTTGATTTATGTTTTAATGGGATCGTCAGTCAAAATTCAAAAAAATGTATATCTCATATGAGATTTAATCTTGAATATCTAATACCAAGGCAAGCGAAACCGCGAGTATAACTATTGTATTTTAAATAGATTTTATTAGTTTTTCTCATATGTTTAGAACTTACTTCAATAACCTTTCGAGATATTTTTATTGCATATAACTTGTTTATTGTGTGTGTATTACCGGAGATCATTCGAGCCTGGTTAGCAAACTATGAAGCATATGAAACCGCACGATTTTCTTATAATAATAAGAAAACTTATGTATTTTTAATTCAAATAAATAAATAAATAAATAACACTATATGTCATAGGCAATTGCAAACGATATGTCACAATTTGGTATTCTAATTAGAAAGTTAGTTCAAATGATTTATTTCCTCAATATATTTCATGAGATCAGATGCGCAAATTATTACGCTAACGCTGGTCATATATTGCAATACTTTAGAATGCGCAAGCGCATATGTATTGGTAGGAGGTAAATATTTTCTTTATATGATAATATTATATGTATTTAGAACAATTGCTTAGTAAACTTTTATTGATCTATATATATAAATGCGAAAAACACTCACTCACTCATCACGAAATCTCGAAAACCGCTAGGCATAAAAGCATGAAAATTTGCAGGGAGGTAGTTTATAAATAGTAGACGTCCGCTAAGAACGGATTTTTCTAAGGGGCCAGATTAAGGAGGTCTAAAAGCTTTCGTAAGTTCAAAAAATGAAAGTCCTTCATTTTTTGTGCTACAAACTTTAAATTTTGCAGGGACCACCTAGGGACGAAGCGAGAGTAATTCGCTAGTTACTTATAAAGCCAAAATGGAAAACTATTACTACTCCAGTTGTTTCTTAGATTAGCCGAAATAAACCGACAGAAAAAATCACACTTAAATTTTATTTATCTTCATATTATTTGCTTAGTATTAGATTTACTATTACTTAACTAAAATAATCTATTCCAATCTATCCTTAATGCTTGAGAACTAATAACTGTTTATACTTCAATTGACGCTATAATTCGTTTAAAGCATACGATTTCTCTTTCACTCTATACCGATAAGAAACCTTGATATTGTCAGATATATTTAGAATTCACTTATTTGCAAAGAAGGCTGTGTAGTTAAAAAGGTCGCGATGGCTGTTTGATAAGTAATGATCCGTAATTAAGGGTCGCCAATTCAAATACAATCTTTATAGACACTCTTCTACATAATATAGTAAAAGCATGTGGGGGGTGTTTTTTCAATAACTTCGCTAAATGATTCTATTTTGATTATGTTTTTGTACTAGTACAGTCACTTTCATATGACGTATTAAAGAATTTTAGTTTGGAAGTGAAATATTATCATTTAAAGCAATTTCAAAGTATATATTCTGTTTTCATTTACCGTCCCACTGCTGGGTAACGATCTTCATTCAATACCAGGACCAGGCCATAGTTCACGCTTACCAAGTGCGGTTAGTGAACTTTGACTTAACAGAAGTGATAATCATGTCATACTCCCGATTCTCGTTAATTATGTTTAAAAACAAGATATTTTTCGTCAATCACTAAAACCATCTTTAGGGTAATTTCTAAAACTGTTAACATTGTCACTTCTGAGTCATTTGCTTAGTCTATACCGTTAATATACGAGTAGTTTGATACCTAGGGACAACGACAGCTGTGCGTCTAAAAATAATCGCTGGACGCGCGATTCCGCGTTTTTCACTGTCCATGCGCACATCAATTTCTGTCTGCATTTGTTAGAGAATGACAGATGTTTTACGCCTTTGACAACATCACCTATAACCATTATACAAGTTAAAAGTCCTTAAATCAACGGAATACAGTTTAGTATAGCATAATTCCAGTGTAAAGATAATTTTACATTCGTCTAGAGTCGACGCCTTGTAGTTGTCAGGGTGATAATGACGGTCGCGTTAAGGACGTATTTATGTTAACCCTTCGAGTAATACCAATTTAGAATAGAGAAATAAAAACAACGGCTCGCTCCAATCCGTCAAAGTCGTTGCAAAGAATAAAGATTGGTAGGGCTGCCGTTTGTCATGAAATCGCTTAGGTTCCTCTTCTACGATTTTGTATATTATATTATTTCAAAATTATATTTTAACATCGTTTATTAGTATTAAATTAATTGTTGTATTTGAAAGTATCTGTATGCATTTTAATGTTGCACTTATAAATATTGTGTCGATGTTAGTATAGGGGATACACTATTGAATAAAGAGGACCAATCTAAAAAGATCTACAAAATCAATAATTAGTCTAATACTTTATTTAGATTAACGCAAATATTTGACATTTAAATAAAACTACCTTTTTGGATTTTGATGCGGATTTATTCAAAATTTTTGGTCCTCAGTGTATCGAATACTTTACAGTAATCATGGTCACGGGAGACTGATAATAATCGAATATCCGTAATAATTTAAAAATAGAATAATTTAAAATATAACTTCATTAAAATATAAAATCGCTTATATAGAGTAGCTTGACCTCTCAAATACCACTATATCCGAGCTGCAAAACCGTGCTTTTATTACGGTCGAAACATTTGAAGTCGTATCAAATTGTAATGATAACTGAGATCATGTGCTCTAATGTATGTATTGAAAGCGTTATGCGTCCTAAGATACTGATGTTACTGCCTATGACAGTTCGGTCAAGCATTTATAGGAAGAGCGAGAGTGAAGTAGATAATATTGTACTATCCTGTCATAAATGCGTATGTTGATAGAAAAATTAATTGAAATCGTCGTGAAATGCAGAAATCGTTTGATTTGGAAGCTCGATATAATATTTAGTGACTACATTATAATTCTGTATAGAAAAGAAAATGAACTTGCATCATATTTTCCTATTTTACATTAAAATAAATATATATTATACATTACTATATAGCTCTTAATTTACACCCAAAAGCAATATAATATTCAAATTGATCAAAAATCATTTTACTAAAAAGCTCGCAAAAACATGAAAAACTGAGAAAACACTCAAATATTGCGAAAATTGATTAAAAACCACTTATGAAAGTAATCACTTTACTTCGAATATGTATTTATTTCTTCAGTTTGTAACAACTACAGTTTGAAACAGTGTCGTCCAACACAGAAAGATAATAAAACTTTATATATTTAGATGCACGACATACTATTTATATTCATAACTAGCTTTTCCCGCGGCTACGCTCGCGTTCTAAAGGCCAAAAATTTAAAGAAATCTGTTTCTCCCGTGACATTTTTCACTGATAGTCCGCTCCTATTGGTCGTAGCGTATTGTAATATAGCTTATAGCTTTCCTCGATAAACGGACTATCCAACACCAAAAGAATTTTTCAATTCGGACCCGTAGTTCTTGAGATTAACGCATTCAACCAAACAAACAAACTCTTCAGTTTTATAATATTATTAATATTAGTATAGATATATTTATAATATTAGTATAGATTTGAACAAATTTAACTCCTTAATTTAATGTGAACGTCAGTCGAGATGTAACGTGCATCATGACAGCGGCACTTCGAGCGGTGATCAAGTGGATGGTATTGGCAAGTGACCGGACACATGTTTATTATCTATTAATTTGGACAGAGAAACACAAAAGTTTTGCTAAATAGAAGCTATAGTAGCTCTCTTAAATAATTAGCTAGAAACTCTCTTAAATAATGTGCTATAGGAGCTCTCTTAAATAATTATGAAAACGAATAACGACCATTCCAATAAGCATTTTTAGAAAATATTAAATGTTTTAGATTCAACTTAGTTACAATTTAATATATGTATAGATAAATTTGTTTAACTTTAAAATCTAATCATGTAAACTCATGTAACAATAACCTGATAATGTTCGATGATAAGTTGTTAAAATTGGGTGAAGTCGAACTTACTTGTTTGCTTTTCCTTCCTTATATGCTTAAACATAGCGAGCAAAAATTCAAAGAGAAAACAGTATGAGGTTATATTAAATAATACATAGTATAAATTTTAAAACTTTTTCTTTTTCTTGTCTCATCATATAACAAAAAAGAGACTTTTACAGTGACTTTTAAAGTGGTAGTGCCATGCTTGTTACCTTCGGGTAGCAACCGAATGGGCCGGCACGCCCCGTACAGTTCATTAGTACCACTCTCTCACAGAAGACCGGCGTGAAGTGGCAGCTATGCTGTCGCGTTTCGACCGGTGAGTGAGAGTCCGGGAGGCCCACTCTCTTTCCCCCCTCCCTCTTCCCATCATCCTCCGCCTTCGTTCCCCCCTCCCTCTCACTTCCCTCCCTCCTCCATCCCTCCTTTTCCTGAAAGGCCGGCAACGCATCTGCAAGCCTGGCTTGCAGATGTCCATGGGCGGAGGTGATCACTTCCCATCAGGTGAGCCTCCTGCCCGTTTGCCCCCTTTTTACCATAAAAAAAAAAGACAAAACGACCTGAAACATCCAAATATTTATTTATACAAATTATGTAGTGACAGTTAAAAATTGCATGCTACATCGAATTAGCCATCGGATAGTACAACAAACTTTCGACCTATGAGTCATCGATGAAGACCACTCTAGCATTGTCACTGTACATGTACAAAACACCTGTTACAACTTGATTGTACGCATCAAAGATATTGATGTTTAACCTACATTAGTCACCTTTTCAAATGGCGTCCACCCAATACTGCCGACGTGAAAATACATATATTCTTAGAAATGTGATTCATATGTGGAAAAAGCTTTGGAGAAGAGAGAGAGATTTTTATAAAGGAATAGATTTAGATAGATAGATTAGACGAAATGATTTATACATATTTATTACTTTTATAAAAAATTCTGAGTCAGATGGTATTGTGGGATCGATGACAGAAATCAATTAATTGCTTTTAGTAAATAGTTTTTCAAGTTTTATAGAAAAAGAAGGAGCTAGAGCTTCACTGCACAGCACTGTCTGTAACCAGTATATAATACTGTTCAGAAGTATAAAGCACTAGCTGCGCCCCGCGGTTTCACCCACGCAGTTGCCGTTCCCGTGGGATTACAGGGATAAAAAGTAGCCTATGTCCTTTCTGAAGGTCTTCTCTATCTGTGCACCAAATTTCATTGAATTCAGTTCAGCGGTTTAGGCGTGAAAGCGTAACAGACAGACAGTCAGACAGACAGTCAGACAGACAGACAGAGTTACTTTCGCATTTATAATATTAGTTAGGAAGTTAGGATTACTCTCTCCCGTGACCATAATTGCTTAAGCATTGGGAAAATGTCGGGAATCAAAATTCAAAACGGAAAAAATTGGTCTTTTTAAATATCATATTTTTAAATATTCGCATAGAGAAAGTATAACAAATTAGGGTAAGTATACATTCGAACAATCGACTCAGAGATTTCCTTTGAAAACCTTCCCTTTCGTTTGAAGGATATGTACCTACTTCCTTACATTCAAAATGTATAAAAACTAAGAATAACATAAAATATATATTCTCTTTTAAATCACAATGTTAATTATCATAATAAAATTTTATTTGGCCAAAACATTCACATATCATAATATAAATCTCTGATAGTAGGTACATAAACTACGATTATCACCCACCACCCCAGTCCCCAACAAAAAACACAAATGGCCCGGCGAGAAAAAACCTAATTTAATTTTATGTTCAAATCTTTCCTTACCTGTCTCTAACCGTCATAGATTCCGATGTCTCGGAACAATTTATTGCCGTGTATATCATCCGAACTTACGTTCATAATAAGTTTCCACGCGGCTAAGTCAAATTTATTGTTTATCGGCGGGTGGCTGAGAATGACGTCCGTCGACCCCTTATATACTGTACATCTTCTGAATGAATGGCTATCAGTTTTAATATATATATTGTGATATTGCCCACTCAAATATTTATCCTTACATAAACATAAGCATAAAAGTATATAAAATAACTGGCAAACCACGCGTTGCTGTGGCACACTTACACTGTTTTCTTTAGCTTGGGGTTACAATTCCTGAAAATTTTTTAGTCTCTCTGAAATCCCATGATGTGAAGATTACAAATTTTTCCATTACCTACACAAGGATTACCAGGTTAAAAATTATAGTATGCTTTAAGTTGGGACAACTCACATACTTAAAATAAATCATTAAGATCTGAAACGCCTTTCCTTAGTTCATCCCGACCTAGCATTATATAGCGGGAATTTTGTAGATACAACAGAAAGCTGGCTTCTTTAAGAAGAACTATCTGTATTAAATAGAGCTTAAAGTAAAAATGGTTAAATTAAGTTCATAATGTTTGGTTTGGTAGTGTTGATATGTAGGTATAGTTTCAGTATTTTTGTCGATACCTTCCACACTTAGATATTTGGTAGAGGTCAGCAGCTAATCTCAATCTAAAGAGATGTAGGTATATATAGTATTTTTCGTTTTTAATACCTTATTAAAATATCTTTAAAATTTTAATGACATGATGGCTGTACTACTTGTTTATTTCCAATTTTGTCAATCAAATCACAAGCATAAGATTTTATAAACTGACACTCAGAGATCATTATTCTATTGAACTCAAATTAAAAAGTGATCCATAAACTAAATACTTAACAGCAGTCTTAACTTTATTCTTATAAAATTCATAGAAGAGTACAAACAAACCCAACCTCGAATCTCAACCAATCAATATAACTCATATAAAGTACATAGTATACGGGCGTTTCGAGCGGGATAGAGTGTAAATTTAAAATATTATGGGCTTAGATGTTTGAATAAACATGTCTGGATCCGCAGTAAGTCTGTGGTGACACGAGACAAGTGACGATATTGTAACTGTTAAAAATTTCATTTAAATAACATTCATAAATATGAATTACTGTTATATTAAATTATTCGTTTTAAATGTTACTTCATAATGTATATGAACTTTATATTATTTATTCATACTAGTATTATAAATAAGAAATTATTTGACTTGTGTATGTTTTGTTACACTTAGGTCGTTAAAATGATTTGACAGATTTGGATGTAGTTCAGTACCTACCTTGATTAAGTTTTTACCAATTACTCTAATGAGTGAGTCGTCATGTTAAAATATTATGCTTACAAAATTCTTATATCAACAATACTGTAGTTTTAAAAAAAATATGGAAATTAAAAACAAAACCTAAAAACCGATATAGCCCTTTTTAAATCAACTTTTGCCCTTTTTAAATGCGATTCATGTGAATGTCCAAACAACTTTCCTTTGAGGATGGCGGTTGGCAACAGATCACGTATATATCCTTAGAAATGCGAAACAAAAGCAACCTGTGCTATACTGAGATTTATGTGGCTGATATGACGCATCGCGTTGCGCTTACGATGTCAAGGTCCAGCCTAAAAATGGCAGCGAGATCGCTATCTAAGTCAGCTAAGGGCTTATCAAATAAGGCTTTCGCATTTAAATATGACTTACATAATGAAGCGATTGTACTAGTATTGGAAATATGAAAGTTTGTATGCTTGTTACAAATAGCTGTACTGATTTTGATGGAATTAAGTACAAAAATAGACTATGACCTAAGGTAACACATAAGTTATTTTAAGTACTAAAATTTTCCAAAGGTGACGCTGCTTGAATATAATGTCTATCGCCAGTTATGGGAGTAATAATATTTCAAAATTTGTAATTGTTGATTAGATGGTTAAGATTTTTATGGTAATCATAATTTATAACTTAACATTGTATGATGTGCTTCATACTTAATAATGCTTTATAGAGAAGTACGCCTTGTAATAATATTGTTAATCGAACCTTCATAGACGAAAGTATTGTAAGGCAATTGTAGGTTAACACGCATCGGTTTACATACAGCAATAAAGTTGTAAACAGACACACAGACTTTCAAATTTGTCTTAAATAAGCTTAGTAATGTTATACTTAGAGGTCAATTTTGTCATTAATTGTATATGGGACCTATTTATTTAAAAGATATCGCGTAACTTACAAAATAAATATTTACCCGAAGAGTCTTAGTAGTCGATCAAAAATCGATAAATATAATTTGTATATTCAAATAGAGAAAAATTATACGAACTACGAAGTCCTTATTCCAAATACACATAAAATACTAGCCTTTACCGCGGCTCCTCTCGCGTTCTAAAGGCTGAAAATCAAAAGAAATTTTCTCCCTTTCTTGCATCATTTTTCATTGATGCTTTACTCCTATTGGTCGTAGCGTGATGCAATATAGCCTATAGCCTTCCTCGATAAACGGACTATCCAACACAAAAATATTTTTTCAATTCGGATCAATAGTTCCTGAGATTAGCGCGTTCAACCAAAGAAACAAACATAATCTTTAAGATATTAGTATCGATATAATTAAAGCAGAAATCATATTATTTCGTTGTTTTAAACCTACAAATACAAGCTAGATTACTTATTCATCAAACTTTCAGATTATTCTTAAAATATTTGAAATATATATTACGATGATTTACCAGCAAGTGATCTAACCTTAACCGAAGCGCCCACAAATCGCCCGCGACACCCAACAGGTAGCGTTGCGCGTTTCCCCGAACCAAATACGAGACGCTATCGAAACGATTGATATACGATCGGCCGGAGCGATGTTTTAGAATGTACCATTCTAACCTCTGAATACGTAATGGAGTCCGATTTAGAATTATTTATGGCGGGATTGAGACAAAAACGAACCATATGGACTTGTTGGACTCAGGTTTGCTTATTTCGTAAGACCCAAGCATTTACTTATCACTTTATGAGTCGTCAACCGGTACGCAATAACACCGCGTCTACTAGCAACTTTGTGGTTTAAAGCGTAAATAAACCTAATAAACGTGTTACTTCATAAGTGAAACTTGATATTTTGCCTATTAATTTGATAACTGTCGTTGAAAACGGATTTGTCTTCAATCCTGTTTATATAAACTGGTAAACGTTTCATATATTTCAAAATTATTAAAATCTAACGCTATTTTCAATCTACTGAACACAAAAAACTGTAAAATGTATCTAAAAATGATTAAAGCTACTCAATTAAGTCTAGAATAGATAACATCAGTAGGTATAAGAGTGACACAACAGTCTAATATCGAGCCAGTTACTTACCGTATCCCACTCACCTGTCAATTACCTACTTAGTTTACAAGCATTTATCAAGAGTTCAATGCATTAACAACGGCCATTTTATAGAAAATCATAATGGCCGGTGCGGAAACAGCGTTCGAAGGAGATCATTAATTACGTGTACTAACAAGCGACGAAGTGGGAAGGAGACGGGGACGATTTATCGTGCGATCGACTCGTTATTTAGATCGGTCGGGGAACGATAGATGGCGTTGAAAGAGCATATCTGATCCACGACTCGAACGGACACTATCCGAAGACGCATCCGTAATATGACTACCGCAAGGACCCTAATAAGTGCGATATGCTGTTCAATTTATATACCACTCTGCTGTAAAAGATAAGTCCATTCATGAGATAAATAAGAGGAATGTAAACTGCCTTATTAGCTACATACGCCTTAACCGTACCTTTGACCACGTCACTTTCTATGTATTTTTTGTTTTCAGTATATTAGGTCAATAAAGTACAGTCTATGTAATTTTTAATGCACTTCTTAAATGTAACCCTATTTTCTACAACACCCACCCTATTGTACCTTTTTAGTAATTTAGAGATATAGATTTCTAATATAATTTTATATTTAACTAATAACTATATATTAAAAACAAAATCACTTAACCGTTTAGTGTATTTTACTTTTCTTATTTTCTGGCCTTTCTATTATATTAATGTACTATTCTAATCGTAATTATGATTGATTTCCATCCAACAGCCAAATACAGTATCAACAATTAAAAAATTCCGTATAGAAAATCACCAAAGAAATAAATCTTAAGAACATTTCGCAAACGAAACACAAGATTCACACCAAAAAGTCATGAAGTGTTCAAAAACGAGTACAGAGACGCGTTACGACGCGACAATCGCATACCTGCGCCGTTAATTATACCACGGCTATACCCCAGATGGGATTCATTAAGCCTTCTAATTAAACATAAGGACATGATTTTCCAGTTAAGGAGTGAAAGTACGTAGGAGGAGACCATTCGCTGATTAATTAAAGCTCTAATTCGCGAGCTTTGCACGTTACGTTGTTAGTTGCTCATTTTTGAGCCGAGATTTGGTTTTAGATGTTATTGTTAGAACTGAGCTTTTTTTTTAGATTAAGTTAAAATAATTAATCCTAAGTTCTCAACTTAGTCTTTGAAAATGTATACAGAGCTTTATTTATTGTAAGCTAGATTTTGACTTCGGCTTCGCTGGCGTTAAAAACCATTGTTTACTTATAAATTTTAACTAGTATTTAATATAAGAATGATGATTAAACAACGGGTATTATATATGTTATAAAAATAGTACGTATATTTGTCAATAATAATTATTTCATATAACATAATCTTCTATTATATCATCTAAAATATTATAATTATGTATTGATAAAATATATAAGGAATTATTCTTTGAATTTAGTAGTTATAGTTAATAGTCAATGTAACAAAACATAAAAAAATATTACAATCTGAAGCTTTAACGTAAACATGTTTTATCAAGTTTTAATGAAGTAATTTTTTTTTTTTATTTACACACAGCACTATCTAGTTCCACGGTAAGGTACGAGCCTTGTGTTATGGATACTAGATGGTTGATATACTACACATATATAAATTTAAATACATACATATTATAAATATAAACACCCATGACTGGAGTACAAATATTCGTGCTCAACAAATGTATGCCCCCAGCGGGACTCGAACCCGCGACCGCTGGCGCAGCAAGTAGGGTCACTACAAACTGCGCCACGCGTGTGTATTTATTATGATAATAATATAAAAACAATATAATCGTATTATAAAGTAAAGTAAAACAATATTAATATAAGTGATGGATAAAATTAAAATTTCCACGTTTTTTATCGGAGAGCGCGGAGTGGGACGAATGATTGATAACCCATGGAAGGAAGCTTATATACTTACTGGGAAATTGCATCGCACATACCTGTAACAAACATGCAATATTGTGTTAGTGATTATGAAGAATGATCTAAAGTGCATATAAAATGAATTAAAATAAAGTTTTTTAGCGTACATTAAGTAGTACTTTTTTAATAACTTCACTCCCATAGGTCGTAGGCTCAATTTATTTTACTAATATCAAACCAGTAGATGCTGAATTTAGTGCGCTCAAACAAAGAAACAGACGAACTTTTTTATATATATACCTAAAATTATTTAGGATTTTTGTCTATTAAGATAAAATATATTCTATTAAAAATGATCCCTTTTTGCTTTAACATAAATCTATGAATCATTAAAGTGAAGCACAGTTAAAACTAATCAATATTTAACCTACTTTAGTTAACTAACAAACTATATTCAGAACAAGAAAATCTCATGGGATTCAAACACAGAAATTCAGAAAACACAGAAAAATAAATTCTTAAGTACCCAACTTAAGAATTTAGCTTTAATCATATCCTATAAAACTATGTATTGTAGTGGAATACGCAATTTTTTTTTATGAAAATCCGATAGTACGATATATAAAAAAAACAATTACGTATCCCACATAATAATCTAACATATACAGTAGAATAAAGACAAGTAAAAACTACAATACTATTAAGAAATAGTAATTAATAATATTGTTACTAAACTAAATTAAATATATAATATCAACAAAGTTAAAGGCAAGTTATTATATGGGAAACTCGAGTATATATAAAGTCTTACTAATATAATGTATATAGTAACAATAAGCTTGTCTTTACGACAGTTGGCCACTTCTAGGGGCGATTCAAAAATGAAATGAACCAACTCTGGCGATTCAGTCTGCATTTTCATTCCACTATGAAGATTTCACTGCGGGAAAGCTTAGACTGCTTTAACTTTAGTCCTTATATTATATGAATATAATAGGAATATTAAAATTTGTTCTTTATATAGTAAATATATTAGTTTAAATTCGTTATAGAAAATTACAGTACATAATAAATTCTAATGTCAGTAACTATGGTACGTACACGACAACCTAAAAAAGGTTTACAAAATTTTAATATTCCTCTCTAAAAGTTGCAATTTTCCTTAAACTTTAAGCCAAAATTATAAAAAAATCATTGAAATCGTATCACATTAGAATTTCACGTATTACAAAAAGGTTCAATTACCATATATGACTTAATAACTCTCCTGACACCCACATTGACTAGACCTGTTCACTACATTTATCGACTAGCACAGTGTAACATTGAGACCCGAATCGCATTTCTATATTGCAAATTTATTATTTTACTATTAAACACATGAAATAAGTAACGAACAATCCAAATATGTCATCTAAACCAAATCAAACGACAAAATTCCATATATGTAACACATATTCGCGAACAAATCAAAATGTGAGCGCAAAATGCGCCTTCACAAAAACAAGTGTAAACTAAAGAAATATAAAAATAGCACGCTAATTCATCAAGTGTAACTTTCCGTGAAACACTGTTGGCTGTTTTTCGGAATACTTTGTAGTGTGTTTATTTTCCGTGTGACATTCCGACACGAATAGTTGAAAGTGATGAAACACTGTGTCGTAGTCGGTACATGAGCTGTTAATCTCGATCGGCCGGTAAGTAGATTGCATCTAGCGCTCACAAATCATTGGTTAAGAAGCTGTTAGGTGCTGTACTACTCAGCGATTCCAGATTGTACGCGAACTAACGTATTTATTGATGGAACGGTATAGCGAGTGTTACTCACTTGTTGAAACGAACTAACATTTCCGAATTGTTAAATCTTTTAATAATAATCTAGCTAATTTCATTTCCTACCTTAAAACTTCGATAAATTAATTAATTGATCAATCATTCCTATTATTTTCTTCATCATTCTACTATTTATTAGTGTAATCGAAATCATTACAAGTAATGACAAAGCACCACCGAAGCGACAACAGATTCAGTACGTATAATTTTATGTACACTTTGAAATACGGGGACGTAGCATAACCTTGACTAAAATCCCCCAAACACTAGATTTGATCTATCACCACTCGAACCCAGGTCCTCCAGACAGACCTATTACAAAAAATAGTCCTACCGTGTACGGTAATCAAACTTGCACCCTATTTAGACTCTATCACTGCACTGAACTACGCCATCTATTTAATTTATCTCTTATAAGAGCGTCCTGTACAGTACAGATTCCGCGGCTAGTAATTTTCGCAAATCGCCACGTGACGTGATTTACGAGACCCTGCAAGTATAACGTAAGTGAATCAATTTCATTTTATGATCTTTGCTCTCAATGTTTTAAGAACTAAATTTCCTTGAACAACAAATTAAAATCAACGAAGTTTTATGTTAAGCATAATTCTTTATAAAATATTCGTGATATATAGAGTTTATTATCGTAACTTAATGTAGTCACCAGTTGGAGTTGTCTTGTATCACGAAGGTTACAGATTCGATTAGCGTCTAGAAGAAATATTTCATTCAATCAATCTGAGAAATAACAACATCCTTAACATCATCAGCAGAATTTGTAGATTAAATTAAAAAAAATCATTCTCGAAACCTAGGTACCTGTTCAAAACGTATCTATCGGGTACTACTACATGGAATCTACTTAAAATAGATCATATTTTTGTTTCTATCGTCGAAAGAAACAAAGAATATTCAACATAAGTCTCTAAAAACAATAACCTTATATTAAGAACATTAAATTATTTCAAAACTTACAATATCATACAAGACACAGTAAAAACTATTTATTATGGAATAAACTACCGTTTTATCTTTATAAGTCTGCCGAGTGAAGTTATGACGACTGCAAAACGTTGCATTTCTCTCTGGCTGGTGCATTTGCAAAGCTACCTTGTTCACTCTAACCTATGGCAAGTTGTGATTTCGAGGAGAGTCGAGGGACGGACGAGCTTTACAACGCCTTAGGGGCAAAACTTTAGCTACATCTTTACTATTCTATATAACTTCTAGTCAATCTCGGTATCATTATAATGCGCTGTTAGCTTTTATGGGTTGAGATAAGTTTGAATCGTTAGTGCATAACTTGTGATTGTAAATAAGTTCTTTTCGATTTTTGTCGTTTAAAAGAAAAAAAAATGTTTTTATTATATATTTTAGTGAGACGTATATTTAGTTATGTACTTATTGTATATACTTTTATTTAGTATATGTATTTTTGATTCTTACATACATACATATATCCAAAACAGTATTTTAGCAGAGTATAGTACATAATATGTATGTTTATATACATACAAGTATATTTAAAGTGCGTTATATATTTTAAATACAATTTAATCCGCTTCTTATCACTTGTATTTATATGCTTAATCAAATTTTAGAAGTCTAATTGAACCAATTTTTATTTTAGTGCCAATTAAAAAAAATATGAATTGTCATTAGAAAAATCTTCAAGTATGGGTTATTATTAAAGCTAATTTCGACTCCAGATATTGATCCTGGCATTTTTAAACATAATTCAAAAGTCCCTATTTTTTTTAGAAGAACAAAGAAGAATTTAGTACAGAACTTAAATAATAAAAAGAATAATTGAATGAAAGTTCGTTCTGCAAATGCTTTTGACTTCTACAAACACAAATATAGATAACCTAGTACTAATATATCTACTATCCTTTTTTTTTAAATAAATGTTGGGATATTAGTAATAATGCTAGCTATCTAGTTCCGTGGTAAGCTATGAAGGAAGCTTGTGTTACGGATACCAGATAGTTGATATACTACATATATAGGTTTAAATACATACATATTATAAATATAAACACCCATGACTGGAGTACAAACATTCGAGTTTAACAAATGAATGCCCCCAGCGGGACTCGAACCCGCGACTGCTGGCGCAAGAATGTAGGGTCACTACAAACTGCGCCAAACG
Source organism: Boloria selene (assembly GCA_905231865.2). Classification (NCBI taxonomy): domain Eukaryota; kingdom Metazoa; phylum Arthropoda; class Insecta; order Lepidoptera; family Nymphalidae; genus Boloria; species Boloria selene. Next base: position 14,361,273 of record HG993135.1, read on the forward strand.
TGTCGTCCTTATGAGTGTATTGAACATCTTATTCCCAATAAACATATCGTGGCTATGAAGGAGCAATGGAGCGCGACATTTGACCCGACTGAAATGTGGTCGCCTGCCTCTGACGTGCCGATTGTCTCCATCTTGCGACTTAATTTATATCATTTGGCGATTTTACAACTTCATTATATAATTGTTAAGCTATTTGTAAGACGAAACTTTATACGAGTATATTATACTAGTAAATAAAATACGAACATAATCAATATTGATAATGTGAGGAAAACATTTTTACGAAAACCCTTTCATTACTAGAGATCGCCAATCAATCTTTCTCTTTTTTTATAAAGATTTTACTCTATTGTAGGATAAAAGCATCAAAGCCATCTGTTGGCTAAGACAACAATTCGAAATGAGCCCTCAAAACATTTTTAGGCATATGTTTTTTTTTATTTAATAAATAAATACCCTTACAAAATTCTTTACTAATTCATTTAAAAAATTAAAACCTACAGATAATATATTAAGCAAAACAAAATATATTTCAGTAGTAAATTATTAATAGCTAATGTAATGCGCTAACTACTTATTTTTCAACGCTTCTGTCTTATACCTTGATTGTAAGAAGCTGTCACGAACAGCAGATTGTGTAAATACTCCTTAATGCTATGCTTTATGACGTCACATTAATTTATATAACATTTTGATTTATTAACTCTATAGATTTAATTTTGGCTATATTATGTATGGATCATCCATTCATAGGAACACTCGTTTAAGCTTAATTGATCATAAAATTATCATAATTTTATTCGATATAACAAGAATTGTATCTCTTTTCTTAGATTCTAAACATGCTGAGGATTTTTGGATGTTACATCCAATAATATCAATTATGTACTCTACATATCTAGGAACTTAATTTTTATACATAATCTAAAGCTATACCTATATACTGAGCAGAGATAGCTCTTTAATTATAAAATAAAAGCTTTTGCCTAGAGCTTCCTCGGGTATAAGATTAAGCACATACGATCTTTTTGACGGATATTGTACTAGCATTAGTTACAAAGTTCATGTTTATAATAATATATAAAAAATAATCGAAATTATTTAATAAATAATAATTAAATAATTTCTTTTCGTTCAGTTTGATAACGTAGCCAAAGTTTACTTATTCGAAAGCTCTAACAATCCAGTATAAATAAATATAGCCTTTTACAAACATATTATCCAATACAGATCATTTTATTAAAGCAAGTGTAAATGAGCTTAGCTATCAACACTAAGCGTCATATAACACTTAAAATAACATCAAAATAGATTCATAAATGTTATACAAACAATTCGATTACCCTTAAAGCTCATTACAGTACATAAAAAACGAAAATAGGGTTTAAAATAAACGATTTCTATGTATTATTCACTTAAATTATCCATATAAAGTACTATGAAATTCAACAAAATGATCAAAACTATAATATTATATATTAAATCGTATCCAACACGTGATTTTCCATACAAATCGTAATAAAAATATCCATAAAACAGAAAAACTTATAAACATGCCTCGAGTGAAGAGGCGTTCGTTAGAATGGTTTGAATATAAAACGGTGGGCAAATGACATATGCGTAGGCGCAGGTCAGTTGATGAAGAAATCCAAATGCATGCATATATTACAAGTGATGGCTGACCCCTCAGTTTTATGTTAATTTTAGTGGTAAATGGATTCGGGACTAGATATTAATAGTGAAACGAAAGTATTAAATTTATTAAGATTTTTATTTAGTTTTGATTATATAAATCATTTTAATTTGACGGTTTTACTGAAAACATTTAATGCTATATTAGTTTTAGTGAAGTCTGATTAAATATAACGAGTGGTTTTTATGTCTAATGTACGTATTACTTTTGAGATTTAACCAATTAGTGTATCATTCTTTTGACTAGTACTACAAAACATAAGCTGGCTCAAACAAAGAAAATTGAAAAAATACTTCAAACTAGAGCAGTATTAAATGCTAAATCAACAAACCTACTTAAAAACACATGAAGCAAACCGATTACAATCCTATTTATCCTTTAAGTAAAATATTATTCCTCTTAGATCCTCCTTTCTTACGTATCTCGTGACGTCAAAACAATACGTCCTCGACTCAAACGAGTACTCTTAACAACGAATGGGTTAAAGCAATCTCGGCCAAACAGAACATCAGGCACTCAACCCTTTCAATCGACACTTAATCCACCCTAATTCGAAAAAAACCTTTCGATTCAATGAGACAAGAATCTATCAAAGGTAGAGACGTGTTAAAACCTTACTGGCCTTTAATTAAAGGGTGGTGGGTGGAGATCTAATGCTGGAAATAGAAAAAAGTGGCCGTAGGGGGTTTGAATTGTGTACATATGATGTATATATGTACGTTCAATCAGCGTAAGTAACGTCAATCTTAATAAAGTACTGTTAATAAAATATAAAATAGCTTTTATTTTTCAGTTAAAGTAAAAAGTGAATTTTAAATAGTTTATGATCAATTGTGTTGATTTTAGTTTTATAAGTATTTTATAAGTATTTTTTGAAATTACTTAAACTTACGTCTTTCCTAGTCGGATGGAGCAAATTTTGTCGGTAATGTATCAATAAATGTTAGTGACAGATAGTTTTCGTTATAAGTATTAGTTATTTTATGAAAACTTAATTGTAAGTTTATTAAGTTGTGTAAAAATGTAGAAAGCAAAGTGTCATCAAATCAAAATTAAAATGTCAATATTGTACTCATTTCTAAAGTCCATTTTCCAGTTAAAATGAAAAGCTCCATCTGATTTATAATCGAGTAAGCTCGAGTAGATTCGATTTAATTATCATCTCCTTCGTACCTCCTGAGCAGATACTGACTGTCGGATGAATTTAAAAAGGTACTTTTATATGGAAAGCTCACATATTGAAGCTTTCTTTTTAAAGTGTATATAAACTCAACGAAAGTTCATTCTGAAATAATATTGGTTTAAAGTTAAGCAATATCTTTAGGAGAATTCATTTTTTTATATTGCAATTAAACACAAAAATGCTTAATGATTTTAATTCTTTAAATTTACATTGTATGTGTAATAGTTTTTTTACAAAAAATATTAAAATATAATGGAGTCTCCACTAAAAGTTAGTTCATCACTTGAAAGCTCAATTTCCATAATTTACTATCGATGACTGCAGGTTAATTGATATTGCACATTTCGAAAGTAATTTTCCTCGCGTTTTATATCTCTCACTTCTAAGAATAGCTACAGACAGAAGCTTTACCTTAAAGCTTATACAAAAAGCTATCTGTTAGGATCACTTACAATTATTATAGCTGGAAAGTTTTCTTATTAACCTTTACATAATTCAATAACGGGGTCAAAGTCGTACATTTATAGTTAAGGTAGGCTTTATAGCAAATTATATATGTCATAAATTAATTCAACAGCGTGATTTGAAAGTGATTGTTCAATATTTCTACCGATTTCTTAAAACAGTGTCTTTGGAAGTCAACAGCTTGCACAATTAATGTTAATTTAAAAAGCTTAGCTTTAAACCGATGAAATATGATGAAGTCTCGATTTTTAAAACACTTCTGAAAGTGAAAATTTAAGTATAAAATATCTAAAATACTACATGAAGTCAGTCGTTTAACTTATATTATCAAAGAATTTAATATAATGGTGCCTTTAGCAAAGGCTAGTGTAATATATGGTATACACAGTGGATCTTTTGCGAGCTTTTTTATAAACACAGACGGTAAAGGGTGGAAAGCTCACAGACAAGACATATGGGTTGGCTTTTTATTTTTCACTGAATTCTTAATGCGACTGAGGAGTTTGCGAATAGATTAATTCCGACTCTAATGAGTTCTGTATATTTAAACGACTTTGATGTGAAATGACTAAACTTTATTAAGCTTATTATATAAAGATTTTTATTACTAGTAATGATTAACATCTGAATAATGCACAAAAGCACAATTTTTATGTGTAGTCTATGTTTGTCAGTCTGTCCGTCCATCTGCTGTTTGTTTCGACTTATTTCTGAATTATTTTAATTATTTTATTATTCTTATGGCTGGTCTGATTTTGACGGATACAACTAAGGCTTCTTTTACATCAGAATAAAGAAATGTTAGTTCCACTACAAGAAAATTAAAACGTACCTACCCGGGGCCAAACCTGAGTGAAGTATTTAAGAAAAATTATGCGTGCTATATTATAACATCTTATCGCAAGTGATTATTTTATGATTGAATTATTTAAATTTGTGCATCTAGGAGGAATTTTAATTGGCAATAAATAACTTAAATGAACATATACAAACTTTGTGATTTGCTTCATCACTACATAGTATAAAACAAAGTCGCTTTCTCTGTCCCTATATCCCTTTGTACGCTTAAATCTTTAAAACTACGCAACGGATTTTGATGCGGTTTTTTAATAGATAGAGTGATTCAAGAGGAAGGTTTATATGCATAACTAGCGGATCCCGCGGCTTTGCCTGTGCTAAATCTAGGAAAAAGCCCAAGCGAAGCGAGGGCGAGTCGCTAGTATTATAATAAAATTAGAATAGACTTGATTTATTAATTATAATAATATGCATTTGAATATGTCATTATAGTGCATATAAAACCAAAAAAACACGAATAAGATACCTTGAACTTACACCCGTAGCACCTCAGCGTAACTGACCTAGGAGTATAGTTGAACAACCGCGATTATATTATAGCATGATTGTTACGAATAACACAGGTGTTTGTAATGCGCTAAGTAAACGCCTATCACGGATTCGATTCTTGATGAAGCAACTTTAAGGTCTTAATATTCAGTCAAAAGGACACAGTATAATTTTTATTCCGGAAATCATGTCTCAAGGGGGTAAAAGAGGGATGAAAGTTTGATAGGGGGATGACTAATTTCTCAAATAAGAGGAATAAAACTCATACTTTGTGTATTACCTATAGACTATCCAGTTCAATTAAACTGTTAAAGTTGAAAACCGAGTTTTTTCACTAACTTACTTTAATCAAAATAAGTCTTGTGGACGTTAGTGTGAAACAGTGACAAATATATGTACACATACAAACTTTCGTATTTATTATATAAGTAGGTATGATCATTCATCTTTATTAAAAAATATAAAGCGAAGGGAACCGCGGGTAAAGACTAGTATAAAGACTATAAAAATCTCAGTATGTAGTACTTAAGTAAGGAAAGTGGTAATCTTTAGAATCTATAGGCCATTAGCAATTAGCAACTATAAAGATACAGTAGTACTCTTATTATTAATGGCATTAATGGTTTAAGTACTAATTAATTTTAATACATACAGAAAAGTATTTAAGAGTGTAGGGTAATTTATCATAACACATCTCTTTCACCATAGCTTTCTACAGACGGGGTTAGAAAGCTTTTTACTGAGTTCGGTAAAGATTTAAGTCTATTTTTTTTGCTTCTTACCATTGATAATATAATGATTAGATCAAATCAAATAAAATCAATATTTGATTCAGCATAAAATTGTTAAAATTTATTACTGAATGTCATGAGTCTACTACTAGTTCGGAAAGAAAAAACCTCTGAGAAGAACTGGCGAAAGAAACTCAGCAAATATATTAGTACATGTAACTTAAAAAAAATCCACGAATAAAATTGAAAAATAAAATAAAATAGACGATTTTAAATTAGAAAATAATTATAAGTACTAGAGAAATATGAACACTTAATATGACCTAAAAGGGCTTCAAGATAATAGTTTTAAGCACACCATATAATTATATAAAACAGGGCTTAAAGCTCACTCAATTACTAATAAGTTCTTTAGAAAACACTTAAAAGTTTTAGTAATTTAAAATTATTGTTACTGTTAGGTCATTACTTTCTTCTTGTATAGAGTCACTTCGTTTATTTTAATAAGAGATAGAGTAGACCCTTCAAATATACTGGCATTGTGTGTTTTTCATACACCGAAGTATTCTCATTCATCATATTATGTACAATTATTTACTATTTATACTACTATTATTTACACACACATTTTATATATAAAAGTTGTTTGTTCGTTATAAATTAAGTAGATAAGGGAATAGCGCATCCATTAGGTAATACCAATATACAAAAAAATATATAATTTCTTAGTTTAGAATATGCATTTAATAATGTATAGTATTTAAAATAAATAAACATATTCAATAAAAAACCATTATATTGAAAACAATATAGATCCTATTATGCATATACCAGCTGTCTCTTAGACTATAAGACGGTTCAAATGTCCGGTAGGGATGTATCGAATGCAATTACGTCGACTCCAGTAACGACGTTAAAGAATTATTGCTAATAAACGATAGATGCCTTTTAACTGAACAAGATTGTACCTTCACAAGAAAGGCTTTTAATAATGCAGGTGCTAAAATTGAAGGAGATTGAATAATTGTATCTATTAACATTAGCTGCTTAGTGCTAGTGAAATATTGCGACTCTGGCTGTAGGAATGCGAGAGGTCATTTAGACGCTGTGTTATTTAAAAGTTATTTAACTATGTTTTTAAATGGTTAAAAAGTACCAGTGATTTTGCTTTTTAAGGTTTTTCTTATGTTTAAAGTATCATTGAAATTTCTTGTTGTATATTAACAGATTTATTTTTCGTTAAATTATACCAAATCTATTAGTATTTTAAAATAATTGAAGAAATAAATGAAAATTGAGCTATGTAAGAAATATGTTGTAACTCTTAGGTATGGAGGTTCCTTAAGATATACCTTGATCGCAATAACAAGTGGAAAATGATGCGTACATGAAATTATCGTAAATACGAGACCCGCCTCGTTTCGAATTCAAATCCCGGGTAATTTTAGTTAGTCCACCTTTAAAATAATTACTGTATTAGGTAAAATGGTTTCGAAGGCTATTATTTTCTTTGTATAGTTAACATGACCTGTTGTAAGTCTATTAATGATACAAGTTAAGAAAAGAATTTTATTTTTAAATCCAGATGTTACTTGTCACATTACAAGATACTTATTACGCGTGGGAGTCACCATAGTCGTTCTCTTTCAAAGTTTTGAAAGGGTTTTGATTTTATAATACCGTCCTTTCAAATGAGTAACTTTATCGCTGTCTATCCCATACATTCGCTAAAATTGCACTTTCAGTTCATCTGAGACATTCACTTACGTATTAAATAAATATTTAGACCGTATTATATGACGTTTAATTTACTTCTATTCTTTGTTTTACGACTTCAAGGCGTGCTGATTGAAAATGATTGAATGCATTAGAAAATTCTGTTTAGATGAAACTAGTTATTTATCCTTGCTTTACGCGGGTACGGCTCTAAGTGAGCGTTGCTACCATTAAGTAGATCTTTAAAAGCGAAACAGCGTTCGGAACCGTACGATAATTATCGTACACATACGATAGCATATTATTATCGTACGCAGGTCTGTATACCACGTGTAAAACATTTGGGTTTCAGTGTTCTGTTGATTTGACAGCGGTGGTTTAAAAAGATAAACTATAGAGTACTTGCATGCATATCAATATTACAATTTATATGATTTATTTATCTATAATAGACATTATCCTAAAAAATACGATAATTTCGATCCATGTACGATAATTTTACGCCCTGTGGTACGATAGTTAGTCCACTTCAAGTTGCTAATGCTGAATCGAAATAGTTACGAAATGGATTGATTCCATATAACATTTTGGTTTATGCAACTTAATAAATTTCCCAGTATGCATAATTTTTACCTATATCGTTAACAATTATCATGTTTCGGTCAATTTTCTCAAAACTAAATTAAAGACTTTAATCTTTTGAATTTATCGCGTTCACAGACAGACGGGGGACTTTATTTTGTAATATTTGTATAGTGATATATAAATAGATTATGTACAAGAAACTCTGTGAAAATCTATTGGAAAATATATAAGCGTTGATTATGCGCGTACATAGTATTTTGCAACAATCTTAATGATTCGTTGTGTAGTTTCTTATAAAATCGTTCAAATATAAATAAAACAGGAAAAATAAGAATATTCTATTTTTTTAAAGTTGGTTGAAAAGCAAATACACAAGAGTGTGACAGAAATAAACTTTGGACCTTTCGAAGAACTGACTTGTACACTACGACTTTATCGATGTAAGGCAATATTTACTGCGTTTAGGGGGCCTAGCGCGACACTTTACAACTACATTATGTTATTTGTAGCTTAACAACTAGTGTAATACTCTAAAGCATGGCACAAATCCACTGTTACCAGATCCTTTTTAAAGTACACTCTTTTTTTTATAAATTGGCACAATTTTTTTTTTGGAAACTAATGTCATTGAAACGACGAAACCACAGAACCATATTAATGATGAACTAGAAACTTTATTATTTCGTTTAATTTCAAAGACGACGAAAAAAATTAAGGACTAATCTAACATGCAACCTTAAAAGTAGAGAAAACATATATTTAATCATTACGTTCTTTCTATTTCCAATCAAATACTAAATTTTTCTACACTTTATAGTAAATTATGACTTCTAATTCTTTTTACGATGATAATTTGTAAAGCACCTGCTGTTCAAATTAACATTTCCTTTACGAAAAAATAAATATTTACATAATGATAATTTATATCTTAAGTACATCAATGTTTCTTGTTTTACTAAGCATGTTTACTCATACTCGTTACTAAGTTATTCTAGTAAATGACATTATTAGGAAATACTATTAATTTCGATGATTGTAAAACAAAATGTTAATTATTTTAGCCTTCACGAAGTCCAGGGCTCCCCAATTAGTACATTAATTTATCCTAAAAAGCGTATAAAGTTTATAATATAATTTAAAATCTTAAATGTGTACAATTGAAATGTATAATTTTATAGTCTATCATTTTGAATATTTGTAAAAAATTGTGGGTAGGCACTGTCTGTAACAAGTATATAACCCCCTGAGACGTCTAATACCTTAGTCTCTCCCGTGACCATGATTGCTGTAAAGCATTCGAAACGTCGGGAACCAAAAATCACAATAAATCCGCGACAAAATTCGAAAAGATAGTTTCATTTATAATGTCAAACATTCGCGTAAACCTAAGAAAGTATTATATAAAACCCTTATTTATATAAAAAAAAATTATTTGCGAAAATTTTCATATTATCTATCATAAAATTTGTTTATATTAAACATAGGTATATAAACAAAATCAAGAGAAACAGAAAATTGAAATATACGATTCAACGGTTTATTGTAGAAAAACTGTCACAATGCGCAGGCGCAGCGTGGGTGAATCTCATAAACATACAGCCGTCTTCTTCACATTTGTATAACTATCTCCTTCATACACACAATGTAAATGATGAGGACTTATTTATTATCGGACATCTAGCTACTAAGAAGTTGGGACTCCATTGGATGGATCGCAATAAGTTTTTATAGCTTGTGAATTGTAGTATTGGCTGGCGAGGCCAGAATGTACGTGATATTTTTTATTATCACCTGTTTTTCTATTAAGTTGACTCACGACGAAACGTTTGTCGCAGTTTGTAGTGAACCTACTTTCTTGCGCCAGCGGTCGCGGGTTCGAATCCCGCTGGAGGCATTCATTTGTTAAACACGGATGTTTGTACTCCAGTCATGGGTGTTTATATTTATAATATTTATAATATGCATGTATTTAAACTTATATATGTAGTATATCAAGTATCTAGTATCCATAACACAAGCTTCCTTCGTAGCTAACCACGGAACTAGATGGCGCTGTGTGTAATAATGTCCCAACTTATAAGACAACTTTGTTTGTTCTTCCTTACTATTAAAACGTTTCAAAAGACTTAAGAGATCATTCGACTATGACTTATGAGACAAACATTGAATTATGATTGAATACTATTCTTTCTTAATAGCTTTTAAGCGTGCCATTTTCACATAGTTTACTTCGCCAATGTCACGTACGTAAAATTATTTAGACAGGAATTATATTTATTGGTTGAGTAATAATATCGTATATACTAGCTTTCAATTGCAACTTCACTCGCGTAGTTGATGCTTACAAAAGTCCTAGAACGATACTAAAGTGACATTATCTATAATCGGCTTTATCATTTATGTACTTTTAAATAATTAACAAATATTGATGAATTTGTATGGATAAATAATATCAACTTGATGAGAACAAAGTCGTATGCAAAAGCTAGTAAAACTGTAAAATTCGTTCATTTCGCCTTTGAAAACCAATGTGGTGCATCTAATCTATATTGTTTTTCATTCCCTATAATCTTGAATTTTAATATACAGTTAAGAAAACGATAATAAGAGGTCATTACCCTTTATCTGACATAACTGAATTTAATGGTAATCTAAAAGCGATAGAACATTAAAAGGCGAGGAATCTTCGGTAACGCTTTGTTTTACATCGATTCGTTTTGTCACTTGATGGTTGAAATTGACTGCACTAGTATTTAACCCCAACCCTGCATGCACAATCTCAGGCCTTAACAATAAAGACATTTAGACGAAATAAAACAGCTCAGTACCTCTTCCTCCTTATTTAAAACTACTGTAGAGCTTTAGTGTTATTATATAAAAAAAAAACATTTTCTTAGTAGCACTTTTTTAATAATTAGTACAAAAATATAAATAAAACTTAATAATTTCAATTAATTATACACTTTTCGTCATATAATTCTTCACGTGCCACATTTTCTAGAGAATTTATTACTCAGTTCTTAGAAATCAAAACTATTTCCTCACGCGGATCGATAAATTCTCAAGTAGCCGTTAAGCACTAAAGGTGCCTTTAATATTAATACTTAAATGCCGAGGCGGTAAATAACCCATGGTAAAGAGTAATTAATGATAAGCGCGACAAGCTGTACCTAGCTCATGTCGAGCTTGAAACAATACTTGTTGATATAATCTCAAAACTTACACAGTCCGGGTTTTTAAACGCGTAGTACACCTGATAATAACATGCATTTTTAGATAAGTATAGGCCACTTGATTTTTTATTTTTAAAATATAGTTATAGTAGATATGAATGCTGTTTTATAGTAGCTTCTTATCATCTTATCAATATCTAGAGGACATGACAATTTTTTCGATGTATCATCTTCTAGAAACTTTTTTAATAATTAAAACTTTAAATATACATAATTTTAACGAATATATTATGTTAAATTTCCACAAAATAAAACTAATATCACACAAATTAATTTTGAGTCATTCCATGAACCTTAGTCATATTGTCTCAAACAACTACTTTTTCTAATCAATAAAAAAACATCTGACAAAACATTGAGTATTGCTGAAACTTTCTGAAGTTTCACGACTTTCTCTTGTTTTCTATGACTTTTTAGTGTTTATTATATTTAGTAGTAGTAAAGGCAGTGGTTGTCGAATTTTAATGATAACAGTAAGCCTATGCACTTTTCTAGGTCTAGGTATATCTAGATTAGATATATTGGACATGAACAATATTGTAGCCAAATCCAGTCGTTACAGTGTAGGTACTCGTAGGAAAATAGCAAAAAACTTATAAAATACTTGAAAATATGTTTATAATTTTGCTAAAATGTAAGTTTTATGGGTGATTGATGTGAAATTATAGTCCGGCTACACGCAGCGGTAAATCACGGTAATCGGTAAACGAGTTCGCTATAATTAACGATAAGATGCGCCATATCCGTAGGTAATGGACGACGTGTGAGCGTATACGTACAGGCCGGGGGCACAGTGGGGTACGGTGGGGTTCTGTGGAGATATATTTCTGCGATTATTTTTCTTTAAAAATTCTTCTGCTTTCAAAAACATATGTCACTAATGTTTATGTGTACTTTCAAACTATTATAATTATATTTTTGTCACGTATATCTTCATTATATCAAAGTGATACAATATGCATTAGCTAGAAAAACTTAAGAAATCGACGATTATATAATAACATACTTGTAAACTAAAAAAATAATGGGGGGTAAGCTTAATATGTAAGCTTAGTGTGCCTTGAGCTTTTAGAGATAATGGCGCTTTATCGATGCGTACGCGCAGCCGAGGCTCGAACAGCTCACCGACCATAAATCGAGATCGGCATAATCGTTCGATTTCATTACTTGCACTTATTAGTGAGGTAATGCTATCGCGTCCGATAGCGGGTAGATTGCAAAAACTGTGCAAAAGGTGGAAGCTTTGGAGCTGTAAAGCTTAGTTTATAAAAACTAGTTTAGGTATGTACTGTTTGTGTGGTAGCTTAAGAGAGCTTTTTGTTGAATTTGTTAGAAAATTCTTCGAATTAAGACTCCATGATTCTAATATTGCCATTTAGCTTATTCAATTTTTAAATCAAAATGAAATTATTGAACTTATTTTAGACTTAAGACATATAAATGTCGTAATATAATCTACGAGAATCGAATCCTAAACTTTTTCTAGCGAGTCGTTACGACAGTACTATATGGTCTTATAGATATCCTTAAAGAAATCCATATGCCTAAGTTTGAGAGCCCAGTTAACTGTAAGGCTCGGTGAAGCGACATGACGTGTACGGGCATAATAAATTGCTCGGACAGCTTTGCGAATATACCCGGTATGCAGGTTCTATTTGTGATAATATAAATAAGGAAGTAACTTGTTGTCTTTCTTCACGCGATGTTCGGAATCTGTTGTTTAGATATATTTTAAAGAAGTGTTTAATATATGTTTTAGTTTTAACTTTTCCATTCGTTTTGTAGCTTTGAAATTTATACTGTTTATTGCTATACTCTTTTACTTACTACGATTGGTTTTGTTAATAGAAGTTAATATAATAAGGAAAAACTCATTACTTTTATATTTGATAATCTTTGACCGAGCTGTCAAGTTGACTTTACTTTTTATCGTAATGGCGCGAACACGATATAGGATTCGTTGAATCAAAGGATAACTGAACTTACTATAAGTTTAAGAACTATTTATTAATGCTCTTTTATGCTTAAAATATTATATTAGATTGACATATTCTAACCATGTCATACTGGGCGTTAGTTTAGATATGTCATTACGCATATTACAGAGTTACACAGCACCATACTATCTATGGTAAGCTACGAGGCTTGTGTTAGGCTACGTCCGCACAGACAGGCGGCTTGCTTAGCGCCTAGATTCTAACGAGTCACCTAGCTAGTAGCTTACTAAAACGAACGTTCTAAAATGTTCGCGACCGGCCGCACTGCGCGCTTAGCGCCTAGCTAGTTGCTAAGCGTGTTTCTAAGTAAACAAACATGTTGGTTTTTTGTCACTAGGCTCGAGGCATTTTATTCAAGAAATAATTTTGAAAGTGATTTTTGAAAGTGACATCTCGTCAACGTGCCGACAAGCAACCACCCAAACCTCCTGCAGTGCGGCCACTGTGTATCTTAGCATGTTACCAGAGCGCACAAGGTTTTAGGCGCTAAGCAAGCCGCCTGTCTGTGCGGACGTAGCCTTATGGATACCAGATAGTTGATAAACAACACATATATAACATTAAATACGAAATACTATTATAGATATTAACAACAATAGAAGAAACATTTGCATCTAATACACAAATTATTGTCTCTAGCGGGACTCGAACCTGCGACCATACCCAAACATGTCATCAAGTATATATTTTAGATATTATTATCTATACTTAAAACATTAAAGAGATTAGGTTACATTTACACGAAAAATGTACTATCAATTTTACAATTTAGAAATTCAAACATTTTACAGCAAAATAAATATTACATAAAACATTTTTTTAAATATACATAAAAATACAAAAATGGCTTCCAAAATAAAGCAACAGGTCACTCCACAGGTGCCTCCCCCCAGCATTAAGTCGAAGTAATCACAAGACGCTGCCAAGATTGATCTATTCTAGATGAATTGAGATCGAGACGAAACATTTGTCTACCTTAAAAAGGGCGTGCAAATGATTGTGAGAAAACAAATCATTAATCTTATTATAGAACTAGATCCACTTTGCTGGTAAATATTTAGATAAAAATCTGAACTAGAATATAATTGAATAAAATACTATATCTAGTAATTAACTATAGAATATATTTAGTGATATAAGATTTATATTCTAGTTACTAACAACATTTTCCTTTGAACATTTGTACTTAGCTAGAATTTATAAATTAATTAGATAAATCTGTAAATAAAACAATATAAATAAAAAAATATGTTGGGACATTATTACAACAGCGGCATCTAGTTCCGTGGTGGTCCAAGCTACGAGGCTTGTGTTACGGACACCAGATAGTTGATACACTACACATATATAAATATAAACACCCACGACTGGAGTACAAACATTTGTGCTCACCGAATGATTACCCCAGCGGGACTCGAACCCGCGACAGCTGGCGTAGAAAGCAGTAGTAGTCATCAACTAAAATAAATATAGGTAGGTATACCGTATAGCTTATGTTTGTATTTCAAACAACTAAAATATAACACTTTCATACCCCTTCATATTTAATTTTCACGACAATAAGTCAAAAAAAAATCTCAATACCAATATTTATCAAAATGTGTACAGCAGTTTGAGTTTCAAAGCATAACAGACAAACTAACAAACAAAAATACTTTCAGATTTATAATATTAGTATAGAAATATGGCTTCATATTTTTACAAAGGCAGTCTGCGATAAAATAAAGTCATCACAGTGAACGAACAAATACCAAAGGCCTATGAACTATCACGACTGTTTAAGTCATAGTTTGACGCCTGACATTCCTTGATCTATGCTCTGTACCCACCTGTCTGTGGGAACTGGAAAATCTGAAGGTTATATTTTGTTCAATTTATTGCTTTCATTGGAAACTTATTGTAAATTTATATGTATGATTTATAATACGAGTATGACGGCTTATGGTCGCGGGTTCAGTGCCGCTTAAGTTATTTCTAAAATATTTCACATTCACGATCTATCATATTATCTAAATGTAATCTCGCACAAAACACTGAAAGAATATTTTTTTTTAAAAAACTTTTTACTAAATATGTTACACGTAACATATTTAGTAAAAAGTTGGAATAAATAGTACATAATTAAAACATTAGTTTGTTGTTGTTTAACTTAAGTTTACTTTTAAGTACTACTTCATTGAAAAATGAAAAGAAAGCTACTATCAAGGTACATTAGCTTGCACCTGTCGGGCATCGAAGTCGCGACCGGTCACGATCCTACATCGTACGGAGTGAGTAATAGCAATGCTGACATTTTGTTTTCAGCTATATACGGTTGATAAACCTGTTGCACTTTACTTCAACTTGACTATTTTCTTTGAAAAAGCACAAGAGCAAAACGTCAAGTCCTTTCTTTCAAGTAGAACATTACTAGTTCGATTTCAATAGATTGCAAATATTCATAAGTTTAAAATAGTTCAATCTTTTCTAATGTTTTTAATAGCGTCGATAATAATAATAACATTTGTAAGTATAAGTAGGTATGTAGGTACTATTTATTAAAATTATGTCTTGACTCCGCTCGTATTGAAACTTTTCTTTCAGCATAATGCAATCCATGTCGTTGAAAAATTTCATGAAAATCGGTTCAGCATTTTACGTGTCAAAGCAAGAAACATAACGTAATCTATGTACATTTATAATATTCCATAGTTCGGAAACCTTAATTTATCAATGTTTTTATCTCAATATAAAAGTACATACACCGTTCTAAAATGTTCTAACAACAAAAAATAACCATAATAGTTATCCCGACGCCAAGCATCTAACGAGACTCGAACCCGACATCTAAGCTTCAAAAACACTAACTATATTAGCTAGGCTACTCTACGAACCATAAATGGTTGACGTTATATTTAAAAACGTACAGCTATTTCAAGTCGCTTAAAAGGATAGTGGCTAGTCACTTTCAATTTCCTAAATGAGCGGGTTATTTAATTGCAAATAATGAGCGAGGACAGAGTGGAGTCGACTTTAACTAAACGTCTTATTTCACATTCGAGAGGGTAAACACTATTGAAGGCGCCCGACGGCTCTCGCCTCTGTTATTGATAGAATTTATCAGCGATCGGGCGCGGCTGTGGTATAAGTTACGAGAAGATGGCGGGGTTTCATTTACAATGTACACTATACGTATATTCTATTTTTGTTTCGGAGATATTTTAATCATTATGATAGCAATACTAATTATATATTTATATAATATACCTGACATGATGAATTATATAATATATGTGACATTAGAAAAATCTATAATTGATGTGTGCGTTTGTCTAGTTTACAAGAACATTTTTGTATTAAGTATAAAAAATCTAACTAATTAAGAAGGTAAATTTTAACATCTTTCGTTTCATTATAATTATTATAAAACTTATCTAAGAATGAAGCAAACACTAAGTAAAGTAAACACATATATAACGTATATCAAAAACGCTCTATTTTCCTCACTTGTACCACACGTCAGTTGTTGAGCGCTGAAGCCACGCGTCAGGCCGTGTTAAGTCATATAGCCTGTAAACTACCTGCGCGACTTGCGGCTGCACCCTACTTGCTTTAGAACGCTACGATAACTAATATTGACTTGAAAATCCATTCAATACATTAAGATGCCTTTACGTTAAATAAACTGTTGCAAAATAGTTTAGTACTGGCTTCTGAAATAGTGGTCAGGGCTTTAATGGTAATATTTTAGACATGACCTGGCTTTTCTTACAAAGAAATTATACTATATTTAAAGTTATTTGCTTAGTAAAAGAATATTTTGTATGCAGTCAAACGTTTGTTATGAGTGAAAATATCCCTACATATTAAAATTATTATTGTAAATCAATGTCTTTGGTCCCGTTTTTGTACTAAGCGTAGCAAAATCATTATTTTAGTTCGAAGCCCTAATTTAAGAAGAACCTATTTATGTGCACTATTTATACTATTACATACAACATCATATCAACAATATTTTGAGATACTTACGTTTATTGATTAAGCAAGTAAATATTTATTTTTGTTGTGGCCTCGTTTTTTGTGTCACGTAAATCCACGTTACATTGTACAAAGCTTAAATAGATTATACATTTTTAATTATATTTGCGTTATATATACATGTTTCTTTATACTGTCTCAATTGAGAATCTCTGTCTCTCTCTCTCTCTCTCTCTCTCTCTCTCTCTCTCTCTCTCTCTCTCTCTCTCTCTCACAACACTAAAGTACCTTTTTCATATTCATATTTATTTATTTCTTGCTTTGTATTTTCATAGCTTATCTGCCAGTCATAAAATGCAGCTATTGGAATGGACTGAATTTGTAAAGCAAAACAGCGTATAACACTCGTAAGAAAATAGATAAAAATTCTTCACTAGATCTTAAAAGCTTGGTATTTTCGCTAAGTGACGACGAGGATCTACCAAATGGGCATTCTCTCCTTAAATTTATATAAAAGCTCCCAAACTTAATTAAGAATCGGTAACAAAACATATAAACATGTCGACACTCGCCCACGTATTATAATTTAAGTCCCTTTTAAATTTCACGATCACTTTTAGAACAACGCCGTTAAAATTACGCTTAGACAGTTAATAATACAAAACTAAGATTAAGTTTGAATTATTTTAATCTTAGTAATACCATCAGATCACACTTATATTATAATTATGAAAGCTTGAATGTGTGTTTTTTTGTAGCTCCTTTACTCAATCCGCTTGATTGTTTTGGATGAAATTGTAGTGGACAGATATATTGTAATCTACAGTTTCAAATAAGCTCTAGGTCATACATAATTAAGTCTGTTAGTACCTACAACATTATAAATACTAAAGACCAACCTAGAAATGCACTCAAGCGAAGTGAGCGTAAGTCATTACTATTAGTTCACGAACACGTAGAATGACAGATATATTGTATATATATACAAGAAATATTAATGTTTTAAATTGTTAAAACCTGGCTTTTTAATGTAATTTTTACGCAAATTAAAAAAATTAGATACGTTTACATAACTACTTAGGATTAATATGTGTGTAAACTATAAAAAATAAAATTAATTATCTACGCGACGAATAATCGTGGAGGCAACAAAATTACTATTGATGAAACTATTTGAGGCGACGTGTTTAGACAATCTTCAATAACTTATTAACATAACGTATTAAATCAGTTTAAATTATAAAGACATATCGATGTAAATTAATTCTGTCTAACGACATAGACATAATAAATGATTGACAAAAATATTCACCACTTTAGTATATGTTAATTTGACGCCATTTAGGTAGCTGTTTTAAAACGATTTTGTAATTAATAAAAAGAAGGAACTCTACATATAAGGTAGAGTTGACTCTCGTCCATCACTGTCATTAACGTCAATTAAAATATACATATTCAATGGTGCCAGTTACATTGAAATATACTAAATTAATTTTATGATTTCTTTTTTTTAACCAATTCTAAAAGAATTCTGTTAATTTATTTTTAAATAATGACTTATTTAGGTTGCTATAACTTATAAGCAAATAGTCTAAAGCTTTTAGATCTAAATATTATATAAGAACTGACAAAAAAAATATTCCCACGTAAATTAGACGCAGCGTTATTTTAGCGCTCCAAGGTCGGTCCATCAATCGGATACACTTAAAACAGAGTAGACTAGGGCATTAACATAAATCGTATTGGAAGGATTACTACACATACATACATATATCACATTGTGACATAAATATACTAACGTAAATGCTTAAAAAATTCAGAATTTATACATTTTTATATTAAAATTATGTATATTAAAAAATATTTTATTTTAAATAATTTACTAGGATATCTTGAATTGGGTGAGTGAATATTGCCTAACTAGTTTTTGAACTACATTTTAAAAATAAAGCCATCACGAGGCGCCAGGCATATGTGAAATATCTATTTTAATAATTAAATAAAACGAAATATAGAGTAATGCATAGAAAAAAATGGGTTGCGTCTATAAAAAAATACATTTTTCATACATGGTTCACATCCTTTAGCCTTTGATGCAATAAAATTCATTAAATATAATAATAACATAAAGATTTAGAAACACGATATCTATTAAAAGATGTCCTGAGACAGTGTGTAAATTTGCCTGAGTAATGACAACAGCGATTACTGAAGACGATTTACAGTCGACTAGACATGTATATAGCGATCAGAAATATCGATATAAATTATTCGAATAATACCTAACGACACATATTAATACTCGAATACGAAATTAGAAATAGGTGACAAAGTTCTTGACGAACGGTGTGGTGAAATCGCACCGCTTCGTTTATATGTATTGCAAAGATGGTAGTGGGATCGATTAACACTTCAGGTAAATCTATTTTATTTGTTAATTAGATTAAGCAACATTTTTATGACAAGTATTAGAATGATGATCAATTAAAAATGGCTGAAAATGTTAAAAAACGATTTTTTGGTTTTATGTCTAGTTAAAAAGCCAAGTAGGCTACTATTTTAGTTCTAAGTAAGGCAAAGTCTTACATAAACTTTATTACACATCAATTGTTTCTACTAGTCATGAAAATTGAAAAGCTTTCTTACAAAATCTATTTTTTTAGAAAATGGCAAAAGTGAAGAACAAGCATCAAGCAAAACTAAATATAACCTGCGACGTGATTCGATTCAATAATCGTTTGTTTCGATATATCGTTACTTCTGACATGAAATATCGATTCCGAGACAAGTATAGAAACAATAGAATAAATTTCAGCTAAAATTTATCTTTATGCCGTATCTATTCGATAGAATACCGTTGAAAGTTTAATGGGTTAACGTTAAAATAATTCAGATTTAAATGATTCACTTTAATAATATGAATATTTTGATAGTTAGCGTAGCTTCTTCATAAATTTACTGATTTTGATGCGGTTTTTAGGTAAAGCAAATGTCATGATTAGATTTTATAGATACATATTTAATTTTTTTTTAAATCGAGGTCTTACAAAATAAAAATATTATAAGAGGAGACATGACGTCATGTTGTTAACTTTACCTCATCAGTTAGATAAATATAATCATTATTTTTTTTTATTCTAATTCTAATTAATTTGCAGTTGTAATATCTCGTATTAACAATAATATACCATTTTCCCTAGAATGTGAAGTATATTAAAATTTTATTTTTATACCAACGTTATTAATTACCCTGCATTTTCTTTCTTAGTACGAGAAATTGGTTCTATAACCATTAACATACGTGCAAAATTATTTTCTTAATTATTAGTATTCAACATTTGACACAAATAAAATATCAATTCCTAATATAAATAGTCCTTTTTAAAAGACATTTGGGATATTTTATGGCTATATTTGCTCAATATCTACCTTTTAACACAAATATACTAGATAAGAAATTGATTTAGAACTAAATAATGCAAATTTTTAGATAATTACTATATTAGTATAGTATTATGTGATCTGTGGTATACGTGAAATAAGATCACTTTCTGCTAATATTTTAAATGTGCTAGATTTGGTACTTTTTAACGGTAAGTAACTCATTTTTTTTATTAATATATTGTAGGTATGGTTTGTGCATCGTTAGTGTAGGGGCTAGCATGTACGATCATACATCGAGAGGTCGTGGGTTCGAGTTTCGGGTCGGGCCAAGTTTAATTATTGAGTATTTCTGTTTGGTAAGTAATAGCAACAGCCCGGAGTTGGGAAGTTGGCGGTGAGTCACCCCCGTGCCTCCGAGAGCACGTAAAGCCGTCGGTCCTGCGCCTTAACTCTCACTGGTCGTGTCCCACCGGAGTATGAGAGTGATAGGAATAGAGAGTGCACTTGTGTCTGCGCGTACACTTGTGCACTATAAAATCTCCTGCGCAGTTGGCCAGTCTCAA
The DNA here is from genome assembly GCA_905231865.2 of Boloria selene. Taxonomy (NCBI): domain Eukaryota; kingdom Metazoa; phylum Arthropoda; class Insecta; order Lepidoptera; family Nymphalidae; genus Boloria; species Boloria selene. Next base: position 14,382,127 of record HG993135.1, read on the forward strand.
TGAGATTGACCGCCATGGCCGGAATCGGTAGGAGATCATTATTATAGTTTGGGAATTTATGGTAAACTAGCTTGGTGATTAGTGAGTATGGACAGATAGTAGATCATCATTCATTCATCATTTTATTCTGTTTCTATAGATTCATTTAGTCGTTTTGGCGTAATCGTGTAACAAGCAATTATCCAAATTTTCGCATTTATAATATTAATAGGATGCGGATTAGGATTATTATAAATTATTATCAAATAAATAAGACAATGTTATTTACGCACAGACAACAGAATTATCGCCAGTAAAATAGAAATGTAATGGCTTGCACGCTCGCAACAGTGTCTGCACTATTTTCGACTATAAAGATCATATTTAATCAACATGACCTGTTTTCTAAAATTATTTTAACGGACGGCGTGTCTGTCTGTCTGTCACAGTGACTGTGAAGCAACAAAGCGATATGTTTGTTAAGGAGACCTCGACTAATTGCATTACACTGTAGAGGAGAAATGTTATTTGAATTTGCTAATGTCTTTTACTTGCAACCGAGTTTAAAAACAAAATGTACTAGATTTACAGTGTGTATTTATTATAACGTAACGACTCGCCCTCGATCCCCTCAGGCTCTGTCCTAGCGCGATTCGCTCGCGGATTCCTTAAAAACTTGACTTGAAATTATTTACTAAAACTTTCCTCAAGAACTACTCTATCTATTGGTGAAAACAGCATGAAAATCGGTGCAGTAGTTTTTGAGTTTATTGCGAAAAAACAGAAAGACGCGGCGAAGGACTTTGTTTTGTAATATATAGTAACTAGCGACCTACACTGGCTCTATCACATACCTATATAAGTTTAAAAAAACGCATATCTATATTAATATTATTAAACCGAAGAGTTTGTTTGTTTGGTTGAACGCGCTAATCTCAGAAACTACTGGTCCGAATTGAAAAATTATTTTTGTGTTGGATAGTCCGTTTATCGAGGAAGGCTATAGGCTATATTACATTAGCAGAACCCGCGGCTTTGCCCGCACGAAACAAGGGAAGAGCGAAGCGAGGGCGAATCGCTAGTTATAAATATAAGCATAAACCCATAAATGGAGTACAAACATTCGTGCTCATCACACTATTGTATGCCGGCAGCGGAACTCGAACCCACTAGTACAGCAAGTGTTACTACAAAGCGAGCCAACTATGTCATAAAAATTTGGCTTACAAGAGCAACGCAATTGTTAAAGCGTAACATGCAATATACTATTGGAAATTAGCACGTCCTTCATTTAAGTGTAAATCACTCTTGATTCTAAGCAATAAATAATTTCGAGTTGTGTGTTTGTTGGTTTTGTTTCTCTTTGCGCGTATACTGTCATAATTTAGACGCAGACTTCTAGCAGATCTAGTGTTTATTCGAATCCAGATGTTAGCTCTGAACGATATATTGCTTACGCATTTGTACCTCAACCTCTAGTAACAAAATATATAAATTATTATTTTCTACTAACTTTCTTACTAGTATCTTTTTTGTGTGTTAAAACGGATCTATTGTCAAAATTATTTTTATATCTTTAAAGTTATATTTCATGACTCCTCTACTTGATAAGTATATAAAATGCTGACTTGGTTGGCGGTAACTAAAAATAGAACAAATCGATACATAAAAAAATTCAATTGCTGATCGTTAGTCTCACTAAAACTAAAAACGCCTGGTCCGATTTAAACAATCTTTTTTTCAGTTAGGGGTGTCTCAGGAGTTTATGTATAAAAAATATTTAAAATCAAAACGTTCAGAACTGTTTCTTTTGTATTCTATACTAATAAAGGTAAAGATATAATTATACCCTACAAAAATACCTAGGCAAGAAGTTATCACACATTTTTCCTCGCGGAATCTCACGTTACATTACATAATGACGACACGTTTGGCGGAGTTTGTAATGACTCTACTTTCTTGCGCCAGCGGTCGGGGGTTCGAGTCCCGCTGGGGGCATACATTTGTTAAACTCGGATGTTAGTACTTCAGTCGTGGGTGTTTATATTTATAATATGTATGTATTTAAACTTATATTTGTAGTATATCAACTATCTGGTATCCGTAACACAAGCTTCGTAGCTTACCACGGAACAAGATGGCGCTGTGTGTAATAATGTCCGAACATAAAAAAAAATGTACGATAAAGCCGCCGTCTAGGCCACACAAGTGAACACAACTTTACGATGGACGCGACAACTATTCACTCAGTTTTATCGACAACTAAATATTTTATGACCTATCCACATCTTAAATATTTTATTAATGAATTAATGGGCATTGTCTATAAAACTAATCGGTCGGTTTTTATTGATACTAAATGTTTCGTCCGTTGTCAGATTTTGTTTTAATGACTTAGTCGTATATCACCGGATTAATATCTAGATATTTACAAGTTTCTATAAAATTAAGTATATTATTGGAACAGCACGTATTTACTTTGGATTTTTGTTTGAGGCTAATATGCGAATATGGATATTTTATTTAAATATCTATAGAAGGTACCTAATGGTAAAAGAGAATAGTATATAATGTACTAAAACATTGCACAAGTAAGTAAATTACATAAGTATAAATGAAATATTCTAAGCTAATACAATGTGCACACACCATAACAAACAGCGCTACGCAACGATCACAAAACTTGAAGACAATCACAGTAGTGTAAACCACGCCTTAATGAAAACCTAAATCGGCTTGTAAAAGTTTACGAGGGATAAAATCAGTTATAAAACTCCATGAAGCCGTAAATTTAGCGTACAGACCGTTTAAAAGACGGGAGCTATTCCGAAGTATATAAATCAGACATCGAGATTCGGTTATTCGGGTCCGATCGTAAAGATATAGGTAGGTACTATGTTTGTAAACAGATTCACGCGTACGCGACAGCTTTTTTTGTTACAGCTTTTATGGAGTGAGCTTTGCTTTTTTAATAGCTTTAAGTTATATGCCAGTTTTGTTGATGGATGTATAAAATTGAAATGAGAAGGTCATCGGTTCGATTTCCGCAGTGAGTGGGTTATTATAATATGTAAGATAGAGATTGATTTGCAACACATTAGAAGAATTATTTTGATTAAAAAGTATTTAAATTAATTAAATTACTTTTGTTAGTTATATTATTATATTGTTATTATAAAAATGGAATAGTTAGTTTTTAATTCATAATAAATGTCATTAAATTATTTATGATTTTGGTAACCTCTAAATGTACTGAAACGGAGTTAGCCAATAATGATAATCCAAAAAAATGTACTTCTATTATGAGGTTTCATTAAGAATGAATATGTGTTACAGTAAAAGTTAGATTTTAAAATGAGTACATTACTATGAAAACATCACATTAATTGGCATTACGATAGCACCTATAGTGTAACGATAGTAGGTACCCATAGTAAACTTATGCAAAACAGTTAGTCATTAATCTACTTCCTCATTCGAGAACAAAACAAACGCTACTGTTACAACAAACCGCACAATGCCACCATATTTAACCTATAATGACTGCAACTCAATAAACTAAAAGGATTACCAATAAAACCCAAAGACGGGAGCCGAGCAATAAAATAACAAAGGAACCCTTACCTTTATGGTAGTTTCACACTTTGTGGCCAAGCAATTGTTTTCTCACGTGTAAAAACAGGTGATAAACCAGTATCGGTTGAGGTGATTGTGATAAGGGCGAAGTTTTTTTTTATTGTATATCTTCTTCAGTCCCTAATTCTTCATTTTAAAAGTCCTTTGGGGTGTATAATATATCCGACTGGCGAGAGATCAGGCGAAACACTAATAGGGTTATATGTTCTGCAATACATAGTAGGAGTACAGTGCCAAAAAAGTAGCAATATTGGGATTTCTTTAAAGAATAATTCAAAATAATGCCACTTGACCCGACCCAGGGCTCGAACCCAGGAAGTTTATAAAGTGCTTATAAAGTGTTTTCACGTTATTTCCATAAATACCAAATAAAACGCTCAATTTTGGCCAAAAAACATAATTTTGTTTATTATATCATATTATTATTCTTATATAATTAAGTGACAATCTCCTACAATCGTATAAACTTCTATATGTATCCAAACTAATCATAACACGACTTGTCCGTCACAATGCTACGCCTGACAGTTGACAGTTGTTGCCCGAGGAACGTGTCACTTATAGTCCCGCACTGAAGTATATTGACACAGTGTTAGGAGTGGTTATTATTTAATCACATAATGGTTTATCATACAAATTGTTGCTAAATTGTTTATTTATTAAGAACATTATCATGATATGCATACTGATTATATAAAATTTTGATTGTTTGTTCTTATTTTACGTAAAAACAAAGCGAGGGCGAGTTGAAAGAGTGAGTGAGTGAGGTTAGTAAAACTATAAATATGAATAAAAATATAATTTTATATATATTAAGGACTAAAAACTAAATTACGCTACAAATGAGAAGCTGCAGGCTATTTTTCTGTAAAAGTTGCATCAAAAAACTCCATCTTGTAATGGAGAAATGAGCAATTTTATTTCAATGAATAATTATGTAATATCATCATATAGAATCATTCATATATCATAAATATATATTTCCTATACATATATAGCCTATAGGATAGTAAAAAAGCAAAATTTTGAAACGTGTAACATTTTGTTACTAAGATTTGCTTTAAAGTTACTTCATATTTAATATTAAATAAATTAAGCAATGATAATCAAAATTGCTAACTCAAGACAGTTCGAAGACGGTTGAACTTTAAATATCCCACTGCATTCACTTAGCACTACATTTTAATTCATTGGCATTACCATTCTCAACTGCCAGTTAATTCAAATTTGACCACCATAGACATAATGTGACAAATTTATTGCCTCAGAATATATTTTACGCAAATAAAAATTAAAGCGAGTTCGTAACAAGCCCCCAATAGTTCAGTGAACAAAAGGCGGAGAAAGCGGGACGTCCGTTCATACCGAACTCATAAATTTGCCTAACTTGCGCAGTTTTATTGCCCTCATTGTATTTTCGTTACGCTGATTTTGACACAGCTGGTTATTAGAAAGAAAAGAAATTGAATGTATAGTACGAAGTACTCTTGGTAAAATTTCAGTTTCAATGAAATATCAGTTATAGCAAGTGAATTCATAAGCTAGCCACTAGCAATGCCTAATCAACTCGTACCTTTAGTAAATATTGTAATTAGGCTGAGTTTGTTTCGTCGTTTGAACGCGATAATCTTAGGAACCACGTATTCTATTTCTAAAATTATTTTTGCATTAAACAGTCCGTTTTGAGAAAGGCTATGGCGATATATCATCATAATAAAACGTATGTATTTATTCTAAACTGTTAAAAAAAAATAAAAAGTTTTTTGTATGAACTTCCGTACTGCTACATATAAATGTTAATTTAATTGGAAAATACTGTATAGATAATTCATAAATATCTCTTGTATATATATTTTACAAGAGCCTCATTATAATTGAATTAAATTGTAAGTGCGTTTATATAACAAATCGTTCACACAAGACGAGCCCTCGAACTTAATTCACAGAATCCACATCCCTGGAACTATCCAACTAATCTGGTATTAAAACAACTGTCGCTATCCCGCTCCTCAACCGCCCCTACATTTACACCCATTACAACTGACAAAAACGCGTATAATAGCAAAAATAAATATTATTTATCGCTTCACGCTGCCTTAGTCCCGTACAAAGCGACCTATGAGTTATTATGCCGTATTACATTTGTGTTTTGTACACCATTTTTTGTATAGTCATAACTTTATATTTATTGCCAGTTTTAGTTGAATATTCACTCACGTCACGGTGTCGACTTCGATTTGAATGCGCTTGTTTCGAGGCCCAAGGAGAGGTTGCATCGAGCTTTTAACCCTACTGATAGAAATAAGAGTGTACCTGGTTAGTTTTGCATTACTGGTACATCAGATCGAGAGACTACATACCAAAGTCTTATTAATTTAATTGTAATATAAGATCATTTTTCAATACATAAATGCATATTATACTTAAAGCAAGCAAATACTATTGTAAAATAAGGGTTAGAAGGAACGGTAACCTTTATCTACAATCGTATTTTACAGCGTTTATAATTCAATCGAATAATATAAAAATTGTATTCATTATTAACCTTTTAAGTGTTCAGATTTTTGGCTTATTTTACAATATTTAAAAGCTTTATAAAAGCTCTCAATAACTAATTATGTTTATTCAGGATTTATGTCACAAAATTTTTACAAAACATTTCTAAGTAGCGATAGTAATTCGATGATGTGTACGGACTATGAAGTACCCTATCTTCAGTAAGGAAATCACAGATAGTCTATAGAATTTTTAGTAAATACGAGTTAACTTATTATTTCAAACTTTAAAATGAATGAGCTTTAGTTTTATATGTAAGGTTACCGTTTTCGTTAGTGTTGAGCCAGCGGTAGGAGGGTCGCGGCTGTTGCTTAGAGCGCATCTTAGCGCGTCCGCGCCTCGTCCGCGCTCATCTGCAACAAAAATATATATACATACATATTTATAACTATAACAGATCATGTGATGGACCAGATAATTTGCTTTCTCTGATGCAAACCACTCATTGTAAATTAAGCTAATGTCATACGTAAATTAAACTAATCGATATAATATAAGAGATGCTTATCTCAATTAAAGAACAAAACATTAAGGATAAACAGGTGAAAAGTGATGGTAAAATTATAAAAAAGTAGGTATTAGATTAAGCTAACACTAACTAAGCTTAACTAATAGATTAGGAAACTTAGTGAAGCATGTCCCAGAACTAGGCACGTCTGATATCTTTATGTCTAAGAGAAATCAACGAGTTCTAGATAAACACATGTGGAATGCCACCCCACACTTTTCCAGCGTGGTGGACCTGATCACTTACTTATTAAGTGTCACCAGTGGGATGTTAAAAAAGGCCAATTACAAATTAAATAGAGCGTAAACCGATGAAAAACCCAGTACAGAGTGAAGCCATATAGTAAAGCGTAGTTTAACAGCAGGATGATGTGGTACACTTTCTATAGTCCATATAGGTTTACCATTACACAGTAAACGGGCTCAAATTCCATTCCAATATTTCAGTAACCAAGCGAACCAAAATTGCTCCAAATAACCAAATTAGTGCCTCAATGTGCAATTTTATCACCATTGTATTGAAAATACATAAATTGAATTAAGAAACATAAATTTCACAATAATCTTAATCAAAACTTGAAACCAACTAATAAAGTTTCAATGGAGGTCCAAAAATGCCAAAGAATTAATATCGGACCGTAATTAATTAAAGATTGAAGAAGTTAACTTCAGTACTATAAAATGGAGGCTTGCGCTCGAATGCGGTAAAGGTCTTGGAATTTAAACGATATGTCACTGAATTTATGAGAGGCGATCGACGAGTGACAGTGTAGGTTTACCAAGAAGCTTTTTCTAAGAAATCATGTGATTCATAATAGTTACTTATATTATAAAGATGTATTTAGTGTTAACTTTTAAGCTTTTTGCATTGTAAATGCATTAAACAAATTTAGTTAAAAAAGTGGGTAGGTATATGTACAGTATGCGTAGGTATACATAGCAAAGTGAAAAATGAATGGCAAGAACTTTTCGAATTCTGGCAACTAAATTTTATATATTTAAGAAAACGTTGATAATAATTTAAAGCCAATATGTATAATTTAAATAGAACTATCTTTTTGAATTTTTTTGCGAATTCATTTTTATTTTTATCCCCGACACTTCGAATGCTTTACAGCAATCATGGTCACGGGAGAGACTATTCCAATGAATATATTATTTTATATGTATATCTAAAATGCTTAAGGCAAAACACAAGAATGCTTGACATCCTACAGATGATGGTTAATAAATTCCATATCAAAAGAGCAGTGTCGTAATGCGATATAGGTACCTCGATTTATGAAGATAGCAGCTGGCTTGATTATAATTTATAATTGACGCTTTGTTTTCAATATTAAAGTATATGAAATAGGGACTATTTTTAACACCCATGATACCCATTTGTAATAACACAAAAGATTGACTCCGGCAAGATTCGAACCCGCGACCGCTGGCACAGTAATTAAGGTCACTACAAACTGAGCCAAACTTGTCATCGAAGTACTTGAATGTTACCTTACATCATTTGTATTCTATATTTTTGACACATCATAACCATTATTTGACGATTGGGTGTGAAAAGGTTAAAATCAAATCCGATAACGTGTAAATTATTAAATTACGTGTTTATATCTTCACAAATTCTCTAAATTTACATTAAACCTTGTAATAATTCTCAGTTAAATTAACCCATAAACATACATACATCCATTAAAATTTATTATTTGACATTATACTGTTACCCTAATATTTTATAGTTATATAGCTAACTAACAACTCACCTTAGCTGCGCTCGGGTTCGCACCTACGTATTCTTTAACGGTTGGTTTAAATTTGTCAAAAACGAGATATTTCCCCGCAACAAACCTGACTATCATTTTATTAAATTTCATCAAAATGTGTCTAGCATTTTCTCGTGATGCGGTCACAGACAGACAGACAAGATTCCAAAAACTATAAAATCAACCTCTGTATCCATAATAATGAATATTTCTATAACATTTAATGTACAAATTCGAATCACAATTATAATATACTAGCGACTCGCCCTCGCTTCGCTCGGGCTCTTCCCTAGATATAGCACAGGCAAAGCCGCGGGATCCGCTAGTTATGCATATAAACCTTCCTCTTGAATCACTCTATCTATTAAAAAAACCGCATCAAAATCCGTTGCGAAGTTTTAAAGATTTAAGCATACATGGGGATATAGGGACAGAGAAAGCGACTTTGTTTTATACTATGTAGTGATTATGTACATATAAAATAAACATACCATACTAATTTTTAACAGTAAAAGTTGGTTAATTTTAATTGAAAACAAAACCTTTAATTAAAATTTATAAAGTTATAATTTTCTTCGTATCTAAGTAGAGCATGCTCTTATATATAAATTATCGAAAACATATCCTTTCTCATTTTTAATTACGACCCAATCTATCAGTAGCCGTCATAAAATGTACATTCATTTAGTATTTTATCTCATACATGGCCTATAAAGTCCATGATATATGGGTACTCACGGTGCTCTAATCGGTCGAGCACTTTGCGCGTTTGCCGCGCGGTAATTTAAACGCTATAAAGTTGCAATATTTTTTAATCGCATATTGAATAAACGCGTCGCGTTTACGATTATAGAACTGGTGGCTGTTGGCTTCTCGAAAGTTGTACGTAAATCACTATGCTTAATGATTGTGACATTTAGATCGATATTTTAAAGAAATTTATAGTTTTTTACTAGAAATAAATTGATACAGCTCAAAATAACATGATGTTGTGTGTTTTCTGTTTAAACAACCGGCGCTTATGAACTTGTAATATAATGCTGTGCTCTCGGAGATGACTCTCGACACTCGTGAATTAATGAAATTGTTTATTACTTCTAGCATACTTTTCGACAGGCTTTCCTTAAATTACCGGTATAGCACACGTGTCGAAATTAATAGGTGCGACTTTATAAATAACAAATTAATTTAAACTATATATAAAAATATATAATACCTATATAATATTGGGACATTATTACACACAGCGCCATCTAGTTCCGTAGTAAGCTACAAAGCTTGTGATACGGATACCAGACATGATGATGACATTTTATATATAATAGTACTACATATACTATATAAGTTTAAATAAAAACATATTATAAATATATACACCTATGACTGGAGTGCAAACATCCGTGTTTAACAAATGAATGCCTCTAGCGGGACTTGAACCCGCGACCGCTGGCGCAGCTACTAACTGAGCCAAACGTGTCGTTAAATAGAATACAATATAGAATAAATATATATTATATATATTTTAACAAAAAGAAAACAAATATGTGCCTTCTTAGTTACCGTACATATGTACACATGTTACCATTACAAAGACACTAATTTATATTATTTATTGAATCAACCTTCACTGTACACATTTACTTCGAAACCATATTTTTATACAGGGAAGGTAGTGATTTAAACTGACACTGATTGGTTACACAATTTTATTACGTTTTTACGACTTTTTAAGAGGCTATTACATTCGAGGACAGAAATTCTTGAATTGGAAAAGGTTTAAAGTATTTAAACACATAAGTGAATGTAACTTATACTTGTGAAAAAGCGACCCTTAATTTAATTTCTTTAATCGATCATTTAAGTTCAACCATTTCTTTGTATAAATATAATTACTCAAACCTTATAGCATACTATTGGTGCTTTACCATTTGGTAAATAAATAAATTTAATAGTTGTGTATGGAAATTAAAAACTACAACCAAACTGTAACACGGTTATTACTATTATTTTGAACGAAAAATGTTTGTAGTTTATCAGGTCTCGGACTTATATTGTTGGATTCCATAATATTCAGGCACGACGAATTACATCGAATGAGTAGTACGGAATCAAATCAAATCAAATTGGTGGTTTTAACAAATAAGCTTTCGGGCGCGCGACGTAGCGATAAAACTTAACAGAACGAATGTATGAGCTTTTTCCACGTCATATTAAAAAAAATTAGATTCCATTAGTAACATGTTGGTATGAAATTTTCAATTACCTAAGCCTATTTATAATATAATAATATAATAATAATAATAATAATGTTCTCCGACCAATTCCGGCCATTGCGGTCAATCTCATTGAGACTGGCCAACTGCGCAGGAGATATTATAGTGCCTTGTGCACTACAATATCTCCTGTACGCGCAGACACAAGTGCACTCTCTATTCCTATCACTCTCATACTCCGGTGGGACGACTGCTCGACACGACCAGTGAGAGCTTAGGCGCAGGACCGACGGCTTTACGTGCTCTCCGAGGCACGGGGGTGACTCACCGCCAACTTCCCAACTCCGGGTTATTACTGAGGCTTACTAAACAGAAAGACTCAATAATTAAACTTGACCCGACCTGGGACTCGAACCCAGGACCTCTCGATGTATGACCGTACGTATACGTATACGGTCATAAAATCCTAGTGTATTTTGATTTTCAATAGACACCTAAACAGAAAAACTAATAAAATGCTTTTGGTTTATTATATTTGATAAAACGTTGACAGTTTTCATATTCAATACAGTGTATTTTAAAAGCAGTGTATAAAATATTTTTGTAAAGTATTTTGATTGCTTCGAATATGGACATTGAGTGGTTGACAGATCTAAAAGCTATTGACTGGTCTAAATATAATAAAACGTTAAATGAAATAAACTTCATTTTTATTTAAACTGGCGAATATATAAATATGATACCAATACAAATAATAGTAATTGACAGGTTAGACTGTGTTAAAGTTGAAGTAAAGCAGCGTTGGTTTGAATTTACCCAAAATCTTCAGAAATTCGAGACAAAAATTAATTATTGGTTAAATATGAACTTATAGAATACATATTATGTAAGCCATATTAATAAAAATGATTTACTTATTTTCCAAAGAGCAGTAAAAATCAGATCACATTCCTTTATTAATCCACAAATCTGCTAAAAATGACATCTTGTTCATTATTTCTATTCCTATACTTAAATTAAAACGTAAGTTTCTATGACTCATAATCTTAAGGACTTACAGGTAAATTTTATTTATATGTATAAGCTTTTAACAAATTTTCTATAACGATTTTGGTCGAATTTCGGCCATTAGGCAAACTTAGTTACAGTATTATAAGCAGAGTATAACACATTAAGGATGGTACAATGAAAAAGAAGAAATGGAAATAAGTTTAAATTAAAAGTAAAAGTTAAATTTTAAAGTCAATATAACTGAATAGTTAAAAACAATTATTATTTAACATAATGTAGAGCACTCAATAAACAACAGTTAAGATAATTATCAATACTATTAAGTTTAATAGAAATGCGTTTGAAGCTCATCAGGGCAGGTGGCGTTTAGGGCGCCATATCGACTGTCAAAAACTTGTAAAATATTGTCGTAACGTATACCATTGCATTCGAGGCGATATTTAGACCCTTATACAAAGTAGTTAAAGGTCAAAATTGGCTGTTTCTAAAAGAGCCGCGGGCTGAGCGTCCCTCACAAAGATATCTTCAAGATTTATACGAGCGTCTACAATGGCGAACGTTTTAATTCTTTTCATATATAGACAGATTTATGCACGGACAGATGCAGGACCGACCGATAGCGTTTGACACCCGATGTCGAGTTTGGTGGCATATTTGTTGCTTTGATTTCGTGATAACGAACGAAAATAACTTTAGTTTTTTATCGCATCGCATTTCAATGGTATTTACTGTTTGTATCTATTTCTCTTCTGTAAATCGTAATAATGTTAGCAATTTTGTATAATTTTCTTATTTATTTTAGATAATTTCGATTAACGTAGTATTAAATTGCTGCATAAGTATGTTTAACGTTTCAATTGATTAAGGTCAGTGATATTGCACTTATATACATTATATATTACATCTTATACAGACATGTACCTACTCTTCCTTATCCTTAATCGACTGTTGATTATTGAATTATATCATAAGTTCAAAGGATAAATATAAGCAAATAAAAAATACTTGTTTAAAAAATCTTTTCTTTTAATATCTCGAAATTAGCTCTTAACTAAAACAGCACAATTTAATACCCTAAAACCGACATGAGTCACAAACTTAACCATAGAAAGAACTATAAAACCAGAGGGTAATAAAAAGTGGTGGCTTCCTTTACAGAGACAAGGGTAATTTCGAATGCACCATCACAGTATCATTTCACTATTTCACTCGTCAGAACGATTCTAATTTCACAAGCCATAAATAACTAGGCTTTGTGGTGCTCTGACAAGAAAGTCCCTAAAGGCGTCAAGCCAGAATTTTACACAATACTTTGCACAACTAAAGGCTGGCCTATAACGTCTCTTTGTCGTTTTGTCAGAATTTCGGGAATCCCGATCTGCACCTATTGTTTTTATTGTACTGGAACTATTGTGCGAAGCAATATCTTGCTAAATATGTATCTCTTGTAGCATTGTTTTTGAGTTACATTTTAAGGACCGTTCAGGATGTCTGGTATTTTGTGTTGTGAACGGAAATTGAAATAAATATTTATAATAATACTGTTGAGTTTTTAATTTATTAATAAATATTTATTTTTTTGAAAGGAACCTCATAAATAAGCCTTATTTAGGTATAAAATCACCTATCTGCCAGAGAAAGTCACGTAAAAATCTAAGATTAAGGATAAATATATAAATAGAGATTAGTAAAACCAAAGAGACACACCGGCAAAAATATAATAAATATATATTATTGAAATTAAAACGGTATTCCCAATCCTAGCTGAAAGCTCTCATTAATAAATGTAATTAATAAAACAAAGCTCTATATTCACTTACTCTATATTATACTAAAATTAATACACAGAACTTATGATTTGATTCATTTTATGCGAAAGAACGCAATAAAGTTAATTAAGCAATCGAGTAAAACGATTACGCACATCAATAGTTTATGGCATGATATAACCAATTTGCGTGTCATCGTGCAATCAAAACCTGTCAGTTATAATAAATTTCTCAAGAGACAGCGTCGCCAGCTCCACTGTATAAGAAGCACTAACTCTTGCTTTTCCAACATCAAAATTGCTACTACCAATTTTATATTTACTACACAGTACTTTTTACTAATACATTAATTTCAATATATATTCCAGTCCATTTCTTTTTCCCACTATCCATGAACTATACTCGTTTAATACTCATATTTAATTCCCATTTGCATAAGCTTTAAAGCAACAGAATGATATAAGAGGCTATGATCTTATATAGACAAAAAAAATTTTTTGCATAACCAATGACTCGCAAGATCTACACACGTTAACGTACAACATTTTAAAATACGTTTTGTAATACAAACCTACCATACACAACGCATAGCAATAGTTCTTATTGAAATCCGATAACGATTAATGTAAACTTTATTTTCACTTCATGCAACTTTTACAAGCTTCGTAAGCTTTTACATTTCGGAAAGCTCGTTATCCATTGACTCACAAGTCATATTTTGCATGAACATCACATCATCTATAAAAAATAGTGTAATAAGTCCAAGAGTCTAGAAACTGACGGAAGCTGGTCTGACTCACAAACAGAATGTAGAGTCAGTTAAATGTAAACTATAACTAACTTATCTGTCATCAGGCAATGAAAGTTGTCAGTCACAATCACCGTTTTCGCAGAGTGTATGCGTGACTGACGTATTTATGGGCTCATAAATCCTGAGCGTCATATATTTAATTATATCTGCGTATACAGAAGATTTATTGGGGAAAGCAGATTTGTCTTGGAAGATTTGCCTGTCAATTATTATTATTAACTAAGCTAGGAGATAAGCCTAATTTACTATATGGTAATAAAATATATTGTTCGTTTCCCTTAGTTTATGATTATACGGTTTAGAAATATACATAAATAAAAGAAAATTAAAAGTACCTACTAACTTTTGATTTTTAGCTGAAATCAAAATACACATGAAAAATTTACTATTTAACTTACCAAAGAAATGTACCGTTTCAAAAACCATCAATTTCATCAACTATCTTGGTAAAACCTTACTGAAGAAGACACCTACAGTATTGAATATCTTATAATTGAATTATCATACAAGATTACATAAAATGAAAATCGTTTTAATACTTTCAGAAGGTAATTTTAAAGTAATATAAGCAATAACCTATAACTGTCATGGGGTAATAAATTTTCACGCACTATTTGCAAAGTAAATCGTCCGATCGTGCGTCATGACGTCACAGCCGCAATTTTGAATATACATATAATTTGACAGGCACTGCTTTGACAGACGACATTTAATTACCGACCCCTCATTATCTGAATATTGACGGATATTGATATCTTGACGTTTAGACGGGAAGAGACGAGTACGATACGACCACCATACGACGGTTTCAGATTGACATTTTGAATAAGGATAACTAAATCTGAGATCTAATACAATATGTACATAGATGGGGGAAATATCAATTCTTATCAATATGTTTGTAAATATTTGTTCATTTTAAACGTTAGATGTACCTGCTGCATATATACATATGTATCAGGTTTGTTTATAAATCCCAATATTTGCCTTTTATCTAACTCTTTGCGATAGAAAAAAAATAAGGCAATTATTTTATATTTATTGTATTATATATTGTAGCATTGTATCACATAACAACAACATCAGGCTATCTATTACTACTTTGTACAAACTATGAAAAAATCGTCGACTATAAAAGCTCTTATATAAGCTTTCGTCCGAAAATTGCAGTTAATTCGAGTCTGAATTTTTAATAATAAGGCCTTAATTAAAATATCCCTGACACGAGTGATTAATATGAGCCGTCTCTGTGTCATGATTAAAAACATGTCAACCAATACCGTTTGGAGGAATCTTTATCGACTGATCGCATTAACTTTGTAGTACTAACAAGTAAATACTTCTTACCGAGTCTAATTTTTAACGAGTCGCGATTTCTCTTAAAGGCCGGCAAATCTTTCATATTACCTAGCATTCCTTTAAAGTTACAGATGTATATGTATGACGATAGTTAAAGATAGTAAAATGCCTTACAATATTTGGTAAATATGTTGGGTATACAAATGTTAAAAGCTCAAATGTTATACTTTGAATAAAAAAATGTCAATTTAATATAAAAAAGCTTATTAAACAATAAAATAGCTATCCTAATTCGTTTAAGTACGTTTAAACCACGATCACCTGTCACCGACACCTATGTTAATGACTGTTAGGACACAATGCTGTTGGACTGTGACATGACAGCACTACCGTTTTATTTGGAGTTTAATTAACGTTCTTTCTAAATACATTTCTATGTTTAAAAATAAGGTTTTTTATTACTGTGAAACCCATACTAATGTATTTTTGTATTTCCACTACAAACAAACATACATAAACATTCTTTATTATTATATAAATAAAGATTAGACTTGACAGTAACTCTTAATCAATGAATAATATTAAAAACTATTAAGTTGTAAAGCGAAAATAGAAATAGATAACATATCATTCAAAAACATTACCCCCTTTTTATTTCACTCGGGTAAAACACGAATATTACTCTTTTGAAGTCGGTTAAAAATAAATTCAAAGCGGTAAAACTGCAATTACCATTAGAGAAATCTTAGTAACGGATTAGCGAAATAAAATCTCGAGATATCAACATCAACTTTCGAGCTGCAACTAGTCTGACCGGGCAGTACCTACGCACTTATAAACAAACTTACACCCCATAAAATTAAGCAAAAACCACCATTACGACGTTAGAATAAGGAATAAATAAAAGGCAAAAATAAAATTTGCACTTGCATGAAAATATAGCATCTCAGAACGCATTACAAAATGAGGCAGAATTATGATGGATACTGATGTCTCGTTTCGCGCTTAATAAGACGAGATTCTACTATAATTGAGTTGTATTTAATTTACACCTTATAATACAGTAATAGAGTTGCTTTTCGGGTGCGAGTCGTTTCGATACTCCTGCGCAACTGCTTGTTCGTAATAAATACGACAGATCTCTGGGTGTTCGGTTACGGGTTTAATTTTGTTAAAGAATAAACAGCTAGAACATACTCCATATATTTTCAATTCAATCTATTCATATCACCTTTGATGTATGATGTTTGATTGAGATTTTGTTGAGGACTAGTTTTAGTTGCAATAAGACTTACAAGTTGCCTTGTAGTGATTTACTAACCTTAGTGTCTAGATATAAATTGAATTATGCATTTATAATTTTGTAACAATTAATGTTAGGACTTATAAACCTAGAGAAAAACTACGTTAATACATTAACACACAGCACCATCAAGTTCCATGGTAAGCTAAGAGGCTTGGGTTATGGAAACTAGATTGTTGATAAACACCCATGAATAGAGGACAAACATTCGTGTCAATCATAAAGATGAATGCCCCCACAGGGAATGGAACCTGTGACCGGTTACGGTACTATAGTAACTACAAACGGAGTCAAACGTGTCGTCAAAAACTTATAAGTAGAAAGACAAAAAAGAAAAAATAAGAAATAGCCATTTTAACCACTGAAACACTAAAACTTTTTTCTCCTCATTGAAAGAAGACGTTAGAAATACTGAAATCATTTTAGCCCTGAAGTAAATTAACTATGCGTAACCTTTGCATTGTTAGAAATATAATTAATTATAAACAGTTAATCAAATTCTAAACTACCGTCGTAATATACCACTTGATTGATCTCGGTAGACACGTAATAGATTACTGTATGCTCATTAAATAGCAAAGAGCAATGACTATAGAAATTTATAGTGGTTATATCGATTATTTTAATTGCTCAATCAAAAGTTAGTGTAAGTAAACTAACAATTAGTGTAATTGAAAAAAAAAACAGCTTAATTTTAGGACCTAAAAATTGTTAGAATATTCTTTTATTTGTTATTAAAAGGAGATTGTCAAAAATTTTTAGATGAAACAATGAGTATGACCAATACACTAAAGTATAATATTACACATTATAAGTAATATCTAAAACCTAATACAAAAAAATGATAACACCACACTCTTTGTGCAAAGTCGGTTAAATAGAAACATCTACACTACACTTGATCTTTGCCACTCGCATATCGTTGAATCAAGCCCAATTACTCCACACAGACGAACAGACAGACCGTTTGGCAACGGTGCGAGTTATTTATGAAGATCTTGGATATAATATGTGATAATGATAGATTGTCAGGTATTACAAGGTACAACGAATTGAAGCCGAGATTTATAAGCCTTGATGTATACCTACTATAGTATAAAGGTCGTCGGTAAATATATAAGTGCAAAATGCAGTGAAATGTCTTTCTGTCTCATGTGTGATGGAGGCTGCGTTAAGATGAAAACTTCAACTGGAACACTTTGAAGCCATTTATAAGAGAATTGAATTGAAGATGAATACTAAGTATATTATTATTACTAAATGTAATGATAATATACTTAGATAGCAATTTCTTAAAATATTTAATCTGTCATATAAATACGCATTAAAACAAATTCTTAAATTTTCGAGTAGATAAAGATAATAAAAATATTCCTTAAGAACTAGAACGTCAAGTTTATACTTAGGCTTGATTTTTATTATCGACAACTAGTAAACTTAGCAGCTTTAAGGGCTTCACTTTACATATATGTTGGAATACCACTCAGAATAAAAGACTCACTTATCACTTTTTGTTTATTAACACACATAAATGATTATACTTTTACAAATAATACACAATAATCGAAATATCACACCGGGGCATAGCTCATGCTATCACCGTGGTCGTTAACGTACTGCCCTCTGATTGACACCTCTCCTATATTTATAGTAATCAAAAGTGACAGCTGTCAATGTTTCCATTAGCTGTGTTGCATCGATGTTAACTTTTATTATTGCTCTGTAAATTCAAATAATATTATTAAAGAAATGTAAAAACTGTGAAGACTATGCTTACACATATTAATAAAATTAATAAATAATTATTAATTCATAAATTATTTCTTTCTTATTAGTACAGATTATATTAAACATTGATATTTAAATTTAAAAAAATGTACAGATTATAAAGGGTATGCTAACAGACGGCCGTCCTGTGAACGGAATGTCCCCATTCCGGCTCGGCCATCCGAAAAGAAAGCAAAAAAAAAAAATGAAACATAATAATGTAAGATAAATCAAACATAATAAAACAGAATAACATAATATAACTCAACAAGAGAAGTAATATAAACAATAAGAATTATATAACAATTCCTGCTTTCTCTTTAGTAGATTTAAATCATGATATAGAATTTTGATTTTGATGTACTGTGCACTCTCAGATGATTGACGCAGCTGGAATTTTACTGGGACACCGTAATATTCAGTGATACATATAGTGATATATTAAAAAGATGTCGTTGCAATGTATGACAGCATAATTCACTTGTCAGTATTTAACAATTTATTCGGCGGAATGTCTCACTTCTTATAACTTAAACGATTATCACCCCATATAGACATAGGAAAGTTTACTTAGTTATTTCTAGTGATCGCCGCATACAGCGGCATATTTCACTTATTGATTTTAATAATCATTATCGGTTAAGCAGCACACCTCATTGAGAGCTCACAGAGAGCATGTCTCACTTATAATTAGTGATCACTGCATTCAGCAGAATGTCTCACTTAAATCTTTCGTGATCACTGCATATAGCAGAATGTCTCACTTAAATCTTTCGTGATCACTGCATTCAGCAGAATGTCTCACTTAAATCTTTCGTGATCACTGCATTCAGCAGAATGTCTCACTTAAATCTTTCGTGATCACTGCATTCAGCAGAATGTCTCACTTATTGTCATGGACTGTATGGGGGTTTTTCAATGAAACACTAATTTCACTTGTATTCGCTTGTTTTCTTTATTGTTGCTTCTTCAGTAGCTGTCGTCGCTGCCTCGCCGTCGGGTGTCGTCGCTGCTGTCTCGCTCTCGCGTGCCGTCGTGCACGCTCGGCCATCATCGTTCTTCATCCACAACACTTATAATTAGTGATCACTGCATTCAGCAGAATGTTTCACTTAAATCTTTCGTGATCACTGCATATAGCAGAATGTCTCACTTAAATCTTTCGTGATCACTGCATATAGCAGAATGTCTCACTTAAATCTTTCGTGATCACTGCATATAGCAGCATGTCTTACTTAAATCTTTCGTGATCACTGCATATAGCAGCATGTCTCACTTAAATCTTTCGGGATCACTGCATTCAGCAGAATGTCTCACTTAAATCTTTCGTGATCACTGCATTCAGCAGAATGTCTCACTTAAATCTTTCGTGATCACTGCATATAGCAGAATGTCTCACTTAAATCTTTCGTGATCACTGCATATAGCAGAATGTCTCACTTAAATCTTTCGTGATAACTGCATTTAGCAGAATGTCTCACTTAAATCTTTCGTGATCACTGCATATAGCAGAATGTCTCACTTATAATTAGTGATCACTGCATTCAGCAGAATGTCTCACTTCATATGACCTAGAGTTTAAACAACTGATCACCCCATTTATGGGCAAATTTCACACAATTATTCCTAGTAATCACTGCATACAGCGGCATATTTCACTTATAATTACATATATATATGATAGACATAAAAAGCATCGTATCTGTGTAGTTAAGTATAATATACCATTTACACATAATTATTTCCATCTGCGTTATTCCATACGCATGGCAGCATCATCAGGGCATCGGTTGGTTATGATACCACTAGTCGATAGGGAGGACCTTTTTTTTTCCGCTAACATAACATGACCCTTTACGATATTATAAAGGGTTCAAAGTCCCTTTTTTTTGATTTCGTTAAAATATATATAAATTCAGGGAACCCTTAGTTTTCGATATCAATATCGTCTCTCGTTTTTGATCTATCTTTCTATTATCACTTTTGAATGATAAAGTAAATGATATCTTTTGAACGCATTCGCGTAGTAAACTTTTGTATTATATTTTATATTTTTGTTATAAACTTTTGTATTTAGGTTTTGTAACCCCGTCAGTACTAATAATTTTTATTTCAACAACAATGATTTGTAATCAGAACGATCATTGAGAGCAAATATTTTTTTCATGTTATTGTTGATTACATGTTCATTCTTTTAAAGCAGTCTGACTTTTCTCAGTGTTCGTAACAACAATCTGTCCTGTTGTTGTTTTGGAATTTTCTGAACAATCTTGAGTGATGTTTAGGATAGGTGCCTCTTCCAGACTCACGATTTTACGGTCGAAAACTATTTTGGATGTACTATTTAGTAATCTCCGTTAGTGTTATTAAAACTCCACTGCACTTTGTTTGGGTGATTGTCTCAAACCTTTTCGTCCAAACTTTGATTGGATTACTGGGATGCCGCTTGTGATTCCAATATACGAGAAGTTCAGTTATATCTCTCTATTTATCTATTTGTTCAGGGGGTTGCGACAGCGTTCACAACATGTTTGGTTTCAATTTCTTTTACATATATATTTTTAAGTATTGACAACGTAAGACTAATTCCTCTTTCTAAGTATCCTCTCTTCTAATTGTATATCTTTCAAAATGTTTAAGTTGTCTTGCTTTAAGATTCCGAAGAGTTTTAATGAATATAAATACGCTAAGTCCATCAATTATTCTCAAAATATACATATTTCCACTTTCATCTATAAGAAATTGTTCTACATGGTCCATTGTAAAGTGAGAAACGGAACTGTGTTAGCTTTATGTTTGGATGCAAAAATATTTTCCATTGTAGACGATTTGTTGTATGTGCAACTGAAGCATGCGGATACATAGTATTCTTGTACAAATATACTCATTTTAGGACAGAAAACTTTACCTAAAGTTATATCAATCCTATCGCGATGTCCTGATTCATTGTGGCTATAGTAAAGAAAACCTATTTCAATCTATTCATATATTTATTCTTTTATCCTTTATGATATTTATTTATTATAATAAGATAACTGTAAGTATTTGCACCGCTTGTAACTATTCGGTATTTGTAACTCATTATACGTGTATCTTCGGAATGTTCACAGTTTGTGACTTGAAGGCATTCGTTCGGCAGCCCAAAGCATACACATGTAATGCCATGCAGACTGCGCATCAACAACAAAATATGTACGAAACTTCCTTACTGAAAGAACTTCCTTGGTTGTCTTTTTGCTGTAGTATGCAACAGGTTTTAATAGGGTTTTCCCATCGGGTCTCTGCATGAAAATATCACCCACACATAGTTTTACTTGCGTAACATTGCGCTTCTGCAATGTACTTCGGATAATGCAGCGCTGCGATGAATGTCATCCCAATTTCGAAGATGGATTTGAAGACTAATAAGTCTTCATAAGATTCGTAAATAGTTTTGCTATGCTAGCAATCCAGAGATAAATCTCCAAGAAAATGTACTAACTATACAAACTACCTCAATTGGTAAAACTAATTCATAGGTGTAGCAATTTAGGATACAGCATTCGCCTTCTTACTACCCAGTCGTAATACTTCCTTCATATACCCAGTGGTCGGGCTGTTTCTTTATCAGTGGCAGAAGCAGGAGATAGAAGGCTACCCATCTATCGAATTGCCAAATCATACCTATCTTTTCCGAGGAGTTCATTTATTATATACACAGCTGGTGCATAACAAACATCAGCGTAAATTCATAGTGCTCTTCTGGCGTCACAAGTGCTGTTAAGTGCTCTTCTGACTTGCATATTTGATAATAACCGGATTAGGATCTAGACTGGTAATATAAACCTCACCACTGAGATAAACTAGCTAACAATCGTCTTTTAATGTTCTCTTGTTCAACCCCTGATAATCAGAACATAATCGGCGTTCACCTTTGTTCTTTTGAACTGGGACTATTGGGAAGCATATTTTATTATTTCATTTTTATAATTGGTATAGCTATTCATATATCTCTCGTTGTAGTCTATAAGGTTTGTAAACTACTGCCACTTCGTGCAATCCAATATGTATCTCAGTTATATTGATTTTTCTCGTTTCATTCAGACTTAATGCCACACATTTTCTTAATTCGTTAAGTAAGTCCAACACCTATTGTTCTTGATATTTCGTTAGACTTTCTTTAATATGTAACTTTTCCGTTTATACTCGTAGGCTTGTCAGGATTCTTATCGAGATTCATTAGTCTCATCGTCAATTCAGTTGAAAGCCTTTTTAAAATATAATATTCTTGTACATAACATATGATCACAAGCTAAAAGTTTTCCTTTCTTTAACGAAAAGTACGCCAAGTAGTAATTAGTGTGTTTTCTCTCTTTAAATTATGTATTTTCCAGTAAATAAACATATCTAGTGTAGTTTTCATCACTATCTTTACCGGTATGTGTCTCACGGCGATGAAGTGTGCATTATATTTATTCTATCCATTTCTGCCTCATCGGAGGACAAAATTAAACTAATATTTGTATATCTATTTTCATTCGTGATGTTTCTTATCTAAATAGCAAATTTATTTAAAAATGCATTCGGTAATACTAAACGGCCTCAATTTTAAACCTATATAAAATCCAGAGAAATATTGAGCTCGATTCTCGACCATTCCTAAGCGACGTAAACTCCCAGAGGCAAACCCTTTGATAAGTGCATTCATCCGTCTGTTCTACTGTGAGAGTCAATTGCTCAGAATAACCAATTTTTTTTTTTTTTAATAGTGCACTGATTACCAGTATAATATTGTGTATGTATCTTATAAACCTCATCTTGGGTCGTGATACGCAGAACCTTGTTAACTGCATTATTGTCACTTTTTTTTAACGTTTAAGAGTGTCAGTCATTTCAGTGCGTTTGCAATATAATGAGCCAAGTGCCTTAATCTAATGCTCTTTTTTTTTGCCTCACTTGAAATTTTAGTGTAAATTCCTTGTTGTAATATTTCCTTTCCGCTTACATTACACGAGTTGACTAGACTGGATTTCTCACAAAAGTAGTCTCCAAGTGTATCCTCACTACGGCTCCCTATTGCCAAAATTTCAATCTGTCAACTAATTAAGATCTTTACTAAAGTAAATTTAGTAATATTTTTTCCTCTGCCACGCTTTCTGTAGGCATTCAAATGAGGATAAACCTTCATATCAACTTCGTGCCAATCCAGACATCTTGAGCAGGGCATAGAAAACCGCCACTCTATTTAAACGTAACGGCCGTCTCCTTAACCTTTTGATCTGTTTAATGTATCGAGTTTCATGGCTATGGTTGAAACTACTCGTAGGTATCATTTACTTGAACCACCAATCGTGTTCTGTGTATGACTACTGGGTGTATCGATGAATCTATCCATCAAGTTATACGGTCCTAGATTCGAACTTGTGAATTTGGACGATAGCGCTACCTGAATGCGTCTAACTGGATTTCGTTTCGATTTTCACTTTTCTCTTTTTTTTTTGGCAATGGTACTGCACGTTGAGCTCAATCTCGTTAACTGAATCTCAACACTTAACTGGAACGGGTAACTCTTTATGCCTTGGCATTCTCTCTGAGTTTTCGATGTGATGAATGGCTTCTATCTTCGCATTATTATGAGCTACTTCACTTCTTCTTTGTATAATATTTCTTAACCATCTCCGATGAACGGACGCGTGATTCCCAACGTATTATGTATGTAACATATGCTACGTGGGCTTGTAGTTTTTTTTTCCTTACTTTCTTTCTCTTGTGTTTATCATGCGTCACTTACGGCGTATAGCCGCTTTGCTAAGAGCCCAAAGTTTTACTGGTAGATATTGTCATTTATCAGTATATGGGTATTAATTATTTGAATTTCTTTGAATTTCAATGACTTTGAAACTATCTTTTCGGATTTTGTCGCGGATTTATTATGATTTTTGGCTCCCGACGTTTCGAATGCTTTACAGCAATCATGGTCACGGGAGAGACTAGGGTATTAGACGTCTCAGGTGGTTACATACTTGTTACAGACAGTGCCTACCCACAATTTTTACAAATATTCAAAATGATAGACTATAAAATTATACATTTCAATTCTAAACATTTAAGATTTTAAAATTTAAATTATATTATAAATATGGCAATATCATTAACTTATTTTTAACTACTATAATTATAATTATTATAATTTTCTAGCATTTGTTAAAATAATATTAAGTAGTGTTGCTATTATTAAAATATGTATAATGTGTTATATTAAAATATAAATTATTAAAGCAATATTAAACTTTCATATATTATAATTTAAAGATTAATAGTTTAAAAACAACTTGTGTTTTGATTATTTTAAGTTAAATATTAAGCAACACCACTGCAAACTAAATCATTTTTTTTTTTTTTTTTTTTTTTTTTTTTTTTTTTTTTTTTTTTTTTTAAAATTGAAAATATAATATTAAACAAATCTAACTATGCTCAATCCACATTCGATTGATTATAAAAGTTGATTATATAACATTATTATTCTTATCCGATTCCAATTTTCTTTGAATGTGATTTTTTTTATAAGAAATAATTTATTAAGTTAAATTATCATAAAACAAATATTACAACTATAAAGAAAAACATTAAGCACAATATCATAAAATATATTATAGTAGTAAATTCATTATAGTGCAATCTATTCAATATAAATACTATTACTTTGAAAAATCCAATTGATAATAATAATAACATTTAATTTAGTCATGAATGTCTAAAGAAAATTTATAATTATTTTACTTAGGATATAAGACACGTTTAAATCCTTCAAATAAATGAAAAAAAACAACAGTAATGCTAATATTCTCAATTTATTTTGTTTAATATATTTATGATCATTAATATCATGATAATGATATTTTAAACCGATAATATAATTAAGAAAAAAAAATATAAAATGAGGGTAGATTGACAAATGATGTTGAGTAAGGACAGTAACATTATGTAGATTAATAATTGTTATTTCAAAGTGAACATAAACTGATAAATATTTTACTTTGTCCGACTTCGTTTTTGTAAAATTATTTTAAAATAACAAAGAGTACATACCAATGTGAGCTGATCCACCACTTCTGATTTGTTGGAATACCACTCAGAATAAAAGACTCACTTATCACTTTTTGTTTATTAACACACATAAATGATTATACTTTTACAAATAATACACAATAATCGAAATATCACACCGGGGCATAGCTCATGCTATCACCGTGGTCGTTAACGTACTGCCCTCTGATTGACACCTCTCCTATATTTATAGTAATCAAAAGTGACAGCTGTCAATGTTTCCATTAGCTGTGTTGCATCGATGTTAACTTTTATTATTGCTCTGTAAATTCAAATAATATTATTAAAGAAATGTAAAAACTGTGAAGACTATGCTTACACATATTAATAAAATTAATAAATAATTATTAATTCATAAATTATTTCTTTCTTATTAGTACAGATTATATTAAACATTGATATTTAAATTTAAAAAAATGTACAGATTATAAAGGGTATGCTAACATATAGAGTAATGTACATATAATATATATGTATATAAGTACTTATAGTGTATACAATATTGGAGTCAAAAATCCCATCAATAGGACAATGACAAACAGACGTCGAAACACTTTCATCATCCATGAATCAGCCCTTATTGATATTGCTCTGACAGGCATGAATCTCAATTGTGGACATGTTATTAGACTGGTCAACGACCTGATGCTTCACTATTAATGTCACACAATTAAATATTTCACTGCTTTATATCTTACAAATATGCTTTGAAACGATTGATAAGCCGAAAACTGCAGGTTCGATTACGTGTTGAAGCTATTTTGCATGTACATTACGGGAGGTTATATTTTAAACCATTTAAATCGTTAATAATAAACGTTTAGCGTTGGCTCTGTTTTTACAGTTAGGATTTTTACATTACTGACTTTTTATATTTTCTATATGACCTTTTCGCACAAGTAACGTAATATAATTTAATATTTAAACTCCAAATAACCATTGAAATAACAAAGTTTATTTAGCAAATTATCACGATACGATGCGATATGGAAAGTTCGGAACAATCTAATTTTAATTTGATTTGAACACGGAACATTAAAGGCAAATTGCAATAAAAGAAACCTAAGTAATAAACATGGAGTGATTTTATCGTGTTTAAAATATGGTAATGCGAGGAACGCGGCTCAATCATAACTTTGGCGCTAATGTCAGCCTGTGACAGTATGGCTGATTGGCCCTAAGAATCGCACTAAATTATATGACAGTAAAAATTTTACAACCAAGGATAATGCCTTCCATCGCTGATATTTGATGTTTAATCGTAATGCGACACGTTTGGATCGGTTCTAGTGATCCTACTCACTGTGTCAACAGTTGTGGGTTCGAGTCCCGCTGGGCACAAATATTTGTACTCCAGTCATGGGTGTTTATAATTATGTATAATATAATGTATGTATTTAAAGCTAGGTATTTAAATCGAGACCGATAAGCAAATTACAATCGGGTTGTTCAAATTGTTAGATATATTGAGCTCAAAATAACATAAGTCATGTCCATGTTAAAGTTTTATCGCAATCGAACCAGTCTTATTTAAATCTCGAATTAATTTCAGAGAACCATAAAATTTACTTCATACATTAAAGTTAATCTTACCCCACGCGATATATCGATAAACTATCATTTTATAATTACATTTAATTAATAAGCAATTAAAAACGTAAAAACTTCATTATCGAATTACGATGCGTATATTTCGTTAGCTCTATTGTAAATCGATAGCGCCTCTCGTATCTACTGGAACATTTTGAGTCGCGAAATTATGCACTTCACGGCATATTAACTTTTAAAGTTAAATATTTTAATTAAACACTGGCTATTACTCGACGGTATAAAATTTTATTGGTTTATTGACATGGTTTGTTAATTCATATCAATTTGGAACGAATGATGGCGAGCTGGACGTATAAGCCATAAAAATGTTCAGAATAAAGCCAAGTGCGGTAAAATTGAATGTTTATTAAAGGACGGTATCGGCGGCTAATGCGTTTTTAAATATGGCGTTAGTGGGATCGATTATTTAGCCGTTTACGACGAAGATGTCAGGCGTATCGGGGTTTAGAAAACTTGCGTCTAAATAGTCTATCTATATTACTATTACTATCAAATGTAAGATCTTAGTATGGGTATAATGTCGTTTCGTCTTGAATACTTATAAAAAATCGTTAATATGTCATCCTTAGGCTAGATTAGTTCGAACTAGACAGGCAATTCTGTATTTCAAAAAATATCTATAAAAATCTAAGCAGGAACGCATAAGCGTTCTTAAATAAATGATAATTATGGTGAAGTTATTCACTATGCAATTGTATTAAATAATAGAATAATAATAGTTTTATCAACAAAAGTCTCTATATACAAGTTGATTCTAATAATACTAGAGGCACAAAGAACTTTTGTCTGTCTGCAACCATCGAAAGCAAACCACTAGATAGATTTTTAAGACATTTGTCATGATAATAGCAGGTTATCTTAGTCTACATATAGTATGCCTTTTACCGTCAGAAAATATGTTATTTTGAGAAATATATGCTAACCGTTAATCTTAATACATATGCAGTAACAAACTCCAGTAGAGTGAGGATGAGTCGCTAGTACATAATTAAATCATTTACATACTATAATTAAAGACTTAGTAATATGAATCAATCATAAATATTACTATAACTGTAACATTTATAAGAAAAGAAATCAGCATCCCATATTTCTAAGACATGTCATCTAATATACATCTGAGAACATCTTAAATCTCAACTGATAACACAAAAGCATAAAAATTAACAAGCATAGTCACCATATGGGCACCAATCGATACCTTCACAGCGTTCTGACAAAAAACACACGATTCGAACAATATGTAAAACAAAAAACTGCAAGAACAAAATATAACTCGTCTCAGTCAATGCGACAGTGTGGTCGTTTTTGCGCGCTATCTTCATATCCGGAGAGAGCTAACCGTACTAAAGTCTGCTACGACACTCGATAGCGAGTGCGTTGGATTAACTACACTTATTTGTTGAAACTAGAGACGCATTTATTTCACAATTAGTATAGATTTCTCAGAAATTAAATATTTTCGCTCTGTAAAAAGTATCTTAAATCATAAATGTTGACTCGATTACCAACAATCATTTTAACGAACTAAATACAAAAAACGTCCAGTAGTTTTCATAGTTATGCGATCACAGACATACAAACATTTTAAAAACTATACATACATTCTTTCTGTGTATCGACAATGAAGACTATTTCAATAATATTTCCCAAAAAACATTTAATATAAAAATTCGAATCAGTTATAATTTTACTATAATCTATAGATTATGTATTTATCTATTACTTAAGCAGCTATCGAACGTAGATAACGAAAGCAATGGTAGTTATTTTATACAGGGTAGAGTTACAATGTTTGAAGGGGTGTGCAAACGTGGTTGGGTGGTATTGTATCTAAGACTGTTTGTCTTGACAGGGGTGCGTTCGTTGCAAAAAAGGGATATCGAAAGAGTTTAATGAATGCGGCGGCGAATTTGAAAAATCTTCGTTTTGGTCAATTTCCTTTATGTTAGAGTTGTGACGTTTGTCAAACTGATCTGGTGATAGCTACTTAGTCGTGTGTTTTGGAACTTGTTTTTGAATTATCTCCTGTTAACTCTTTTTAATTATTGTAGGGATAGGTTTTTTACATTTATTGTAAAGTAGATTATCATATATAGCTATCGATACTAATATTACTAAGAGGCAGTTTTTAAGTTAGTTTGTTTGAACGAGCTAACCCGAGGAAGTACTACTATGATTTTTAATTCTTTTTATGCGTTAGCTTATACATATATTGAAGAAGGCTATAGGCTATAAAATAACACACGATATACCCACTTTAAGTTACTCACATCAAATTATCATATTATGTTACACTACAATTCAGTTCTAAAAATATATAAAAATGAGAGCTTTTAGATCCTTCAGGTAGCTTTATACATTGACCATCGCAATGTCAATACTTACATCACTACATAGTATAAAACAAAGTCGCCTTTTCTGTCCCTATATCCCTATGTGCGCTTAAATCTTTAAAACTACGCAACGGATTTTGATGCGGTTTTTTTAATAGATAGAGTGATTCAAGAGGAAGGTTTATATGCATAACTAGCAGATCCCGCGGATTTACCTGTGCTAAATCTAGGGAAGAGCCCGAGCGAAGCGAGGGCGAGTCGCTAGTAAATACTAAACGAAGGATAACCCTTCGAGATCGCTACAATCACACAAAACTGCCGTAAAAGATGAAAATCGCTCAAAATAGACAGATGTATTATCAAAAGCTTGTGCCCATTCGACTTTGGTTCTTAAGCAAAGCATTACAAGACATATTTATAGTATTTTAAAAGCTCCGTATCTCAAAATAAATTGCATTTCTAAGTTATCGGAATCGGACAAACCTGCCGATGTCGGGAACTGAACTGATATATTCTATCAGATGGATGAAAGCTTCGTTCAATAGGTATGAGTATTTGATATGTAAGAGAAAAATTCGTAAATATAAAACTAAGGATAGATATCTGGCTTAGTAGATGCTGTGTTTGTTTCCACTTGGATGGTAAGATCAAGACAGTCTAGATTCTAGACAATCTATAAAGAATAAGATATGGCATTATCTCCCTTATTTAATAATATTTATTTAATTGCTATGTTTACTGCATTTAAAAAAATATATCGTAGGCTTCTTCTTATCGGTTAATAATAACAATAAAGAAAAACCTTTCTGGGAGTACTTATACTTATTAATAATCATTTAAATAGTTTTTTTAATATTAAAAGCAATTATTCATGAACTTGGAACTTTTTGCAAACAAATAAATCTAAATTAAAACTATAGCTTACTTGACTTTACATATTCAAATACATTGAGCTTTCTTTACTACAAAATTTTATTCATACCGCTTTTGGGTATAAAATATATATAAATAAAAAGCAAACGTAGCCATTGGCAGTAACTAGTATTTAGCTAAAACAAAAAAATGGGTGTATAGTCGCAGTAAAAATTTTATTCTATGTTCGCGGAGTCATTTTTATATATAATGCGCTTAAAACTAAAGGTAGCACTTATTAACATTTATAATACAACTTTGACCATGTATGTTCGTGTGTCACGCTCTAACCGATAATTGCCTTCTAATGCGGCATTTACTAAGCTTTATATTGACATTTCATTTTCTTGAACAATAGGATCAAGAAAATGAAATGTCAATATAAAACTTATGCTTACTAACTACTAATTATTATTAGTAGTAATCCCTAACCTTATACATTTGTAACGATTATCTTACTACATATTTTAAACCCTTAAAAGGAGCTTTTTATGTACATTCTTATATTAATATGTTATATTATCTGATGTTAAATGCAACGATGGTTAGAACTTATAATTGATTTTTTCTATGAAACTTGATACTTGAGCTTTTATGTATAGTTTAAAAGCTTAATTTTTTTATTAGATATTTTTAATTCGATAGCTTAAATAATTTCCATGTCAAAAGCGCATCTGTTTAAGACCTAGCTGGCTTACTTATAGAATTGTATTTCGAGTTGTGACAGCTTCTATTCGAAGTCATATGACTTTAGTAAATAAGATGAGGTTTTCTGACGAGTTAATATTATTTGAAACAAAAAACTGTGATAAATAATTTGTATATTTTAGTGCATTATACTTTCTATAAAATTCTATGAAATTCTTTTTATAAAATTCTTTTTTCTAGAATCTAGACATTATAGTAATTTAACTCAAACACTTATCGAACCCGCAATTTACAGCTTATTAGGCAAAACAAACATATCACACACCTATCACAAGTGTAACACGATATTGAATTTCATTAAAATTACTAAACATTAATTTTTACGAAGCACGCGACTCATCAGCGATCGAAAGCTCTCTTTCAAGTCGTATCACGTTTACCTTCGTGCAATGAAGGTCTAAACTAATTCAATATCTGAACGCAATTATAATAAAGGTGGTGGACCTCACACGCGGTTAATTAACAGCTGTCGATTTCGTAAAAAGGGTAAGACGAGTGAGATAAACTCGGTTGGTAATGAAACTATGCAAATGCGCCTACGCACCGGCACGTTTGATTCGCTAAATTTCAGTCGATTCTTATACTATCTGTGCGATAAGTCACTAGCTATATCAATTATAGCTCGGGGTTTCAACGCCCACACAAGCGGTGATGAATTAATTTGTTGGGACGACGTGAGCTACTGGTCTGCGTTTTCGTTTATCATAAGATTAGGACGTAGGCATATTTTACGAGATGCACCTAATTTACTTGTAATAATGACTTTTATATGTACTCGAATTAATTTTTTTTTTCTTGGATGTATTTCGAAACGTCTGACACTAGAAATTAAAAAAATCCTACTCTAAAACCGTGTTCTGTAAGTTATCTAATATCTAAGCGTATTTTATAAAATATATTTTTATATTTTGTCGATGTTATAAATATTTTAATATTAATTCAGAAAGTTAATAATTAAGAAGACTTAAAGATCAAGTAAAACTATAAAGTTTTTAACAACCTGATAATCTCCTGACCTACGACACACTGGTACGTGTACAGTACACGACCCTTTTATTTACATGTTTTCTAATAAAAGTAGGATTTTTAATGGCCCTCTGGCTGAGTACTAATATAAAATACTGCCTTTTCATCCAAGGTCAAGGATTTGATTTCTACTTGTAACAAATATTTTTAATAAACGTAAAGCCAAAGCGAATTTTTGAGTTATCATTACATTGTATATATAAACTTGTGTTTTCGCTTCATTTTTGCAATAAATAAACGCAGCTACCAACGCCTACACATCTAGGCGTGCCTGAGTCACTGAATTTTATTATATCTATGAAAATCGATTTTTTGTATTATTAACCCGTATAAAAAAGGTTATTCGATATTTGTTTTATGTTATCTGTAATTTTATAATCGATATTAAGTAGGATAACGTTAAAAATTATTAAACGTCATAAAAACCATCAAAGTGCCTTTTTGCGTGATGTGCGAACATACATGTTAATTAACAATTTTATTATACGCATAAATTAATTTTATGGATTTAAAGCAGATGTTATTTTTATTATACGATAAACTTCCTTTATCTAATGTATGCATATTAGTTGGCGTATTAGTATGGATTATGTTTAAAAATAAGTTTTTTCTTTAGTCATAAAAAGTCAAGTTAAGACTTAACCGTAAAAATAAAAAGTTTATTAATATCCTATTACTAAGTAAAGGTCGTGTAATTAGCAGCTTTTTATTTACACTGGAAGTCTCCAAGCTAATTCCTACATTATAAATTTTATAAGAGAATGAGTGTATGTTTGTTATCTAAATCGGTTACCGCTTGATAGATTTTGTTATATCGAAGTTGTAAAATTAAATGAGAATTATGAAATTTTTAATTTTTAAGTAATCTTCTACTTGCTATAATACTTTATTTTGGTCAGTTGGTAGACGAGATGAATTCGTGACAGGAAAAGCTCAGGGCGGAAAGAAAGCACGCGTAAGGGTTTAAATAGGGACTGATGATGAGGACTTTCTTAATAATAACCATAATGTTTAATTTTGTAATTTGGTCAATATTTAATGATACCAGAGTGTCTGAGAAACTTACAAATGAAACCTATAACATTTTTACTACCTTTATATAAATACTTTCCTAACTGAACTGTTGAAACTCTTCACTACTACAGTATTATTATTTAATATTTTTGTCATCATGGGATGAAAGTGAATACATGAAAAGTGCAGATATAAATTAGCTAACTATAATCAATATATGTAATCACTTACTGATAATAAAGGTTTGAAGAGAACAGACACAAATTCCCATGATTTATAATTTCGTTCACTTCTATTAGAAATTTAAACTCTTCTCAAAACTTCAAGTAATAAAATTCTATATGAGAGCTGTGACAGTTTTCTCAAGACACACTTTTATTAAACGTAACGTGACGACGACGTGACGACAATGTGACGTGAGTTCGAATGCAATATTAAATTTATAAGTAACATTTACAAATAAAATTTTAAAATAACAAAGTCTAATTTTTAAATTAAACTCATGTAAGTATGTATAAATATATACTATGTACTTAAAGCATTACTTATAATGTCTTAAGCCCATAGGAGGATTGTACGAGTCTGTTACTGTGAACATTTTTATATGTCTATTTTTGCCCTTTAATCTACAGAATGTCTTAACTGTTTTTGACATAACTTTCAATGTCTGGTAGAAAATCTGGGTGAGATTAACGTAGGCTATTTTAAACGTTTTTAGCGTTATTTTAAGTAAAACTACTTTTGGGATTTTTTACCATTTCAAATACTTGTTGGTCGCGGGATTGGCTTAGTTTTATTATAAATATCAAATATTATGTGCTTGAGACTAAGTTTACTTTTAGATTTGTTTACTTATTATGTACTTATTCATGTTATGGATTAAAAAATGTCAGACTCCACTCTAAGCAGTTAATCTTGTTTTGACGACAAATGATAACTATGTGGTTAAAAAAAATAATTTTATACTTTTAACTAAAATTTTCTTCGTCATAGTAACTACATGCAGAGCCGCAGGTTAAAACTAGTAGTCAAACGTATATTCGAAAGTATACTAAACGCATTTGTAATGCTAATGACAGTAGTTTAAACATAAACAACCATTATTTCAACGAAGTAAAATTAACTTTAACTAATTAAAATGTTAATAGATATAAAGCAAGGGGAAAATACAGCTAGAGCCAGCAAAACCTTCGCTGTAGTCATAAGATTTCTTAATAGCATCGTAACTTTATTTTCAGACACTTCTTACTCTAACAACTGCTTCAGGAGTACACTGTCGTAGACTAAATCTCTCAATGACATATAACTAAAAGTGATCTGGTTTGATTTTAAAATAATTGCAATTGTAAAGCTACAGACTAGGGACTTAGATTGCCATTTGCAACATGTTATAAATCGTCGAATGTTCTTTCCGTTCGTATAAAATTTTTGGCAAACTTTATTACTAGAGTAATTCTATGTATACCTAGGTCTAGGTCATTTCGTTTATTCGTGTAGTAACAAACATATTTACCAACATTCACATTTATACTAACAAAATTGCTACACCACTTCAAATAAATAACGCCTGAAAATAATGATGAATTAAACGGTTAATTCATAAAGCTGATAGTTTTGTGGGTTAAGGTATTAGGAAAACTTTAGTGTTACCAATATCTGCATTGAAATTTCTTTTGCACCTTTTAAACTCCTACTCTACTAATTCTGCTAATTTTCTATCTAATATTTGTAAGTTTCATCTATTGTTATAATAATTCAGTTTTATAATAAATATACCCAGAATTCATCGATTACATTACAAAGTAATTTATTATTATTTTCACATATATTATGTTTAAGCGTACTTTAATTTAATTATATTTTTACTTGTTTTTTCTCCTAGTAATATTGAAATATAAAAAGTCCACACGACGGCGTCTAAATCATAAAATGGTGTATTCATTTAAAGCAGTGAAAGCAATAAAACATCGGGCGGTATTAAATCGTACCGTGAGACGCGCTCGGGCATGGTTTACGATTCATAATTGCTGCACTCAAAATGATTGAAACATTACTCCCAATAATGACAGCGTGGTACTTGCGTACACGCAAATCGTTATAGTAGTAAAAATTCCAAATAAACACAAGCTTTTTAATTAAATTATCTATATTAGACCAATTCGTGTACTTTTCAAGCACATGGGAAAGCTTTTCGCAAATATGCTAAAGTTTTGCTGTTTGTTGGTATATTATTTTATAGAGTAGTAAGAAATAGATACATCTAGGTTATTTCAAATTTTAGCATAACTATTATATTTTGTCCTAGAGCCCTTTAAGGTTACCTACACGTTTAAAACATCCCGTTAATATTAATGAAATCAGCTTACAACAGTTTTCTTAGTTTTTCATCTATAATAATTATTTTTAAATAATCTATCCACAAATTAGCTATTACATGCTGTTGCTATTTTATTAACCATATTATGAATCAGTAGAAGTAGTTTAGGCACATAAAGCGCAAGCGCATTAATACTTTAGAACTCATTATTTTAGACAGTTAAGATAACTGACAGTTAAAATAAACCAACTATTTAACTACAACAATCGTTTCTAACAAATCTGTTAAGGGCAGACTGACAGAGGAACAATATGAAGATATATCATTATCTCATGATCTTCAACACTTCAACGGGTCATGATTATCATCAAGATAGTATTTAGTTCCGAATAAAAAAGTTAACGTTTCTATCCAATCAATCGTACTTTGTGTTTTTGATAGCCGTGTTAATTTAACGTCACGGCTTTATTTCGATTGTTTTGCGAAATCTCTGAGTAATAATAAGGTTTATGTTATTAAAACTAGCAACTTCTCCTATCGGCTCCTACGTTCTCAATAATTGTTAATTTAATTTCAGATTTACTTACTTAACATTACACTGCTTGCTTGCATGTATGTATAATTTAATTTGTGGAAACTTTATTGGTCGATGTATTATTATTATTTTGCTTTGTGTTTGTATGTATTGTATTGAACTGTTTGTTTCCCTAATAAATAAAAATAAAATAAAAATCTTTGACCGTCTCTAAATGTGTTTGTAAAATATAGCTAGCGGATGACCCTTGCTACGACATACGTTCATACTCATAATTACTAAATTTCATCCAAATCCATTCAGGCGTTTTACCGTAATAAAGTAATAAACATGCACACTTACAATCTTCTAAACGTAATAGTATAAGTGTGATTATGATTAAATAAAGTCTAAGATGTGATACGACTTGTTTTGTTGTTGAAAATATAAATGAAATAATAGCTTATAGGTTTTGGTATACTATGCTATTTTACTGCCTCTGTAGTCTAGTGGCTAATAAGTACGGCTGTACATCTGGAGGTACCAGGTTCTAGTCCCGAGTCGGAGCAAGTTACTTATTGAGTCTTTCTGTTAAGAAAAGCCTAAAGTTAGGAAATTGGCGCCGTAGTGCCCCTGATCTCTCACCGTTAGTGTCAGATTATCGATCTTAGATAGTTTGACAGCACGTACAGTGCAGTTGCAAATTGCTAATATCAATGATATTCGTGCAAAAATACTTATTTAATGTAATTCAACTTAACAATACTCCTACAAGTCAATTACACATCACAAAAACTTTCCATCTTAGAAAAAATGAACATTTATTTTATACCTTTTGTATTTCTATACGAATGACGTTCAAGCAATCAAAAAGCGTCGATTTTATAATGAGTTTTCCGATTTTCGCGGACAATGGACACAATGGGCCTCGAGTCTGCGTATCCATCGACGATTAACGATTTCTTTGTGCGATTGATAACAGCTATGAGATATCATTGGGCGGATGTTTTAAATTGAAATTGAAAAGATTGACCCATTTTGGAATTGGTTTCCTGATTCCAACCAAGTTTTAATGATGAACATAGAATATAAGATTTTCTACTGAATAATAGACACAAAAAAGTTGTAGGCTTTTGTGTATTGTACTTGCTGCGCCTGCGGTCGTATGTTCGAGTCCCATTGAGGCATTCATTTGTTGAGCAAGAATGTTTGTGTTCCAATCATGGGTGTTTATAATTATATGTTATATGTAATATGTGATTATATTTGTAATATATATAAGCCTTACAGCTCAGAAACTAGATGGACCTGTGTGTAATAATGTCCCAACATATTTATTATTTATTTATTACTCAAACCGTGAAAGCTGTACTGGTACGTATAAATAGATTTTATAACATTCGCTAATATTAGAAGATCAGAGATACCATCTCAAGGAGATAGGTATACCTAAAGTACTTAATAGATAAAGTATTAGATAACATATTTAATAAATTAACTAAGAACATAGAAAAGAAAGTACTTATGTTATACATTAGCATCCAAAATAAATAACAAAAGCTAGCTGAGACGAGAAGTCACCCATTGAAAAATAAACATGTAGCTAAACGGAAAATATCTCTTCGGATTCGTCGGGAACCAAAAATCATAGTAAATACGCAACAAAATCCGAAAAGATAGTTTCATTTATAATATCAAATATTCGCGTAATCCTAAGAAAGTATTATAAGAAAATATCTCATTACGTGTTACCCGGATATCTGGCTATTATCAAACAAAATTTCATCAAAATGTGTCCAGTTATTTTCTCGTAATGCGTCCCCAGACAGACAGATGGACAGTTTGTAAGATAATTATTACATAAAAAATTTCACCTCAAATAAAAAATTAGATTTTCCAAAAATATATTTATTTTACGTACAGATTCGCATCAGATACAATTTTATTAGTATATATATAGTATGTACATATACTATTTGGGATCAAATCACAAAAATTATCGTCTGTTTCAAATGACCTAAAAATATATTTAGACGTTGTCAGTTTTAGCGAATCAATAGTCTCGGATAAAGCCTGAGATTAAGATAGATGCTGGAATATTAATTAAGCCGTCTGTCTGACACTACATTTTTAAAATCGAGCCGCTGAAAGATTGTATGTTTTATTTGATATGTAAGAAATAGAGTAGGCAGTTTCTTTTTAATATTTTTATGACTAAGTTCTTATATGTAAGACGAGATATTAACTTCAGAGAAGTTCTATGAAATTTTTGAGACCTTTAAAGTAAATTTATAGTCAGCCAGGTTCGGATATTCGACCAAAACAAATGTAACTGTTTCTTGTTTTTTTTATTGATAGCAAATAATAAAGTCATTGGTGAAAAACGTCAATAGCTACTGAATAAGTACTGAATAAAAATTTGTTGATTAGAAAAATGTTGAAGGAATTTAGATATTTTACATTAATCTTCTAATATTTGCAATCTTAGACCAATTATTTAGTTTTAGTTATTGAATCGGTTGTACCTATGCAGTGACATTATTGCGGCATAAGCAAACGTTCCACATTGAAACCTCTTTAAGGATAACTAACAAGCTGTTCAAAATTAGTAAGGCTAGACTGTTTCAACAGAGCATTTGTTAAACTTTGATTTATAACAATATCGCTTATAAAAGTCAAACGATTACACGCCATACCGTATTAGAAATCCAACCCAGAACTTACAGTACAACGTCTCATTTGATTCATGGCATACAGCAACTATCCTAAGAAGCTTTTAAAGCTTAAACAAAAATATACTCTGGGGTTTCAGTTTAGAGCTTAAATTCGAAGCTTTCAATCTCTCATCAAGTATGCTCGGGTGATAGCAATTGTCTTTTCGCTAAGATTAAATTGATTTATGCGACAGCGTTTCGTCCGTCAGTCGTTTCGGGAAAGTCGTAAAGAGTCCGTGTCGTTTGTTTTGATGGGATTGTAAATTGCGTGTGATTTATATAAATATGTCGCGGGTCTTCGTTTCCTGTGTTTATTTTAATATTAGACGAAGCATTTTCAAAACAATTAACCATGTAACCTACTTAGATAATATTTAACATACTTTGGTAACTCGTAAAGGAATGTATAGAATGTCTGAATTATTAAATAATTAAATAGGTATAAGATGTCACTAGATTTACCTATTCAAACTAAAAATGAAACTAAAAATATAATGTATCATCAAACCTATAATTAGAAATAGTAAGTTGTATTGATACAAATAAAGAATAACAAAATCAAATATTAAAAAAGGAAACCATGTGATAAATTACCGTCATAAAGCCTATTACACTACGCACTATCAAGACAGTCTTATTAGAAGTGTCTTAAAGTATAATTAGACAAGCTCGCTATTACACCGTCCAAAATGTTGCATGCAAACTCATTTGGTTTCGGTGACGTCTTCGGCTGTCACGGTGGCATGGGAAGACACCGGACAGACTGACTTGCTCACTTATTACACTACGCTAAGTCTTAATCAGACTGTCTAATCTGCCTAATGTAATAAACCCTTCAACCGTATGACAACTAGAATGATTTTACACATTGTAATAATTGTAAATTCTTGGTCACTCGAGTATTAGAATTCTTTTATTAAAACATGTTAAATTGTTAACCTGATATTTTTT
The DNA here is from genome assembly GCA_905231865.2 of Boloria selene. Taxonomy (NCBI): domain Eukaryota; kingdom Metazoa; phylum Arthropoda; class Insecta; order Lepidoptera; family Nymphalidae; genus Boloria; species Boloria selene. The sequence continues at coordinate 14,421,930 of HG993135.1, forward strand.
AATGATAACAGTAAATCTCTAAGAGAAAAAACTAACCTACGTCTTTTCCAATGTCTTAAACAATTTTCAAACCAAATTTCATATAAAACAATGCATCGGATTTTTAGTTTATCCATTACAAACACACAATAACATTCTTTTATTCAATCAAATCAAATCAAAATATTCTTTATTCAAATAGACTTTTACAAGCTCTTTTGAATCGTCATTTTTACATTATCAAAATTAAAAGTCAGTCTGTAAGTCTGTGAGTAAACTACCATTAGTAGTATAGGTTAAGTATAGAACAATATGCTAATAAGGTACTTCTCTAAAACAAATCATTGTACGACAAGTGAACTGCAGATGCCATATTATATGTGGTATCTGAGCAAGCTGAAGGCAATTAGGCAAATTGACACTAACACCTACGAAGGGCGATAACGTCGCAGTGTATTAGCTCGAGTGTGTGATATATCTAACCTTTAGTTGAGACTAAGCTATTAGTAAGTCTATGAAGTAAAACAGACACGGTGGGTAATAGTCCCAATCCATCGAAATTATTTAACAGCTTTTTCACCGATTCAAAAGGACTTACCTACTTAATTTAGTTGTATATATTTAGTGATGTAACTTAATTGTTTCATTTATTGAGACAAATTAATTTATGATTCGCTGTTGGAGAAGATATTATATATCAAAACATACATAAATAAATAAAAACATAGAACTTTACTCTTTCTTCTAATTCGGTTAAACGTCAGCCAAGTTACGAAAATTATTACTTTTAAGCTTTATTATTCGAATTACATATTACTAGAAGAAGTAAAACCCTAAAGAATGTAGTATATAATCATTAAACTGAGGTCGTTTAGCGCGTTTGAGTGTTAAAAAGAACTATCACTCGTCGATTGTCACGGGCTTCGACAGTGAAGTGAGAACATTAGACGTTCTAGGAATTCTAAACACGTAAATAGAATGTTTCAAACATCGTAAATGTTTTATCTGGGATAGTATGAGATGAAGGGGCATTTCGGCATTAATTTTGGTTTATACTTATACTAGCAACTTGCCCTAGCTTCGTCCGAGTGTATTAATGTATACTATATGTGACATACACACATATTACAAACTATAGATCAACCCACGTTTCAGGCGAATTTAGCATATTTAGCTACGATTTTGATGACAATTGTATCTGTGTTAACTTTTGGCGCAGTACCTTTATTTAACCCTTAAATTTTTAATCTAATTTACTTCTTATATCATCAGCTAGCTGTCAATAAAATCAACTAAAAATCAAATCAACTGATTAAAAGAAAACCCGGAACAAACAGATAATCATAATCGTCACTTTCATATGCATTTTGTAAAATCTTATATTACAAAAGGGAAACTTAATTTTTTTGTTACATACATATTATCAATATTCAATAAATAATTTGCAACTCGTTAATGCAAATTTTTAAAAGTCACCTTCAAAACCATATAATCTATATAAAACTGGATAAACGGACACATTTTGATGAAATTTGATATGATGATAGCTTATCCATGTTATCCAGGTCAAATATTTTTTTCTGCGGGAATCACATACCATCTCTAAGAAATTTATACTACATATATATTAAAATGTGTAGGTAAGTAAAAAAGTTAGATATAAAATGACTTACGTTGTAAAACCTCTATTTCATAACATCCCAGGATTCGTAACTGGAAAGAAAAAATCTGAATAAGTACAGAACATTAAGTGAAAATAAATAGGTAATAGGTACTACATTTCGATGCAACTTCGCTCGGGTAAGCGTATGAAAAAAAGTAGCCTTCATACATTTTCTTAATTTTTTTTTAAATATACGCGAATATATGTCATTTAAAATAAAACTATCTCACTCGTGGGCCGTGGCCATCATTCCTGTAAAGCATTGCAACGTCATGAATACAAAATCATATTAAATCCGCGAAAAAATACAGAAGATCTTATTAAAAATAGCCCATATATAAACATTAAGATAACACGCTAGCTTCAGAACAGTGTAAAGCGGGTTCGAATCCCGGATCTCGCACCTCTGATATTTTCATGTTCGTAGGACTTAATAAGCTTTGATACACATGTTAAATCCCCCCACGCAGCACACGGCAGGCGCAATGTATCTCCTTCGTATTAAAGGGAGGCACGTGCCCAGTAGTGGGAGGTTAAAAGAAAAAAAATAGAAGTAAACATAATAATTAGCCGGTTATCGCCCACCACTGGACATAGGCCTCTCTTATAAGAAGGTCTGATACTCTACTCATATCGTTTGCTCACCTATCCAAGCAACGTCCTACGTTTACTAGCCATAATTTCCATTAGGACCCTATCCATCGAGTTCTATAACAAATGCAAGTCCCGAAGAAGGATGGCTTTTACGGATAAAAATGAGGGAAGTTTAACTTAAATATATTATTAAACAAAGCTACTATGCAAAATGACGGAAGAAAGTTAATGAAAATTTATATAATCGTGTTTACGTTTTTACGGCTGGCGCCAAACACTCAATTTACGATTTACACGTAAGCGAGAAGAAAGTACTAAACTTTGGCGGTGAACGAGAACGTCTTATTGCTGTGACAATAATGATTAAAATCCTGTAACACAAAGGCTCTAGTTAACAGGATAGGATTATAAAATTAATTATTTCGCCGTTAACTCATTTCGACGTATTAAACTTTCATTTCCACTAAAACTTTATAAGACAAGTACTGCATAAGTCATAGGTAAATAATAGTCTTTGTTAAAATTCAAAGTAATAACTTAATTTTCAGCCCTTTTTGAACCCTACTGCGGGGACGAGTTTTTTTCAATATGAGGGGCTTAAGCCATAGTTCACCTTGCTGGCCAAGTACGGATTTGCAGAATGGCGGCAAACAGACAAAAAATGACAAAAATAAATTTCTCACAGTTTTAAATCTTTAAGAAATGTCAATTTAACATAGCAAATACGTAGTTGTAAATTGTAATGTATGAACTTCTTACAAAAGATGGTCAAGACATATAACTCTACCATATACAGAATCGAATATATTATTCCTTAACGAGATTTACAATTAATAAAGCAATAATTACAATAGCTACGAAGTACGCAACGGGAGGTAAAGGTCTTCATCATACAACCGTCGAAAGAAACATTAAAATTTTAACTTAAACTGTACATTACATTGAGAAATATGTGTCGCCTACCGTACAATAATATAAATAATAAGGGTCATGTTGAAGGCGTTTTTATTATTTACATTGAAATGATTTAACCGAACGATTTACGATTAACAGATTTTACGACTTAGCTTGAATCGCGAGGCAATTATGTTTTGGTTCCGTGATATTGAGACATCAATCATTAATTACTGAAGACCCTTTGGCGAAGTAGGAGCATCCTTTAAACCCTAGTCCCAAGTTCGATTATTAATTTTAACTACTTTTAAAATTATAGTTATTTTATAGAAAACGAAAGAGTCTGATATTCCATTAGTAAACATTTTATTTTTATTGCTTTGTTATATGTAATATTATTACTATATTTACTTTATTATATTATGTAGAGATCATTATTACGTGTGTATTAAGCTACTGACCCTTACCCTCGCTTCACTCAAGCATTTCAACTGGTACCTTTTGAAATTATAATTTAACTTATTAGATAGTACCGTCTTGTAATATTTTTGTTACTAAGAAATTAATGGTTATATTTTATTTCAGATCATTGACTGTTCGTGCTAAATTCTATTAAAAACCGATTTAGCATGAAGGCGTAGCACATTATCTAGCCATAGAAAGTTTCACATGTATTACTAGTTAGTGAGATAACGCCAAACGGCAAAATTACACAGAATCAAAGAAATCGAATGGCATTCTTCAATTAAATTTACTACAATCGGCATTACTATCGAAAACAATCCAAAGTACAATGAATAAGTCAATAACTTGTTGAGAAAAGAACCGTTTCGTACCGTTCTATTTAATTAGGCCCCGAAAAATCGTGAAACGGGCTATCGGCGCTCACAAAAGATAAATTTGTTGTATCTACCGATTACCATCGTTCGTTTGCGGTGAACAAAACGTTTTGGTATCAAATCACACAATTAGAAGTGATCAGCCGTCGGCCTCTTTGTCGGCTCGCTTGTCATTGCGACTGGTCCGTTCCGCTTTACGCTGTCATGTAAAATGAATTATTTATTCTATATTGATATCAAAATGGCAATTTGTCTTGTAATCGTGTTTTTCTTGTAATTTACAAGAATTAAGAATTGAAATGTTGGCATATGCACATAATTAAGGCAGGTGTTTGGATGTTTTGAAATATGTTCGTGCAAAGTATTGTATTATCGCTTATTGCTTTTGAAGTTTTAAGTAGTCTATAAGTTTTAATGGCTTATTCTTTTAGTTTAGCCGTTAAATTATGTTATTACTTATGTGTAAATACGGCGAAATTAAAATTAATTGATATGCTTATTCAAGTATTAGCCGAGTAAGAAATGTTTATACCAATTTGTTGCTTATACCAATTGGTTGCCAATTCAATTACAAAATTCTTAGTATTAAACGATTTCTAGTTAATTAATTTTTGTTAGATTAGTTCCCTAGGAGGAACTAAGCCGTCAAACTACCACTACCTATTCATGACAGTTATCATGTATCCATCCTTACGTAGTTTTCATACAATAACGTCTTAAGTTTTTACTGGGACATGTTAGTGAATTTGTCATTAGATATTATCCACTAAATTTTATTCAGTTTTTTTTTATAAATTAACTATAAATTTAGAATTTAAATAAATAAAATGAAAACAAATTTAAATTTTATATACAGAAACATTTAATTTACTAAATAAATAATTATTATTATGTTACGCAGCTTCATTCTTTGCGATTTTGATTTACATATTGTAGATGTATTTCCAACTATCAGCCTAGCACGGAATTTTAAAGCCTTTGCCTGTCTTTTTTTTTTTTTTTATAAATGGCAACGCTTACTTTTGACACCCCACTTTCTAGTCCCCACCTACCCATACTTCATCTATGCAATATTTCGCGCGGCTCCTCATTATGTTTTTCCGTGCTGAAGCCTACGCACGTCAAAACTATCTCACGATAAAATTAAGTTTTTTAATAATCACAAAGTGAAGAAACTATTTGAAAAGAGACAAGAAAATAAACTGCAAAGCATTGTATTTACTAAGTTCATCCGATGAAGATATTCAGAGTAAGTATTTTTTCTCCAAAATGGACGGTAGATGTGAATTCAGAAATCGCAATCAATTTAAACATTTATTTTATAATTTTATTTTTAAATACTTATTATTGAAATTATATTGTTAATTTTTGCCGTAAAATAACCTTTAAAATTTAATATACTACAATTTATTCACAAAAGTGATGCGTTTTCACCATCACGATTAATTTGATGCGTTTTTACCATCATATAAGGGAGCTGATGCGTTTTTACCATTATGCTTGCCATATTTAACGATCTGGAGATCGTTTTAGTAAGATGTGATGAAAATTCCATCACGATTAATTTGATGCGTTTTTACCATCATATAAGGGAGCTGATGCGTTTTTACCATCATGCTTGCCATATTTAACGATCTGGAGATCGTTTTAGTAAGATGTGATGAAAATTCCATCACGATTAATTTGATGCTTTTTTACCATCATATAAGGGAGCTGATGCGTTTTTACCATTATGCTTGCCATATTTAACGATCTGGAGATCGTTTTAGTAAGAAGCGATGAAAATTCCATCACGATTAATTTGATGCGTTTTTACCATCATATAAGGGAGCTGATGCGTTTTTACCATTATGCTTGCCATATTTAACGATCTGGAGATCATTTTAGTAAGATGTGATAAATATTCACTGGTCCATGCGAATACTAGATTCGACAAGACGACAACACGACATGAGTGTTCACAACATGTGAGGCATCCTATTCGCCCCGTACAGAGGAGACAACGGACTCTGAACAACGGGATGGTTTTCACTTTATCACTACAGACTCAACTACCAATGGAAAAAGTTGAAGATAAGCTAGGTGAGGGTATTTTAGAAATACTTAGAAATGCACCTGAATCAGACACCACGCTGGAAAAACCTATCCGTAAGGACATAGCTACCAGATGGATGAAGATACTATGGAAGGATTAAATAAAGAACAAAAGGACCTAATGGCTAAAGAATATTTAGTTCCTAGTAATTACGAATTACTCGTACCGCCTGTTTTAAATCTCGAAGTAAAAGTTACTCTATTGGAGCAATTTATAAAAAGAGTTAAAATTATCTTATATCTATATATCTTTATCGAACAGACCAAAACGATTCGCTAATTGGTCTTACTATTCTAATTATATTTTCGTCAAATTTTTATAAAGTATTTAACCAATTTAAAATTTCTAAAACCAGTCAGTGGTGTAAGTATGTAAAATTTTATGTGATATGCATCACGGTGAGACAATTACCTGACTAAAAAGTTTGTAATTGTATCTATTAATACCACTCACATTAGCAAAAACTGTGCAGTGTTAAAAGTAACTCAAAAGCAACTATCTAGAACTTATTTTAACAACAATAATATTTTTTAACAGTGAGAATAATTTATGTATATATTGCCACTGGGTACAGCGGCCGCCTCCGCCACCACCGCTCTCAGCACGTCAGCCTCCTCCGCCGGTACACAGACCGACTCGCAAATAAACGAGGTACAGTACGCAGACCGATTAATGTTCTTTAATATCCAATTGGAACAAGATCACTAAGTGATCCCATAGTATTGTCTTGGATTTATATATATAGAATTCCTTTTCTTTCTTTACAAACACAAATAAATTGTCCTTCAATATACTTCGTAATTGAATCATACTTATGATTATGAGAAATCAATTGCAAAATTATAAAAAATTTGTGCCATAATATGTAAACGTAGCCATGAAAATTTTGAATTTTTGTCACGAATTTTTTCTGGTTCTTAAGCCTAATCGTGACGAAAGATTAATTTTATACATAAAAAGATTAAATAAATATTATAAAAAATATTTCAAAATGGCACGAATATCGTACTGCATCAAAGTTTTAAGTATAGTACGAAAGTAGTTACGTACTCGTATAAGTTTTAATTTTTCGTTTTAAGTATAACGATAGTCTTTTCGAATTCACCTGTTTACCATTTGACTTATACACTGTACCATACGTATTCACAAACCTTCTAAATCTTGTCTTAGAATACATTCGTAGTAAATATATAATATTTTATAAGTAATTTATCTATAGAAATATATAGATCTTTTATGTTTTTAAAGATACTTTTCAAGTGTGTCAGAATAATATTTTTGATGTCATAAGTTTTATAATAATTAATACTGATAAAAGTTTCTTAATCCCTAAACAACAATGTGAATTTTTAGGTTTTGTTTACGACTCAAAAAATATGTTTCTGCAACTATCCGAAGATATTAGATAAAAAATGTAAAAAAGAAATGCTATTAAATTTTGTAAAATTGAAGAAATGTAAATTACGTAATTTTGTGAGTCCTGCAGTAGAATACTCCTGGCTACACACAAAACAGTTTGAGTACCATAAATATTCGTGTTTACATAAAGATTTTTCTTATGATGAAATAATTATTGATGTACATTATAATTTAAGACCAGATTTAAACACATTGGTGGTTAGCTAATATAGAAAAGTCTTAGTGTCTTTTTAGATTTAACAATTATTATCACTTAGAGATTTTTCTAATGCATCTGTTACTGGATTGAGTGGTAATTGTAGCAATAGAAAAGTTTACGGATTTTGGAAATTTGAGAAAAGTCGTCTACACTTTAATAAGTTATAAAATTTAAACTGCTCTTTTTTACATTAAAAGTTTTCACAAAAAATATATTTGGCATAGAAATCTTTTTAAGCATTGATAATACAACCGCTACTTCATGATCGGATCGGATTGCTCACTCCTCGTGTGCAATATCCACATCTCGGTCAAATACGAGTAAGTAAAGACATATGGAAGTAGTGAGTCGCATAAACTATATACCTATCTTTGCATCATATATTAATACAAAGTATAATACGTAAAAAGATTCACGAAACAGAATGAAAAATTGCAGACTATGCATTTCGAAAAATTGTGTTAAATTTTGTAAAATGCGATATTGATTTATAATAATTGCAAGTCGGTGTAATGCAAAATGTAAAAAATATATAGGACGCAGATGCATTAGCTATTGATGCTTTTACTGTGTTCTGCAAAATTATATCCATATATTTATGCCTTTCCTCCTTTATTTTAAGATTAAAAGATTTGCTAAAAATTATATCGCATAAAGCAGAAGGTGTTGTTCCACACTAGCCTACACAACCCTGGCTCCCCTTATTTGAAAAATAGATTTGCTCACGTTGTGAACATATTTTAAGCCAAGGCGTATATTATTAATTTCTCCTTTCAAAACTTCATCAAACCTTGTGCTTAGTAGCCGCGAAGTTGTCAGAAATAAATATTTAAAAATGGGTCTTACATCTAGAACCGTTGATATTCTAATGAATTCACATTCAGGGAATACTTACAAACAGTATGACAGCTCCATAACATTTAGCTCCATTGGTTAGTGTATTGTAAGAATAAAAATTACGATTACTCCTATATGTCTATTCCTATTATATTAGATTATATGAGTAAATGCTTTCACAAAGACCTTAAGTAGGGAAAAATAAATTCACACAAATATGCCTCATCTCTATTATTTCCTAATATTCTTAAAAACGATGTAATAATAAAAAAAAATATATATATGAAAGGTGTTTTAAGAACGAGACCTTCTCAATCTAAATATAGTATTACGTGGGACCCTAGTATTGTTCTTAGCTATTTGTCAGCACAGTGACCACATGAACGTCTCAATCTGGAAATTCTCTCGAAAAAAGTACTAACTTTGTTGGCTGTGGTCACCGCATATAGCGTACAGATTCTCGCCTTGATAAAGATTTCTAATATGAAGGTATAAGACTTGCATATAACAATAAAATTCCTGACCTTATAAAAACGTATTCACTTCAATCTATAGTTAAAAATCAAAGTATATGCCCAGCTAAGTGTTCGTTAGATTACATAAAACTAGATCCTTACGTGGCACTAAAATGATTACTTATTTATTATTGTTTTAAAAAACAGAATACGCTCGGTAAGAATGGTATAAACACTTCGATTTTTACTGCACATAGTACGCGTTACGCAGCTACTTCCACAGCCAAAAAACTTGGTGTTAATATTAATTTAATTAGAAAGAGTGCTAGTGGAATCAACATTCCGTAACTTTTTGCAGATTTTATAATAAAGATATTGTTGATGACAATTTTGCACATTCAGTACTTGCCTGTGAAAATGTTAAGAATTAATAAGTATTAAACGTATAAAACTGAATATATGTACTATATAATATACATATATAGATAACAAAACTTGTGTTCATACTTACATGCGTCTTAATACTTACCTGCTTTTATATTACATACATAGTAACATTTTATATTTCCTGTTTTTGTCTCTGAACATCCTACAATATGTAAATCAAAATCGCAAAGAATGAAGCTGCGTAACATAATTGAAGATCAAACGAACTTACCAAGTGAAGTTCGATCACAATTATGTAAGCAGCTTCATTCGACGCGATTTATATAAACCCACCCTATGTAATAAGTATATTTTATTAACATAATTCCACTTCTACCTTCAGAAATGACTTTAACATAATATCTAATTATAAAGACTTTAATAAATTATTTTGTATTTACCCACCCTAGTTTTACAATTAAAAACAGTAAATATAAAAGTAATCTTTAAACTAAATGAGGAGCCGCGCGAAATATTGCATAGATGAAGTATGGGTAGGTGGGGACTAGAAAGTGGGGTGTCAAAAGTAAGCGTTGCCATTTATAAAAAAAAAAAAAAAGACAGGCAAAGGCTTTAAAATTCCGTGCTAGGCTGATAGTTGGAAATACATCTACAATATGTAAATCAAAATCGCGTCGAATGAAGCTGCTTACATAATTGTGATCGAACTTCACTTGGTAAGTTCGTTTGATCTTCAATTATGTTGAGAAAAACACAAGGTGCAAACGGAATATACCCTCTGTGTTTGGCATCACAGCACAGACAGGCGCTGTCGACTCAAAGGCATTAGAATGATCGACGTGACCGCGCACATTTTTACAGGACTTGCTTTCCTGTCGGTGACTTGGCCGAGATAATAACTATCATTACAATACACTTGCTGATAAAACTAATTAAGATTTAGACGAATATAAATTAATAGGAAGTAAGCTATTATATAGCGGTCGTAGAATTATGATTCAGAATTTATGGAAACATAATATGTGAGTAGATTCTATCTATCTAAACAAAATCCATAATAAACTGTTCCAAAAAAACTTAAGCTAACTACAAAAGAAAATCGATTAACAAATGTAATCTAGAAAAATATATTGGACTCATACTCTAATAAAAATAAGTAATCATTTTTCAACAAACTTAAAAACTGACTTCTAAATGTTACAAACCGAAACTAAAAATGAAAAATATTATAATTTTTATTAATTAGTTATTTTTGGTGTCGGTGCCAGCCAAAAAGGATTTCTATTTACAAATTAATTAACCAAATCTATTGAGATTATTTTGCTTTACTTTAAATACCATAGTGCATAATACACACTTTAAGATGGTTATTTTTTGTTGTAAGTAGTCTATGAGTGTATCTCAGGAAGAAAATAATATGACAAAACATTAGTTACATTGATAATCCAAATTTATTACTCAATATGGTTATTTTTTATTTAACAAAGTTTAATGAAAAAACATATAAGAGTCATGTATAGACTATAGAGCCAAAAATATAATATCTCCAAAATTCCAATAAATATCAATAGAATTTATTTAATTACTTGTATTATATTAGAAAAAATTATAGCAAATGGGTAAAGTGAAACATGTGCAAATTCGTAGAGTCAACTCTCACAATAGCAGCTGAAGGGCTGTCGCGAGCGTGACTTGCGAGACTCGCACACCCTGTTGAACGTTAGGGTGACCACATTCGAAAAAAATCTGTACCATTAAAATACCTTAAATATAAATTAATTTATATTGAGCTCAAGTCTCCAGTTGAATAATAATATTGTATGTGTAAAAAACTTGTACTTAATTAAATAATTTTCTTTACTAACTACAGTACTAGTACTTTCCTTTACTAACTAACTAAAGTACATATTAGTTAAATTCTTTTGTTAATGTTTTTTTAAAACTGGAAATAAAAAGCGTTTTATTTTATTCATTATTTACTAGGTATATAATGAACTCAATACAATGAAGTTGCACAATTTATATTTTCAATGATTTATATGACTTTCTACAAATTGATTTCCGTTATTGTAACCTTTGCTATGACTTTCTAGAGAAATAATTACATGACACGATCAGCTTAATTGAGTATTTATCTAAATAACACATGAACCTTCCTGCTTCATACTTCACGACTGCTTTAGATTCACCATAAATTATAAATACTTATATATAGGTACGGAAATACTAATTTGATGAGTAATAAAATATAAAATTATAAAATCATATTATAAATTTATAAATCACGACAGCAAGTAATAAAGTATTGATTTTCGCGGAAATCATACTAAATCGACACTTAAATTAATAGTGTTTTGCAATAGATATTCTTCAGGTTTGTAATTAACATTGCGATTTTATCTCTTTATATACTAGATCTATAAAAATTATAAACGGCAATTTAAATCAATTATCGCTAATTTTAATATTATATATTGCCATTGAAACCGACATGTCAGTTTTGAGAATTGAAGCGGAACCATAACATGTTCAGGTTATTAAAAGGTATTCTTAAAATAGTTTGTACAAAAATAATTAATATATTAAATATATAATAAATGGGCTTTATTAATATGAATAATGAAAGGTCATTTACAAACAGCATTAACTTATTCTATGTTAAGCTGCGAGGCTTGTGTTATGGATACCAGATTGAGATTTGATACATTACACATCTTAAGAGAATCACTTGAAATAGAGCCAAATGTGGTGTCATATATGTATAATATATATGTACAATTTACATAAAAATGTATAAATTAATCGCTTTAATAAAGGAAATTTCTGCATTATTTCTATAATTGATTAAACACTACAACTATCTTTATTTAATATTGTTCGTATGGAACTAACAAAATAAGAATATACCAATTTGTCAAAAAGTTTAGCCACCCCAGCGTATCAAGCAGCGCATCTAAGTGACGGTGATCGACAAAAAGGGATGAAGTGCGATTTTATTAACACAGGCTTTCATCAACGAAAAAAATACACTGAATGCTATAACAAATGATGTTGTTTGCTATAGACGTGGAAAATGGATCAAAATGGGCGAGAATAGGCCGTGATGTATGGAATTCGGCACTTAGACACCATTGACGGAGGTGACGATGGCTTTTGCTTTGAACCAAGATGGATGGATCCACCTTTCAGGTTTGATGTACTTTCATTACCAATAGACTAATATTTCTTATGAAATACTGATAACAAGCTGATAACAAGTTAAATTTTACTATTTAAGTTATACTTATTTCAAAATAAAATTAAATTTTAATATATTTCTTAAAAGAAATCTTCTTCCCCTAGCAATGACACTTATATTTCAAGTTTTAAAATTAAAATTCGACAGTAAATTCCTACTAAACTATGTTAAGGCTGGGGTTACATTGACTCACGTCAAACTATTAGGTGCCTAATAATTGTGGAAATACACTAATTTGATTAAATTGTCTTTTTTTGCGCTTTACGATAAAATGTAATTTGAATTTTTTATGATAATGATTAAGCACTACGCGTACATAATAGCGTGAAACACATGCATGTAATAATTAATTATAAAACTGTACGAAATTTAAAGGTTTTATCTGTCCAAAATTAAGTAAAAAGAAGTCTTTTCATAAGCTGTCACTATCACTTTTTGCTAGATTAAAAGCTTGTTTCTGATATCCGGCAATTATAGGTATTAGCATAAATAAAAAAAGAATTCTTAAAACTTAAAGCATCAATAAAAAAGCTCGCTAATGTGTAACAGACCTAACGTATAGTACAGACGCGTAGAATGCGCTGAGTCACAGACCACCCTTATTCGCAACAGCTGTTTTGTTATTCCCACAGGTGTGTAAATTGGCTGGAACACTCAGTTATTCTATAGTGATAGGTAATTTTATAAATGATAGGTTGTTTTGTTTGTCATTTGCGACAATTTTCAATTAACATTTTGGCTTTCATTTCCTATTAAAAATTACAATGCGTTCAATTTGTTTTGAATAGTGTTATTTTTGTATTACAGGCTCATTGTCATTTTGTATTTAATTTATTATGTATTCTTTATTTAATGAAGTGTTTATTGCAACACTTAATATGTTAAGAAGCAATTTTTAAATAAGGAGATAACAGAAATTGGAAACACATATGTTGATTTATTTTGGAATTTACTTATTCGTTTGAACTTTCGTTGCTCGATTTTTTACCTCGGTATATTCAGATCTTTTGGGCATACCATCTTTTAATGCAAGGAGCATTTAGTCCACCGACCACCATGCTGCAGTATCTTATTTATGTTTTGTTTACCTAGTTTTATCCGACAGGCCTTACTGATGAGCATTCACTTGATTACAGTAACAAATTCTACGTTAATAAATAAAATTCCTTACACTAGTTCACATTAAACGGCGCTACATTACTTAACAATGATATTATTCAAAGAACTCTATCACTTATACTATCAAAAACCTATAAACCAATTATATTTATGGGATGATACTATCGATATTTTACAACGTATAAAGCCAACTTCGAATCGATTGAAACTCGATCTAAAGGCACAACCGGAAATCAAACACTACGAGTAATATTGTTAGACCATAACTACATCGTAAAATATTTCAAAAATTAGTGTTGGGATGAAATGTTTAAATAATAATTAATGAATTAACATAATTTCAAAATTAATCGAGATATTTAATGTTTACAACAGTTTATTTACATAAGTATGTGTGGCCCTTTCTATTTTTTAAGCACCAAATGTATAATTCTTTTGGAGTTGAAAGTTTGGTTTATTTATAATATCATTATGCATAATTTAGAGGCTTATTAAGAGGACCGCACTAGAATACTGTTAATTTTTGTAATTTATTACTAAATTTAAACCGAATTCAAAAATATAACAAAACAAACCATAACTTAACTAAAATATATTATAATAAATTTTAACACTTTGAGATTGTCATGAAAATACTTGTTTTAAGAAACGAAGTGATATACAAAAATAACTTAAAAGGTTGCTTTAATAACCTTCTAATCAGATCAGTCCTTCGAACTTCCACAGGTTTTAAACCTTATGTCTTGCGATCATCAAACGAAATGACTATAAAAATAATGAAGAGCCATAGTAATAAAAAGCTGTATTCATTTCTCGATGTCATTGTCAGATTTGGAGTAGTTCACACGTCAAGATATCGATCATTAAATTGTAAATTATATGTAATAAACCCGACGAAGGTTTCTGTTAGGTCGTTTTCTGCATAAATAAGCATATGCCACTGTTAATAGTTCGATAAAATACCTGGCTAAGAGAAAGGCCCTCATCATATTCGGCCAAAGACCCGTCTAATGAGGTTTGATCACTTAAATAAATTAACTCGTTTAATGAATTTAGATCTTCTCAGACACTTATGGTTTACTTTAGTTCCACAGGGACATGATATGACGAGAATTTAAAAATATTTCAAATGAAAGAACTTGTTAAAACTTGTGCATAAAAAATCACTCTATGAGTTTAATTTTGCAACATTATATTATTAACTTATTTAATATTTGTTTATGTTACTTAGCCCTTTATTTACGTCCCACTGCTGGGCTCGGTCTCCCCTTCAGTAAGAGAGGCATCAGGTCATAGTCTACCACGCTGACTAAGGGGTCGTCCATAAATCACGTGATGTTTGAAAGGGGGGGGGAGGGGGTTCGGAAAAAATCACGAAATATCACCAGGAGGGAGGGGGGGTGTAGTGAGTTATCACGTGATTTTTTTTTACCCACCGTTGGGATTATCCCGCGCGCCGCGACAGTCGCCGAACTTTTATAATAATAAGCCTAGTCACCTCCAAAACTTCTCTGAAAAGACCTGTACGGGAACTACTATTGCAAGAAATGGCACTATTAAAAGCTATGCTATGCTTTAAAAAATCGTTATTATAAATTCTTCATAACAGATGATGAGACCAATAGGATGGGCCAAACATTCCCCCACCCAGACACACGAAGCGTCGCTATTAGTAAGAATGGAAGTGTAATAATGAACCGATTGCTTTGGATTGCTTATAAAAAGTATTGACATAGCTACTTCCATTAGTATTATGTATAAAAATTAAGACATACATAAATTATAAGTAACGTTACATTGTTATAGTAGTAGTTATAAGTTACAGATGGACGAATTATACATTTTTAATGATATTCTCAAAAACTTTTACTATATTTACATATGTGAATATCAGCACTGAAAGTTTAAGAAAAGTGAATACTATTTTGACTTAACTTTAGCGGGTGATGTACCCAGTGCTCAAAGTTAATTGACCGTCGGCCGAAACTAGAGGGTATGCATACAGTCACAGACCATACATAAACCACCTAATCCCATTGATTTTGTTAATGAGAAAAAAGAAAATTCTGGCAGGATTTTAGTCGAGTCGTAAGGATTCTGTAGGTGCTAGTGCACAAAAAAACTACGGAAAAAGGAGCAGTAGCCAGTAAGTATATTATGCGTCACTCCCAGTCACATAGGCTAGACTCATACTTCTGCATGACTTTTATGGAACCCAACTTGATGGACAAGGAAGGACAACAGATCTTGAAAAAAAATACTTTTAAAAAAGGCTGCAGAAGTCCACACAGAAGTGTGAAATAATAAGGTTATCGACAGCCATGACGTAGTAGAGTATGTCGTATGTCGAGTAGAATGACAGTGCTTTATTCTATGACTTCCTTCTCCGCAGTAGTATAGCGAGCATGTGTGAGAGAGCCAGTATTTGCTTCAGGTACAATAGTAAAATTTCACGATTATTATTTTGTCATTTATTCTTCTTAATTAGAATTTTTACATTTTTATCACGGTGCTTAGTTTACCAAAATTATATTAGATTATACCTGTTGTTGAGATTTGTGAACGCAACCTATGATTGATTATCTATGGTCGTCTTTCCTTCTTCCTGTTCTGTTCGCTAGTCGCTACGCAATTTGCATGTACGTTAATTTTATGTTAAAATAAAACATTATTGAGTATAAACCAATCTTTGGACTTTTATTTCAACAGGTTATGGGCCCAGACCTACCTGTATGAATTTATTTTGTAAAAGTTTAAAGTAAAAGTCAAATAGTAAGCAAGTCCAAAGTTAGGGCCACGCGGTCGCCGGTGTTTCTACTTTTCAGCTTTTCAGATTACTTGCATATATTGAAAAGTTGTACACAATGACTTCAAACAATACTTTGACACTCATTGAGAAGCTCACTGGTCGCGAAAACTGGTCTACATGGAGTTTTGCAGTGAGGGCATACTTCGAACATGAGGATTTATGGGAAATGGTTGAACAAGGACCCACTGACAAACTAAAGGACAAAAAGGCTAAATCGAAGTTGATACTTCTAGTTGATCCCATGCTATTTGTACACATTCAAGAGGCAAGGTCTGCCAAGGAGGTTTGGGACAATTTGGCAAAGTCTTTTCAGGACTCCGGTTTACTAAGAAAGGTTGGTTTACTAAAAGATTTAACTAACACAACTTTAGAAAACAGTAATAGCGTAGAAGATTATGTAAACAAGATAATGACCTCAGCTCACAAATTAAGAAACATATCGTTTGAAGTAAATGATGAATGGCTAGGTACATTAATGTTAGCTGGTTTACCAGAGGCTTACAAACCCATGATTATGGGCATAGAGAGTTCAGGTGTAAAAATAAGTGCCGATTTAATTAAAACTAAGCTGTTACAGGAAGTGAAACAGTCTGACACTACTGCATTTTACACAAACTCAGTCAAGAAACCACCACCTAAAACTCAGTCTCAGTCTAAATCTAAAGGTCCAAGGTGTTTTCATTGCAACAAATATGGGCACATGAGCAAATATTGCTGGTTTAGAAAAGACAAAAATAAAAATATGAAGTCTCAAAATACAAAAGAAAAGACAGATGATAATGGTTTTTTGGCAGCTTTTTCAGCAATGCAGTCAAATGACAGCTACAGCTGGTACATTGATTCTGGTGCATCGGCTCACATGACCATGCATAGACACTGGTTGGAAGATGAGATGCCTCCGTCTGTACAGAATATAAAAATTGCAGATAGCAAAATACTGCATGTGGAGAGTTGTGGGAATATATCCATCCAACTAGACAAGAACAGCAAAATAAAGGTGAGAAATGTTTTATATATACCCGAGCTGTCAACTAACTTATTGTCTCTTAGTAAAATAATTAAAGCAAGATATCATGTTGAATTCAATGAATATGGTTGTTTTATACAAAATCAGTCAAAACAAAGTATAGCTTCTGCATCTCTCATAAATGATACATATATACTAAATGTTTTGCAACAACATACAGCCATGAAAGCAAATATAGAGAATGGGGCATTTAAATATAAAAGATGTTAACAAGTTGCCCAAAATAGCGCATGGTATAAAATTGACACCACAAATGGAAAATTACACTTGCATTACATGTTTAGAGGGTAAACATAGTAGAAAACCTTTTCCAAGCAGTACTTCGGAAACTAAAGACCTGTTGGATTTGGTTCACAGTGATTTGTGTGGTCCTATGCAAACCACATCAATAGGAGGTGCAAGGTATGTAATAACATTTATTGATGATTACTCTCACAAAGTATTTGTGTATTTTATGAAGCACAAGCATGAAGCAATAGATAAATTTATAGAATTCAAAAATTTAGTTGAAAATCAGTTAAATAAAAAGAGAAAGTATGTCGCCTAAATAAAGCTATATATGGCTTGAAACAAGCCAGTCGACAATGGAATAGGAAATTAAACACTGCTTTATTGGATATTGGTCTATTAAGATCAAAGATTGATCCTTGCATATATTATAGAATAATTAACAAGCAAGATATATTATTTATAAGTGTATATGTAGACGACTTGATTTGTTTTTTTAATAATGAAACTAGCATCAAAATTATTAAACAAAAATTACTGGAAAAATTTCATATGAAGGACATGGGAAGAGTAAAGCAATGTGTTGGTTTTAGAATCAAACAAGAGCAGGATAAAATTTCATTAGATCAATCAATTTATATAGAGAAAATTCTAAAACGTTTCAACATGTCTGATTGTAAACCTACTTGGACACCGTGTGAAGCAAATATTCAATTAAAGAAAGCTGAACATGAGAGTGAAATACTTAGAAACATACCATACCATGAAGCTGTTGGATGTTTACTATACCTATCTCAAGGAACAAGACCAGACATAGCCTACATTGTAAATTCTTTAAGTAAATATAATAATAAACCAACTGCAGAACACTGGAGTGCATTGAAGAGAATTTTAAGATATTTAAAAGCTACAGTAAATTATAAATTAACATTTAAGAAAGATGACAGCGAAATTGTTGGATATTGTGATGCTGATTGGGCAAGTCAGTCTGAAGACAGAAAATCCTGCACAGGATATGTTTTTATTTTTCAGGGTGCCTCCATCAGCTGGTGTTCTAAAAGACAACAAACTGTGGCATTATCAAGTACAGAGGCCGAATATATGTCTCTGTCAGCATCTATACAAGAGGCATTGTGGTTTAAACAATTACAAGAAGAATTTTGGCCTGAACTTAAAAGCAGGCCCTTATTAATGTATTGTGATAATCAAAGTTGCATTAGTCTTTCAGGTAACGAGAGTTATCACGCACGAAGTAAACATATTGATGTCCGATACCATTTCATTAGAGAGAAGGTTGCTGCCAATCAAATCAATATCAAGTACAAACGGACTGATCACATGGTGGCTGATGTCTTAACCAAGGGACTTCATCGGCCAAAGCATGAAGTGTTAACAAAGGCTATGGGTTTGCGTCCAGGAGAGAATGTTGAGATTTGTGAACGCAACCTATGATTGATTATCTATGGTCGTCTTTCCTTCTTCCTGTTCTGTTCGCTAGTCGCTACGCAATTTGCATGTACGTTAATTTTATGTTAAAATAAAACATTATTGAGTATAAACCAATCTTTGGACTTTTATTTCAACACCTGTTAACCTTTATTTAAAAATAATATTCAGATTTTTTAAGGTACTTTGTAAAAAAATACACGTGATTTTGTGTGGGGGGGGGGGGGTAATCTTAAACCTCACCACGTATCACCATGGGGGAGGGGGGGTCTAAAAAGTAGCTTAAAAACATCACGTGATTTATGGACGACCCCTAAGTGTGGGATGGCGGATTGCACATGTAATTCGAAAACTTGCTAGGTTCTCTAACATTCTGGTTACTTCACGAGATATTACTTCACAAGTAATAATCATCTTAAATAAGTCTAAAAATATCAGAGGTGCGAGACCCGGATTTGAACACGCTTCACTCAATTGCCCTGAAAGCGAGCGCGTTACAACTGGGCTACCTCGTAATTTATTAAATTATTTATTATATAATACAAAGCTTTTTTTAACTTAATATTGTACATCGAATTGAACAAACAAGAGAAATATATAAACTATTATAATAAAACATGATAACAAAAGTAAAACCATCTGTAAAATAAGTTATAAGACTGATATCGAAGTGAGGAAGTAGCGGCCACTATTTTGTCAAACGTCCACGATAAATGCATCGCTAAGTCAAAATTAATGTGCATAGTTTACAATATGGCGGTGTAACAGATACAACGGTGTTAGGTTCGAGTACATACATAAGTATGCGCGTGCGCATGTTTCCGGAATCTGTTATTTTAAATTAACTAATATATTAACCATTGAATTTAGGTTAATTTTTGCATTAAATTCTTATTCAGTGCGAATATATTTATATTGGAAACATCTCTATTAAAACATTGCATTCTGACGCAATCAATCCCGACCAGGTTTAGTGAGTAGCCGTTAATAGAGTAGAACCAGATTGATATCAGGATTTCATATGTATCAAGTCAAAAACTTCTGTAATAATTTATTATTTTATGTATATTATATAATATTCATATTAAAAAGTAATTTAAATTATTTCAGATTTTCTTTGTTTATTGAAACAATTATTTAAAAACATAATATTTTGAACTAAATATATTTTTAGGTGTTATTAGGTGCCGAAATTTTATAAATATTTATTGTGTGATCTATTTAACATTGGCATTTCCAGTTTTATCAACAACAATATATTATTTTTTACATAAATTTACACGTTATTTAAAGATGGACTGATGATTGATGATTATTTCAGAAAATATCTATATATTCCTAAGCCGTTCTACAATATTGTTATCGAATTACTAAAAGTTTGATTAAAGCATGTTATGTCAATTTTATTTACAATTTCAATATTTATAAATTGGTGTTACAAGTAGGAAATCCTCAGGAGACTATAACACAACCGGTTCAACAAAATATAGTTATTTAAAACCTTCATGGTGTCTCCACGGAGGTGAACTATATAATAATCGCTAAACAAACTACAAATAAACGAGATATAGCCCATAAATTATGCAAATTTCGTTTTAATAGATTTCCATAATCTATATTCAATCATTACAAAGTCGTAAATATCGAGAATGTTTATTGATAATGATTTGATTTGGAAACTACTAGTCACAGCTCCCGTCTTCGCTTAATTTGAATAAGCATGAAATTAGATCAATTAATTTTATTGTACCTTCTGTATGGAGACTAATGTTTTGCATATTATGTAGTTATTTACATGGTTATTAGGTTATTATGATAAAATAGAACATTTTAATGTTAGTATGTATAATTTTAAAAATATATGTAAATCTATCCTTTTTGTCTTTGAAAATTGCCTTTGATAACTTTAACAAGCGATATTCTTCGAGTAACTAAAAATTATAAATTAGTAATAAGAACTATTGAAGCTTTATTTCAATTATTTTTATTAAACTCTCAGATTTCATTATTTTAGTACATAACTTGTGCATTTTCAGTACGTATAAAATTTAATTATTTAGGAATCTATTCTATTTATTATAGACAAGCGGTGTTGGCTACAAATTGCGTAGATGGTCGATTGCCGCCATGTTTGGTCAGCTGATTGACGGCAGATATTGTTTTGTAAAACGCCGACAGGAACTCTACCACTACTACTAAAACATGTGAGAGTAAAGAAAACTAGTAAGTGATTTAGAAGGTTTCTTATACGATCAGTGGCGTTTTGAATGTTTTGGGGAGTATTTCGTTATATCTAGTGGGAGCACAAAATATTTTTTTTCTATATTAACAGTATTGCATTTTAGGGGTTGGATTGGGAGGAATTTCCTTTATTGTATATGGCAATACTTATTAGGTATAACAATTTTCAAATATATTGTGTAACACATGTATTATACAGAAGACTTTATACACCTGTAAAGGTGTATCATACTGAACTGTATATTGGGACATTAATTATAGTGGACTTACGATAAGTCGATGGTGTATCATTTTAAATAAATAAGATACTTTCTTAAATTATTCATTCCATAACACCGAGTTTTTTTTTCATTTTCCACCTATTTCTGACGCAAACACTTAACGATATTGACGAATGCTTGTGCAGTTGTTAAAAATCATGAATGCTTAATTTGATTTCTTCATATGTAATAAATAGTAAGGGACTTTGACACGCGAAGCTCTGAAATTGTGGCGTTCATGGAAAATAGTTAATTTCGCTGTCGGTCGCGGAGCAACAAAATTCTGATACTGTTTTGACGGGCGGATGGGAATCGTTTGACGTAAACCTCCAACATTCAATAGATAATTTAATATATTGCTATTTAGTTTGATCTACTTTATACATCGAATAGTTTTGTATGGTACCTAAATTAATGTTAACAACCAAAAACCCAAAGAAATTGTGCATTTTTCTTTATCTATATATATGACTAGCCTTTCTCGCGGCTCCGCTCGCGTTCTAAAGGCTGAAAATTCGCAATTTGAAATTTTCGCAATATTTTTCATTGATGCTCCGCTCCTATTGGTCATAGCGTGATGTAAGATAGCCTATAACCTTCTTCAATAAACGGACTATCCATCACAAGAAGAATTTTTCAATTCGAAGCAGCAGTTTCTGAGATTAGCGCGTTCAACCAAACAAACAAACTCTTCAGCTTTAGAATATTAGTATAGATATAGTAAAATTCTTAATTTTCGAATATGTTATTACCTTAATTATTTTTCCGAAAACCTTATTGAATTAGTAATCATTATATATACAAAAATCAAATATATTATAGTTTTTTTTTAATTTTGACCACCTGGGCTTCAAGTCTGCTATTTTACATGAATTGTCTAATGACAACAACAACAAGAACAATGCAATTTTAATTCAATTACCATTAGTCAAAAATTTCGTAGTCTACTAAATTTACAATGGTCGATCAATGGTCTTGTCATTTTGACAATTTTGTCAATTGTAAAAGCGTTCGTAAAACGTTAAAGTAAATAAAGTTCGATTATAAATGTTATCAATACATATACATTTTAAAGACTAAGCATTATGTAATATCATACAAAGCCAAAAAGATAGATTAACAGACTACGCAATACGTTTGATCATTGACTTGTCATTACGTACGGGACTACCAATTATTTGCAAAGTGTCATTGAAGTGTCAGTGATACACCATCGGAAGACCATTGAATTAGTAGACTAACAAAATTGCAAGAAGTAGCAATTACGATGTCATTGATAGACAATTGTAACACCATTGCAATAACAGACTTGAGGCCCTGTTTGTTTGCCTGTCGCATCACAAGAAACTATTAGACAGACAAAATATTATTTGGCTGGATATGTAAATAAAAAAATGTTAACGCAGATCTTAATACAAAATATTTTTATTTTTCTTACGTCAAATACATTTGTCTTTCTAAAAATATGTCAAAAAGCTAAACCGTTGTCTGATTCGATCACTTTTGAATAAATCACATATTCCAAACACAGAAACAGGCTTTTCTAACTCCAATAAATAAACGTATTATTGACACGCTGTCCAAATTTAATTAACTTAAACTGTTATGCAAATCGATACAAATTCTTTAACGGATCATTTCAAATGCAAGATTGTTGGTTTTAAATCAGATAAAACATGAATTAATGTTATATGTAAAATACAAAGATATAGTAAAAATCTTTGTGGTACGTGATACGACGATTTGACACATTTTAAGATTTTAAGTTTAAGTTTTAAGTTTCCTAGTAATATTAATTCCTTGCTTGTGTGTAAATAAAATGCGCCTGTAAGCATAGTTCTGCAGACTAAAAGAATTTATGTAAGGGGTATATGAAACTTAAAGAAAATTTTAAAAAATCAACTTAAATAAAGTAATTTTTAATATACACATATCTACACTACAATAATCTTATGCATAGTGAACAAGTTTGATGAAGCTATGTTACGAATGGTATATCAATAAGTGATAATATTTGTGTTGTTGCTTTTTGTTTTCAGCCTTTGGTTATGTAGATTCAAACACTTTTTGAAGTGAAACTTCTAAAGAATCGTGGTGATTTCAAACTCGATGAAACGAAAAAATAAGTCCATAGTACTAGGCGCTCAGAGACGGGGAAGAGTTAGCCTTAATTTAAATTCAAGTTTTACTTCTGACATGTGTATTTTGTACACACGCACTTTTTTATACTTCAATAACTATACCATTCAGGACACTATATCTTATTACTTTCTAGTTCATATGAGTCAAGAGTAGTTGAATAAATAATTTTACTTAACTCTCACCAAAATCGATAAATATCTAAATTTATTTACAGACAGATGTCCCAATTACGTGTTTTTAATCAAACACAGGGTAAAATATAGGAAAACATTGATATATTTTATATTTATTTATTTAGTTGCATAGATAATAACTGAAAATTTAAATTTAGCTTATCTCATTAAGATTTGTATATCAAGATCCCTTATTTTAATTACCGTAGTTTTGAAATTATTTGATTACATCTGTGAATATATTATAATAAATCTTTATATCAGTATTTATTTCACGTCTCAATTTACTACCGACCTGTCCACGCTTCGTTCGTGTCAGGGTTATAACAATATCCGTCCATCGGTCATAATCTATGTGTGACTCGAATCTGTCAATATATATCATCATCATCAGCCCTTTTTAACGTCCCACTGCTGGGCACGGGCCTCCCTAGTACGAGGCGATCAGGCCATAGTCCATCGGGCTGGCCTAGTGCGTGTTGGCGGACTTCACATGTCTTTCGAAAACTTGTTAGGTTTTCTCAGACACGCAGGTTTCCTTCACCGTATGAGAAGTGGTAATCATGATATAAATGATTCGCGCATGAAAATATCAGAGGTGCGAGACCCGGATTTGAATCCGCATCACTCGGTTATCCAAGCGACCGCGTTACCACTGGGCTACCACTGTCCTTGTCAATATATAACTTTTGGAATATCTTAAGAAATAATCTTTATCACTGATCCACAGGCCGAAAATATAGCTTTTAGAAGTTTTCCCTGTCTATCCTATACGGCATTACGGCATTGCATTACGAGAAAACCGCTGGACCGATTTTATGATACTACTAGCGACTCGCCCTCGCTTCGCCCGCGCTCTTCCCTCGATTTAGCACAGGCAAAGCCGCGGGATCCGCTAGCTATGCATATAAACCTTCCTCTTGAATCACTCTATCTATTAAAAAACCGCATCAAAATCCGTTGCGTAGTTTTAAAAATTTAAGCATACATAGGGATATAGGGACAGAGAAAGCGACTTTGTTTTATACTATGTAGTGATATGGTACGATGATAGATGATTATCCGAGTATATTTGATTATCTTTTGTATTTTCACGCGGGTTTCCGTAAAATCCGAAAATGATATTTATTACTCGTTTGCATGTACGAAACGAAAAAATTAATTATTACATTCTACTCTTACTCATCTTTGACAATCGTAAAATTACTGATGTTTACACCTTGCCGTGTATAAGTATGAAACATAAATTAGACGTTATATAAGCTCCTAACGATTTTGTTACCATAAAAGGCAAAACTGCCATGTATAGTAAAACATGGTTCAACGTAAGGTGGACAAACATAAATAATTTGAAAGTATAATAACTTCGTGATCATTGATCAATTTATGCTACAAACTGACTATTGTTTAGAATCGTGTTGATAATCAGAATATACATTAGGTACGACTAAATTATAATAAGCCATATGGAATTAATGATATTATAGTTACAATGTCGCCCGGATCTAAAGGGCAGCGGTAGCCCAGTGTTACTACTGCTCGCTCGCTATAGAATTCGTTGGGACGACGTAAATACAACTGGTAAAAGATCGTGAGCTTGACCGAAAGCTTTGTGCTTTTAAAAGCACGTAGTTATAGCTCAATGTTTCACCTGTTTGAAGATACCCTGAACTAGGTAAGATAGGGATTTTTTTGGAAATACTACATGTGAAGTCCTCCAACGTCCAACACGCACTAGGCTAGCGTGGTTAACTATGGCCTGATCCCTTCGTACCGAGGGAGACCAGTGCCCAGCAGTTGAACTTAAAAGGGCTGAAGAAAACAAGAGGATATTTCGAAGGTCCTATAGCCACCTATATAACATCACATGGTATGTATAATATACACTAATTTTATAAAGCTGAAGAAATTGTTTGTTTGTTTGGTTGAACGCGCTAATCTCAGGACCTACTGGCCCGAATTGAAAAATTATGTTTGTGTTGGATAGACCGTTTATCGAGGAAGGCTATAAGCTATATTACATCACGCTACGACCAATAGGAGAGAATCATCAATGAAAATGTTGCAAAAACGGGGGATAAATATGTCTTTTGATTTTCAACCTTTAGAACGCGAAGTGTGTTCCCAACGCAGATGGAGTCGTGGTAAATGCTAGTCTTATATAAACAACGATCGCTTCACATTTATAAATGATTTGATATTCAATCAATCTGGGCATAGACAGTGAATATTAATCTTATCTCCTTTTAAAGTAAAATCCTGTTGATGTAGACAAAATGTACACTACACAAATAATAAACTTTATATTATAAACCTTAATAACATGTTAATAAGAGTTATGAATGTAATCATGTCACTTGGACGACTGTACATGTTTTCATAGATGACAAAACAACTAGAAGTGATATCAACTAAGTGAAACATTTATTGGGAGTTTTATGTTATTTGAGACATTTTGAAAAAAATAATATGCCAACTATTTATGTCCACATTACACTAGTAAATGATAAGTTCATTAAGATTGTAGAAAGTATAAATAACTATAGAAAAAAATGGGAGATCAAATATGGTTAGCACCTAAAATCCTTTGGAGACTATGTTTAAATGTCACGTCAAACCTTTAAGACAGTATTTAAAGACCATGACGTTCATCACTGTATAGCGTATACTTCTTGCTACCCTATAAAGGTTAATAAACTTAAAATTCTTTTCTGGTTAACATGTATTACGTAAAACACAAAATATATGTAAAAATTGACTTATCGTACAGCATACATTGTAACATGCCCCTTCCGCTGTTCCAAACGTATACGGGTACAGCCATCGATCCGCATCACTGCCGCGTCACCTTTGATTGACGCACTGACAGACAGCCGGGCAGATTCGATATAATTACACTGCATATTTTATATTGCACAATAACATCTAATCAATGCATTATACACCTTAAAACAACGCGGTAAAGTCACAATTACAATCATGCATTCGGTAGCGAAACAAAATTAAAATTATATCGAGGAATCGCTTCAATCGATCTTATAAGGATATTGATAATATCAATGATAATAAAAACAAATACTCTTTAAGCTTCGGTAGAGTCGGTTAAAAATGTGTAGCTAAAGAAAGAAGTGCAAGGAATTCTACATTAGATTGATTGTCAGTTGACGATTATTCACATACTAGTGACTCGCCCTCGCTCCGCTCGGTTTCATGCTTAGATACGTTTTAACTTTTAACGGTTAGTATGGATTTCTCATACAAGATATATTTTCCCCAGCAAAAGTATCGTATATGTTGACACGAATAACCAGTTCATCATTCAATCTGTTCAGTGCGTTTCTCCTGATGTGGTTGGACATAAAGACAGACAGGCAAAAATGCTAAATTTCTTAAATTCTAAAAACTATAGATTGGGAATCTTATCGACAACAATAACTATTTCAATAAGATTAAAAAGAAACATTATACATAATAATACATGACAAAACGTAACGTATGTATGTAACTGTTGTAGACTACGTGATGTGTACATATATAAGTTCATTTTTCATAAAATGATAAGTACTTAGATTATAATTGTTAATTTCACTCTATATCTCCTTAAACTCTATGATAGAGCCATGATAGGCCTTGCTTAATGGAAACGGAGTATCTAATAGTAATTTTATTTACATAGTAAGCACTGGTTGCAACGGTTAAAACCAATTTACAGATACGTCTTATAAAAGTTGCTGTCATACTCTACATCCGGTGACGAGTAAAAAAATATATGGACACGGTGCTCAGTTTTCCACCTTTTAATATTTTTAAACGTATTGTTGTTGTAAACAAGTAACGCTTATGCTAATAAAAGAGCTTTGCTTATAACGTCCTTTTTTAAGCTAGGTAGAGTCCCCTAAACTTATGCTTGGAAAATGAATGAATGCATGGAACGAGCACCATTCAATCATTAACATACAAAAATATACGAACATACAAGTCAAATACAGAACCTTTTTTGTGAAGTCGGGTAAAAAATAAAACAATAATAATAATGGCTAATACCAACAACACTACCTATCTATATAGTTGAGGCTCTTATTACTAGTAAGGAAAAGCATTAAAATATGTAAAAGATTAATGTATACCTACCTACCTAATCATCACTACATAGTATAAAACAAAGTCGCTTTTTCTGTCCCTATATCCCTTTGTATGCTTAAATCTTTAAAACTACGCAACGGATTTTGATGCGGTTTTTTTAATAGATAGAGTGATTCAAGAAGAAGGTATATATGCATAACTACCGGATGCCGCGGCTTTGCCTGTGCTAAATCTAAGGAAGACCCCGAGCGAAGCGAGGGCGAGTCGCTAGTATTTAAAAAAAAAACATTGACATCGAATTAGTTATCATATATTAATGTAACACATACGGTTATTAACGAACTTTGATTAAAAATACTTGTCTGCCTGTTCGTGCAAATATATTACGCCAAAATTTAATAAATTATGTATAAATAAATTGTCATTGGGGTTAGTGAATATTATTAGTAACTACATTTAAATTACTTTCACCATCGCAAAACGCAAGCACATCACAGAGGAAAGTTTATAATGGGTATAATACGCCTCTCTCTTCGCCAAACTCATATAAAATATAAATAATATAAAAAATATTTTGGTACCATTAACACACATACGTGATAAGCTACGAGGCTTGTGTTACGGATACCAGATAGTCCATACACTACACACATATCTACATCACACCCTTTCAACCCATACGTTTTATAAATAGAATCAAATACAAATATTAGAGCTATTCCGATATTCAAAAAGCATTATTCTACAAGAAAATAAAGTTTATTATTGTACTTATGACAATCAAAAGTTTCATATTTCCAAGAAAAGCTTAACATCATCTAAATATATAAAAGCGAAAAGGTCTCTCAGTCACTCACTCATCACGAAATATTGAAAACGCTGACGTATTAAGATTTATTTAGTTTATAGTTAGTTAGTATATTATTATAGATATCATTATTTAATTTTAGTTAGTAGCACGTAGGGACGAACCCGAGCAAAGCAAAGGTAAGTCGCTAGTACTATATAAGTAACAAATGAAAACATTTTAACATGAATCATCTGCGAACTAGACGCATATCTCATGATTTGACAATATTGTTTAAAATTGTTAAAGGTACCATAAACTGCAACCATCTACTGTCACAAATTTCTATCTCTGTACCAATTAAATCCCCTAGGCAACCAATACATCGAATTTTAAATTATCCTCATGTACGCACCAATCTTGGAGCCAATTCACCCATAATAAGAATGTGTAATTTATATAATATGTTAAGCAAAATTATAGACATAGATATATTTGGCGATCCTCTATCTAAATTTAAAAAAAAATTAAAAGTTCACTTTTCTTTAAAACATAAATAACTTTCATTCATTTTTCTATTTTCAATTTGTTGTTTTTGTTTTAAGTAGTTATTTAATTTAATTTATTTTATTGACTAGGATATTTTGTTTGTTTTATTTTATGTCATACAAATGTTGTGTTTACCTTTAATTGGTGTATAAAAGATGACCCTTTATTTTTTTAACTACTATTTTTTAAACATTATTACTTTTATAACACTGTTGGTAATCCTATCTAAATAAATAAATAAATAAATGAAGACACAGTGCTAAAATTATATTAAACGTTATATAGGGTTAATAAAACAAACAGTGTCAGGTGCAATGACATCTGACCGGCGAGCTTTGATGTCCACATGCAAACTGACACTAAAGATGTAAATTAATCTTGGACCTTTGTGTAATTTGTACAAAAAATATTTTTTATTTGGATTTTGAAGGATTTTTTAAATGATTTGAAATACTCGTATTAAATGGTAAAATTATTTGGAACGAAAATACACTGGCACTAAATAATTTTAGAAAAATCATATTATTATAATAGTCTTCGATACACACAATACAGTTTTTGATTTCTGTTTTCTTCTCTGACCTCTGAGCAATGTACATCAATGCCTAAAACGTACTTAGGAACGTAAATAAACACGTTAGATTTAACAAATTTTGCGATAAGATGACTGTATAGGTACTACTACTAATAAACTATAAAATAATTATAATATAAAAAAATTATATACTTTATATTTATATTATAAACATATTTCTCGCTATTTTTATTATTAACATTTTTAACAAATACACAGTACAAAATAAACAAAAACAAATGATTCGCCACACATGACCTAACAGCCGGCAATAGAGTGACAGGTGATGGACAGCCCTGATAGCATTGATACGAGAGACCTTTTAAATCTAGATTTTTGATAATAAACTGGATATAAGTAATAAAACGACAATATTTTTAAAACAAATCTTAGTTAATAAAATCATGATGGCTTATTATGATTTGACACTTGTATCAAGCATGAAGTGAATGATATTAAAAGTCACAGTATCAAAATCAAAAAGAAAAATAATCATAACAAAAAATGTTTTAAAAAATACGTGTTTTTAGTATTTAGCAACTTAACAACTTAAATATTATGTAGTAATAAAACAAAATACGGGCTAGAACCCGCAGCGTCGCTACGACAGGTGACACTGACACGAGTTGACAGGACGAACAAACAGATCGATAATAAACAGTCTAACGAATGCTAATTATATATAATTTCGTACATAAGTTACAATGTTAAACATCTTTTTTCGATATTTAAAGTTGTTTTAAATTCTTTAAGAAAAAGTTGGAAACAAAAATTAAAATCAAATGGTCTTAGTTATAAATAAGTATAAATCAATCAATTTTGCTTTATAATTTAAAATATTCAAAATGGAAGAATTACAAACAGCAGAAAACAATAAAACTCTACAATACAGAAGTTATGTCTTAATGACCTTCACGAATTCTCAAAGCGCCGATAATAAGGTCCTTGAACTCGCCAATATAAAGCTGATCGTCCAACTGAAAATACAGTGGTGTAGCGATGCAATCGAAAATATTTATTTATTTTGTAGTTGTTTAAATGAAATATATAGTTATATTATACTGTAAAATATATTATGTTAAGGGCAGATGAGGGTCATGTTTTCGAAAAAGAAGAAACTAAACTAAGTAACTCTTAGCTCTAATATAGGAACCTAAATGATAAGAATGCTCCTGATTGAAGCAAGAAATTGTCATTTTTTTTTATTTATTTCAGTAGGTACATATGAAACAAAAACATATACAACGATGATAATTACAGAATTTGTCTCACATTGTTTCCCACCTCTGATATTCGCATGTGCGAATTAATTTCAAAATGATTACCGTTTGCATGACGGTGAAAGAAAAAGAATATTATTTTATAAACTTGCTTGTCTAAGAGAATTTAACGAGCTTTATAAAATCTTGTAAAATCCGTCAAGCTGACACTCGGCTGATCCCCGTTGTATTGAAGCTCTGTGCACATTGGAATTAAAAAAAAGGAAAGTATTGACAACGTAAAGATACATTTTTAAGTCTAAAATGGTAAGATATTTTTAAGGCTTCAGTGTGTAATCAACTTTATTAATTTGATTAGCGATATGATTGATAGACAGGTGACATGTGAGAGACGGCACGTGCAAATTCAATGTCAAAGTAAGGTTACACTAGGCTACTTAGGCTTTAAAACTAAACGAAATTATTATTTTAAAATATATCTACTTAATTTACTTCACCTAAAAATATAATAATATTGTGTAACAACGTCTGTAAGTTGAACTGTAATCTCAAGAACACCGGATGTGTTTTTAGAAATACCTATTTAAATACTAGAGGCCCAACCTCGCTTTGCTCGGTCTCGTCGTAACAAACATTTTAACGGTTATCATATAATATAGGTACTACATTTAGATGTGAGGGATTGTTAAGGGAAGAGTAGCTTATGTATTAGCGTTAAAAGGAAAAATGAAAAAAAAACTATGAAAAACACTGCTATATAGAAAAATCAAATTCGTCAAAAAAGTAGGTACTCTCTATAATTAGAAACATCTTAAATCAATTATTTTGGCAGGTTTTATCGAAGTAGGACTTATGCGGATGTCAATATTAAGACCTAGCCATAAATTCAAGTGCTTTCTAATATTATTGAGACTTAGACGAGATGTCATTCTACAATCGTTGAACATAGATTAAAGATAAAAAAATAAAAAAATGTATAGAAATAGCTAATGATAATGTATCGTATACATACATCGTAATAATATTATTATGTCATCTATCATATGTAATAAAATTCTAAGTCGAATCTGTCCTTTCATAATTTTTGAAAAATCTTTTGGAAATAGAATCGATAGTTTTTAGGTTTTTTTTCTATCTGTCCGATAACGAGAAAACTACCTGTTCGGTTTTGATTAAAAATACCTGGCTATAATGATTCACATATAGAATACGTTTTACTGCGAGAAAATATTCATTTCTGAGAAATCCATGCCAATCGTTTAAACATATTATACGAACTAACTCGAGAGGACCCAGGTTGAGTTGCTAGTTCTCATAATACATATATTTTAGATTTCTTTAGGTCAAGGATTGCAGAAATAGTTCTATTGTATTGTCATAAGAGGTGAAATATTACAAATTTATTAAATTGAAGCGTTATTTACTTCAGTATAATTAAAGAAATCGTCTAAGTAGGTGAGAAAATAAAGTTACACAGTTCAAGCAAAGTCGCAGCATACAGTTACTAATAAAAGCTCCTAAAAACAATAAAAACACGAAGTTCACGATCGGATAGCATAACGTACGCAGCATCTTTACAAGTCATTAGATACCCTCCCTCCCGTTTGTAATTAACCGAGGGCCATAAATTGACCCTAACTGTCATATCATATTGATTTAGTCCCGTGAGCGCGCCTTGTTCACTTTTGAGTTGGCAGCTGCGAGAATTAAAATTGTTTTTTTTTAATATTATAGAAGATTGGTAATTTGTGGTTTTTAATTATAGCGCTGGTATCTATTTTAATAGACTATTTTTAAATCCATTGTGTTCAAATGTATGTTTGAAAGCACAATAGCATATTTTGATTTAAGAGAACTCTACATTTTAAGTTTGTTACTCAAAATAAATATTGATACAATAAAATTTAATACAATATTGTTACCAAATATTTTTTTGAAAAGAGCAACTGTTGAGTTTCTCGCCGGTTCTTCTCAGCAGAACAGCTTTCCGAGCCGGTGGTAGTTTACTCACAGACTTACAGACTGACTTTTAATTTTGATAATGTAAAAATGACGATTCAAAAGAGCTTGTAAAAGTCTATTTGAATAAAGAATATTTTGATTTGATTTGATTTGATTTGATATAAGTATTTTAATTAGTTATAATAATAATATTTTAATAAGAAATAATTCATGCCTTATAAGTCTCGCATCGTCTTGAATTGTCCCTTCGTTGTGAATAACATAAACAATTTTATCCCACTGGAACAGTACATATAATAAATTAAATAAAAATAGCTTATGTGCTATTCATTAATATATACTATTATAATAATTATTAAAGACTATAATCTTACTCTGAGGCAAATTTTATCGATATCTGTTAAGCCGTATTGGCGTGTTTCAAACAAACATCCACCCAAATATAGTTATTAGTAATGATTAGGTATGTATTATTTTTTAACTAAACTTCTTATGTACATACATTTTAAAATATACGTTATATATTAAAATAATTCTATGAATGTTTTGCTAATTAAATAACATACGATACAAAGTCTCGGAAGTATCATATTAATCAGAATGTGCTAGAGTCGTGTGAAAGAACAAGCTAACGCGTAAGGGGTTCGAAAAGTGCAATGTTAGGCCATCAAGTATTGCGTAGTAAAGAAACAATTCTTATACATTTCTTATATTTCAATAAGCCAATACAATGCATTAAGAATACATATAATTTAATAATTAAATTTACTTCTAAAATGGATATGTAATGTAGTAGGTATTTCCGATAATATTTGATAAACAATATAGCATCATAATATTCGTATGAAAAATAAAAAAAAAGATATTTAACTATAACTAATAACATTTTAATTATTTAATGCATCGCTTTCTTTTACTTCATGTTTAGTTCTATAACACTATTTTAACTCCCAAATAAAAATCCACAGATTTACTAAACACTACCACAGATAATTAAACAAACTAAACCAGTGTTTCCCATTTGTCGGATCGCGACCCGGTACCATCAAAATCAAATACCGAGTCGCAACGATACCGCCTTTTTTTTAAAAATAATATCTACCATCTATAGTCACATTGCAGAACGTATTAATGAACCATTTTTAGTATTCATGAAACTTGGGTTTAAAATATTAAGTGGGTCACAAATGGCAGTGTGAAAATTAGCGGGCCATGGCAAGACAATGTTTGGGAAACACTGAACTAAACCATAGACACAAGTAAATAATTCGCGTCGCACACTAAACATCTTCCCATATAAATCTCGATAGAAGAATGCTGGGCGATCCAATTTGGCCCATATGGAGGCGAAGACAGCATTATTACTACACAGAGTGAGTCTGTCAAAACACGGCTAACTAGCGATATCTAAAGAAACATTTGGCGAGTGAATGATGGAAAACAAAATACTTTAAACATTCGCATCGATTCATTACACCAAGATCAAAGTACGAAAATAACCGTTTCCCCCGATATTAGATCTATCAGTACGCATCATTTCTATCAACAGTGGCTGGTATGCGTTTTCCTTATTACATATTTTATTATACTCATTTTGATTGAACTTTTCTCTAAGATTACGTG
Source organism: Boloria selene (assembly GCA_905231865.2). Taxonomy (NCBI): domain Eukaryota; kingdom Metazoa; phylum Arthropoda; class Insecta; order Lepidoptera; family Nymphalidae; genus Boloria; species Boloria selene. The sequence continues at coordinate 14,456,772 of HG993135.1, forward strand.
TATGCCGATCAAAGATTGCAATAACTATTAAATGAGATGGATATAGGGCTTTATTCCGGTGCAGGATATTTTCGACTATTATTATAAATAAATGATAAACTTAATGGGTTCAAAAGTCCCATTTAATTCATAAGTCTATATCTATACTTCTTTACTTTAAATATTTTTATTTATAATATTTTTGTATGTAACGAATAAACTCAAAAACTACTGGACCTATTACAAAAAATATTTTGCCATTAGAAACCTACAGTGATACCTAAGTAACATAGGCTATATTAATACTATGCTGAACCCACGGCTTCGCTCGAGCTAGTACATAATATAAAAAGATAAGTACTGTAAATGTGAATCACGAGATTTACATTGAAGAAGAGACAAAACAACGAGAACATACATCGATTACACGTTGCCTTAGATTGTAGTGATTACTTGCTATGTAAGCGGTCGTGGATTCGAGTCTCGCGGGGGGTATTTATTTGTGTGATAAACAAAAATGTTTATATCCCAGTCATAGGTGTTTATATTTATAATATCACATTTGTTAGTTATAAGTATAATATATCAACTATCAAGTAACACATGACTGTACAACGAATAGAATTTAGCTTCAAAGGGAAATCCACTGATCTACACTCATCTACTATTAGTAATTTATAGCAAATTGTATTTAAACGTCAAAAGATTATGCAGCTGCAAAAACTCATTACCAAGGAGCGATCACTTACATTGCATTAAGCTTTCATATTCGCTAGAAACAAAGTCAACATGTTACAATTTATGTGTCAGCATCGATTTAGCCATATTTTTACTATATAACAGCTGAAGACCATAATTTTGTCAGTCTATATATGCATGTGTAATACACATTACTCCTCAACTCATCGTGCTTTGACTATGATGACAAATATTACTTGTTATCGAACAAGCTGTTGGAGCTTTAAGACAAAAAAACATATCTAGTTTTGTGGTAAGACAAGGCTTGAGTTACGGATATCAGATAATTACATCATCATCATTATCATCATCAGCCCCTTTTTAACGTCCCACTGCTGGGCACGGGCCTCCTTCAGTACGGAGGGGATCAGGCCATAGTCCACCGCGCTGGCCTAGTGCGTGTTGGCGGACTTCACATGTCTTTCGAAAACTTGCTAGGTTTTCTCAGACATGCAGGTTTCCTCACGATATTTTCCTTCACTGTAAGACAAGTGATAATTCATGATATAAATGATTCATACATGAAAATATCAGAGGTGTGAGACCCGGACTTGAACCCGCATCACTTGGTTATCCAAGCGACCGCGTTACCGCTGGGCTATTACTGTCCAGATAATTACACTACATATATATACTTTAAATACACCCTTATTATAAATACAAACCCATGACTAGAGTGACTACAAATACAGTACAAATGAATGCCCTCATTGGCAATCGAACCTACAACTTCTGGCATAGCAAGCCAGTTCTCTACAAAGTTAGGCATACGCGTAAAACCTTAAAAACTAATATTGATAAAAATCAATATCAAGTTACCAATACTTAAATAAAAAATCTATTTACACATTTAAGTCCCGTATAATTCTTAACGGAACATTGCAAAGTAAACTAATCATATAATATTGTATTTGCTAATATTTAACTAAACAAAATTCATGCGACATAACTACTCGTAAAAAAATGTTGTCTTTGAGCTAACTAATGAAATAATTCTATATACTGATATTATGGATAAAATATTTAGTAATGAGAACCGTTCATTTGGTTTAGTTCTACGAATAATAACATGCGCAGGCGCATCTTTGAATAACTTCAAAAATTTAGAATACGAATATGTCAGCATCGAACTAGCCGTATAAGCATAATGCTTGCTATTGGACTGCGTAATTTTTATTTAAATCTAGCAAATGAAAATTATAGATTTGCTTTAGTGCCAAAGTATCTAAAAGAAGCATATATGTTTATAAGTTATAACATACATAAAAATATAAAAAAGTAACCACCCAAAGGATGGACTATGGCTCCCCTCTTATGGCCCTTCCATCCAGGTTCCCAGCAAAAAGTTCATAGACAAACACCCAAACAGACCAAAAAACGATTTTTATATATATTCAAGTAATAATTTATTCTTATTAAGAAACGCAGGTGACATTTTCTACCGGACGCACTAAAGTTAAATTTCCAGTTAAAGTGTTATTAAATGACGAAATATACATTAGGTATACAGACGTTACACATGTTGCTAGTTGCACTGCAGCATCCTTTATGAATAATTTCCTTTAAACTCTATTAAATATTACCTATGGGATAAGTACATTAGAAATTTTATCACATTATTTTAATTATATGCCTACTTGGTTTGGAATATGTACTTATAATTATAAAACTAAACTTCTAAGCCTCTATTACCGTTTACTCTCTAATACCCAATTAGAAAGCATGAAGAAGGTATGTATGAAAAGCCTCTATTACATCAATTTCTTAAATAACAGTAGGTACTCATATGTTATCTCTAATGAATATATGTAGGTATGTATATCATAAATTATATAAATCAGTTCTATTACAATATTCTCTATGATCATTTTAAGGTAGCTATACTTAAAATTTACATAAACAATTATTTATTACAAGGAAAGGTTTTTTATATTTCAACCCCAAAGCTGAAAGTTAGTAGTGTGTGGGACAATATTTTTCGAATTTTTATTTTTTATTTTTAGTTATTTCATACTACTTAATACAATAAACATCAAAATATTATAAAATAAGAAAAAGAAAAAGAAAAAAGTATTTTTCATTTTCACCCCAGATTAAAGTTTAATCAATAAAACCCCTTAAAAATGAACCTCGAATACTGCCAAAACACTCATCTAAGCTTACAAATACTCTTCATTCACATAAATTCAATCCATCTATATAAAAAACCAATACATTTTTTATAAACAAACTAGTTTAAAATATATGTAAGGACACTAAAAATTCCGAGTGACTCGATCTTTGTAACTCAGGTATAAATCGTGAAATGTGTCAATTAACTCAACGCTAATGTAGTATTTATGTAAATATCTAACGGACGTACATACACGGTATGGACTAGACAAAAAGAAGTACGGCAATTTAGATAAATTTTATAAAAAAGTTTCCGAGAGTGGATCTATAACTTAGAATTGATGGAATTGATTAGAATCTATCAGTATGGGTGAGTAATTTTGGGATAAGGACTATCTATCTGGACTCAGTTTTACCGACTTTAAAACTAGGTACCGATTTGAGTGTATGTATGTGGGTGTGTTACGCGGTAGCTATGCCTCTTGGTGACTTATTATAATGATATTTTAAATGGTTGTGCTATAATTAGAAGAAAAATCCTGAAAAATAAAAAGGTTGAACTTCTAGTGTTTTAGAAATTTAAGCGTTGAGTTTTATAAAGATTAAAAACAGAAGTTTTATATATTAATTTTCAAAAAATCTATGGATTAAACAAACGTGAAAACGTGAAAAATTACAAAAGACCAAGTATTAAGTAGTAAGATTGTGAAAGATGTTAACTTTAAGGTAGGTCAGGTTTCTTTAAACGAATTGAAATAATTCAACATATTTACCTAAGGTGTTTCTATTCATTTTAAAGACAAAGAAAATCCTATCATAAAAAAATTATGGCTTCTTGTAATTGTCAAAATTTATTGCAACAAATGTGGTCCAAATATTTAAAATTGTCTCCTAAAAACGTTTCAAGCAACCATAACTTAGCTGTGGTATGTCAAATGAACTATATCATACCTAACATCATTCTTAGAAAAACCCACATCTGATCGACAGACATTGATTTATTTTGATAATAAATCGTTAAATTTCTAGAAATATAAGAGTGGCAAAACTTTAAAAGCTCGCCTACGTAACAGAGTGGTCGTAATAACTTAAGGAAGACTAAATTATAACAAAAACATCGTTCTATATTTAGTTTAGAGCTTAAATATTATTAAAAATACAAATTTCGTGTGTTGATAGCTAGCTTAACTTAGTGTAGTAATATTTATTGAAATTTACACATTTTAGTAAGAAATATATTGTAATTTAATAGCTCTAGAATATTATTGATCTTAGCAATAGTAAAGTTTATTAGACCCTTTTGAATTTCTTTTTATTTATTTATAGTTTATTGTGTTTAAGAATTTTATTTACTTTACTCGAATTAACATAAAATGTGTCATAAAAAGTGGCTGGCAGTGTTTGGATGCGTAGAGCTGAAAATAGAGCTTATTGGCGTGTCATATAGATGAGGCCTATGTCCAGCAGTGGATGAAAGCAAGCTAAATATGATGATAATGATAATGTATCATAACAAAATAAGATACAAGTTAAAATAATTATTATACTACTACCCTCTAAAGTAAAAAGCTAGTTACCAGTCATTCACTGAACAACTGCATTTCAAATCCATTGTAACTTCTTCGAAGACTTACTAAGTTACTACATTCTAAAATCTAGTTCATTGTATTTTATATTATATTATACTAGCGGAACCTGCGGCTTTGCTCGCATTAAATCTAATTTTACATAAATATAGTGGAAATAGATAAAAGAGAACAAAAGATGACCATATCGCTAGTTAGTGATCTGCTCTAAGCAACGTTTGGTATTTCAAATTTCAATGCAATTTTTTATCTTCAAAGATTGTAACAAATGACTTAGCAAGGCCTTAAATGTAATTTACACTAAATAATATTCTCGAAAATAGAGTAGATAGTCTAACTAGTATTTTGCCGTTGCTTCTGTCAACACCTTAACTCATGTAGGTAGGTATGTAACAGGCACCATTATTCATTTGAATAAAAAAAAACCTTTCTAAACACAGATGACAGATTTTTTGTTTTATTTTTTTAGTCATAAAATTTGATCTTCAAGCTGTTTATTCATTGAAAATCAAATAAAACATAAACTGGTAATTTTAAATAAACAAATCAAATATCACGTATGCTTCATGACTGATTTAATGACATAAGGCAATTAGCAAACAAGATGGCCGCTGCGCCCGCGCCAATGTCAATACCGTCATAAATCACCCGCCATATTTATTTCAACTATAAAACATATTTATTTTTAGTTTTGTCTTATATCAATATTATAATATTTTCATTCTTTATGTAAATATAATTAGTGTATAAATTGTAATAAACGTTGTATTAATTTTTATGGTTAAAAAAATACTAAGGAAGCGCCAAACACCACTTTTGTCTACTCTAAGGCAAAGAAAATAATATTATTTAATTCAATTACTATGTTATTGCATATAAAATATTAATAGATATACACTCATTAAACTTTTATTACACCAATTATTGATCTCATGATTACCTAATAACTTTAATTACACATTACCTATAATCGTCTTCAACACTTAAAAGTTACTAATATGAAATATTGTACCACTACCTTAAATCAAGTGCTTTTCTTTTTGAAACCGATAGCAACGATAACGACGTAACTGGAGGAGTCTTATAAGTTTAAAACTGCTATGGCATAGTATCCCTCAAACCGCTTAAACCGAAAGGATTAATGTTATTTTATTATTTTCTAGAAAAAGCGAAGAAATTGTGTCCCTGAATATATATTTTCAGATCAGACCTATCTAGGACCTATTCGTAACTTGGTATCTCGTTACTTCAATAATATTGCAACGATATGGTAACTTTAGTTTGGTCACTGGTGCTGCAGATTCTACCTAAGTTATTATTTTAAGTATATCACTAATATAATCTATTCTATTCGTCAGAGACAACGTGTAGTAGATGTATCAATGGAAAGGCTTTAAATTAGTAAGAGATTGTTTTTTTAATTTAATATCTTGTATTTTTATATCGAAGAAATATATATTTTATATATCATTTGTTCGGTTCCGTTAACAATTTTCATGTGCTATTGGATGAGAATATTGAAACCTAGGTCAAGCTTACGATGTGTTATTTTTGGTTGTCTTTAATAAGAGACCGCGGCTAATTACGTTTGTTTTTATTTTTCAGTAGACATGAACTATAAGAGATACAATAAAATATAAATCTATTATAGTTGCCGACAATCCGAACAAAAAGTGTACATTAATAATTTATTTTCATTTTAATTATATACCTAATTACGAGAACGTATGACCAAATATAAGACACACGTACCTAAATACATTAGGTTAAACCATGGTGTGACTCATCTTATACTTACTCAATATTATAATAATATTCGTCGCGAAGACCAACATTTAGGAAATATCTTATACATATTATGATTTACGTAAAGTTATTATTTTTAATATTCATATGATGCATTGTACCATATATATAATCAAATGTTGATGTTAAAAAAGAAAAACGAATCATATTTAAAAGTAGCCATTAAAAATGTGACCTGTCAAAGTCTTGGTGACAGCTATTAAATGTCAAAAATATTCACACTAATAAATAAGCAAAATCATAACAGTTATAAAAGTTTATTTTATAAGAACATGTAATTTACATAATATGCTTTCATATATTAGTAATTAATGCGACCTACCGTGTTTCGGAACGCCATAAATTGTCATTTTATTTGACGGGATCGTCGTAATTCAGATTATTATATTGACATATGTACATAACTAAAGGTGCTATATGGTATAGCTAATTTTAAAAACAACGGCTAGGCTAGTTCTTAATATGTAGAGACAATTGAAATACGATACGTTATTATTATATTCTCATTTAGAGTAAAAATGAGTAAAATTTAGATTACTTGCTTATTATTATGGAGTTATTTTACTATTTGTGATATAGTAAAATAACTCCATTTAACACAGGATTTAAGATATTGACTTCTTGATATTGACTTGACTTTATTATAATTTCAATTAACATTCACAATAACAAAATTTAATTAGAAAATCGTGAATGGAAATTCCTTCTTGCTCTCTTTTTCTCTCTCCTTCTCTATCTCTCTCTTTCTCTCATACTCTCTTTCTCTCTCAATTTTATTTAATACAATATGTGGAATACCGAGTTTAAAATAAATATGTATTGTACCCATGTAGAGAACGTAGCATAAACGACAGCAAGTTATGCTAATTTTAACATATTAGACACTTCTAATATAAGTTTATTAAAGAAAAATATATTATAAAAATGAATTATATAATTTCAAGAAGTTAACTTTATATAGGTATATATATCTATACTAATATTATAAAGAAGTAAAGCTTGTTTATTTGTTAAGTTGCAAGGGGTAATCTCGGGATCTACTGAACCGATTTTAAAAATTCTTTCACCAATAGAAAGCCACATTATTGCTGAGTGTCATAGGTTATATAAAAAACTAAAAAATAAAAGGCTTTTATGTGGTAGTCCGTTTTGCAAAGTGAATCGGAGAAAAAACGGTCGAATGAAAACGTTTCTTACGAACGCTATCTAACTATGAAAGATATATTTTTGAGTTCTAGAGAAAAGATGTGGAGCTTAAAAATGCCTACAAAGAAGTCAACGACAGCATATGTCTAACTTTTATATTTAAGTGACAAAAAGTAGTTTTTTTAATATTAGTATAGATAATTTAATTTTTAATATTAATAAAATAATTTAAATTATTTAAACACTCTGTACTAAAAAAGGATTATTAACATTATGCCCAACAAACTGGGCACGGGTCAGCTAGTCATATAATAAAATGTAAAATATTTTAAAACAGACAACCTTAAAATTTATGAAAGAAAGCATATCTTATTCGAGTTATGTTTATGTTTGCTTGGTTTTGTAGTATATTTTAAATACCACGTGAATTTAGTTCAATAATTCAGTTTGCTATTAAATACCAAAAATTCTTTATTTTTAATAGCTATGCATAGATCACTAGAGATAAGAATTGACACTAAGAAACTTCGTAGAAATTGTGCTCTGTTTGGTAGAGTCATTATTTCAGGTAGAAGTAGGTAATATTTTACTATTATACATATAAAAGATGTACATTACGTATGTATATCTTTATTGCATTATTTATTGAATACATTTTATAATTATATTATAAAATTGTTAATGTTTAATGATATATTTAGTAACAGAAATTATTACTATATATTTTAAAATTTAATAAAAAATTTTGCTCTTCCAATTTGGAGCTTTATTTAAAAAATATAGGTAAATTATGACAAATGGATAATCGATTTTATTATTTATTAATAATGTTACTATGAATTATGAAATAATATGCTATTCGTATGATAATGTGAGTATTCATGGAATTGACGTTTAAAATCGAATCGTCAATCGAATAATGCTTTACAAGCTCACCCACTGTTTAAGTGTTGAAAATAGCATTCTTCCAATAATTTATTAATATAATTATATTTTTATGTACTTAAAAAAGTTTTTTAGTTTATCCTTTTATAGGACATACAATATATTTCACATAAATGAAAATGTATTTTATTTATTTATAGCTAGATACGTTGATCATTGCCTAACAAAATTATGTATTAGAAATTAATAAGAAAACTCTTATTAAATCAATTACAATTATTCCTAACCCAATTAATTAAATTATTAAGTACCCAAATACAATATATAATACAGGTTATATATTTAATTAATAAATAAAATTAATTAAAAAAAATTAAAATGTTTCATGAAAAAACTAAACAATAAACAATAAGAGTATTTTGAAAAAGCCGTATGTTTTCTTGCCGTCCCGCTCTAGCGCCCCGCGGCCCCGCCCCCCGGCATGCATTCAAGTAAAGATGGCGGATTCCACTAAAAATATGCGGGGTGAAAATCATGTGCATAATAAGGATCTTCTATTTCATAAATTAGCATAATATGTAAAATATAATTAGGTATTCAAAAATATATCATTTGATAAAGCATTATAATTACTGTAAAATAATTGAAATTCAGTGAAAAATTAAAAACATTCTGTAAAGGAACTATTAAACATTAATGATAGGTTAATGAAATAATTAATTAAATTTAATACAATTTTGAAAAATAAAGAGGTGTAACTGTAAAGCTCAAAATGTAGAATCAAAATTTGAGATATTTTTAATTAAAAAGAAATAAATACGCTTTGTATTCTACGAGTTTTTATTTAGTTTAAAGTATAATATTATTAATGATTTTTATTGTGAAATAATGATTGAATGATTTCATGATGTAGGTTAAAAATACAAGTGTAGTACCTAATATTGTAAACCAACCAATGGAGAGCTTGCTTAAATTAATTATAGATAAAAAATAAAAATTACCACACACACATACATTAGATATATTATATATACATACAATTAAAATAAATATGGCGGTCTTTAATTAAAATGTAAGGGGGAAAGATGTGCGTAACTGATGTTTATTTAATCAATTAAGCCTATTACAGTTTCGTCGGTGAATAAAAATTTAGCTAATTAAACGTAATTTATTATATAATTTACTTTATATTTTATCAACATCAAAGCACCTACCTATAAGACTGTGTTTAAAATAAATCATATTTGCATATTAATTACTGAAATACGAATAAACATTTTATGTATTGAGTCACACTTGACATCACTTCCAAGAATATGCCGGAGCAGTTTTTAAATTACCTAAATCGACGTATTCTTTTTTGTAGATGGACAAAAAATTAGAAAGTCTTATAAATAGAATATAAGTATATTACACTTACTTAATAATGAGAATTTTCACTTTTTTGAGCTATTCAAACACTTTAAACTGAATAAGAAAGATATGAGTAAGTGAAAAAGTGTTTGAGCACTGCTATTCACCACACTTTTATTTATTTACGACAGTTAGTCTTTGATTATTTTTTATATTGAACTTTTAATCTATTAATATTTTATTAAAAGTTATGTTTTAGCATTTGATAGTCGTTTTATACGTGAAAGTAACATTTTCAGCAGTTTGTCGTGTTCAGAAGCTCACACTACCGGCGCCGTCTGCCGCCGCGTCGCCACTGAGTTTCACGGGCAATTTCCAAAGTTTTCCGCCCTTGTCACGCTGCCCAAACTTATTCAACCCGATAAAACTTACTTTTATTTTAAACATAACAAATTAATTTATGCACAGACATCACTAAAAACAAATAACGTTAAACTGTAACTAACATGTAACAAAATATTTATATCTATCGAATGAAAATATTCGAATCGCTTACCTGGAACCGATAATATTCTTTTGACAGAACGACACAAGACACCTAAGCAAGCAACGCTTTGTTTTCCAACTCTTATTTGTTTTGAACGAATTCCTCACACGAACCAATCCATCATACAAATTAAATAGAGATATTTGAACAGGTGTTTCGAGTTCACTTCACAGAAACAGGCTAGCACTGAGCGTGACACTAGTTTTTGGCACTACGTGACGGTCGCGTGTAGAGCGGGACACGCGCGAGCGGAGCGCGGTGCGTCGTGGTCGCGCGCCGCGGCCGGAGTGACGCGTCGCCGCGCTCAGTGGCGCCACGCGGCTCAAATGTGAACTACGCTCAATCAAACGTTAACGTGTCATAATGCAAGTGTGCATTGCATTCCTTATTTAGCTGTTTTTGTAATGTTTGCTATTTTTTTATTTTGAAAAAAATATATTGGATATGTTGTGTTAAATTATTATAAAATATATTATATTTTTCATATTTGTTTTTAACATATAATAATAATCATGATAATATTAAGAATTGCGTATGAAAATCATAAAAAATATTTTTTTGTATTTCTTTATATATTATGTTATATTCAAACATGTTTTAATTAATTTTAAAACTTAAAAATAATAATTGCATATTTCAAATTGCACACAAATGTACCCACAACCATATAAACAATCTAATTACAATTTTTTATAATACAACTAATTCAAAAAATCTGAAACATTCACGATAAAAATATTTCAAACAAAATAGCATTCAAAACTAATCAAGTGACACCGGGCGGCGTGACCTTGCGTCTGTCCCGCTCGCACGCCACGCCCCGCCCCGCCCCCCGCCCACGTCCCCACCGCGATTGTGCCTACATTCTGTTTGGATTCGCGCCGTTTATTGTTTCTGCGTTTTCTGTTTTTTTAACATTTTTTTTATTTATAAAATAGTGGTGTTAGTTATCTAATCGATTAATATTTCATTTTATTTATTTATTAAATCACAGTTATACGAATTTCTGTTATTTAATGTTGGCTAAGTTGTTTTGTTTTGAGTACATATAATACTTACTATTTTTTTATTGACATTTTAGAACTTGCAGTAGATTATGGAGCTTCTCCTACTCAAGACTCGGGTACTAATTTTTAAATTATAACATTATAAATAATATGCATTATGGGTACTAAATCATAATATTATACCTAAATATTAATTGTTAAAAAATAATAATAGTAGACTGAATAAAAAAATGTAAGAAATACTAAAAAAAAATTTAATGATATGTAGATACAGATAAAAAAATGATTATTACTTATAAATAGACGTTAGACAAAAATATATTTAACTAAATTATTTTCTAAGTGACTAAGTAATATAAACTTTTAAATTAATCATGAATTTCAATGGGCGTAAACAGAGCTTTATGATAATGCTTAACAGAACCTTAAATATTACGACAGGTACTCTTCTACATAAATGTACGAAGGTCTGAAGAAGTACCAAACACACAAACACACATACAAAATTTTGCTTTAAAATAACAGGTATGTATATATAACTCGTTGAATAAAGTTTTAGATTTAAAGCTTCTTTACATAACCTTTTCACAACTTCTTATTCATTTCCATATTAAGAATGGAATTTAATTTAATTTAATTTCTAAATATTTGTTAGGAATACATAAAAGAATGCAAATGAATTTAAATTTTAACTGCTGTAATAAACGTGTAAGACAATATTATAGGATCCCGAATTTATGTCGTGATTTTACGACCACTCGTAAAATATTTGTTGATATCATTTTTCTGTTATCTAATTTCGATTGTTTTTGATTCTTTCGTTTAGAAAGTAATTGAGGCAATTAAACGAAATGTATAAAACAGCATTCTATAGAATATAACCATACATTAAACTAATAGCCACAGTATAAAGATATTATGTTTTTTATAAACTAAAAATATATTTTTAATTATCTTTAATAATATTCATCTAAAAATAAGCAGACCGACAAGCGATCAACTTTCATATTTCTAGCAAGATCAAATTAACTAAAACTTAGGACTCTATAGAAAAATCTAAACAAAACATCACTGTATCACCAGTAAAAATAAAGAAAATCGAGTCTAAATTAAGCAAAAATACCAATTATTGCGTAAAAAATAATCAAAAGAACTAAATACAACTAAATTCAATATCTAGTTAAGTACTTAACCTTTTCGAAGTCGGTCAGAAAATCAAGAATCTTAAGGATGTATCTAAATCCTTCATCAGTAATGAAACTACCTGAGAATCAATCGGTTGACGGCTGACGATAAACCGTCAACATTACGAGGCACGTAGGCGAACCTGCGGACTTGTACTATAAATATGTGCAATTTTTGTATACCATCCTACCATAATGTGTGTATTTTATGGTATTTGTGAGAATAAACGGACCTATGAGGTCTTTGGCCTTAACGATGTGTGTCAATTCTATAATATAATACATGATAAGTGATTATTTTACTTGATTATTCATATTTATCACGTGTTTATGAAGCGTGAAGTGACGTTGTCACGCTTTTTGCTGGTAAGGTCTGTTAGTTCTAGTGAATCTTACAATGGCGGAATAAATGCGTGCAGGGTATTTCTCTTCAAGAACAGCGGACGTTTCAAAAAGATCAAAAAAGACAACTCCAATAAAAACTCTACTTTATTTTGTGATTTTCATAAAAATTATGAACAAAGTAGTATGTTTGATTAACAAATACAATTCATTTATTTTTTTATATCCTCCTGATACTTTCCTCCTATAACTTTTTAAATATATGTATATATAACCTTTCTTTAAATTACATATCTTTTTCAGCTTATTGTCGTCCACTGCTGGACAAAAGCCTCCCCATAGAACGCCAACCATCCCAATCTTAGGCAGCCCGCTTCCATCCAGTACCTGCCACCTTTTTCAAATCGTCGGTCCACCTTGCCGTATATTTTATATTTTGTTTAATATGCGTAGGTATGTATCTAGGTTTATGTATATCTTTAATGTGTTAATCTTATAAATCTTCAATCATCAGCACCAATCGTTCATTTTGAAAATATTTGGAGGAACTCGGGTAAAGTGAAGCACCGGGGTAAAGCGAATACTCCTGAATATAATATTGTTCGTTGCGTATGAAAAGTCCCCATGTATGTGAAAAGTCGTATGTCATTATACAAATAACGCATGTTTACAAACGCTCAAACATCGAAATGTCGAAGGTAAATTGCAAAATACTTCTAAAGTAAAATAAATAGCTTTATATAAATTATTCATATAAAATTACTCTACTATGTGTACACACATTATTTTTGACATTGTATTGAACTGAATTCTTGCTTTGCGATAGATGGTACTAAAATCCCAGTACAATTGGTTGATGAGGAAACTGTAGTCTTACAAGCTAAACGAAACTCAAGCAAACTCCTAAACACAGTGCTGTGAGTAAAAAAATACAATAGCGTTTGCAATTTGCCTCTAGCCTTTTTACAAACGTGCGAGCGTTTCCAAAAAGACGAATCATACAATAGACGTTACGATATGTCGCAGACATATATAATACTTTCCCTTTCCCACGGTTCCGCCCGTGTTCTAATGGCTGAAAATCAAAAAAAACTACTTTTCTCCCGTTTTTGGAACATTTTTCATTGATGCTCCTCTCCTATTAGTCATAGCGTGATGTAATGCCTATAGCTTTCCTTGATAAACGGACTATTCAACACAAAAAGAATTTTTCAATTCGGACCAGTAGCTCTTGAGATTAGCGCTTTCAACCAAACAAACAAACAAACTCTTCAGCTTTATAATATTGACAGATAACATGCATCTCTCACTGGTGAACTATGTAGAGTGTTGTAACAGGCGGTTTCCTAACGCATTCTCAAAGAGGGGATAAGTTGTTTTTTTTTTATATTCTACACTTTACCCGATGTTCAATGTTCTATACAGTTTTTAAAAGGTCATGAATATTTCCTGCTGTGTCGGTTAAAATATAGTTAACCCTATATATATTATAGTCATTAACATAATAAAGATATGCAATAATTAGATAAACTAGTATGTAGAAAAAGCTTAAATTACGTCATGATTCGAGCAAGCTCATTTGAACTAATCGCAAAGCCATACAGCCATAAAGCAGTTCGGATTGACCGATCGCTACGAGAATACTTCGCGCTATATAATTTGTAGTCATAAAGCCCGCGATGACAGATCATCGTGGCGCCCGCGAAAATTACCCACTTTACGATCCTAAATTACGCATACAGTAAACCAAAATATACATTTCAAAACAAAATTCCAATGAAATATAAGCCTTATTTTGGTGTTGATAAGAGTGTTGTGTATTTTTGTGAGTGCATGCTAATTTGGTTTCGTACCCCGTTGATGGACAGTTGATTGATGGCTGATGGGCGAAATTTGTTTGTTAGGATAGATTGACGCGCGTATCCTCTGAATTAGAAACGTAACGTATCATTTATATGTAATAAACGTAATAATATATGTGATTGGATGCGAAATTAATTATAACAAGAGAAATGAAGTATATGACTCTACCAAGATTATTTTATAACAAAAATATAGGCGTATATGGTATAATCGTTGTTTGTAATTTTTTTGTCTCGACTTCCTTCTCTTCATTCTTCTCTTTTCTTTCTAGTACAGAACGACTATTTATAACAAGAAGACTATTTATACAAATGATGAAAACTAGGTAAGGAGGTACCTACTTTAAAAAATAAAAAAATATATAAATACATATTACATAATTTACTTATACATATTTCATATTATATCCCTCACTTAAGGAATTATTGATTCTCCATGCGTGCTTCAAACACCCCTTAAGCGTGATTTCCGGTAAAAGATCCATACTTCATTTCATCAAATCGGTTCAACGGATAAAGAATAAAAAGGTAACAAACTGACAGTTTCTTTAGAGGTTATAATATTTGTATGTACCTACTACAAATATTGAAGCCATTAACAAGAGAATTGAATTAAATTACTACAAATATTACTATACAGTGTAGAAGAAGCTATGTGCTACTCCAGACTCTGGAGCAGGATATAATCCATCCCTATGCTTTTCATCCTTATCCGTCCAGTCGTTCTAACGTGAATGAGTAAAAAAACATCCATCCACACTTTTGCATTTCTACAGTAGCCATGTTAATTTTATATTATGTAGAGACATCAAGTACGAGTATATTTTTTTTATATTTATCATATATTTAAAGTGTAAAAAAATATTGCTGTTTGATACGCTTGTAGACCAAAGTAAGATAATAAATTAACAGAAGTAAGAGGTTTTGTTTTTATTTTAATATAATTTAATTATAAAAATTTAGCATTAATAATATTTTTACTTCGTACTAAGCATCTTAATACATTCGCAGTTTGAGCTACGAGCTTCCGTTAAGGTCAAAGCTATCAAATTTCCGAGAAATTGATAAATTTACATATTTTTTATTGTTTAATTTAACATAACTATGTAGAGTTCTAATGTATTCTATGAATATAGTTTAAATTTCACTTTAAATAACGTATTAATAAAAGCCGCTGTATTTGCATAACGATTTCTACTTCCCTAATGTGGTGTAATTTAATTCAAACATAACATTTAAAAATATAATTGAACCTCATTACGTGATTATAATCATTGTTTTCATATATCATTCACTCTTTTATTATTAATGTATTATACACACCTGAACCGCTAGACCAATTCTGATGAATTTTGGTATTGAGATAGATGAGAGAGGGAAAAAGACATAGAGCTTTGCAGAAAACTTGAAGGGAGTAAAATGAAAATGTGACAGTTATTTATGTTTTACATAAAAATGAGTTATATATTCTTGTACATATGTAGATAAAAAGTGACATGTTATAATAAGGATCAAGAAAGGCGTGTGGTAATATTATAACGGAGCTAAATATGCCAAGTGTCGCACTCAAGCGAAGCAAGGGTAAGCCACTAGTAGCATAATAAATATATTATGATGTTTGCAAAAAACCCTTACTCTACATAAATGTCTTGACTATCAAAATTATAATAAAATATAACTAATCTTGCGCTAAGAAGACATAAATAGGAACGTATGTGTAAAGTTCTTAGTATGAATAATGTATATACAATTATATTATGTACGTCGTACGTACATACATACATAATATAATACAATATACATGGTGTATTAAAAATACAAGAAATAAATAACCGTCTTTTTCACTCGTACAATAAAACGTAAGTAGAAATAACCAAATTAAGATAACTGCCAATGAATATTAAGCTATTTTATACAGATCCATTAATCGTGTAGCAGTGAATTAGACCAACACTAGCAAGCTGGAGCTGGCCGGTACTGTAATTACACGGTGAACTGCAAACAAGGCTCAGTCGGTTTCGGCCGTCTATCATAACGAATCGATGCGGTATAATAATGTGTTGTGCTTCTCAAACCTATGAAGTTTTAGCATAGTACAGAATGAATTAAAATATTTTATGCTTTATCTATGACAGTATATCATAATATGATTTATTTTCTTCTACTAATAAGTCAAAACAAACTTGAAATAAAAAAAATTATGATGCGGCCTTTCCGAGCCGGTGGTAGTTTACCCACAGACTTACAGACTGACATTTAATTTTAATAATATAAAAAGGATGATTCAAAAGAGCTTGTAAAAGTCTATTTGAATGTAGAATATTTTGATTTGGTTTGATTTGATGAAAAACCTTATGCTAATTATCTGCTATTAGTTAAAATATACATATATATCAAAAACTCTTCAATCCAATCTGTATATGATCATGCACAAAAGTTTAAGAGCCACTGAACCTAGTCAATAATTGCATTGCATGAGAGCTTCATATTTATAACGGAGTGGTGGGTAATTAAAAGCTGGCCGCTGTAACTTTTCTGTTCCTGCACTCGCTTCCCGTTTCACTGTACTTTATTTATCGAAAGGAAGAGTGTGACATGCCCCGGCGTCGCGCGAGCATCACAGCCTTTGTTGTATGACGATAACTATTACTCAAGGAAAACTTAGATGTAGTAGTGGTAGATGAGAGAAATCAAGCTCAATTTGCATTATAAGCTTATCTAATGGGCATTAAGTTGTGTAAAAGTGTACGTCTTTGCCTATTAAGTTAGTGAATAGAACATAGTACTCGTGGTTGAATTCGTAAGCGATCCTGCGTCGATGGAGGTTTTGTAGAAATTTAGTGAGTAGTACTGCCTTTTTTTGACCAGTAAGTCCCACATTACGACCCTGTGGTATGTTTAAAACACTTGCTAACGTTAAAAAAATACATACTAAGTATAATAAAAAGATTATTTTTATTGATAACAGAAAAGCTCGTCGATAGCTTTTTATTAGTATAGCTATCAAAAAAACATCGGTTAACAAACAGCGGAGAAAAAGACACTTAACCATTATGGCTTTACTTATTTACATAAATAAGCATTGATATATAAGCTGAGTGTATTATGCATAATAATTAATAAATTTTTGCACTTAAATTTGGTTTTGTACATTTGTATTGTAATTTCGTTGGAATTATGTTAATTCGTTGAGTTGATACATATCTAAATACATTTTATAAAATTATAATTAATTGGTTGATCAAATGGTCAACAATAAAATATATTAAAATATTTGATATTTAAGGAATGCAATAGAGTAGTTTTAAAATAAAAACTAGAGGTTTTCCATGTATTATAGTTAAATATTTGAATACTAATTGTTGATTTTACGACTACAAAAGTATAAAAAAACAAATGTGTTATAAGCTTTTTCTTTACATAATTATATTTCAAAAGAGCATAATGTTTTCTCTCTTCTCATAACATTTTGAGAGACCCGACCAACCTTTCCTATTACAATTTAGTCTAAGTGCTAATTGCTCTAGTTACGACCGTCAGGAATCAAAAATCAAAATTATTCCGCGAAAAAATCTGAAAAGATAATTTTATTAATCATTTCGTCAAAGCATTTTAGATGACAATGTTAATGAAGATCAAAGATATCAGTTACAAAAGTATTTTCAATACAACATAACAACTTTAAAAACTTTATTTAGTTAGCTTCGTTAGCATTTATTTAAACAAAAAGAAGTAAATTTTATAAAAATATTATTTTCATTATTAAACGTTTCATTGATAAAAATCACTAATATTGAACTGTTTATATATGTATACGATACCTACTTGTAGCCGTTAATTTAGCGACACGCGTAGGCGAACGTGAACAATCACAAAAGTTATGAATGGGTTGTAAAAATGTTTATATGAACCCCAAAAATCCTTATTCAATTCTTCTTTAAATTAAACGGAATTCATCAATTTGTTTTTTTAAATTATAAGATAAGTTAATTTTTAAATGTATTCAGTAAAGAATAATTATAATCATGTTCTTAAGTACAATAAAAAGTATCAGGTGAAAGTTAAAAAGTTATCACCGAGAAATAAATATTTCATTAAAAATTAAAAACTCAATCATATTTATTTATTATACTATAAGGTGAACATCTGGTGAGAGGTATAGTCTGTTTTTTCTTACTTGTCCTAAATGGTAAACAAACACTGCCTTGAACGAAAATCACTTATTTTCGGAAAATCCCGCATTTTAGACTTGGTTTCATAGTTTATAACTATTTTAGAAACACACACACACTATGAATTACACTTATAAAAGCTTTTTATTTATGATTTGAACACGTTATTTTTGCAAAAATTGAAATTTTAACAGAACCAAATTCTATAGATAAAATATGAACAAAACATTTTGACGTTTCGATACGCTACTTTGTCTTTGAATCATAGAGATGTAACATGTAAAATTATTTGGCGAGAATGGAAACTGAACTTTTAAAAAAATAACAATATTTGTAAATTACAAAGTACGACATTTTTCTTCAAATTTTATTATGTTTTAAAATAGGAGTGTCATCTGTAGAATATAGAAGATTTTTAATTGCTTTTAACCAACTTATACTGATTATTTATTTGTTATTGTAATTATTATTATTTCTTATCTTATTGCACTGTGTAATAAAAAGGAGTTAGGGACTTCGCTCTTGGAGATCTTTCGATCGCTTATTTGCTTTTTTAGTTTAAAGTTTTAAAAATGACTTTATATTAAGACAAAAAGGAAAATAAAATTATTACCAGTAAGGAGGTCATATCCGAGTAATAAAATTATCAAATTAACTTGTCGTATTATTTCTACCGAATAGGTACTTTACGTTCACTGCATAAAAACCATTAAGTTCAGTCGTTGTCATTCATTCGTCATTGCAACCTCTATGAATTATCTCTGGTTACCTGTCCGCCATATTTGTTTAATATTTAAGACAAGTAAGAAAAAATAGACTATAGGTATACCTATAAGTTATTTTTAATTCCAGAATCTCACAACATACTTATGATATTGAAAAAGAAAGGCTTTGGTTAAGGTATATCTAATTTGGACGGATTTTCAATAGAGTTACATAGCCTATTTTATAGTACCATAAATATCAATCAATTTCATTTATTATTAACTTAACTAAGTTAACAGAAAGATAACAATTTTAATTTAAGTTTCATATCTCACAATAAAGTTATATCGTGTCGCTGTAACTGCGTTATCGCGTAGGCAAACTGGAACCATTTTACGTTGTAAGTTATGAATGAGCCGTAAACGTAGCGTTCATTCACACCTCAGTCAAGGTCCCGCACTTTTTGTGGCCTTGCGGTAGCCTTATAACTTTTTCTAACATGCACCGGTTTTCTGCGCAGATTTAGAGAACTAAAGTGTGTTGAAAATATGTTATTTAGATATTAAATAGATGTTATATAATATTATTTTAATTTTTGTTTATTTGAATGTTGGTACTTGATTCTACTGAAACTAGTTTCTATCTACAATTTAATTCTCAGACGAATTAAGAAGTTAAACTACTAAAGGTTACTGTTAGCTTTTAGGCACATTAAGAACGCACCCGAATAAAGCAACGATTATAATATTTTCTTAGATTTACGCTAATTTTGGACGTTTTTCGGATTATTTCGATTTATTTTGATTTTTGGTTCGCGACGTTAATGCTTTACAACAATCGTAATCACGGCAAAGTCTCTCTAGTATAGAAATCCGTAAAGATATTTTTTTTTAATTTTGAGTTTCCTCTTAATTCACTAACGCTACAGTAAATTTTATTGATTTATAAGTATTTGTTATACAAAAACAAAATAAACAATGTAATAAAAATATCCATCTTATAAAGTTATAACTTAAAATCTGATTAAGTTTATAAATAAAAGTTATACCAAAATATGTTCTATCCTTATCATAACATATCACGTATCTCCGTCGGACTGTCTCATGAATGTCATGCATATGATATTATGTTTCAGTTCGACATGTTAACGAGTTGCGTGGGGGTCGCTTGTTGTGCATTTTATATGTACTAGCTAATAATGAACTTTTAAAGTCGTTATATTGATGGATTTATGAACATACTCACCTACATACTTAATTTGTATCTATAATAGCTTCTATATTTGATTATTACGCCCTAAAGCTTCACTCGTGATACAATAATTAATTATTAACTGACTAACAACGTGCATTTGCTTTTTTTTGCGTCCTTAGCTATGACATATGCCTAACTCTATGACAAATTTCATCCAAATTGGTACAGCGGTTTCAACTTGAAGAAAAAGCACACAAACATTAGGATTTATATCAGTAGTTCGATTGCAAAACTAAATAGTTAATCGTATATCTAAGGATAGTTTTCTATTAGAAAAAATAGAGTCTATATCAACTTGATAGTTAGATTTATCAAAATACTATATTAGTTAATAATTTAATCTTCACATCTTACCTATAGGTAATGTAATTGGTCACGCTTTTAGCCATTTTTTTATATAACAAAATATGAATCGTCTTACATTGTAAGGAAAACAAAGCGAGCTTACAAAAAAGCTATAGTAACCGTAAGTTTAGCTTATCTAGAGATGCTTTCTAAAACTTATGATTATGATCTTACGCATGAGAACAGAAAGGATTTACCAAGATCATAGATTTAGTCACTATCTATATCTATCTTATATTATATATGTACGTATTATTATTAAAAAGTGCTTTAAAAAATAATTCAAAGATACTTATTGAGGAACGAACAACTAAAATCTACTTAGATTATCAATATAATTAATACATCATGATGCCATATGAGTAAACAAATTATAAAAAATATAATAACTAAAATATATTATTAAAAGGAGTCCCTTTAAGCAAGGTTCCGAAGATACTGGCAGCAGTAGACTAATTCTTTGTCCGAGGTAGCTGCCAGCTCGTCGGTCTCCTGTGATGTCGACTAACCTTTTAGCTATTTCCTTAAAAATAGGTGACTTTTCAGAATAAGACATTATTTAAATACATAAAATTACATATCAATAATTTATGTACTGTTTTGAACAGAACCGAACTTCTTAGTTTTCAGTAGCTTATTGCAACAAGAGAACAAGTGCTACTACCACTGTAACTTATAATAATATAATACTATAATAATACTTAATATTACAAATGTGGTTAGTAGGTTTATCCTTCATGCATGTCGATCATGAAGTCACGATTATTAAATGAATATTTAATTAATGTAATCATGTAGGTAGCTCAGAGCTTGGAATATTAAGCGATGTGTCGAATAGAAGATTATTGTAAAAATTAACTGGAACCTGTGTAAAGTTCAAGTAGGTACCATTACAATACAAGAACTAGTAATTTACATATTGAAGCCAAAAGCTTTCAGTAAACCCAAATAAGGTAAATACTTTTCATAATTTAGCAAAACACACCAAACTCGTAACTTTATTCAAAGTGCCCTTCCTCATAAACATTCCTTTATAAAGCAGTCAATATAGATAAAGTTCATTAACTAAGACATTGGCTTTTAAGAGGATAAACATTTGCGTACGTTTTAAGTGTGTTTAAGAAAAAATCACGTACTCAGGCGCAGCTTTTATCACTCTGATTTAGTTCGCACATTTGCCGAAAAGGAGTTATTATGCCGTCGTTAGCAATTAATGTTCGTCAACGGTTTGAGTTAATATTATCATAATTAAAATTTACTTGACATTTTAAAGTCAATCGTCTTATTCAATGTTTAGCTTTGTTTTTTCAGTGTCTTATCTTTATAAATAATTCAACTAAAAAGAGAAAACTTGTCTGTTAAAACGATCGTTCCTAAAATTTTCATGTTCGTGGAAAATATGCAAAATTAAATAAAAATAAATCACTGAATGATTTTGATTATCAAAGTACTAGTGACTCCCCCTCGCTATTTTCGAGTTCATCTCTAGATACATTATAACGGATAGTTAAGATTTCTCAGACATAAGAAATTACCAGCAGTAAAGAGTAGCCTATACATATATTGACCATTCGGGTCACCATATAGGCTACTTTTTACTCTATTAACTTTTTAATCCAGCTATTATTGGATCATACCAAATTCATCGAAATCGGTCCAGTCGTTTACATGTGATGCGGTTACAGACAAACAGACATATAGATAAACAAAAATTTTAAAAACTATAGATTCTATCTCTTCTGTATCGATAATAATGACTATTTCAATAAGAATTTGGTAAAATATGTTGGGACATTATTACACACAGCACCATCTAGTTCCGTGGTAAGCTACGAAGCTTGTGTTACGGATACCAGATAGTTGATACACTACATATATAACTTTTTTTTAATATAATCCGGCACTCCCCTCCGCCTTTCCCCAGGCGAAGGTAGTCCATGAGGATTTCCCCCCGATAAAAAAAAAAAAAACGGATACCAGATAGTTGATATACCTACAACATATATAAGTTAAAATATTATAAATATAAACACCCATGACTGGAGTACAAACTTGCGAGTTTAACAAATGAATGCCCCCAGCGGGACTCGAACCCGCGACCGCTGGCGCCAGAAAGTAGGGTCACTAACTACCGTTTTTTTTATTATATTTAATATACCTACAGAATCAACTCGGTTATTATTATTATGTGTATATATAGACAAAATTTACATCACAACCAAACACACAAATCATAACTTCAATTTATTATTAGCTATAACCAAATACACAGTATTAAAAAGCGGATATTTCTAACATTTAATGAACTTTAAATCAAGATGAGAACCTTCATCTAATGGAAGCCGTAACTTGGCGAGTTAACGTACTTTTATATCTGCCTGTTATCCGGCGCCCGCGCATAAATGATCGTCTCAATCCCTTATTGGATTAATTTATGATAATAAGTTTAGATGGCGATAGCCGGTGCCGAGTTACGATTAAACAGTTTTTATGTAAATCCGCCATCTTTGTTCGCAGCGGGTCGTTTGGGGCTGAGTTAAAGGCTGATTGTCTTGTGCTATATGGAAAATAGTTCGTTGGCATTTAAATATAAAATGCCTTATAAAAGTACTATTGTATTAAAGTAAGTGTGAAAGTTATTGAAATTGTAGGTTATAGGTACTTATTATTTATAATTAAGAACACCTTTGATATTTGGCTAATCTTTGTAGTAATAACATTAACTATAACTTATATTCAGCCCTTTTTACCATTCCACTACTGGGCACGAGCTTCCCTTCAATAGAAGGGGGATAGTCCACAAAATCCTTTCGAAAACTTGCTAGATCCTGTCAGACATGCTATATTCCTCACGAGTGGCAATCATGTTGTAAATGATTCACACATTCGCATGTAAATGATTCATGATAAAAACAGAGATGCAAGACTTAAAATTTGAATCCGCTTCACTTGGTTTCCTCAGCGAACAAGCGCGTTACCACTGACGACACGTTTGGCTCAGTTGGCAGTGACCCTACTTTCTGCGCCAGCGGTCGCGGGTTCAAGTCCCGATGGGGTCATCCATTTGTTGAGCACGAATGTTTGTTCTCCAGTCATGGGTGTTATATATTTATATTATGTATGTATTAAAAATTATATGTGTAGTATATCAACTATCTGGTATCCGTAACACAAGCTTCGTAGCTTACCACGGAACTAGATGGCGCTGTTGTAAAAAAATGTCCCATCTGAGCTATCACTACTATACTTATTACTTATTATAACCTCCGAGATGAATTACTACATATTTAATTAAAAACTAACGTTTATGCCTTAGACCAAACCACAGGTGCTAATCATGCTGATTTGATGTTACCGATCCCTGTAATGTTTTGTTTCTAACCGGTATGTTTAAGTGTGTTTTATTATTACTTACTTTAAAATCGTATAAACTTTATTACCGTTACTTTTATTATTAGTAACTTGTCGTTACTTTACATAGAAATACTTGGTTATCGTTTGGTAAAGGTATCTTTTACCAGAAAGGCGGAGAACTCTCCGTTCTCTCGATTACTCTTGTTTTGACATTGATCAATTAATTTAGACTTAAACTCATTCTTAATCTCTTCTTTTTTCTTCTATATTCTTCATACTTTTTATGCTAATACAAGTTAATTCGATAATTTATAAGTGAGTATATGTAGCTACTTACTTCTTACTACTTTTCTTCTAAACATGAGACTCCTTTGAATACGAGGGAGTTTTTTTTTTAAACTGGTTAGATTCGCTCAGACATACGAGTTTTCTCACGACGAATGTCGAATAAGTCCGCCGTAATCATGTTGAAAATGATTTATACATGAAAATGTCAAAGTCGCGAGGTCCAGGATTCGAACCCGTTTCACAACCAACTAACCAGATCGATACAACTGAGCTACCACTCTGTCATACATACATCGTGACATACTTACGTTTATTATATTTCGTAGATATAAATTATTAGCAAATCTCCCTCATGCCATGTATCCAATTACACGCGAACAGTATTTTATTTAACATCAATAACCATATCATCGGTTATTTATTATATTTAAAGCTAAGCCGAGTGAAGGTCGGTTTCTTTTGAGACTAGCTCTTTGCCGCGACTTTCATTGTATCACTTTGTATATCAAGTATTAAGATCGTTGTAAAATATATTATGCTATAAACTGTTTGTGTGTCCTTTTTATAAGTTAGTTTTAGCTTTTTAAAGTTATACTAACTGTTAAAATGTACGTAGTTACGAATTCGAGTAAAGCAAGGGCGAGTCACTATAGTTAAATAACATTACAAAAACCCCTTCAAACCATCCAGAAATTCCAAGAAAGAAAATACTCTGGAAGTTTGTTCAATAAACAGAGCCAGGCACTTCGATAGGAGGAAAAACGCGTTCGAGCCATATCGGGCACATTTTATACAAACGATGACATAAATACTCATTTGCGAGAACAATATCCGATATTGAGTGAGGCCTGTCTTGGGCGACTACACTGCGAGCAGGTAAAGTATACACCAGTATTGGTTTACGTAAGAATGCTTTTATGGCTGTAGGTGTGAGAAATTATGACTTTCGTTACAGTAATTTAGTGTTATGACTTCGGTTTTACCATAGAGTGTTTCAAAATATGACTTTACTTCAGTTTAAATAATTATTAGCTTTTATAACATACCAATTGTGATAATTTGGTTTGTTTTTTCATGAAGGTGCAGATCGACAAATCAGTATGGTTTCGACTATATTGATAGTTAAATAATTTTTATTCAAAACCGCTAAATAAGGAGGTAGAGTTATTTTAAGGTTATTAATAATATCAGATAATTATAAAGAAATATATAATTTTATAAGGCACTTTGATGCCATTGGATTTTTTGTAAATTGTGTCTGTAACAAGTATATAAACCTCTGAGACGTCAAATACCTTAGTCTCTCCCGTGATCATGATTGCTGTAAAGCATTCGAAACGTCGGAAACCAAAAATTAAAATAAACCCGCGACGAAATCCGAAAAGATAGTTTCATTTACGAAAATTAATTATTTCTTACAAGAAATAATCGAAGAAGAAACTTAAATTAAGATTAATGTTAAACTAAGATGAATTCCTAAGAATCAAATAAAAAAAAATATTGAGTATATGAGTTCGTGGAGGACCTACTACCGGAAAAGACAACTTTCGTTTTAGACTTCTGGTTGCAAGTTGTGGAACCCTTAAATAAGTTTGTGTATGTGTTTTATATTAGAGTACCAAAATTGTACAAGTATATAATAAATTATGATGATACTTATAGTTTATTTCATTTATTTATTGCTAAAATATATAAAATTTTAGCATAACTCCAATTATTTATTTAGCAAATCAACCGAAAGTAAAACTGCAGGTAACAGCTAGATTACTACTTCTTAGGTAATTGATACATTTATTACTCTATCATACATGTTTCATTGACTTTTATTATATGTGCTAGGTCCTTGATCCTCGTAAAAAGTCTAATAATAATTTCCTTGCTTAATTAAGACTTAAAATATTGATATTATCGTGCTTCGTTAAAGGGTAAGCATAATAAGTGTACTTAATGTGACTATTTGCATATTAAGTACCATCTAAAATAGTACAGGAACATTGTATCGAGTATATAAATCTATTAAGTTGACACCGTTAAACTAATATGTAGATTGAAATTTTAAATTTTCGGATTCACAAAGCTATTTAATAAATGTCTATAAATCCATATACGAGTGTATTAAAACCATCGAACGATTCGTCCGTTACGAATAAGAAAGCTTGGGCGAGATAAAGCTATACACCTATTATAGCTATCTCGTTCTTTAATTCTACACTGATAAAGTCTTTAAAAAAATCTTCTGATTTTTTTTTAAACTTTTTTAACTTAACATTATTAATAGTTACCTTAAATAAACAATACGATAGTTATACATACATTAAAACCTGCATATTTTATAATAAGGTCTTTATTCTTATTCCATCACAATACATCGGTACATACTTATCACGGCCAACAGTGTAGCACATTCATGTTTATTCACCGTCCTGCCAACCCCTCAACCGATATATTTATTGGTTTGCATCCGAGTATCTACGTGGAATTTAGTACACTGGCACAACTCAAAATTCGTCTTACACTTTACAACGGTATGTAGATTCAAGTTATGAAACTTCCAAGCAGTCATATCTTCGCGAGGTTTATGACGCTACGACTACGTATCAAGATGACTCTGTCAGATATATATTGTACAGTTAACGTTGCCTTATGGTTTCGACAATCGATATGTTTTAAATATTATTAGCAGTACACTGTCAGGAACATTGGCTGAATCTAGATGTCATGGATGACGTGTTGTCGATGTCACATTTTGTATGTTCGGACATTTTTTGCAACAGCGCCATCTAGTTCCGTAGTAAGCTACGAGGCTTGTATTACGGATACCAGATAGTTGATATACTACACATATACATAAATTTTAAATAAATGTATAATATAAATATTAACACCCATGACTAGAGAACAAACATTCATGCTCAACAAATGAATGCCCCCAGCGGTACTGGAACTCGCGACCGCTGGCGCAGAAAGTAGGATCACTACCAACTGAGCCAAACGTGTCGTTAAATATTATATTGTCGTCAAATAGTATATTCCTATGGTATTTTTAGCTGATAATGGGTAAAGCATAGAATTCATAACAGTATAACATTCATTCCTATCTATTCTTTTTCTATCTCTTCAATCTTAAATTTCGATTATATTCGCCCTATTTACGTCTCTTCAATGCGAAAGATATTAGGCACATACATGTCTTCCAAAAGCTTGCTAGGTTCTGTCATAGACATGCTAGGTAAACTAGTGACGTTTCCTTTATTGTAGCTGTTGATTAAGATCTAATAATATGAAAATTTTTTAAATTAAAAGTTTTATTTTAAACTAAAAATTGTTTTAAAAGACATGGTTGATACTTAATAAAGTGTAAGGGAAGCAAAACTGTCTAACTCCAGCTTCCCACCCATTCCAATGACCCACGAGGCTAATAAATTTACAGGTGGCGGTGTATCAGAGCTCACGGTAATCAGGCGCGCGTCAATCTACGCTGCCCGCTATTAATTACCTGCATCGCACGTTGCTTTGTCGATGGATGTGGTATACTAGCTGAGGAACGTGGCTTTACATGGTATAAATTAAGTTGTGCCTACATAATAGCAATAGTTCATAATAGGAGCATATTGTATACGTAAAGAAATTTTAATGAATGATTATAATTAAATACTAACTTAACAGTTACTCTAAATGAAACTATATTTTCGGATTTTGTCGCGGATTTATTTGGATTTTTGGTTCCGGACGTTTCGAATGATTTACAGCAATCATGGTCACGGGAGAGAGGGTCTCTAAAGATAGTTTCATTTATATTCGTGTTCAAATATTCGTGTAAACCTAAGAAAGTATTAACAGATACTATTAATAATGTAAAATATTTATATGGCTCAATTAAAGTTATTCTGAATGCATCTTACAAAGAAAATGAGTTAAAAAATTAAATGATGTCACAATTTATCCCTTCGAGAATAAAACATCAAATTATTTATTCGCCAATAAAAATATGACGAAAATAATATTAAATGCAAACGTACTTATCTTTGATAAATGACCTCCAAAAACCCAACAATGAAAATAAAATAGCATATTTATTATTAGCAGTAAAATAATGGCACAAATCAAGTATAAAAATAAACACATGTAAAACAACCCACAAGTTATCCGCCGTTTGACAGCGGAGGATGTTGACATGACGCTAAAGTCACCTTTCCCGTTGAGACATTTATCACAAATCATAAATTAAAAAAAAACTCGATTTTTTAGAACATTAGATTTAATTCAGACTTTTATTTTTGTTTATCAAAATCATAATTAATGTAACAGGTTACATCTATACTTATATTATAAAGCTGATGAGTTTGTTTTGGTTGCTTGTTTGGTTGAACGCGGTAATCTCAGGAACTACTGGTCCGAATTGAAAAATTCTTTTTGTGCTGGATAGTACGTTTATCGAGGAAGGCTATAGGTTATATTACATCGCGCTACGACCAATAAAAGCAGAGCATCAACGAAAAATGTTGCAAAAACGGGAGAAAACATATTTCTTTTGATTTTCAGTCTTTAGAACGCTGATAGTAGTAGCTGAAGTATGATATAATTAGATACATTTAGAAAAAAACAAGAATTTTTGATTAGATCTCCGTGTATATTGTTTTATATTATTTTCGTTGTATTCATTTTCCAAACGATTTATTTATAAGTTTACTAGCGACTCGCCCTCGCTTCGCTCGGGCTCTTCCCTAGATTTAGCACAGGCAAAGCCACGGGATCTGATAGTTATACATATAAACCTTCCTCTTGAATCACTC
This sequence comes from Boloria selene, assembly GCA_905231865.2. Classification (NCBI taxonomy): domain Eukaryota; kingdom Metazoa; phylum Arthropoda; class Insecta; order Lepidoptera; family Nymphalidae; genus Boloria; species Boloria selene. The sequence goes on from HG993135.1 coordinate 14,486,230, forward strand.
TATCTATTAAAAAACCGCATCAAAATCCGTTGCGTAGTTTTAAAGATTTAAGCATACATAGGGATATAGGGACAAAGAAAACGACTTTTTTTTATACTATGTAGTGATTACGATATACCATTTGTATATTGCATATCCAAATATCCTTCTAGGCTTCCTACATCAAGGGGTATCTATCAGAGCGTACTAGATTGATGAGTTACACCGTGCCTACATCATACCAGGTTGTTCGCTTCCGTGTAAACGTCTCTCATTAAGACTTGCAAGCGACGGTGTGAATATACTACCCGGAATTATAATTCGATTCCACATTTGACATTAGCTAATGTCATTTTGTGAAATAATGATACCACATATAACAGTGTAGTGATGAACACAAAAATCGATAAACAATCGCGATTTATGTTTATGTAATCATAATATTAGTGTGCCAATTAAAGACTAAATTATTGATTTTTATTTAAATAAATACATAATTATTCGTAATAATTATTTATTAATTAGTAACCAATGCTTTATTTTATAAAAAGTTAATATTTTTGTTTTTTATATTAAAAACAAAACTTATAATAAAAGAGACTAGATAGATAGTTTTCTGTATTAGCAACCAGTGCGCGCTCGTGCAGCTATCGCCATTTTGTTTATCTTGTCATTCGGCTTCATAGTTCATTATCCCTGTCTGACTGCACGAATATTCTTTCATTGCGCATCGACATTTTGTTATTTTGTTGGGTTTTTGTTAAAGTTTTGTTACGTTGTGTTTGTTGTTACGTTTATAGTTTTTTGTGAAATTTGAGTGAATCTATTTGTTTTGGTTTTCCATCAAAATGGATCCTCAGCCAAGTACATCACAAAAAGACGTGGATGTTTTCTTGTCCCCAAGAAAAAAACGTCCACGAATAGCTTTCACTGTTACGTCTCATAATTAGCCATATAGGTAGTGAAGAAGGCTTCCTGGAAGAGGGGCTCATGATTTTTGAAGCAAAGAAAAATTGTGAAGATTACCATGATGAGATGAATTCAGTTTGTTTTGAGGAGTGGTATGCTGGAGTCTTACCAAAATTAAGACTAAACTCAATTGTGGTGATGGATAACGCACCTTACCACTTCCGAAAATTGGAAACGGCACCAAAAATGAGCTGGAAAAAAGCTGCCATTCAAGACTGGCTTTTAAATAAAAATATTCATTACGAACCAGATATGGTTAAAGCTACGCTTTTAGAACTGATTCCAAATAACGAGTCTTTTAATAAGTACGCTGTAGACAAAATGGCATCACGGTTTTAAGACTGCCCCCTTACCATTGCGAGTTGAACCCTATCGAATTGATATGGGCGCAGGTAAAGGGGCATGTAGTTCAAAATAATAAAACCTTCAAATTGACAGACCTGAGAAATTTATTTGAGGAAGGAATTCAAAAAATTACGGCTACCGAATGGTCTAAATGCGTATCCCATGTTGTCAAAGAAGAGGTAAAAATGAGTAGGCTAGATATGTTAATTGACAATATCACAGACACATTTATAATAAATGTTACAGAAAGTGTCAGCGATAGCGATAGCGATGACTGCAACGATTTATAAAATAAAATAAAATATTACCATAATACATCAGCTATTTGTTTTATTTCTCATGTTCCTTCATGATCACATTTTTTTATTTATTCCCACACACAATTATAAAAGAAAACTCTCAGATTATTAATAAAATTAATCGTCATAACTAAATTATCCGTTCAGAAGTATTTAATTTCATGATATACTTAGTTTCTATTAAAGTAGTAGTTGTTTAGATATATACTACTATAAACGAGAGGAATCGATCCGGAAATATTCCATTTCCGTATCGAATAATTTCGCAACGTCACTATTTAGTACTTGTTATAACGTTGCAACACTGAAACTGTCAAATCTGGAATCGAATTAAAATTCCGAGTATCGTATGTATATTTTTGCTTGAAGATTTATATTATTATTTATTTATGTGGATGACAGCCGTTAGAAATCACGTTAGTATTTCCTGACACTCTCATTTTTGTTTATTCTTGTTTAGTAAGTTAGTTTGTTGTTAATTACAAGGGGCCCACCTTCGCTTCTTCACAAGCATGGCACTACCACTTTAAAAGCTAAGCTTCGCTTGGTTTCTTCTCTGAATATACTTTACATTTACATTATTACGAAGGTTGTCAGAAAGGACATTTTTTTACTTAATCCATAAATAACAATAAGGGTACTTTGTCCTTTATTTTTTTTTTGTTTAAAAATTGGATTGAAATTTTTTAAACTTCTTCTTTAAACGAAGCCCGGTGCAATAGCCTTGAGTTTGAGTCTTGAGACTCCAACGAGTAGTACTTACAGAGTACTTGTATTGTTATGTTTAGCCTATCAAATCAAATGAAATAAAAATATTTTATTCAGCATAAAAATTTCTTACTGAACGTCATGAGTCTACCACCAGTTCGGAAAGAAGAAACCTCTGACCTGAGAAGAACTGGCGAAAGAAACTCAGCGGGACTAATTTTTGACTATGAAGCTCACGTTATCAAAACGAATCGAATAACGTATGAATCATCAAAATCGGTTAAGCCTTTTTAGAAAGTGCGAGGGAACATATTATAATCGAAATCGACTCGCCAAAATCAATCAAAACAGACGTAAAAATATAAAACGTATAGCATGATAATTTTATTAATTTATTAATTGTTTCGTGTAATTATTTATATAGGTATATATGGAAGAAAAATTTGCCGTTCTGCTTGACTTGCATCAGTAGGGAGCGCGTGAACTGTCTCACGGTGTGTTATTACTTTGCATATGCCTATAGAATTTTGTTTCAACAATAGGTTTCTGAGAAATCTTTAGTTCGGCATAAACAACTTATATTTTTAATGATTATTGACTTAATTATAAAAATTGTTAGCACTTCAAAAAATTGTTTTCACTGATATACAAATTTAATGGGAAACTAACAGACAGCACCATCTAGTTCCTTGGCTACGAGGCTTGTGTTACGGATATCAGATAGTTGATATAATACTACACATGTATAACTTTAGATACATACATGTTATTAATATAAACACGATTCAAACAATCATTATTAATCATATGACTTGGTTAGGGAAAAAAATAATGAAAGAGTTAACGTTAACGTAATAATTAGGTTTCGGACCTAAGATCATCCATTTGGAAAAAAATTTTCTGATATTTAAGTTGTGATTAAAAATATGTATTTAAATTATATTTTGCACTAGCGACTCACCCTCGCTTTGCTCGGGTTCGTACCTAGATCTAGCGCGAGCGAAACCGCGGGTACTGCTAGTGTATAATACATATAAACCTTCCTCTTGAATTACTCTATATATTAAAAAACCGCGTCAAAATCAAATTTTAAAAATCTAAGCATATATAGGGATACACAGACAGCGAGGCGACTTTATTTTCTACTATGTAGTGACTATCACAAGCTTCTAAGAAAAGTGCAATAACAAACTTCAATTACAAAAAAAACCTAAGTTTAACTCATTTACCCGTTGAAATAGCCATCATTTGTCAGCAATGTTATAAACAGTAACTATTTTCTATTAAAAACTTTCAAAGTGTTAACTCATGCAATATATGACGTGGAAAAAATATCCAAAACCTATATATGCTAATAGCACGTCAACGAAGCTTGTGTGGTCTGCAGGTGTCGCTTTAAAGGTCAGGTGAATTAGCGGGGCCTTTGATGTCAGTACACAGTACTAACTAAATTAAATGCCGACTTTGCCTGTGCATTATACATGACAGTGGTAGCCCAGCGGTAACGCGCTCGCTTGGATAACCGAGTGATGCAGGTTCAAATCCGGGTCTCGCACCTCTGATATCATGTGCGGATCATTTCTATCATGATTACCACTTGTCTTACGGTGAAGGAAAACATCGTGAGGAAACCTGCATGACTGAGAAAATCTAGCAAGTTTTCGAAAGACATGTGAAGTTCGCCAACATGCACTAGGCCAGCGCGGTGGACTATGGCCTGATCCCTTTCTTACTGAGGGAGGCCCGTGCCCAGCAGTGGGACGTTAAAAAGGGCTGATGATGATGATGAAGATTATAACAACTTGTCAATATAATGAGGAGTTTAGAGTTTAGAAGCTTTGCTGTAAGAAGGTAGTGTTAGGTTCTACAGTAAAAGCCATAAGACAATAAATGGACATCTTATTACCTCATTTATTTACCAAGCTGTATATTTAATATTGTCTCTATTCTTTTAAATAAAAATAATGAAAAGAATATCTACACATATTACATATAAATGACAACTACATAACGTTAGTTTGTATTGCTTAGAGATGAGATATTTTCATTTTTCCCGCAGTAAATAGTATCCTATATGTATACATATGTTGACCTAGATAAAGAGCTATCTTCATACAAAATATCATCAGAAACTGTTCAGAGGTTCAAGTTAACAATTAGAATTAAATTATTATTATGGTTTTTAGGAGAGTCCAATGACCGTCTTTGATGTGAAAATCCAAATAAAAAAAAAAGAGTCTTAGTTAAAAAATTAAACCTTATTTTGATTTTAATGTCAACCAAAGAAAGTACAATTGGATTGATTTTCCATATAATAAGTAAAATTATAGCACAAAAATTAATTAACAAAATGATGTTACAAACCTTATTAATTCAACGAACGCGAGTGAATTAAAAATAGAATTACAAAATAGCCAATTAAATGTAACTACGTGCAAATTTCATACTCATTACCCGTCATTTGCAGGAAGCTTTTAAATTATTCTGTTTTACCGCCAAAATAATGTAATGAGAACACATTTAAGACCTATTTTGGGAGGAACTGTGATATTGGTTTTTTGATTTAATTTAGTTACTGGTCTTAATTATGACAAACAATCCTTTGTCTTTAGTTTCATAAGAAAAAAATACATCTATACTAATATTATAAAGAAGTAAAGTTTGTTTATTTGTTAAATTGTAAGGGGTAATCTCGGGATCTACTGAACCGATTTTAAAAATTCTTTCACCAATAGAAAGCCACATTATTGCTGAGTGTCATAGGTTATAAAAAAAACCGAAAAATAAAAAGGCTTATACGTGGTAGTCCGTTTTGCAAAGTGAATCGGAGAAAAAACGGTCTAATGAAAGCGTTTCTTACGAACGCTGCCTTAACTATGAAAGATATATTTTTGAGTTCTAGAGAAAAGATGTGGAGCTTAAAAATGCCTACAAAAAAGTCAACGACAGCATATGTCTAACTTTTATATTTAAGTGACAAAAAGTAGTTTTTTTAATATTAGTATAGATAATTTAATTTTTAATATTAATAAATTAATTTAAATTATTTAAACACTCTGTACTAAAAAAGGATTATTAACATTATGCCCAACGAAGTGGGCACGGGTCAGCTAGTGTTTAATAAAATTCTTAGTCGAATCTATTATATATGTCCGTCTGTCTGTCACTCAACGCGTTACGAGAAAACCACTGTACAGATTTGGATGAAATTTGATATGAAGATAGCTGGCTAGAATATATAGAGTACATTTTGTGGCAGGAAAATATTTTATCTCTGAGAAATCTATTCTAACAGTTCAAACGTATCTAGAGAATAAACCGAGCGAAAGAAAAGTCGCAAGTATTAATAATAAAACTTAAATTACGAGTCACGTTATGGTGAAAGAAAAGTTTGTGAGGAATCCTACATATGTTTGAAAGAGCCTTAAATGTGAAGTTTTTCATTTAGAAACACTAAATCTGGAATATTTTTTTTTATACAATTCATGTCAAAATTGATAAAAATAATCAGGTAATTAAAATATACAAGTCAATTAATAATAAGGCATACTATTTTTCAAACACCCTACGCTTTTGAAACGAATGACAATTAAAATAAATTGAAAATTAACAAAATTTAAATTAACCTCTAAAACCGACTAAAACTTCTGTCAGAAAAATAACATCTATATTTCATACAATTTTATCTTAATTCAATTCACATCAAAACAGGGACTAACAAAAAGGAATGATTGGACTTGCCAATATAAAATCAATCTGACAACTTACAGAGATACGAACGTGGACGCAGAATCGATCAGCCCCTATTATTTATTACACTTAAGTTCATTTAAAGTAACAAAATCAATTAAAATATAAATGGATGCCATTTTATCTGCATTAAACGTAGATAAGAATTATCTTAAAAATCAAAATATTTGTTGTGTGTTTGTTGCAAAGGAATCAAAGGATTTTAATATATAAATAATTTTATAGATAAAGCTTAATGATCAGAAAAAAGCTTACTAAACGTTTTTAATTCTATATATGCACATAAAGCATATATACATTATACATATTCATATTATACATATTTATACGCATATACATCATAATATATAGTACTAATAGTATTTTAATTTAGGAGTAGCTACTAGGTACATAATATGTATGTAATACAGAAATTGTGAAATATGTATAAAGAATTTTTAATCAGTATTTTTCAATTTTAAAAATCTTTTAAGTACCTATATAAATATAATTAAAATAAGCTCAGTTTCTATTGGATTAAATTATTTTTACTATGTAATTTTAAAGTTGGATGTACGATACTTGATCGGAATTTTTGTATTGAAATTATTATTTGCCTTGCATTTTGTTTTCAAAATAATATTTAGAGTTTAACTTCTTTAAATTAGTACAACCTAGTGATGAAATAGACTATGTCTAACATCTAAAAAGGTAGAAACTGAATGACTCTTCAAGATTCAACAGTCTATCCTTAGAATATCCCACGAAAAATAATAAAAAGACATACACAGTACTTATAGAAAATTAAAAGTAATTTCATCTTAAAGGAAGGGCGTGCCACTTTATAATATATTAGTAAAAACAGAAAGACAATTAATACAACGCCAATAAAAAGAATCAATCAAGCAATTTGCAGAACCTGCGCCGGCGCATGCATCGGTCAGGCGGACAGCTACTATTATTTACCGACTGCGGGGCAGAGCCGCGCGATGTAATTATAGCCCTCTAATTGGAACGCTACAGCCAACTTACTATAATGCAATCAGATTCAAAGGAGATTTGCAATATCAATAATTAATCAAAGTTTTGTGAATCGAATTTACAAAATTGATGATTAAATATGTTATGTGTATCCATTTAGATGGGTTTCAAAAATTACCTTAATTAGTATATTTAAAGTTACCGAAACTAAAATCTAGTTTATCTATCCAGAAAAGGGTAGACTTATCCGTTTGGAAGAAGTCTTTTCGCAATTACTATTACCTAAATTTAGTAAGGGCAGTAAAAATCATCATGTTTTGACAAACGGTGTTCTCATTGTATTATATACATAGGTATAATTAAGTCTTTAAATGCAAACCTATATCTTTAATTGATTTTAACGATTATAAATAAAACTATCTTTTCGGATTTTGTCGCGGATTTATTTACCCTGGTAGGCACTGTCTGTTACGAGTATATAGCCCCCTGAGACGTCTAATACCTTAGTCGCTTCCGTGACCATGATTGCTGTAAAGCATTCAAAACGTCGGGAACCAAAAATCATAATAAATCCGCGATAAAATCCGAAAAGATAGTTTCATTTATAATGTCAAGTATTCGCGTAAACCTAAGAAAGTACTATGATTTTAACGATTTTTCGTATCATGAACAAGTATATTCAATATTCATACACATTAAATACAAAAGGTTAACTCAGCAGTAATGTCTATTACAAGCAAATTCCGTTGCGCGTGCGCAATAATCATCTATTTTAATTTTAAAAAAATCCACAAAGCAGTCGTATTTTAACTAGTCTCACATTTAAATTAATTTAAAAAGAACAATAGTGACAAACTAACGTACAATTTTATTAAAAAAAGGTTCATATCGCGGTTAATAAAATATTTTTCCAATTAAGATGAAGTAAGGATGTAAGTTCACTGACCACGTACTAGCTAGCATCTGTATAGAACAGGCTATCGTGTAGCTGCCACCGGCGGTCTAACGCTACCGACAACCCCTGACGATTATTGTACTCGCTTGCTTACTTGTTTCCATTGTAATCATATATAAAATATATTCTTTTAATATAAATAATATTTTTTATGGATAGATGGTACGTTTTATATATAACATATTTACATAGTATAATTTTGTCTGAGATGAGATAGTTTCCCGCTGTAAAAAGTGTTCTATATACATATTAGCCCGTTTAGCCATCATCATCATAAAAATCCGTTAAGGCGTTTTCACGTGATACGCTCTCAGACAGATGTAATTGAAAAAATGAAGTTTCGACCTCTGTATAAATACGTAATAATGCCCATTTCGACAACATTTTGAAAAAAAAAATTAAATCTACAGATTCGCCTCATTAGTATTTTATTGTATACGTCTATCTTTCTTTAGAATTAATACATATTTAAACAATTTACCAAAAATAACTAATTTATATTATTATTTTTTATTTATATTATAAAAATAAATATATAAAACTACATATTTTTATTAACAGAGAATAACAGTGAAACACTTCATTGACTACTAATAAAATCTTCGAGCTCACCTAAATTAAGTGAAAACTTCCACCGAATTGGTCAAAGAGTTTTTTTAAAACTAATGCTGTTTACTACAAGTTTAATTTATGTAAGCTATATAGCTATTTTACTGCTTTATTTTTATGCATTTTCAATAACATTTCTCGCATCGCCTCTTATAATGGGATCACGTAACTTATCCGCGGTATCAAATGACGAACTGCTCTCCGCTGCGTGTTTATTGAACGCTAATTTATTAGAAGATTGAGCCCACTTGTTGACGTCTCAGCTAAGGTCACGAACAATTTATACAAGTATGGTGAAAATAAAACTTTTACCCTTAGTTTGTGTCTTCTCCAACATAAATCCAAAACCTCATTTACTAGAATCTATGAGACTAACTAACTACTTTATTACAGGCGTTTATTATATTATAAAATAAGATGATGCCTTTAATTAACATATTTCGCTTTCTATCCGCGATCTTCAGGAAACGCCAATGACTCAACCAATTACAATGTATACAACGAGTTCATATTTAATATCGGTTGTAACGCATGAATCGATAAACAGTCATGGTCTTGACTCGATTTACCTATAAATAGATTGATACTGTAATTAAAAATGAAAATCCGTTTGTATTGACTTGCAATTATACTCTTATTTACTTCAAAACTTTATTAATCAACCGTTATAAGTATGTACGTATTTTTTTAATATCTGCTGTAATGTAGGAAGCAAAGTTCATTAGCAGGCAGATGTTTTTTTGCGTGGCTAAGAAATTGATTAATCTGTCCTAGTCTTGAGTTGGTTTTCACGAGACCTAGCCGGCGCAGTGGTCACGCGAATGTCGTGTCGGAGATTCGATAATTAATATGCTTATAGTTCGGCTTTACCCTCGCGTACGTGAGACGAATACTGCTTCCGCGCCATAGATTAAGTTTCAATTAGATGGGACTGCAATGTATTTAAATATATATAATGATAATAAAGGATTGGGTATAATATCTTTTCAAAGAATGCGTTGTGCAAAAAAGGAATTATAAAAAAATATGTAGTTGTATAACAGGTGTGAATGAAGTTAGAAGTATAGAGAACCAATTATTCAATTCAATTTTTTTATTATTGTTTACAAGGCGTGCCAGTTGAACACTGGTTACTTCGCTATTGTCACGTAGAATGGAGAAATCACGAAGAATATTGATCGGTAATATAAAATTATACAAAAAATATTATATTATAATATGTTGACGGCTAGTAAATTCTTAATGAACCTTGGACCTACAACAAAAGACAGCATAATTAATATACAAATACACTTACCAAATTTAATATTTCACACTTCAAAAGTGACACTTACAAACTCACATATACACCAATCTTTCGTCGCGTAAAAGGCATATAAAACTTTCGTGGTTCTAGTTCTAGCACGAATCTGTCAGTGATTGAAATATTATTATATAAATTTAGAATAAATTTTAAATTTTATTTGTCCCTAAAAACCTTTTTTAAAAATTAAACATCCTAAAGTCGTATGCCACACTAACCTAAATATTTATCAGGAAACGCTTTTGAATAATTATATAATTGGTTATAAATCCACTGAACCGATTCACATATTTGCCGCATCTACATTTACCTTCTATACTCTTATTTGCGTGCGCGCGCGCATAAAAACGTCATAATTTACGATCACTCAGTGACGTTTGACTGACAGCCCGGTGTAGTGAGCCGTGCAATATAAATCCTATATCGTGTACTACAGTTTTTTACATTTTGCGTCTAAACATAGAATTTCAATTATAGCATAACAAGGGGAATGAAAACAGTCTGGTGTTTATAGTAAATTGTGCACTTATTAAATAGTGTTGTTTGGATTATGAGATTATTTTAAATATTACACTTTCGACGTTTATTCTTACATTACACTAGCTAAAACAGTCTTCTTTAAATAATATGTATAATATAACCTGTGGTCTAGTGGCTAGCAATTACGACTACAAAGGGGGTCCTGAGTTCTGAGTTCATTGCGTTTTTTCTGTTTTTTTTTTTTATTTTATTTATTAGGTCTACCAGCGATTTTACATAAGTTACTTAGTATAACAAAAAGTATTTATATTACGTGCACAGGGTATGTGAAATCATTTAAAGGTAAACACTACATGCTAAGTTCTCTTATTTCTTAATTTGAAGAGTGAGTTACAAAACCAAATAAATTCCTACTTTAACCACTATAGAGCTAGGTTGAACGTCTATTACAACTAAGGTATAAATATAATTATTATCTAACAATATTTTATAAAAATAACTAAAACTTAAGTATTATACATAACATGGCTTACTAGGTGGGTAGCAATTAATTTACGAAAGGTTTCAGGCGAATTAATGTTAATGTCTATTAGTTTAGTAATAGTAGTAATAGCCTAAAGTTGGAAAGTCATTTGCCCCTCACCTAAACGTGTCGAGTAGTCACTAAATATACGAGATACGCGAACGACAGGATTGGAGAGATCACTTGTGTCAGCACAAGTACATTGTATCCTGTGCAGGTCGCTACTGTATGGAATTGGCAGGATTAATGAAAACATGACTCATGATTTGCAATTATTCTTAAACATATTTAATACTGACAATACCAAACTCTAAAAGTAAATAGTCTACTCCATTCTTTTCAATTGTTGTAGTCTCGTATATACTCATAAGATTCTTTTTAAAACACTACTGGTTTTTTCATGTATAAAACAAATAAAAATTACAGCAATCTTATGTCACTTTTTCAATTTGATCCAATAGTTTTTGACATTAACGCGTTAAACCAAACAAACACTCTTCCGTTCTATAATATTAGGATAGATAATACTAATTTTCAATGTTAATCATTTATCAGAGATTTATGTTTGGCCTTTTTATATTTAAACTTGTATGTCCGTTTATAATATTGTTAGTATAGGTTGGTGGTATGGTACTGTATTTAACTACCACTTGTGTATCTATACTATGTATATTTGTTAAATTGTAAGAGGTAATCTCGGGATCTACTGAACCGATTTTAAAAATTCTTTCACCAATAGAAAGCCACATTTTTGCTGAGTGTCATAGGTTATATAAAAAACCGAAAAATAAAAAGGCTTTTACGTGGTAGTCCGTTTTGCAAAGTGAATCGGAAAAAAAACGGTCGAATGAAAGCGTTTCTTACGAACGCTGCCTTAACTATGAAAGACATATTTTTGAGTTCTAGAGAAAAGATGTGGAGCTTGAAAAATTATGTCTAACTTTTATATTTAAGTTACAAAAAGTAGTTTTTTTAATATTAGTATAGATAATTTAATTTTTAATATTAATAAAATAATTTAAATTATTCTAACACTCTGTACTAAAAAAAGGATTATTAACATTATGCCCAACGAAGTGGGCACGGGTCAGCTAGTATACTATAAAATACATTGTTACTTATGCTATTTTCGCATGCAAGTCTTAACTCTACCATTTACATATAACAAAATTGAAAAAAAGCCCACTGACCTGCCATCGATTGTGGTCGACCAATTGTGTGCTTATTCGCTTTATCCACATGCAAAGTAAACTTTTTGCGCCTCTTCGATACTATCTAGAAACATGCATTTATAGACTACATTATTATTAGACACATGGAAAATTTCTATACATGTAATTACTTGTCCCTATAATTGCATTGTTAGAAAAAAAATTCAATTGAATGAAATATACACGAAATGTGTACACTTAGTGACAATTAAAACTAGTAGTTTTGTAGGGTTAATTATTATACTACTTGTTAAAATATCTTATTGTGTAAGGTGTTTGTTGAGAGTGAAGTTTGTCGCCAATGTACCTATATGGGTACTTTTTGCTACTACAAGTTTATCATACGGCATATGGATAGCTAATTACGTTTAAATATGCAATATAATTAAAGATAATCACCTGTAATTATAAACTAACTCTCGCATCCTTTTATGGTTTAGATAGACACAAGATTAAATGACATTTTACAATATTAATGTCGTTATGCAACGTAGTTAGAATTGAAAGTTTCTTACACAGCCATCTTTTTTTTAATAAATTAATTTTATCAGTATTTGTAAGTGTATAATGATAGGATGTAATGATTAAACAAACTTATATTTTTTACTTACCGGTACACTGCTTGTTGGTTCATTGAAGCATAACGACACTTTACTTTTCTCATTTGCCATACTGTTTGTCTTCATTTACCAAAATCGCGGTCTCTGGCATCGTAATATATACTAACAAAATGTTAGGATACTTAGTATTATAAGTATATAAATTTTAAAAAGTAAAAGTACAGAATGGAACTGATTACGTATCTGATATGTTAATAATCGTATCACTATAATAAATAGCAATAAAAAGTAATAATATATTGTAATATATACTAGGATCATAATTATTTGTCAATTCGGAATAGTATTTACAAATAAAATTGTGATATAGTTATTGCGTTGAGCTCGCGGCTGTCGAATTACATTTTCGGATACATAATATAAATAACATCAATCAAAATATCCTCTTTTTCGACTGTCGAAATACGGAATATTCTAAACTTAGTACAACATTATCACTATCGGCGCGTCACTCGGTCACGGTGACAGCTGTCAGAATCAGCTGACGGCGCACGTCAAACTCTAAATTCGCGGATTGACAGTGACACGATATGGAGCTGTCACGCCGCTTGCAGCCGCGTCACGTTGACAGGCTATTTTCGCGGGCTAAATCTGTTTATAACGCTTCTCATACAGCCGTGGGAATGCTGATGGATGTAAATCATTATGACTTCATGTCTAAATCAATGTTTGGAATTAAAATCAAAATATTTGGAAGGAAACTATTTTAATTATGTGAATATACATTGAATAATTTGTAGATAGTAATTGAAGGCCTTATTAAAGACCTAGTCATTTTGTGTGTCAATAATAAACACTTTATCATATTATTATTACTTGCTTTGACTTAATATTTGTTAGAACCTACCCAAGACCGTGCGTAACCTTCTTAGTATAAAGTGCGAGTATCGAATTCCATACAAGTTACAACCTGTTGCAAAAGCATACATAACAAATAGCTATCCTCAACACGTTTAAATTAAATCTACCTTAAGATATTAAAAATGCAAATTTTCCCTTTCAACATTTCCCTCTTTTACGCAACAACGGATATTGACTTAAATCAAGACACTTAATAGATTTTGGAGAAACATAAATTATTCAGTATCATTCTATACCGACATATTCTAGTTTTGACAAAAGCTTCGTCTTAGATTTTTTCTATAACACAAACCTCGTAGAACTAGATAGCGTAAGCAAGTATGACGTCCCAACATATATACGAATATTTATGTTATGGTAATCTATTCTGTCTAATCGTCAAAGGATATTTTAACTATCTTATAAAATCATGGGAAAATTAGAAACCATGGTTGCAATCGTTATCGGCATTATTCAGGCATAATAAGGCGCGGTGTGTTGCGGGCGGGGGCGGGGGCGCGCGCGAGCCTTAAGTGAATGAGAACAAAACGAAGGGGACAGCGTGTTGATGTAGATTTACGTGGCTGCGGGTGCTCTACTGGACCGACCTGGTTAGAGAAAGGGATAGAGTCGATTCAAACTGTGTTCTGGATTTATTAGTTTCTTGTAGAGACTAGTTTGTGATACAGTTTTGAATGCAAATATTTTTTCATGTACCTAATAATAACTTCTAGTTCATGTAGGTAGATTTAATAATAATAATAATTGAAAAGGTACTACTTTGTTACAATATATTTCAGAAAGTTTAAAGTTTGATTATTACCAAGATTTAAGCAATTTGTGATTTAATTTATGATTTATTAATTTACGATGAAATAGCTTAGTGATCATATTTTCTAAACTTCTTCGTGTGTGTTATATAAAAATGCTTTACTGTACAAATATATATACAAAATTGTAATAAATGACGAATTAGTTTTCGTTTAAAAAAGCATTTTGTACATTCTATAAGAAAACCATATGATAAAGCGACTTTTATAGAATATAAGTTCGAAAAACATAACTAAAATTTATATTTATAATCTTTAAAACACCACGTCCATTACTTTCGCTATGCCATTATTTGAGACAGGATCGCGAGCTGTAGATAGCACGGCGGCAGACATTTTTTGCTGCACATTTTTTGTTTCTGTTTTCGCTTTGTCCACATACACTAATACTAAGGGACTACCGATCTCTTGTACTCTATGTCCTGAAGGAATTCTTTATATCCATGGCTTTGTAAAGGATTCAATTTGCAAAGAATACGCTTCTTGATTGTGGTAATATCTACTTAACTTTCTTTAAGATTTTAATTTTTTAGTTTTAAATCATTTCAATTAAATTTCAATTTTAAATACATATGTACAATATGTACTATTAAATTAGTGGCAGATGACCAAAATAAAATTTTAAATGCTATTTTCTAGATATTAGAGTCAACATCTTTATATCTTTCAGGCTTCTCACAAACTGGTTATGAGTTAAAATAGGTGATGTTTTGTAAAATAAACAATAAACTCAATAAACTCAATGTTACTAACATCTTTAACTCTAATTAGCCAAAGGTCACAATTCAATAATTAAACGTTATCAAGTTAAATAAGAGTCAGTGAAAAAAATATAAATACACTGTATAGTGTATACATACATGGTACTATACATAATTTATTTCACTTCTGTAATAGCATAGTGTACTAATAAAATACTTTTAATCAACATGCATTTTTACTATTTCTTTACCCTGTACAGTTTAAAAGACATAAAGATAACATTGAAAATTCATATAATACGAGGCTTAATAGTCCAACGTCGAAACAAAGTAAAGCTAATTATTACGCCCCTCTCAAGACACAGACACTTATTTGACGCGAACCATCGCGATATACACTCACCTGCTCATTATAGGATTTCGATGTCCACTAGAGTGACAATAATGTATAAATTATTAGGACAATTACAAATTCAAAACACCTGTCGGTAATGATTGTTAATTAATTAAATTTACTTTGAATAAGCACTTGTTTAAACGCTAATTGAAAGTTATTAATCGTTTATACGACTGTTTCTTAGAACACGTGTCTTTAATAAAAATATGTAAAGAAAGTTTATATTTATGTATTAAATTTCTTAGAAGACCTTATCAAGCATTTGAATTAACCTATTTAAGTTTCTAAGATTTCTAATAGTATTGACAAAAATTAACTTTGAATATTACCAAATATTTATTTTTTAATAAATAGCTAAATCAACTCCTATAAAAATTAAAATGGCAAGAACATGACATGACGTAGGACGTCCTCAAACTAGATGGAGTGACGATATGTGTAAAGTGCCTCGCAGCGGGCAGCGATAAGTAGAGCTGATGATGGAGCTCAGTGGTGTGCCATTGAACTAAATTAAGTGAATCATTATGATGACAATAATATTAACTATCATAAAAAAATAAAAAAATGGTCAATTTACATTAATACTTATTTTCTATTTTCTCAGTAAAGGCAGAATGGTTGGCATCCTAGTGCACGCACATAAGCTTAAATTTAAAAATGTTAAACGCATTTCGTCGCTATCTGTCATCGCGAGCGGACGTGTCGTCGATTAAATCTCGCTGCGGTGGTCATTATATTAACCCGTAATAGCTACTGATAGTGGCCGAAATGTATATTTTAGGCTACAAATATATGGTTGAATTTATTAATAAAAGTTACTCGAAATCAATTATTTGTTAACCGACTTCAAAAAAGAAGGAGGTTATTTCATAAAAACTTAGTATTGTAAGTAGCAAAACAATGAATACGTTAAACGAAAATAATTCCAATTTGTTGAACATCCCAAAGAAAAAATAATGGGTATAAATAACATACAGAAATACATGAAATTAAAATTCTATTTCGATACTGGAAACTTCTAAGATGCCTTACTAATAGTATTCGATAACAATCGAATTTCACAGTGGAGACTCATACTGACCGCCGCGGTATCTCAACGTTGCTGCAAACTATCTCGTATAGTTGCTCGGTAACCAGTTTTAATTCTAGCAACCCTTTAAAGAAAGTACTAGTTATACGACATCATTATTATATTAATTATAAAAACTTAATATAATACTTTCTTAGGTTTACGTGAATATTTGACAGTATAAATGACACTGTCTTTTCGGATTTTGTCGCGGATTTATTATGATTTTTGGTTCCCGACGTTTCGAATGCTTTACAATTATAATAAATCCGCGACAAAATCCGAAAAGATACTTTCATTTAAAACTTTATATGTTATAAATAAAAATTAATATTCGTATGTTTGTCTATGGGTTCCTAAACCATTGATCCTATTATGATGAAACTATTGTAGGTTATTTTGTTTGCTTTCACAAACCATTCAAGCTAAGTTCAACTCGAGTCTAGCAAGGGCAAGCCGCTAGTCTGTACATATAATAAAATTTTAAGTGAATCTAATTTCTACATTAAATATTTTCAGAATATTAGAAAATCAGTCATTATTATAAATAAAAAGGCCAAATCTTTGTCAGTAGTACATGTGACCGAGGAAAAACGACTTACTTATTTACTTATTATGTTGGGACATTCTTAAAACAGCGCCATCCAGTTCCGTGGTAAGCTACGATGCTTGTGTTACGGATACCAGATAGTTGATATACTACATATAAGTTTAAATACATACGTATTATAAACACGTATGACTGAACAAATTTTCATGAAATTGGTCTCATGATAGTTCGTCAAGATACAGGATACCTTTTACTGCGAAAATATAACTAATTTCTGAGAAATGTATATTGAAAGAGTAACCTGAGCGGAGCAAGGGTATGAAGCTAGTTATGTAAATAAAACTTCTATCACGAAAACAGGTATAACTCAAGTGGGCCGCGTTTATTTCATAATTTGCAAATAAATTAAACGTCTATTTATTCATTAGATTAGTGTTCAAGATAGCTTAGTGACTTGTTTTAATAACATTGATATATATTCTAATACTAATAAATATTTAACTACGACTAGTATTCGACTTTTCCCGTATCTTAATTGAATTACAGTGGTATTTATTATATATGCGACAGCTTGTAAGTATGTATGTATGAAAGCTGCCTCAGCTTAGCGGATCTACAAGATATTATGAAATAAAATAATCGCGAAAAAATCAGAAATTATCGAGTTTTATTTAAAATCATAAAAGAAAAATATACATACAACTTCATCTTCACATAATATATTTATACGCGGTATTTATTAAATTCATTTTCGTTTAACTAAATAGAAGATTAGTATTGTTTGCCAAACGCCATCTTGGCTATGAGTCTAGTCCATCTGTCTCTATAACGAAGGATTTATGGACTGAAAATGTAACCTAGTAAAGTCCCCATAAAATAAATAAATCTCGAAACGGCTGAAAAAATCGTAAGTAATGTATTTGTTATTATTAGTTGTTACAAAAGTATACTTTTTGGACATTTTATGTTTTTAGTTATATTATAGTGTAGTAGATGTATTATAGTATACTATATAACATCTACTACACTATAATATAACTAAAAACATAAAAGGTCCCAAAATAACTTTTGTAACATCTTTAATAATATCAAATACATTACAGAAACCAAGTGGGTTCAAATACCAACTCAATATGATTACTACTTGTCTCAGGATGAAGGAAAATCATGAAATGCAGCATGTCTGAGAGAACCTAGCAACTCTTCTAATAACGTTTGAAGTCTACCAATCAGCGGTTGCAAGCGTGGCGGACTATACTCCCTATCGTATTGAAAGAACATGCTCAGCAATGGGGCATTAAAAAGTGGCCAATTGATGCATTTTACGTTTTATTTTTATACTTCTAGTAAACATCTCATATTATACCAGTTGAAACGGAAAACTGAAAAGAATTAGTTCTAAGTCAGACTTCAATAATTTAATAAACATATATAAAAATCTATAAAATATATTGAAGCAATATGAAATTTATTTTTAGACTCAAACGTATATTAGTCAGCAGTCGACAGTGACCTTGCTATTATCTGACAGCTATCAGTCACATGTCGCTCTGACGCCGATACACATGTCAATACGATCGGATATCGCGATAGAATACGCATTTATAACATTCTAAATATAATATTTATTGAAATTTATTTTGGAAACGTTTTCAATTTAATAGAAAACAAAGAAATTTCTATTATATTTCTCTTTAATCCACTCACCAACCAAATTTGTAGTAATCGATTTATAATTTTCAAAATACTCACTAAGCTTAATCTCAATGCAAAATGTGGATATTTAGTTAAGTTTAATTCAGATTTAGTTACTAACTACATATAATAAACAAGTAGAGACGGTCTGTATAATATAATAACTAAACGCTAACTTTCTTGTCCATAAACAAACGTATTTATCCCCAAACTACGTAGTATTTTAGGTTTTAATCAAGAATGCAATGTCCAAAATGAACGAAACAAAAACGAAAACGATTCATTAAAACTTCCCCCGTGACGACCGCCATAGCGAGATAGTGCTCCACTAACAGGCCGACAACGGCCCAAGTTAGATTGCAAGACATAACACGCGCTGAAAACATTTTTGTAACAAAACACCTATTGGCTTATCGTCTTGTAGATAGATGTTATTTAAGAATAAAGCCGTCACCGAAAATTGCAATTCAGACGCAATTCTTTTAAGAAAATTTGATAGTTTCAAGTTTTTTTTTTTTTTAATCATATCTATAAAGTACAAGTTAGACGTGTGTTTTCTTTCTGGTTTTGGTTTTGTTATTCACTTTTAGTATTAAAAAAGAAGAGAATTTAGCATGTAGTGTTTACCTTCAAATGATTTTATATACACTGTGCATGTAATGTTATTACTTTAGGATATACGAATTATTAATGTAAAATCGCTGGTAGACCTAATAAATAAATAAATAAGCTTATAAAATTAAATGTAAATATATGAGTACAACATAGGTATTATAATGTAGAAAAAAAAATCAAAACAGTCTAATGTAAGAGATGTTCGTTTTTGTTTATTTATATATAGTAGACATTTATTAATGTTGTCTGTATTCAAATCAGTCAATTTCAGCACTTTCAAGGAAACAAATTGGTTCTTCGACGAACAATCTCAATTAAATTAGGATATATCGTCTGTATGGACATTATGTAATATTTGGCAAAAATATATAAAAATATTGTAAACCATTATTAGTAATTTGCGTGCGTTTAAGCCTTTAAAACGATAGATAAGTATATGTTTTAATCTCGCCCTCGCTTCACTTTTTCTTCTTCTTCTCGCTTCTTTCCTCTTGAATCACTCTATCTTTTAAAAAGGACAGACAGACAGCGGGACGACTTTGTTACAGTATTAGTAGTCAAGTCAGCTTACGGTCATTTAAATTGAGTCAACAACTACTACTTGTTATTAAGAAAGATACACTGCATACTTTCTTAGAATTATGCGAATAATTAATATTTGGACAAAATTTCGGTTGCCAAAAATGAAAACATTTACTTTGATTTTGCACGAAAAAGTTCAAAAATGTTATTTAAATCTTAATAAAATCGATTTATTCCAACTTTATAAACATTTTTTTATTTAATTATAAATTATGATCCAACTTATATGTATATACATATAAATTTATGTTGAGAAGAATGATCTTTCGTCAGTTAACGCAAATCAAAACCAGCAACGCCATCTATTTAAACAAGATGGGAAATAACACAAACGTAAGAAATAATTAAAATAATTTATTACAATTTGACTGAACACAGTGAATACAAACTTATTATGTTTATTTTTTCTTAGATTTCCATATATGTAAGTTATAAATGGTTTCCTGAGACACACCTGCCACGTACGTGTGACTTATTAACGTACTTATTTTATTATAATTTATTAAAATTCCACT
This sequence comes from Boloria selene, assembly GCA_905231865.2. Classification (NCBI taxonomy): domain Eukaryota; kingdom Metazoa; phylum Arthropoda; class Insecta; order Lepidoptera; family Nymphalidae; genus Boloria; species Boloria selene. Next base: position 14,506,735 of record HG993135.1, read on the forward strand.
AAAAGGCATCTATTAAGACATTTAATTTTATTTATTATTCTAAGAAAATTAAATATTAATACCAAGGAATTACTTACAATGACATTATTAAAATAAATATCAACTAGTACAATAATTAATTTGTTTCTTTGTTGTGATGTTCGTAATTTAATAATATATTTTTATACTTTAAGATTAATTATTATTGTCTTCATATAATTTTAAGCAGGTGGCGCCATCTATTATCGTGTTACGACATATTAATTTGCATGCTGTGTAGTAATTGTTTGTTTATAGGCTAATTACTGTACTAATTAGCATGAAACCAGTTTCTATTTCCTAACAAAAATGTGCAGTTTTAAAATAATTTGTTATAGATGTAGGAAATCATAATTTATCACAGGAACTGAAAATACATAAACGTATATACTTATTTAGATTAATTCGTAATTATAACAATCTACACAAAACGTCTTAAGTTTTGTGCTTAAATCCATTATTTTAATATTGTTCTTAGGATTTTTTTAAAAAAGAAACAAGAAGTATCCAATAAGATACGAACAGACAGACTTAAATGTTTGTAGATAAAGCCCATACTCTAGTAGCTTGTATGAAACAAAATAACAGCCCGATCTTGAATGTCCGATGGAGTTTTTTATTTATCATGTTTAATTAAACGAATCGTGGCTCACTGGCCATTGTCCGACTTACCTGCCCGATTCAAATCTCTTCCCGACCGGTTACAGCCTTGTCATCAACTTTTTATTCTCATTAATTTATTTACACAGCACAAAAAACCTACCACTCTGCCACCACACAAACAAATTCGTCAGTCAATCGTCATTTTTGCTATTACTTTCATATTATGTTTTCCATTACATAGCATTCGTTTTAATAGTTCGTTTAAGAGCATTTAGCGCGAAATATGAAACGTTTTCATACGTATATAACATCGGACGATTCTGGCGCGTCTGTCTGTCAGAGCGCCGTCGGGGGCGGGCCGAGGGCCGGGCCTAACTTTAGCTAACTTCGCAACGCAGTTTCACAAGGTGAGCTGAGTCACACTTGCTTTGTCGTGTTCATTTAGTGTTTTATCAACATTTTGCCTATTTCCTGCTATTGGTGAGTGATAGTTTGATTTATTTAGGAATTGTTACTGCCATATTAATGTTTTTAATGGTGATAATATATAGTTAGCTTGTAATATTGTTTCACGTTGTGTTTTATGCCGTCTGTAGTGTAAGTGTATTTTGGTGAAAAAATCGACTTATCTGGAGAAAATATGGTTATAACTGATTAGATAAAAAATTGTTTAATCGTTTTTTGATAGTCGGACATCTTGCGAGGGGATATTTTACAAATTATTTATTATTGCATCTAACATAACCTCAAAGCATTTGATGCGAGCGGTCTCCAAGCGCTGGCCACTAGATGGCGCTTACTGTGGGGGCGGAGTTTACTAACTGACGAAACTAAACGGAATGTAGATCAAACATTACTTCTGATTATTAGTTGTTATAATATTTTCAGAGTCTATATTATTTGTTTAATATTAATTTAAAAAATCTGTATTGAAAACAAAAAAATATTTGAATTCGCATCTATTGTAGTTAATATATATCAACAATATGATGTTTATTTGGTCCATTTTGATATTCGTTTAAAATATGTATTTTTTAATGATAAGAATGTTGTTATTTCTATTATGAAGAAATAAATTGTAATATCTATATAATAAAATTCTTATTGAGTCAAATCTACACATGAAGTATTTTATTTTTCTTATAATTTGCTTACTTGTTTTCTGTCAAAAATCTAAACCTTCCAACCAATTAACACGTTAGCAGGAACAAACGCGAGTGAGGGTTAGTCACTAGTATTTAAATAAAATTCAATCTTTATCTAATCTTATCTTTTTATGTATTATTTTATTATCTTATAATCTTTATATAATCTTTATCTCCAAAAAAAATATACCTCATACCTGTCATACAATAAGATATACTTAGTTATAAGAATAAGGTTTAAAACAGCAATAACGATAAAACTAACTCTTTCACAGTTGAATATTAAAACAAATGATTACAAATAACTATTTCAAAGACATTTTAAACAAAATATTAGATGATTATTCAATCTGGTGCTAGTAACATAATATAAAGAAGTGAATATAAAAAGTAAAAGCTCTTGAAGTGATGTCGGCGGTAGAGCGAGTTGTGACAGATTTATGGCGTGCGTGCAGCGGGCAGGGCTGTGCCGCGAATACATAACTATCTACTTAGTATTTATATAAAAATTAAAAATATATACTTAATTGTATATAAATTAGGATGTAGGATAAATAGATAAATATTGTTACCAAATATTTTTTGAAAAGAGCCACTGTTGAGTTTCTCGCCGGTTCTTCTCAGCAGAACAGCTTTCCGAGCCGGTGGTAGCTTACTCACAGACTTACAGACTGACATTTAATTTTTATAATGTATGAATATAAATGTATGAATTTTTTACTAATTAATTACATTTTGTAAAATTAGTATAAGACAATTAAAATTTAGTGGTAGTGCCATGCTTGTTACCTTCGGGTAGCAACCGAATGGGCCGGCACGCCCCGTATAGTTCATTAGTACCACTCTCTCACAGAAGACCGGCGTGAAGTGGCAGCTATGCTGTCGCGTTTCGTCCGGTGAGTGAGAGTCCGGGAGGCCCACTCTCCTTCCCTTCATCCTCCGCCTTCGTTCCCCCCTCCCTCCCACTTCCCTCCCTCCTCCATCCCTCCCTTTCCTGAAAGGCCGGCAACGCAGCTTGCAGATGTCCATGGGCGGAGGTATCACTTCCCATCAGGTGAGCCTCTTGCCCGTTTGCCCCCTTCTTACAATAATAAAAAAAAAACACTTATTTTATTAGAACACAAAGACCATACACATAAAGGAAGGGAGGAATATACATATATTATGTATGTTATATACTATAATACTTATTATCATATTAAAATAATAATTTCTTACGCTAATGACATTATTCAGGTAGCATAGCCCTACCACCCTGAGCCCTTCACGAAAATTAAAACATCGTTTTGGAAATTCTTTAAACCTGCACGACTGAATTATTTTATTTATCGCCCACACCTGAGTGTTGATCGCACGTATTGTGTTTGAAGGGAAATTAGATTTATTCTCCGAACTCTACGTCACATTATAAGCCTTTTTCTATTTAAAATTTATTTTTTATCTGATCATAATGTAGAAGTGTCACTTGCATTTCTAGAGTAGAGAACTTTAGATGTGAATAATTTATTCTCAAAAAGACATATACCTATACATAAGTCGCTTACATGATGTAAATATTTATTTACAATAAAGGAAATTACAAGTAATCTTAACTATATATACAAAGCAAAGGTACACTTAATTATTACTGTACAAGTCGTAAATAATTTGATATGACATCGGTGCTATTTGAGGTATCCAACAGTACTTATAGTGGGTGACTGGAGTAGTATCCCAGTTATAATTGGGTGGTAGTTTACTCACAGACTTACAGACTGACTTTTAATTTTGATAATGTAAAAATGACGATTCAAAAGAGCTTGTAAAAGTCTTTTTTATTTTGATTTGATTTGTAACGTTTGCTCGGGGATTCGAAAGAGTCGGGTTCAAACCTGAATCACGCACATCTGCTATTTAAATTTACGTTAATATTGACTGAGTCTATTTATATAGTCAATAGGTGTGTTAGAAGTTAATTAGTTGTACTTAATTAATAAACATTCGAATAAAATAATGATTTTCAAATGTTGTGTACATAAAAAATCCCGATAAGTAGTCATCGAAATCATACCATTTCTTTTGAAAACGTTGAACAATGATATTTAATATAGTTATTATGAAATTCTCTATATTATATATTGTAAAATGTACAGGACATTGTAATCGTACTTGTTATAAGTATGTGTTTAATTAAAAAAATTAAATAAAAACGACTCCCACATCAACCTTCATTCCCTATGAACATTTCCAAAAATGCTTTAATAATCTTTGCCAAATTAAAAAAAAATGTGAAATAACGTTTGTGTACTAAATGCTATTATTCGATTAACGATTTTTTAGAAGACAAGATGTGATCGCCACCAGGCTATTTCAACATATAGAATTATTGTTAATTTGCAATTTAATTTGAAAAAGAGTGAGATTAAGATAAAAAAAATTGTCCCGCTGAGTTTCTTTCACCAGTACTTCTCAGGTCAGAGGTTTCTTCTTTCCGAACTGGTGGTAGACTCATGACGTTCAGTAAGAAATTATTACAATTTTTATGCTGAATAAAATATTTTGATTTAATTTGACTTGTAACATAAGTAAGTCTAGACCAAAACATCATTAATCATATACATACATTTAATTATAAATTAAAACTGCGTGTTACAGAATGTATTGAAATAATCAACATATTCATTCATCTCATTAACATGTTTAACATTAGTGTGATTGCATTTAATGGGATCTATATAAAAATCTTTATTACACCACTGTTAAGTAAACCATTGATTAGAAGCATAAGATTAGACTGGAGACGGTGAACGATTATGATTACGCTCGAATAAATTAAGTACGCGTGAGAATCTGCTATCAATAAACTATACAGGTACTGTCACAACCGCCGCATACCCGTACTGCAGTTTTTGTTTGAAAATATCTGAATAAATGTGAATTAAATTGAATCACGATCTTTACATTAAAACAAACCCATATATGGAAGTCATAAATCGTTGGTATCTTTATGATATAAAAACTAATAGGATATAAAACCAGTTATAAGCCATATTTGCATTATGCGGTAGTAATTAATATAACAATCACAATCCTCGTCGCAGTGGTTCAGAAGTTTGTATTTTTTTGCTTTCCGTACTTATATAGTACCTACTAGAATTCGATTCGATAAAATTGACACCTTTATTGGTCTAAGAGCCGGTGGAAGATCGACCTTCACCGATCTGATAACCAGATGAGACATATTTTTTATTAAATATAATTTATAAACAAATATGCCTATAATTACTTGCCTATCTGAAAGTGCTCATGGCTATTTTTAATTAAATTAACTTTAATCGATTTTTTTTTCATCACTTTCATTCTTTTGATAACCAAATGAATTTTATTTCGCTGTTAATTTTTAACACACAGAATATGCCTCAGTAGACTTACCTACTCATTTTTGTGTATCTACCTGGCAAGCCGATGTGAACAGGTAAGTCAATATAGGTGACTCCATCGTTCTGCTAACTTATCGAAAGTTATATCAAATTTTAGATCATTTTATTACAAAATCAGTCATATAGACTTGCCTCCAAAAAATCATTCTTAAAGCACTGTTACCTAGCTAAAAATAGCCATGAGCACTTTCAGATAGGCAAGTAATTATAGGCATATTTGTTTATAAATTATATTCGATAAAAAATATGTCTCATCTGGTTATCAGATCGGTGAAGGTCGATCTTCCACGGTCTCCTCTACTATTAATTATTCAAAATTATCTAATTTCATTTACACAGCTATATAAAACTTTAATATCTGTTTGTGATATCACAATAACAGCTATTGCTTGTTTATCTGTCTGTCAGCTTGTTCCAGCTAATATCTTAAATGGCTGGGCATATTTGAACGGGACTTTCGCTGGCAGAAGAAAAGATTTAAAGTTCAATTAAGAAATTAAAACATACCCAGAGCAAAGTGACTGTGTGTCAGTTAATAATAATATGAATTAAATTATAATTATTTGATCAATAAAAATAAAATATATATAAATTACACATAATAATATTATATACGAGTAGCATGTGATAATCACCACTAGCATGACGTCTGCGTAACACTATATTAATATTAAAATACAATGTGGTAAGAATGATAATTATTTGTCTTACATCAAACAAAAACAAAAAAACAACCACTAAAAATTTCAACATTCATAGTTTGCACAATACTCAAAGAAATATTTTTTGAATATAATTTTCGACAACTATTATTGATTTTGCGAAGACCCCATAAGCTCTACAATGTGGGGGTCAAAAAAAGTAAATTTACGAGTGTCAAACAATAGCCTGCATCAGTCATAAAGGGCAGATTACGCACGTCTCCCGCGACAGATTTACGACCACTTGGATAATAGTAACGCATCGTGAGACGCTGTTATAATTCTTTATATAAATCATTGCGATGGATTTAAATATAAATATTAAAATACTGTGACTTCAACTGAGTTGTTATCAAAAGACTCTATGTAGAGTGGGAAGCCTATCTGTATATACGATTATGTTATGTTTTATGGTATTTTTATTGTTTTTTAGTGTTTTTTCGCCATTTCATAAAGCAATAGCTTTCTCTATTCTTTTTACGTAAATGGGATGGGGTATGGTGTGATAAATCTCTATTTGGTTCTCTAATAATTACATCAATTTAGTGAATTCTTCACCGCCTAAGCATATTGAGACAAGGTCTGAACATGTGTATTTAAATGTAACTATAAGTACTGTCTTCGAATACCAAAACGAATATTTTCATACTAAATAAATATTATTAGATTTGACTCTTATTTAAAATAATTCGTACATTGAATTCATCTTACTGAAATGTTATATTTTAACAATCCTTTCATTAATCAACTCTTATACAATAAGTCTTTGTAAATACTTAGCCGAAACTCTAGAAAAAAGCTGCTTCCATTTTTCTACCTTCGAAGCTTAATTTAAATATAAAATTCGGTCTCGATTACAACAATAGCAAGAAAAAAATAGACGTGCGTGCGCTAGAACATAAAGCGCTAATTATTAATAAATCAAGTGTCCTGGATTATCCGGCGGGACAAATGTTTCCGGCGCGGGACGTTTCATTTTCATTATTTTTATTTACAAAATAATAATTTATGGTCCAAGAGACCGCCTTCCGAGAGATTTAGCGAGTGTGTCATAGACTCGGGGCCGGCGACTCGATCTGTGTTGAATTATGTGCCGCTTTAATGGCTCCACGGACTGTGCCGAAAAGATGATATATTTCCATATTAATAATTTTTATGATTAAATTTCATATGAATATGAGAGGAACAATGTGAATCGAAAACGCTTTTCCGTTTTTACGTACACATTTTTACCGGTTATGTAGGGTAAGGAAATATCTGTTCGGTTATTTCTTTCGCTCTGTTGATTCTTACTTTATTATATTACCAGTACGGAGTATGATTGTCAATACAAAGTAGCGTATGCTACTTAGTAATACTGTAGCTTTGTATTAGTTAAGGAGCTTTCAGTCATATTGTGTCTTCAAAGATAACCACCTACGTACAAACAAACAGGTTGTGATACTTGTAGTTCATACATTGTTTATAGAAATTAATAGGGATATGGTAAAAGCAGTGACGTTGCCTTTAAATTTAAGTATCAATTAATATGTTGGGACACGACACACAGCGCCATCTAGCTTCATGGTAAGCTACGAGGCTTGTATTATAGGTACCAGATGGTTGATACAATAAGTATTAAGCATATATAACTTTAAATACTGATTAAAGATCATCTACAAATGAAAGACCCCAACAAGACTCAAACCCGCTGGTACAGTAAGTAGGTACACTACAAACTGAGCCAAACGTGTCGTCAAATTCAAAGTTGAAATTCGTTCATCTGTTCAATGACAGAAATTTTATTTTTTAACTAACAACACAAGTTATATGTAATAGCACAAGCGAAGCTGCGGGTTCCACTAGAATATGTAAACAAAAACTTAACAAATTATATACTAAATCCTTCTTCGAGAACCACTCTATCTATTAGTGAAAACAGCATGAAAATCGGTGCAGTAGATTTTTTTAGTTTATCGCGAACAGACAGACAGAAGTGGCAGAGGGCTTTGTTTTATAATATGTACATAAAATCTCGTATTTATTTACACACTTGAGAAGTCATCAGTAATGAAATATAATCTTTTATTTAATAATTTACCTCAAAAACTAATTTATAATTAAATATTTTTTCAAAGTAAACATCAACCAAACCAAGCGCAGCGGGTGTGCGATGCATTCACCTGTCACATCAACCTTGTTAACTCCTCAAAGTATATAAGGACATCATTTTCATTTTAATTTAGCTTACATTTTAATTTATATATTTTATGATACACGCCGTCTAAATATTAAAATAAACTTATTAATAGTGAGGAAGAATTACTATGAATTTTTAAATTTATGTTAGAACTAAATTTTGTTATTTATATTGGCAAATCATGATTTTGCTTGAACCAAGCTCTACATGTCATCTTTCAGTAACTGTAAGACATCTAGATGTCTAAAATACTGTTTTTAATTATTATAAGTACCTCTATGTGTGTATATATTGTAAGAAAATTGTAAGTTATTAATTTGGAACGAATAATATAATTATGAGACAGAAGTCATCTTTTCCGTTTAATTTTCACCTCCATGTATTTTAAATTATATATTTATTATTGAAATTTTAGACGTATAAGTTCATCTCAATATTTTCTTGGTAAAGTAGCAATTTTGTTAATACATTGTTCATAAATACTTCATCGAAAATATTAAAATTCTTGGCTTGTTTATTAAGGGATATAAGTTATCAGATTATTTATTGTAATATATACAATAACAATATATAAAGGATGTATATTATAGAGTATAAAGTACTAAACCAATTATCACTGATTCAATTCTGCGTAGATCAAACTGCAACAACCAAAACACTGACATTTTTACTCAATATTCCTAAAATATGGGCAATCGATAACTATTTATTTTATAATTTTATTTAGTTCTAAGTATATAACTAAATTTAGTATGAAGACCGATCAGGATGTAGATAAATTAAATAAATAACAAATTTGATAGATCGAATAAGTTAAGCCTTTTTTACATTCTCAATTATCAGCACAAGTAACACCTTTACATTACATGCTATTTACAAATTAATCACCCAACGTCTCATTTCTTAATTATCGATTATTGCATTTCAATTCGATTATTGCTATCTGTATCGACATAAGTACATATCGATACCGAACATTCGTACAATCGGCTTATTAAGGCGAGGTGCACTATCTATTGCAATTTATCTCCAGCTTGCGAACATACACACATACACAAACAATAAGTTGTATTACATTGCTGAGTACAAATTTAGTCGTCCTCCCACTCAGCCGCCTCGATTATTTATATTAAAACCTTTTTATACATTTTGTTTCCAATTCAACATAAATAAGATATGTTATTTAAAGCCAATATATCACTTGACAGGTGGTAGGCAGGTCTGTTTGTCATGGTATGCTAATTAACACCTAACTCCTAGTCAGTTAGAGGTGATAACTGCGTGGCCGCGAGGTCGGGTCGTCGGGTCGAAGCCGACGTTTCATAAGATTTATAAATATATCAAAGTAAAGCTTTGTGTGAATGTAGTGAGAGATTTTAATCAACGTCCGAAGGCAACGGCAATAAGTCGGGGACTGGAGTTCGAGTCCTGGCTCGTGCACAGGATGCTTATTAGTTATTATCTATTGAAATTAATTACTTTACGAAGCGCTCTCACGAGATGAGCGGACGATGGATTTAAACTACTCTTACTATTGATTATATAGTTATCGGGCAAAATATAATTACGTAGTAAATTAGGCTTTTAATTGACCGTCACATAAAACAGTCGGAACTTATAATAAAGATGTAATAAAACACGATTTAACGGCTTTATCTACTTATTCGTATTTATATTTCACTCACGCGGTACATTTACAAGGTTATTTTTCTATAAATATTATACCACAATTATTATTATAATATTGTTTATCGCATTACTAGGTACATACATATGTTAATCAAAATTCAATACAATGCAGGCTTAACACTTTTGTAGAGCCTCTCGATATATTTTTATATAATTTCTCAACGGTTGAATAAAGATAAAAGCAGATAGTCGTATGTTTGATAACGCTAAGGTTAACTATTAACATCATTGCCCATAATTTATTTAAGACTATGAATGTAGAGCTTAAACTCACCATCCAACACACATCACTAAAAATAGGGGCAAAGTAAGGACGAAAATTGATTTTAAATATATATATTTTACATAGTATAACACATATTTTTTTAAAACAGAGTCCCACGCCGTGTCTGTCTATTTGAATGAATGGAATGGATGAAGGAATGAATTTTGATTTGCGGATGTCGAAAAAAAAATACTGACATGGACCTTGATGGGCGTGCGCCGTGTTATTTAATAAAGTTATATGAATAAATTGTATTGCAGAAATAATCTTCTTTTAATTATATATTAATTAAAAATTATAATATATTTAATTCTTATTAAGTTTTGGCATTGCTACACGTACGTAGCAAGTACTTAGAAATGCACCCAAATGAAGCATGGATAAGACACTAAATAATGGTAATGAAGAAAAAACTTTTAACGTTATTAATTACCATTTATTATTTGGCTATATTTTTATGAAATCATATTAAAACAATTTCGAGCCTCCTGTATACGAGTAGTTTGTTGTAAAATCGGTTATTTGTTATTGAGACAGTCCTTCCACAATAATGATATTGTAATTTACTGCAATAATACGTCACACGACACACCGCGCATACTGAGCGGGACGAGCGATAAATATCAAGAATATCTTATGTTTTATTAAAATTATATATTTATCATTCAATAAGATTTAGATCAAATGAACACGCGAACTTGTTTTTTATTCCAATACAGAAACAGACATCCAATTTTAATAAATCGCTTTAATTTATATCACTAACAAACTCGATATGACAATATTATGACAATTATGAACTATTTCTTGATAAAATACATGTGAAGTTCGATAGTTTGAAAGAAACAACTAACGCCATCTATGAACGTTATTAGAAAAACCGTTTTGAACGTATGTAGAGTCAGTTAGATCGCTGTGTGTTTTTGTGTATTTGTCTAGTATGTGATGCAAAGTGAATTAGAAAAGACATTATATTATATTAAAGCTTAAGGTCGAAGCTCAGAAGTTCGTTGCGTCGGCGGCTAAAGGCAACTCGGGGCGCTAATCGATGCGCGCCACTGCGCTGTCTTCCGACGTCGGCCATTACGCACCTTTATGACCAACCGCTCCGCCCTCCCCGGACCCCCCTCTAAGGCGGCACATGACGAATCAATATGCCGCCAACCGACTCAACACTTATTTATTTGACACGATTTATTAGCCGAATGCCTGTAAACTTTTATGCGCCCCCTCACGAGGGATGCTTTATGATAGACGCGGCCGTGATAAAATTCTATGTTTCTGCTGCCTTTATTGCTATTCGGAACAGATGTCTGGAGTGTTCGGGCTTCTGCGGGCAAAATTATTCCTAAATTTTAACGACGCGACGTGTCTGCTACCAATTGTGTGATTTCTCTAGTGTGCTATCCTTTTACTTACGTTACATTTAATTAAGTCTCTACGAATGTGTCTTCGACTTTTCTTTACCGTACCAAAGCTCTCTAAGAACTGTAACTTCTGGGGAAAAAACACAAAAGCTTAAAGCACTTTTATTTTAAAACACAACGAGTAAACATTCAGCTTTTTAACTATTTCTTCTAATTTCCATAGACAATGTTGCATGACCACATCCTCTGTTCCTTTGTTCATAGAAATATTACTTTAATTCGGAGACTCTATAACATTTTGCATTGTAAAGTTATATCTTTTATGTACATTGGCCATGAAAAATCTACATAACCTATTCAGCTGAAGACATGTATTTGAAAATATATTGTATGACGCTATCCTATAAGGCTTCTTTTGTCATAGCACTCAGCAAGTCGAGGCCGAATGGCATAGTGAGTAGGAAATCGTCCAAAACAATAATATTCTTACTCTCAAATTAAACATACGAGTCAAACTTTGACATATTTACTACTCGAATGGTAATAATTTTTCCCAGATTATGTATTTGCATATCAGATTTGTTTTTGACTTACATCAGAGCTATTATCTAGAAAAGAATTCAAAGACGCGGGATGCGATTCCTTTTAACAACTTTCATTTATAGGTTAAAGTTTTATTTCTCCGGGTGCAGCAATTAACATTAGTTAGTTTTTGTTTGCTCGCGTTGAGAAAATGTCGGACGGAAACGTGTAATTTTTTTACAAATATTGCGGAAGGAAGGCGACGCTTCCGGCGGTCTGTTTAGATGGTTTTTATGCTAATCGCGGAGATTTGCTGGGTTTTCTTTTAGCACGACAATTATTTACGGAGCGTGGTCGGGGTCGCCCTTTAAGAAATTAGCAATGTGGTGACCATATCTGCACACTGTCATGGATCCGTTGGATCAAAAGCAGTGATAAAGAGCCTCGAATAAGCAATAAATAATAATTGAATTATACTAAAATGGTTGAAATAATTATTGAAAAACGTCAATTCTATTGCGAAAAAAATATAAACACATTAATCGTTTCAAATATCCGTAAAAATATAGCTTGAGAAAATAATTAAAAAATTACACCCTCGAAACAACAAAGCCTGGTACGTATAAAATGAAAAGCCTAGTTTATTCAACGACAATGATACCAAAAATTATTTGACAGTACACAAAATACTGAGTTTCAAATCTGTCCCGCAGGGCGCGGGACGGACGGCGGCCGTAGTTAATTTTTACGGCGCTCTTTATGAAGCATGGTCGCCGTAACGTTTAATGGGCACATAGATGTGGACGGGGACAAAGCAAACGACTTTGTAGTCAAATTAATTTTACAATAAAACACCTTGGGTTTTCTTTATTTGGGTGCTTTTGCGTAATGGGAAAGGTGCCATTTTTCAGACTTACCATCGATCTCGTTATCCGTGATAGAGCTTGAAGTGAAATTAATTTACCGCTACATCAGATGCGGTTGGCAAGTAAATGTAGAGACTTCTCAATTTTTCAACATTTTTCTAGAATTGTCATGTAGAATCCAGCACTTTTTTTGAATAAAATGTTAGTCAAAAATGCTCTTCTACTTGAATGGCATACAGAAATTATAAAAAATACTCAACACTCATATTATCTATATAATATCATATATTTTATTAATAGACAATGTGAAGAATTAATATAAACATTCAAAATAAATTGATTCCAATTACATAATTGTAATTAAAATATGTAATTTTAAAAGTAAGTCAGATGTAGGTACACTGTACACACGTTAGCTATACAATTTGCATAGTTATCTAAATTTCAGTTAGCACCAAGATACAAAAGGTTCGCAGATATTTTAGTTTCGGAAAAACAAACCTTTGATCAATCCCATTGAAGGTGCTTCACTTGCGAATGCAAATGTGAAACAATTCCCTCGGCCCCTCTCCCTCCCCCTCCCCCTCCCTCCCTCCATCATCCTCCGTTCATACTCGGATGCATAACAGACAAACAGGCTAATCCGGGAGTTATCGTAAATTGTCAGTTTATGACGTGCGGAACGGCAGAAGGGTAGGCGGGGGTGAGTTTTCTAATTTCGCCCCTTCGCCCCTTTGACGCGCTAATTCGTGTAAGCAGTTTCTGAACGTGCTTGTTTCCAGCTCACTCCATCCGAACAACTTTGTGTTTCATTCTAACATTTCTTATCTCACCGTCATAAGATTCAAAACTCTACATTTTAGATGTAAACCCTCATTGCGAGGTTATCGCTGGCTTTTACATAGAGTTGCGCAATTTACATACATTCGTTTGTTCGGTTTTTAAATTGCGTATTAACCGCGTTAATCGCGATGCTATTTCGCTAAACGCAAATTAAAAAGTTATGAATGTTGTATCGTTTTCATTTGCCGTTGCCTTTGAGCGGTGAGTTTGTCAGAATATCGCTTGTTATAACTAAAGCATGATAATTATGTTTTGAAATGTTAAATTTCGGCTTTATTTGTTTAGTTAGTAGCCGTCCTTTGTTATTTCAGGGAAAATTTAACAAATATAATATTTAACGAATATATTCTAATGAAGTTGAGTATTTTCATTGTTTTAGTAACTTTTAGTATAAAGTATATATTTGATACTATATATACAATTAGCAACAGTTTTAAAGATATTAAATTTACAAGGCCATTACAGCGCACGATCAAAAATTCCTACTTATAACCTACTAGCTATAAACATAAATCATACAAGTATTAATGATATTACAACGAGACGTAATAAATTACGATAAAAATAATCAAGTTTTAAACAGTAACATCTAGTTTCGCTTTGAAACTCTCCTTTCCAGATCGCAGCGATCAAGATACTGAGCAATATAACACTGAACGCATCAAAGGCGCGCGATGGGATCAGCCTGCGCCGGCGCATCAATTAGTACTCTTCATTTAATCGATTCTCAATTATTCCCACTTGATATACGTTAATCCCTTCGGCCTCAGAATCTCCGGGATATTGTTGGCTATAATTACGTGGGAGTCGACCTCTATTGACAGGTATTGATGTTTTTAATCTGATGTAGGATAAGACATTAGTATGCGTACGTTGATTTGTGGCCGGCCGGCTCATTGCTTCATAATTATTGGATTTCGGCGCGATATTTATTAGCATTTCTTCTTCTTGATTTATTCAGAGGTATAGGTATGTTTTTTTCGTTTATTACGGCCCAGGTCGGTCCCCGAGGTGAAGTAATACGTCATGTTTGAACGCGTCGTACTGCGTAGGACACATGATCACCTCCATTAGGCGCGTCTCCCTGCGGATTAACGCCGTCAACCTAATGAGATGGCGAAAAGGAAAATATTGGAAATATTATAGATATTGGAATAACGGAACACGACAATAATAAGCTGTAATAGGGAACGCACCTGAGCCCGCCGCTAGGGGCGCTGTCGTCGAATGCTTCACTTGTCACTTTCAATGTTAAAAGTCTTTATTATGTGAACGTTTATACAAAATTATACGTATGTATACCGCATTGTTAGTTATTTTTAATAGCTTTATTAACTTTTATACCATATTAATTGTATATTTTTATGTATTAAAGTAACAGATTATGTTTTTAGAATATATAATACTTATAATTAAAAAATTTACTAAATTTTATGCTTTTAACTTGGTTGATTTTAGTTGTTTTTTTTTAAACAAAATTTAAATTTAGAAATAGAGTTGATCTCTACATACTAGTACTGCCATCTAGTATACCAATAGGAACTAAACCAACAAAAGCCACATATAGACGCACCGTAAATATATTTTTAATTAGCATGCAATTTATAATTTATACCCTCGCCCTGCAGATGATGGATTAATGTCACACGAGTATTACCTTAAGTCTGTACAAACAAGAGCTTGTATCCGAGCTAATATTCCCATGCCAATCATTGCGCGAGTCAATTTTCAATTTCCCCGTTAATAACCACGTCAACGCCGCTGTGAACAATATCGACTAGCTTTTTATTTTATTGCTGCCTTGCATAATATTTAATCCATCTAAGTCGCGTTCGCAACGTTTTTTATTTTTTTGATTGGAAATATTGTGGGGTTTGGTACATAGAATTTACGTTTTTGAAACTAGCTTTGTTACCAATGTAGTGTACATTAGTTGACAAAATTAGAAAAACTTAGTGAAAATTCAGATTTTTAAAAATTTTTACAGATAGATTCAATCATTTTGTTTATTATAATAATATTATTCTATTTAGTATCACGAAATTGAGACACTGTCATATGTATTTCAACATTCCTGTCTTAATCTCTATAATAACTATTATATTATATTCAAAAGTACATATACTTATATTCATAAAAAAGATATCAGAAGTAAAGTGTGAAAGATAACAAACAATTCAACTCTGTACTTGTACTACTATTTCAACAAATCTATCAAGAGCAGAGTGGCGCAGTGGAAGCGTGCTGGGCCCATAACCCAGAGGTCCGTAGATCGAAACTACGCTCTGCTAGAAATCTTTTTTATTTTTTTCTTATAATTTATATTTTTTCTTTTTTATTCATATTTTGTGAATGAAATAAATAAATTTAAATTACGTTTATTACAATTATATACTTCAAAATTTTTACTACTAGTGGCGCCATCTAGTAGCAGTAACTTCATTTGTCATTATTCTTAATAGAATATTTAATTACGTATGCATTAAATCTCATACTTTTAATTTTTATATACTAAAAGTAGTACAACGTATGAACGTTATCAAAATAGATTTAGCAATTATTGAGACATACTATCATCTTGCTTAGAGACTACGCTATAATGCAAGACTTGGCTGTCTGCCATTTCAAAGTTAGAGTACGCTACAAAACGCTCTACATGATCTATAATATTCCTGCAAAAGTCACATCAAAATAGGGTCATCCGTTTTCAAAGTTCATGTAACAAAGCTTACATTTTTTATATTGTGCCCAAAATACCCAAAACCCAGCGCCTTGAATTTTAACGACTCTACTTAAAAAATCATTAAATACGACATCTATCATCACTATCAAAAAAAAGTGAGATTAAGATAAAAAAAATACTAGTCTTGCTGACTTTCTTTCGCCAATTCTTCTCAGGTCAGAGGTTTCTTCTTTCCGAACTGGTAGTAGACTTATGACATTCAGTAAGAAATTGTAACAATTTTTATGCTGAATAAAATATTTTGATTTGATTTGATATCTCATAGAGAACAAACTTAGCACGTAGAAGTGTAATTGCGGACAAACGCTCAGATCGCGCGAGTTTCAACTCCATTAGCGGGCCGTCGCGAAAGATTTATGTTTAATTGAAATCTTCGAGTTATTGTGCCACCGCTGATTTATCGCGTGCCCTAGCGTCTGTGGGACATTCCTTCACTGCGACTAGAAAGCAATAACCCACCGTGATATTATAAACACGATCTGACTGTCTTTTTGTACGTTTATACTAAATAGGGATATTAAACTTAGTAGTAATGTTAGATGTAGAGACGATCTCTAAGTTTATATACACCTATACCTACTATCCGAGCTTTGTTCGTTTTCGTCTATTTAAGCGGCAAGTATGGAGAAGTGATGAGGGAGTAGTGTAAACAAACATAAAAAAACATTTTTTTAATAGTATAATAGAGTTTTATAATATTTGTAATATTTCTGTTTGTTATCCGGATAAGCAGATTTTATCATCCATTTAAACGTCATTATTCTTTGTAAGACTCTACAATTTAAAATGGTATAAATGTAGAGCATCAATTGATATATTTTGTTATATTTTATTCATAAAATATAATGTTACTTAATTACATAAAAATTTTGTTTGATATTAAAACAAAAAGAAAAACTGTCTTTAATCCTAAAGCATATTCAGCTTTTAACTAAAATACGTATTAAAATATTTACATTTCAGCACAAAGGTAATACAGTATTATAACAGGGCTTGAATAGAGCAAGCTTCTTGCCTCCATCGACTCGACTCCCCACCGGCTATACTTTCAATGGACATTGTGTGATTGACTTCGCAGTGCTCTACCCAAGTATGAGATTGCTTACGGCGATTCGTTCGAGATCTACCTGTTAGATTATTATATTGTATATGAATGTTAGGTTATTTTTCAATTCGCTAAGTTTAAATGTATAATTAGTTATAACTCATTTGAAGCAGTAACTGTGGAATTTCTAATTCCAAAATGTAAGTTTTTAGGAGAACGTGTTTATAAATGAATCTATCTTTCGGATTTTGTCGCGGATTTATTATGATTTTTGATTCCCGACGTTTTGAATGCTTTACAACAATCATGGTCACGGGAGAGACTAAGGTATTTGACGTCCCATAAATTGTGGGTGGGCAATGTCTGTAACAAGTATATAAACCCCTGAGACGTCATACAGATGTTGTGTGTATTTAAAAAAAAAACAATAAAAATAAAGAACAAACAAAGGATATTTCGAGAGACCTTCAAGATTTAGCAGACTGACCTTCATATATTTATTTATAATTTATTTTAATATTTTAAAAATAACTAAGTCGCGTTTCTGCTCTTGAGTCTGTCACACGTAGAGTAAATATTTTTTTAGACAAAGTCTTAATATGGACTGTTTTATCTTACATTTATTTTATGCTTACTGTTTTTAACAGTAATCATTTTGTATAATATATTTATATTGATGAAGATAATCAGAATACTCTACCTGATAAAGACAAGTCCTGGTTTCGACAGTCAGTTAAGGTAAAGCAAAGGATAAACAAACAAGATATTATAAAACTCATATTCAAATTGGAGAAGACAGAAAGCAAAAAAATATACAATTTTTAGTAAAATATCTTGCATCCTTGCTACATATAAGCAATAAATGAACTCCAGCTATCAGCTTTTAATTTAATCATATAATTAACAAATACCATCTTCCCGTACTATAGATACATTCACTCTCTTAAATCCTCAGGTTAGTTGATGCGGAGACCCATTTACTTTAGAAGTTGATTAATTTGAAAGTTTCAACATAAAATTGAGATAAACATAAAGATGTCTCAATAGATGATTAAAGAACCGCAGGAAGTCCTCATCCTGCCCAATAAGTCTCTCGAACGTCCCACAATATAGTTTTTATCCTGCGTCCCGATAAATGTACACCTTGTCGTTAACTTATCCATGAATATTAAACTTGGGCTCTACATAAATAGCCACCTACATACGATTATGACATCAAACGTAGAGCCATAGGACGTAGAGTCGATTATTAAAGTTCATCAATACTAACAAATCCGTGTCAAGATAAAAAATTATAATATAAATTCCCAGTTCCATATTATTTATTGGTAAGCCAGTGAGCGTTTAACGATGACGAATACGAGATACGTTTGTAAAAAGCCCTTTACGTTTGACGCGCGATATATCCAAGCACGCGTGTTATAAAACACGCGGCGGGGTGCGCAGGCGCAGTGCTGTGATTGGTCGATGTAATGATCGTTTCTGGATTTCTGACGTAGAGTAATGATGGCGAACGAGTAAACCAATGACGGATAGGCGCGTTTTTCAACCCATTGTAAAGTGATAGAGATCGCCAGGTTTGATTGGTACTAGAATTGCGTGTGCGAGTCGAGATGCAGCTTTTTTTGTTTAATTATGGATGGTTGGGTTAAGTAGAGTCGGTATGGGTTGTTATGATAACTAGCCTAGCCTATCTGAATATTAAAAGCTTGGAAGCGTTAATATTAGTACCGTTCATACATGTGTTAACCAGTTTTAAGATAAAGGTCTTCTTCTAGAAGCTTTTTTAGGTTTAAGAATTCCTAAATATGAAATTTAATAACTTACTCAAAAGAAACATTATTCGAGCTAATTATATTAGAGCTCATTATTAGAGATAATTATTTGTACAATTAACTTTTACGGTCACAGAAACCTATATTTATACATAATTACTTCACAAACGTTAACTCAAATTAGGGGTCGTCCATAAATCACGTGATGTTTTTAAGCAACTTTTTAGACCCCCCCTCCCCCATGGTGATACGTGGTGAGGTTTAAGATTACACCCCCCCCCCCCCCACGCAAAATCACGTGTATTTTTTTACAAAGTACCTTAAAAAATCTGAATATTATTTTTAAATAAAGCCTAACAGGTATAATCTAATATAATTTTGGTAAATTAAGCACCGTGATAAAAATGTAAAAATTCCAATTAAGAAGAATAAATGACAAAATAATAATCGTGAAATTTTACTATTGTACCTGAAACAAATACTGGCTCTCTCACATATGCTCGCTATACAACTGCGGAGAAGGAATTCATACAATAAAGCACTGTCATTCTACTCGACATACGACATACTCTACGAAGACCAATCGGTTCATTATTACACTTCCATTCTTACTAATAGCGACGCTTCGTGTGTCTGGGGGAATGTTTGGCCCATCCTATTGGTCTCATCATCTGTTATGAAGAATTTATAATACACGATTTTTTAAAGCATAGCATAGCTTTTAATAGTGCCATTTCTTGCAATAGTAGTTCCCGTACAGGTCTTTTCAGAGAAGTTTTGGAGGTGACTTGGCTTATTATTATAAAAGTTTGGCGATTGTCGCGGCGCGCGGGATAATCTCAACGGTGAGTAAAAAAAATCACGTGATAACTCACTACACCCCCCCTCCCTCCTGGTGATATTTCGTGATTTTTTCCGAACCCCCTCCCCCCCCATTCAAACATCACGTGATTTATGGACGACCCCTTAATTACATGTATATATACCAGTTTTCTCCTTCGTATACAACTTGTGAGCAAGTCATATCACGTTACTACAACTTTATAACTTCATTTTTTCCTGTATACATTTAGTAAATTGTCAAGATATGTACGAAGCCCCGCGGGACGAATACGGTGTCCGTATATTGGGACGTGGACAGTTGACAGACTTTGGAGTGATTGATTCACCTAAGATACATATATAAATAAATATAAGTATGTTGGGACATTCTTACAACAGCGCCATCCAGTTCCGTGGTAAGCTACAAAGGAAGTTTGTGTTACGGATACCAGATAGTTGATATACTACAAATTATATAGCTTTAAATAAGTACATATCATAAATATAAACACCCATGACTGGAGTATAAACATCCGAGTTTAACAAATGCCCCCAGCGGGACTCGAATCCGCGACCGCTGGCGTAAGAAAGTTGGGTCACTACAAACTGCGCCAAACGGCTAGGAACTCACACTCGCTCCACTCGGGTTCTTACATTTTAAGAGTACCTATAGATTTTCCCACAGTTATAAATAAATCAATATACTTAAGAAGTAATGCAGAGGCGTCTAGAGATGCGACTTGCGAGTAAACCGAGGGGTACAACCCTAAAAAAAATTTATAATGACTTTTCACTACGATATCTAGCTAATGGTTTGTATGACCATCTTGGGTGGTGCTTCATCGCATTATTATTTTAAAACTCTTACAGACTTACGCCCTTAGCCAAGAAATTACTCTCTTAGTAGTATGAGTATTGCTGGGTACTAATCACACAGTAGGTCTACTGTTCAAACTCCAACTTGGACTAGTAATTTATCACTGGATAGCATATAAAATAATAAGATTTTTTCCAGATGAATTGTAAAGAAATTCTAGATGAATGGCTGTATATAGTATATTTCATGAAATGAAATGGATGATTTTGCTTACAATTTTATGAGTTTTAATTTTTTTCGCCCAGAATTCAGATTTTTTCTAAAATAAAAGTAGTATAAGTTGCTTCTTATTACATTAGATCTTTTAACATCTGCAAATTAAAATCTCGTCGAAAAGTTAAAGTCCAGCCTTTTCGAAATCAGCTAAAACAAACAGCTCAAAAGGACAGGCGAAAGCACGTTGATACCAACACTAACACTAAATATAAATAAAATTTTAATATTCTCAACAGAACATTTGAAAACTCATAAAAATAATAAAAACAAATAAATTTCATATACTCTTATAATATAATAAATTATATAGATATGTTAATTTATTACATCATCTCTACAAATGAAGTGTATATTTAGCGAAGTTTGAATTAACGTGGCATCGATGCAGCCCCGCGGGAGACATTCGTTGCGACCGTTGACCGCCTCCGACCGTCCGTGCCGTCCGCTCGAGATTGATTCGCTTTGAGACTACATTATAATTATTATAACTTTAAAATGCTTGTAAATGAATGCAACTTTTATTTATTTTTTTAACTTTGAGAAATTCAATAAGGCATAATTCCTGCACACATACAGGTGGTTATATGGGATTCAATGGCAAATCCAGTACATACTATAGTGAAACTCAAGAAGGCTAGACGCAGACCACAAAAACCATGGGGTTACATCAATAGTCCACTGTGCTATCAGAGAGGTTTCAGGAGCAAGTCGCACTGCTCTCCGACGTGGGCTACCTCTTTATTTTCATTATTGATTTTACAATAATATTTCTGAAAAATATTTCTTGAAAATTTTTCAAGCACATGGCTTTTAGGTACAATTTTATGTCGCCTAAGTTACGCCTTGTAACATTAGCTATCTGACTAAATGTCCCGTCAAAATCTGTCCAGCAGTTTCAGAGATAAGCTTAATAAACTCTGGCCTATTATCACCTTAATATACTACCAATAGTTTCACACGATACGTTTGCTTTGTATAAATATAGTTAAATTTATTTGTAATTTCCTTTATTGTAAATAAAAATAGATTGCTGTAGTTTGCACTAACATTATTTCAAAAAAAAATTTAACAAGAAGAAATTATGTTTCACAAATAAACTTTGATATTGACCTTTAAATTTCGAAGAATATCAGTTACCTCTCACCTATATTTGTCACTAGCGGCTCACTCAATAATCAATATCTTTATAAATTGTATCCTATGTGTATAGGTATCTGATGTATAAGCTATATTATTGTAAAGTTTCATTAAAATCCATTCAGTAATTTTTACGTATCCATCCATCCATCCATACATTACAAACTTTCGCGTTTATAATATTAGTAGATAGATATAGAGATACCTAGTAAGATATTAGGAGAACACTGTTTTAATTTTATTTAAGGGGTCTAGCAGTTTAGCTAAAGTAGCCTTAGCTTATATAGTAGTGTGATGTAGGGCAGTCAGTGGATGGACGAATGGCGTATGAGTAGATTTTTAATTTAAAATAAGATAATCTAGAATAATTACCAATAAAAGGTTTCAGATGTACAGTTACCTACAATTTGGTGCCCATTCTGGTCTCGAGCCGCCCACCAAAGAACTATATACAAATCATGTCGTATCAAAATGAATTAGTTTTAGTTGCATTGATCAAGCTAGTTGGGTGGGAATCAATTATAATTTCCATTAGATTCGGGCGGGGCGGCGGATTTATTGCCTGGAAAAATTCACTGCACCTTGCATAGTGCATACAGCAGACCGCGTAACATAAACTATAGAGCCCTTTAATATTTCTATGTATAATACCTTTATGTACTTTTTTATGTACTTTACCGGATATGTCTAAAATGGTTTTGTAGTTGAGGCAACTACTATAACTTTACTTACCTTTAATTAAGTTTCGTTAGCTTTAACTAAAGTATAACTTGTCAGAGTCGGCTGGTTTCCGGAATTTCAAATTAACAGCTTTTCACTAAATCCATATGAAAGCTTACACAGTATACAGTACTCACATCAAAAAATTATATATTTTTAAAATTTTTATTTGTCTGTCTGTATGTATGTTTGTTTCGGCTAATTTCTGGACCAGCTGGACCGATTTTGACGGGACTTTCACTAGCAGATAGGTAATGTTATAAGGAGTAACTTAGGTTACGTTTATTTTATTAGAAAATTATAAAAAACCGTTTAATTTATTTTAACTTACGCCCAGCGAAGCGAAGCTAGCTAGCTAGCGGTTTGCTAGTCGAAAATATAAAAGCTATCAATACACAAAATTCTTTTAAATAAGCTAAGCTTTGAGCTTTTCAGAAGCTTAACAAAGAAGCAACAAAAGTATAATAAAGAGCATGTAAAAATTAATTCTCTACAAAAGGCCTTAACGAGTATCTTGTACGCATCGCTAATTGCTGGACTAAAAAGGCGATGGCTTCATTTACTTTAACATCACCTACTGTGTTGTAGTCTAGACGTCTTGTTTATTGTGAATTGATACTTCAATAAGTTATATGAAATACATGTGACAAGCCTTTGCTCTTGAGTGAGTTAAGAAAGAAATGTCACTACAACTGCAGTTTGTTTAAATTAAGAAAATTTTTGTAAATTACAGTTTTTAGACTTCTCCCTTTACATGTGCTATAAGACATTTT
Source organism: Boloria selene (assembly GCA_905231865.2). Classification (NCBI taxonomy): domain Eukaryota; kingdom Metazoa; phylum Arthropoda; class Insecta; order Lepidoptera; family Nymphalidae; genus Boloria; species Boloria selene. The sequence continues at coordinate 14,530,460 of HG993135.1, forward strand.
CGCCAAGTATCATGGCACTTTTTTCTAGCTAACATCAAAATTTCATGTATGTATCAACATATACAACTTAAGTTTTTTTTCACATCTTGTAGTAATTGTGGGTATTCATAGATAGGTAAACAGATCGACAGACAGACGAACCAGGAAGTCATCCTATAAGGGATTTTTTCCATTTTGAGGTACGGAAGCCTACAAATCTAACTTAGTTAATTTTAACTTAGTGGAATCTCTATATTAAATATGTTTCGAAAACCCTATTGAATAATTAAAAACATTTATCGGTCAGCAAATAACTTTATATTTTATAGAATACAGGTCTTACATAAAAAGAGCCGGAGCAAGTGAAAAACCTAATTTGAAAAAACCTTATTTCTAACAATAAACATTTAAATCAACTAGCTTACTATTTTTTTAATAATAATAATTTCTTTATTCAAAATGTTGTTACAATCTATTACTTATAATCCCTGTTTCTTGAACTAGCGTAAGCCGTGTGTCGAGAGACAGTGACTTCCCATAGTCATGATTAGATTATAAAGTGATGATGATGATTGAAGTTGTCCGATTATTCCATTACGTAACTTAGAGCTGCAGCAGTTGTTTTCCATGCCCTTCTATCTTTGGCCAGTGTTTCGACATGGTTCCACGTAATAAAATCTATACTAATATTATAAAGAGGAAAGGTTTGTATGTTTGTAACGAATTGGCTCAAAAAGAACTGGACCGATTTTAAAAATTCTTTCCCCATTTGAATGCCACATTATCACTGATTAATAAAGGCTATTTTAATTGCAACAAATAAATAAGGTTCTCCGCGGCTCAGGAGTATATTAAAGCTGGAGTAATTTTGGAGAATTTTCAACCCAGCGAATGAAGTTTAGTAGCGATTAAAAAATGAACGCAGGCGAAGCCGCGCGTATTACTAGTTATTTATAAAGTACAACGATTAAATTAATTTATAGGTAGGTACATACTTTATGAATTGAATATATCTATTAACAATATTTTCACTTTAAAGTTTTTAAAACTGAATGCAAGCGTTTAAAAAACTCGCCAATACTTACGAAGGTGACGGCGGGACGGATCGATGTCGACGCCGTTATTAGGGCGACAGCCTTTCACGACGCGGCCTCTTCTAGATTCGCTACTTGCATTTGATCATCCTTTGTTTATAATTTGATTATTATTTAATTTGTTATTATTAATATCTTATATTAGTAATACAAAATCTTACATTTCATAAATGCTTCCGAATTAGTTAAAAGATTTTAAAAAATCTGTAGAATAACTATATTCAAAATACAATAAATAACTTAAAGCTCAAAAAAAGCGTCAGTTTTTTGTATTGAAGTTCTGTTAAATCCTGAAATACATTACTAACATGACACAACAGCTGAGTGAATTATATCACTATAATTCCATTGAATATTCTTGTTATAATTTGGCTAAGGCGGCTTATTTGAGCATAATTTTCTTCAACTTTGTTACAAAAAATTGAAATATTTTGCCGAATCAAACATCCCCCGTCCAGTGGAAAGCGTCCAGCGGACACGTGACTGACGGACGTCTCGCACACACAGGCACACACTCACACCACCACCGCTGGATTTAAGGATTAACTTGTCTTATTTGTTTTTGGGAGATGAACCCTTTGTTTGGGGACAAGGACTTAATTTGGCTTACTGTTGTAGATTATATGTTATTTCAAGAAGTTTACACATATATTGTACCTAATTATATGAAAGGTAGGTATTAATTCTTAATATTTAATACTAGGTCTTATACTATCTACATAGTATCTATATAGTATATACCATTTCAATTTTCAAGCAGTGGTAGCCCAGCGGTAACGCGTCGCTTGGATAACCGAGTGATGCGGGTTCAAATCCGGGTCTCGCACCTCTGATAATTTCATGTGCGAATCATTTCTATCATGATTACCACTTGTCTTACGGTGAAGGAAAACATCGTGAGGAAACCTGCATGTCTGAGAAAACCTAACAAGTTTTCGAAAGGCATGTGAAGTCCGCCAACTCGCACTAGGCCAGCGCGGTGGACTATGGCCTGATCCCCCTCATACTGAGGGAGGCCCGTGCCCAGCAGTGGGACGTTAAAAAGGGCTGATGATGATGATGATGATGATGATATACCATTTGATATCTCTACGGAACTCTGTGTCGGTTTTCTTTTTCTCTAACTTAGCAACGTTATATTGGATTAACGTGGTTTTTGTATGTTTGTACCCGATAGTGCCTTTGGCCTTTGTTCTTTTTGCTTGTATCAAAAAGATTGTCAAACTATAATTATTTAAATTTATATTTTCGTCATATTTTTGTTTATATAGCCTATGTCATTCACTGAAAAAATGATTAAAATCGATCCAGTAGTTTAATGCTGTATTGGTTAAAATCGCTTCAAAAATTAGCCATTATTTGTCGTAAAAAGTAAATGACAAAAAAATGTGATTGTGGGATATCCACAAGAGATAGACATATACCATAGCGGATTTATACATAGTTTAGTTATACATAGTTTTCTGTAGACCTTTTCAATGTGTACAATACTTAGTACATTATTTTGATAAATCTCGTAGGGTTCACCCTGCGTTTGCAATGTAAGCGGAAAAAATGAAATTATTTACATCACATTAGAAACCTCAAAAATAACAGTATTTCTCCACTATTTAATTGATGTTAACCAAATACATATAAACCTTCCTCTTCAATCACTCTATCTATTAAAAGAACTGCATCAAAATCCGTCGCGTAGTTTTAAAGCTTTAAGCATACATAGGGATAGGGACAGAGAAAGCGACTTTGTTTTATACTATGTAGTGATGTATTGTTTAATATTATAATGTGAACTTTTAAACAAGCAGCAGATATAAAATATCAGGCAGGCATTGTGTAGAAAATGCTTTTTTATCGTAGGTATAATTTTTTATCGTAGTATAGTTTTAAAATGAATTGAAAAGATTTTATTTGAATATAAAACAATAAAAACTGAAGCACAATTCACGTCGTTGCCAACAGACAGATAATAATTAAAAGACTTCCCTGAAAACAACGACAATGACAATCACAAGTGACACGCTGTCATTTGTCACCGGCTGTCAACTGCTCGTCTGCGGGACGATTGATACGAATCATTCTACTGCCACATTGTAAATAAAAATGTTGGTTAGTTTGACAATCATATTAATTAGTTAATTAATTTAAAATTTTAAATTAGACATAACAAAATTTTTGCCTTTGTCGTCTTCGTCTTTTTGACTTAATTTGTTAATATTCCAAATACAACTTATTCAAACCTAATTTAACGCATCATCTAGTATACGAAAGTAACGGGCAGTTTGAATTATCAAATCAATCAGCATAAAAATTGTTACAATTTCTTACTGAACGTCATGAGTCTACCACTAGTTCGGAAAGAAGACACGTTTGACCTGAGAAGAACTGGCGAAAGAACTCAGCGGGACTAATATTTTTTTTTATCTTAATCTCACTCTTTTTTTTTAAATTACTAGAACTATGAACAGCTATGCATAAATTATTGCGTAAAAAAACTACTTTAACATAAAATACAATGTTCCAAACAATACATGTGAATGTATATCGTGAAAGATTCATTTTTAAACGTTTTGTTACATTTCCATTCTTTATTTACATCGAGGTTAAATAACAAAAGTCCCAGAACAACGACAACGACAGTCATGACTGACAGCGTTATCATTTATCAGTTGCTGTCAACTGTTTGTCAGAGCGCTGGTGTCAGGCGGCGCGGGGACGATTGATACGTGTCACTACTATGGGATGTCGAGTCGAACTCGATTTGGTAGATGATTTTGTTTACTTTTAATTTAAGAGATTAAAAATAAATCTTCCTTCTTAAATGAATTTGATTTTATTTTTTCACTTAGATCAAAAAAATTCTACACTACTCTAAGTTATAAATATTTGGCATAGAAAACAATATGACTATGTCACACACATTTTTTTCGCTACATGTAAGAACATGGTAATGAGATTAAACATTAAACATATAAGAACTAAACTTTTAATAATTCCTTAATATTCCACAAGTATCAAAACTATTCATATTAGACGTCAGTTTCATATCAGCAATACATTCTGTAGCAATGTTTATGGATTCGATTGTAAGCGCAATTGAGTATAAATCAATTTCCGATCTAATTCCCAAACGATTGTCGTGAAAGTGTAGTAGAGCGGCGAGGTAGTATGACAGGTGAACGGCATTATTAATGACCCACCGATTCGTACCTCGGACTTGTCCTTCGGAGCCGCGCCGTCACCGTCGCCGCCACCGTCATCGACCAACAAAAACCCCTTTCATTGCATTCTATAATCTACCCCCCTTTATAATTCAACGGCCGTACTGCAGTCCTCTTTATTTATTCCACTTCCAAATCACATTCCTATTAAAGTTAGTCTTTGAACTAATGCTAATAGAGTGATAGATAGCCTTATGCAAATACCAGGTTATGGCGAAACAAAGTTTCTCGGTAATGAGACCGTAGTGACTTGCATATATTATCGATCATCACGAAACTGTTAGGTATTTCTGTTGAATAATTCGCATTGGAAGCGTATTTAATGCCCCAGTTTGCTGACGAGCTCCGAGACGTCACCGCTTAATATCTATCCGCCACGCGATTAACGAGTTATGACCCCCCGCGACGATGTCACCACCCCACTCCATCCCAACTATCAATCTTTCGGGCAACTTTAACACTTCAGATTTATGCTCTAACTTTACAGATGCTGTCACCTCACGACGACGACGATGACAGCCACCTGTGCATCAAATGTAATGCGACTATTATCGGCCTCGATAATTATGTCAAGCATAGAAAACAAGCCTGCGGCAAAAGAAAAAATGAAACAAAATCAGAACTCCCATCCATTGACCCGTTAGAACCAACTTACAGTCTTGGTGCAGATGTATTTTTTCAGTCATTAGAATTGCAAAGTAGCGTTAAAAAGTCATCACTGTCACGATTAACACCACCTACAACAATATCTAAGGCAAGTTCAGCAAATATTGATAAGAAAGTTGCTTTGACTGTTTCTTCGACTTCTAACCATCCTCGTATGAGTCCTATAGAAACTAATTTAAGAGGAGAAGATTGGATCGGTGGGCACAGCCTTAGGATAGGTAGTAATGAAGATAATCAGACAAAACTAATTAACGCTGTCGCTAGTATCAGTGGTTCAGTAAAAAAGGATCTTCCGAGTACATCATATAATATAGAACCTTTTAATGACTTTAAGGGTGACGATGAGTCAGAGGAATCTGACGATTCAGATGAAGATGAGGATGAAGATGAATTACCTCTTGGCGGTAAATGGAAACCACCACCAAATTACACCGGGGGTAAGTGGCGACCTGCGTCTCCAGAACGGGAAGAGTGGGAAGAGCAGGAACAACTCGACCGTGACTATGATTATGACGCACCACCTCCAGGCCATACAAAAGGAAAATGGGTACCCGGAGCCAATGAAAAGACACAAATAATGCAAACTACAATTCAAGCAAAGGGTTCCGTACAATATTGGTGTGGACCATGTAACCGTCGCTTAGGGTCGAGAGCTATTTATGACAAACATCTTATGTCGAACTTACATATGCGGAAGGTGCTTCCAGAACATGAACTAGAATTTTCAGGACATTTGGAGCCTATAAGAAATGTACCCGATAAGAGAACATCTCGTCCCACATTATTTGCAAGTGAGTCCATTTCACAAGCTCATCGAAAAAGACAAAAATTAGAACCTAAACTAAACATTAAGATTAAGAAAAAGAAACGAAAAAGGAAGAGTTATTTTATTCAATGCTCTGGTTGCAAATCAAGAGTCCGCACACATTTAATGGGAAAGCATTTAATATCACACTACCACTTTAGAAAAGCTGCTGATATAAAAAGTGATACTTACCAACAATTTATTGTTGACAACATGGATGCGATAGTACACCAAGCACCTTTCCAATGTAGTCCATGTAAGTTTTACACAAACTGGCTTTCTAATTTTATGCAACATTGGTTTTCTGAAGAACATGAAAGTAAGGTCACTTCAATGGATGGTAGGTATTGGTGCTCTTTTTGCAAATTTGAATGTGAGACCTCTCAAGACATGTTGAATCACATGTCTAGTTCAGAACATAGTGAGGTCATAGCTGTAATAAATAGATCCATGCCAATAATAATAAGGAAGAAAACAGTACTACGCTGTGAAACATGTAAAAAAGAATTTCGTTATAACATGGAAATCAAACAACATTGCTTAAAAACGGGTCACGAATGTCCTTATAGTGCAACTGATAATTATCAAGAGCTACACAAATGCCAGCACTGCAAAGTAAAATTCAAGTCTTCAGTAACTTTGGCGGCGCATTTGAAATCCAAGCACAAACAAAAAGCATACTTCTGTCTCGTTTGTTCGAAAACTTTTGCGTCTTCAGAAGAAGCTAAGCGACATCGGCAAACGTCAGAACATAGAGTTAGAAGGAAAGAGATTCTACGTGAACGAGGAGAAACTACTAAAGACCTCAGTAAGAAATGCCCTTATTGTACAGATAAGGTCGTGTTAAAGAATATTCTTGAACTCAAAAACCATATACAACGAGTACACCCAGATATAAGAAAGAAGTAAGTGTTAACACCTGAAGCATAATTATTCTGCAGTATAAAATACATTCTTAATAGTTCAATTAACTTTCCTATAAAAGGATCTTATTAAAGTCTATGTCTAGATAAATAAATAAATAAATATGTTCGGACATTTTTACAACAGCGCCATCTAGTTCCATGGTAAGCTACGAGGCTTGTATTACGGATACCAGATAGTTGATATACTACATATATATATTTTAAATACATACATAATATAAATATTAACACCCATGACTAGAGAACAAACATTCGTGCTCAACAAATGAATGCCCCCAGCGGGACTCGAACCCGCGACCGCTGGCGCAGAAAGTAGGGTCACTACCAACTGAGCCAAACGTGTCGTCAGATAGTCAGCTTTATTATTCCAGTATGTTTGTAACTGACCGATCTTTATTATAACTAAAATAATACTAATATATCATAATAAATAATAAACACTTAACTATTGCATTTTACAGGTGCCCAAAATGCGGAAAAGCTTTCATTTTTTCACAAGAAGTTTCTAGACATATTCGAGACAACGCCTGCCAGTTCCAAAAGGACGAAACGATTAACTCATCGATTCTTTGGAACTGCAGCCAATGTCTATTCACCACCGACTCACAGGCAGAGTGTTTCTTCCACGAGGTTCTTCACACAAAACCAATTATAGAAGCAAAAGATGGAAAGAATAAATCTATAGAAAAATATTCATGTCCTATTTGCTCGAAGATCTTCAAAAAAGCCTCCTTACGCCTACATTTAAGGCAGCACACATTTGAACGGCCTTTCATTTGTTCTACGTGTGGTGCCAATTTCACTCGACAGTCAAGTTTAGCGAACCATTGTAAGATCGAGCATGGGAGCATGGATCGACCGAAGCTGACCTCAATTAATGCTACTCTAATGAAAATAGCAGAGGAGACGCTAAGGTGTACCAAATGTAAAAAGATGTTTAGTGATTGGTAAGTTATAAGTATTTTTTATTGAGTTAGGTATAAGAGCTGACTAACATTATATTAAATTTACGGTACTGATGTAAGTAAGTTTCCAGTACATTAGTCGATTATTGTTGTTGTTTTTTTATTTTCTTCAGATGATCTGATTTGATGTTTATTTATTTAGCAAATTTTATAAAACATATAAAAAAGCGTACGTCCAAGCAAATAAATCACCAGCAAACAAGCTCGGGGCAAATCCCTCGTTAAAGACAGTCATATACGGTGTACCAAAATAAACGTGGTCTACATCAATTGAGCGCGGCGGATGCGTGTCTCGACAAATCCTTCACAATATCAGGAAACATTCATAATTTGACAAGAGCTCTTTGATTCGAAACATCTCACGACGACGGATTTATACCAGACGCCAATAAATTCCGCCGGAACATACTTCGATCACAACATTGCGCGTTTATTTTATTAAACACACGTGCTGTTAGGAATTGCATGACACCAAGTATTTGATTTGACAGACTGAAGCTCTCAATTTATGGACGATTCAGCCCAGTTATATTTTTACTCGGCCTCCTTCGTTTGTGAAGATCATAACGTGTCATGTCCCGTAAATCTCAATTAAACTTTATTTGTCACTCTTCAGTTGACGTAGCACTAATCATTTTTTTAAATTTAGCGGTCGTTTTTGTATGATAAATAAAACTTATTCGGTTAGGGCATTGACTCAACACTCCGCTTGTCATTATGATTCTAGAACATTTTGCTGAAAAAATATTCAACACTCGTTAATTTATATTTCCCTTATACCTTTAGTGAAAACACATACAAACAAATTTTAGTAACCATTAAAACTAACTCCATCCATCAATCTTTAAATCAGTTAGTTACTAAATTATTGTAAGTATTATTTTTTTTTTCTCTTTATTTAAAGAGCTTAGTCAAAATTTGACTATGTCGCTCTGTAAGTTAAACAAAAATTATTATCTTAAATCTATACATATTTTTGCTAATTTATACAATAATTTAGCATTATCACTAGTAGGGAATGATAAGAAGGATATACAATGAGTAATATTTAACGTAATGTTTAAACTAATTTGGAGATATTGTCGAAAGTATTCATTTCGGACACATTCCATTAAGACATGATATACATCCTCAATTGTACCACAACCTATTGTAAGTATAAAAATTAGATTGACCTAAGCATCCAAATTGGAAATGGCAAAAGATACAATAATTGCAAATTTTTTACTTACTTCCGGTTCTTTTGTCTTCCTTTAATGGAATTCATATAAAGGTTCCTAAAACTTAGTTCAGATTATTAAAAATATATATTATCCTCTCCTTTTCCTTCTCCTTTATCTTCCTCCCAATCACTTATGCAAAATGATTACTTTATCTTTCATAGTTCCAAGGATAACTCCACTAACGGCTGCAAGCAGCATGAATCAAGTCAACGCCGCCATTACAGAACTTCGAACGTATCTCGACCGCTGTAGGGACATTTACTCTCTGATGATGCAACTTACCTAATATCTTATACGTTATAGCGTCGTTGTATTAATGCACTCCAGCTACGCTTAGGATGCAGTGTCAATGGGTTTTAGCATTAGGAATAGTTACAGCTTCCTTAAAACGCAAAGTTTCGTAATTTTAAACCGTTTTAAACTTTCGTACAGATTATTCGAGCTTTTGGTAATGAGTAAGGTAATTATGCAAACTATTTCAATGTGTAGCAATGTTATTATTTTAGAAATAATTGGTCAATAGTCAAGTGTGAAAAAATTCATCTCTTGAATGTTTCAAATAATCTTTAAAAAAGTAAATAAGACTTACTATTTTAATTGTTACTCAATCAAGCCAGAACTGCTGAATATACCGTTGCCGTTGATATAGATTAGTTTTAGTTCTTCACCAGCGTCACTTAATTTCTCCATACATCAATCTCAGTATCAAGTATGATTATCAATCTAGACTAGATTATCGATACTCTTATTGCAAATGTAATTTTAAAAATATTCAAATATTTTTTTTATATCGTAGATGTCAATCAACTAACAGAGTAAAATTTTAATTCCTCTTGTTTTATATGAACGAAAGAATACATAGAATATAAAGCGAATATTTACCTCCAACGTGAACCCAACACCGGTAAGAAAGTACAACATAGTTTACATCTATATAACTAAAACATCACGTCAGAAATAATTGAAAGGAACGATCGCTGTTTTCCAACATTCTAGTGAGCGGCGCAAAATTCCAAAGTCCAGCTGAAATTGTGTAATTAAGCCGTATTTATGATACGTCTTGCAGATGTATAGGTTTCTAGTTGCTTGGGAGAGCAACTTGCTTCACCTGAGCTCTATTATATTAAAAGATAAAATTTGTTTCTAACAAAAATTATTTTATTGTTAATTTTACAAATATTCTTTTAGATTTACGTAAATATTTTATATGTAATATAAAACTAACTTTGCTCGCTCTAGTGAGACTGAACCAAAAATAAAAATGATGTGCGAAAAAGACGGTTTTATTTAAGATAATTTTAAACTCAAGACTTTATTTTTTATTGAGAAACAGCTTGGTATATTAGTGATGTTAGATATATCTCATGTTAGTGACGTATTCCAACCGCTATTAGATGCGTCCCAAAACAGATACTTGATATTTTTCAACAAAGAAGGTACTTGTAGTTTAAAAAATAAATGCGAATGCGAATTATGATCGTCGAGTCACGCATGATCTACGTACTATCATTCTAGCGAAAGAAGAAGGATAATGTTATTATTTATTTAACTATAAAAAAATACTCTATACAGTGATGAATGTAACTGACCGTTTAAATCATCTTCACTCCTACGCACAATATAAATTCTGCAAGTGCGAGGAACATTCCTTTTACAAAATTATGACAGCTTCCTAGTACAATGTAAATCAAGTAATGTCGGTATAAATAGCTATATTGTTGAAAAATGTAGGAATTCAATTAGTAGCTTTTTTCCTTTTTAAGTAATAAAATAAAAATAAAGATATCATTGAAAATTGTGAATTGGAAAATAAGTTATTCTTTTAGACCATATTACCCCGAAGTTAGGCTACGTCCGCACAGACAGGCGGCTTGCTTAGCGCCTAGAACCTAGTGAATTGCGCTGGCAACATGCTAGGATACACAGTGGCCGCACTGCAGGAGGTTTGCGTGGTGGTTGTGTCGGAACGTTGACGAGATGTCACTTTCAAAAATAGCTTTCAAAATTATTTCTTGAATAAAATGCCTCGCGCTTGTGTCAAAAACCAACATGTTTGTTTACTTAGATACACGTTTAGCAACTAGCTAGGAGCTAAGCGCTTAGTGCGGCTGGTCGCGAACATTATAGAACGTTCGTTTTAGTAAGCTTTTTTTTTTTTATCGGGGGGAAATCCTCATGGACTACCTCCGCCTGGGGAAAGGCGGAGGGGAGTGCCGGACTCCTACCGGCTAAAACCACCCCGGTGTCTCCTCGCACGTGCGCGTGAGGCCGCGGGAATCCACATTCTTCCGCAGCCCCACACTAGTGCTGGCCGGATCCGTGCGGGCCTCATCTCCTGCACGGGGTAGTGAGGTGTTGAACTACCCCGCGCATCGTCTCAGAGGTGCGCGCCAACACTCGCGCGCACCTACGACTCGGGTCCATCGAATAGGGGGCGAGGATTTCCCCAAGTCCCTCGCCCCTGGACCCATTCATGGGGGCCGGAGAAGGGCGTTGTCCGCTCTTCTCCTGCGCCCGGTGCGCCTCCTGCGGCCGGGGAAGGGAGTCGAGATCTCCCTCTCCCGTTCCGCAGTTTCCTTCTGCGACATCACGTCCTCGCAGAAGGACACCACCGCGTCCCACGACTCTGCACTGCTGACCATCCTCCGCACTACGGCCGGCAGCGACAGATCGCCTCCTACTTTATTTGTGAGGACACGGCGCTGCTCCTCCCAAGCTACACACTCGGCGAGCGTGTGTTGCGCTGTGTCCTCCCCGCAATGGACGCAGTGGCGGCACCGAGCGTCCGGCTCCCTATCTATGCGGCACAGGTACTTGCCGAAGCAGCCGTGCCCCGACAGCACCTGCGTCACCCTAAACGACAGGGAGCCGTGCCTTCTCCCGAGCCAGTCATCGAGTACTGGCCGGATCGCCTCGATAATAGTGAGGCCGGCGGTAGGGCGCAGAAGCCTTTTCCGCCATTCCGCAACCGAGACCTGACGGAGCTTCTCTCGGCGCAGCGCGATCTGCCGCTGCACCGGCCTCGAGCCCCGCGTTCGCTCTTCCTCGCGCCATCTTACGTACTTTCGCCTCTAGGTCCCAGGGCGTGGATCCGGCCAGGACGCAAGCCGCCTCGTAAGTTACTCCTACTAGCTAGGTGACTCGTTTAGGCGCTAAGCAAGCCGCCGTCTGTGCGGACGTAGCCGTAGGGATGTTTCGATATAAATTTAATAATTTAATAAATCCTTCGATATGAGAAGAATCATTATTCTTTTATATTTATTTCATTTAATAAACTCGTTAAAGTGATTTTTAAAGCGGTGTTTATTTTCATTTTTTATAAAAAATATTGATATATAGTAGATACTATGCTATGTTTCAGCCATTCTCTCACTCACCACTCTACGACTTGCATCTCCGAGGAGAGACGATGTCCTTATGAAAATTGCTCTTACATAGCATCCAGTATCGCACAACTTAATAGGTAAGATGATAATATTATTATTTTGATATTTTGTACCTAAGGAGTTGAATTTTAACCTAATTGATTATAATAATTGAACAAAAAATGAACAGTTGGTCTGTGTATTTAGTTCATTTTTTTCATATTTTACACGTGAAATATTATTATTATAAAAATTGTCGTTAAAATAATAAACTTGATGTTTAACGCTATCTATTATATTACTGGTAAACTTTTACAAATCGCAAATAAAAGTAATTTCGGTAATTGATAATAGATGGCAGTACTTTCGTAAGGTTCAATTTTGAAAACTTTACAGAGATGGCGCTACTATTATAATATAATATTAATAGTTTTTGTTTTAAGTTATAATGTAAAACCTAAGTTCAAATTAAAATAGAGTAAATTGTGATTGAGAAAGACTTTATATTTTTGTCGAATTATGAAGTTTCCTTCCATTTACGATCTTCATAAAAAGTTACAATGTTAAATAAACTGTATAATAATATTATAATAGCGAAGATTTTAATATTTACAGGCATCGTCGCACACACGGGGAGAGAGTGAAAAACTATGAATGTCCGTCATGTGAGTTTAAAACGGAGCAAGCGAGCCATATGAAGAGACACTTGCTATGCCACAAGGGAGTCAAGCCGTACATCTGTCCGCACTGCCCCTTCACTTGTGGGAGCTTAGTAAGTTTTATATTCCATACTAAAAACAAAATAATTAATTCTAGTCCCTTAAATATCCAACATCTGTATGTTGACTATATATGCAGAAAAATTAGTAATTTGTGTATGTTTACTTATATCATATGTAAAAACTTTTAGAATTTTATCAAAAAAATGGTAGTTTCATGTTATGTTTTATAATCACTACATAGTATAAAACAAAGTCGCTTTCTCTGTCCCTATGTCCCTATGTATGCTTAAATCTTTAAAACTACGCAACGGATTTTGATGCGGTTTTTTTTATAGATAGAGTGATTCAAGAGGAAGGTTTATATGCATAAAAAGCGGATCCCGCGGCTTTGCTTATGCTAAATCTAGGGAAGAGCCCGAGCGAAGCGAGGGCGAGTCGCTAGTAATGTATATTATGAAATTATATAAATTAACTACGGATGCCTCCAACAAAGATATTAGTTTTACAAAGACATAAGACGATAGATGGCGCTGATCTTCAAATTCGCGATAAATTTTATTTTATAACAATCAAAAATACCATAGATAAGCCATCTAAAATACCAAAAGATATTCATAAGCCTATACAAAAATATTATAAACGCTTTGACCTGCATTTACTAAACTAATTTTAATAACTATTTTCATTACACTTTCAGTCACTTTACCAACTTGGTTGTAAAATATTCGTAAAAAGTAACCCTACTGGCTGATAGTACAATAATTATGATAAACTAAAATCAATATTCCATCATTTATAATCCATTACACGATTTATTATCCATTACACGATTTATAATCGTCTAAAGCAATTTTTAAATTTAAACTAATTTTACATAGTTTCTGATGCGACCCCATTATATCACAAGCTTAATCTTTTTTTAGGAAAATCTCAGGAAGCACGTGCTCCGTAGCGGGCGACACCCAGGTCTTCATCTGTACGCGTGTACCAGCTGCTCTTTCCAAACTAACTTGGCCACGTTGCTGCGCTCGCACTACACCAGCGAGCATCCCGATAAATACGACGCCAAGACTGCGCTAGAAGCTGTGAAACGACATTTAATGAAAGATGAATCATAACAGCTTTTATATTAAGTCGTTGAAAAATTCTAATTCTATGAGTCATTAGCCATTAAATGCTTCCTGCGAATAAAATACTCTAGAATTGTTTAACGTTTACTTTCATTTCCTTTCGTTTTTAAATTTCCTACTACCTCTTTGTATTATTATGGAGGATAAAGTTTTATTATATTTTTTTAACAACGCCATCTATACGCATATTTAATCACTTAGTAGTTTGTGTTATCTCAAAATGTGTCAATAGATGGCGTAAGTATCGTTTGTATATTTTAACGGATATATTATAAATCAAAAGAAGATAAGAATAAATCACAAGTCCATTTTCATAAACAATATAAATAAATTGTATTTCATATGTTTCAAGAATAATAAAATATATAATTAATTCGATTTATTTTTTAATATGGCAATATCAGTGACTAAACGTCATTTAACAATAATGTATCGCGCGCTCGAGCGAGGGAAAAAATTATAAACCGAAGGGACTTGCGCTGTGCGCTCGCATTTATCTATTTCGGTAATCAAATATCCGAGGAGCTTCGATCGCAACGCGACAATAAAAACACTGGACTGTTTTAACAATATTTGTGAATTAAAATTACGTAATCAGTGGTGAAAAAATATTAGTGTGTAAATAAACGATTTTACTGTGCAAAAAATATAAGTTGTTGGACGATGTTTGTGTATTTTATTGTGTTATAGGCTCATCGATAAATAAAAAAGATGTCGTTAAAAGTAAGTATAATATTATAATTTTATTTACTTTGTGGGTAGATTATTAGACTGCAGTGCAGTGCAATTTAATACTGGTACTGATCGTGAATTTATTTACGACTGTCAACGTTTGAACGTATCTTAGCACGTGCGAATAAATCACATTGAATACCTATGTTGTATAAGGCGTATAATTTAATAAATTTAATCGATTTAAAGTCAACGCTTTACGAAAACAATTAGGCAGCGAAATAATTATTTGCTTAATAATTAAAGATTTTTTATAATATTTACAAAACGTAAAGTGATCTTTAAATAATTCTTAAAAGTTACATAATAATGTTGTTTACATTCATAAATTCGCCAGCAGTGTTTATTTTTTTGCTGACACTTCCTAATTATTTTTATATTTATTCTTATTATCTAGTTAAAACTTCCTTTTTATAATTCGATATTTTATGTGATTATTTAATATCTACTGACTACTGAATATCTTTTCAAGAAAATTGACATTAAAAGTATTTTTTTTATTAATTTCTGAATACTATTTAAATAAGCCGTATGTAGGTATCTACCTACCTACGTAATAACGTACCTGTATAGGTAACCTACCTACGTAAAGATTAATTTTAAAATTACTTTAAATATTCAAGGAATCAAAAAATTTGTCCGAAAGAGAATAATGACTAATTAAATATAATAATTAAAGAAAAAATTAAACATCTATTTATTAATTAATAATTTAAATATAATATTTTTTGGATAAACTATATTAATAACTAGCTGGTGCTCCCTGCCAAATTTAAAGTTTGTAGTACAAAAAATGAAGGATATACAAACATGCGAGAGCCCTTAGACCTCCTTAATCCGGCCCTGTCGCAAAATCTGTTTTACCAGACGTCTATTAACGATAACTACTACCCCGCTGTAAAATTTTATCTTTATACGTCAAACTATTTTCGATATTTCGTAACATTTCGCTTTTATAACAACATACATAGATAAATAATCTATCAACTTACGCTATAAAAGTAAAGGTGAGTCAAATGCTAGTGACCTAAAAGATTTTCCCATGCAACAAATATCAGGTCATGTGGCGAGGGTGGTTCCATATTTAGCAGTTGCCAGACCTGTTTCCGACCAGTTCCCACTCAGTCACTGAACCGCGAACTCATCTACAGGTTATGCACACCTAGCCATATGGTTAGCCTAGGTGTATGTCTGAAATAAAATACTGTATTACATTTATTATAGATATAGAATAATAAAATTAAAGTATCAGTTTGTAACAACATCATAATTTTTCTTTTATATTAGTTTGTATTTAACTTGCCTTTCCCGCGGCTCCGCTCGCATTATAAAGGCAGAAAATCAAAAGATTTTTTTTTCTCCCGTTTTTGCAACATATTTCATTGTAAAAACATGAATCCGCTCCTACAGACTGGATAGTCTGGTGGATACCACATAATATTTATTCAATTCGGACCAGTAGTTCCTGAGATTAGCGCGTTCAACCAAACAAAATCGTTAGCTTTATAATATTAGTATATGTATATAAAATACGGTAGGTGCTTAAGGAAACATAGAAAAAAGTATAGCAGGTAGGTACTATATAAGGAAAACACAATTTTTAACATTTGGGTCTGTTTGCCTATTACGGATAATTTCAAATGGCTGGATGGATTTTGACGAGACTTTTACTGGTGGGTAGCTGATGCTAAAAGGAAGAAGTTACTCTAATTACTTCGTAAAAAGAATTAGGGTTTCGGTCAAACAAATTCTCGGGACGAATCCGCGTAAAGTGAGGGCGAGTGGCTAGTTTTGAATAAATCTTTCTTTCGTTTTAGAAAAAAATCTCGAAATCTTACAACAAAATATTTTGCAATGGTAGGTAGGTATTTAAAGGATCTTTAAATACGTAATTAATAAATTAAAATGTAAAGAAACTTATCACAATTTTTTTATTTTATTAAGGTTAATAAAATTAAATAAATAAAACCAAAAATTAAACATTACTGATAATTTTAGTTCGTAAACTATACGTATTCTTGTAGATTTGAAAATAAATTTCTTAGTACGTAAGAGGTAGGTTGTATATATGGCTCTAGATAAACCTGCTCATCCAGTCGGAGTATCAGTCACTGAACCGTAGAATCATCTGCAAAACAAGTTCATGATTTATGTGCAATTTATTAACTCTTTCTACAGTTTAGTAAATTCTTGAGTCAAATTGTATATGTGCAAAATCAATACTTTATAGATTAGAACTTCAATAAATACGTATGTTACCTTTTATTACAGAAAAGTTGATATTATATGAAAAAAAACTGCAAAATGCTTTCATTCGTCCGTTTTTTCTCCGATTCACTTTGCAAAACGGACTACCACGTAAAAGCCTTTTTATTTTTCGGTTTTTTATATAACCTATGACACTCAGCAATAATGTGGCTTTCTATTGGTGAAAGAATTTTTAAAATCGGTTCAGTAGATCCCGAGATTACCCCTTACAATTTAACAAATAAACAAACTTTACTTCTTTATAATATTAGTATAGATATCGTCCCACTGCTGGGCACGAGCCTCTTTTCATTTCGAGGGGAATCAGGTCATATAGTCCACCAAGCTGGTCTAGTGCCACCATTTACTGAGTCGAAGTAAAATGCAAGGACAAACAAATATGCAATCGCACTTATAATATTACTAGCATTTCCCGCGGCTTCGCTCGAGTTCTAAGGACCGGAAAACAATTTTTTTCTGAGTCCCGCGGTATGGTACCTCGCAGTACTAACGCCCGTCCTTCCCGTTTTTGCAAACTTTTTTCAGTGATGGTTCGCTCCTATTAGTCGTAGCGTGATGTAATATAACCTATAGCCTTCCTCGATAAATGGACTATGTAGCACAAAAAGATTTTTTTAAATCACATTTCGCCAATTTTAAAGTGTATGTTAGGATGTTTTTGCTAAAACGGTCTGATCGATACTTTAACCGTTATAAGGCGCTTATAAATATCCCACCCACACTCATTGATATGCAAAGTTATGCTGTTATCCCAGCCTCTTGTCTAGACAGAGATTGTTATATAGATTGCTTCGGACTTAGTAGACTTCGTATATCTTAGTATATCGTATATGTACCTACAATATTTTTTTTTTTCAGTAGAATCTATTACAATTTAAAATAATAAATCACGAAAAAACCTTTTAACTTATACTTTATCAGGTTTACGCGACTATTAGACATTATAAATAAAACTATCGTTTCGGATTTTGTCGCGAAATTTGTTTTCATTTTTGGTTCCCGACGTTTTGAATGCTTTACAGCGCACATGGTCACGGGAGAGACTAAGGTATTTGACATCTCAGGGGTTTATATAAGTAGGTATTTGTTAGTTGTTACAGACAGTGCCTACTGCCTACCCACAATTTACAAATTCGAAACGTCGGGAATCAAAAATTATAAAAAATTCATGACAAAATCCGAAAAGATAGTTTCATTTAAAATCTTTTAACTAATAAATTAAAAGTAACTTTTTAAATTTTTACACATTATAATGCAAAAGGTTTTATCACATTAGTCATTAGTTCACACTACTATAATCTTAGATGTACGTTCTAGACATCAGCTTACCTTATACCAGTATTAAGTTACATAGTGCATTTATATTGCATACGGTCTAGTTCAAAGTACTTTGCACTATGAACGGAAGGCCGCGGGATCAATATTTTAAAAGCAAACTTCCCCGTACACGATTGGTTTTTGTATTATAGTATAGTAAGACGGTAATTTATTATTGTAGGTAACGTTTGTTTATCATCGTAAATTATTGATATTTCTTGTATATTATGTAGGTATTTTAATGTAGCTATATCTTTTAACATCCACTCTTGCTTCAGCAAAAATGAATTTAAGAAAATTTAAGTCAAATGACATACATCTAATGATTGAATCTGAATTTCCACAATCTTCACTAGACTTGAACGTTGGAGGATTTGAGTCAACTAAAACATTAGGACTAGGTTGGCAGGCGATGCCTGATCAGTTATGCTTTCCCATGAGCAATCAACCTATTGTAGACAGTTATAGTAAGCGTGAGATTCTCTCCGTTATTTCTCAGATCTTTGACCCTTTGGGACTGTTAGGTCCTTGTGTCATGGTTTTAAAAATACTGCTTCAAAAATTATGGCTGCACAAATTGTCCTGGGATGAACAACTGCCACAGGATATTAGAAAACTTTGGTCCGAATTAGTTCATAAATTGCCTGAAATAAATAATATTAAAATTCCACGTTGCGTCATTATTGATTCCTATAAATTTATAGAATTTCACATATTCTGCGATGCGTCTGAACAGGCATATGGTGCGTGTCTGTATGTACGTAGCATTAGCGATAAAGGTGAAGTATTGGTGCGCTTATTACTAGCCAAAGGTCGAGTAGCACCGCTTAAGCCAACAACTATTCCCAGACTAGAGTTGTGTGGTGCTTTAATTGGTGTGCGTATTTATGATAAAGTTAAGGCTTCATTGAGAGTGAAACCAAGGCGCACTTTCTTTTGGAGTGACTCCACAATCGTTTTAGGTTGGCTGAAAATGTTACCTAACAAACTTCAACCCTTTGTTCGCAACAGAGTTGCAGAAATTTTAGATAAGACCGGCAATTGTGAATGGAGACATGTACCGACTGATCAGAATCCTGCAGATTATATTTCGCGTGGAGTGGACATCTCGTCAATAGGTTCATTATCAGAATGGTGGTCCGGACCAGATTTCTTAATGCATCATGAGTCAACATGGCCTTCGAAGATTTTACAGTTAGATGGTGATATTAGATTGCCCGAAATGAAGTCGAATGTTTCAACATTAATTAGTTCTAGTTGTAAAAATGAATTTAAAGGATTGATTAATTTTAACAATTTCTCAAATTTATTAAGGCTTCAACGTGCTGTAGCTTTCGTCTTACGTTTCATTGATAGGAAATGTAGGAAAATAGTGAATTCGGGTCCCTTAAGTGTTGATGAATTGCAAAAAGCGTTGAATGTAATAATTCGCATATCTCAAAGGGAAAGCTTTGATGAATATAAATTACTGCTTATTAAAAGGGAGTTACCTAAGAAAAGTCCTCTAGGTAAATTCAAGGTTTTCTTAGATGACCAAAATATTATGCGTATTGGAGGTCGGCTCCAAAATTCAGATTTCGACTATGATAAGAAGCATCCCATTCTACTTCATTCAAATCATAGGTTTACCGTACTGTTATTCGAATATGAACACAAAAGGTTATTCCATGCTGGCCCACAACTGTTACTATCATCTATTAGAGATACGTATTGGCCAACTCGAGGTCGAAACATAGCTAGGAAGTGTTACCTAAAGTGTACGCGATGTTGTCGAATGCGGGGAGAAACTGTTACCCCGACTATGGGACACTTACCACAGCAGCGGCTCCTAGCAAGTTTTCCGTTTGAAAATATAGGGTTAGATTATGCAGGTCCTATTCAATCAGTCGTTCGACAGGGCCGTGGTTCCAAATTAGTAAAGGTTTATATTGCGATATTCGTTTGTTTTGCAACAAAGTCAATTCACCTTGAATTAGTTGGTGATTTGTCTACTAATAGTTTCATTTTAGCATTAAGAAGATTTATCGCCCGAAGGGGTAAACCTAAAAATATTTACTCCGATAACGGTACTTCGTTTGTTGGTGCGTACAATGACCTCTCGAGATTTCTTAAATCGTGTTGTGATCCAGTTACCGAGGATATGGCAAAAGAAGGCATTAAATTCCATTTCATTCCGCCTCGCTCTCCTCATTTTGCTGGCCTTGCGGAGGCTGGTGTCAAGTCAACCAAACATCATTTAGTCAGAGTGTTGGGCCTTTGTAATCTCACTTTTGAAGAATTGTATACAACGTTAGTACAAATTGAGGCCATCTTAAACTCCAGACCACTGACACCAATTTCGTCCAACCCAGAAGACTTGATGCCGCTAACTCCTGGACACTTTTTAATTGGTCGTCCCTTGACATCATTGCCATCACCCGATTTCCAAGAATACTCCACGCATTCTTTAAGTCGTTTTCAACGTATTGAACAGCTGAGACAACATTTCTGGACCAGATGGAGTAAGGAGTATATCTCAGAACTTCAAGTGAGAACCAAATGGAGGTCATGCAAGGGTTCACTAAAACTCAACACCCTGGTACTTCTGAAGGAAGATAATTTACCCCCTCTGAAATGGAAGATGGGACGAATTATTGCTGTGCATCCCGGCCCAGATAAGATTGTTCGAGTCGCAGATGTTAGAACGTCCAGTGGCATTCTTAGAAGATCGTTCAGCAAGATTTGCCCTTTACCTGTTTATACTGAGGGAGACGTTTCTGGTTGAAAGGGAGCCTTTCAACGCCCGGGGATATGTTCATGCAAAACGCCTGATTGATTATTGTAGCAACCAACTTTAGCGTTCATCAGTTTTTTGTTTATACCCAACCACTTACATGTACTAATTTACCGCACCACGTAAATGTAATATAATTTTTACAATATAATTTTATAAGAGCATCAAGAACACGTATTTTACTTTTCTCCCATTAAATACTGCCAAAATCCTATACAGACACATTTTTGAAGCAACATTCCTAATTATAGGGGTGCAATGAATTTCAAACTATGGAAGTAAAGCGTATTTATATTTGTAAAATATCATGTATAAAATTTAATCAAGTAGTTTTATTATTAAAACAGGATTTACACTGATAGAGATTTTTAAAAATCTTTTTAGGGGAAAAATTATTAGGTATTTAAATATAACAGCATGTTGGTTTATTTAGTCTAAGTTGAAACAAAATGCCAAAGAAATGACGTGATATACGTCATTTCTTTACGTAAGTCAATTTAAATAGGATACACGAAGTAATTTACATCAATGACGAAGGCTCGCGAAGGTCACGGTCAAGTTAAAAACAACTTTGCATATGAGATCCGATCACTATTGTACGTTAATTGCGTAATTCGAAGGCGGAAATAACAATTTTTTTAACTAGTTTAGAGAGCTTCTTTACATATTAAAAAAATCGATGTAAAAAAATATTTGTAGAATAAAAAATCCAACTTTGTAGAAAGTGAACGAAGAAGTTGTACAATGTACATTTTTTAGAGTAGCTGCAACACGGATTCGAATTCGGTCGAATATTCGTAGTAACAGTTTGGAACGATTATCCATAATATATTCCGTCAATCATCAGCATTTAGTAGCAAACGCTATTATGAAAAAAATATTTTTTTATTTTTTAACCGTTTAAAAAAAATAATTATGGGGTATTAGATGTATGGGAGACGTCAACATTTAAAAAAATCAAACATTATTTAGAATTGGTTTTAATTAAAATGACATTTTAACAATAGGTTAAAAGACACGGCTCCTTTGTCAGAATATTTACACATGACATCACTCAAAACGCCATGTCTAAAGTGAACGTTCTTTGTATGAATTAGCAGCGTCTATTTATCTTTCCATACAAATGTTAAATATTTCTCAGCTCTAACAAACTTTGAGTAAACAGAACAAGTAGACTACGTCTATACTCTACTCTATAACTTGCTATGCAGTTACATATCAAATAATCATAATATGCAACTTGCAAGTTACCTACACTTAATACTTTCTTAGGTTTACGCGAATATTTGACATTGTAAATGAAACTATCTTTTCGGATTTTACAGCAATCATGGTTGCTTGACTTCGAAACGCCGAGAACCAAAAATTAAAATAAATCCTTGACAAAATCCGAAAAGATAGTTTCATTTACAATACTTATACTTATTTCATTTCACTTTATTTCATTTCATAGGCACTTGCGGGCACTTAAAATCGTCAAATTTTGTTACATAAAATATGTGATAATTATTGTAAATATTACAAAGCTGTTCCCAGAACAAGCAATTCATTTCACTGCCAAGCGGTCTTGTCATCCAAAAAATCTTTAACACTATAATATGCCTTTTTGCACTTAGTTTAAATTAGTAAGCCGTCCTGACTCCGGTACATTTTTAACCGACTTTGTTGACCTATTTAAAATAGATACAGCTCATTCTTTTTTTCGTAGAAAGGTTAAACAAAATCGTCGCCGCGTTCTTATTTGTTTAATTAACAATATTTCTTGTACTAAACGGTTAATTGAAAATCGATTTTTATAGCTCTTTATATGAATAAGTAATAGGGCTTCACAAGGGTGGTTGATAAATAAAAAAACACCACTAAGGGTGTAATAACTATTATTTTGCTGAGTAAGCTTTTATGAACACAAAAGCACTTGTAGTCATAAAAGCCAACTCCAAATTGCGTACCCTAAGTACACTTAGCACGCCTTACAGTAACTTCTTCATTAGGACGTGCGGTGGGATATCAATTACTGTCACAGGAATGGCTATGTCTTGCACCACTCAGAAGAAAATCTATACATATAAATAAAATTAGAGTGTCTGTTTTCAATTCCAAATTAACAGCTTTTCACTAAATGCACATGAAAGTATATACGATAGGTACTAGCAACAAAAAAACAATTTTAAAAATTTTTGTCTGTCTGTTTGTTCCGGCTAATCTCTGAAACGACTAGACCGATTTTAACGGGACATTCACTTGCAGATAGCAAATGTTATAAGGCGTAACTTAGGCTATTTTTTTAACTGACTTCAAAAAGGAGGAGGTTATATTTCCGGTATGCCAAATATATCCTACTATAGAATAATAATGAAAATATTTTCAGAACCAGAACTAGACTTACTAATTGTTGACCTACTTATAAATATATATATATATATATATATATATATATATATATATATATATATATATATATATATATATATATATATATATATATATATATGTACAAACATACGTATAATGTACATACCATCGCGTTTAGTAGTTGATCAATTCATATCTTCCAGATATTCATTTATATAATTACAGTGTACATTGTACAGTATATACAAGTATATTGTGTAAAGATGGGTGGGCCGTAACATTATAAACAGTGAAGTTGTTGACCCCTTTGGCTCGATGCACCTTTCGCAACTGCCAACAGATAGGTCAAATAGGTAAAAGTGCTTTAGTAAAAGTTCCTACATAAAATTATTGTTTTAAATAAATAATAGTTTTAACAGAAAATTCTATTATGTTCTTAATTTTGCCTCTCCGTAAGAGTCAAATTACGACCACCTTAGGAATAGCTTTAATATTATCTTTTAATAATTTCGGGACAAAACTTACGAATATCGACTTAATCAGTACTTGTAATTTGTTTTCAAAGAAAAAGGTATGTAGACAGTAGACACATATTTTAAAAAATCTTGTCATTTTAAAAAAGTTGTTTAGTTTAACTTAGTCGTCATTACAAGCTTTCATTATAAGAAATATTGTTATGCTAGAACTCTACTGTAATTTTTCTCACATAATTGTCTTATGTCTTAAACGAAAAGCTAACAACTACAAAAATGGCATACCCTTTAAAATCAATTACAGGCGCAATTAACTCGAAATACTGTACGGTACGTACGTATACGCGTCGTCGTCTAAGACCGGTTCTTGCGCAACGGTGCGTTAGCTAGTTTATTATCGCGAATTAGGAACAGTCGAGTAATTATCTCATCTACGAGTGTTACTTCTGTCATAAATGTCTTCCAAGTGCTTACTCTATTCAAACGTCAACGGCTGCGTCTGCGCATATTTCTTCATCACTACATAGTATAAAACAAAGTCGCTTTCTCTGTCCCTATATCCCTATGTATGCTTAAATCTTTAAAACTACGCAACGGATTTTGATGCGGTTTTTTTTAATAGATAGAGTGATTCAAAAGGAAGGTTTATATTATGCATAACTAGCGGATCCCGCTGCTTTGCCTGTGCTAAATCTAGGGAAAAGCCCAAGCGAAGCTAGGGCGAGTCGCTAGTAAACTATATCGAATTAATAAATATTTTACGTTCAATGATAGTCTGTGTTTAAAATAAGCATAGAGAAGACGGAATATTTTGCATATTTAAAGAGGTCTGAAAACATTCTGATCGATTTTTTTAGCTTCTGTTTTAAATATATCTGTTTTGGTTATTTGGCTTAAGACATATTTTGTTTCATAGAATGTTAAGTATGATTGGTCATATTATTTTAATGGACACGGTTGATAAGTCAGCTATCACTCAATTAAAATATCAGTAACAACCGTGAGGAGAAAACAGCAGGTGAGACGTGAAGAGAAACTCGGCCCTTAATAAATAATTTAAAGTGCTAATTGCAATCAACTGGCTAACTATGTCGTAAAACCTACGTTAGTAGGAAGTTGCTTGCGTAAGCTTTATACGACCTGACTTTCAGTCAATTATACTAGAACATTCTTGATGTCCGTCTGGCACGGTGGCGGTGTACTTGCATTTTCATTTATAGACAAGTTAATTAATGTATTTATTTATTGTAGCTCACTAACATTATTGACTAAAATAATCAGGGAAGTGCATCAAAATAATGGACCAATTCTGATTCGGACGGAGATCAACGTAGGTCATTAAAAACATAAAATAACATTTACCTATCTATACAGATTAGATTTTAAACATGTTTACCCGTCTGCTTGTCCTGGCTAATCTCCAAAACGGCTGAACAGATTTCGACGAGACTTTCACTGGCAAATAGCAAATGTTATAAGAAGTGATTTAGTTTTTTTTTATATAAAAAGTATAAGGAATTAAAGTGAGATTATGTATGGTAATTAGTTGTGAATATAATGAACAACACCTAGGTAATTCTGATTCTAAAATTCGGTAGCAAGTCTAAAATCTAAAAAATCGTACATTTAATATAATAAGAGTAATATTGTTGGCAAAAAATGTTCACTTATGATATACTGTTATTGTCAAGTATATGAAGGAAATGGCCTTGTATTTGTTTCTTATATTGTGTTATTACGATAACGATGCATTCCCATGACTTCGCAACTTCAGATTGTTATGACATATTGTGACTTAGAGGTTATAATTTAATTATGTACAGATAAGCAAGTGTAATACCCTTATGTAAATACCCATTTTTATTGCAAATATCTGAATTATTTTATTAAACATATATGCATATTGTATATCGTGTTCTTGTTATGTTAGTAAAGTACTTAGGTCGCGTTTATCTGACGCTGGTTACAGGTTCGATTAATGTACAGAATTCATACTAGAGTCCATTGTCCTATTAGGTTTAAAGAATTTATTTCCCAAAAGAATTACAAAAAAATTCACTTACATGAGAAACAACATTTTTTCTTATATATATACTTAGTATTGTATATGATAACCACTAGTTATATAGACAGGTACGGCATACGGACTAGTAAGTAGTAAGCAACTTGTCTCGTTTTGTTTTGGCTTTAACAACAACCTTATGCCTTTCAGATTTTAGAAAAAATATTTCGTTATCAACAGTTGTGATTTCGATGGGCAACAAAAACTATAGTTCTATTAAAAATATCGAAATATGATTGCCTTTTAAGGGTTCTTAATAATGGGGAACTATGACTTGACTGCACGTTTGGCTCAGTTTGTAGTCTGGGCAGATTTTGATGTTTGATGACCGCGGTTTCCGCTAGTATATTATACATATAAACCTTCCTCTTGAATGACTCTACCTATTAAAAAAATCGCATCAAAATACGTTGCGTAGTTTTAAAGATCTATGCATATATAGGGACAGACAGACAGCGGGAAGCAACTTTGTTTTATACTATGTAGTGATAACTTAAACAATAGGATGTAACAATTTAGTTTATAAACATAAACGAAAGTAGAATAAATTCACTGTTGTTCAATCCTTATAGAGAAAAAGAAAAGCGTCACACTGTTAGCAATGAATTTGACACATTTGTCGCGGCACCAATTTCTCATTACGCTTGTATGGAGGGAAGATGTTTGATTTCTCTCTAAATATGCTTTCGTTGAAACCTTCGGGCTATAGAGACCTTTATGTATCTTTTACCCTTGTATGTATGTATATACATAGCTTTACTGATAAGTACCTATGTTTATGTATATTAAGTATACAGAAGGCAAATAGATTTTTTTGATATAAGTAATATAGATTTTTTGCAATAAATACCTGCATACAGTTTACACTGTAATTTTATTTAAATATTTTTTTACTGCTACAGCGAATGCGACTTCATAATCTCTTCATTTTAATTTTTGTATCTACTATTTAGGATCAGGGATCGTTTCTTTTTATTAACATATAGTTATGGGACCACTTTTAAAAACTGAATACTTAAATTATATTCATGTTCTTTACTCTGTGGCTTCTAGGCATGCCATTTGGGTACAAATTACTTCGCCAATGTCGCGTAGAATGGAAAAGACACGGTGAAGATTGAGAATTACTCGGTTTAATACTTAAATTATAAAATCATTAACGATTAAGAAGTCTTCATATTTTTCAACCAGAACGGTGGACTAAGGCATGTTCCCCCTCGTACTGAGGGAGGCCCGGGCCCAGCAGTGGGACGTTAAAAAGGGCTGATGATGATGATAACACCTTCTGTCACTCTTAATTTTCATGTCACAATACAGTGTCTTAAACTCTTACAAGCCGCCCACTATCCTAAAGTCATCGCAAGTTTTATTAAGGGACGTGTTTGGCAATTTCCGCATAGAGTTCTTGACATGCGTCATCAAATTGTGATGTTTAATGAAGTTAGTTGATTGGTCAGTCAACTTTTATACATGTTGTTTTATTTTTATTACTAGTTTTGTGTTTTTCATCATACTAGCTGTCTGTGTATATTTCTATAGCTTTTATGACCAAACAAGACTCTAATTTTATAGTGGAGGGGATTAAGTATTGAGAATGGTTTACATCAATTTATATAATAAATAAATAAATGTTGGGACATTATTATTTATTACACACAGCGCCATCTAGTTCCTTACGTGTGGTAAGCTACGAGGCTTAAATTACGGATACCAGATAGTTGATATACTACACATAAAGGTATAACTTTTAGATACATACATATTATAAATATAAAACCCATAGAGTACAAACACTCGTGGTTAACAAATGAATGCCCTTAGCGGAGCTCGAACCCGCTACCGTAGGCGCAGAAAGTATGGTCACTACAAACTGAGCCAAACGTGTCGTCAAATAGAAAAAAAAAAAACTACATAGGAGTATGTATATGTGTTTATTCAAGTGCTTACTTACAGAATTATTGAAATGAATAATGGCTGTTGTATAAGTCCATTAGACAAA
Organism: Boloria selene; assembly: GCA_905231865.2. Lineage (NCBI taxonomy): Eukaryota > Metazoa > Arthropoda > Insecta > Lepidoptera > Nymphalidae > Boloria > Boloria selene. The sequence goes on from HG993135.1 coordinate 14,558,529, forward strand.
ACATAATCATATTTTAACCTTGTAGACACATGAAATAACGGAATAGGGCCACTTGCCAACAAACGTGGTCATTTATTATTCACACCAGTACAGATGTCAAGGCCTTTTTATATTTAAACGTTAAAGGAGGTAAAGCAAGACACGCAGTTAAATACATCGTAAAAGTTACTGTCACGATAATATGCTAATATGTGAAGGTTAGAGACTAATGTTTAATAGATAGTGGTACATATCTAGTAGTAGTGTATTTATAATGTAGGTTCGCTACGAAATAAATATAGTTTACATCAGCCTTTGTGCTAAGTTTTCATTGTCTTAATTTTACATTCGGGTAAAATACTTGGTATATTTATACTATAAATCATAACAAGATAAATATCTTTGCATCATAGAATATCAAAATCATCAAATGCTCAGGTTGTGAGATAGTGTTAGTAATTACTAATTACACCTTGAAGAATCATAGAGAACATTTTAATTTCTGCATACGTAGGTAAATAATAATAAATTATGTTTGTGTAATCAACATAATAGCTTTTCACTAAATTTATATTTAGTATTAAAAAAAAATTAACATTTTTCTTTGACTGTCTATCTGTCTGCTTATTCCCGCTAATCTTTGAAACAGCAAAACAGATTTCGATTGGACTTTCACTGGCAGATAGCTAATGTAATAATAAAGAGTTAGGATATATTTTATTTAAGATAAAAAATGAGGGTTCCGCTCAACAAAAATAAAACGTGGCCCAAGCGAAGTGATGCTCAGTTATTATTAAATAAAATAAAAGTAAGTTTATCAGCCCATACATACTTCTATCTCTAATTTTTTTATCAATAAAATTAATATTTTTTATTTTTATAATGCCAGATATATATTTCGGTTGTATTTCTCAACCATTTCATTCAAAGATTATTTTTAACATATATGAAGTAGCTGTCTTATGGAACTCTATGTACCTAATGGTGAAGTCAAAGAATAAAAACCCCTCGGTGGCCTACTCGCACTTTTTTTAAAATCACTCGTTTAAAATCAAACATTAAATTACAGATGTTAGGTAGATTACTTTTACTTAATGCAACTTATCTCTTCTAAAATTTTTAACTTTTAAACCACTTTTAACCAAAACAAAGAAAATAATGAACTGTATTGTATACATTGATAAATTTAAACCCTTTGTTCTGGGTGTATGTGAGTCAGTCAGTCAGGACATGAAATTGGAGAGAGCATCGTAAAACCTAACTCGTGTTTTCCGTTTCCTACGCGTTGTTCAAAAACTGCGTTGGGTGACTATTTCTATTCGCCATTCTTTTTCTTAAATAAACTATAGTTTAGTTACAAAAGTTTAAGTCAAAATAAAAACAAAAAAAATACCTATGCGAATTGAATTTAGCGATATTAGCAATATCGGTAAACTCATATCCTAATATAGAACCACTTCTTCAAAAACCTTTGAAGTATATTATAGTTTCACCCTTAAAAGCTATATCGTTTTTTATTATAACTCCATTTGTTAAAAAGGAATAACGAACGTTTTAAATAACTATCGCCATCGAATAATATACGTAGTTATAAAACAATCATTTCCCTTCATCCTTCTCTTTGATTCAAAAATGAAACATAACTTGTGCTTTACAAATATACCATGTTCCGACAAGAATTTTAAATTAGTTAAGTAAAAGTGAACAAAAACCAAGGTTAATGTTCTGAAAACTTCCTAAACAAATAAATAAGCTTATCAGATGAATGTCTGCAAATTGTATTCGAGTCAAGGTCGCTTCTTTCTGCTAGTTTTTGCTGCCTTTCAAATGACTTACGCTTTTTATTATATTACGAATCACGTTGCGGATATTTCATGTTGGCTGTATCTTTTTAACACGTTTATATTCGCTTTATCTAATATATAAAAATTTTGGAAGCTCATTGAAAGACTTGGAGCTTCGAGCTGATCTGAAACAGGAGATGGTAAATCTTTTCAATGGCTTTTGGTGGAGAGATGGTGGAACTCTTCAATTGCTTCTAGTAAGCCGTACGAGTTTGGGCTCATTTGATTCGTTTCGACAAGTGCCATTCAGTTTTCATTATGTAACTTTTTTGCTGACTTTGTTACTAAATTATACAAAGTGAAAAATTTAGTCAAAGCAGAATTTAAAAAAGGCTGATGATGATGTACATAAGTCAATACAGTTATATGATTTTGGAATCTGCTCAGTATCGCTAAAACATAGCAAAAATTCTCTATTTAGGTATTTTTTTCTCTAATAAAAAAGACACAGCACAGCGCAGCTGTAATATGTTAAAACACTGAAGTGACTGAAGTAATGTAGTCTAGAAAAAAGAAAACTAATAAAATAATAACTTATTATATCATTAATAAGGCTAACCAGTTACAATAAAATAATTGCAAAATTTTTCTCTAAGGTTGAAACCAAATTCCGCTGTATCAAAGCAAACATCGGACGGTCGGAGTGATTGCACAAATTCAATCTGCAGAATAATGACTACAGTAATTATTATGGAACATTATGCAACGGCGCGGATGCATAAAAACCAAGGGCCCAGGGACGTTGAACCCGCTCTTTGTTACTCCCATCGGACTGTTAGAAGTTACGAAACCGAGATATCTTTACTTTGTGACTGAATAAGTAAAAAATTTGTATAAGGACTTATGAAGGTATATTAAGCGTTTTAATTTTATATTTTTATTTTAAATGAGCTCGTTATTTTAATTAATTTTGTATACAAAAGTGTAGGCTTGCACAAAAATGAAGAGTTTAAAATCATGAAAAGCATTTTTCTTCTCAAATTATTTCTATGAGTTTCCAAGTTGCAATTAAAAATAATTAATATCTTAAGTGAAATAGTACGCTAAAGCTTATTCGAGACAACATTTTGATAGATATAACTAAAAATATAAAATCTTACTATGTAGAGTGAAATATTAACTCTTAGTTAGTCTGAAATTTAATTTTCCATCTTATTGTGAGATATCACACAGCCTATGCCTAGAAGCACAGGCACAAGATGTTTAGTAAATTCATCCCTTACAATGCAAATAGTACTCGCAAATTATTATATGAAGAAGTATATAAATAGGTTTAAATGTATATATTACTGAAACTTTGTATATTATGGGTAATTCCCACTGGCACACTACAATAAAGATAATAAGTAATGCAGGCTATAATGGTAAAAGACAGAATATGCAAAAGTGAATCAGTGACTCCGGACATTACCTCATACGTACAATTTTTACGATGATCTATCACGATAACGGTGAAGGGAACACTCTAAAGCAATTAATCAATCTTAGTTTCACACAAGGAAGTATTAAACTTAAGTGATTCTTTATTAATTTTACAATTATTGTCATATCAACTTTTGCCTGCGACTCCACTTTCACGGTTAGAATGGCAAAAATAGGTTTTTTTTCCTCATACTACACGACATTGACAAAGTAAAACTGTGCCCAAGTTTTAAAAAATGTACGAGCATGCTCTCAAAAACATTAAGGTTTTTCCTTAATAAATATAACATTGGGAGAAAAGAAGGTGTTTGTGGCTCTGTTATACAGAGTCAGGCATACTTTTTACGAACTTAGTAAGCACTCATTGTTTTACATGTGTCTACGTACATATAAAAATAATATTATAACATTTTTAATTATAATAAACTTCACATGTTTTATATTTAGATCCAGACCCAATAAATACGTATCATTTAAATATCAACTTTCCAATGATCCAGTTGACCTCTTATCACATCTGATTGACTCACATGCGTTTTGAATACTGATGCATCATAAATATTTCTAGAAATCCTTAGACCTTTTTTAATCGTATCTATAGGGTTGATAAGTAAATGATTTAATTTATTGGTGGCAAATAAATTATATTTTGTCAACATACTATTTATTTATTTTATATTCATTAATTCGACCCAGAGCTCGAGAAACCAGAGACCTAGATTTAGAGTCTAGATTTCTCAGAGATGAAATATTTTCCTGCAGAAAAAGTATCCTAAATAATGTTCCGGGTCATCTATCATCGTACCAAATTTCATCAAAATATGTGAAGTGGTTTTCTCGTGATGCTTTCCCAGACAGATAAATATACATAAAAAAACTTATTCGTAGCTGTTTGTGTTTTCATTAAATAAATCAAATCAAATCAAAATATTCTTTATTCAAATAGACTTTTACAAGCTCTTTTGAATCGTCATTTTTACATTATTAAAATCAAATGTCAGTCTTTAAGTCTGTGAGTAAACTACCACCGGCTCGGAAAGCTGTTCTGCTGAAAAGAACCTGCGAGAAACTCAACAGTTGCTCTTTTCAAAAAAATATTTGGTAACAATACTGTATTACAATATTTATCTATTTTACCTACGTGAGCCACAACCAGACATTAATCCGACACATTTACATCTACTAAGTATTCTGTTATAGTGTAATAAGCCTTATTCAACAACGTATTTTTAATTTTGGATTTAAATTGCCTTTAAAGGCAAGTTCAATATGGACTGAATATTCTTAATAAGATATTTAATGAAAACACAAACAGATACGACTAAGTTTATCTATGTTCCGTAATAATAATTGCAAATAAATAGCACTTATTACGAACTAAATAGAAAATACATACATATAATATTTTTTAACAAATTTTATTAGCGTTACTTTACAACTTCTTATAAATAAGCGTACAATAATAAAAAGCAACACAAAACTTTCTCTTAAGTTCTTAAATTTAACAATAGCTTAGTTCCTGAATCGGTATCACGTAACGTTCTTTAGTTAATTGCAGCTCGTAAAGGTCACGTTACGTAACGTCCAGAGATTATAGTTATGCCGTTACTGCTATACTTATTAATAGTAAATAGTGCACGAAATCTGCTCTAATACATAAGTATTCTATAATACATAAGTAATCTCTAATACAATCAATCTATATAAATTTAGCATATAACATATACATTAAACTGAAGAGTTTGTTTGTTTGTTTGAACGCGGTAATCTCTGGGTGTATGTACATATTACATACATACCTACTGGTTCCTATTAAAAATACCTAACTGTTTTAACTTACATACGTATTGAGGAAGGTTATAGACTAAAGCTAAGCTAATTTTTTAATTGACATTATGCCCCATTTAAAAATGTTAATCGGGCTCACAATTGTCTCTCATTGAATAAAAAAGGCAAAGAATCTTTGTTTATCCATATAAATTCACATTGGGTAATTTATTTTACTATTTGACACATTAAAGGTTTAATTAACTACTTGGCTCGGAACATGCAGACGTTGTATTAATGAATTACGTGTTTTGCTCTGAATTACTCCAAATAAACGTTACATATAAACGTGCCCTGAATTCATAGCAAAAGAATTGCTATATCCTATAGAGTTTTTCTGATCAATTTCAAATAGATACTGTCCTTTCCAAACTGCATTCTAAAAATGTCCTTGGTAGATTACATATTTGGAATGTTGTACATGGATTAAATTTTAAAGAGATGTCTATGCGAACTTATTTTGCTTTAATATACCTTAAACCTTTATAGAGATTTAATTTAGCACATCATACAGCGACCCGCTCGGGCTTCCTAGCTCTGATTGGACCTCACATACATTTTAATAATTTTTTCCAATACACTGATATCAAAGTTACCCGACTGAAAGTCTATTTCTATCTACTAATACTAATACTAATAATCTACGTTATTTATAACCAAAAATAAACCTGTGCATTTAATATTAGGCAGGTATTGATAAATGCAAAATACGTAATTGCCTTTTGTATTTCAGACTAAGTGACATTTTCTAGATTGTTAAAAAGGTAGTCGGTTCAAATTTGCTTCTAAACAAATGTGTTTGTATAATCACGGTCTTACTAATATTAACTATATTTAAAAGTTCTTGAAAAAGTTTCACCGTTGTGCTTTTATTCTTGGCCATGGCTCAATAAAATATATGTAGTGTAATACTTTTTTAGTTTTACGAGTCCAAATAACTCTATCTTTCCGGATTTTGTCGCAGATTTATTTTGATTTTTGGTTACCGACGCTTCAAATACTTTACAGTAATCATGACGATGCAGGGAAAGATTATGGTTCTTGTCGTCTCAAAGGTTTACATACTTGTTACAGAAACTGCCTACTTGCTTTTATTATGTCGTATTATGTATGGCGTTGAAGTGTTTATTTATTCTATGCATTTTTTCCATTAATACTTTTTTGGTTTTTAACTAATCCCTAACAATGTTCCATGATGGCTAAATATTATAAGCATATTATCACGCAAGAGAAAGTTTACTTTTGACACCGATAACGCTCCTTCTGGGTCGCATTGTTACATCGGTAATGCACATCTCGCGTGCTTATCTCATTTTTGGGCGGCAAATATTTAGGTTAACTGCGGCAGAAGGTGGTATAAAATTTCTATTTTAGAACAATAACTAGGCATATTTATTTATATCTTGGGGAAACATACATCGTATGTATAATAAATACAAGCTAACACTTCAAAACAAAAATAAATTCTAGTAAAGTTTCCACTAAAACTTGTAATATTAATATAAAAAATAACCAAAAAAATCAAGCAAAAAAGTTAGAATACTACCTAATTATACTCTATTTAGGTACCTATTTTGTTGTTTTTACCTGTATTTATAAATGTACATGATTTTCTCTGTAAATATCATAAATATGCGCGTATTTTTACTTCTTTACTCTTCACTACTTTTGAGTTGACCCATTATATTATTAAATATATATGCTTATTGGAAGAACTATTCATTTTTTATTTTTTATTCTAACCATACCCATGATATAAAAGCTTTTACGTTAATCTTATATTATATTATTCATTTAATGGTATTGTAGATGGACTTTTCAAAGATTTTTTAATCATTGAAAAGTCCATCTACGTAGTACGTACGTATCACGTACTATATTTATGTAATAAAATAGTGCTATATTAAAAACTACTAAAAGTTATGTTATTAGACGAAATAAATGTCTTATGAATAAGAAAAAAAATATCTGTCGAAAATAGAACCTCCTTTTTGGAAATCGGTTAAACATCAAATATTTACAACGTAAGTGATGTTTGTACAACAAACTTTATTTTACCTTATTTTCCGTGCCTCGTGAATAATGGAATACAAAATTACGTTATTACAGAGAGCTACTTAGGAAAAGCTAGCTAAAGAGCTTTAATAAAAAGAAATAGAAAATTACTGTACATTTTATAACATACTAGCGACTCGCCCTCGCTTCGCTCGGGCTCTTCCCTAGATTTAGCACAGGGAAAGCCGCGGGATCTGCTAGTTATGCATATAAACCTTCCTCTTGAATCACTCTATCTATTAAAAAAAACCGCATCAAAATCCGTTGCGTAGTTTTAAAGATTTAAGCGCACATAGGGATATAGGGATATAGGGACAGAAAAGGCGACTTTGTTTTATACTATGTAGTGATAGTGAAGTAGACGATGAATGATGAATGCTTTTGAATTACAAAACAGCTTGACTGCGCCTTACATGAACTTCAAAAAGGTTTTTAAGTAAAAGATTATAAAACTTTCATAGTAGGTACTTACATATGTAGTATACCTAATACTAGCTGTCTACTTGGTCTTGTGGCAAGAGTGAATATCTTCTGGCTTGGAGTCACGGATGAAGTCGGCATGTCGGCGGTTGTTGGATTTTTTAAACAAACTTTTAATAACAGAACGGAGTTACTAATACCGAGGTTCTCTACATATGTACGTCCCCCCATGCTTGATATTTTGGTCCTTTTCTTTCATTGGGCCTAACCGTTTTTCTCTTAACAGAGATTAATAACGTTGAAAGTGAAAGAATTAGAGGATACACTTGTGTTTACAAACATGTGCACTACAATTTTTTTCAGCGCAGATGGCTAATCTTAGCAGATCGTCGTGGCTAAAATCGGTCAGGAAGAAATAATTATTTAGATTATTATATATATATATATATATATATATATATATATATATATATATATATATAGGTAATATGTGTTTATACCATTTTATCGCCCCAGTGCTGGGATTTATTCAGTACGAAGGCGATCAGTCCATCACGCTTTTTTAAAGACGTGTAGACTCAGACATGTAAGTTTCCACGATGTTTTCCGTCACTGTAAGACAAGTTGTAATTGCTACGCAAATTATTTCTACATGCATAAATGCATTTTTTTTATAATGATTAATTATTAATGTAACAATCTTTTCGTTTTAAAATAGCTATCCGATAGCTTGCTGACCACACATCGCATGTGTTAAAGCTAATATCATACAATAAGTGATATATAAAAAATCTAAACGTTCGTGAACATTACCCACAATTAGTCACGATAGCCGGAATAAACAAACATCGCTATTTATTCTATGTACAGTTGTACAAATTATCATGACAAATTTCTTATTCATTATAATTAAAATAAATAACATTTTACGGTAGGTTCTTCTATTTGGGAAATAAGAATTATGTAATATCGTTTGTTTTTGTTGAAAGAATTTACACCTAACTTTTTTGATTTTGATACCTAAGACAAAAATAAATTGTTTTCAACGATTTCAGAAAGCTCTTTTTTAAAAAATGATCATTCATGATATTCAATATACGTTACCATCGACTTACGCTCGCTTCGCTTATGAGTTTTTCCTAGGTTCCTAGTCTATCTGCGTAAAAAATTCATCCAAATCGGTTCAGCCATTACAACGTGAGTGACAAATATGCATATATATAAAACTTTCACATTTATAACATTAGTCCATATGTATAATAGTTAATTTGCTAGTAATAGACAAACTCTACATTTGTAACAGTATTGGAATATAACCAAAAATTCAAAGTTATATTCTACAGAAGTTCTTTATATGCCAGTTAAAAATGTAACAACTTATGCGTGATTGACGGCAGCTACCGAGAAGCTGGCGCCAACCGGTTGCATAAACGAACAAAGCGCACGTCGACGACCGACGGCTCTTGTACTAACAAAAACTGACAGCGGATGTAAACAACTCTCTATTTCTAAAGCGTGCTCCAAATTCGTGGTGTTCATCTTTTTTTCTTCTTTCTACTGTAAATGGGCATACCTTTACTTAGATGCTATTTTTTTGGATAAAAGTAAAAATGTGCTCTAGTTTTGCCCTACAATAAAATAACATAAAAAGTAGCAACTAAATTTTATTAATATATCAAAGTATCTAGGAATATTACAAGTATGATTTTTATAGTGTGCACCTCTTTGCCATCGAGTTCCTTAGTTTATCTTTTTAATCATATTAATATAAGTACCTAATAATTATTTTTAGTTTAAAGAACATTTTTAATGAAAAGCCTACCTAAAAGTTTTTCTCACAGCTGGATTGATGTTAGTGTAAAGCTTTATATATTATTATGTAAAAATACTTTTTATGTACATTCTATGCTTTTAGCAGTAGGGGCTGTATAAAATAACATCTACTCATCAAACGCTGTCGAATCACACCGCAACCCTTGTCGAACAATTCAACTACCCTAGAAACCGTGCATTTGTAAGTAGGTACTTCATACTCTAGCTGAATCCATTATATTAAGGGCTGTGTCGATAAGAGATCATCAAAATTCAAAAGCCTTTCCTTATACATTGCCAGAAAAAATGTCTTGACAGTTTTTGAAATCAACTATAGGTTTAAAAATTATTATGGACGTTGCTCATATTAATATGAAACCTTATAGTATAATAGATTCTTTGTATTTACTCTTCATGACTAAAACTTTGATTGTCACAAGTTGTAAACTACATAGTAAATTCGTATATTGATTTAGGGAATTCTGGTCGTCATTAAAGTTTAATCGTAAAATTCATTAAGTGATCAATTATTTTAGTTCTAGCAATAGGCTTTTCGTAAAACGTTTGTAATTCTTAGGAAATTGTAAAACATAATTTACATGAAATAGGATGTCACGCTCTAATTAATTATGACTATGATTAACTAATACTTACAATTTCAGTACAATAATTCACCTAAGAAATCAGATGAATATCAAAATTTCGTTCACTTTTATTGAACGTTTCCATAATTTGCTAATACTATAACATGCTTTAATAAATCTTCTGGGTCATTCGTAATACTCTTGACGTGTTTCGCATTATTGACAATAAATGATTATGAAGACGTTGGTGAAGTCTCTAAGGAATCAGTACTGTAACAGTAAAATCAACCGTTTGTATTTTAATCAAATGTGTATTAAATATTATATAGTAAATTATTTTTAATTAACAAATCTTAAATACATTTTAATAAACATATTTAAGTAAAGTTTTCGAAGGCATGAGTATATAAGCCACTAGCGGAAAGATAATTATGTAAAATATTAGATACCATCAATATTAATACTTAATGACGCGAGGGCTTTGCTCATTCACTATTATTAAAAACGTAACTAATAAAATATTTTCCTTAACCATAATATTTATCTATAAATGTATCAGAGAGACGGCAACGGGCTTGAAGCGTTAGCTATTCGATAGCTACACTTCTAGTAAACTCTATTACGTGTTTCTATCACATTTATACTTGCATTTATCTATTGGGTGATCTAAATTCCTTCCTTGCTTTTTACACAAAAACGGTAAGTGTCATGCGATTGCTAAGTCGATGTACTAACCTAATTAAAACCAACGCTTTTTTGTATAAGTGATAACTTAGAGCTGTAAGATTTTGCAATTATTATTCGACTTGGTGCTTTATTTATGGATATTAATTATAGTCATTTAGAATTGAATTATTTCATGTTTATGTTGTTCAAGTGATGAAAATATTCCGTAAAGACACGTTTTTTACATTTTATACAATTTATACAAATAGATTAATTTCAACTTATACCTAGAGCGAACGAATAGCAATATTTTATATAGGAAATAACTTAAAGAATAGGCAGTTCGGTGAAGCAAATGTATTATGAATATAGTATATAACATAACATTTGCATCTGTATTGCGTCGTTTATATCGTCTATTTTAATAGTATATTAGCGTCCTTTTTATGAAAATCAAATGAACATTAGTATTCATACTAGTATTCAGTAGTTAAAAGATTTTTTTAATATATCTACTGTACTTATTCACCGTAATCACCACGTTCGACCACGATACTTTAATCTGAAGCCTAACTGTGACCACCTGTGACTTAGTCTACCACATTGCTGTCTTAGCGAATTTGTATATCAATAAATATATTTTAAATACAGTGCCACTCAACTATTGAGCACGTGTAATGGTACATAAAAGGGACAAATATTAAATTAAAAAATTGCATTTCAGAACAAGCCTCAAATTTTCAAGCGATATTTTAAAATCACTCGAGAATTGAATCTACGATATTTTTACCAATACATGAAGTTTTTACTTTTAGTAAAATATTGTACGTAATATAGTTCTATGCTGATAGAATATAATATTATTAGTAATTTAGGAGGCTGAGTTTCATATCCTGTTCCTACTCAAAATGAACTCTTGACTGACTCTTCTGATTTTCGATTCAAATTTTTGGCGATGGAATAATAAAATACTTCGCAGGGGTGTAGAGAACACCCCTCTTTATTCAGTGGATCGAAGTAAAAGTATGCGTTCGTTAAAATACAATAAATTGCTGAGTGCTCTTTAAATACTACAGAAATAAAAAAAATCGTCAACCTACGTCTAATATTTTTAGTAATTTCTCTTATTATATATTTGCCAATAAATTAGGACTTACTATCAATAGTAGGAAAAATTTGAATGCAGCTTTGAGTATAAAAACAAAAATAACCTTTAGAACACGTTTCTTGCTAAAACTTATTGAATAAATCGCTTTTGTTTTCGTAACTTAATTTACGATGTAAATGTAATTTAATTGATTTAAAGCCATTGTTAATTTTACCTAATTTCCTGAAGCTTTGAACTTTGTAGAGTATCTCTTAAACAAAAATTTTGTCTCAGCCATGGACTTTATAAAAATACTCGGGTTTCAATAAACAAGATCCCAAAGACAGCAAGATTAGGAATTCTCCTTTGATAGTGAGTTACACAACTAATTTGTTTACAATAGCAAACAGATTTATTTAGTTCAAACTATAAGGAGCTTTTTGCTCTATATTCTTTTGTACCTACGAGTATTAATATACATACATAAAAAATCGGTTATCGACTCTTGCTCTCAAAATATAAAATTGTCTTTGAAAATAATAATTATTTTAATATTGTTTATATTAATCAATGTTATTAATTGTCATGTAGATTGTAGATTTAATAGGAAGGCGCAAATTACTTTTTATAGAGATCGTCGTATACAAAGTCCGAAAACAAATTAAATCAAAAATATCCTGTTTTGCAATTTAAAAAAAATATTAAATTATAAGTTAGCTCCAACAACTTATACAGCATTCGGCTTTGGCGTAAATTAGCGTAGTTTAACACAGATAACAAAAATGTACGCGGCGTAATATGATATTACTACATGGTAGGAGAAATGTAGTAATTCCAGTTAACAACGAGTTAAGTAGATCAATCTTCTCGACACGCTTTGTATTCCTTATCTCTCAAGTAATAAATCGTAAAATCATCTTAACTTTTATCATTAAAATAATGAAATATTTGAATCTAATTTAACACGTTGCACAATTTGTCTTGTCAGTAATCTCCTTAAAGACTATTTTTCACCGACTTCAAAAAAGAAGGAGGTCATATGTTTAATAGTTATTATATTAGTGTTTCGCTCTCCAGTAGTCAAAAATTAAATATATTTTTATTAAGATATTAAGAACCGGTTAAGAATTATAATTGAAGGAAAACATGTATGAATAGAATTTGCATAATGCGAGAAGATACCTACTGAACTCGTTTATTTTTTCCTGTAAATTTTTTTATGATAGAATACGAAAATCATCAATTTTGATTGATTTGATCAATGTTGATACATCGAAATCGAACTGGCTATAACCGACATAGGGTTGGCTCCAACGCGGTTGAAATCATCGCCACTCCATATAAACACGGATATGGTTCAGATATGAGAAATTCAATCTGCATCACGGAGCCGCACGGTTTGGTGTGCGGAATGATCGGATTGTCTTTCCTGTGCAATGCCCGAGTACGCTCCATCGCTTCCGTACCATTTGTTGTTACATGTTTTTGTACTTACTGCTTTGTTCTTGTGGAAGAAATTATTATTAATAATCCAGCAATAGAGTAGTACACCTGTGAATTAAAAAAAATTTAGTCCCGCTGAGTTTCTTTCACCAGTTCTTCTCAGGTCATTCATAGGTTTCTTCTTACCGAACTGGTGGTAGACTCATGATGTTCAGTAAGAAATTGTAACAATTTTTATGCTGATTAAAATATTTTGATTTTATTTGATTTGCGTTTTTACTTACCTTCACTCTGCTCTGTTGCGTCTCTAGGTAGGTGGATTTGGGTTCTGAATTTCATCGGCCTAGCCGTTTCGGATATAACCCGGGATTTCGACTCGTATGTTTTGTCTTGTGTCTTTTCGTAGCTGCATCTTTGATTGTGGAAATCTTTGAGGATAATCTTTATCCAGCTTTCATCTAACGTGACGAAGACAATTATAATAAATTTTATCTTATATCTTATAGATTTTTTTCTTATCTTATAGATGAAATATTCTATATGAAAATTATCATGTATTCAAAGTCTACTATTTGTTATATTTCATAGAGCTATAATTTATACTTTACAAGAAAAACCGAATAAAGAAGCTAAAGCAGTAGTAGAAGAATTATTAAACCGCGTAGTGATGTGCTATGACGAACAGTTGTTATTAGATCATTCCTCGACAACTATTCCATCCCCGCTGTCACGCGATGCCGGCAATTTCAGGACTATGATTTCTGGGTAATGATCACGTAAACGAGCATAACCGCATTAAATGAACATTTTTTTATGTAATATTCCTAGACCTAGATTGATTTGTTACTTTGTCCGCGTAGTTTCAGATTTAAATCATTTTAGTAACTAGGCACTCACCTTGGCTTTCCTAGGTCTTGTTTCTAGATATGTTTTAACGTCTCCACGTCTGTTTTTTCAGGATTTTTCAATAATTTCATATATTTATGTTCTATTATACATATTATGAATAATTACTTTAAATGTGATTTTGAAGATAATTTTTTATCTATCCAAGATATTATTACAGAATTAGAGATGTCCCAAAAACAACGAATTAATTACTTTTTTAAGTTGGTCAAATTAGATATTGTGTTGATGAGTTCTTCAAAAAATAGTTTATTCAATTTTAAAACCAGTTAATATCGAGTATGTAGATTTATACTATAGGCTTATATTAATAATAAAAATACAAATTGTAAATTCCTAGTTGTATTACTACCTGTATTCGTACGTATTATAAATTATGCCCTAATTTATTCGTCCCTGCAACGTGAAAAGGGGGACATAGCCTATATAATAATCGGAATGCTTCGTATGGCGACATTGATGTTAACTGGCAATTTATTACAATTGCAAGGTTTGATTATATACTGTTAGAAAATGGCAACCCAAAAATACTTTTAAATAACCCAAAGTGGTAGTACATTTTATTACTTTGTGGTTTCGATGATTAAGACAGCATTTTGATTCTCTCATTAGAGAGCAAACTGTCAGTATCGCACGTTTTTTATCCATTTGCTTCGTTATATAAAGTTGCGGGATTTATAATAAATGGATGTCTCGCGTGCGTTGCACAATATACAGTTAAATTAACAGTTCACCGAGATTGATAACACGAAACTGCGGCTACGATAATAGTTAGCGCTTACTGCGGAATTTTAATTCTTCTCTACCGTGTTATGTATTAATAATGTTGACTTGTGTGATAATAGCTTATCAATTTTTAAAAAGTCGAAAATAAAATAAATAAATATGCATCCAGGTGTAGACTTCACTTGTTAGGTGGTAAATATTCGAAATAGATACCTTACAAATTTATAGAGAGTTAAGTAAAAGTAATATAGGTAAGAAATAGTATTAAAAGAAAAAAAACAGTGTCGGGCCACGGTCCACTTAGTTTAAGTTTAGTTAGTAAGCATGTATCGCTAGTTTTGAGTTATAAACAATTGTAAAACGCCAAACAAAATAAAAATAAATTCAAAAAGCACGGGCGCTTAATGCCTGTGGATGTGTTCAACAATAAATAAAAATAAATAAAAAATGTATAGAGAGTTAAATATCTACACAACAAAGTGCTATTTTTAATTGCGTTAACAATAGAATAAGTAGACATATTGAAATGTCATCTTATAAATCACTACATAGTATAAAACAAAGTCGCTTTCTCTGTCCCTATATCCCTATGTATGCTTAAATCTTTAAAACTACGCAAAGGATTTTGATGCATTTTTTTTAATAGATAGAGTGATTCAAGAGGAAGGTTTATATGCATAAATAGCGGATCCCGCGGCTTTGCCTGTGCTAAATCTAGGAAAAAGCCCAAGCGAAGCGAGGGCCAGTCGCTAGTATACAATAAATCCACGATGTGCGGTAACTTTTACCGTTCGTTGCGATAACACGGCAACGTATGATTGCGAATAATTGACACGTTTTTTGTCGAATTTTATTAGAGGCTGGTATTGAACTTGACAATACGAGTATCAATAATAACTATTAAGTTACATAACAGAAATGGAGATTTACATAATTTGTATTATTTACATAAAAATGGTTGTGTAACCTTTTCTTTAGTTTCTCTAGTAGACTCTGAATGGAATATGAAGAGAATATAGGATGAAGGAGATACATAGATTAGTGTCAATTAGGACTTATTGTTTACCGCTTTTATTTATGATCCTGTATTAAATCAACTGCATAACATGTTTATATCAATTATCTATCTAAAACAGTCATCACCAGTTCACACAATAAGATAAGTTATTAATGCCATGGCTTATTTACTAATTTGATGTAATCTCAGTAAGTGATGTAACACTTAAGTATTATTGGTCATTTATATCGTCGGGGCTTAGGAATTGTATAGTTCTGTCAAGATATCACATTTGATTGATGATTGTCCGTGACTTTTACATAAAATGAACCCACGCCTTTAGTCTAACGATAGGTATATATCGTATACGTTATAGTATTATTGATTACCAAAGCTTTTATATTAGAGCTTTGCTAAGGAATTTTAAGCGATTACTGAAGCTAAACTAGCACACTTTATGATGGATGACTGCGTAATTAAATGTCAACTGAATATTTCTGTAATTTTACTACATAAAGCCTCTCTAGTTGTGAGCTAGACTAATATTCAGGTATAAAAACAGCCTTATACTATCCCGGCCGTAAACTATTTCTATTCAAAAACTCACGTCAATCCGTTATTACTCAACCAAAAGATAGAGTGACATAACTTACACATTCATAATACCAATAAGGATTTAAAACTTTTCCTTATTTTTATATTAATTAACTAACATTACCCTGCTTTGTTTACAGAAAGAATCTCGTACAGATGTACAGTTTCACCTCGCAGCGTTGAGAGGGGACTGCGAGAGGCTGAAGCAGCTTTTAGATACTGGGAAAGTTCACATTGATTCCAGAGACCGGGTAAGATTTATACTTTTAATTTTATTCAAAATAGTCTCAAAAAAAACAAAAGAGAGTTAAAATTGTATTCAAAATATAATTAATCAACACAAAGTCCGTTTTATTATTTTTACCATGGACGTATCTAATGGACGAGACACATAAGCGAACGTACCTTTACCGGCCTTGACAGTAATCAGGATATTTTAGGCCTGGCCGTTTGATTTAACGTCAGTCTCAAGCACTTACTTGTCAACAAAACATCTCCCAAAAATGACTAAATGTTCTATTAGATGGTGTAAAAACTATAGCAGCGGAAGCAGCACTATTTCTTTTCACTTGTAAGTAATATATTTTATTACATTTAATGTTATTTATTACAAAATTTGAGTAAATGTAAAATAAAATTTCGTATTATTCAACTATGTTAAATATAGTCGATATATCTATGTATTGTTGACATCTGACAACCATCATAAAATGGCTGGATTATACCGTTCAAAACAAATGACAGAACTGTCGAGTAAGTCCATTTGACATCGACTAGTGCTTGACAATGTCGAAAAATATATCGATATTTGACGAAATAACTAAGCGAATAATGGATGTTATTTGTACAGTACAATAACATAAAATACTTTTATCGCAGTATCCTACAATCTGATGACAATAAATTTATAATAATATTTTTATAATTAAATAAAAACATTATAAATGCAAAAATTATAATTAGTATGTGTACTTAATTTTTATTTTATTTTAACACATAAATTACACAAAATTTTAGATTTCCTAGGGATCCTTCTCGAAAGAGAAAAAAAATTCTTAACAAAAAATTTGAAGTCTATAATAACTATAATTGAGTAAAAAGTTCATAACAATGTCCTGCTTATTTTAGTATAATTAAAATATAAATACCGGAAGCTTACCCCACCTTTATTCTCCCTTTGTTTTCTTTGCCTTACAGCTTATTTATGATACGCCTTTTCTTTCCCATTCGAACGTTCTGGGTTTGATTGTCGGCGAAAAATCAAACAATATTTATTATTAATATTTAAAATGTCATTGATGTATGTATTTTATCGACTACGTTCAAGCACTAGCATTAGAGTGAATTTTGATGTATTGTGTCAATTCTTTGTGTGCGTTATACTTCAAATGGTTGAAAGTGTTTTCATGCATTTGTATTTTATGACTGGTCCTTAGTTAATACGTCCATGATTTTTACATACGTACTATTTTTCACGATTTAAGTGTGGCACGGTGGTGGGTATAAACACGTAATTAAAAAGTTCTTCATAGCTATCCCATAGAAATATAATTGAAAGCTTAAAAGGAACGAAAGAGAAAAATACCAGTTCATTCCAAGTTGCTGAATACATTCATTTAAAATTCAATATAAACTCATAAATTTTATAGAAGTCCAAACAGAATATAAAATCAGTCTGAAAAAAATCATTTCACAGATTAAACATTGGATATTTAAATGGCAAATATCGCTAGTTTATTAAAAAAAATCCGTCTACAAAATTAAAATGATGTGCGCGAGGAAGGATGAAATCGTCAACATGAGACAACTCGACTCGACTGGTCTGTAGAGGAGGCGGTGGAAGTAATCGATTCGTTATGAATTGCCAACGATGAGTAAACGATGTATGACCGATGTATTTCTTCCACGTGGTGATTGATGTTTGCCCAACTGTCTTAAAAGGAGGGTAATGAAGAATAATGTTAACATATGAGATAACGTTAGATTTCTCGTTATTGGATGACCTAGACTATGTTGAAATTAAATATGGTATCTGCGAATCTAAAAGCAGTAGGTAAATTTTATTTATCCATCTGAATAAATTACGTGTTTGTTTATGTATATGAGACTTGAAGTGAGAGGGAGTGAAGTGTGCATTATCCATAGTTTGTAAAAAATACCTTAAGCTTTTAAACTGAGGTCAGAAAAGATGACATAGGTTAAATAAATCGGTCAAGATTGATTACCAACTCTACCTGAGTACAAATTAATATAGTTTTTTTTTTAATGGTAAAAAGGGGGCAAACGGGCAGGAGGTTTACCTGATGGGAAGTGATCACCTCCGCCCATGGACATCTGCAAGCCAGGCTTGCAGATGCGTTGCCGGCCTTTCAGGAAAGGGAGGGATGGAGGAGGGAGGGGGAACGAAGGCGGAGGATGAAGGGAAGAGGGAGGGGGAAGGAGAGTGGGCCTCCCGGACTCTCACTCACCGGACGAAACGCGACAGCATAGCTGCCACTTCACGCCGGTCTTCTGTGAGAGAGTGGTACTAATGAACTATACGGGGCGTGCCGGCCCATTCGGTTGCTACCCGAAGGTAACAAGCATGGCACTACCACTTTGAAGTTTGAGTTTTGAGTGAAATTGAAAGAAATTACAAAGGATTTCGTTTTTTTGGTTACGGAACCCGGAAAATATAAAAAAAAACAAATCAGTAATAAAGACTCCGTAATTTATTATATTTATATGGATTTTAGATCTGATTCTAGGTCGTTCAATCTATTTGATCAATGAAATTTTCATCATAACTTAAATTATGTGAGTGATAAGTTTAAAAGCAAATACGACAGTTCAATTATAAATTCGGCAGACTGAAGTTGAATCCGCGCAATTAAAATAATTCAGTTATATCTATTTACTTTTAGGAAAATCATTCATGTTCATTTTGCACAAGTTTCAATTGATTTCGTCCGATTTAAATTCATACTCGCAGAGCTAATGCTATTTTTACGTCAATAAATATTATTTTACGTATGTTTGTGTCGTCGTATGTTTTAATCTAAATCTTTTATTTTTCAATTCTTAGTTTTGTCTCTTCGTGTAAACACACGAAATTTTAGTGCAATCAACAAAAAGTTGTAGAGGCGGTTATCAAAGTCATTTAAACCCGAGTCACCCATATTTTTAATATGGTAAAGTCAGTACTTTTTCTCCGTACCATTAAGTATACAAAATTATTTAAATATGAAAAATTAAATCTAGTTTTTCAGTATGACTATATATTATGAAACAAAATCCTCCGCCGCGTCCATCAGTCGGTGTGTTCGCGATAAACTCATAAATCTACTGTACCGATTTTAACCATAGATAGAGCGGTTCTCGAAAAAGGTTTTAGTATATAACTAGTGGAACCCGCGTCTTTGCTCGCGCTAAATGTAGGGACGAACCCGAGCAAAGTCAGGCGGAGTCGCTAGTCAAATATAATTTTAATTCGAAATTGCCATCACGTATATACGTGAATACAAGCAATCTTGCCAAATACAAAGTAATAATATGTTCTTGTTTCTCGTTTTTGCTGTTATGCTGTAAATGGCCTACAACTTACAAGTAACGGGGACAAGTCCGTTTGGAATGTAAAGCATGCGTGGAATAATACATTTTTGCAATCGAGACCAGATTGAACCTTTTCGACTAGTGACCCATCCTCGCTTCGCTTTGATTTCTTTCCTAGTGAATAACAAAAATAAATCTATTTTACGAGAACCGTACACTTTCCGTAATAAAAAGGAGCTTTTGTTCTATTCCAATATATACTAATATTATAAAGCTGAAGAGTTTGTTTATTTATTTGGTTGAACGTGCTAATCTCAGGAACTACTGGTCCGAATTAAAAAAATCGTTTTGTGTTGGATAATCCGTTTATCGAAGAAGGCTATAGGCTATATTACATCACGCTACGACCAATAGGAGCGGAACATCAATAAAAAATGTTTCAAAAACTTTAGAACGCGAGCAGAGCCGCGGGAAAGGCTAGTACATATATACGAGAATCGATGAATTCGTCCAGATATTCATCAAGATGAGTTGTTCTGGCGTGGTTCAAAAACGAACACCTATCCATCCTCACATAATTTAACATAAAGGTATAATATTAGTAGGATATTATGTACTTTGATATACTTATGTCCTATACATGCACTATATTATGATAGAAATTATTTATTTGTTCAAAATATTTCTGAAAATTATCTATACTTAATGCTCTGATGAGTGCTTCTTTTAATTGAGAATTATTGCAATTAGAAGTTTTTGAAAGATTCATAGGATGTGTCCCGTAATGTGGTCTTTATTTATATTTTTACACAAACTTACTTTATAGTCTACAGTTCCTACAGGTTTAATGATTAATAACAAGCTCAAAACTTTAAGAGTACACTTCTTTTCGTTTAGACGAGACGCCAAACTTTTCTGTGTACGAAAGTTTGATGGTAGTAGATACAATTGTGACTTGAATTTATGGGAAATACAAAAATAAAGTAAGGATTTCCCGTATTTTTACTGTATTTTATGAGTGTAACCTGCGGCTTCACCCACGTATTTTATTTGCTAAAAGTCTTACCGACTTACAAAGAAGCCTTAAGAATACTCAAAAATAGACGAAATACCAAAACTATTTTATTGAAATATGATTGATAGTTTAATAAATACGTAATAAACCTATATTAAACTAAGTATATAATTTTTTATGGGTAAAAGTGTCACAAAATCTATTTTTCTTTCTCTTTTATCTCGGTACTAGTACTTATTACGTAGGTACCTAACATAATATGTACCTACAAGAGTCATTTCTGTTATCAGTCATACAAACCCACTAAGGATTTCTACATAAATAACAATTTCTATCTTAAGCTTTAAATAGGTCTTTATTTTGAAACCAAAAGCTTACCAAAGCTTAAATTTAAACAAAAAAGTATAATTAACACTTCCATTCCAGTATAACATTACACTACGTGTTGAGATCCAGTTTTTAGGTTAACGATGTGTTTGTGGAAGAGCATTAGCTGAGCTTTGTGTAACATCCACTTCCTTTACAGTACTCTCAGAATACAGTGCTAATAAAATTATAACATAATATTTCGTCTACAGTTATTTTAGGTTTGTTTCTTTAGAAGTTTAATCCTATAAAGAAACCAAAGAGATTTAAGATTATGGTACATAGTATAAATATAATTTTTCTAGTGCTTTTTAGTTTTAAAATCATATTCGAAGTTACAACTCATACTTAGAGAATATTAGATATGGATTCCGCTTCATAAAGAGTTAATGAAGGTAATGCTTGCAAATTGTTATTTATGTATTCTTGAATCAATAAAATATTAAGTAGTTTCCTTCATAAAATACTTATATCGGCAAGTCGTTCTATGTTTTATTATCAGCCTCTACCCGAAAAGCATTTTAGGCGTCACGTGTAACGCTTTTACGAGCGACATACTTCGGTTCATTCTTCGTTCGTTCCACTTTCAATAAAATCCTTTTCTTTTTGCCTTCCGAAGCACTAGGGACACAGAGCGTAAAACAAAAGCGATCATTTCGGTGTTTTATATTTCGTGCTTAATTTTAGCAGACTTTATTGTAACTGAGCTTAAAAGCTTTTCTCAAAATCTTTAGCACAGCCACTTTCCTCTTCACGGTATTCTTATTTAAAACAACGAGCCGTTCAAAACCTTAAAATATATCTTGATAATGTTTGTTTGTATAAAAAATAACAAAAAATAAGGTAGCCATGCTTTTTATCATATTGCACCACTTGCTCGCTGGAGCTTATGTTCTGTGCCGGTCATAATTATTACGGCGGCTATGATTTATCGACCACGTCTACGCAATCTCTTACATAAGAAGAAGGCTTTGTATTATTTATGTTATTACTAGATCCTTTCAGTGGCTGCAAATGGGTTTTTAATTTTGTTTTTTATAAAAGCTCATAGAATGGGAACTTTTAACTTTTATTCAACGAACATTAACAAGCATATTGAAATAGACAACAATATATTATGTACTTACTAGTGGAACCCGCGGCTTCGCTTGCGCTAAATCTAGGGACGATCCCGAGCGAAGTGAGGGTGAGTCGCTTGTTAAGATAAACATTTCCATCATACATTACATATGTATAACTCTAGCGGTTTTGGCAGCGCACGCCAGAATAGCTCGCAGATGGTAGATTTTTTACTACTTACTTGATACTTATCGTCATATTTTGGACAATTCACACAATATCTTTATAAATTGTAGCCTATGTGATATTCTGATGTATAAGCTATATTATTGTAAAGTTTCATTAAAATCCATTCAGTAGTTATTACGTGAAAGAGTAACAAACATCCATACATCCATACTTACAAACTTTCGCGTTTATAATATTAGTATAGATATTTCAATGGAATATCAGTTTAGTCTGTGACGAAGCTTCCGTCAGCTCGGAATCTAGTTGAAGAATAATAGCCATCGAAAGTACGATTGCGCTTTCAGAAATATATGTAGAGTTCAATAATTTTGTATTTATTTTATCATTAGAATCGACAATTTTAAACTCAAAAACTTTTCGTTCGAAAGTTGCTTCCCAATCTTCTTCAAACTCTACCGTTTTTAAGGCAGTTACATTTAAAAATAATTTTATTAGATTCTAAATACACCAATTAAATTAGATATTATATTTATAAGTGCATTTTATACTGTGTCGGCCTTGAAATCACCAGCGCGTCGAATTTTGGATCGCAGTATTTTTGTAGTTATTGTTTCATGCCAAATGATTCATAAGTGCATCTGTAATGTTCTTCGTTTAGCTTTTGTATTCAAATACTAACTTGAGTCTTTTACCTCTGTCTTTTTAGGTGTATCCATTTGCTGTTTATTTACACGAATTACCTACATACTTACTATGGTACGTATTATACTTACTGGCAAACGATTAGAAATATTTCTTAAATAAGTTCTCATCAGATTTACAAATAAACTGAAGAAAACAAAGAAACTTTCTTGTTCTTAAAAGCTATGATATGGAAGATTTGCTTAGAAGTCAGTCAAAAACATTTGTTAGTGTTAAAAAAAATTTTTCTAACAAGCAATCAAGCAAACAAGCAGTCAAGCTATAAGAGAAAAAAGTTTTGTCATTTTTCTGTGCTAATATAGAGGCATATTTTGTATGTTTGAACGCGCATTTCTATTTCTATAAATTACAAGTTATGTGTTATTATCCTCCGAAGCAAGGCAACAATCAAAATATAAGTAGGTATACAGACTATATTACATTCATCGTTAGCAAGCACTCGAAAATGATGCGAGGGTGATTCGCTTTTTCCACTATTAACTAGAAGCTTCCCTTTATATCTAGGAAATATAATAATTATGTTTACTTATCGCATAATATTAATATGAGTTGAAAAGCATCTATTTAAATCGCAAATCAAGATATTATTTTTAATAACGTATTTTCTAAGAATATTTGTAACGAATACCTATAGCTATCTAACAACATTTTTCGGCTTTTGCTAATTAAAATTTTATTACGAAGGTGACAAATGCCTTATAAATTACTTCAATTCTACGAACATGAACTGATTTTGTTTATGTAAATTTTAACGGTATCAATCTATTGATTCAACTCACTCTATCTGGTTTCTTATGTACAGATGTAATTGATAAACTTCAAAATCGCTTTAAAACTTTTACTATTAAGGAGTATTTATTTAATATTTAAACTGTTCAATGAAATTAAATATACAGTATATACCTACCTATATACATACAAAATAAATACAAACGTTACGGACTATAAACATAACGTATAACCGAGCTTATAGTACTTCGTCTTTTTAAAGTCGGTCAACATTTTCCTTAAATAAGCATAGTTTATATCGTAAGACTTGCATAAAAACTAAAGTAAACAAAGTACTGTAGAATGACAATATCATACCACCGTCCACAATTTATTTTGATCACGAGCAAGTCTGAGACGGGTTGGTTAAATAACCCTAATATAAACCCTAATAACGATCAATTAATCAGAAACAAATAATAGTAGATAGTAATAGATTTTTTACGACAAAATAACAATTAGTTTAATTCTAAAAAGTAAGACATGGGTCCTTCAAATTCACTGTCAACCCTTGCCCCAGGAGATAGAAGCCCCAGAAGAACATAAGCAGTGCTTCGAAAAAAATGAAGAAAATGGTAGCACATTATCGTATTTTGAAATGTACACAGTACATATTATAATGAACCGACGTTAAAGTTTTAAGTAGCAATAAACGAGTGTAGGTAATGTTGATACGAGAGCTCCTTACAATGCAAATGTATTAACAGTTGTGTTCGCGGTCACTGGAGCGAGGCCTAACGCAGTTTCAAATTAATTGTTGTTTATATTACAGACTGTTTTTATCTTTCTTTTTCAAATTTAATTGTATGGAAATAAATACTTTATAATCATCAAGCATAGTCTTATTATAATCTATTTCTATATAGGGCTATGTGATTTATATAAAGAAACAGATTAAGATAAAAAATTATATTAGTCCCGCTGAGTTTCTTTCGCCAGTTCTTCTCAGGTCAGAGGTTTCTTCTTTCCGAACTGGTGGTAGACAAATGACGTTCAGTAAGAAATTGTAATCATTGTTACACTGAATAAAATATTTTGATTTGATACATTTGCCTCAGATTTTTATGTGTACAAAAATGAGTATATAAATTTTACGCTTTAAACACAAACGCTCAAACTGTACCGCATACCTTACGTTAAAACTGGCACCAACTTAAATAATTTCCTTAATTAAACATTCTTGCTCCGAATACCCTTTCCGCGTTCACAGTCATCCTTTATACACTCTCGCTTGGATTCTAAGGACTTTTCATTCATAAATTGTCTAAGCTAAATGACGTCTTGCTTTTTCGATGTACACATTAGTTTTATAAGTCAATCCAATTCATTAAATACATTTGTTTTATATTAAATAAGATTACAACGATAAATCGACTATTTTAGACTTAATTACAAGATGGTATCATACAAAGATTTTTAATGTATTTATTTATTTATTTATTTATTTACTTACTGGATATGCCAACAATACATTGTACATACATTATAAAATATTATATCTAAAATACTTATGACCAGTTCTAGTACATGCATTAATTACAGGCATACACAACATTGATTATATGTCCGGCTTTAAAATAATATTATTTATAATACATGAAACCTTAAATACAATTTACTTATAATGAATAAAATTAACTTAAAGATTTACAAGAACTCTGAACACATATTAAATACATTAATTAGATTAATTACAATTCAATTGGTATCAAAATTTGAATAGTATTATAATAATTATAATTAATATTTAGAATTTCAGACCATACAAACTACACACTATAATTATCATACAGATCTATTTTTTTCTTGAAATTATTCAAAGTGCCATTAAAAATATCAATAACAATACTATTGTCAGTATTTAGTAGACTATTGTACGCATTAATTAAACGATTTATTGGAGAATATTTACCAAGGTTAGTCTTGGAAGCGCTAGGTGTGAATATGTTTTTTATGGGAAATCTAGGAGTACAATACGGGACGTTAACATTTATTTAGCATAGAATTTCGGGCGCATCTAAAACATTGTGGATTATTTTGTGCAGAGTAACTAGATCACTCACTAGCCTCCGTTTTTCGAGAGTTTGTATTTTAAAATATTTCAACCGTGTCGTGTAGTCGGCTCTATAGGGACAAGAGTTGTTTTTAAATGACAAATATCTTGTGAAAGAACGTTGGACACTCTCTATTCTAGCAATATGGGTTTTATAATGGGGGTTCCATGCTGGTGAAGCGCATTCCAAGATACTTCTTGACAGTGCATTAAATAGTGTAATGATGCAATCGGTTCCTTTAAATTTAAGAGTGTTACGCTTAATGAAACCAAGCATTCTCCAGGCCCTAGTGATTATTTGATTTTGGTGCTCTAAAAAAGTAAGGTTTGAGTCTATCCTAACACCGAGATCCTTTACAACTGAGACCTCTTGCAGTTCTTGACCATGGATGTAATAAACTGTGTCAATCCTCCTGCTATTCCTAGTAAATTTAATGTGAGCACATTTTGAAGCGTTAAGGGTCATTCTATTATCAATACACCATTTTTGGATTGAACAAAGATCATTTTGTAATAATTGGCTTTCTTCAGGTGTTTTAATGTTGAGATAAATCTTGAGATCATCTGCAAAAATGTAGCAATTACTGTAACGTATATGTTTTGTAATGTCGTTTATAAATAAGATAAATAAAATAGGGCCCAGGTGTGATCCTTGGGGAACACCAGATGTTGCGATAAACGGATCTGAGGTGTAGCCCTTAGCTGTTACTCTCAACACTCTATTGCTGAGATATGATCTAAGCTAATCTAAAATCTAAGCTAAAATCTAATGTAGTTAAGTAACAAGCAAAACTATAAATTGCAGGATGGCACCACGCCGCTGATCTTGTCAGCCGCGATGGGACACACAGACTGCGTCAGGGAACTACTTGCGCAGGGCGCGGATCCCGCCTGCTGTCGGACGGTAAGTTGTACATACACTTGGTTGGAACGTCGGGAACCAAAAATCATAATAAACCCGCGACAAAATCCGAAAAGATAGTTTCATTTATAATGTCAAGTATTCGCGTAAACCTAAGAAAGTATTATTTGTACATACCTACACTGTTAAAAAACTTGCCCATGGAAAGCTTAATTTGCTGTTTGAGACACCGGAATGACCAACGCCACTGACTAATAATTATCGATACCCAGTAATCAGTATTCTAGATCGTACCGGGAACCAAGTACTCAAGTTGGTCCAATGGTCCATCCTACTAAGTATATTTCGAAAACTTGCTATGTTCTCTGATATGCAGGTTTCCTCACGGTGTTATCCTTCACCGTAAGAAAAGTGGTATTCATGTTGACAATCATTCGCACATGAGAATACCAGTGCGAAACCCAGGGATTTGAACTCGCTCCAACCGATTTCCCATGTGAGCGCGTTACCACTGGACTATCGCTCATATCGTTAAAAATACTGGCAACTCATACTAATGGCTACTAGTAATAATGGCCTGAATTAAATAAAATTAAATAATGTAAGACTTTTTTTAATATTGAATGAAAAACATTGGACACAAAAAATGTCACAAGGCTTTGGTCCATAATGTAGATTACTCCATTGTTATAAGAAGGCTTCGTATGTGGTGACCCACTCAGCGCTTTTATCTCGAAAATGCTTAATTTTTCTTTTGAAATATGAATGAGTTTCTTCCATACATCGTTTAGTACAAAATACGGTATTAAACTCTTAAAAAGTGCGCGTTGAAATTATGACGTTGGTTCCCGAGCTGCTGACTTATTTAATTTGAGAACCAGGTCAGCTATGAACGCTTGTACAGATTATTTAAAATTATATTTTCCTACTAAGAAATATTACAGGTGACCATCTTATATAACAAATTATGACAGACATTTTTTCACTTTTCTTAAAAAGGCAATTACACGGTGACTATTTTATTTAACTAAATATTTTTAAAAGGCTTTGGCCCGTAATTTAGTGTACTACACAGTTATATAGTGAAATATATTAAACTTCATAAAGAAATGCCATAAAAGTAAATCTACATCTACATATTATAATGTAATCAATAAAAATACGCTAGTTTCGCTAAAATTCCAAAATCGCTGGATCAATTTGAATAGTTCTTTTATTGTTTTGTTTGGATGTATCAGGGTGCCTTGAGTATAAAAATAGGGAAAACCCAAAAATAACCCATAGCATAAAATGTAAATAGCGCCATGTATGAGTATATTATACAATTTTTTTACTGATTATTCAATAATTATTTTATTAAGAACGTATCAATTTTTATTCTTTTTCTTAATGTCGGATATCTTTAAAGTCACAGTTACCTTTTTTCTTTTATTGCTAATATACAAACATCAAAAACTATACGTTCTGGACATTATCCATCAAATCAATTTGCCTACCTTATGAAAAAAGTAAATTCACCTTTATGTATTAAATGTAATATGATAGACGATGTTCATCACATTCTGGTGGAGTGTGTTAGGCATCAAAGGGAGAAGGAATTGAATGTTAATAGTTATAATGTTGGTCCGTACCTCAGTATCTTAGCAAACCCATTAAGTATTGATGTTGTTAAAGTTTTGACAGACATGGTTTTGCAACATTGAAAACATCGTCTATCCTTTGTGCATATTTGTTAAATGTTATACTTAGATTTAAGATACGATGGGACTGACATATCCTAGAAGGACAAAAGTACCCTAAAAAATTTGAAATAATTGGCATCTTTAATTTAAAACTAAAATTTTTCTAACTTCTGAGTCCCGTGGTAACCCCACATCTGGTGATATTGCAGACGGGGACGAACGCGTTGTTCTTCGCGGCGCAGGGCGGGTTCCTCGACATCGCACAGCTTTTGCTCGACGCCGGCGCCGCCATCGACGCGCCCAGCGTGGTCAGTGAAGTAGTTGTTATATTTTATTACAGTGCAACCTCAATATAGCTAAATATAAGTTAATAACATAATATAATTCAAAATTTAAAATCTTAAATGTTTAGAATTAAAATGTATAATTTTATAAGTTACTTTGATATTTGTAAATTGTGGGTAGGCACTGTCTATAACAAGTATATAACCCCCTGAGACGTCTAATACCTTAGCCTCTCCCGTGACCATGATTGTTGTAAAGCATTCGAAACGTCGGGAAACAAAAATCATAATAAGTCCGCGACAAAATCCGAAAAGATAGTTTCATTTATAAATCGGAAAGGAATAAGTAAGTATTCGTTATATCAAGTACTTCATTAAACTGAGGCCTGTTATATTGAGGTTAGGTTGGTCTAAAATTTGTTATAAAGAGGTATAAAAACAATTTTTTACCTCTTTATAACAAATTTTAGATCTAGACTTATTCACCTAAAAATAACGTACTCATCTTGTTATAGCGAACAACTTCTGCTAATAAATTATGTACATATTATGTATTTTCTATTTAAGAACAATTAGGTAGGTTACAATTTTTTCCCCTTAGATTAATAATCGAAGTTAAATGCAAAAAATACGTAAAAGTATGTATAAAATGGGTTCATACATTATGTAGGTATAACTATAAGGTAATTAAATGTTAATTTCAAAGATTCGCACAACAAAACTCACAATGTATGCCAATACTTGCGTCTTGCGGGAATCCCGCTTATACCTATTGAGGTTCGTTATATTAAGGTTTTTTTTGTTTTTTTTTTGTTTTTATGGTAAAAAGGGGGCAAACGGGCAGGAGGCTCACCTGATGGGAGGGTGATCACCTCCGCCCATGGACATCTGCAAGCCAGGCTTGCAGATGCGTTGCCGGCCTTTCAGGAAAGGTAGGGATGGAGGAGGGAGGGAAGTAGGAGGGAGGGGGGAACGAAGGCGGAGTATGAAGGGAAGAGGGAGGGTGGAAGGAGAGTGGGCCTCCCGGACTCTCACTCGGGCTCTCACTCACCGGACGAAACGCGACAGCATAGCTGCCACTTCACGCCGGTCTTCTGTGAGAGAGTGGTACTAATGAACTATACGGGACGTGCCGGCCCATTCGGTTGCTACCCGAAGGTAACAAGCATGGCACTACCACTATTCGGTTGCACTGTATGTTGAAAGAGGAGGAGTTAAGTAAAATCTCATCGAATTTCATTTTAACTATGTAATAATACTCGAAATGACTCGAGGCGTGAAATATGACTTTAATTTCTATATAATTACCAACTTATAACAATGAATTGTGATTTTGAACAATACCGTTATTAGGCTTGCTAGATGGCCGGGAAATCTTAATATTGTCCCGGATTTGATAAGTTTCTATCTGGCAACCCTACTTGTTTAATTGTTATCCATTACAACGAGTTTCTATACGTATAGGACGGCGGCACACCATTGTTCGTGGCGTGTCAGTGCGGACACCTGCCCGTAGTGGACGAGCTCATACGCCGCGGCGCAGACGTTAATTCTTGTATGAAGGTAATGTAGTGACTTATTTTTATAGAAACAAAAAAAAAGTGCGCGTGTACAAAGTACACATGTCAGAAGTAAAACTTCTTTGGCAAACTAATTTTTAAATCTCCTTTATATTTATACTAAATAACCCCGGCTAAACTCGTTGAGAGAGGGAGTTGGCGCGAAGGTCACACCCACGAGTTAGACAGAGTTAGAAATGTCACTGACTCGCGGTGGGCGAGATCTGACTAAGGCTAACTCTTCCCCGTCTCTGAGTGCCTGGTACTATGGACTTATTTTTTCGTTTCATCGAGTTTGAAATCACAACGATTCTAAAGAAGTTTCACTTCAAAAGTTAAATGATTTGTTTTAGGATTTAGAGTATTTACTCTGGTTTTTCGAATATGTATATTTGATTGTGTGTAATTGGGTTGATGGATATTTATGTATTTATTTTAAAGAAGAACTCGTATGTGTGATTTTGTTAAGTAGGTAATTCGATCAGAATACAAGTACATTTTTGGTGAAAATTGATTGTTGAGTTACTTTTGCCTATATATTTGTTTAACTATTATAATTTACTAGCAAACCCGGCCCGCTTCACTGGGGTAAATTAAAATAAATTAAATGGTTTTTATATATATTTTAATAAAATAAAAATACTACTCCTTACTACATTTTGGCCACGCGCCATCTATAATCTAGAAATAGAAATACGGCGCCATCTACCGGATATCTGTGCAACTTAGATGCCAAACCGCAATCTGTTAGGATTTTATAGAACTAACCGATAAATAAACATTAAAGTCGTATAATAAACATTTAATTTAAAATAAAATAATATTACGACTATAAATTAAGATGTAAGCTATCCTATCTTTCAAGTTGGATTAAACTGCACATGGTGTGCAAATTTGATTAAAATCGGTGAGTCCAACGCGAACAAACAACGTGACATGTAATTTATATATATTAGATTTTATAATATAAACATTGTACTACAACTTGTCTTGTAACTACAATGTCAACTGAGTGATGCAAATATTTTTATTTATGGTAAAAAGGGAGGAAACGGGCAGGAGGCTCACCTGATGGGAAGTGATCACCACCGCCCCTGGACTGACATCTGCAAGCGATGTCAAGCTTGGATTGCAGATGCGTTGTCGGCCTTTCAGGAAAGGGAGGGAGTAGGAAGGGAAGGGGGAGGGGGAGGGAGGCAAGGGGGAGGGGAGGGGGAGGAAGGGGAGGGGGAAGGAGGAGTTAAGGGAAGTGGGCCTCTTGGACTCACCGGACGAAACGCGATAGCATAGCTGCCACTTCACGCCGGTCTTCTGTGAGAGAGTGGTACTATACGGGGCGTGCCGGCCCATTCGGCTGCTATTCGAAGGTAACAAGCATGGCATTACCACTGAAAAAAGTTGTTTCGTCTTTCTCGCAAATGAGCGGCCTGTAGTGATTTACATAAGCCTGCTTTTGCAGTGATATATTTACAAGCACCGGATATATTTAATTTTTATAATTTATATTAATTTTATGGTGTAACAGATTATATTATAACTTGTCTCATAATCAATAATCACCCCTAGATATTATGAGTAAAGTGCTAAGATGGTGTTTCGTGTGCAGGACGGCGCAACACCACTGTTCATAGCAGCACAGAACGGCCACGCGCGAGCGGTGGCGGCGCTACTGCGCGCCGGCGCCGCGCGGGACTCCCCCCGCGCCGACCGCGCCACGCCGCTGTGGATCGCGGCGCAGTGCGGGCACGCCGCCGCCGCGCGCGAGCTGCTCGCCGCCGGCGCGGACGTCGACGCCGTGCGTCAGGTATAGCTTATATAAAACTAGCGACTCGCCCTCGCTTCGCTCGGGCTCTTCCCTAGATTTAGCACAGGTAAAGCCGCGGGATCTGCTAGTTATGCATATAAACCTTCCTCTTGAATCACTCTATCTATTAAAAAAAACCGAATCAAAATCCGTTGCGTAGTTTTAAAGATTTAAGCGCACATAGGGATATAGGGATATAGGGACAGAAAAGGCGACTTTGTTTTATACTATGTAGTGATAAATAATAAATAAAAATACTTTTATTGACTCAAAATTTTTACATAAAAACTAGTCGCAAGGGCCCCTGTACTAGGTGTGAACCTGTATTACTGGGTGCCCCGCTCATCCACCTAGACTATAGAGTCAACAATCTAAATAAATAAAACAGTTTTGAGAATGTAACTATACATTAAAAACTAAACTAACTTTTAAAACATTTCTTTTAAATAACTATATTAAGTGTACGCGTGTGTGTGTGTGTTTATGTGTGTGTATGTGTGTGTGTGTGTGTGTGTGTGTCGTCTTTCTTCTGAACTCATACAGTGTTTTGATTGATCAGCAATTTTTCAGTCTCATCATAGTTTAAAGTCAGGAGAGTTTCAGTTAATATACGTTTTAGTTTAAGCTTAGGAAGTCTGTAAAAGTCAAGTCTGCTGTTTAACTTATTATAAAGAAAAGTTGATTAGGGATAAGGATAAACTTGTAACACCCAGTTTTTAGCTACAAAAAGTAAATAGATCGTTTATGAGGCAAAGTGTACGCATGTATAACAAAATTCCACACCCACAGTCCATATTGAACTTGCCTTTGAAGCAATTTGAACAAGTCCAGTAGGCTAGTACTTACTATTTAGTACTTATGCAACAAATAAAACTCTTAGCACAATTTAAGCGTTTAAGTTTATATGATCGTACAGCGCTTCACAGTTCACACCAAAAAAACCATTTTTCAATGCCTTATAGTTAACAGCTCAACCAAACCATAACCATAGCGCGTTTAGCAAGTTTCAAAAACCTAACAACGCCATCTAGACGTCACCGAGAAACTACAATAATTAACTTATCACTATTAACATTTACACAATATGTTTTTTGATGTGTATGTTTAATCCGGACACAATTTAAATCCAAAATTAAAAGCACGTTGTTGAATAAAAGTGCTTTTTAAAAGTGGTAGTGCCATGCTTGTTACCTTCGGGTAGCAACCGAATGGGCCGGCACGCCCCGTATAGTTCATTAGTACCAGAGTACTTCTCTCACAGAAGACCGGCGTGAAGTGGCAGCTATGCTGTCGCGTTTCGTCCGGTGAGAGAGAGTCCGGGAGGCCCACTCTCCTTCCCCCCTCCCTCTTCCCTTCATCCTCCGCCTTCGTTCCCCCCTCCCTCCTCCATCCCTCCCTTTCCTGAAAAGCCGGCAACGCATCTGCAAGCCAGGCTTGCAGATGTCCATGGCCGGAGGTGATCACTTCCCGTCAGGTGAGCCTCCTGCCCGTTTGCCCCCTTTTTACCATAAAAAAAAGCTTATGACATTATAACGGAATACTAATTGGATGTAAATGTGTGGGATTAATGTCTGGTTGTGCCTCACGTAAGATAAATAGATAAATATTGTTATTTGTTACCAAATATTTTTTTGAAAAGAGCAACTGTCGAGTTTCTCGCCGATTCTTCTCAGCAGAACAGCTTTCCGAGCCGGTGGTAGTTTACTCACAGACTTACAGACTGACATTTAATTTTAATAATGTAAAAATGACGATTCAAAAGATCTTATAAAAGTCTATTTGAATAAAGAATAATTAAATTTGATTTTGATTTGTGGGACTCACCATCCAAACAAGACAATATTACATACTAAAATCCAACAGATTCTTCGTTTCTATTGAAGAAGTACTTGGAGCAAGAATGACTCACCATTCGCCGTAGTGGGCCTCCTCCTTTAGCGTTTTAGCTTTTTATTCGGCTGGCTTGCTGAACATTAATAACACTCCAACTAAGATGCATATTTGAATAATAAATTATTTAAAATCACTTTTCATTAAATGAACCTCTACTAAGCAACATAACGTATCATCCACAAAATTTTCTTGATGTGATACATATTGAGTACATTTTGTGATGGCACTATGTAATGTGTGTGTGTGTGTGTGTGTGAGCAGGACGGCGCCACGCCGCTGTTCAAGGCGGCGCACAAGGGACACGCCGCGGTGGTCGCCGAGCTGCTCAAGTACAGGCCCAACCTCGGCCTGCTGCCCGTGAGTAAATATAAAACATAACTAACTATAAATAACTGTAAACAATACTAAAAACTGTGGCACATAAAAATTCTTAAGCTTATATTAGTTTCAGTTATCCATTGATTCAACGAATCGTATATCGCGTTCGCGCCATTACGATAAAAGTAAAAGTCAACTTGACAGATCGGTCACAGATTATCAAATATAAAAATAATGAGTTTACCTTTTTATACTAATATTGCTTGCTTTCCATTTACTTAACACAGAGGGACTCTGCGTTACATTGTGAAACACTGCCAAACACTGTGTAAAAGTTTAAATGAAACAGCTAGTTGTATCGAAATAACACTAGAGCGCATCAATATCGCAAAATTATGGGCGTTGTATACCTAAATGCAAGTTCCTTGACAAAGTCTTGGCTCAATAATTTATAAACATAACCTTCCAATAAGTTAAAGAACTTTGACAATTTGCGGGCAAATAAATAATTGTTTTGTAATAATACTACTTTTGTTTAATAATAATTATTTGAACCAACTATAATTTAAAAGTAAGTAACGTTAATAATTACCTTTTTTTTTAATTCATCAATTAATGTTATGAAAATGAAGAAAGTTGGCTATTCAGTTGTAATTAAATATAATGTTTAAAAAACCAACTCAAAAATTGTAAATAATTTTTGGCTATAAAAATAAAACAATCACTGTAATTCACTTATATTTTTATTATAATTTGTACGTATTTCAATAAAATTATAGTCGAAACAAAAGTAAAAAATATTTCAATAATACTAGGATGCTTATAATTAATAATATAAAATATCATCAGTCAGTAGTTCTTACTCAATATACTATAAAATCTTTGACATTACACCACTTTTTCGAGTGTCAAACAGTGTACGGCTGTGTTCAACAGTGTCGTTGATGGAAAGCGCTTTATCGAGCACTGCGTTACACTGCGTCACTTTTTGTATTAATTGGAAAGCACAGATTATAAAGCTGAAGAGTTTGTTTGTTTGGTTTGTTTAATTGTTTGTTTGTCCAAATTGAAAAATCCTTTTTGTGTTGGATAGTCCGTTTATTGAGGAAGGCTATAGGTTATATTACATCACGCTACGATCAATAGGAGCAGAGAATGAATCATGAAAAATGTTGCAAAGGCGGGCACGACTCTGAAAGAATTTGGTTTCCGCTCATTAGAATGCTTGAGAGAAATACTAGTGCCAAATAGTCTACAATATTCAGAAAAATATAGTGTATAGTGTTAATGGTAGGTAGCGCCACCGTTGATTTTTGATGAGAAATTATACGCATATTGCTTGTGTTAGTTTAAATTTTAAAGTAGTACTAGTAAACCCGGCCCGCGTCGCTGGGCGTAAGTTAA
Source organism: Boloria selene (assembly GCA_905231865.2). Classification (NCBI taxonomy): domain Eukaryota; kingdom Metazoa; phylum Arthropoda; class Insecta; order Lepidoptera; family Nymphalidae; genus Boloria; species Boloria selene. Next base: position 14,594,380 of record HG993135.1, read on the forward strand.
AATAAATGAAACGGCTGGAGGTTTTGGTAAGCTTATCGGATTGTGAAATCAAGCTTTGACAGCGCACTCTTGTAAAGCGTCGAATCGATGGCAGCAAGGTGATACAAACTAGCATGTTTTAAAAAAGACATTAAATTAGAATTAGAATAAAAATTGGCTATTTGAATGAAATTGAAGAAAAGGGAATGTCATATTTGGACCGCCCGTGCACCACGTAATATCGACGAATTACTTATATCCGTATTTGTAAATTATTATTGATACTTTAGTGTTTTATTATGTTTACATAGTATTTAGTTATGAGTGTGTTAAGTTAAATTGACTTAAATGTACTGTGTTCCTCGAAAGACATTAATAATCACGCCCACTACTATAACTACTTCTGATGTCGGCCGTCCTGCGCTTACATATATATATTTTAATAAAATAAAAATTCTACTCCTTACTACATTTTTGCTACGCGCCATCTATAATCTAGAAATAGAAGTACGGCGCCATCTACCGGATATCTGTGCAACTTAGACTCAAAACCGCCATTTATTAGGATTTTATAGAATTAACTGATAAATACACACTAAAGTCGTATAATAAACATTTAATTTGAAATAAAATAATATTGCGACTATAAATTAAGATGTAAGCTATCCTATCTTTCAAGTTGGATCAAACTGCACACGGCGTGCAAATTTGATTAAAATCGGTTAAGTAGTTTAGGAGTCCATCGCGAACAAACAACGTATATAAAATAATATATTTAAAGATATGTTACATTTTCTGATCTTTTAATTAGAATATCCTTAATTTCATTATTCAATAGTGAATACAATGTATGTTGCAGAACGGTCAGACAGCCCTCCACGGCGCTTGCATGTTCGGGCAGCTGAACTGCGTGCGGCTGCTAGCGCGGCGCGGTGCGAGTGCCCGCGACGCCGCCGGCGCCACCCCGCTGCAGGCCGCCGCCGCCGCCGGCCACAGGCACGTGGTCGCGTACCTGCGCGCGCTCGAGCGATCCTAGCCGCGTACTAGGGCGACATGGAGTGTGAGGAGTTGTCGTTATGTATGTAGTACTGTGTTAAAGATACCGCCTTAACAGTTATGCCTACGCCTAGTACTTTTGTTGCGAGTACTAAAGCAAAGGATTTATCATTTATATGTAGGACTGCGTTTAATACATATACGACCTCCTTTGGTACTTTTCTTGCGAGTACTGGAGCACCATGAACCGCAAGGAGTTATCATTATATATGTATAATTCGCGTCATGTAAAAAGAACGCTGGCTGTCAAGTTGCGCAGAGGCGATTTATAGGCCAATTTGGTGGTAAGACGCGGGGCGCGGGACGGCGAGGCACGCGTCGCATGCTTTCCGGCTCGCTATTGGTTTGTCAGTTTAAAATACCATCGCGCACACAAAAGTTATTAATTACGAAATTATTTTATATAAAAAATAGTGAAAAAATATTTTTGACGTATATCACTATCACTACATAGTATAAAACAAAGTCGCCTTTTCTGTCCCTATATCCCTATGTGCGCTTAAATCTTTTAAACTACGCAACGGATTTTGATGCGGTTTTTTCCAATAGATAGAGTGATTCAAGAGGAAGGTTTATATGCATAACTAGGCGATCCCGCGGCTTTGCCTGTGCTAAATCTAGGGAAGAGCCCGAGCGAAGCGAGGGCGAGTCGCTAGTTGTTTTATAAAGAGAGATTCTGATAATAATGCAGTTAATGATTAAAAAAAATATATTAAACGAAATAATTTATTTTTTTGTAAGTAGATTAAACATTCTACACTGAATCAAACATATTTTATTAATCAATAGAATTCTATTTAATGACATTCTATCTAATATATTTTTCAATGTACGTACCAATAATCAATATACATCGTGTGCGAAAGGCTAGTTCAAAAATAAAAGAATAGGCTTAGGAATTTCGTATGCGAATGTACCGATGCGCAAACACACCCCCCACCACTTTCTTCCAGCGTTCTTTTTACATGACGCGAACTGTAGGACTGTGTTAAAGAATACAATACGACCTCCTTAACAGTTATACTTGTGTTGCGAGTACTAGGGTGACATAAACTGCAAGGAATTATCATTATATTTATAAGACTGCGTTAAAGAGTATATACAAGACCTCCTTAACACCATTCTCCTTAAGACCTAGGACACCATTGACCGTAAAAAAAGTGATCATTATAAATGTAGGACTGCGATAAAGAGTACAAGTACGACCTCCTTAACAGTTATGCTTGCCTGGTACTGTTGTCACGAATATATATAGTTCCCCAGTGTTAAGTGCCGCCGATGACCAGGGCAGCATAGACCTCTAGCAGCGCACAAATATGCTCGCCCGGTACTAGGGCACCATGAATCGCAAGGAGTTATCATTATATATATAGTACTGCGTTAAAGAGTACATGTACGACCTCCTTAACAGTTATCCTCGCCTGGTACTTTTGTTGCGAATACCAAGGTACCACGAACTCTAAAGAAGTGTTCATATTATGTAGAAAAGGAAAAGGACTCCACCAAAAAGTACATTATACAACCTCTTTAACATTTATGCTTGCCTGGTACTGTTGTAAATCATCAATACAAAAAATGATGCTTCAGAATATTACAATGTATATAACTAACTGTACCTATGTCTATATGTCGCGTATCTTTTGTTTTGTACATATAGTAACATACAAGCACTCGCCTTATGTATACCTCACTACACATTCATATTAACCACTGTAAATTCTACAAAAAACTTTAAAATAGAGCTTATTAATATAAGTAAAAGATACCCCATGAAATAAAAAATAAACACAAATACTCTATTTTAATGGTTTTCCTATTGTATTTATTTCATTAAAAAAAGTAATCATCTATTAACGAAATAAATACATAATAATGAATATTGAATATAGCTTTGTAATATAACTGTAGATTAAGATGTTATAGTTTTGTACTGACTAATAATACTTTTCTCTTATTTTTTATTTTAAACTTACAAATGGCAGCCTCAGTATCTAAAATCGACAGAAAATCAAAATAATCACCATCAATGTGAAAAAACTGAACCAATTTTGATGGAAACATCTCATTTTATAACCATTCACTTTATTCATGTATGTTTATTGTATATAGTCTAACTTTATTTAACCCGGTGCTTAGTTGTGTAGGACTTCTCGCAGTTAATCGAATAAAACTAGTCAATTAGAACACTTGTGTTTATAACAAATATTTTATTTGTTAGAATCTCTTATTTAACATAAAACTTACAAAAATTGTACATTTTTATTAAGAAAAGTTTTAAAACTTAAAATTTAACATTATACATTTTAAAGTATATTTTATTTTAATGTTTTTTTTAATATGAGATAGTGATGTATTTTATCTTTTTTAAACACATCATTGACCTCCATGAACTATTTTTTAACTTATCAGGGATGAAATGTGTTGCATAGTTTTATTTTAGTCATAATATATAAGGATGAAGGTACTTTTATACAATAATCCTGCACTCGCTGAAGTAAAGTACAGTGAAACTATATTTTGGATTCCTATTCATTGTACTAAATATGTATATTTACATAGTGTATGGTGTTAATGTCTGTCTGTGCGTGTGTGTGTATGTTGTTGTTGAATTTTATTTGTTAAATATAGTTATTTTAAAATAAATATTTTTTTTATTTAGTCCTTAAATGCTTTGTCCCAAATATCATTACACAAATCATTTATGTCGTCATGAATGCTTTAAAAAAGTGTCTTAAACGTAGAACTTTTTATCATTAATCTTGATAAAGTCAAACTGTAATAGTGTTACAAAAATTCAAGGCTTATAATAACAGTGATTGAACATTAGTGTTGTTTGCATTTTAGTAATCTATCTAAAGTTTTTTGTGTATATAAACATATAGACAAAAAAATTTACTATCTTTATAATATCACACTTTTGATACCTCGATATCAAGTTAGCTACATCCAGTCAAGTGCACTTTGCAGGGGTTATTATCTTTCAAAGATACATAAAATCTTAACTTAACATCTTCAACATTCATGGTTCCGAATTATATAAGCATAATAAAAAAATTTGAATCATGGTGTTGGTAAATCTTGAAAACTTCTAAGATGGAGTTAGTCAATTTGTGAATACATAAATACAAAAGTAAGCAGCCTTTTCTTTATAATAGTTGTACTCTAAGAAAGTATGTCATACATAAAATCATTAGATTTTAAACTTAGTATACACATTAATATAATATATTGTGACTGCGACTGTGAACTGGCAACCGGTCTATCTCAATTTTTTGTTTCTAGTTGATTTATATTGTCCTAATTGGGGTCGTCCATAAATCACGTGATGTTTGAATGGGGGGGAGGGGGTTCGGAAAAAATCACGAAATATCACCAGGTGGGAGGGTGGGTGAAGTGAGTTATCACGTGATTTTTTTTTACTCACCGTTGGGATTATCCCGCGCGCCGCGACAATCGCCGAACTTTTATAATAATAAGCCTAGTCACCTCCAAAACTTCTCTGAAAAGACCTGTACGGGAACTACTATTGCAAGAAATGGCACTATTAAAAGCTATGCTATACTTTAAAAATCGTGTATTATAAATTCTTCATAACAGATGATGAGACCAATAGGATGGGCTAACCATGACGTCTTAGTAGAGTATGTCGTATGTCGAGTAGAATGACAGTGCTTTATTCTATGACTTCTCCTTCTCCGCAGTAGTATAGCGAGCATATGTGAGAGAGCCAGTATTTGCTTCAGGTACAATAGTTAAATTTCACGATTATTATTTTGTCACTTATTCTTCTTAATTAGAATTTTTACATTTGTATCACGGTGCTTAATTTACCAAAATTATATTAGATTATACCTGTTAACCTTTATTTAAAAATAATATTCAAATTTTTAAGGTACTTTGTAAAAAAATACACGTGATTTTGAGTGGGGGGGGGGGGGTAATCTTAAACCCCTCACCACGTATCACCATGGGGGAGGGGGGGTCTAAAAAGTTGCTTAAAAACATCACGTGATTTATGGACGACCCCTATCTCGTTTTTATATTAGAAGGAGCTTATAATGCTACTTTTATTTTTAATAACATGTGCAATAAAAATATTTAAAAAACATATATTTTTATTTAATTTACTAGATGCTATATTAATGACTCAAACAAGTTTTTTCTTCATCCCGTAAGTTTTCAAAATTGAGATAGTACTGGTTGCCAGTTCGCAGTCGAAATGGAATATCTATAGTACTTGAAAACTACACGAACACCTCACTTGCTGCCGAGTTCTAGTAGAAAGTGTTCTGCAGCTCGGGCGACTGCTTCGGCGGAGGCTCGCTGAGGCGCGGGCGTAGTACTCGCGCAGTACAGCGCCAGGGCTCCGTTGTACGCTGCGGGGCTGATGTTCAGTGGCAGCGGGGGACGTGTGCCTGCAAGCAAATCAAAATATACTTTAAAGTAAAATTCAACAAAGACTTAAATCTTCACTCGTATATACATTAAACATAAGTATGCAGAAACTATGGCTTGGCAATTCTGCTAAGAGCTGGTAAGAAAATCAACAGTTACTGCAATAACAATGGTTATAGCAACCTTATTAATATAAAAATTGTTAAAACATCATATTCAAAGCTTAATAGGTTTCATAAAATGAAACGGTATCAAATATTAATTATTTTCTTTGAAAAAAGCATAAAAATTACCATATTTTTCTCTTAAGTAGTCTTCCTCCATACTCTGATCACTACCAATACTTTCGTCCAGTGTTTCATCCATAGAGTGTGGAGGCATTAATGCCATCATCTCCCAGAAGGTAAGTCCGAGTGGCCATATATCTGTTTTGTGGGAGATCTCACCCCCATGGATCACTTCTGGTGCACTCCATGCTTCAGTGCCTGGAAAATAATTTGAAAACATATTATAAGTTATTAATCTACCAATAAATACTTTCATACATCCAATATTGTAAACTTTATCATAGATCAACTTAACATTTAGCTGAGATTTTGAGTTTACATAAGTTTTATTGCTTTAAGCATTTTAAACCCTATTATTTTTAACTAAGTAAATAAATTAACAAGACCAAGATTTTTTGAAAAATGCCCTATAAGTTTGGTTAACTAAGCTTCATCCTAACTAATATTATAAATGCGAAAGTAACTCTGTCTGTCTGTCTGTCTGTTACGCTTTCACGCCTAAACCGCTGAACCGATTTTGTACACAGAATTTTGTACATTCGATGAAATTTGGTACACAGATAGAGAAGACCTTCAGAAAGGACATAGGCTACTTTTTATCCCTGTAATCCCACGGTAACGGCAACTACGTGGGTGAAACCGCGGGGCGCAGCTAGTTCCAAATAAAATAGGTATTAACTTTTATGTATGAATTCTAAAATACAGCAAAAACCAATTAACTATATTAAAATTTTACATATAGCTGTAATGGGGTTGACCAACAAAAAATTGTATTGCATTAACAGATCAAATCATACAATTTCTTACTGAATGTCATGAGTCTACCACCAGTTCAGAAAGAAGAAACCTCTGACCTGAGAAGAACTGGCTCTATAAAAATCAATAAGAAACATACCATAATAAAGCAAAGTCTTGTTTTTCTCCTTATCAAAAATCCCATTCTCATCTAATGGCAATGTCACTCCGAAATCACACAGCTTACAAATAACAAAGTCACCGTTCACCAAAATGTTGTATGACTTGATGTCTCCATGCAATATTTGCATTTTTGTATGTAAATAGTCAAGAGCTTTTCCTATATCTAACGCTACCTGGAATGTAATGTTTCATATTAATGTATAATTTAAATGAACTAATTACATAAAGTAATTAATTTGGTATTATTGGAAATTAAAAAATGATATTTTATTAATATTATAGCAATATACAACTATTGGCTTTATAATATTAATTTTTCATGTGGAGTGGTTTACATACGTAAACTTTTTAAATTGAGATATCAATCGAGTACATAAAAATATATACATTTCCCATTCTTTATTTATAATAATATTTTAGGTAGAAATAATTCACCTTTAGAATCTGCTTAGGAGAAAATGGTTCACAGCTTTCTTCAACTCTTTTTTCAATCATATCTCCCAAGGACAGGTCACAGGCTTCCATGCCCAAATATAAAATTTTACCTTTACTGAATGCCCTGAATCCCACAATATTCGGATGAGACATCCGTTTCAGAAGTTCTGCTTCAGCTTTAATTCTGTCTGTGTATACTCTATTTGGTTTTACGCGTTTGTTTAACATCTTTAACGCCCAGGGAGATCGAATTTGACCAGCTCTCGGCGATCTTACAAGTTGCATTACCGACACACCTATTATACAAAAGACGAGAGAAAAATTATATACCACTCGTATTGAAGGCCCGTGCCAAGCAGTAGACGTGAAAAAGGGCTGTTTACTTACTTATTACTTATGTTTAGTACATGAATGGTAAATATTACCTGTGCCATATCCAAGTCTATTTAAAAACGGTGAAGGTGGTATTGTTATCGTCTCTTCGGAATCAATTGCCTTATTTGCTTTTATAGGCGTCCGGAATTCAGACATTGTTATTATTTTCACAAAACTTATTATTATGCAATGTTTGGGCAATTACTTAAAAAAATTAAGTAGTAGCTCGTAAACTACTCTAGCGTTCCGTTTTTATAATTTGAAAATTTGACATCTAACTTCAAAATTCAAATTTCAATTTCCAACGGAATCGTAATTGACATTGAATCTTTTCGTTTAAAAATGAATGGTGTTACAAATTACAAACAGATAGTTTCTAAAAATTAATTTGTGCATAAAATAATGACTAGTTTAAAAGGATTAATAGATTCATTTATATTTTTTTGAATTCAATTACTAGTGTAAAGAATTTGAAACGTTGGGGACCAAAAATGACGATAAATCCACGACAAAAATCAAAATGTATTCTTTTAACTTTATATGTATTATGTATTTTTTATGTTAATTAATAAATGTTACATAACAAACAAAACATACAAAAAATATAATAATGACGATAAAATATAAATAAAAGTATTGATTAGTTATGTACATTTAATGTAATAAGCAATAATTACTTCTTCATTGAAGCGTGTTTTATAGTTAAATAATAAATTATTGAAATAGGAATTATATATGACAATAGACAAAGTGAAGCAACCAAACATATTATTAATAAAGTTTCGGTTCTCCACTGGTTTCGGCCAAGGCGGTCAATCTCATTGGACATTGGATGGACTAGTTTGCACAAGTGATTCTCTATTCCTGTCCCTCTCATACTCCGGTGGGACGATTAAACTTGACACGACTAATGGGATCTAAGGTGCTTAATAAATGCTCTCCGAGCACAGGAAAATACAACTCTAGCTCTAGGAGTCTCTGAGTTACGGAGGAGAAGCACTGGATCATCTTCCCAACTCCGAACTATTACTGAAGCTTACTAAACAGAAAGACTAAACTTGGCCCAATCTGAGATTTGAACCCAGGATCTTCGTGCATGCTAGCCACTAGACTAGTATGCCGTATGTGGTTGATGTAAAGCACTTTATAAGAATAACGTCATATTGGTCATAACGGGCATCCTATTCCTTTTATACGTATTTGTATTTCTGTTTTGTTTGGGTGTCATTTAAAAAACTAGTGCTATTATTATGATTTATGTATAATTATTGTTATTTAACGAGGTTTACTCACGCCTCATACATATTAATACAGTCCCGGCGATTTGTTTAATGAATGGTTCCTATTTCTAATTATTGGTACCGACCGCTGACTGAAGGTATACTGTATCGGATGTACTTTCGGATGGAAACTGAAGGCGGAGGAAGGCCGCGCTCCAAATTAACTAATAAAAACTACTAACTTCTTTTTTACTACCTGTTCAATTATATTACGATTTTAACATTGTAATGATTATTAAAATAATATATTATAAAGTTTGATGTACGTTCGTTTCACTTCCCTTGTTGATGTTAGAATAGAAATTGTTGCAAAATTAGTATTCTGTGAGCGCTAATCTGCTTACACGTTTGTTTAGTTTGAATATTTAAACAAAAACAATTGCGTGATAAAGATAAAACAAAACATTTAACTAAATTGATATTAAATCTAGAAAAGGACATAGGTATTTTCATTATTATTTAAACCAATAAAGGACCATTGGATTGACGATAGAGTATTGACAAACTGGACTGAGTATTATTGATAGCGAATATTTTGGTGGTATAGTAATAATTAGAAAAATCCAAGTCATAAAGTTAGCAATATCGACGATCAAATTACCTATATCGATCGTATTATGGATCAGTGATCTAGTGGCTACCGCTGCGTTCGCGCGTGTTATCATGTGTGAGTGACGCAACAAGTGAAGATGTCACTGTGCAACACTTTCAGGTAGGAATTAGGGCGTTACACTTGCTAATAATCAATTTTAATAAATATTGCAGAATACTCAAATAGGACCAAATGTTTTTTTTATTAGAATTGTTACATCAAAATTTCAGTTTAAATAAAAAATAAATTAAATATAAGAGTATATGTGTAAAATATTATTAAAACTCCTTAAGTACAAGTAAAATGTGTTCATTTGAATTGAGAAATTTAAAAAGTCGGTTAAACCTATTAATTTTACATGATATTAGCATGAAGTTTGCAAAATCCTTCAAATAGGTAGTCGATGCGAATTGTATCTATTCGCTGGATTACCAGCCAGTGTGAAACAATGCTAACCTGCAGTCGTAACAAACCCGTTGTCAGAAATACTTCAGCTTTCTCTATGTAACATAAGGCTAAGGTAAATTCTAAAAGAGTGCACCTAATTCCTTAGAAGGGATAGAGATTAGAGTGTAACCATTTAAAGCTAGAATAGAAGGATTGACGTTAAGAGCAAACTTTTTATTTAAATATTATGTTGGGACACAGAGCAGTTAGGTACTTCCGAGGTTTGTGTTGTGGATACCAGATAAATATTGACTATACATTTATAAGTTTACATGCAAACATTTTAAAATATATAAAGCCTAGCACGACTCGAACCCGCGACCACTGGTACAGCAAGTAGGGTCACTACCAACTTAGGCAAACGAGCATGAAACAAATACTCTGAATTCTATAAATGGGAAATTCACTATATAATTATTTAAAAAGTACCTAGATATTAATAATTTACGAGTATAAGTAGGTTATTGAATCATTATTGTAGAGCTACGTAGAAACTACTAAGTTAGTGATGGTTTGTTTTGCTTCATTAATTTATAACATGAGGCAGGACGTATTTGTTAAATAATATTACGATATTATTTTTATAGAAAATTCAATTGTAAATAGATCTAGGCTTAACTGTTAATAATACAATAGCAACCCATAGTGTTTCCCTGTAGCTTTTCTCAAGAATAGGCTATCTTATGCAAAAAGAATTTTTCAAATCGGATAAAGTACTTAGTTGTTCCTGAGATCAGCGCGATCAAACAAACCAACACTGCTATTTATAATATTAGTATAGATCTTTTACTACGTAATAATCGGTGACATAATATGTAGGTATATAGGAAGAACTAACATAAAGTAAGAAGAGTTTATATGAGGAACAATTTTAAAGATCTTTTGAAATCTTCTTTTAAGATTAATTTGACCATATGTGGCCAATTCACGCATTATTACCATCTATCGCACTAAAAACTAAATAATAAAGCCGAAATAAAATTTTTTGTACAACAAATGATTATATTTTTATATTGAAGTAACATAATAAGTTTGTGACATTTTAATCGCTGATGAAAACACTTTCAGGTATAGAATTTTTAAGTAATTCATCAAATTTTGTAAATTTGTAAATTTTGACTAAGCTCCTATAAAATGAATTATTTTTTTTGTATTTAGACCATTTACATACATTTAATTGATCGTAATAGAATGCTTATATTTGGATAACGATTGAATGGAAGCGATTGAAGCGATTAAGTCATCGGACGATATTGTGTAGAAACATGCGAGCGACGTCATGACAATTGCTAGTTATAACAACCGGAGACAATACATTTATTAATAGTTGAGTTAAATATTTAATTTTGGCCCTCGATATCAATGGATGTAGGGGCGATTGTTTAATAATAATAGATAATCGATTAACAAACAGTTTCCATCCGCTTCCGCTTATAAGTGATATTTAAAAGAGATCCTTTTGCTCATCACGCGATTATCATTTTAGATTTCTACAAATATTAAGAAAATGCCGAAAAATACAACTGCATGCATCAAAAAGGGATTCAATGAAATAATTCGTAAATAATTAATTTAAATTAAAATAGTACAAACTATTTTACATAATTTGACTTTCTTTCTTTAGAAGTACCGCGACTTCCTGGCGCGAACTTATATCTTGGTTATCTATTGTACCTACACATAACCCGAGACAGACAACATAATTATTCCTATGGCCCGAGAGAACTATTACTATCTAAGACTAAACGGCTTGATTTTGGCTTAAACCTGTTCAATTTACTATGCGTGACTGGGCGAGACTATTACTAGCTAATATAAACGTGCGTGATTATGAACAGTTTTAACTCATTTCAAGAATTAGGCAACACTATGATACAAATCAATAAATTCGAGGTAAATTATCACCTTAGACCAGTACAGCTGTGTTTATAATAACGTCGTAATTTTTGTTGCAGGTTCTCCGTAGTCAGCTTGATTATCGTGTTGTCTAGTATTGACACACCAGTGGCGTTCACGCTCCGGCGCACTCGCAGTGTGCTTCGAGATATTGCTCAAGAAGAAACCATTGTTTTAGAACTAATAAATGTGAATGGCCCAAATGTTCCCCCATCGAGTGATAGCAAACGAAGCGTAGTTCAATTTGATAAAATTCATATGAATAACAGTTATGATACAGGAAAAAATAAATATGGAGATGGTTCCTATAACATTAAACACTCGCCAAATGTCAATTCTATTCAAAGCCCTATTGAAAATTTAACGAATGAAAAAGACGCTTTAACAACAATGCAAGCTATAGCTGACCAAAGTTTAGGAGATTCCTTAATGTCGAATACAGAACATATTGAAGAAAATTCGATGTTCAGAAGCAAATCCACTTCGGGTATTCACTTAATAAGTGGCACAGAAGAAGAAACAAGCACAGACATAGATGGTCAGTCAACACCTGTAAGCAGTTCTACCGATGACAATTTATTCAACAGTGACCCTACACATATGGGTCCAGATACTACTGAAGAAACAATGGTAACGACTAATGAAGCAGAAACGACTGAACCAGAATTACCGGTATGGAAAAAATATACGACGATAGATAGAAAGCGACCACTAATTACATCTAATGAAGATACCATTGATAACAAAACTGAGGAAATGGTAAAAGCCGAAACGAAACGATCCCGAGTTTCCTTGAAAGATACTGTAACATCAGATATACCTTCACTTGATAAATTAAAAAATGACTTACTCTCATCTACATTGAACCAGGCGACTGAAAGCAAAGACTATGTAAATGACTCGTCATCTAAAGAGAATGCTACAATACCAATTGAATTGAAGTCGGAATGGGAAACGATAGAATCAATGCGAGCTGGATACTTGGATTTAACAGAAAAAACAACACTTTCAGAACTATTAATACCAAAAGAAACATTTGTTGTAAATAATAATCCTAAAGAAATTTTACGAGCGATATCCGAAATTGGTAGCACAGTGCAATCACAAAGTCAATTGGTAAGTTTTTTATTAAAATACATTGCCAAATCGTGGTAATGTATCTGAAAAGTTGATTTTAAAAATAAATATTGCTTATATAGTGTTATTTTTTTATTGCCAAACAATTTGTGAGTTATTTGCATTTTATTTTATTATAACTAAATAAAATTTTCAAAAGAAATTAGCTAACTTTCTTTTTTTATATTTCAGAATGATGATGTTATTAAAGAGGAGCTATTAATGGAGAGAGTACTAAATGAAAATGAAGAAAATTCTAAGCATGTCAATACGAACATTTCATTTGATCATGAGCTGACATCTCAAGAGCAAATGCAATCTAATTTCTCTGATAAATTAAACGTGACGCCCATTAATGGGGAAAAATCTAAAAATACTTCATTATACACAGTCAGCCCAAATTATAAACCGTTGAAGAAGATAGAAGTGCAGCCTCCTAAGCCGTTTGTAAGAGACCCAGATGACAACAGTTGGAGAAACGAAAGTTTAAGCTCTTTAGGAATCGTCTTCAAGCCAAAGAACTCTTCTAAGCCTTTCACTCAAGTCTTAAAAAATAAGACGGAGTCGGAATGGAATAATTTGTCGGAAAGAGATAGCAAGAATGATATACCCGACTTAAGAGAAAGGTTACAGAAAATGGCCGAGAAGAGGAAATCTAAAAGAAAGAAGACTGACGCATCCGGTAATGTTGTATATATCGATTACGAAGAAAATAGTAATTCTGTAGAAATTAAAGAAGAAGTAGCGTCTACTACTACTTCTACTCCAGAAACATCAAGCACGACACTTAATTCTTCCTCTGAAGAACCGCCAATTACTACGCCGCCTATGTCTTCGACAACGGACAATAAAAATATAGAAATTGATACATACACTACTAAAAAGTATAAAAAGTTCTTTAACGTTCCTGAATACTATGATACTGCGGAAGAGGACGATGCTGATTATCTTAGTATGGCGAAAATAGATATAAAAAAGTTCTCAACTTCAAAGAAAACAACGACACTTACAACTTCAGCCCCGACGACGCACACGACACCGACGTGGACAATTGATAGAACACCTCTTACAAACCCACCTGGAAGAAAAGCTACAATACAATATTTCCCACCGCTGACAACACAAAAAGTTAGCATTAACGATTATGACAACAATTTCCAATATAGAGTTAACTCATTCACCGAAACAGAGTCGCCGAATAATGCTGTACGAGAGCACCCCACGACTCCAGAAAATAACGTTATTCAATATAAACCTAATATAAATGGTGAGAGGTTTAATGATTACACTGTTACAACTAAGCCGCACTTCGACAAAGATGTATATCTCACAGAACCGCCTCTAACGACTCAAACAGGGTACACTGTGCTCACTGAAGACGGTGCTTTCGACAGAGAAGCTTACGTTATAAGAAATTATAAGGACTTCATAAACATGGCCGCGAAAAATAACGAATTCGAACGAAACTTAGACTACATTCCGTACACGCAAGCGCCGATGCGAGGTATCACTAAAGCTGACGTAACGTACGAGACTGAAAAGCCAAAATTGAGTATGGACGAAGAGTACGACTACGAATCGCAGTTCCGTAAAGAAGTGTTACAGAGATTTGTGGACAACTTTAACCAAAATACTGATAGATTCAAAGCGAATTTTCCAGTGTTGTTTAATAACAGTGTGATTCACCGCGATACGTCTGGCGGGGACGTGGCGTCGTCGCGCGCGTTCATGCGGGGACTGTACGACGACGTGAAGCCGAAACACCCGCACCGCCGCGAGAAGATGGCAGTGGAACTGTCTCCGGCGTACGAACTACATTATTACATGCCCGAGCAGGAGGAGAAGGAAGAAGCGGTCTCGCCGTCAGCAACACTGCCATATCCGTACAGATTATAAAAAAATACTAGTGTTAAAATTTGGAGAAAAGGAAGTTTTAACCAAATATTACAAGGTTACAATACAATATAATACTTACGTGTTAAGATTTTTTACTATTTTTGTCGTAGGAGTTAAAACTTTTTAACACACTTGAGTAGGCCTGATATTAGGTAATTATAATATGGTCCAAAAGAAAAAGGAATATTTTCTAGGATTGGTTTGTTTACTAAAATAGGTTTAAAAAATTCTAATAAAAGTGTAAAACTGATTCTAGACAAATCTTTAGAAAACTAGATTAAAATTAACTCAAAAAAAAAGACAGAAATAGTGTTATTCGAATTTTGTTTCTTTATGTTTGCTAAATATAAAATATTAAAATTAAATCTTTAGGGAAGGCTCTACATGTAGCTTTATATAGACTATAGAGTCGGTCTAAAAACCAGTAGAGTATGTTAGAAATATTTGCTTCATTTGTAAATATAAACTAGTTTTAAATAAAAAACAATTTTGTATTATATAAAATTTTAGATAATCAACTATTTTGAGCCACTGCGGTGATAAAGAAGCTTGTGATTTTAGTTAGTACTAGCAGTAAGCAATCTGTAATGTTCGGTCGTTACAATGTAGTTCATATAAATGTTCTACAAAGTTGTAAAAAATATAATAAAACTACAAATTTATAGTTTTATTTACTCTTAAAACCATCGAAAAATTTTAAAAAATGCTTACTTCATAAGATGGCCTTTCTCCCCGTGCCAGGTTTATACTTATAAGCTTCTGGGACACTTGTATAAAAAAAACTAACTTTTAAATAACTAAAATTCGAGTCGAATATGTTTTTTTGGAAAGTCTTATTAAAATAGTCATCATCATAGATACAGACGGCAAGTCTATTGTTTTTAGAATTTTTGTCTGTCTTAGATCGCATCACGACCAAACTACTGGACCGATTTTGATGAAACTTAGTATGATGATAGCTGTTTATTCGAGTCAAAATTTAGGATAGCTTTTAGTGTAGGAAAATGACTCATCTCTGATAAATTAGAACGAATCATTAAAAGCACCAGAAAGCAGTATAGTAGTATTACGTAGTATTGCGATGAATATTCGACCGATTACATCAGGTTTTTAGAATACTATCTCAATATTTTTGGTGCAGGATAGAGATCAATCTATCCATCTATCTCATATCCTGTTTTTAGGAACCAGAAGTGAAATTTAGAAAAAATAAAAAGACTTTCCAAACGGACAAGGTTTCCCCTTACACTAGTTTACAGTACGTGAAATTCGCCTCGAATGAAGCGCGCACAGGCTTATATAGCTCGCCGTTACCACCACTACGTGTTTCCACGATGTCGTTTTCTTACTATTCTTCCAACACTATAATAATTATTACTCATAGTTTTTACTTTATTATTTGTAGTAGTAGGTGTAACTAGCAAAAAAAAATATTTTTTTTAAATAGGTTACCATGGTAAGATAGATGGCGTGTTAGTCTCATCAGACGATTTGAGATGTGAAGAGAGGTTTAGTATAAACAGTACCTCAGTATTTCATATTCAAAAACACATAAAGGTAATAAATACACACAGGGCCGTTTAAAATACCACTTTATTGACATTTTCATTTTATAATAGAATGCAAACATCACTCGATCGTTCGATCTCGCATCGTTACGACAGTTAGTTTGAGCACAGTATAGCGATGGTTCGGAAGCTACTGGTCGAGTCGAGTGGAAATGCAGTCTGGATCCAATAAATATATTACAATTTCAATTAAACATAAACAAATTGAATAAAATAAAAGACAATTTCATAAATGAACACATTCTCTTTGGATGAAACAGCTCGGATTATGTACAAAGTGACTCAAGTCGACATGTGTCCATTTGCTAACAACATAAATAAGTGTAGAAGAGAAACAGAAGTAAAAAGGCATTAGCTCTACCGTGTTGTAGCTCGGATAGCCGACTTCTAAGCGACACCACGGTACAGTATACAATATATTGCTAGAATATGATAGGATAGTATGAACAAGGGCTCTAACAGACCGCAGTCGGACGTTTCGGCAAATCAGTTACGCAGGGAGCGGTAAAATAGACGAGATACTTTCATATATGTCAAACCAGGTACGATTACTTATAGTAATTTTGTGTACAAAACTCGCTTAAATTGTTAATAACATCCCTTCGCAGTGAAAAGTTGTATTTGAAAAAAAATATGTTCGTACATTCGTGTATCATTTATTTAAGATTCTGCTTACAAAAAAAGTTTTAGGGAAAAAACATGAATCTTGACAGGTTTCTTCTGAGATACCATTTCAAACACAACTTTACTCAGCGAAAGGATTGAACTATTGTATTTTACAGAATTTTATTATATCTATATTTATCATATGATGGACTCGCGACCGCTAGAAGCAAAGTCTAGATTTTAAACGTCTAAATGTAATTTTATTATAGACCCTTGATACAAAGTTAGTGGTCCGCCTAGTACCTATCTAAAGCTACTCACTAAAACGCTTCGCATGTTAGGAGAGAACCTTCATAGAGATGTGCTTAACATTTAACCGATCGATAACATTACTGACGATTTAAAATAAAACCGATATAATAAGATCAATAAATAAAATTAAAGCAAAGTCGCCGTCGACCGCCGCGGCGTCGTTCGCGGACAAATACAATATAGTAGTAATAATAATAGTTAATCATTTATAGTATAGTTTTAGTTTACAAGCGAATATTTACACGCGCCGCGCGGAGCCGGGGACGAGCGATATATTCGAAAATCGATATTCTCGATACAACGATTATTTCATGGTACCATATATGTATAACTAAATAACAAAAATAATAAAAAGACTACGAAAAGTATGCTTAATTTTTTAAATTTTCTAAACAAAATCGGTATTTTTACTATACATATAACACATATCGCCGCCCCCGGCGCCGCGCGCGTCGCTGCGTTAGCCAGTCTTTCGTTTCACTACTCTACGCCGACTCGCCGCCATAGTGCTGTCTCACTCACACGGACCTTACACATTTTAAATGAAACCTATCTTTACGGATTCGATAGCATACACTTTTAAAAACTTTTAAACTGTTAAAACCTCAGTATCCTCTTGTGACTATATTTGCTGTTAAGCATTACAACGTTAGGTACGAAAAGATAATAACCGCGAAAATTAGTTTCATTTAAACTCGTCTATCTATAAAATGACCAGTGGGGGAGGGAGGGGGGTGGTAGACTCAATGCGTACAGAAATCTCGAATTGGCACCTAGGTTTGGCACCGTCGCGGGGGGAGGGGGGGGGGGAGGGGAGCCGGCGGCACCGGACGAAAATAGGAACTTGGTGCCGACAACTGCCGCTAGCACCCGCGACCACGCGACCACGCGACCACGGCCAGTGGTCGCAGCGGAACTATTCATAACCCGGAACTATCGCAGTAATTAAAACGATTCCCACCAAACAATAGCAATAAATAAATTCTAATACTTCAATGTACGCAACTGCAACATGTATCTATGTGAAAACCTCGCGGTCTCTGGACTATAAATGCAATACAATAATGTTTTACGACGCGTATATGTATATTTCCATATCACGGACTCGTATTAAATATTGGAAAGTCGAATTAAAAAATTAAGATATGCACACGACTTATTATTATTGATAACAATGAGAATATTTCAATTAAATATATATAATAATAATCGTTAAAACGAAAGAAACCCTTGACATAGCACAGGCAGAGGACACGAGCGGGAACGAACGGACAGATAATTTAACTACATTTTCAAATACATTAAAGTGTCCATTCCCACTTCGCAACGTGTCATAGAATTTATTATTTCATATAAAATGAAGTGTAGCGGTTCCCAAATGGTTGTCTGAGAGACTTCTGAAGAAAATCTAAATTCCAACAAAATAAAATATTAAACATATAAATCATTATAAACCATAATTACAATAGTACATATTATAAATAAAAATGTGAAAAAAATATTCACCACATTAAATACTTTAATGATAAATTTAATTAAAATAATTGATATTTTTTAATAGTTTACTTATTTTCAAAATGGGATTCTGTTAAAAATTACGACCAATTAGGGTTCCGTGGGCAAGCACAATGTCACCGCTGTAGTGTACCTCGCGCGGTCACCTCTCGCGGCGACGGACGCGAATTTGAACCTTATTTCATTAGTGAGTATGTTCAATTTCCCGTATACTTACATAACCATATCCATAAAGCTCTAAGAGGAAGCCTCACTATACATATATTATAATTAACGTTATCATTTAATTAAATATTTTTAAATATCATTTATTACATTTACACATTCATACAAATTCTAAATCTAAAGCGTTCTCGACGACCGTCGCGGCGCCCGCCGCCGACCGCTGTGCTAGCTATTAAAATCAATATATGTCTAAGACCAAGACGTACTTTTCAATAAAAAAATAAAATAAAAGTAATTACAAGTTTACAAAATTATAGATTAAAAAAGTTTTTAAAGGAAACCAAAAATGTCAGAGAACTGTCACTTTGACAGCTTCAATTTTTCAATAAAAATTAAAACTTTGAAGCCATCAACAACAGAATTGAATTGAATTGAAAAATTAAAACTATATAACGGATTAAAATCTCAAATGATACACTTACATATTTCACTAGAAATATATATATAAAAAATCCAGAAATACATGTATATATACACATTTTACAACAGCACGCGGCGTCGCGCGCGCGAGATCGTTAGATTCATTTTCGACTAGCAATTAGTTCCCGCGGAGGCGAAATGCGTCTCTCCGACGACGATCACGTGACCAACGATACTTTATAATATGATATAGTAAAAGAAATTTGCACTTAAGGTGTCATAGCATATTTTTTTATAACTCCACAAGGTTCCGAATTATGTACAAGATCGTCCGTCGTCGAGACATTTGTAATACAACGCGAGCCCCCAACGGAATTCCGTGACTCGTGACGTAATAAAATCGTTCCATCGCGAATTGACGTTAGCATTTACATAAAATCGATCAGAGACCGTCGACTCGGCGACAGCCGGCACAATGCAAAAATACACATCCTCCACACTACATCTCTTTCATAAGACCATTTTACATACATAATATGTATTACAAATTACATTTACAACTAAACTATTGACAAGCGAGTGCTCGAGACTCTAATCTAAAGGCCATGGAGCGCTTAATTTATTTTGAATTTCGAATGTAAATGGTTAGTCGTACCGGATGGGGTGGGGTGGGGGTGATGGGTGCGGTGCGGGTGGGGATGGGTGCGGGTGTGAGGGCGGGTGATGGGTGCGGTTGGGGGTGGGTGCGGGTGCGGGTGCGACTAGCTGGCGACGTGCGCGCGCGCGCCGAAGCTGCTGCGCAGGGAGTCCTCCATTAGGCGGCACAGCTTGTCGCGGTCGGCCTGCAACAGACAGACATGTACATTCATCATTTGTACAACATTTTATATTATTTTCAAAGTCATGTAATTAAATATCAGAAATCAATTTATGTTTGAATTTTAACATTTGCGATATTTTGATTCAAATGAAAACGATAGCGCGATCTCATTAACTACTAGCGCCATCTATTATCTCAAAAACGAAAACATTAAAACTAGTCATTACATTTCAGTAAGGAAAAAAATAAATAAAGAACCAACTCCACGCGCACGTGTGCATGTGCACTTGCGTGTGTTTAATCCGGCTCGAAGGACCAAGTGTACAATCTGCTCTCTTCTTCTAAGACTCTTCGTCTTATTCTGGTGTCACAAACGCACTACTCACAATTTATTATTCACAATGAAACAACCAGTTTAACTTAACTGATTGGAAATAACCAAACGATAGCGCATTTTAATCGACACGTAACGCCATCTTTAGTGACCAATGATAGTTAACACATTATACAGTGTGTGTGTGTGTGTGTGTGTGTACCTCGTGTATGAACCCGAGCTGCACGAGCTCGGCGGCGAGCGCGGGCGCGGAGTCGCGGCGCGACACGGCGCACGTCAGCTGCCGGTTCATCTTGTCGTCCATGCGCAGCAGGATCGTCATGAGCAGGTCGGCGGGCGCGGGCGGCGCGGGCGGGGGGGTAGGTGCGGGCGCGGGGGAGGGCGCGGGCTTGAGGCTGCACATCATGTTGACGACGCGGCGCGTCTCGAGGTCGCGCGCGTGCGGCTCGGGCGAGGCGGGCGCGCTCTCGGAGGCGGCGCGCGCGCGCTCGCACGGCGACGCCGCGCGACGCGACGACCCGTACGCCGTCAGCGGGTAGATGCCGTACCTGCGGCGAGTCACGGTTATGGTTGAGACGGCCTGTTGTCCGCAGACCGCAACTCGGAGGGCGTTCAACTATTACGTAACGCAGTTTGGGGAGTCTTGTAAAACGTTACGATGCGTTACAAGGGCGGGAGGGGGCTTTGAACAACGCGTTACGTAGCATTGTTTTTTTATTTAAAAAAAATACTAATCTTAAGAAAATGTTTATTAGAACTTTGAGCTCATTTAATATACATATTTGAATCTTAAGCAAATGCTTATTAAACTATGTGTGATTATTTATTAAATAAATATATAAATAAATAAAATACGCATGTATTTGGAATTAGAAATCTATTCTTTTATTTATTAATTACTACCACTAACGCGATTAAAACAATAACAAAAGTAGCGACTTTCCGGTAGTTTGTGTAGCATGAAATTTGAGTAAAAATTTTCAGTTGGGTATTACGTAACGTTTATGGAGAGGGGGGGATGCAGGAAAATGTTACGGCGCGTTACATAGGGGGGAGGAGGGGTCGAAAATTTTCAAAATTTGGGTTACGTAATACTTGAACGACCCCTCGACGACTAGCGCCTATTTTGCGTGTGTGGGAATTGTCTACGTTATTCTTGCCATCCCAGATCCTTTAGGAATCTTAGCAGGCTCTTCGCCTTACTAAAGACTTCTGGAAGTGTGCTAGGGGTGCCGAGATGTTATGCCTGATATTCCGCTACACTTGTACAGTGAAGAATAACATGTGCAGCTGTTTCCTCTGTCTCCATGCAGGCTCTGCAAAGGGGACTTTTTTTTTATGGCAAAAAGGGGGCAAACGGGCAGGAGGCTCACCTGATGGGAAGTGATCACCTCCGCCCATGGACATCTGCAAGCCAGGCTTGCAGATGCGTTGCCGGCCTTTCAGGAAAGGGAGGGAAGGGAAGAGGGAGGGGGGAAAGAGAGTGGGCCTCCCGGACTCTCATTCACCGGACGAAACGCGACAGCATAGCTGCCACTTCACGCCGGTCTTCTGTGAGAGAGTGGTACTAATGAACTATACGGGGCGTGCCGGCCCATTCGGTTGCTACCCGAAGGTAACAAGCATGGCACTACCACTTTCTAAAACTGTCAGTAATGCCTAAGTTAAATAGGTGTTTATTAACTGCGACGAGTTAATACTAGGGCACCACGAACCGCGAGGAGGTCTCATTATACACTGAGCTCCCCTTGAAATAATGCACGTAACGTCCTTTACGATTGTGCTTGCCTGTTACATTTCTCACAGGTACTAGGGCATCACGAACCGCGAGGAGTTCGCATTATGTAACAAGTGTCCCGTCAAAAAATACATTTAAGCTCTTTAACATTTATGCTTGTCTTATTCCAGTTGTCACAAGTACTAGGGCATCATGAACCGTAAAGAGTAATCATCATATAATATGTAAGACTCCGTCGAAAAATACATACAATCCCTTCAACACTTATACTCGCCTGGTACTTGTGGTGACGTCATAAGGAATACTAAGTATTAGTAATCTTTTTTATCATTCAGTCATTTCTACTTATTTTTCTCACTTTTTAAACATTTGAAAATGTATTAAGGCTTATCAATTGTATTCATATAAGGTCATGTAGAATTCACCTATAAGGCCAGTGCGGGTAGTACTAAGACTAAGTGGATCCTCCTTTCAATAAGAGTAGAGAGAGAACAATTACGACGCCCTAGCGGTCTGCCAAATCAAACCAAACAGTTACTCCGTTACTCCAACAGTCTCCGTCCCCCTCGCGCCTGCGGGCGGCACTCACTTGACGTCCTCGACGAACTTCTCCAGCTTCTCTGCGTGCGGCAGGTCGCGCGCCGCCAGCTCCACGCGGCGGCCGGCGCGCGCCACCCACGCCGCCTCGCCGCCGCACACCTCGTCCGTGATCGTCTCGGAGATGTTCGCTGCACGCACACACAACGCGAAACTTATTAGTTACATCTACTACTCCTGCGTTTGTGCCCAAAATTACATTAAATACAAGAAATAAATAAATTAAAATTTTAAATGGTCTAAAAAAAAAAATTCCACAGTCCATATTGAACTTGCCTTTGAAACATTTAAATCCAAAATTAAAAATACGTTGTTGAATAAGGCTTATTACACTATAACGGAATACTTAGTGGATGTTAACGTGTGGGATTAATGTCTGGTTGTGTCTCACGTAAGATGAAGAGATAAATACTGTAATACAATATTGTTACCAAATATTTTTTTTTTGGAAAGAGCAACTGTTAAGTTTCTCGCCAGTTCTTCTCAGCAGAACAGCTTTCCGAGCCGGTGGTAGCTTACTCACAGGCTTACAGACTGACATTTAATTTTAATAATGTAAAAATGACGATTCAAAAGAGCTTGTAAAAGTCTATTTGAATAAAGATTATTTTGCTTTGATTTGATTTAATTTAAAATATGTATTTCAAAACAACTTAAAAGTTTTTTATACCTACTACACAACAAAATCCAATCATCATCATTTTTTATCCACTCTTACGTCAATGTGCTAATAACAAAATAAAAGTCTACTTATATCCACATTTAAAAAATATTAAATAAACTTTACTAAAACTTAATTTATCCATAACTTTTACAATCAGATAATTAAATTGGTACTTTTTAGTTTACTTTGAAGTCATAACCACGCCAGCTGTCTTAATATTACATCACCTATATACATATAAACATTTTTTTTAATTTGCTATATCATAGTAAAAACATAGCCTTATAAAATATGTCAAGAGATATACTATGACGTAATTCATACGTCTGAAAGGTATGACTGCCTTTTTAACTTCTTAATTACACGGTGAAAACACTTAGCCGAAGCAACGCGAACTATGTATAGCGACGGAGCTTTTAAATTGAATGTTTATGTGTTTTCTAAATAAACGCCCTTTAATTTTTGTTTTGTGCTGAAAAGTCTTATAATAAAAAGAGAAAAACTTTTTTTTATTGAATTTAAAAAAGACAAGAGCAACATTTGATATAGAAATGTGATATGAAAAGCATTTATCTGTTACTTTACTTTAAAAAGATATGAATAAAGTTGTACAGAAAACTTTTTATATGAAAATGTAAGAGTTCTTGTAGATTGTAGATTTTCTATGGAAAGACAGTTCGTTATGAATATAAAGATGTAGCTCTACAACATTATTATAATTTGTATTCCTTTATATCTTCTTACAAAGCGAAACTTGAATCTTTTTAAAGATAAAATTAGCCCAGTTACTCCTTATAACATTAGCTATTGGTCTATGAAAGCTCCGTCAAAATCGGTTTAGTCCTGCAGAGATGAGCCGGAACAAATAGTAATAAACAGTCAAAAAGTTCTAAAGTATTTAAAAGTTTTATTTTTCTTAAAACAGATACTTTAATTATTATAATATTTAACTGTATATCACAATATGTATAGATAATTATGATTAAAGGGCCGGCAACGCATTTGCAAGCCCTGCGGTGTTGCAGATGTTCATGGGCGGTGGTGATCACTTTCCATCAGGTTGCCCCCGTTTGCCTCCTTTGTCTCATAAAAAAACTAACTGAAGAACCAAAGTTCGCAATATAAAGGTAATTACAATGCTCTTTAACTATTTAATAGGGGTGTGCGAATATCGTTCGAATCGAACATTATTATTCGATTCGATTTATTCTAAAATTTTCGAATTATTCGAAATGTTTCAAATTATTCGTCGAATTTCGAATTATTCGAAAAAAAATCTAACTATTCGATTCGAATTCCGAATCGAATATTAATATTCGATTCGGAACGAATAATTCGTAAGTTCGAATTATTCGCACACCGCTACTATTTAATCTAAGTGTAAGTAGTAGCGACTGACCGCTGGTCTGCACGAGCGTGTGCGCGGCGAGCAGCTTGAGCGAGTGCACCTCGAACAGCAGCGGGTGGAACAGCAGCTCGCGCGCCGTCGGACGCTGGCTCGGGTCCTTGTTGATACATCTGGAACATATTATCATCATTTGTTTCAAGCACCATTTTGGTAATGGACCCATATTGTGCAAACTTTTCCGTTTCCTGTATAAAAGTAACCTATAAAAAAGTATCCGTTATAAATCATCAGCTCTTTTTAACGTCCCACTGTTGGGCACGGGCCTCCCTCAGTACGAGGGGATCAGGCCATAGTCCACCGCGCTGGCCTAGTGTGAGTTGGCGGACTTCACATGCCTTTCGAGAACTTGTTAGGTTTTCTCAGACATGCAGGTTTCCTCACGATGTTTTCCTTCACCGTAAGACAAGTGGTAATCATGATATAAATGATTCGCACATGAAAATATCAGAAGTGCGAGATCCGGATTTGAACCCGCATTACTCGGTTATCCAAGCGAGTGCGTTACCGCTGGGCTACCACTGTTACTATTACGTGTATATACGTGGTTACTATATTGAAAAGAATGGACAACTTTCGTTATAATATCCCCGCACCTGTATATGAAGTCCTTCTGCCGGGGCTCCTCCAGGGACTCGACGGTGCGTGCGACGTGGTCCTCCGTAACGTGGCTGCCGGAATCCCCGTTGCCCTGGATCTCCAGCGCCGCCGTCTCCAGCGCGCACATCCCAAACGAGAAGATGTCCATCGCTGGCGTTACCATCTGCGATGCTAGGGGGAACACATCGGGATCAATATGATATTTTCTTAAGTTTACGCGAATATTCGACATTATAAATGAAACTACCTTTTCGGATTTTGTCTGGATCGGATGGTCACGGGAGAGAGAGAGGCATGTGAAATGATTGCTGTAAAGCATTCAAACATCGAAAAAGCATCGAAACGTCAGGAACCAAAAATTAAATTAAATACGCGACAAAATCCGAAAATGTAGTTTCATTTACTATATTTGAATAATTTGCGAAAACGAACATTTTAATATTTTATTCCTATCATATTTAGTCTTATTTTAACATTCTACTACCGGTCTACTATCTTTCCTACAAGTCAATCAGGCTATAGCCGAGGAGCAGAGTGGTTGTTAGCAGAAGTTCTCGTACGATAGACACTCGTAAATAGGAATGTTATAAATAAGTAGGTTCATTTAAACTTACACAAAGCCCTTTTTATAAATTTTATTCTTCAAAAATAAATATATCTCGCTGGTATAATAAGGTGCGAAGGTTGAAAAGTTGAATACATATTTCATGAGACAATTTCAAAGTAAGGCAAACTCTCTGTGTCATGCAAAAGATAAAAGATATTGTAGCTCCGAAGCTACATCCAATCATTTGCTATTCTGTTACACTCGCCACGTACTTCGTGATAATAACCTAGTTTAAGCATTACTGGTACAATTGAAATGATGTTTCATGACGAAAAAATAACACATTTTCTTTTAAAGAAAGATGAACCCATTTTTCTTTGGTGTTTCTATATTTGCACTTAATTTATTTATAGGTTTTTATTACGATGCAATAATAAGTAATTTTTCACTTTTCAGACAGACGGGCCTCCATTTTCGAACATTTACTAATAATGCAAACCAAGTCTCGACTAAGAATCAAGAAACTCGAGATGCTGTCTTCTTAACACTTAATTTGCAAGTCGAGAGCTACAAATTTTAAATTAAAGGGTAAAAGAACGTAAATTAAAGAACTTGATAAAATTTGTATTTATAACCAGTCTTAGAAACCTCAAAGGACTGTTGAAGTTTTCAAGTTTTCGCAAATTGAGTGAATATAAAGTAAAACGCAATGAAAGAAGAAAGTTGAAATGAACTTACATCCGTATTCTGGCGCAATGAGATGCATATTCCTCATGTTTTCGCGACAGGTCTTGACGTGATGATGTATAGCATCTGGTGCAACTGAGCCGATCTTGACTAAGCCGTTGTGTTGTATGAAGATTGTATCACAGGTTAGATTACCGTGGACTATTGGCGGCACACAACCGTGGAGATAACTGACAAATAGTTAAAATATTAGATTTTAACTTTTTTACTGTTGTAATAATTCTAGATGGTTAGGCAAAAATAAATACTAGGTACGTTACGTTTAAAAATAAATAAAAAAAAAGTTTATATCCGTGTTAACATAATTATTTTTTTTAAATTACTTCGTTTTAAATTTTATATTTTTAAACACAACGAATAACTTAATAAAGTATAGATAAAATCTATTCTAAATTATTACCTGAGTGCGGATAGAATTTGCGTACACCATCGTTTCCACGCCTGTAACGGCAACCGTTTTACGTTTCGTTTGGTTCGTTTTAGGAACTGTTTTAATGACCCACATGACATATATTCTGTTATAAATATGACCTGGAAAATATATAATCTAATTAAATATTTTTTTATTCTTCTCTGCATCCATATAATATATACGTATGTACGACGTACGTATGTATGACGTTTGCTTTAACGCTATTATAATATTTCTATAGTAATACGACATACCCTAGGTTTATCGTTATGTGTATCCGTCCAATATCGATGAAATTTGACGATATTTGGGTGTTCGAGTCGGGTGAGATTGTCGAAGACCATCTGTATCTTGTCCTCTTGCGCTTTGAAGTTCTTGCGTTCGGAAAACTGCACCTCGTTCCATACAACCTCGACTCCTTCCTCTGTGTCCATTGCCAGGTGTGCGCAGTCGATGCCTGGAACATCTCGCTGTTCGACCTGGTAAATAAGTTCATTGTAAATTACTAACTCAAAACAATTTAAAAATTTATTATATTTACTATTAATACTATTGAATATGTTATTGTTGAGTATTGTACAAGCGAGAATAAATAAAGGCTTTCAAATATATCGCGACGCACAAATAAAAAATAAATATACCTACATAAAAGTTTATAAAAATTAGGTATAAAACTTGACTGTGTACTTAGAATTAGGTATTTACTGAAAATATATTATGTACTATAATTTAAATTAAGACCAATGTTACGACATCCTACATGACACAGAGCAACAAATAAAGATACATGGGTACATATTGTGTAAACTTAAATTATAACTACCCATTTTTTACGCCGTGTAATAAAGCTTAGACTTGCAATTCTCAATCTTCACTGTGTCTTTTCCATTCTACTCGACATTGGCGAAGTAATTTGTGCCCAAATGGCACGCCTAGAAGCCACAGAATAAAGAATATGAACATGAAGCTTAGACTTGCATATATATACCAAACACCGTACCTACGTTGCTAGACTTCATATTTAGATATGTTTTATTTTTAGAAATATATCACAAAAGCCTTTAGAAAGCCGTCATCTCTTTGTCAATGGATTTTAATACCTTACACCATATTAAAATATGCGACAGCTTAATGTCGCAGTGAGTATACTAACGCGCTACGTCACTGTAATTTCCCTTATTACGCTCGTAATTAAAAAGTACGTCACGCTGAATTCTTTATGCATAGAACTAAAACATTTTCTATCTATTTAAAAAGCACATAACGAATACTTTCGTTAAGATAGAGATTAATAAGATATTTAAAAGGTTTATATGTAGATTAGTCTAAAAATATTAGGAAATAACTCCCCGTAAATAGAGGATTTTCAATAGTTACGACGTAATAGCATACGTTCGCCTAAGATTTGTGGACGATTTGTAAACAATAGTCCGCCATTTCCATACATACGAGAATGTTATGTGAATGCGATGGCAAATCAGCCGGCCGACCCTGTTTCCTCCAGGGTCCAATCATTCAATTGAATCTCTGCGCACTTTGTGTTGATTCTATTTATAGACGTTATAATGTGTCTCGTGATGCGGACATTTATAAGTCGTAATCATTGAATTTCCTTTAACAGTATGCATAACTTTTCCTTTGACGACTTTACATCGTGTATACAAATATTATTTATTATTTATTACACGTTTTTATTTATTATTTATGTATTATTTGATATTACTAGATATTCTTTTTAAAATAGTCATTTGTATCGATAAAAAGGTTAAAATCTATAATTTTTAGAATTTTTTAGACAACCATTAACCAAATTTTGATGAAATTTTGTAAGATGATAGCTGAATATTTGAGTCAACATATATGATATTATAACTGGGGAAACGATCATATTTTTGAGTAACCTATAGTATCCGTTAAAAAGAACCTAGAGAAAAATTGGCACGAAGCGAGGGTGAATCGCATTCTGTTTTTTTTAAACTATAGTACAGAACTTTAAAATTTTATATGCTGTAGATAAAGTACGGTACCGTCGTAGAAATCCTGAAGTAAAAGTGTTAAACCTCAGATAACTCTCTTGAGTGCAATGTTATTTATTTAAAACACCCTTACTTTATATAGACCTTTAGAAAGGCAGAAAGATTTTTAGAGAACCGGAGTTGTTGGGCATTTCAAACATAAAAATATGCGCCATAATAGGCATGTTCAAATAAAAAAAATATTTTTAATTGTGTACATCCCTAACGTTTACATCTCAAATATTTAATATATTTGAGATATACAATAAGTCAAATCAAGACCTACCTCGTTAAAGTATTATGAAAATTACGCCTTCTTTATAATTATCGATAAAAAATCATTTGTAAACAACAACATCTACATTTATCAAGTCTACATAAAATAACTTAGGTGCCTACTTTCAAACTTGAATATAGATAATATCGATATGCGTACGACATGACATCCAAAAAGCCATTATTACTGTTTAAACAAATCACTTACAGTGTCAGAACGGATAAACCAATTTTAATGGAATTTTCTTCGAAATGATTGAGTTGGCTTAGACGCTAGAATAATAAATAAATAATTATAAATATGTTGGGACATTATTACACACAGCGACATCTAGTTCCGTAGAAAGCTACGAAGCTAGTGTTACGGATACCAGATAAAAGTTGAAATACATACATATTATAGATATAGACACCAATGACTGGAGTACAAACATCCGAGTTTAACAAATGAATGCCCCCAGCGGGACTCGAACCCGCGACCGCTGGCGCAAAGAGCCACTGAGCCAAATGTGTCGTCGTGTGTCGTTATTTTGAAACGCGTGACTCGTCTTGTAATGCATTATGTATCACGTATAGACATTTAGCGGCCTATCGTACCAAACTGCGTCATTAATTGACCATTTATTATTCATTATGGTTATCGTGATCATTTAGAATTGGAAACAGCATCTATATTAGCTTGTTGTCGTGCTTTTACAATGTACACATGTATGTCCAAGCGGAAAAATACCACCAATTATGAAGAAATTTCTAGTACAAACGAGCCTTTACGTTACATAAACTTGTATAAAAAATTGTTTTAAAATGTGTGCAAGAAAGAATACCATAGTTAATATACTTGTCATGCAAGCTGCAAGGTTTTCGCCATAAACAGTATGTATCTACATTTGACGCATACATAAAAGTTCCAACGAAATTTTTCAGGCGAAGAAATAAGCTCTCGGTAGAACTTTCCTAGACGATCTACGTTACTTGATAAACTTTAACAAAATTTTTTTATAACAATTTATACATATATATTTAAATAGCTATTTTCATATCTCAATAGCTGGCGTAAAACATAGCATACAGCCTAAATGAAAGAAATCACCGATGGGTGTGATTTGAGCGAGATGATGCAAAATTACAATGTGTTTCTGCTTAATATTACAATATTATTCCTAGTTTAAATAATATAAAAATATTTGCGAATTTCATCGTTTCTAAAATTTAACAACTTTTAAAAGAACAGTTTATAATTTAAGTATGTTAGAAATAAAAAATTATTTATTTATTATTTAAGTAATACCCTATTTAATTTAAAATGACAAAATGATATCAGTTTATTTCATCTATTAAAATAAAAGTTGCTTTGAAATCTATAAAAAGACTGTTATAAGAGATCTTAATTAATAAAATTTTACAAATTCAAAATTCAGACTAACCTATTTTTAGAGCAGATGGCGTCTTAATGGTTTCAATTGCTACTTAGTACGATTGAATTATAAGACATGTCTACAATATTTAGCATATAAAAATTTCCTTTAGTACCTATAGATTTAGACCCCGCATCCCAAAATATAGCACACGCTTTATGACCCCGCAACGCGTTTGCTGATTTCTCGCTGAATGGTCCCAACCGATGTCGTGAAGCATCGCGTTACGAGATCTGATTTATGCAGCATGTCATTTTACGAACAAAAGCGTTCAATATATTTCTGAACCCTCTTCTGCTGACACTTAGACCTTTCAAAGGAGCACGGTTCATTGGCAATGAAAAGTTATGTAAATTATTAAGTTTTTAGTCATATTATAATTACATATTCTTCTAAATAGAGATAACTTATATTTTACATTAAGAATTTTTATCAAAGTAGTATTACGCAAGTCATACCGCTGGCCAGACATAACACTTCTAGGTACCTTGAAATTTTAAAGATTTTCTTTGAAAAATGGACTTCATCTCTGAGATAGTTCAAATAAATTTCAACAAAAACTTCTCTTGGTCTAAATTTGGATAAAGGTCGTATTTAATTGTACTGAAGTTTCAAAAGCTTCAACTCAAGTAAAAGTTTTTAAACAGGTTTGTCAACAATTTTAAGAAAGTAATTGGAAGGTTGTGGATAAAAATATCTGTGAGTATATTTAGGTCTTTCAACGCTCATATTTATAGACGTCTTTCGTAATTTAAAAAACACGTTTAAAACATGACCAATTACATCAACAAAGTCACTGCTAAAAATGAAAACAACTACTAACGAAACTAAAATTATTCGAAAACCACGCGTGTGCTATAAGTAACATAGGCTAATATATTGTAATTTCTATTTTCTATCCTATCATTACAACATTACCAGTACCTAACCAACCATAAACCATTGTAATTTTCCCTTATTTTTCGAATTATAAACTATTTTGTAAAAAAATGCGACAGAGGACTGTTTTGCCACCCAGAGGACTGTTTTTTCCACCCAGAGAACAGTTTATGTCAATGTTTATATGAAGAAAAATACAATATTAATTAGGTATTGTAATCAAATAAATTCTCTTCTTTATTGAATAATGTATCACATACAGAATTTAAATACTTATATTTATCAGGAACAAATTGCGAGCATAGCTCTCTAAGTAACGAATTAAAATAATTATAATCAAAATTAAGCTTAAGTACTAAGAATCAGCCTTGTTTATTTATCAATGCAGACTTATTTCTCAAAAACAGGTACAGTTATATTAAAATAATAAAATATTCGTTTCCCTTTTAGGGCAATATCTGGGTTTGGCAACTTCTTTAAAACTTGGTCACATCAGAAACATTTGTCATCACAAATTTTTAAGAAGGTGACTGTTAGCTCGCCTTCTTCCGTGTCTATCTTATTGTTTACTGCAGAATAACAATTTTCAGTATTGATGGAGAGACAGAACGTTGAGGAGAAGGTGAACCCTCGGATTCGGGCGTATTTTGTCGTACAAAATTGTTTGTTATTTCTTTCAAAGCTTTTTTTGCGCGATAAGTAGCACAGTGCTTTCTCCATTCCTCAGTCACAGTTTTGTGTTCACGTCGACTCATATCCTTAACTGACTTTCTTGTACCTTTTTCCTTCTTTCTTTGGTAGTTTCGTCGTTCTTTTTCCTTCAATTGCTCTCTTTTTACAGGGTCATTTTTTAGCCGTTGATATCTTAATCTTTCTGCAATTCGTTTCTGTTCTTTTATTTCTTCTTTGGTTTTAGGTTTCTTCTTTGGTGGCATTGCGGCAATACTAAAACAAAAAAACATCCTATCAATACTTAAAAAAAACCGTAAGGGCTTAAAAACTGGTAGTTACTAGGTACGTATTATTTCATATTCCAAAATCCATAATAACAGAAAACAAAAGATCTGAACTAGCGTGACAGGCCAGTCTAAGAAAGAAAGAGGTTATCGGCAAGGAGTAGGTTAGTGTAGACTATAAAGAATATTAATAAAATACACGGACGTCAAATAAAACAGTCCTCTGTCACATTGAAGAGTCCTCTGTGTTATAAATTTGTTCATATTAACCCAGAGGAATGTTGCACAGAGGACTGTTATTCTTACGTAAAAATGTCATACCAGGTATCATTTTAAATATTACTTCATAACACAGAAACAGCTATAAATTATCACACTAAGCAATTTTATTGATAAGTAAATATAATTATAAAACATAAAACATCATAAAATAGACTTACCAGAGGAATGTTCACTCAACACTACAGAGACGTGGCTCTCACACAGAGGCGGTGTTGTCACTGCGTAAAACGCCGGCGACTTGTTTAGCATGGCGACAGAGCAAACTTCACACTGTTAACGTTCCGTGTCACGCGAAATGTAACCACAATAGTGTTTAATATTTTCGTGGCGCCATATTCAAAATTTGACAGAGGACCTGTTCAAAAATGTATGGACAAAATTCGAACACTAGTTTTTAGTACTAAAAAATTTTCTAAAATTATAATTGTTTTTTGTTCACATGCATTCAGTATTCTTTATGTTCATAGAGTTATAAGATTTTACATTTTTAAATACAACTAATAAAAACCGTACCGAACCATACTCGATCCGGAATTAGGACATAACAGAGGACTGTTTTTAGTGGCTTTTAAACTGAATTTTTGAAATGTTTATGATTCTAACTATTTATTAAGCTTGGCGCTTTAAAGAACAGGTTATATATTATGTGTTTTAATAAATAAAACTATGCATTAATATAGCCAAAGTAAAAAAAAATGGTTGGACCGTGATTTTCCTGTTAGTAGAGAAAGGCCCATATATGTTTTTATGAAACCAAATCGAGAAAAATATAAGCTAAAAAACGTACAGAGTTTCGAAACGCAACTTCAAGAGTAGGCAGTAGTAATAGTCAGCACTGGAAAAAGCTTTAAATTTTGAGTAGGCAGGAAGTTACGTAGAAGCTTTTTCATGTGCAATTAGTTATGAAAATTAAAATAATTTTAGCGTGAAATTCAACTTTTCAAGCGCGTAATGCGATTTAGTCTCGCGTTTATATCGGGTAACGAGCGATCTCTCGGTGCAATTTATGCAGCGGCTGCGCCACTACGCGCACTACACCTCTTCAAATGGCTACCACTAATTTAACATTTTTATATAAATCCGCTTGAGCTTTTAAAATGTTTAACAAGCGGGCGTGAGTATTTATATGGGGATAAACATTTAATCGGATTAAAGAAAATATTTTTCATAGCTTTAATCATTATAATAGATTTTATATAATTTACTAAGTGTTTTTAAAGTAAAAATAACAAACAAATAAATTGTTGAAGAGGAAACTAATTAATTAATTAGGTACTACAATTTCCTGTCTAATTTAAGAGAGAAAAGCGTATTTCAATGTATTATAATCACTAGCGATTCACTTCAAACCCTCCAAAAGGATGATTTACCGGATAAAAACTATCCTATGTCCTTCGCAAGTTCTCTAACTATCTTAATACCAAATTTCATCTAAACGGGTTCAGCAGACTTTTAGTTTATCCATCACAAACAAACATACAATTGTTTTCCCTTTATTATAATAGGTAGTATAGATAAAATTAATAATAATAACAAAATATACGGGTCAATAACAAATATAGCACTTGCGTTAACCGCAATCAGTGTTTACGGCACTAATAATAAATAATAAAATATGTTGGGACATTATTACACACAGCGCCATCTAGTTCCGTGGTAAGCTACAAAGAAGCTTGTGTTACGGATACCAGATAGTTGATATACCTACTACATAAAAGTTTAAATAAATACATAATATAAATATAAACACCCATGACTGGAGTACAGACATTCGTGCTCAACAAATGTATGCCCCCAGCGGAACTCGAACCTGCGACCACTTGCGCAACAAGTAGGGTCACTACAAACTGAGCCATCGTGTCGTCAAAGCACTGCACGTAGTTCGCTGTTATCGGCGTCTGCGCAGGGTTCGTTCACTTTCCGAGCGGTGTGCATTAGTTCTCGACGTCATACACGTGACCACGATTAACAATATGTGTATGACGCGAATACAAAATGTCATACAAAGTATTTTCATGCTTTGATTAAACGACTACAGTACAATTGTTTACGCACTATTATACAAGTACCTACCTAATAAAAACATATAGGCGTATGTAATTAACATATAATTAATATAACTGTTTTTTTTTTCGGCTTCATTACACGACAAATTAAAATTAAGCATTAATACAGATTTAAAACTGTCCTTCCATGCGTTTGTTTTACTCTTACAATATGTACCTATTTTTATTTAATTGCAATAGGGCAAAAGAACTAAGTTCTATTTGAAGGTAAGTGATCGCAGAACTGGGTATGTGTGGTCGGTTTGAAAAAATATAATATGTCCGATATATAAGTTCTTGTAACGAAAGACCAAAGAAAAAACACTCAAAGAAGATTCAAAAATTACATACCGCTTTTATGCCAGGCTCTTTGTTTGTATATCGCTATTATATCTTTTGTATGGCAATTGGCAACATAAGTAGTCCTACCATATGTCAGTTTTGATCATAATAAACACAGTGCTGCCTATTTTAACATTATTAAACAACTAAATTTATTAGTAACTAACAAATATAAAACGCCCTAAATTGTTGTTTTAAATCTAATCCTAATTCTAAACACTAAGAAGTGCCAAGAACGCCTATTTTACTGCCGTTCACAAAAGTCTATCTAACATAAACAATATTAATCACTACTAGGTATTTACAGCCGTTTCCTTCATAGTGTAGATGATAATAAAATTGGCCAACTAGCAAACATGCGCCATGACGTCACACACGTGACCACTAACGCTATAACACAATAGGTACGAGTATATGCAGCGAGAGAATTACAATGGACTGATGCAGCTTAACTA
Organism: Boloria selene; assembly: GCA_905231865.2. Taxonomy (NCBI): domain Eukaryota; kingdom Metazoa; phylum Arthropoda; class Insecta; order Lepidoptera; family Nymphalidae; genus Boloria; species Boloria selene. The sequence goes on from HG993135.1 coordinate 14,630,167, forward strand.
AAAACATTAGCAATCATTTCTATGCACTATTTCGACTTTAATATAAAGATATGTTGTAGCGAGAAATTCCGCTACAGGTAGCTTTTAAGAGCCTTACGTACGAGTATAAGTAGCGACCTGCAATGCTTTGGTTTTAATTTGACTTAGAACTTATTCTACTAAAAAGTTTAAATTGCCAAATGCTGAAACACGTGTTTTAATCAAATATGTAGTTGAAAATTATATTTTTTTTTGAATTTACGAATAATAAGTACAACTAAGTGAATTATTTTTGACATAATTAAGTTTGTCAGTCATGTTGATGCGTTAACACGTGATAGACAGACGTAATGCTAGCGCTAATTAAATTGGGAGTAGTATGGGGTCGGTGTGAACCGCTCAAAATAATTGGATTGTCTCGTCCTACATAATCCAAAATATAACGAATGGAAACGGAAATTATATTCTATTAAATAGCAACTCCTCACTCTCGCTTTGCTCTCGTTTTCGTACATACTTATAGGTACGTTTACGGTACGAAATACAAAGAAACCTATGTAGGACGTAGGTATATAATGTATTTTAACATAATATATATGTACAATGTACATTTTACGCGGAAGTTTTGCAGTACACGGAACATTTATTAAAATAGCGTCTCTTGCGAATATCATAAAATCTCCTGCAAGCGATAACTAATAAAAGCAATACCTTAAATCAGAAATAGATAAATAATAAAAATAAGACATGTAATTATATTATTATATGTATAATAATATAAATGAGCAATGACAGACAGAGTTATAAAATGTTACATTAATGACAATTTGAATAATATTTTCTGAAAAATATTTTATGTACAGATTCGATTCACAATTTTATTCTATGTATAAATTTAAGTGTGGGCGATAAAATCCATTCAATCGATATGTATTATTACATATCGTATACATTTTTTTATAGAAATATAAAAAATATACATTGGTCAAGATTTCTATGAAGCTACGAGTATATCTCATCAAGATAGCGTATCAGCTACCGGAAATCATCAGGCATACACGTTTATAGAGTTATGCCAAACTAAATCACTGCCAAGGACCTTTCAACATTACTAGATTGTAAACATGATTAAACTTTCAAAAATAATAATAATGAATATAATACCGCAAAAAGCTTTGATAAAAAAGTCTTTTAATTCTAGGTACCAGTACGTATTGTAAACTAGATCACTATGTCTGTATGTACAATGAATATATAATATATAGTCTTGATACAAGTTACTTCCTCCGAATACATTAAGCAAAAAACGTTAAAATTTATTAAGTGTATTATATGTAGTTTTTCAAACTTTAAGATTTTTTCGGGTACAGAGCACAAATCTATACTTTTTTAGAATGATTGTCTGTCTGGTAACTTGTCACGACTGGGAACACACCACAGGAAAAACTATTGAACAACTTTGAAAAAGATATTGTTGAAATTTGTTTACGATTATAGCTATTTAAAGTTATCCTCGCCAATTCACAGAATACTTTTACTGCGGGAAAATAAGAGTTATCTAAGAAATCTAGTTTACCTTTAAGATCATCGTAAATAATATGGAAAATTATTTGTAGGTATAAATTACCGGATACGAAATAGCTATCACAAATAAAGTATGCATGTAGTGAATGTACTTTTAGTATCGTTGGTAAAAGGCGCCGTCTGAAATCCTTATCATCTTGGCAAATTGACAATTACAACGTAATTCAAGCCAAAAATGAAAACAGATTGTCGTAATTCGCACTACGATAGACATTTTGGTCCAATTTAGTACGTCCGAAGTAAACAAACTAGCTTTGTCATTGGCTAATATTTGTGCTGTTATTAATATAGACTATTGTTGATATAGCTTTTTGTTCGCTGTTATTAATGTTGAAAATAGCAACTGAAATGATATTTCTGATATACTTTCATAACAAATGTTTAATTCTCGCGATTGAAGTGGTTGAAGAGTTTTAATAGTCTCATTATCATCATATCTATTTAAATAGAATTAAACTTAAAATATTTTTAACATAATAAATTTTCGAGGAGATCTAATCCACCTAAATATCAAAATGATTAAAAAATAATAAATGAAGATTAATAATAAGATAAATCTATATTGAATATTAAACAACTAACGAATATTAACTGGGAAAGTAATAATAAAAGTAATAAATGAATACATATATGTATCCGATACTGTCAATAAACAAAACCAAATAAGTTACATTCGATAGTACAAATAAATGCCTAATATCATTGAGCGCGCTCTGAAGCCAATCAACGGCGATAAGCCCAATCGGCTGAAAAATAAAATAGTCCAGGGTCGCGACAATGAACTTTTGAGTAATCGATGGTTTCCCCTCGGGAGGCACGCACGAAGATCAATGTCAAATTCAATCTATTCTTGCATTGCGAACGTCATCAACACCGTCATAGCCAATGCCAGGGCTGTCACTTTTGCGCTTGTAATTTTCCTGGCACTTTATTAGCGATTATAACTAAAATAGATTCCAATACTTTAGACTCTTAAGTAATCATGAAAAAGTATTCATTCACGGCCGATCGGGTTTTAATAAAATTAAGCAAAACTAAACTTTGTTTATTGTATAGAAGGATCTAATTCTTATATTCCATTCTTCTATTTCATTGCAACCTAAGATATAACGACAATCGAGTTATTGTGTGATGTTGCATATTAATTTATTTATACGTAAAATACATCTTTTTTAAATAGCACATAAGTAAATGAAATACATAAACACCATCACATTTTATTTTCTTTACTAGATTACAAAAAAAGTTAAGTCGACAATCCTAGTATCAATTGTAAATCGCAACAGCCCGCCCACCGTTATCATATATATGTAGTTACTGCCACGAGTATTAATACCCTTCATTACACAATCGTGACGAGCGAGGCCCGTGACGTAGCGATCACATATTAGCACGTTAGTGAAAACTTGGCCCTTTCGGTAACGTGTAAATCCACTGATGAATGTTGGCTCGAAGATGTTGTAAGCGTAATAATAGATATTCTTGGCCTTATTAGATAGTTTTATTACATCTAGATTTTATGTTTGTTAATGTACCTCAAATGCTATAGCTCAGGTAGGTCAGCTAGGTTATATATAAAATAATAAATTATTTCTTGCATGACGAAAGAATCATCAAAGAATCTGATAACCAAATATTTCATATTGATTATTATGTGGGTAGCTACAGTAATATCGATAAGCGTTATATCAGAGATATTGTCACAAAGTCGAATGGTGTTCTTAATATAAATAAATTAATCACTTTGTACGTACAAGCGGTTACTAATAATATATGTACTAAGAGGCGAGAGGGAGCATAGGATGTACTACAATAAGCATGTCATGTTATCGACATTATAGGTGATAATATATAGTCATTACAATTCTGCCGTTCATATCATGAAGACGCGTCCGGTGTCGTCGACCCGGCGCCGGCGCACTGCTCGCGCTAGTCCTGGCACTCCTCCAAGGGCCGATGCACATCTAAACACCTCACCAATTTATCCAACCGGCGACAGAAGTGACTATCGAGTACAGAGACCATAAAGACGCAGTTAAAATTATTCAAGAAATAACTGTTTCACTTTGATGTCTTAGATATAGGAAGCGAATAGGACCTTCGTAACGACGAGAAATGGCACTATAAATGTTAATTACCAATAAATATCACGTAAAGGAAAAGCAGAAATATTATTAAGTTCGAATAATGATTCTAGGTACTTGCTCTACAATTACTCATGAAGTCACAGTGATTTAACTTATGTCTTTAGTAGCTCTTTCTCTAACTAATCATGTGTCAATAATTCCAACCAATTAAGCCTATTCATACAATGTCAAATTCCTTTAATAAAGCCCACCTACACGTAGTAACGAGTATTATACTGGGCCTATGCACAACGTCTGAAACTAGTCTTGCGACGTACGTAAATTTTAACTCAGTTAGATGGAAAGTTCTGAAACTCGCTGGGGTGATGTAGGAATTTCTGAGTTCGATTATTCATATTGGTAAAAGTAGCACTTCGCTGGAAGGGCTGACGTGTTCGGATCTTTCTATACAAACAGGGATCTACTGCGCCCACATCATGATTAATAAAGTGAGTAATGCAGAGCCTAAGTGAACACTTCTAGAAATAATAAGTCTATATAAATAATTTTAATTAAATTCTTCAAACATCTATTTAGTTCAATAATTATATTCGTTAAACATTTTCGTATGTACTTTTCTTCTTATTTTGTAATATGCATATAAATTTTATACTTTTTACTTGCCGTAAATCCTAATTAAGATTTATCCAAGTGTAAATTATATGGATTTTAGTATATCATTAAATACATCAAAACACTTAGTTAATTAATAGACAGTGCCTAATATACAACAAATAATTCAACTTACTCTCCATGTCTCAGGAGTAGGTCAGATAAAATGATTCATTAGCTTTACCGAGATAAACTAAACAGGCTTATTATATATGCAAATAAGATTTAAATAAAGCGCGCTGCTGATAATATAGTAAAAGTCTTCATAGTGTAATCAGTTGGAAATGGGAGCAGAACCACCACTATACGTATAAAGTTTGCTTACTTACGTTTACTTATGTTGTAATTTAACTGATTGTATAGAATCTTATCAGTTATCGGTGCGTGAAGTGAAATAAGCCCTGCAATGTAACCGGCCGTCTGCAAATACGAGACAATAAAACGAAGAGGAAAGTGTCGATTGGTCTTTCTGTCGCGTTCTGGCGTGCAATGCGATCTCAGGACATCCATGCCCATATACGTCGTCTATACATGTACATATGCATTAGTGCGGCGTGCACTAGTGAGAGTGGTTCTTTGGCTAATGGCTAGTGGTAAATTCTATTTTAAGCCTGTGAGACACTGTTCTGTAGGCACCTTCCTGTAGAAAATACATTCGATAGTAAATTGCAATGTTATTTTTCTACGTACGAGTAATAATGTCCTATCAGGTTAGACATTCTCAAAAAGATCTATTATATTCATACATTTGTGCAAAATATGAAAATCAGTAACCGCAAAACGAGACTTGCAAAAAAAGAACTTATCATTTATGCACAGTGATACTACTAGTCGTTTTCTAAAACATGTATCAAGATACACCGCGAAATTTCAAGGGGGTAAAAAGTGTGAAACAATGATCACTACATGTTGGGAATAATTCACTAATATATAGGTATAGTCTAATAAAGTTCCTCAACTTCGAATGTCTATCAGTCTGAATACGATTAACTCAAAAAATACATAACGCATTTTCATACGGTTTTCACCACCAATAGACAGAATGAGTCATGACTCATGAGGAAGGTTTACGTGTAATATGTATATGTACATTGTGTAAAACTTATGACTGTTTGTAAATTGGCTGAAATATGACGATGACTGTAGAAGATGTCGGGAAAAATCAAACAAACTGGAAGCTTTATTGGCGACCAAGAGGTTTACATTAATATAAAGTATTACGGAATTATTCTTCTCAGAAAGACCTAATCGTAGCAATGTTGCGTACCTAGCGACCCGAGTGACGCGAGGATAAATCACTAGTATAATATAAAAACAAAGGAAAAATAACTTTCAAACTGAGATTAATTACGGGTATGTCCACTCATACTTAATTTAAATATCATTTGCACCGTGCTTAAGTCTTTGTCCACAAAGGAATACTATCTTTTGTTGACTCATCTTTATTTCGATTCGCCGCACAATGCGCCGTAATTTGTGAAGCTTTTAAGCCGATAAAAATAAAGCTCATAATAGGGAGTAATTTCGTGGGCTGTATATGGATAGCATCCCTTAGGCTCATTTCACATTATACGATTTTATTTTTAATGTTGCTTGTACATGAATAAAATTTAATAATAATTCAAATATGAACAAAATCTTTCTACATTTTTAAATGTCCTTCTAACTTGTCCTATAAAAATAATAAACATGAAACGCGAGGACGACTACAAAAAACTACGGATACTGAATGGATTTAGATTAAACTTCATTGTAATATAGCTTATACATCAGAGTAACATGTAAGCTATAATTTTTAAGTAAATAAGCAGAAATAAAAAATGTGAATATATTTATTATTTTATCGTAAGTAACTCACTGCACTTAAACTCTACCTACCCTGCACGCGTCTTAAGAAACACGAGTAGCGTTATTACTCCAACATCAATTCAAATAATTACCTATTACTAATGATCTTAGCAAACTTTACTAATCGGGTGAGATAACGTATTTCCATAATAAATAAAACTGGATGGACTGGAAGATAGAGACGTGTTTCAACATAAGTATATATACGTACATAGAAAAGCAAACGGGTGGGATGTTGGTTATCCCTTATTACTACACTAGCATTTCCCGTGGCTTCGCACGCGTTCTAAAGACCGGGAACCAAATTCTTACTGAGTCGCGGGATATGATACCTGGCAGAACTAACGCCCGCCCTTCCCGTTTTTGCAACAATTTTCATTGATGCTCCGCTCCTATTGGTCGTAACTTGATATAATATAGCCTATAGCCTTCCTCGATAAATGGACTATCCAACACAAAAAGAATTTTTTAAATCAAATCAAAGTAGTTCCTGAGATTAGCGCGTTCAACCAAGCAAACAAACAAACAAACGCTTCAGCTTCATAATATTAGTATAGTCTATAGATACTAATTGAGTAGTTTAAAAACACCTTTCGAGAAAGGCGATTACATAGGTATGTTGGCTTTTTAGGTTTTGCAATAAGATTAGGTAGACTAATAGTGCGATGGAGACCTTATTCGCTGGATGGCCTATTTATAGCGCCTGTGATAAGTCTCGTTCGTTTTGTTATGAGAAAAGAGCAAGCAGTCTATGAGTCATGTTGAAAAAATATTTGGAACGTAACTTGGTATTCAGTTTACTTTTATCTCGTTTTGGTCATTATGTCATTGGTACTGATGATTAATGCAAAATTGGTTTAAGGTAATAAAGATAATAAATTTGAAAATCCATTACAAAATTGCAAATTACATAAACCTTTTAATAGCCTTCCTACTACACAAATATGTTTGATGCGAAATCATGTAAATCGCATGTGATGATATCGTTCGACTTTATTAAATCTATCTATACTAATATTATAAAGAAGTAAAGTTTGTTTATTTGTTAAGTTGTAAGGGGTAATCTCGGGATCTACTGAACCAATTTTAAAAATTCTTTCACCAATAGAAAGCCACATTATTGCTGAGTGTCATAGGTTATATAAAAAACCGAAAAATAAAATTTTTTTTTACGTGGTAGTCCGTTTTGCAAAGTGAATCGGAGAAAAAACGGTCGAATGAAAGCGTTTCTTACGAACGCTGCCTTAACTATGAAAGATATATTTTTGAGTTCTAGAGAAAAGATGTGGAGCTTGAAAATGCCCACAAAAAAGTCAACGACAGCATATGTCTAACTTTTATATTTAAGTTACAAAAAGTAGTTTTTTTAATATTTTATATTAGTATACATAATTTGATTTTTAATATTAGTTAAATAATTTAAATTATTTAAACACTCTGTACTAAAAAAGGATTATTAACATTATGTCCAACGAAGTGGGCACGGGTCAGCTAGTAGAAAATAAAGCAATATTGTCAATAAAATGTGAACACGATTAAGTTTTGATTGACACGATTTGGGATTGACAGATTTTCATCAAATATAACTAGAATTTTATCTGTAATTCGTTGTAATTAAAGTTCTTGAGAAAATAAAATAGATGTAAACTATATTATTAATTAAATTTTATTTCCGATACTCAATATTTTCCATAAAAAAATATCATACATAAACTATTTTTTTATCGATATCCCAGTAAAGTAATAAGTTCGCTTGGGAAAACGATAAAACTGGGTTCAAGTCTCGATCGCACCTCTGATATTCTTTTGTGTCAATAATTTCTAACATAATTACTACTTAGGTACTTGTCTTACGGTGATCATTATGAGGAAATAACATGTCCCAGACATGTCATGACGTTCAACTGATTTTAACAAAAAGGCAAGGTCAATTTTCGTTATTTTAAAATATATTTCACTTCTGGGTGCCAATTTAATATAGCTATTATATCGCAATGGTAATTCACACTTTGTCTAAACAGACAACAGTTTTACTGCTTGCTTGTTAGAGCGCGTCAAATCCGGTATTGATATCAAATATTGAGCTGTCGAAAATGCGCAGTTGGTAGATCTGGCATTACATCACATACTACTTATTATGCTTTTAATAAAGACTTATCCTTATAATCTAGCACTAACGAGTTTAAAAAGAGCCATAATATAGAAAAATGTGCAAAAACGGAAAAATAATAATCGTAAGCGTCGAGGTAATCTCTTTAAAAACTTGTATCAGTGCGAAAAAGGTTGATAAATAAGAATAAGTATATAAACTATTCTGCCGAACCCACAAAACTAACTTTCAGAAATGTGCATTTAGACGTTTTAGGCATGGTGGTGCTACCATATATTAAACGTAAGTGTAATATTTGAAGCCCACTATTTTATTCTCTAAATATTCCTTTATTACCATCTGCACGCTAATTTATTGATTTCATAGTAAACGTTAAGCACGATATTATGCGATGTCGCGCTGTAACACTGGTACAATAGAAATTGTAACTAAAAATAATCGTTAGTTAAAACTTACAATGTCATAGTGTCATACAAGTAATTATCATCATTAAGTATAACCTTTAGTTATGATATAAATAGGAAAAAAATGTTTGTTTGCCTGTTGTGTCACAATAGAGGCGGTGTTAATATCTAAGATATTAATGTCAATATTCAATATTTTTAGGTTATAAAGCTTATTATAGTTAGCTTATAAAAAGCTCTTGTCTTTTCATACAACTTTTATTTCCTTTAAACTATTACAATAGGCAGATTTATATAATAGGATAGACCCATTCATCCATTAACTGGTATCATGAAAGAAACTCAATAAATTTTACAGATTGTAATAATTTATGAACGATATGATGTACGTGATGAATGATCAGAGGATATGGCTATTTTTAAAGCATCTTTTATTGGGGCATTTCAGCACACCATTATTAGGAAGAAACTTTTTATTTAAGAGCTTTTATGATAAAATGGACTCAGTCCTAATATCTGGAGCAGTCTTAGAACTGGAGTTTCAATATTAAATATGCCGAGCTTGAATAGGCAGTAATTTTGTATGAAACATTTGTTTAAACTCGTAAAGTTGAAGTGGAAAAAAATGTTTTACATTTTACAGTTAGATATAATCGTTTCTAGCTACCCTCTGCTAAGTAAGTACTGTCGGGATATGCCTGATTGATGAAGCATTCTCATTTATTCAAATATGCATTGAAACTACGTAGTAGAAGATTCGAGCTAAGGTCGTCACGCAGATACCTAATGGATGAAAAATATTGCGCATTAAACGTTATACGTCAAATATGTGAGTTGTGATATAACTTTGTATGATTTTATGTTTAATATTTCACCAAATATAAAGTACCTACTTACCATATAATTCTTTTATATTTTTCAAGGTATTAAGTATAAGTAAAAAGTTTAATTAAGTAGCTTACGAAAATTGAAAATATAAAAGGTATAACAAGAAAAATACTTAACAGATGAGCGGTATTTCAAAATAATAAGATGATAGGTATGTATTAGAAACCTCTTTAATTTTCAATTTATTAAATTTTCTTGCTAATGGTTTTAAAATGTGTCAGTTTGATATAGATTACGCTAAGGAGTTTGGTCAGTAAAATAATATTATTAAACTAGGTACTAGTACTGTCCCGCGGCACCAGACGAAGACCGGAAACCAAATTTTTAGATTTTACACATGCGATGTTTTATAGCATATAGACTTCCTAGATAAATGGATTCCGTTGATTTTTTTTAATTCCAACCAGTAGTTCCCGCAATTAGCGCGTTCTACTATTGTGGAAATAATACTCATTTTATTATAATCAGGAACGAATAAAAAATATTTGTTTTATATAATCAAGTGTAAAGTCCGAGATTTTGTACCGCTCTATCGACGGTCTTAATACACATAGCAGTTCGCTCTGCAATAGTTTACGAAGTCAATTAAGGGGAATCCATCTAGTAGTTATATTACTTATATCGAAACAATCAGAAGTTGAATCGAGTTTCTAATAAACCTAACACAGTAGGTTGTGTTATATAAATCAAAATATAGTTTATGACATTTTTATGACATCAGCGGTATAAAGCGAATCAATGAAGTAAAATAAACATTTTTTACTGTCATGTGGTCATGTAAATGAAATGAACGTCGATTTATTTATTCGTGCCGTTTACAAGCCGACCAGACAATGTTACGATTGTTTCTGCGCCTACGGTTGTACCTACAGAGAATTGAAATACTATATTTAATATTTATAAATAAGTACCCTGGTTCATTTTCAGATCGAGTTTTATAAACTCGTGTTGCATGTAGTAGGTATATACTGCGCATTATAGACTGAAAATTTTAATTTAAAATGTACTACTTGTTTCTAATTTATAAAATACAATATTGTAATATATACCCTCTTTTAAGAATAAATACACCTTATTATCAAAATGAGAATTCAACACAACAACAATTTGTTATCTGCAATTGCACTATCACATATTTGAAGTGTCTACTTTTTTTTAATCGCAATAAAAATCTAATCAAAAAAAAATATGTAAAATATAAAACATCGTTTCAATTTATAAATTCTATAAAAACCAACATTTACTTAACATCTTAACAAACATTAACATTCTCTACATCTACTTGTCTAGTGGAAGGACAATAAATTACTTAAAAAGCTTCCGTAGCTTTTTTAATTTAATGTCGTACGTAAAATACTACAAACATTGATAGTAAATAATTATTAAATACTCAACTATATTATAGATCCCAGCATCAATCTGAGATACATAGCCTGCTAGAATTTACCCCGTGACCATGATTGCTGTAAACCATTTGAAACGTAGGGAACTAAAAGTCTACCTGCCAGTTTCTATAACCTATCTACCGATAGACCGGTAGTTACTTTCATACTATTTTGACACATTAAAAGTTACAACCTGTCAAAATCGTATGAAAGTATCTACCGGTCTATCGGTAGATAGGTTATAGAAACTGGCAGTAAATAAATCCATCCGAAAATATAGTTTAATTTACAATGTCAACAATCGTCTATCTAAGGTATTATGTTAAAATATAATTATTAAATATTTGAAATTCATGTAAAGTTAACCGCAATCCTATTTCTCATAGGTAAAAGAATCTAAATATTAATAGAAGCATTCAAATATTAATGTTTTGTTCCCTATGAATGGCAAAAGCTAAAAGAAAATACAAAGTTTTCAATACAAAAATGCTTTTGCATAAGTTATCATTATTTATTAAAGGTAACATTATTATATGTTTTTGCTACTAAGTGATCTTTATAAAGCACCGTACAGAAGATATTATATCTTAGATTTCAAATAAAGCATTCTCGTACCATTGCTAATAATAAAAAATATGAGATGAAATTTTGGCGAAATCCTGTAAGTACGCTCGCGAAAATATCTTATAATATAGCAATTTAACATATTCGTAGTTACATCTGACATTTTGCGAGATTATTAGAAGCTTTTACGCATCGCTTGTCAAAATCAAGTAATCAAAATCAAGGAAACATGAAAAAGCCTCAACTATAACCATAAAATAAAACACTAAAAGTCATTATAAATATTCCCATCAGTGGGAATCGTAATTTAGTTTCCAATTAAAACGTTAACCTTTAATGCCAAAGGAATTTTATCATTAACCGGGTAGGCTCTAAAGCCAGTGCCTAATGGGCTACGTTATCGCACTGAAATCTATCGAGTACACGCTAAGGATCGACTGTGCCTTATTGTAACCTCCATAAAGTATACAATATATAAAATAGCTTCAACTATAGGGACTACAAGTGTAATAAATAAATCAGGGCACCAAACCGCTGTTAGACGTTCATTAAATGTAAAGTATCTGGTTTGACTCCGTGATTTCTTTTGTATTTGTAAGTATATTGATAATTCTGAAAGTTTCATCGTTCGATAAATGTTATCTTTCTATAAACTGTATCTACATAAATATAAATAAAAATGTTTATTTTTGCATAACTTTAAAAGCTCTTCAACGATTTCATTTCGACACTTATATCTTTATACTATTAGCTTTACATAACTTGTCACTAGATGGCGCTACGGCGTCTTATCTAGTAAACTATTCAATCGATCTCTTTGAAAATAATACACATAAGATAAATATTTCATATTTGAGTATAAAATATATTATCGCGGCTGAGCTACCTACATTATAGTTGTGATATTAATAGGTAGTACTTGTTTTAAAAGCTGGCTTTACTCGCGCGGTACTTTAAAAAAACAGCCCAAGCTGTTGCTCGCATATATCGTACGTATATTTACCCATAACAAATAATAATCTTAAACCTCTTAACTAAAACCAAGATAGGTACAGACTTTGTGTCAGAACTGACAGATTCAAATCCGCAGTAAGCCGATAGTTATGAGAGTTGTATACGTTTCAATACAAGCATAGCTACATATAGTACCATATTAATATATCAAATCCTCCAAAAGGCACTAAAATTATTAGGTATCTATGAGAACTTGTTATCTATACTAATATTATAAAGCTGAAGAGTTTGTTTGTTGGTTTCTTTGTTCGTTGAACGCGCTAATCTCAGGAACTACTAGTTCGATTTAAAAAAATCTGTTTGAATTGGATAGTCCGTTTATCGAAAAAAGCTATATGCTACATCACACTACGACCAATAGGAGCAGAGCATCAATGAAAAATTATGCAAAAAGGGGAAGGGCGGGCGTTAGTTCTGCGAGATACCATACCGCGCGACTCAGTAAGAATTTAGTTTCCGGTATTTAGAACGCGTGCGAAGCCGCGGGAAATGCTAGTAAAATCTAAATTAAAATATTGCGACTATTTTGAAACAGTGTAGAAATTACAAACACAATTACTAATTAATGATAATAATATATTACGTATAGCATTCATATCATACTATTAACGTAATTACTTAGATAACGTAATTTCGGTATGCGTAGACGCGGCGATACTGCGCGGGCGCCGCCTCACAACGACGACGCGACCACTATCAACAGAATCATGCTAATTACTCGGATAATAGGATTGTAACGCTCTTTAGTTAATGCGATTAACATCGGACTACTTTTGTAAATGTATACTTTTCACGCTGAGACGATGATACACCAATGATTAGAGTACCTACACTACAGACCTACCTCGTGCTCAACAAATGAATGCCCCCAGCGGGACTCAAACCCGAGACCTCAAGCGCTGAGCCAAACGTGTCGTCGAATGTATGGGTTAACAAGAAAGAAGTATGTGGTATAAATCTATATGTATTTCTATATGTTTCTTCATAGTATATCATATAGCAATACAATGTTAAGTTAGTCGTTAACAGGAAGGAAAAGGGAAAAGGAAAGGAAGTTACAAAGGGATGAACATAACGTTTTCCAATATATTAACGCCCCGAGGCACCCACGGCCCACGTGATATAAGGAGAATAAAATTGCCAATATCATACTGTCCAAGTATTATGTGTACAAAAATAGTCCATGGACGAATGAATATAATGAATAAACAAAACAAATCGCATTATGATACCGATGCGTGTACATATTCCACATTTGGTAGTAGTCATTTTGCAATTAGCATTTTATTTTTCTCTTAATACGGACATAAATTACAGACATACAAAAATTCTGAAAACTATATATGCGACCACTGTATTGATAATAATGGCTGTTTAAATAAGATTTTTCGAATAAATTTTTCAAGTCAGAGTTTTATTGTACTTATGTGTAGATCATATAAAATATTGGATCTGGTATAATGAAGTTAAAATATAACTAGAACACGAAATAATATATCAATATGTATATACATATATAATATAAAAGTATTCAAAGATTTCCGGGATACGTACCAACGTCGTACGACTACATACCTACTAAGTTGGCAGTAATTTTGCCTTGACAAGTTTCCGGCTTCCTGATCTCTTACCCTTCCCAACCATATGACATTTCTTATGAGAAATATTCCATTACGTATTAACTACCTTGGATTTTTCCAAGCGCTATTAGTGCCACCGCTAAATCTATACATAAATATAGTCGATATATCAAAAATTATCTCCTGTCTGTCTTATCTCTTGACATTATATTAATGATATAACTATATGCATATAAATAAATAATAAAGAATATCAGGGTTTTCAATTCATTTCAATTTGTTAAGATCATAATAATCATTAGCCATGCTATATTATAATACATACTGTATGCGATAAGTAGATACTTGCACCGTAATTATATTTTATAGGTACTTTTTACGCTTTTAGATCCTTACATGTTAAATATGACTTCTTATTTATAGCATTTGTACGAACGGAAATTATGGGGTTTGTGGGAAATTGTGGGATAATTATAATCATAGTTTAAAATAATATCAAACCTATAGTAATCAACAAAACATTAATGCATTACTTTTGAACTTCATATAGTTTAACAATGGATATTTTCGTGAAAGTCGTTTTCATTTACGCGACATTCTAGTGAAAATAATGAAATGCCAAGCGCGCATATCGAGCTCGAATATCAAAGAGAATTCCCGGGCGTTATTTATTTTACTAACTTTCGAAACAGGTGATTTTACCTGACGAATGAGTTAAATGATAAAAAAAAACTTCACTAGAATACCCGTGTAACATTCGTATATAGATTCTTCGTAAAATATGAAATACGTGTTCGATTGCAATATGTGTATTGAATATATAATAAATACAGCTAACGGCGAGTGTTTGTTGCAAATATTTACTCACTGACTTTGTTTTGTATGATAATATCGAAACATGCAAAAAATATTTGTTTTTACTTTGTTGTTGCAAAAGTTCGCATTTACTTTATTCAACATAAAAACTTCTTGCTTATTGATTTGCATAATAACGTTAACGGTAAAAATCTATCATTTTAAACGCCTATTGACTAACCCTTATAAAAGTGAGGCCGTTAAGTGACTTGCTTATAAGCACGTATAATGTGTAGGTAGCGTAAGATTACGCTGGTATATATTATGGTTAACTTAGACTGAATATTTACGCTAAGACAAGAAAAAATGTCTTTTGTATAATTTTATGAAGCATGGTAGCTTCCTCACAGACATTAAATTTAAATACTATATCTTTTATTACTTGTAATAATGTTTGTTTATATGACGATTCGAACGAGGTTGTAAAGGTCTATTTGAATAAAGTATATTTTAATTTGATTTGAATCATTATAAATAATTACCTGTGGCAGACCTCATGCTAAATAAAAGACGTCTCGATCGTGCTTAGAAAGTACACTGACTCATCTCTCTTGACTTACCTGAAACAAAACGCAATCTGTTAGCTAAGATAAATAATGACATAATTTACTAATTTATAGAGATAATGCCTTCATTTTAATTAAACAGTATGTGGTAACATTCTTGAATAGCTTAATCATATTGTAGTAAGTGAAATAAATATGTTAAACTTTAAATGTTTGCTTTCAAAAGTTCAATTAGAATACTACAGGTAACAAATAACTAGCACATAGTACTATATATGTGCCAGTTATCCGTACTTTAAAGGTCGTGAAATTTCATATATCGAAATTTTAAATACTCTAAATCAAAATAAATCCGCAAAAAATCTGAAAAAAATGATAATTATCAAACAACGAAGAGCTGTCAGCCGGGACAGTTATAGTGCATTATGCGGCCGCATCGCCTGTCATAAGTCTCTGCTTGAGAAGTTCCTATGAACGTCTTGATTCATAAGAATCAATACGCAACCACAATAGCTTGCAAACGTATCGCTTAGACGTGGCGCGGACAATGCAACTCCACGTAAGAATATAGTGTTTTTTCTACATACTATACCTTTCACATTTCAAAGTGAGCAGAATATTCCTTTTTCGACGTAAGTAGGTACCATGTATTAGCGGTAATTTGTTGCTAGACGACTGTTGAACTTATAAAAAGAGGAATTTACCTTACTTTTTATTACTTGTACAGTACACTAACAACTTTAACGTTTCGTTCTATAAGAAACACAAATAAAAACTTTAATACAAGTATAATTACTAATACTAGTAAAAATCTGAGCTTTGTGAGGGCTCGCGTAGTTTTTCTAACGTGCAATAATTTTAAGACAGTTGTTAAAGTTCATTTTTTTAATGGTTATAGAACTGTATTTTTTGACAGATAACATATCTAGATATGAAGATAAATTACTATATTAAAGCTCAAATCTATAGGCGTGATAGATTTTCAGTAAAGTGTACCACAAAATGCTCAGGTTGTGGGATAGTGTTACGGCTAACTTTGCTCGCCCTAGTTAATAATAAACCCACCATAATATTTATATTTCAATTTGTAATTGAAAATTATACACTATACATCGAAATCAATACCTCGCGTCGTCACAATCGCCTGCAAACGTTTCGGATGTCGGAACAATAATAGGCGCATCCTATCTCACTATTTCACGTGAACGATCTGTTTGTTTTATTTCAACTTTAACCTGAAATCTTGTGGAAGATTTTAAAACCTTAATCGGTTTATCTTTACAATGTAGAAAGAGTAAGTGAAAAGTGTCAAATATATAAGAGTCACTGGTCAAGGCTATTTAACAAAAAGACGTCATTACGAATCATGTTCATCCTGCACACATTAAATACATTAATAATAATTAACCAAACCAAATAATTGAATAAAATTAAAGTTTTCAATCTTAGTGGTTACTAGGTCTGATAACTTGATAAACATTATTATCCATATTTTATTTTAACAGCAAACATTATGTCGTAAAGTAAATGCACTTTTAGCTTTTTCCAAATTTTTCAGTATTTCGGCAACTATTCTAAAAAATCAAGTTACGTTTTACCAAAACCTTTTATTCGGACCATTTCGAATTTACACAAAAATTAGCAAAATGGCATCTCAAGCCATGCGCTTACCAATGTTTGGTATTTTATTACTGTGTACTACAAATGTCTCTTAAAACTTTCGCAACAAACTAAAGACTGAAATAAGAATAACCTATTACAAAATCTCTGCGAATATGTCGCGTCAATCCATTGCCCCACCACTGCAGCTCTAAAGAACTAAACAAATAAACTATCGAGTTTAAAATTTTGAGTAAATGTTTACTATATACATAGGTATATTCGTATTCTTTTATCTTCATTATATACATATCCATCTATCCATATAAATAAAAATAAACGTTCGTGTGTTTACCGTCTACACATTCCTAAAAAATCGAACCGAATGTGATGAAACTATAGTAATATATCATATAGAATTTCATTTAGTTTAAAAATACAATATCTCTTGGACATGTCTTAAGCTAAAGCATAAGTTTTCCTAAAACATTCACACTATTTAAAGTTAAATCAGATCACATCACATTCATAATAATGTGAAATGAGTAGAAGAAGAGTCATGAAAAATATTGAAGCGTTAGTTGACACTTTTATGTTCTTATGGAGTTAAACCTCTTAGATTTACACTATTGTCATAACATATTTAATTATATCGCATTTTAATATTGAAGCCAGGTATCTACTTATAGCCGATCTTTATTTACGTAAGTATAAGGATTCTCCGATTATAGTAAAGTCGGTAAATATATAAATGAAAAAAGTTTTATTTCAATATGAATATCTGCTCCAGCCGAGGAAATAAAACGGGCACGATTGTACTACGAGTATCTTTTCTCGATTAAGGCTTTGAAACTACTCAATACTCATCGTACTCAAATAAGATGGATGAAGTTCCTAAACTTATCTCATACATCAAAATAATCGATCTAAAAGTTAAGTTTATTAAGCAGAGTAAAAATCTATAGGGATATATCATGTAACCGACACCTACACATATATACTCGTTTATAACATGTAATACATATATCACTACATAGTATAAAACAAAGTCGCTTTCTCTGTCCCTATATCCCTATGTCTGCTTAAATCTTTAAAACTACGCAACGGATTTTGATGCGATTTTTTTAATAGATAGAGTGATTCAAGAGGAAGGTTTATATGCATAACTAGCGGAACCCGCGGCTTTGTCTGTGCTAAATCTAGGGAAGAGCCCGGGCGAAGCGAGGGCGAGTCGCTAGTCTATATATAAGGTGTGTACTTCTATAGGTGTTGTTGAATGTAGTCCGTTTAGAGCGAGTTATTGCCGTGAAACCACAAGCTTATTTCCTTTTCTTATTACAATGCAAATGAGCAAAGTTGCGGCTTAGTTTTTTAACTTCCAGCGCTTATTAGCGAGCGTGGAACATCGCTTTAAGCGCGGCAAATAATCTAAAATATCCAGAAGCTCTTTAAATTTTTCCTACTGCCGAGATTGAGGAAATAATAAACTTATGAATCCCGATAACAAGAACACAATTAGCGCATAAGTTTTGTGTAATCTTCGCTATATACCTACTATACTAATATTATTATGAAATGAATTGTTAAATATTTTGCTTCTTCTTTGAAACCACTTGAATAATAATTAAAGTTTACACAACCAGTTCTATTCTTACTCGTATATTTATATCTTTTAATAATCGTAAATCGTAACACTCGTAGGAAACGACTTAAGGAAGAAGGATTTTTTAACGTGAATGTAATCAAGACCTAACTATTTAATATTTACTATGCTTAAAAGTTTAACCAGAACGCTGTAAAAGCAAAAATATAAGAAAATTTTAAACCACACCTGTTTTGCCCATGCGTGGGATATCAGGAATAAGACCAGTGCAATTGCACATATATGTAATAACAGATGCCACATTAATCGACCCTCACCTCGTGTGTCGGTAACGCGATAATGTAACGCGACCCAGCGACTGAGCGGCTAATACCGCGGTCGTGTAACAGCTCCGATGTAGGCCATTGTGGCGCCCTACAGGGTTCTATACCTTGCGCGGGGATAACTAATCTATATCATTACTAATATTACAAAGAGAAAAGATTTGTATGTAAGTATGTTTGTAACGAATTTGTCTCAAAAAGTACTGGACCGATTTTAAAAATTCTATCACCATTTGAATGCTACATTATCACTGATTAATATAGGCTATTTTAATTGCAAGAAAAATATAAGGATCCTTACTAAAAGTACAATAACAGGAGAGGAGGAGGAGTGCACGCCGCATATCATCATCACTACATAGTATAAAACAAAGTCGCCTTTTCTGCCCCTATATCCCTATATCCCTATGTGCGCTTAAATCTTTAAAACTACGCAACGGATTTTGATGCGGTTTTTTTTAATAGATAGAGTGATTCAAGAGGAAGGTTTATATGCATAACTAGCAGATCCCGCGGCTTTACCTGTGCTAAATCTAGGGAAGAGCCCGAGCGAAGCGAGGGCGAGTCGCTAGTAATATATAAAATAGGTAGCCGCGCGGCTCAGGAGTAAATTAAAGCTGGAGTAATTTTGGAGAATTTTCAACCCAAGGAGTGATCGAATGAAGTTTAGTAGCGATTAAAAAAATGAACGCGGGCGAAGCCGCGCGTATTGCTAGTAATATTATAGGGCTCTTAATATAAATGCCAAAGATTTTATGTGTGTGTATGTGTGTGTTTGGTACTCGCACTCCTTTGGGCTAACGCTAAAAGGTTAGACGATTTTGGATGAAATTTACTATAGTAGTGTAGTGACAGCAAGCCAATTTGGCCATTTATAAGTAAATAAAGCAATGTAGCCTGACGAATGAAACACAAATAATTCAAGCAACCTATTTCAAAGCGAATTTCAAATTTTTTTTTTAAAAATTTCGATTTATCATACTTTCAATAATATTATTATAAGAACTACGTATATTGTAAAAACTTAAACTACGATGAAAAATATTCTTTATAAGGAATATTTTGCACTTTAAAGATAACGAGTATAATGCTTTTATGAATATAAAATTTTCATCATCATAATTAGTCTCTTAAAACAGCCGTTTTATTAAAAATGCCTTTACTAGCAAATACTTTGCTGCAGGGATCATGTCTATAACGATGTACACATACTTACATCTATTTTTCATCATATTAAGAAGAACAATTTAACGTTTTTTACAAGATCTTTTTTCATATAGAAGATCACTTGTAATTCTAGTATAATATAAACCATATACCGACAAAATATACAAAAACATTATTCTTATTAAGTGTTTCATTTTGAACTAGCTTTTACCCGCGAATTTACATGCATTGGTTCATTCAGTAAAAAAACAGCCAAAAAGTTTCTAGTAATAACAGATATAGAGAGGTTAATGCGTTTACACAAACAATAAACTCTTTTAAACACTTTGTATTATTACTTTACAAACACACTAGTACTTTTTTGTTATAAATTATTTTGTTATAGTGTAACTTTACGGCTATAACGTGGTTTAATTAAGACATAAAAAGCGTATTAACGAGGTTTTATCCCGGAATTTAGCTTCTGGGATCATATTTTACAAGATGGAAAATTTAAATAAATTATTGAAGCTACGGGGCATTTCAATTAATATTATTAATATCTGTTTATTCAATTATGATACCTACTTATGTAAATAGCCTTAGTTATAACTATATATTAACTGATGAATTTAATTTTAGAGGGACAGTATAGTCATTCGGTGAGGAAGCTACCACCGACTTAGAAAGCAGTTCTACCGAGAAGAACCAGCGAACTCTTCGTTTAAATACAACTTATAAGAAACCCTCTAGCGAACCGATTAGATCGTCTCTACAAATCAGGCTAAACGTGTTTAAGGATATATAAAATGTCATTGTATTTACGTAATACACATTACTTAATACATTCAGATATACTGGCACTAATAAATGCTTATCACTCATTGCATAAATAGTGTAACAATGCAAAGGTTAGCTATCGGTGCACAGAGGTGAACGACCATGTAGGCGTGGTAGACCACCCGTTCACTTGCGAATATCCAGCTCAAGAGCAATAGCTTATGTACTGGAGAATGAAAAAGAAAGTTACGACTTACCACTTACCTTTTACTTACCTACTAGGTAGTTTATACATTTTTAATTGTACCTACATTAAAGATAAACCTATAAATTTATAAATAGTAAGCTAAATGTTAACTACGAAAAGTTCAGACAGCCACTATAATTTCTATTTATACTATCCAACGATTAGTATATAGATTTCTCAGAAATAAGATATTTTCTCGGCTTTTTTCTACAATAATATGCATGTATTATTGATATATTCATCTTGAATCTTGTCGATTCATGAAAACCGTATTAAAATCTGTTGCAAAGATCTAAGCGTTATACAGACGGCGGAAAGTAACTTTGTTTTATACACGTACTGTACTAACACACTATTTCTTGTCACTTGCAGATTTGCCGTCTTGTTGGGCTCATATTTTCTTTCATCAATATAATAAAATATAATAGGACACGTAGACTAATATACATAAACTTTAATGCATGAGCTTTATATGAACCCAGAGTGAAGCAAAGGCACTCTACAGTGGGTACAAATCTTTTTTCGATTTATTTAGTTATCTACTTTAATTTTTGGTGACCTCATAACAAGAAGGATAATATATTATCAAAAATTACAAAATTACATATATTGCAAAATTTCCGCTATAAACGTCATAATGTTACTAAATAAAATTATATTTTATGTCCAATTGTCCTTTGATTTACGATTATTTGTTTTGTAAACGTTGAGCGTTACTCGCATACTGGCAATTCTGTTAACAAAATGTTACAAAACTTATCACAATATTATTTTACTCGCTTTACCTCGGATTCGCTCACGTAATCTATTTATGTTAACTGTTTCCATCCTGAAAAGCCCAGCATGATGCTTATAACCATCATCAAGAATGAAGCTATAAAATGCAAAAAATATATATTTGAATATATATTTTTCATTTTATAATATAGTTCCAGAGGTAAAGGCGTTTAATGAAAAACAAACAAACTCTTAGACTATATTATAATATAATAATAATATGTTATGCTGTATTTTGTTAAAAATTTCGCTGCTCTTGGCCTTCAAAGGTTCACATTCATATAAATAACGTAAGTATGGTTAACTTATTATAATATAAAGTTAATTAAAAATGGATAGAAATATACTTCGACTTCCAATCACCTAGTTTCAAGGAAAGTTATAAATATTTTAGACTATATCGTGAATTATGAGAGATACGATCGTAATTATAGTTAAAAACTTATACAACGATCGTCAAAAATGTAATAAAAGTCATCCGGAGTATAGTTTATTGTAATTTCGACGTTTTTGTGTAACGCTTCATACAGTTATTTATAAGACTTATCTGTAAATGTCACGTAGACAACGGCAATTTCAGCGAATACAGAATAGTATGTGCGCAAGTGTTAATAATTCATTGTGACGTCAGTGCGATCTTGTGTTAGCGTTTATTAAACTAACATTGACCGGAAATTCAGATCACAGGCTACTGCATTAGGCGTAAATTAACTTTTGTTTTATCTCACTGTACAAAGGAAGGTAATGTTTTTCGAGGTTGGTATGTGTATTGTGTACCAAATTGAAGTATATAAATAAATTTTAGAAGGTTTGTTATATTACCTACGTACATACGTATTTTCTTAAGATTTATGTGTTATAGTTACATACATATATCATCCTCGTATAATACTCGTATAAGTAGGTATATTAAGTGGGCTCGGCAACAACGTCGGGGCGAATACGGTAAATATCATATTTCCTAGATATTATAACGATGCTTTTATGAAAAAGCCAAATGCCTTACATTTTCTGTACACGAAATTCGGGGGACACATTGTGTGAACAAGACACGTCAATTTAACGTCTCGGCAAATGGAAATAAGGAGATAGATATTTACTGAAATCGAGTTCACTGTCCAACAGATGCGTTGTAGAAGCTTATCACACGTTCATTGGCCTATAGAGCAGCCGCATACTGCGGAATTGCTATTAGTCAGTATACGAGTATAACCAGTATGAAGGATAATTACACGCTTAACGATTTGGTGTCGCGTCTGTTGATTATATATCATACATCTACATACCAATTAACAAACTATGCTATTAATAAGATTGCTGGATGTGAAAATAACAAGTGTCACACAATAGTGACGTCTTTACTTATTTAACACTATACAACACGTACATAATAACAGGGCCTCAAGTCTGCTATTTTACATACAATTGTCATTGTGAAACAATGCAATTTTAATTCAATTACCATTGGTCCAAAATTTGGTAGTCTACTAAATTTACAATGGTCGATCAATGGTCTTGTCATTGGATTGTAATTGGATTGTAGTTGAATTGTAGTAGAACAGGAATTGGTATTGCCATTAGCTAAAAAAGCGATCACCGAAATGAGTTTCAGGCTAGTTTCGATTATATATGTTATCAATTTATGTTTTAAAGACTAAGCATTATGTAAAATGATCATAAAAAGCCATAAATATAAATTTTAAATGCAATATAAATAATAAATCCTCAAAAATAAATAAGTTTCATCTGTAACTGTCAAATTGACATTAAATATCAATGTCATTTCACATTTGATAGGTCAATTATTTATTCGTGGACGGTCGTGGTATAAATTACCTTCTGTACTAGCATAGATAATAATGGTGATAGTTATAGTTAATAGTTAACAGTGAGTTAGTTCAGTGGTCATTAGAACTGTCAAAATATTAACAGACTACGCAATTCATCCGATCATTGCCTTGTCATTACGTACGGGACTACCAATTATTTGCAAAGTGTCATTGAAGTGTAAGTGACACACCATCGGACGACCATTGAATTAGTAGACTACCAAAATTGCAAAAAGTAGCAATTACGATGTCATTGATAGACAATTGTAACACCATTGCAATAGCAGACTTGAGGCCCAGGTGCGCAGAAGGCGGCTTTATCAGTTTTAATTGTAAAAAAAATCTTTGTATCAATATTGATTTAGGATTTCCTTTAAACGATAATAAGTATAGACAGTCTGTCTAATTTTTTTTGAAACATCGATCTGTTTTTGAATACAAAAAATATATTTTTTAATTTCTTTATTGTTATTTGGTATAGATATCCTCCGTAAAAATAATCTAGCTTGGGAAGCTCGTATACCTACAGACTGAACATACGTAACCTAAGTAATCCATTAGGTACGCTGTGTGTTTGGCCGCTGTCCAAGTACTTTATCTTGCAGGAGAACGGAATTAGAATTTAATTTCATTTAAATCTTATTTGTTTCCTTTAAACGTCCTCAAGGAAATTGTAAACTTTAAGAAGCGGTGGATATTGTAAATAGAGAGAAAAAAGGTTCGGAGTTCGATTTCCGCTTGATAGGTACATTAAAGATAATAATTATTACAGGTTAAGAATTTAGAATGGATGGTTTATTCATCAATTTACCAATATAACTGTAAAATGATCACTACAAATTTATTTTAATTTTTATTCTAACACAGAATATCACAGTCGATTGAGCAAATGAAAATATTTAGTATGTACGTATGTAGATCGTAGGTATATCCATAAATAGTTAAAGTAAAGAAATTTCTCCGAAAAGGTCACATTCGAGAAATTTCGTGGCCTAACAATTGAGCTTTAATAATAATGTAAGGGGTTATTATATTCTTTCACAATAGCTTGTAGTCGAAGTAGGTTGCATGGGGCAAGGTAATAACTTGACGATGTAGGTACAATATATTTATTTCGTCGTATAGGTCCGTAATCGATCTTTATTATACAATAAATAAGCGGCTTAAATGAAATCGCTGGGGGTGGCCAGTATTGAATTAGTCTACTTATGCTAGATACATAACTACTTTGCTTTATCGTGTATCGAATAACGTTGTATAACGTCAATAAAAATTATATTACACTACATTTCAAAATATGAAAGTTTGTATGTTTATTACTTTATTAACTGATTATTATCTGACAGAGCATCCAGCGTTTTTGCTGTTAAGAAGTTGTTTGGATGAACCTCAGCACACATATTGAGTATTTAGACTATGATTTGAACTTAAAGGAAATTACAATGTGGTAACACTTCGGATACCATTAGTTATAAAATTTGCCAAAAGGTGATGATACCTGATAAAATATCAACACAAAACCTATCTAAGGATGCACCCGAGTAAAGTAAGCGTAAGTCGCTAAAGTTATAAAATATTACTTAAGTACGTATTTTTGAAATTATTTGGAAAAATTGGAAATTTCAATAATATAGAGCTTAGAAGCAATAAACAATAACAATAATCTACTTGTAAGACTCTAAATTAAACTACTATTTACATAACTTTCTTTAACAAACCAATTTAAAACTTTTCTTAACACTTACACTACACTAACGTACAAGTCGAACATAAGTCACTTCGCCAATATCACGTAGACAGTCTGAATGTCACTAGACGTGGCGGATTCATTTCCGTATGGATATTGGCGGAAAGGATCAGGAAACGGAAAAATAATATATTTCGCAAGAGAAAGCGCAATAAAATGCAATATAAGGTTAATTATACTACAATAGTAAATAAATAAATTTAAATTACAATACAAGCACTAAAACTTTTATCACAGTTTAAATTATAAATAGACTATATAATAAAAACTTAACAAAAACACTTCCTGTATTAATTTCTATTGTGTATTCATCATTTTTTGTGCGTCTAGTGACTAGTCAAACGTTCGTGTGGAGTGACACCCATACTGAGATAAGCCAGTGTGAATGAAAGTAGATGGGTCTACAAAAACTGCGGGGCGAGTGAACGCGCGGTCTGTCACGTAGTCTGGAAGCGTCCCACTAGTCATTTGTCAATATCAAATAAACGATCTCAAAGACTTGAATAAGAAAAGGTACTAATTTTATAAAGCTTATAAAACTATTTATTCAATGGAAACGAAAGCATTCAAAAATTAGTTTATAATACTAGTAGTAGTACTAGTAATATTGTATTCAGCCCCCTTTTATCAACGACCCGCTACGCGCGGTTTATAATTATATTATTACTAGCCGTTTTCCGCCCGCTTCGCTGGGCGAATTGACAAAGGAAATAAATTACATTTTATGTTTCATTTTTATTGTTTTTTTAATATTTTTATTATTCTCCTTTTTTTTTATTTTCGTATGAACATAAATAGGCCCCGCGGATAGAACTGTAAGCATCGATATTGTTTAGACTTACACAAATTCCGAATTCCATCGATTTAGCCTGTATCTTTCATCCAGGTGATTTTTCTCACTAATATTCATTGTAACTTTCAATGTGCAATCATTATAACATTTCCGTGCCTTTCTTCCAAAAATTATTAATAATTGACATGAAGAAAAAAATTTGAAATGAGCATTGAAAGTTTAAGTTTAAGTCATTGCAAGTCTCATATGTGAAGTTGAAATCTGTCTAGGTTCAAGTGCGACGAATTTTCTGTTAACTAAAATTTTCTCCGTGACATCAATTTTTATAGAAAATTAATTGTTCATGTTTTTTATGAATTCTATTGGAATAAGTAACTAGATTTCTTTTCCACATCTCAAGTGCTTGGAAAATGCAATCATTTTAATCTGTTACATTTCCGCGATCCCGCAATAAAAGAATTCGTCGGTTATGTAGTTTGCAAAAGTAAAATGAATGTAAAATTCTTAGTCCGTTGATTGGATAGCTACATGTAAAGTTCTTTGGGGTGGGATATCGTAAAATTTGTTCATAAATCATTTTTACATCACTTATAGAAAATTCCTACAAAATTTGGAGCTTGTAGGAGCTTTAGCTGGAAAATTAAAAATATTAATTGTTAATACCCACCCCCGCAACCCCCTGCGGGGTGAGCTATCGTAAAATTCGTTCATAGCCTCTTTCTACACCTCTTACAGAAGATTCCTACCAAATTTGAAGTCTATAGGAGCTATAGTTTAAAAACGGGAATCGTTCATTGTTAACGCCCCCGCAACCCCCTTTGGGGGATGAATTTCTTAAAATCTATTCATAGCTGACCTCTACATAGCAAAAGTAATATTCCTACCAAGTTTCACGTTTCTAAGTCTTATGGATCCCGATATTTCGTGGTGAGTGACTATATAGATGGGAATTCTTCGATTATCATCGAAATTTTTAACTTTTTATCGGAATTTTTTAATTTTTTTTTACATACAAAACTTTTTCCTGACAATTCTGAAGATAAAGAAAAAAAGCCCAATTGGTCCAGCCGTTCTCCACTACCGTGAGTAGATTCTTAGCTGAATGTAAAAAACCATAATCCGTTTAATATACTCTGAAATCCATGAAAACAAAAGAATCAAGAGAAAATGCTTATCTTTTGTTTTTATTAGCGGAATAAATGTTCATAAAAGTAAAACAGCAATAAAAAAATGAAGGAATGTTGGAATTCAAAAAATAGATAGCCATAAACCATCTAGGATAAATTTCGCATCGAATGGTGGTAGTTTCATGTCGATACGATTAGTAGTTTAGGCGTGATTGAGCCTCAAACGAAGACCATTTTCATTATATATATATAGATAAATGAAACTATCTTTTCGGATCTTGTCGCAGATTTATTTTGATTTTTGGTTCCCGACGTTTCGAATGCTTGCAGCAATCATGGTCACGGGAGAGCCTAAGGTATTAGACGTCTCAAGGGTGTATATACTTGTGTATTTACAGACAGTACCCACGATTTGCAAAAAATCCAAAATGGCACCAGAGTACCTTATAAAATGATTACAATAAAGAATAAAGAAAGTATTACTTATAACATGTTTAATATTTGAAAAATATATCACGATAATTTACACTGAATTGTCTCTTTCTGAATTCAAAGTCAGCCAACAAAAAGTATGCTACAGGAAATCGATGAAGATATTAATTAAAACAAAAAAGCATACTACGAGAATAGCACTTGGCCTACTATTTCGCACCGGTCCAACGGCAGTTATGAAGATGTTTGTAGGCAGTAAATATATTAACTCGTACATCGTCGAAGATATAATCAAATCTTATAGGGATCTCATTTTCTAAATGTCAAACAAAATTGTCACTTTTTATTCGTTGTTTATGAAGCACAATATTTAATACAAAGTTTTATTTGGACCAGAGCAAATAAAAAGATTTGAATGTAACCTACCTACTGGTACATTGTCTTTAAAACAACAAGAAACCTTATCAATGAATAATGAAGGACCAAGCTAAGAAACAAAAAAGAAACTGTAATTAATTGTAGGCCAACAATAATAACGTTATTAATAGGTTTAAATAAAAGTTAAACCTAAATATTAGGGCAATGAAGCTGTCGTCCTAATCCTTTTAAAAGTAAAACCGTTATAAGCCTTAGAGGACGTCCCGATGACCTACAAAGCTAGTGCGTAGACGAGAGATACATTTTCAGGCATATTGACAATTTTCATGGCCGAGCTTCTTTTTATTTACGTTAAATGTGAGAGAGAGAGATTTACGTTAAATGTGTTGAATAAAGAGTTAGTAGAGCATTTTTGCAGCATTCTTTTGAACGACAATATCGCGTTTAAGCTTAAGATAACAAAGCCTCGCTTATTACCAGCTACCCTAGCTATTTGAAAGAGGTCTTTTACGTCGTCTATTTTTACTGTATCATGTTCTCACATAAGGACATCTTTTTTTATAGGTACGTAAATTTTTATTAAATGAACAAGAAGTTGTGGCCATTTCTAAATGTAAAATAATTAACATTCTTTTGTGTATGCAGGAAGTATTAAATGAAGAATGTTTCTTCATTTAATACTTTCATTTATAACATTCTTTATTATTCAGTAATGTTGAATGATGAGATATATTTAATACCAATATCATAAACAAGTAAAGTTTGTAAGTTTGTTTGTAATTTGTATAAGTGGATTTTACTTAAACTTAAGACTTTGGGAGGACGTAGACGTTATCTTGGAAAGCATCAATTAAGAGGGTGAAAACGGGGATGACATTTTATATGGGGAATCAAACATTTAAGTAAGGGATACTAATATACAATTATTATTAAAGTTAAAAGTTTCTAATCAGTACTAACTGATAAAACGTATCTAGAGATGAATCTGAGCAAAGATGATTCACTAGTTTTATAATAGAACAGTAATACATCCTTTGTTTGTTTATACGTATAACATAGATAGTAAAACCTATAAGGTAAAATTTCCGAATAAAATATTTGTTTACTAGATTTAATGAAACGTGAAAACCCGCAAACAATACTGATAACAATGTACACATCGACCGCATTCCCACTTTATGGTAGCTTTCCGTCAGAAAATATATAATACTAGCTTTTCCCGCGTTCTAAAGGCTGAAAATCATTGATGATTCGCGCCTATTTGTCGTAGCGTGATGTAATATAGCCTATAGCCTTCCTGGATAAACGGACTATCCAACACAAAAAGATTTTTTTTATTCGGATCAGTAGTTCCTGAGATTAGCGCGTTCAACCAAACAAACTCTTCAGCTTTATAATATCACAAGTATAGATGGTATAGATTAATGTACTTTCGAAAAAAAATACAATTAAAACAAGAATAACACTTCGAATCTCGTCGAATATAATAGTCAAGGATAGTTGGAGCAATCAATATCTATAATCAGGATTAAAGAGGACAAAAATCAAAGAAAGCTTCATACATATCTATTATACCATGGACGTATTAACTAACGGACCAGTCATAAAATACAAATGCATGAAAACACTTTCAACCATTTGAAGTATAACGCACACAAAGAATTGACACAATACATCAAAATTCACTCTAATGCTAGTGCTTGAACGTAGTCGATAAAATACATACATCAATGACATTTTAAATATTAATAATAAATATTGTTTGATTTTTCGCCGACAATCAAACCCAGAATGTTCGAATGGGAAAGAAAAGGCGTATCATAAATAAGCTGTAAGGCAAAGAAAATAAAGGGAGAATAAAGGTGGGGTAAGCTTCCGGTATTTATATTTTAATTATACTAAAATAAGCAGGACATTGTTATGAACTTTTTACTCAATTATAGTTATTATAGACTTCAAATTTTTTGTTAAGAATTTTTTTTCTCTTTCGAGAAGGATCCCTAGGAAATCTAAAATTTTGTGTAATTTATGTGTTAAAATAAAATAAAAATTAAGTACACATACTAATTATAATTTTTGCATTTATAATGTTTTTATTTAATTATAAAAATATTATTATAAATTTATTGTCATCAGATTGTAGGATACTGCGATAAAAGTATTTTATGTTATTGTACTGCACAAATAACATCCATTATTCGCTTAGTTATTTCGTCAAATATCGATATATTTTTCGACATTGTCAAGCACTAGTCGATGTCAAATGGACTTACTCGACAGTTCTGTCATTTGTTTTGAACGGTATAATCCAGCCATTTTATGATGGTTGTCAGATGTCAACAATACATAGATATATCGACTATATTTAACATAGTTGAATAATACGAAATTTTATTTTACATTTACTTAAATTTTGTGATAAATAACATTAAATGTAATAAAATATATTACTTACAAGTGAAAAGAAATAGTGCTGCTTCCGCTGCTATAGTTTTTACACCATCTAATAGAACATTTAGTCATTTTTGGGAGATGTTTTGTTGACAAGTAAGTGCTTGAGACTGACGTAAAATCAAACGGCCAGGCCTAAAATATCCTGATTACTGTCAAGGCCGGTAAAGGTACGTCCGCTTATGTGTCTCGTCTATTAGTTAATACGTCCATGTATTATACCTACATTTAAATAAAATTGGAGTGAATGTTTTTAATATAAAATTAACAGCTTTTCACTAAATGTGTATAAAAGTACATACGATACTAGCGACAAATAAACAATTTTTAAAATTTTTGTCTGACTGTCTGCGTGTTTGTTCCAGCTAATCTCTAAAACGGCTGGACCGATTTTGACGGGACTTTCACTCGCAGATACCTAATGTTTTAAGGCGTAACATAGGCTATTTTTTAACCGACTTCAATAAAGGAGGATGTAGAAATTTTATTTATTTTAACTAGCGGAACCTGTGGCTTTGCTGATACTAAACCTAGGGCGCTAGTATATTATATAAATAAAAAAGTTTCAACTTTTTTAAGACTATTTTATATCTTCTAATCAAATAATATTGTATTAGTATCTAGCTACAAAGATCTGTAAATCGAGTAATTAGTGTCTAAGTGGTATAAATAAAGAGAAATCTAGACTTGAACGCGATTCTAACAACCATTTCAGTTTGCGTAGGCCATACCTGGATATAAATCGTGCCCACATGTTCTTTAGAACATTCACAAAATATTACACTAGGAAATGCCATTTAGAATTTGCTTTGGAATATAATTTACGAGTGCACTTCTTTAGTAGAGGGCTCTTTTTTAGTAACTCGTTGAGGTAGGTATGATTATATTTCATATTATGTACGACATATTAAATTAGCAAATACAAATTGCAATTTTATTTATCTGTTTATTACAAAAAGTACTTCCACTTTAAAAACATTTAATAACAATTACAGGATAAATATATTATATTATTTAAAATAGGCGAGAATATTGCGTAGCATACAAATAAAAAGATATATATATAAATGCAGTCGACTTAAGTATCTCCTCCTATTTGAAGTCGGTTAAAAAGTCATACACTTTTAAAAAAAAAATACAAACGAATCATAATAACAACTACAAACATAAGCACCACTTAAATTTAAACTACAAAGTTATATGAACTTGATTCCGACATTTACAAGTAGGTAGCTCGATCTTTCTGATGCGAGTAGGCTTGCCAGATGGCCGGGAAATCCGGGATTGTCCCGTGTCCAGTAATTAGACGATATTGTCCCGGATTCCGAAAACCTACTAGTTTTGTAACAAAATAAACTAACAACGAATAACACGTCACACGGCTAAAACCTTTGAAAATAAAAAAACAAAGATATTTTTACTATGATCCCGAACCGATACCGTTGTCCTAGAATTGTCCCGGATTTGATAAGTTTCTATCTGGCAACCCTACCCTAAACATTGTATCCATCAAAACGAACGGCACGTGTCGTATGTGGGTAAGTAACCAGCGACGCATAAATTTACCATGATTCAACACGATGGTGAATCACTGCCTATTAGCACGCACGCCATTATCCGCCCCATGCCCATATTATAAGGACTAGATTCAAAGCATGGTAATGTATGGAAAAAAACGTGTCGTCTACCAAATCTGCATGTGAGATTGGTTTGACGTGACACGCTCATTATTTTAATTATATTATTAGTCAATGGATTCACGAGAATTTAGTACAATGGAAACATATCGACTGTTTTTTTCAATTTGAATGACTGACAGAGCGTAATTAAACCTTCATTTAAAATAACAAGATCTACATTAAATTAAGTTACACAAAATTTTGATAATATACTAAGTACCTACTTAAACCATTTTTACTTATTTTATAACGCAGTCGTTTCAAATGTGTGCGAATATTGTAACTATGATAAAGATTAATATTATGCTGATAGAAACATTAAAATATAGCTGTGTTTGTTTATTCTACAGGTCATTATTCTATTAGAGCACGTCTCTATTATTGCTTGATATATAGTGGGTTTATGTACTAAAAAATTATACAAACCAAAACATTATCCGTAATTATTTTTGACATACAATTCTGAAACTTCAATTTTATATTTTAAACTAGCTGTGCCCGCAACTTCGTTCGCGTGGATGTCGGAACTTAATTTGTATTTTTTAGTGCGAAGCGCTGTTGGAGGATACCGATACAAATTACAAATCATTTTTTTTATTTATGCTAGTGCTTCTTTATAAACAACATTAGCTAAGACTCCTACGAAACTCAAATATGGCCGGCAGGCATGGGTCATTCTTTCAAAGAAAATCTTGACACCGCGATTCAGAAAATGACGTTACACGCACAACACCATCTATCGAACAATACTGCACGCAGTTGATCTCTAGTTATAGTCCCGTCTAAGTTCGAATACTCGTAGATGGCACTGTTTTAATATTTCACTTCGGAAACACTATTTTTTTTTTATTAATTTACATTTTTTATAAGTGGTGAACTGATTACGATGAAACAAAAACCTTAATGTTACTTCAATTTACGCACATATTGTTGTGTATATAAAAGTTACGTGAAGTTGTGAGACCAAATGCACATAACCCTAATTTTACTTCTGGAATTTCTCTACTTCTTCACTTTAAACTCAAATATCTTTTGATAGACTGAACCGATTGCAATGAAACAAAAACTAAATGTTACTTCAAGTTACGTTCAATCGTTGTGTATAAAAGTTATCTACATTGCTTTCGTACATTTTACGTGATGCCCGGATAAATAAACAGACAAACCGACAAACAGACAAACAGACAAAAATTCTAAAAATGCTGGAAATGGGTTCTATTGGTTATCCTTTGACACCCTGGCTATTTTTTTTGTAATTTTTTTTGATGTACAAAAACGACTTTTCTACAGTTTTATTATATGTATGGATTAATGCCAGTGCAGTCAGTCTGTGAAAAACAAATCTTAATATTTCTATTTATTTTATATTAAATATTTTTCCTCATAAACAGACGAAGACCATTTTCTCATCGATCAAAACTTTGCTTAGGCAATATACGTATTCATCTTCAAACATCAAAAAGAGGAGGTAAATCAAATAAGGACAATAAGGAATATATAATAAATAATAAGGAAAATTTAATTTGTGAATGTTACACGAATTTTTGTCGGTTCAGAGGATGTTCGTGATTTTTATTGAACGTTTTAAATATATTAGGTATATAATATTAAATTTATGGTAATACATACTATATTATAACGGATGGTTACTTGTTTATACTCTAATTCTAAGAAAAACCCACCTTTAAATATTTTTTCCCAATGCCTTTTTTAGATAATGTAACTTTAATTTTGTTATGGTAGTCTAAATCCACGAAACACTAGTTAGTTAGGTACTTAAGTATTGTATAGAATGTACAATTTTAAACGCCATTCATCATACCACTGGCGTCGTCAAAAAGGGTGCAGCGTAAGGACTATAAATAGCTTTTAGGAATAAAGCCCGACTGTATGCTTAATAAAGGACGCTTCATGATCTTCTCGAGTGTCAATTATCTAAGAGACAGGCGTTCTTGTCTCAGGGGG
This sequence comes from Boloria selene, assembly GCA_905231865.2. Taxonomy (NCBI): domain Eukaryota; kingdom Metazoa; phylum Arthropoda; class Insecta; order Lepidoptera; family Nymphalidae; genus Boloria; species Boloria selene. The sequence goes on from HG993135.1 coordinate 14,664,498, forward strand.
AATGTGTGTCAGTGCGAAAGAACATGTTATTTAACTTTATTTTATATAAATAAATATGTTATTTTTGGCGACAAAAATCTCTATCTCTTTTATGTCACTCCAAGTGTTGGATAAAATGTGAAAATACATAAAAGTTTTTAGAACAAGATTTACAGTTCCTAGTAGAAACAAAAGAAGCAACTTAAATAAAAGTTCGTAAAATGAACGAAAATCTGGAATAACACGTGATGAATCATACTATTGAATAAAACAATACAAAACTTGTTAGGAGGGTAGTACACAATTTACAAAAACACAATCCCCTTGATGCAAGTTAAAGTGTCATGTTTAGAAAGAAAACTAAAATATGACGCGATAAAAAGTTTTTAATAGTGTTCGTGTAAACTAACGAAAGGACACATAGCTTTCTATATACAACTAGGTACTGGAAGTTCTCAACTATACTAATATTATAAAGCTGAAGAGTTTGTTTGTTTGTTTGTTTGTTTGTTTGTTTGTTTGTTTGTTTGTTTGTTTGGTTGAACGCGCTAATCTTAGGAACTACTGCTTCGATTTTGTGTTGGATAGTCCGTTTATCGAGGAAGGCTATAGGTTATATTACATCACACTACGACTAACAGGAGTGGAGCATCAATGAAAAATGTTGCAAAAACGGGAAGGGCGTTAGTTCTGCGAGGTACCATTCCGCACGACTCAGAAAGAATTTGGTTTCCGGTCTTTATATCGCGTGCGAAACCCCATTTCTTTGCTATTCTACTAGAATATAATATTTCGACAGATAAAAGTGTAAATTAAAAAGACTTAGTAAAAGTCAGGGCGCATGACGTGTTTATTATATCAGTAAAACACTTTAGTTGGTACTGACTAGTGACTAGTCATGCGTGAGTTTATCTATAGCCAAGCACCCGTGTCATTTCAGTTTATCTCTCACAGAAACAAAACGTAATACTTACATAATATACTATTCAAACAATACATTCACGTCACTATACAGCGATAGTGGCAACATTTGTGATATCAGAACACTATTAAGTAATATCGTTTTTTATAGGTGGAAAGAAACGTTTAATAGCTTTCGTAATTACTAATTATATATATAAAATTAATTGTATTGTATTTTAGTATATAATTATTATAATAATAAAAAGTCATAAAACTGAGTTTTAATTTTTAAAGCAATTTCTATTCCCATCATATATGATATAAAACACATGATAACCTACATCTTGAAAGACGATACACTAAACATCTATTTCTTTAATACGTATATAAATATAAATATAATTAGAGTCGAGTATAAGCATTCGTGCTCATGCACACAAATGAATTCCCTTAGCGGGACTCAAACCCTCAACCGTGGCACAACAAGTAGAGTCACTTCGACCTGAGCCAAACGTTTCATCAATACGTCCTATGAAACTGCCTATGAAAAGTTGAAAGATGAAACACAATAGGCAACAGGCTCTTATAGGGCCACCTTTTTCATGACAATAAATCAATGGGTGTCAATTTCTCGATAGTACCGATAACAATGTTCGTTACAAAAACTTACAAGTTACGAGCTAATATGTGCGTCGATAAATTACAATAAGTCTCGGCAACGCGAGGGGCACAATGCCGTGGGCGCGCCGGTCGCGATCCCGGCATTGATGCAGTAAATCTGCTGCGTTCACGCGAGATGAGAGACTTTGGTATAAATTTAAGGAAACATGTGCGTACATACTAAATTATATATAAAAACAAAAATGAGTGCTCGTAGGTTCTGCATACGTTCCTAAACCATTCATCCGATCTTAATAGAACTCATGTGGTATAGTGTATACGCATGCGAAAGATCTAGCTCAAAATAAGCTTTTTCTCTCTTATAATTAAAATTATTTATTATTAATTGATATTAATGATAACTGATAAGTAATCAATACATATTAAATATTGCATCACGCTAAACAAAAATAAGCACATGAATGGAAAATTCCTCCATTTTAATGTCGATCAATAAAAGCTTAAAAGCTTTGGTTATGTGAGCAAAACATATTATGCATACTCGTTTGAATATCGATAATAATATGATGTTGTGTAAGGTTATGCAAGTTATGTAAAAACAATTATAATGTAGCAAGAGATAAAAGATATCTTTGTTTACTACAATTAACTAACAAGATATAACGTCGTAATATGCATAATATATGCAAAACAATATAGTGTTTGTATGTTTGTGTTAAATAATTATCATCTAAGCCTCGAACCTTGATGGGTTTCGACTAATACATACGAGTAAGTATATGATGTATAGTGTCTAGAGGTTTATCACACTAAGGGATATTACGAACGCCAAAGTTTGATACAGTATACGTATAATCTATATTTGCTGTAGCTAACAGCTTATGGGATATGTGTAAAATTCAAAATCGAGCTTATATCCAGGATTAACACATAGGCTTATAATCGAGTTACCTGCGACACGAGCGGTAAATTTATAGCTATTGCTTCTATAATTCGAAATACCTCACACATACGAGCACATGTCTAAACTTACAAATAAAATAAATAATGACTGTTCATATATATGGTTCATATATATAGATGATATCAATATAGCTACTCTTTATAACTTAGTGAAAAGTTCGTTTCATAGTAACAAACGAGTGACACCACGGGCAAAAGCCATACTCTTGAGCATTTTTGTTTATACATATATTGATATTATGCTGTTAAAATTATTGTTCATGTGCTTTCTTATTAAAAAAGATCAAAGTCGATAAGCATAAAAGAACCAACTTACAACTCTGTTCATTTGGCTAAATTGAAAAGTGACATTTTATATCACTACCAAAATAAACACCAAGATTTAAAAATTCTCAGAACTTCTGATATTATTGGGACTTTCCAGAAATCTTATCCTTAATGAGGTAAGTCACAATTAGGACGGATAACGGGTGCGGAGTTCGGACAAGTGAGATAAAAGCCTTATAAACGGAGGGGACATTGATGGCTATATAAATATCAATCAATAACTTATTTATATTTGACAATCAAATTAACAAAACAACAAGCACCTGAAAAGTTCTTACTTTAATCTATACTAATATTATAAAGAGGAAAGGTTTGTATGTAAGTATGTTTGTAATGAATTGGCTCAAAAAGTACTGGACCGATTTTAAAAATTCTTTCACCATTTGAATGCTACATTATCACTGATTAATATGGACTATTTTAATTGCAAGAAAAAAATAAGGATCCCTACTAAAACTACAATAACAGGAGAGGAGGCCGCTCATAATATATGTAATAGTATGTTAAAGCTGGAGTAATTTTAGAGAATTTTCAACCCAGCAAGCGATTGAATGAAGTTAAGTAGCAATTAAAAAAATGAACGCGGGCAAAGCCGCGCGTATTGCTAGTTCATAATAATTCACCCGGATTATTCTTGATGTTTTGCTGCCTACGCGACAATTTGCGAGGCAAAATTTATCGCCTTCGAGTCGTTCAGCGCGCCTCGAGGCTGTTGCCACGGGCCGTTGGAAAGCTGTACTTACGTTCAGGTGTAAATCGTTTAGAGCTTTTATTGTGCATTCCATTTATTTATATTACTTATCAATTTTTACTGCTTATGTAAATACAACTGGTGTTTTAATTTTACGATGTATCGATTTAAAGTAAACCTTTAATATGAAATTTACATACGAGAAATATGATATTTATTTGAATGTTATGCAACAATACACTTGGTCAGCTTTAAAATGATAATTTAGCTTTAATTTTTTTTTATAGGACAAAGGGGGCAAATGGGCAGGAGGCTCACCTGATGGAAAGTGATCACCACCGCCCATGGACATCTGCAACACCGCAGGGCTTGCAAATGCGTTGCCGGCCTTTCAGGAAGGAATAGGCTCTCTTCTTGAAGGTTGCAAAAAAAAAATTTTGTTCTCTTTATTTGGTAACTTTTATGTACCTACCATGGACGTATTACCTAAGGACCAGTCAAAAAATACAAATGCATGAAAACACTTTCAACCATTTGAAGTATAACGCACACAAAGAATTGACACAATACATCAAAATTCACTCTAATGCTAGTGCTTGAACGTAGTCGATAAAATACATACATCAATGACATTTTAAATATTAATAATAAATATTGTTTGATTTTTCGCCGACAATCAAACCCAGAACGTTCGAATGGGAAAGAAAAGGCGTATCATAAATAAGCTGTAAGGCAAAGAAAATAAAGGGAGAATAAAGGTGGGGTAAGCTTCCGGTATTTATATTTTAATTATACTAAAATAAGCAGGACATTGTTATTAACTTTTTACTCAATTATAGTTATTATAGACTTCAAATTTTTTGTTAAGAATTTCTTTTCTCTTTCGAGAAGGATCCCTAGGAAATCTAAAATTTTGTGTAATTTATGTGTTAAAATAAAATAAAAATTAAGTACACATACTAATTATAATTTTTGCATTTATAATGTTTTTATTTAATTATAAAAATATTATTATAAATTTATTGTCATCAGATTGTAGGATACTGCGATAAAAGTATTTTATGTTATTGTACTGTACAAATAACATCCATTATTCGCTTAGTTATTTCGTCAAATATCGATATATTTTTCGACATTGTCAAGCACTAGTCGATGTCAAATGGACTTACTCGACGGTTCTGTCATTTGTTTTGAACGGTATAATCCAGCCATTTTATGATGGTTGTCAGATGTCAACAATACATAGATATATCGACTATATTTAACATAGTTGAATAATACGAAATTTTATTTTACATTTACTCAAATTTTGTGATAAATAACATTAAATGTAATAAAATATATTACTTACAAGTGAAAAGAAATAGTGCTGCTTCCGCTGCTATAGTTTTTACACCATCTAATAGAACATTTAGTCATTTTTGGGAGATGTTTTGTTGACAAGTAAGTGCTTGAGACTGACGTAAAATCAAACGGCCAGGCCTAAAATATCCTGATTACTGTCAAGGCCGGTAAAGGTACGTCAGCTTATGTGTCTCGTCCTTAGTTAATACGTCTATGGTACCTACTTAAAGAATACGATTATTAAAAATATATTTAATGTACAGGTTCGACTCAGATTAGATATACAGTACTATATATTCGCATTACGTGACACATTGCATTAAAAAAAATATTTTTATTATTTTGACCGACCGTTTATATAAACTAATTACATATTACATAATGTCAATTTAATATATGGAATGAAAGAAAAAAATTAGCAAAACTTTCTAAAGTAAATAAAATAACAAGATCTCGGCTCTAGTCAAGAACAATTATTTTTAGCGACACAATACGTAGACAGTTACGAGATATGCATGTTTCAAGTCGTATTGTTCTCAGCACCAGCCGATGTAGACTTTGTCAGCCAATTCTAGATGTGGAATGAAGGCTGCTTAGTTAAAGTTAGAAAGCTTAACAGCTTAATAATACTTAGATAAAATTATTAGCAATATATCTATACTAATATTATAAAGCTGAAGAGTTTGTTTGTCTGTTAACGCGCTAATCTCAGGAACTACTGGTCCGAATCGAAAAAAATATTTTTGTGTTGGATAGTCCGTTTATCGAGGAAGGCTATAGGCTATATTACATCACGCTATGACCAATAGGACCATACAGCAATGAAAAATCTTGCGAAAACGGAAGAAAAATATTTCTTTTGATTTTTAGCCTTTAGAACGCGAGCGGAGCCGCGGGAAAGGCTAGTTATTATATAATATCTGAATTAGTTAGGTTGTATAAAAACACCTAGAAAACCTAAAAGGTATAACAAGATGTATCTTTCCTAGCGACTAACTATCTCTCGCATTGACAACACTTATCAAACACAAATACAATTTCTATGCCCTATGTCGCGTTAACAATTTCCTTTTCGCATTCAGAACTTATTCGCTATCAATCTTCAATACATCAGTAAATACCCAAAATCGGATAAGCCGATCTTGAGATAAATGAATACAAGTTGACAGATAAATAAGTAAACTATAATATTTTTGTGTAAATACATACGTTGTATAAGTAATAGACAATATTATGAATTATGAAATAATTTATCATATTATTATGGTTTAGGGCTATTACATAATATTAAAGAAAAAAATTTTTTTTATTAATTAGTATATCTCCTTCGTGTCTTCTCCATTCTACGGTCAACTGGCGAAATAATAAAAATTTGTGCTCAACTTTGTGCACGCTTTGAATCCATTAATAAGAGAATTGAATTGAATTAACTATAGGTTTGATTATTATAAAATTATATGTTCCTTAATTCTCATTCTTCATAATTATATCCTTAATTTATAATATTACTTAATTAAATTATTAATTAAAAATGAAAAGAAAACAAAACGAAGTGTTAAATGAAATAAAAAATTATGACATTTTTATGGAATAAAAATTGATGTCCTCCCACCGATTACTGCCACGGCGGCCAATCTCATTAAGACTAGGCATCTGCGTGGGAAATATTATAGTGCACAAGTGTATGCGCAGACACAATGCACTCTCTGTTCCTTATCACTCTCATATTCCGGTGGGACGACTGCTCGACACGGCCAGTGAAAGTTAAGGCGCAGGACCGACTGCTTTATGTGCTCTCCGAGGCACGGGGGTGAAACACCGCCAACTTCCCAACTCCGGGCTGTTACTGAAGCTTATGAAACAGGAAGACTCAAGAACTAAACTCGGCACGACCTAGGACTCGAACCCAGGACCTCTCGGTGTGCGACCGTACATGCTAGCCACTACACCACCGAGGCTATGAAAATTAAACGAGCTATAACAATATAAATTTTGTATTATAACCGTATTACTCGTAGTTATTTATAGCTTTTCCTTTATGGTAAATGAGTTGAATTCATTTAAATCTCATAAAATAAAGGCTAACTCCAGTATCAGAGATAGGCTTAGGGGTCGTCCATAAATCACGTGATGTTTTTAAGCAACTTTTTAGACCCCCCCTCCCCCATGGTGATACGTGGTGAGGTTTAAGATTACCCCCCCCCCCCCCCACTCAAAATCACGTGTATTTTTTTACAAAGTACCTTAAAAATCTGAATTTTATTTTTAAATAAAGGTTAACAGGTATAATCTAATATAATTTTGGTAAATTAAGCACCGTGATAAAAACGTAAAAATTCTAATTAAGAAGAATAAATGACAAAATAATAATCGTGAAATTTTACTATTGTACCTGAAGCAAATACTGGCTCTCTCACACATGCTCGCTATACTACTGCGGAGAAGGAAGTCATAGAATAAAGCACTGTCATTCTACTCGACATACGACATACTCTACTCAGACGTCATGGCTGTCGATAACCTTATTATTTCACACTTCTGTGTGGACTTCTGCAGCCTTTTTTAAAAGTAATTTTTTTCAAGATCTGTTGTCCTTCCTTGTCCATCAAGTTGGGTTCCATAAGAGTCATGCGGAAGTATGAGTCTAACCTATGTGACTGGGAGTGACGCATAATATACTTACTGGCTACTGCTCCTTTTTCCGTAGTTTTTTTGTGCACTAGCACCTACAGAATCCTTACGACTCGACTAAAATCCTGCCAGAATTTTCTATTTTTCTCATTAACAAAATCAATGGGATTAGGTGGTTTATGTATGGTCTTTGACTGTATGCATACCCTCTAGCATGGACGAATAAACTAATTCGTCCATGCCCTCTAGTTTCGGCCGACGGTCAATTAACTTTAAGCACTGGGTACATCACCCGCTAAAGTTAAGTCAAAATAGATAAATTTTCTTAAACTTTCAGTGCTTTTACTATATTTACATTATGTGGTATTCACATAATGTAAATATAGTAAAAGTTTTTGAGAATATTATTAAAAATGTATAATTCGTCCGTCTGTAACTTATAACTACTACTATTACAATGTAACGTTACTTATAGTTTATGTATGTCTTAATTTTTATACATGATATTAGGACCAATCGGTTCATTATTACACTTCCATTCTTACTTATAGCGACGCTTCGTGTGTCTGGGGGAATGTTTGGCCCATCCTATTGGTCTCATCATCTGTTATGAAGAATTTATAATACACGATTTTTTAAAGCATAGCATAGCTTTTAATAGTGCCATTTCTTGCAATAGTAGTTCCCGTACAGGTCTTTTCAGAGAAGTTTTGGAGGTAACTAGGCTTATTATTATAAAAGTTCGGCGATTGTCGCGGCGCGCGCGTGGGATAATCCCAACGGTGAGTAAAAAAATCACGTGATAACTCACTATACCCCCCCTCCCTCCTGGTGATATTTCGTGATTTTTTCCGAACCCCCTCCCCCCCCATTCAAACATCACGTGATTTATGGACGACCCCTTATCTAACCTTAATACAAGTAACACAGTACTAAAAGCGGCGAGTACTATCTAGATTGCCTATAAAGGTAGTGATGTAAAGTTTTACGATTTCGCTATAAGAAACATTCTTATTAACATTGCTGTGATAAAATTGTTTCAAAGGTCTCCATATAAGAGCATAGTATACGTATGCGATATCGACAGTTCTTAGATCTTTTACACTTTTTTAAGGCAAAGTAACTCAGTAGTAGCAAGCTTACTTAGGAAAGTCAGTAAAGCCAGTTCAAATTTTGGATGTCGCACCTACTACGAATACCATAAGGGAAAACATAGTATGGAAATCTATATCAGGTTTTAAAGAACGTAGCAAGTTTTAAAAAGTCGTGAAGAACCCACCAATCCGCACTTGCTCAACATGGTGGCCTATGGACTGATCCCCATCGGATCTAAAAGAAGCCAGTGCCCAGCAGTTGGACGTTAATAAAGCCCTTATTACCTACACATATTTTTTATTTTTTGCTGATTTCTGCACAACCTGTGACATTGTACGAGAGTTGTGTGGTTTTTATAACTATGACGTTTTTGGATTAAACTAATCAAACATTGCCCGATCGAGTAAAGCTATTCGCATATTCAAATTGTTTATTCGATAGTAGTAGGTAATATCGACAACTGTCTTACTATTTGTAGCTAACTATATTATATTTAAAATTAATGTGTACATGTTAGCAGAAGCAATTGATGACATTTTTTAGGTATTCTTAAGAATAGCAAAGTTGAACGTGTATGAGGCGTTGTTGTGCATGCAAGCAATCCTGCTGCAACTTCCGCTGTACGTTTCAGTGGATAGGAATATCACTTAACGCTGTCCGTTGACTGCCGGCAGGGTCCTCAATGATGGGTTTTATTAGGGTAAACTAAAAAAGATGTGGTCCTGAGAATTTTAGTAGCGAACGGAGGTTTGAACGCAAGCAAAGCCGGAGGGTACGGCGAAGCTTAAATGCATTATATTTTAATCAGCTGCTGAACATTAATAAGTTATTCTTGCGTAAGACATATTATTTATTATAATTATCTCGATATAAAAAAAACACTATTGAATAGTATTTTAAACTGTATTATAGAACTATAAATTTCCTGGTTTACTAAATACTCAATGTCAGTATCAAAGTAAAAAGTTAATCACCTATAATTTTACAAAGCCAAGGTTCTATCAAGAATAGACTGTTTAGTGTTAAAATCAGAAAGAGCAATGTGAGCAGTCATAAATATTTATACCGGCCGTTAAAAGCTATGTAGAAATATTATGTACAAGCTAAGAGTATGTTTTTATATACTTCCCACATTTCGTGTTCGTTATACTTTCGATTTACTCGTTAATTAACACGCACTAGGTGTTACTAGATATACTCTTGGGATTTCTATAGCTTTAAATATAACATATTATATTACATACGATAATTAATGTTGCTTGTTACATATACATAAATATTTCTTTTTAATGTAAAAAAAATAAGTAATGTAACAGGCAGTTTTTCAATGTGTCACGAGAATTGATTTTGAAGGTATCAAATAGACAGTCAGCGATTGTACAAGCATTGAGAGAGCAATAAATAAAATTCTTAATTATCGAATAATGTTTTCTGGAAACCCTTCTGAGCCTTTTTAGTAGGTACCATCCAACACTCTCTGCCTGCTTATTACATCGATTTTAGTTAATTAACACAAGACCATTTAAAAAAATCTTAACTTAATTAACATTTTAGATGCATTAATTAAGCACGCTGCTTACATAGACCGGTACATAGTACCATATCAAATATTTAGTACAATATAAGACCTAACAAGATAGTTGACCAATAAAATACTTGTTATAAACGTGAACACCGTATATAGAGTTCTTAAGGGTCTCTACTATTTCGCTAAGTATGGGATGTAAATACGGACAGTATGAAATACTTAGATCCGGTAGTCCATTCCGCTCGTGTCACGGCCCATTGCTTGCGTTCAATGCCACTTTAACAATGTTATTTGCCTTACGCACCTAGAATACATCTATAAGCCTAGGTATATGATTAGCGAGTCTAACTTGGAATATTATGACTCACAAGTTATGATCGTGCCTGACGTTCTATAATACGATTTTTAAGTACGCGATTGAAATGTGTTTTTAGACTAACCGTCTTCACAGAAATATTTGAAGAAGCTACACTATTGTTTTAATTCTAACCCAATATTCAAGAATATTATTTTATAGGGTCTCCGAAAAACCGTTCAGGTGTTGATCTCTAAAAATGTACAATAGTAAATAGTTACTACAAGTCTCATTAAGAAACACAAATGGTAGTCTGAGATTAAGTAAATTAGAATATTAAGTTATAGATTATAAATTACACGACGACAAAACCAAGTTAAAACCATTAACGGCGAGTAATAAATGACTTCTTCTAGAGGTCGGTTATAAATAACTTTCAACTTTCGTACCGGCATCGGACGTGATCATCAATAAGCAGGCAAATAGAAAACAATTTATCATTGTCCATCACTGCGCTTGTATCACACGTTGCGAGTGCGCACTCATCTGGTCACATACCTTTCTCCGATCTTAGCGAAAGTCGTGAAATATGCATTTGATCTAATCCTTGAATTAGTATTGCGTTGAAAGTTAGTTATTATCAAATTGCTTGATTGAGAGTACTCCATATAATAGCTACATTACATACGTCTAGGTTTTAACATCCAACATTATACACTGTTAAGAAGTATATATTAATTTAAAAGATACCTACGTGTACTAAGTTTTCATTTATCTCAAGCCATAGCTTTCAATTGTGCTTTTACATCATCACAGAAACGAGAAATTCGGGTACTAAGATATTAGACATCTCAAAGGTTCATCTAAAATCTAAATAAATCCGCGTCAAAACTAAAGAGATAGTTTTATTTAAAATATTCGAGCAAGCAAATCTCAGAAAGTATTATGCTCTTTCTTAACTACCACTAATTATCACTAGACTGATATTTCTTTCTTTATAATACCTATTCGATTAAAAATATTTCTTAACAATAACTATATGTCTTATAATAACATCATATGTCTGTGTCTAGGGATTAGGCTTAGTGTGATGGTAAATCAGTCATAACACACATAAATAAACTATATGAAAATATATGGTTCATGCACTCTACAAATAATGAACGTTTAATTAGCGTAAAAATTTACTATACCTACAATGAATCATAATATCGACTTAACATAAACAAAATATGCGTAACCGCATTCTGTACAAGTACTGAGATTTCTAAATGACACTAGAACCAATCGATTCGAATACAAGAGAGCAACAGCAACTATAGCACGCGATAAGATCCGAACCATTGCAACTAGTTAAACATTGACAAGGGAAAATAGAAGGCCACGGCGAGAGTAACGACCGGAAAACATTAAAATACATATCAACGTCTTAAAATACGACAAGCATTTCTCAAGGCAGATCTCGGATAAGGCAATACACCGATATTACTTGCTCACGTAAGAAACCGTTTACATTGCAATCAGTCAACGCTTACCAAAATAAACAAACAAGTTTTAAGCGGCTGCTATTACTCATAACTCGTCGGCTTTTCAAGTTAAGCTACTTTTCACATTTGAAACTAATTAAGTGTAGTTTACTTACAGTTCCAAATTTACTATATCAAAGTAGTAAACTTAATAACTAACTTATTTACCAGTTTTTAATACTTTCTTAGATTTACGCGAACATTTGACATTTTAAATTGGGACTTCTCTTCCGTTATTATTATTTCCCAAGATTTCGAGAGTATTTTCTTAGGGTCTTTGAAAATAGCAAATAGTCCTATTTAATACTTTAATTTCAAGTTTAATCTATAAAAATAAATACTTTACATGCTAAAATCATTTAAATTATACCTTAATTGATACATATGTGATAAATAGGACATAGCAAATCCTGCCTAAGCGCATACAATCGTACACGGTTTCTAAGCGGTCGGCCTAGCAATGGGAACGGCCTGGTACCCGTGCACAGATCATTGCACCCGCCCTATTGGCCACTGAGTGTTGAATCACCTTTCTCTCGTCTGCCGGCTGTCTGGGCCTCGCGCATAACACTTTCACAACGCCATTGTACTTGTTGCATTCAAAACTGATTGCTTATTTGCTCTATTATTAGATACTTATGACCAATAAGGAAATAGATTGTAAAAAACTGTAGGGAGATCATTATGAGACGTAACCTAAATATTTACGTGACTATTTGTACATCTATACTAATATTATAAAGCAGAAGAGTTTGTTTGTTTGTTTTTTGTTTGTTTGGTTGGTTGGTTGAACGCGCTAATCGCAGGAACTACCGGTTCGATTTGAAAAATTATTTTTTTGTTGAATAGTCTGTTTATCGAGGAAGGCTATAGGCTAACATACATCACGCTACGACCAATAGGAGCGGAGCATCTATGAAAAATGTTGCAAAAACGGGAAGGGCGGGTGTTAGTTCTGCGAGGTACCATACCGCGCACGGCGCAACACAGAAAGAATTTGGTTTCCGGTCTTTAGAACTCGTGCGAAGCCGCGGGAAATGCTAGTATCATAATAAAATTATTGAATCTGTGCATTAAATGTTTTCTGGACAATGTCATTATTATCGATATGTACAGAGGTCGTATCTATAGTTTGTAGAATTTTCGTCTGTCTGTTTGTGACCGCATCTCGAGAAAACTACTGAACAGATTTTGATAAAATTTGGAATAATGAAAGCTGGTTATCTGTGTTAATAAAAGAGATACCTTTTAATGTGGGAAGAGTAAAAATCGTACTAATGAACGAACTCTAGCGGAGCGAGAGTGAGTTGCTAATATTAAAGAGAAAAAGTAAAATGTCAAGTTTATTGAAAACTAGATGTATTATATTATATTATTCTAGTAGCGTCCTTCTCTAAGCTTACACAAAAAATTAAAATTATACAAAACACTGGCAATATAGTAATAAATTGTTGTAATTAATTAAAGCATTTAAAGGTGAATGCTCGGGTAATGAAACGCTTATCGCGTTGAAAAAAGCAGTTATATTCTTTCCTTTTTATTATTTAGTGAATATTTACATAGAGACGTTATCAATAAAAGTAATTTATTCAGGTACTTAAACTCTTACTCATTGTAACTTGTAGAACCTTGACATTGTAAGTTTATAAGAAACTATACGATTCACCAAGTGTACCCAACATATTATTAAACAAATATTTTTCAACGTTAGGCAAAGTAAAACTATGCGATGTTTTAATTAAAACTTGCTCGTAGAAATGTGGCTAAATAATTTATATGCTAATTGGTGTAACTTTTTGTTGCTAAGTTGAATGCTATGAAGATGTATGACAGTACGTTATGCCACACATGCGACGCGACAAGTAGTTGCGACTTGCGACCGGATTCTTTGCTCAACCTATGTATATTTTTTCTTGGTCTTAGAAAAGAAATAAAAAAGAAATAATTATAACGCATTTAAAAATTTGGTTTTGTGACTAAATAAATACAATACAAGTCGTAATACAATCTGTTTGTACAAAAGAAAGTAAAATGTTTGAAAATTATAGAAAGTATTATTCATACATTCATCATCCTTCATACGCCATCAAAGATATAAAGATAATATATTAAAAGATTTTATAAATATGACGATTAAATAAAAAAAACAAATAATATACCTACTTTGTATTACAGAAATAACAGAATACGACTTCTATATTTAGTTTTATTATAATAATCTTAATGATTATTACCTAATGTCATATTGACATCACTAGGTTTTATCGTTAAAGCCTTATACAAAAACTGCAGTTAATTTTTTAATTTGACCCTTAGCTACGACTTATCACTCATTTTTCATCAACGTTGACTTTAAAATCAGTTTAGACATAAAATAATATTTTATATGCTTTGGTGGTGTACCTATCATGGAAGAAACCATCGGAACTCTTCTCAATTTGAAATAGTTGTTGTTGTAGTGAATTAACCGACATACTCTTCGATTCCTTTATAAGTATGCCATGTAAGTCAACACGCATTACTCGCTAGGCCAGCAAAGTGTACTATGGCCTGATCCCCCTCGTATTGTAGGGAGGCCCATGCCCAGCAGTAGGACGGTAAAAAGTGTTGAATACATCTATGGCTATAATTTTGAATAAAATAGTATTAAGCATTATATATAATACAGAATATTCTTATAGTCACGTATATAAATTTTGACAAATATCTCATTATAGAAAACGTAATGAGATTCCAAATAACAAGTTGTTTAAAAACAAACCAATTAAAATATATCTGCATATAAATTATTATGAAAGCAAGGATATAGAGAGAATGTGGAAATTACCATAGGTTAGGCCAACACATAACACGACACTAACGCGGCCTTGACTACAGATTAGGCGATTTGCTAGATTACCTAATTGGATAGCGTTGTTTTAGACCTACTTGTAAGTTCTAAGCGGTTATTATACACTGTATAGTCATATAATTATAATACGACTATCTGGCGCCAGTTGGGTGTACTGAGGAAAATTAAGTTAGCTTCGCAGCTATTTTTATAGATTCTCAATATATGTATATATTTATTTAATGTATACATTGTATATTGAAAACGTGCTATTTGGTATTTCTGGTACAAAAGAAAGGAATTGATGCGATTGTTGTGCATAAATTGAAGTATTTTATAGAGCGAAGAATGAAAATTATGGGATATTAGGCTGATGTAGAAAATGACACATACATCAAAGAAAACCAGGGCGAGTGTAAAAAGTATAGGTTCTTTTACGAGCGACTTATTAATATATATTATAAATAAACTAGAACAAACAGTTAAGCTCATACTTAGTCCTATACGAGGAGGTAAACCACAAGAAGCTTAGAAAGTTTTACACAAATATTATAATAGGTATATTTCGCTCAAGTTATGAAATATTTCTAAGGCTTAAATCAATTTAATTGTACAAACGTGATGTTCATGGAAAATTATATTATATAATAGACTAGCGACTCGCCCTCGCTTCGCTCGGGCTCTTCCCTAGATTTAGCACAGGTAAAGCCGCGGGATCTGCTAGTTATGCATATAAACCTTCCTCTTGAATCACTCTATCTATTAAAAAAAACCGCATCAAAATCCGTTGCGTAGTTTTAAAGATTTAAGCGCACATAGGGATATAGGGACAGAAAAGGCGACTTTGTTTTATACTATGTAGTGATATAGCTTTTGTACATACCTTCACATCAAAAATCTTTTTAATTATATATATGTACAAATGTACTAAATTTTATGCATATTTACTCACACGAAGTTAGGTAGAGGGTAGTTTACGAAGGTAAAGAATCTATCAGTTTTAATTTCGCATTTTAAAAATTCACAACTTATTTCTATTCTGGTTGGAATTCGTATTACGAAATCTCATTTTATTTTGTGCGTTTGCGTTTACCTGCAATCCATTAGTGGATGCAAATATGCAGGTACCGAGGCGTAATTGTGGCTTAGGGATGTGGGGTAAATACTATGCGAGTTTTAATGAGAAGCCGAGGTGGTTCTACTTTATGAGTGGTGCGTTCAAATCTTTTTAGAGTTTTCTACATGATTTAACACATAAGTGGAGTAGTAAATTAGTTAAAACATACCATAAACCATATTATAATCTTAGGATTTCTGCAATGCATAGGAATACTTATTAAATCACCGCTTCCTACCTATTAGGTAGCTCTCTAACGTGAGTGTATGGTAAATAAATTCGAACCAGCGATTGACTAGTTATAAGAGCACACTTATAGACAAATATAAGATTTGACAGGTGAAGAAGGATTTTTTTATAGAAAATAGATCACGTTAGTATGTAAGTGTATGTAGTAGTAGTAGTATGTAGTAGTAGTAGTATGTAGTAGCAGTAGTAAATGGCGTTGGTGGTCTTGCCTTTATACACATGATGAAGCGCTCCAGTTGGAAGTAGGGCGGTATTAAATACTTGCTTGTAACCAATACATGAGTTTAATCTAGATGAAGCCGCGTTATTGAGTAAGTAACTCCAGCCAGATAAAACCGCTTTTAATGATATGGGTGATATTACTATTGCTTTGCAAGTAAGTTTTATAAGTGCCGCTGTTTAAGGTTGTATGAAAGTTTGTAATATAAATAGACACGTAGACAAATAGGACCGCCAGGAATTCAATTTAATCATTTTACATACAAAGTTTTATTCAGAATGAATTTGCTTATAGCTGACAACGTGAGCGAGGTTGCTTTGGTTTTGAAATGAGAGTTTTGTATAAACTACTTTACAACTCATGAATTTTATTATAAACTATTACCAGTACTTTATTATAAACAATATTATCATCCAAGGTTTAATTTCTACTTAAAAGAAATATAATTAAGGAGTGTCTGCTTGTCTTTTTAAGTGCGCTAATCTCCGAAAACGTCAGTAAAACGTGAGTGACAAAGACTTAATGTAATCTTCCAAGAATACGTTTAAAACCATATAAATGACTTGAAGGAATGATGGAACCAATGACATTACACTTAAGCTTAAAATGTTTAATCTTCCTTCACACCGAGTCAATAAAGATACTATTCGTTACTAAACGAGTAATAACAACCTGAGTTTTAAATCGCGTGCAACACCGCTATTGTTTTTGTGCAAAAGGCCACAATCCAAACGTGAACCCACACGAAATGACAAACCTTGCAAGATACTCGTAGATGTTGAGTGATGTCGCCAAACATTGAGATTTAAAACAAATATTTTTAGACTGAATCTGTCATCACATAACTTAAGCTGTACTACTAAAAGTCACAGCTATATTGCACACTTTGACTCTAACTATGTTTCACACGCGATTCCGCTCACGAATATTCTATCCTTCAGTTGAAAATCCGTCAAAATCTAACCGCAGTTTATACGAAAAAGAAAAATTCCGTTTATGGCTAAAGCATACTAATATCACAATATTCCACATTCATAAATTAACTTCCTTGGTTCCATTATTATACATAAGACATCAGTCCGACTAAATCAAGAAGGCATTACGTATCATATAAAGCCATAACTTTTTTGCTTTTTTAACAGATATGAGCATGGACGTATTAACTAATGGACCAGTCATAAAATACAAATGCATGAAAACACTTTCAACCATTTGAAGTATAACGCACACAAAGAATTGACACAATACATCAAAATTCACTCTAATGCTAGTGCTTGAACGTAGTCGATAAAATACATACATCAATGACATTTTAAATATTAATAATAAATATTGTTTGATTTTTCGCCGACAATCAAACCCAGAACGTTCGAATGGGAAAGAAAAGGCGTATCATAAATAAGCTGTAAGGCAAAGAAAATAAAGGGAGAATAAAGGTGGGGTAAGCTTCCGGTATTTATATTTTAATTATACTAAAATAAGCAGGACATTGTTATGAACTTTTTACTCAATTATAGTTATTATAGACTTCAAATTTTTTGTTAAGAATTTTTTTTCTCTTTCGAGAAGGATCCCTAGGAAATCTAAAATTTTGTGTAATTTATGTGTTAAAATAAAATAAAAATTAAGTACACATACTAATTATAATTTTTGCATTTATAATGTTTTTATTTAATTATAAAAATATTATTATAAATTTATTGTCATCAGATTGTAGGATACTGCGATAAAAGTATTTTATGTTATTGTACTGTACAAATAACATCCATTATTCGCTTAGTTATTTCGTCAAATATCGATATATTTTTCGACATTGTCAAGCACTAGTCGATGTCAAATGGACTTACTCGACAGTTCTGTCATTTGTTTTGAACGGTATAATCCAGCCATTTTATGATGGTTGTCAGATGTCAACAATACATAGATATATCGACTATATTTAACATAGTTGAATAATACGAAATTTTATTTTACATTTACTCAAATTTTGTGATAAATAACATTAAATGTAATAAAATATATTACTTACAAGTGAAAAGAAATAGTGCTGCTTCCGCTGCTATAGTTTTTACACCATCTAATAGAACATTTAGTCATTTTTGGGAGATGTTTTGTTGACAAGTAAGTGCTTGAGACTGACGTAAAATCAAACGGCCAGGCCTAAAATATCCTGATTACTGTCAAGGCCGGTAAAGGTACGTCCGCTTATGTGTCTCGTCCATTAGATACGTCCATGGATATGAGCTTTATACATTTAAATAACAACAAAGAATGTTATCATTCTGTTTAACGTTCATGTCATATCAATTTAAGCTTTTCTTTAAATGCTGTAACTTTAATCTGGAAGTAAAGAAATAGAAAAAATATGTATCTTTTTTTCAAAACATACTGAAGCCCGAAATATCCATTACTTCATATATGTATTTCTTGTCACAATATCAATTCTAAGATATTACGTTACTTTCGATTTTTTGATAAAGGCTATATTAGTGCCCTACGGGTTTAAAGCTTTCGCATAGTTAATAACGATTGGCATCAATAAATAAAAAAATCAACTTTCATTTAGACCTGTCTATTTATAAATAAATCATTTTCACTTTCTAATAAAAGTACGCATCAAACTTAACTGTAACGTTCACTCAAAGATGATGTTATGATTAGGACTTGAAAGCTCGAAGTAGTCGTTAAGCTTTTGCCATAAGAGTGACTAATATTTGTATCGACAAAAAATTGGTGTCAAAAAAACAGAACGATTCATGATGAATCGTGACTGTCGCTGCAAAAAACGTGACACGTGAGACAAACGTTAGAAGGGAAACGTATTATAAGCACTCAGAAGTTAAATACCGTTTTATTATGGTATATTATTAGCTTGTAGATTCGTCTACGCGTGTGTTGTATTTAACCATTGATTTTAATTAAGACATAAAAGTTTATCATCATCATCATCATCATCATCAGCCCTTTTTAACGTCCCACTGCTGGCCACGGGCCTCCCTCAGTACGATCAGGGGGATCAGGCCATAGTCCACCGCGCTGGCCTAGTGCGAGTTGGCGGACTTCACATGCCTTTCGAAAACTTGTTAGGTTCTCTCAGACATGCAGGTTTCCTCACGATGTTTTCCTTCACCGTAAGACAAGTGGTAATCATTATATAAATGATTCGCACCTGAAAATATCCGAGGTGCGAGACCCAACCGACCGATCGATTTGAACCCGCATCACTCGGTTATCCAAGCGATGCGTTACCGCTGGGCTACCACTGTCTTTTTCTTATAAAGTGTATATTGGCCATAAAACTATTAGTATATAAATGATTATAGAACCTGCGACCTCCAACTTATTTAACATGTACTGCCCACTTTCCACTACGTAGAAGAACTCGCGCTAGAAACCTGCTGATATCTTTTTCAATTCAAAAAAGTCATCAATACAATGTTGCATCATAAGATATACGACATTAGTAAGGCAAAGAGCAAAACTTTTAACTGTAGAGCAGTGGAGCAGTGCCCGCCAGTAGCGTCGTAAACAAAGGCAGTAAACACGACATTCAAATGAACGTGGCGCATCAATAAACAATACAGCAAACTGGGATCGCGATGGACGGCAAGGACGTATTGAGGCTAAAATATTTACTAAAAAATAGGTCAAGAGCAAGTTGAGTACGCGTAGAAGACGATTCTGTGAGGTGTTAATACAGAGAAATTAAAAATAAGAGTTTCTTTAATGTACACTCTGTTATTGTCTGTGTTGTTTACGTCAAGTTTATTAGTAGAAAAACGCCGTAATAGACCATCAAACGTATGAGTGATCAGAGTTATACAAACATGTTTTGTGTCTTACGCGGGACAGAAATCTATACTAGTATTATAAAGCTGAAGAGTTTGTTAGTTTCTTTGGTTGAAGGCGCTAATCTCAGGAACTACTGGTCCGAATTGAAAAATTCTTTTTGTGTTGGATAGTCCGTTTATCGAGGAAGGCTATAGGCAATATTACATCACGCTACGACCAATAGGAGCGGAGTATCAATGAAATATATTTTTCTTTTGATTTTCAGCCTTTAGAATCCGAGCGGAGCCGCGGGAAAGGCTATAAAGTAATAAGTTATTAATCATTAAGTATCTGTGTATTAGCTCTTTTTAGTTTTATATTTATTTATTTGATAAAATTAATCATTCAATAACTAATGTACATTGTTTCTTTACATTATAATGTTATATGTATATAAACATATCTCACTCTATCAGTTATCATTTTTTCACATGCTGCTGTTCGTGTGGACGACACTTCGTTAAATTGTACTTTTTTCGTTTGTGTTTTGATTTTCGACATTTTCAACTCTTTTGAGCAATCATGGTCAGGTCAACTAATCGACTAAAGTTATAGACAATTTAGACATCACAAAGTTATTTTTTTAAAACATAAAAATAATTCTCTACTACTAAAAGTAATTAGAATAAATATAATAGGATAAGTTATCATTATTTCAGACCTCACTCAAACACAACGTTGAGTCCATTTCTTGGTGTGTAAATAAGTTGGTTACTATGTAATAAATCTCAGATAATTCGCTAAGTGGAATTAAGTAGATTAGAACCTAATGAAGTGATATCGCCATGTTTTATGAGTCTTTACGGCGCTCCCTGAATACTAACGATTTTTCTATACGCTTCCATAGTCTGCTAACACTTTGTGGATGGGACTGTAAACTACGCAATGTTATTTATGTCCATAGTCCTAGCGTGCCTAATCTTCTCTTTTTAATACGAGGAAAATCAGACTAGAACCCATCAATGACCCAATGCTAATTGGCGTACTTAACATGTCATTAACACGATGTTTCATACACCGTAAGATAGGTTGTAAATGATTCGCACATGAAAATATGTGAGGTGAGAGACCTGGGATATGAACCCGCTTTATTCGGTTTCCCAATCGAGCTCGCTAGTAAATTATTTAATTTTCATTTTTATACGAAAAATTGCTACGAAGGTGAATATGTATGTATTTAAATATGGTGTCCCAAAAATATAATCAACAATTTTTATGCTAATTAAATCTGTCGGAAACCAGTTTAGTTTATCGCGATAACCAAGGATAGCTGTATATGGCACGCGTAATACTTGAGAAGAGGTTCTTTTTACCTTAAATTAATAAGCTTTATGAGCAATAAGGTAAAAAATACAACCAGTGTACAGTCTGCACAATTACAAAATATTAATATTTTAATAATTTCCACAGTTTTTTTTCTTTTCATTTCTCTAAATTTACATTGCAACTTCAAAGGTCGTTTGATTCTCTCAATGTTCCTAGCGTTTGAAGTCGCTTAAAAGTATCGATGTGAACTAATGGATCCGACATTGAGTCTAGGTCACAAATCTGACAATTGACGAAAGCTAGCAGGAAGGTCGGTTGCGACTTGCGAGTAGTATTCGATAGCTGACAGTCGACGGACGAAGACAATTAAGTATAAATGTTGCTAATTATTATTTTCGTACTATTTTTCACATCGCTCTCTCTTAACACATATCGCCATTGCCATTCATTGACACACGTGAATTGTACTTTGGCAACTCAACGAGAGACAAACTACTTAATTGTTTTATTTCATGGATCATTAAAAAAATATGCTTTCGTAACAATTTATATATTATTTACATAAGAACAATTCAAAAAAACTATACGAAAGCAGAAATGAGAAAGGATTTTGGTTGACGAATGATTTTACTGTGTACTTTAAAACACAAAATATATCACCATGTACAGTTCTCGAGGCATAAGCTCAGCTTTGCATTTGTGTGAGTGCAGTGTTATACGGATAGGCACGACTAAAGGCGTAGCGCGTTGCGAGCTTGGTTTAAACCCGTTTTAACTGGTATTTGATGCGCGGCTATTGGCTTTTAGCTATCACTCACACAAATGCAAAGCTGAGCTTATGGCTCGAGAACTGTAGGTAATATTATATTAGTGTGCTAAACTATTTGGATATTCGCGAAAACTATAGAGGCGTGGCTTTCAAAATATGTATTTCAAATAGGTATTCGATGGATCGAAGTATGATAGCAGGGCATCTCGAAATAAATTATATTAAAAATTTTAACTGTTGAGAAATGTGCTTAATATAGAATTCGTTTTTTTTTGCTGATTTGATGAGT
Source organism: Boloria selene (assembly GCA_905231865.2). Lineage (NCBI taxonomy): Eukaryota > Metazoa > Arthropoda > Insecta > Lepidoptera > Nymphalidae > Boloria > Boloria selene. The sequence goes on from HG993135.1 coordinate 14,686,972, forward strand.
TTTTTTAGGTATATTATATATGTATTATGTAAAATGTATGTGTATAACACGATATCTTTTAATATTATTGTTGCTTTATATTGAATAGCCTACAATGACAAAACTGTCTTAATATTGCATCTATAAGCTAGAACGATTATAAGTAGTTATGAAAGCGGTCTAATTTAGTTATACAAATATTGCTATAGCCATCACGTACTCGCAAAGGAGACTTAGTAAATAAATCATGCACATTCTAATTGGCTTTCCACGAACATCATTGGTACTATTGGTTACATATAAAGCCCGATGCACACTATCAAGTTATTTAAATTTTAGAACTGTATCACCTACGTATTGTTACCAAATTTATTGAAATGTATTTCTTGTACTCTTCTTATTAACTTCACATAAATTGCAATAATCATATAGATATAGTATTGTTTAACATTACGTTATCTGGATACTGGCCCAAAAGTTCCTTTTTCTATACTGGGAAGGATATAGGATAGTTTTTATCCCGGAAATCACCCATTGAGAGGGTGAAAAGAAAGGAATTTTGTACGGGTAATCAATCATTTCTTAATTAGGTGATATAAAACTTAATTCCAGTCTATAGGTATCTATTCTATACCTTCATAGAGTTAAAACGTACAACGACGTGCTAAAACGTATCCGTCCAAGTTTTGTTATCTATAGAAAAGCTTTTATATAATTAATGGTATAGGTAGTAAAGAATACGACTTCAGCGCCAGTGTACATCAAGCCTTCAAACATTCGCGTTGACAAGTTGAGTCTTCGAGGAAGAATAGCAATGTTTACGCTTCAGAGAAAATTGAATACGTCATTGTTTAACAATTTAAGACGGGGATATACGCCGTTGACCTTGCTCGATTGGGCGTTGCCGGTAAAAATTCCCCGCGCAACCCCGCGCCTCCCGATAATAATTACGCGCGACCAGCGCGCTAGAATTCGCGCGTAGTACGGCACAGTGTAACAACTAACAGCTGTTGCTTTGTTAGGCATGGTTCTAAGGTGTTCGCAACGGCAATATATATAAGGATAAGGCGTTATAATGATAGCATTTTTTATCAACTTATGCAATTATAAAAACGACACTAATAATAATAGAAAAAAAGAGTATTTAATACATTGAAAGTTTTATTATAAAGCATTATCTAGTTAAATAAAGTTTATTTAAATATCATAAAAAAATATTTTTTACATAATTAAAATAATTATTATTTATATCTATTATTAATTTATGTGTACAATATGTAGATACAATTTTTATCACTTATAATCACAGTAAATATATATAATTGAACACACCGATTCTCGTCCGATCATCGAAGTTAAGCAACGTCGGGCGCGGTCAGTACTTGGATGGGTGACCGGTGGGCCTGGGAACACCGCGTAACGTTGGCTTTTTGTTTTTAAATTTGTAAAAATTCATTTTATTTCAGTCGTCAAACAATATTGTCATATTAAATATGTTGTTTTATACTTATTGTTTTTATATCTGATGTTAAACTTAAAAATATTATATAACGCTGTTAAGTCCTGAATCGCGCTATCGAAATATTCTAACTCGTTGAATATATATACAATGTTGTCGAACGTCCAAGTGTACTCGCTTCGGCAGTACATATACTAAAATTGATGATCGATACACAAAAAGTGTTTGTAGGTTCACAACTTTCAGTTTCACCAGATAGGAACGAAGTTCTTTATTATAAAAATGTTATTAATTTTAAGTTCTATTAGCGGTATAAAGAAAAAATAAAAATATGTTGTGGCTTCCGGGAAGATGGTGCCTTTTGTGGTGGTGTAGGTTTTTGTGAGTCTGTAGATGTTTGTGTTTGTGAGGTTGATCTGAATTATTAACAAAGTTATGGCTATTTGAAATTTAGGGGGTAATTGAGGGTTTGTCTTATTACAAAAAATCAGTAGGAACTAAAGTAAAAATAATACTTTAAAATTAAATTAAAAAATAATAATAATAATAATAAATAAAAAAGCCTTTTATTTCCAGTTTTACAAAAAACATGAACAAAAGAAAAGATTTAACTATCGTGTACTTTATACAATTAATACCTATAAACAGTGCTATGTTTTTTACAAAAATATGTGTGAGTACAGCTCGTGTACTTATTGTAGTCAAACTGTCATGGTGTGTGTGTTTAGGGATACCTGCTCCAAATCTTTATCCCATTTTTTAATATGATGAAGGTTAAATAAAATAATTATTTTTAAAATTTAAATATATAATTTGTAACGATTAAAATATGATAATTACTCCTGAGGATATAAAAAATTACTAGTACTGCAATTTTGCGGATTTCATTTCGTCATATGGATTTCATTTATTTTTAATATAGATAGTGGTGAGGGTGATCAAATAAATATTGTCACGAAGATTAGTCAACTACGCAGGATATTGCACAAATGTACACTAAAACGTGAAATAAAAACTTAAAAAAACGTCTTGATAAAATAACACTAAAACGTAAAAAACACTTTATTGGTAGTTTTCATTGATAATAGATGCTTGGTATCATTAAATAATACATACTCATTTTTGCAATTAGCACCCCGATAAACCTCGAAAATGAAACCCTGACCCATGTAATTGTTTAAAAAAACAGGATGTCCGCCATCTTGGATTTGAAAATGGACCTCATTTTCGTAATCAGCGCCCCGAGAAACCTCGAAAATGACACCCATGTTATTGTTGAAAAAAAACCGGATATCCGCCATCTTGGATTTGAAAATGGTTCTCATTTTCGCAATTAGCACCCCGAAAAACCTCGAATATGACACCCGTGTAATTGTTGAAAAAAAAACCGGATGTCCGCCATCTTGGATTTAAAAATGGACCTCATTTTCGTAATCAGCACCCCGAGAAACCTCGAAAATGACACCCATGTCATTTTTGAAAAAAAAACCGGATGTCCGCCATCTTGGATTTGAAAATGGACCTAATTTTCGTAATCAGCACCTCGAGAAACCTCGAAAATGACACCCATGTCATTTTTGAAAAAAAGCCGGATGTCCGCCATCTTGGATTTGAAAATGGACCTAATTTTCGTAATCAGCACCTCGAGAAACCTCGAAAATGACACCCATGTCATTGTTGAAAAAAAACCGGATGTCCGCCATCTTGGATTTGAAAATGGATCTCATTTTCGTAATCAGCACCTCGAGAAACCTCGAAAATGACACCCATGTCATTGTTGAAAAAAAACCGGATGTCCGCCATCTTGGATTTGAAAATGGACCTCATTTTCGTAATCAGCACCTCGAGAAACCTCGAAAATGACACCCATGTCATTGTTGAAAAAAAACCGGATGTCCGCCATCTTGGATTTGAAAATGGACCTCATTTTCGCAATTAGCACCCCGAAAATCCTCGAAAATGACACCCATGTCATTGTTGAAAATAAATATCGTGAATATAGTTGCAAGTCCTCTTTTGACTGTTAGCTAACTTCTCCCGTGAGAATTTTGTGTCTCGCGCATCGTAAAATTTCACTCTCATAAATTTTTCATAACGCGCCTAAAGAAGTATAACTTCAACATGAAAGATAAACAGATTAAATTTTATGTTACCTATGGCTCAGTAGACGTAACTTCGTTACAGGTTCGATTTCCAGACTTAGTCCTTATAACTATACAAATAAAGTCTAAATTGAAACTTCTCTTAGTCGATACTATATATTTAATAATAAAATAATAAATATGTTGGGACATTTACACACAGCACTATCTAGTTCCACGGTAAGGTACGAGCCTTGTGTTATGGATACTAGATGGTTGATATACATGGTGGATGGTATATACACATATATAAGTGTAAATACATACATATTATAAATATAAACATCCATGACTGGAGTACAAACATTCGTGCACAACAAATGTCTGCCCCCAGCGGGACTCGAACCCGCGACCGCTAGCGCAGCAAGTAGGGTCACTACAAACCGCGCCACGCGTGTCGTCAAATATGTATACTAAAATTTTTAAGTAAAAAATTTACAAGTCAATAAGGTCCAAAATACGCCATTTATTTATTTCATTTCAATATAGTTTTAAATACAAATGTTTTAGAGCATAATTTAGCGCACACGACTCGTGACAATTCTGTTCACGAATTAAATAAATAAATTTCTAAATTGGTTCTGCGGTTGCGGAGCAAACAGTCACAGGTCCGTTCAGCACAACGCCTCGTCCCGCACTGATTTACTGGGCGACAGAGGGTGTTCTCTCGCGGCTTACGTGTATGAATTACGTAAAAAAATCATAAAAAATAAATAAAACAGTTATTTGAAAAAATAATCGGAGATCATATTAGGTGTTGTATTATTAAATATGCTGAACGCAATAAAAAAATCTTGTTTTTGATAGTTTACGAGAGAAATGATATGAAAAATTGTAACAGAGGGTACTTAGCATATTTATTTATGATATTTATGTTGTTTTTTTTAACTTTTTAAGCGGAAGAGATAATGCTGTATATGCTGTAGAATAACATACATTTTTTTAAAATTTTTTCCTATTAAGATTACAGAGAATTCAAATACAAAGAAAGTCCAATTTACATATATCGCCGCCTTAAACGTAATTAACAACGATGCTTATTCAATTACCACTTTATTCGTATGTCGTAACATGAATTCAATATAGCTTTGAGTTAAATATAAATAAAAAAGAGAATAATGAAACCAAAAAAAGCAAAAACAAGATAAAACATGTCCCAACTTGCGGCATTTGGTGAATGGCGAGTAACTAGTATCACAAAAACTTAAGCATCAATTTGATGATTTCTACGTTTATAGAGACTGTTAGATGCGTCACCAGATTTAATTACGCTCAATGTTAAAATATTACTAAGCATGTATGTAAGACAACTGTTATATTTTTGTTTATATCGTCAAATAGACTAGGATTTAAGTTATACTTTTAATATGAATATAATATTATAATTAATTACATATTATATTGTCTTTGGACAATTTTGATTAGGCATTATACGAAAAACTTAAGCAAGCTTAGAAAGCGACAGTGATCGGTTGCGCAAGCCGAAACGTCGGTCAGTGACCGGCGCGGGGAAAGTCACTAAGTAATGACTGTTTAATTAAATGCGTACGCGCAGCGAACAGAGGTTTAATCACTAGGTAGGATAATAAAATATAAATTTATCACTTGACGTCCTTGACTAGTTCGCATATTTCAAATGAATATTAATAAGAGTTGACTATTAATTTTTAAATTAGTCTTGTCAAGTTCCACAATACATATTATTTTTTTATAGTTTAAAAGGATTTGTCTTAGAATGATAACAGTATTTCAATTTAAAGTACCCGTGTCCCATAGCAGAATACTGTTGGCCTAAAGCTTCACCACACTTAAGATTTTTTTTAAATTTATATAGAAATAAAGTTAAAATTTAAAAGCATAAACAATAAGTTGTATAAAAACTTTAATTAAAGTTTTAATAAATATAAGTGTTGCATTTGTTCTGATTCAAAACCTAACATTGTATGAATTAGAGGGTGAAATGAAATTAAAACTAACAGATAAATAATACAAAATTAACTAAACACAATTTACATTTACAATTCATGCTTTCCCAATCAGCAATTACTAAATTTGAAATATTACTTTATAAAACATAGAAGCAACATTATAGTAATAAGAGTTATTATAATTTTTTTTCTAACAAAATAAAAATTATATTTCATTGAAATCGAAAATCTTGATTTCTGCAAACATTCAGATTAGGATGTCAGATAGTTTATATTGACCATTTTCTTTTGGTTATTAAGTCTATATATAAACCTAAACGGATAACTTTTTATATTTTAACAAGTATCGGGTATAAAATCCAATATTACACTTAGTCCGACTAGGCTAAAACAAATCATATAGGTAAATACAATACAAATTTTATATTGGTGGTATATAGAAATCTTAACTATATAATCTAAAAATTCAGATCAGTCATTTGGGCCTTGCGAGTCATTTAGGCTGAATAATATCTTGTCTTAATCATCATTATGAATTATCATTTTAAGTACCTAAAACAAAGTTTATTTGGGTGATAATAATGTAATACTTCTCTAGATTTTTTTTATATTTAATTAATTTCTTCAGAAACATTTCACAACAAATAAATACCTGATTGACATGATTCTTTTGATGTGTAAATATTATATGTTTTGAAGCATTTCATTAATATTATCCCACAGACGAGAGCAGACATGCGACGAGCATATATTTTGCATTATACAGCAAAATATATTAATATTGGACTGGGTAACCAAAATAAAATAAATCTGGTATTAAAACTACTAGGTGGATTATGATACTAATTAATAATTACAAATAGTAATAAGATATTTAGGTTTTGGTGAGAAGAATCATCTAGTATAAACTACAGAAGAATATAGTGTAAACTGTCTCATGTTTACAATATTGTATTTTTATATGAATAATTTTGTATGTTATAGTCTCAAAAATTCTGTCGCAATAATCTCTTTATTTTTGTTTTTAAGTTGCATTAGTGTTTAGGATGCATTTAATATGCATGTTTAATACAAATTGATCAAAATAATTAATTAGTTCAAACTTTAAAAATATTTTTACTTCCATACAATGCTTAAAACACAAAGCAATTTAACTTAGACTAATCACATCAAAACTGCGTCTTACTTTTTTTTAATATCTGCTAACCTTGTGAATCAGCTGATGACATCTTTGTTCTGGCCTACATTTGAAATGTTAGTAAATTTGTGAGTAGAAATATGACAATAAGTACTTACCTCTTCGCGACGTTTTAGCCAACGACCACAGGGACTTTCCTCCAGGATCTCACTCTCATCCTCAGAGTCCTCGCCACTTTCCCTGGGCGACTTGCGCTCCTTGTCAATACTTCTGCCACCCGACATAACACCGTTTTATAAACACCACAATGAACGCAATCACGGCACAGTCAACTTATACTTCACAAATGTTTTCCCGAAGAAAACACTAGGAAATATTTTCAAAATACACTTTTTCTTGTATCCATAACCAAGGTTGCAAGACTAGATGTCACTATCGTTTCATCCCAAACCATTATTTGCAACACGACACAAAATAGAAAACGTACAGCCGTCGAGAAATGAGGTTTAAAGATTTCTCTACATAAAGCAATAGAACGCAGCGAGTCTAGTGAGCTTACTCATGATAATTGAAATAAATTGTTCGCCGGCGTATCTCTCGACGTATTTCTATTCGACACAAATATAAAACCATAGACATACTTATTTTTTTTCTGTCTGTGACTTCTGAAATCTGAAGACCAAAGACAATTTGTAGACAGCTGACATTAACCAGATTGTAAGAAAATGTAGTAAGAATATTTTTATGATAACATATTTTGTGATAAAATATTTCATATTTATTAAACTATAAAATATGAAAAATTAATTTTAAAATTACACTAATTTTACTATACTAACTACTAATGCCATCTACTGGAAAACATATAAATTAATCTTCTTCTATATATAAATAAAATAGTATGAAATTGCTTGAAAAAAATTAATAAATTATATTTTTATATAAGAATGCAGCTTAAAATACTCTAATGTTACAATGTATTATTGAAATACCAATCAACATTAGCCATTGCTAATTAACGCCATCTAGTTTCTATTTAAGGAACTATACAGTATACACATATGTAACAAAGTGTTAGTAACTATGTACAGATGTCTCTCACATAAAAATAACTCTTGCAGAAAGTTTTTCTTAACAAAATTAAGTAAAGGCGTGTTATACGATTTTTGGAACATTCGTAACGTTTCGATTTAAACTCTACTGTAAAAATCCATCCAGTTCCTAAAAGTGTTAGGATTATTAAAAATTCAGATCAGTCACACAAGGAGCCAGGAGGGCTTCGTTAGCATGCTATGACAAATAGTAACAAATGAAATACGCCTTAAAGGGCCGTATCTTTTGATTGCGTTTAGTTTTATTTTTCTTTCATAGCCCGACACAAACGATCTGCAGATTGCAGTACCTATTATATATATTAACATAATTTTAAATTTTAAATACAATCGCGCGTTTCTGGGATAAGTCTTTACAGACAGGCGAACAACGAAGAGATTCTATGAGAACTTCTTTTTTTCTATATTTAGCCTTAGAAATAGTTTAATTAGTTTAAAATTTATTATTGTTGTATCATTTCACATAATATATTTAATAGTTAAACAGATGATCTAATTCCGTATCGACAAACAATTTTAAGCTGGTCTCGTTAAAGTATATTATACTCGTAAGTAATAAAGTTGTTCAGTGCCGCCATGATGCATCAGTCGGTGCTGCATCGCGGGGCATCACACTGTATCTAGGTTTATTTCCACTTCACACCCGCTCATAACTACGCTGCAATATACGAGCTTCGATCAACTTTGCAATTGTGGGATGTTCAATTAAAACGATAGAAATTACTAGAACGAAGCGGATAACGACTGTCCTCGTTGCCCATACTTTATTACCTACATCTAATAAACATGTTTTAGTCATTCACTCATTCTTGAACTAGAAGTTAAAATTTGTTAACATTTTTTTTCTATTCTTTATTCATCGAGAAGTTTTTAATTTTTTCAGAACAGAAAGAAGAATAGCCCTTAATTTTTATGCCCAAGTTTCTTTCGTGCAATTCAAGTTATTACTTGAGTTTATGAATATCTTATACTGGCTGAATTTGTATACAATTTATCCAATTAGGTAATATAAATGTTACGCGATATTTCGCCAATTCAATGATTTCAATGATCCTATAAATGATATAAACTTGCTCAATACTTTACACCCTTGTGCTGGAGTAATTTAAAATGATTTTTATATCGGTTTACTTGTTTAGTTAAATTAATGAACATTTTTTACATTTATTCTCGCTATAATCGATATCTTGAAAATGCCAATCGCTACTATCTACATACCTCGACCGAATTCCATTATTTTCATTTTCTTCATAAGCTTTCGTCCTAAGTCATTAGACTTTTGAAAAGTATTTATATTTTTTACTAGCGACTCGCCCTCGCTTCGCTCGCGCTCTTCCCTAGATTTAGCACAGGCAAAGCCGCTGGTTCAGCTAGTTATGCATATAAAACTTCCTCTTCAATCACTCTATCTATTAAAAAAAACGCATCAAAATCCGTTGCGTAGTTTTAAAGATTTAAGCATACATAGGGACAGAGAAAGCGACTTTGTTTTATATTATGTAGTGATTAGTAACTTTCATCCCTAACACGTATAAAAAAAATATATGCAACAAACAACAACAACATTAAGTAATATCGTCTAGACTTAGCTGCAGTTTCATTAAAATCAGACATTTCCATCGAGTTATTTTCGCATTGCCTATCATGGGGATGAACGTTTTCATCTTAATTCGGTTCTCGCCGCAGGAACGGTCGGGATAATTATTCAAAGACGAAATATTCCAAATACTTACCAGACTTTCAATTAAATGACTGTTTAAATCAAGACTGTATTGTAGGAAAAACGCATTTTTAATATATTGCATTGTATTTACGAACAAATATTAGCTCAGCTAAGTAAATAATTCAATAATGAACATTAAAGAAAGCTTTGAACTTTCGGTTTGATCCTCAAAATTAGAAGTCATTTATATAAGCAATATGTCTGTCGTAGAGTTTCCAATTTCCAATAGTGGATATTAGATTTCCCTAGAGACTGTTTTCGGAACTAACTACAGTAGTTTACTGAATTAAATTAGAATTAGTCTGTGTAAATTTTAATCTTAACTTTTTAATATCATACACAAACTAATAACATATCGGTAGAAGTTACTTCTGTCGGTTACCAGTGGGATATCTCTTGACAACTTCAATTTTTCCGTTCAGATGATTTGATAGAAACAATAAATACTCGACAGATCTTACAAAAGTTATTTATATTAATATCTTTATTATTGGGTAGGTATGTTACGTAAGATTTTTATTCTTTGCAATATATAAAAAAGCTAAAGAACTGATGACGTTTTAATTAGAATCCAACGTTACTAAAGCCTAAATCATCTAGGTTTACCATAATCATCTGAAAATTGATGGTGGTTGGAAAAATATCCATGTCATTTTATAATTGGCGTAACCCCAATTATAAATCATGGCACAGACGTATTATAATTTGTCGAGACAAAGATATATAACATGCATATTAAACCCTTAATTATGTTATTAATAACTCTTCAATTTATCTTTATTGTTCAGTGCTCTAATACTAAGTTCGTTAATAATAAAATCTTTCACTCTTACTCACCCAACAAGCATTTGGCCTTAAAACATTATTACCTTATAAATGAAACTATCTTTTTAGATTTTGTCTCGGATTTATTTAGATTTTTGGTTTCCGACGTTTCGAATGCTTTACAGCAGTCATGGTCACGGGAGAGAAATCCGAAAAGATAGCATTATTATTATAACCTTTTTAAAGAAATGCATTATGCATAAGATCTAAGTCGTAACAACAAAAGCAAAAATTGCCAAAAGCCGCCAAAAAAATTGGTTCAGTAGGTAGTTGTCGAGCTCACACATACGTACAAACTGACGATTGGAGGCAACTTCCAGTTATATGTGTATCGTGTAGGGATAAGAAGGAAGACAAATGTCCTCATTTCAGCTTCCGTTATAAATAAAAAATAATGAAAGTAATAACGTGTTTTGACAACGTTTTGCAATAAATCAAGCGTACCCGTAGTTTTTGTGGGAAAGAGTGGTAGTAATATCGTCATCTATCCTAACGATATAGTAATTTCGTTATGCGAGTTTCAGTGAAGTAAAAACTAAAAGTGAAGAAAGAAATGATGATTGATGGTCGGGATATCATTACGAGTGTTTGGAGACGCGTTATGACATCGGCTTGAGTCATCCATGAATTATGTTGCTTTTGAATAGAATCTATACTTAATATTATAAAGCTGAAGAGTTTGTTTGTTTATTTGTTTGGTTGAACGCGCTCATCTCAGGACCTACAAGTCTCGTTTAACGAGGAAGGCTATTGACTATATTAAATGACGCTATGACTAATAGGAGCGGAACATCAATGAAAAATTTTGCAAAAACGGGAAGGACGGGCGTTACTTCTGCGAGGTACGCGCGACTCAAAAAGAATTTGGGTTCCAGTCTTTAGAACGCGTGCGAAGCCGCGGGAAATGCTAGTATAGTATATGTAAATCTACGTGTGTACGTATAAATTTGGGAGGCTTTTTTTAATTTTTGAGAAAAGCATGTACGCATATTACCTGTATTCATACAGATCCAGGTTGTATGACACACCGTGTGGCCAGAACTACCCCTAAAACCCTACAATACCTCCTCCGAACTAATGATATGCAGCAAGATTGACAGTACTATTTTTATCATTTCGTTCTTAATTGATTTCTTCCTTTTATGTTATTTCAATAACTAGTAATATTGTTAACACTAAGCAAAATATAAAATGTAGAGCGGTCACTAATTATAAAATTAACATTTTTAAAGAGAAAGTTATGCAACAATTACTTCAAGTGGACATGGCAGTAGATAGTCCCAACTCTTATTATAATAAAGTATTTAATATACTGTTAGACTCGTTCAATGACGTATTCAAAGAGCGCACTGTAATTAAGAACCCTAAAATGAAATTTAGCGACTGGGCGACAGTCGGCATATACCGTAGTAGAGACAATTTGTATAAACTATATAGTATGAAGCAGTGGAATCATGACCCAACGTTCTATATTCGGGTAAGAGCTTATTCAAAAAATTTTAAAAAAGTTTGTCAGCAGGCTAAGTCTATATATTATATTAGAAATAAAATTTTAAATTCTGACAATAAAATTAAAGCCACTTGGGACGTGATTACTCGTACGACTGGCAGATCTAAGCCCGCTAGTGAACCTATCCAATTGTTAATTAATAATGCTACAGTGAGTTCCAATGAAGATGTTGCAAATTCATTTGTAAGTTATTTTTTGAAAATCCCTGAAAAGATCACATCTTCTTTAAAATCCTCTACTTCAGATGCAATAATTTCTTTGAAAAGCCATACTCCTCACTGTGATCACCAATTTAAATTTTCATATGTAGATGCGAATGAAATAATTAAAATATTTAAAACTATTAATCTTAAAAAAACTGGTGATTTATGGGGCATGTCTGTTAAATTACTTAATACAATAATAACAAACATTGCACCACAATTATCTCTTATATTCAATAAATGCATAGCTACTGGAATATTCCCTGATCTTATGAAAATTAGTAAAATAATACCTCTTTTTAAAGATGGTGAAAAAAATGACCCTGGCAATTATAGACCTATTTCTATATTACCATGTATGAGTAAAATCTTTGAGAAACTTATTTTAAGTCAACTTCTGACTCATTTTAACGCAAATAATATTTTCCATAGTGAACAGTATGGTTTTACTAAAGGCAGATCTACAGCCGATGCGGGGATTGCGCTTCTTAGACATATTTATGACGCTTGGGAAAAATCACAGAATGCAATTGGAGTTTTCTGTGATTTGTCTAAAGCCTTTGATTGTGTGAAACATGAAACTCTTTTGCTTAAATTTGCTCATTACAGTGTTCGTGATATTGCTCTCGATCTACTTGCTTCTTATCTTACTGATAGAGTTCAGAAGGTCGCAGTAAATAACGTCAACTCTTCTGGTTCTCCTCTTAGAATGGGTGTTCCGCAAGGATCTATCCTAGGTCCATTTTTGTTTTTAGTTTATATTAATGATCTCCCGTTTTATGCCGATAAGTTGTGTGATATTGTACTCTTTGCGGATGATACCTCCTTAATTTTTAAAGTTGATAGAAAGTCAAATAATTACGACGAAGTAAACAGTGCATTATCGCATATACTTCACTGGTTTAACATTAATAATCTGGCTTTAAATGCTAAGAAGACAAAATATATGCAGTTTTTATTACCTAATGTAAAAAGACAGAATTTGAATTTGTATCTCAATAACGACACATTAAATACGGTAGATTCCACGGTCTTCTTGGGATTGACATTAGATTCGGGTCTGCAATGGGGTCCCCATCTCTCGTCTCTTGCGAGTAGACTGAGCTCAGCTGTTTTCGCTGTTAGAAAAGTCAAGCAGCTAACGGACATTGATACTGCCAGACTTGTTTACTTCAGTTATTTCCATAGCATTTTATCTTATGGTATTTTGTTGTGGGGTAATGCAGCGGACATTAAATCGATATTTATTCTACAAAAAAGGGCCATTCGGGCTATTTATAACATAAGCGCTCGTGATACTCTCCGCGGACTTTTTAAAGAAATAGGAATTCTTACGGTTGCTTCGCAATATATATATTGTAACATTATGTTTGTTCGGCAAAATATTAATTGCTATTCAAAGCACAGCGACAAACACAGTATAAATACTAGAAATAAGGATAAACTTGTAACACCCAGTTTTCGCCTACAAAAGGTAAACAGATCGTTTATGGGGCAAGGTGTACGCATGTATAATAAAATTCCACAGTCCATATTGAACTTGCCTTTGAGGCAATTTAAATCAAAAATTAAAAATACGTTATTGAATAAAGCTTATTACACTATAGTGGAATACCTGGTAGATGTAAATGTGTGGGATTAGTGACTTGTTGTGTCTCACGTAGGATAAATAGATAAATTGTAATACAATATTGTTACCAAATATTTTTTTGAAAAGAGCAACTGTTGAGTTTCTCGCCGGTTCTTCTCAGCAGAACAGCTTTCCGAGCCGGTGGTAGTTTACTCACATACTTACAGACTGACTTTTAATTTTGATAATGTAAAAATGACGATTCAAAAGAGCTTGTAAAAGTCTATTTGAATAAAGAATATTTTGATTTGATTGATTTGATTTGATATGACTTATTTTATTGTATTTTTTTTTATATTAACAATACATCATTATATGTACATTGTTTTCATCAGGAGGCTGCCCGCTGCATCTACAAAAGCCAATATGTAGATTCCCCACTGTACTATCGCCATTGATTAACATTTTTATTAAATGATTTTCTTTTTTATATATGCTCAAACACTACTTTACTAGGCCTTAGATATCCTACTTACATAGATATATGTATACATTATTCTAAAACAGGTATTATTGTTACAAACAATTTATATTATGTTTTAAGTTTTATATTATGTATTTAAAATGTGTGTTTATAATTCATACACACACATTCATACGCATAATACCTCCGACTTCCCAAATCCGTACTGTTACAAAGTTTCTTAACCTTGCCCCACCCGGGCCTCGAACCCAGGACTGCAGCCGTACATGCTAGCCACTACACCACCGAGGCAGCAATTACAGAGGCGTCTTGTAAAGTGAAGTAACGAATAATAAATTAAATTACTTCTTTCTTAATAAAATTTCTAAGATTTTCTTTATGAAAGCATTTCTCACAAATGTTTAACGAGAACGGACGGACAGGTGAATTTTTCAATTGAACGTTCGCAGTCGGTATTGTTGGATATTATACTCTGAAAGTAAGATGTTTTTTATAAAAGAAAGCTTACTTTAAATTTATTTTTAGCTTTTATCCCTGATTTAAATCATTGAAATTTTCGTCAATAATATCAGTTTTTTATTCATAAAAATGCTGGAGTTTTTTTTTCGGGGAGGACTTTTTTGTCCGGCTAAAAAGAACATAAATAAAATCCAAATCCTACATCAGTTCTGAAGTTTTTCTGGAAATAATCTGTTTGTTATTTGATTTAGATGAATAATTCATTTTTAAATTTTGGCGATTGGTAATAAATAAATAATTGTCTCACTAATCAATCTGATAATGCTGATTAATGAGCTTACGTGGTCATTCATCCCATTGGTGTATCTCGTATGGAACGTCAGAAAGCTCGATCTTTAGCTTTACATATCCCATCTCTGCCAGTTACTGCAGGTACTCAGTATAAGTGTTTAGTTGCAATTTGAAATCCCGTACTTATAATTTCATTTTACATAGTAGTGTACATTATATAATACTTCTTGAACCTTAAATAAAATAATATATTACTGTGTTCTCATTCTATAAAGGATATTAGAAATAGCTCAGTTCAAAAGCTCTTTCAATAAAATGATATTATTAACTTTAAAATATATATGTTTTCTTTTAATTTATCTGTCACAAGAAAATTGATTTTATTATAACTTTAAGAAAAAGACTTTAAATAAAATTAAAGTTTTTAATCTAATCATTTCATGTAGTAGATTGAGTGAAGGCGGAGTTCTGAAGGCGGGGGATTTTTAAAAATCCAGTGTTTGTATGCCTAAAGATGTCACTTTCAAAAGTGTACGACAGACAAAGACAGACAAAGTATATTATTAAATTTAATCAAAATATACTTTATTCGAATAGACTTTATTAAAATATAGAATTTAAATTAAATTTCAATATGGACTCGTAAGTCTGTGAGGAAGCTACCACAAGCTTCTGTTGGCAGGTAGTTCTGCCGAGAAGAGCAGGCGAGAAACTCGAAAGTTGCTGTTTTTAAAAATTACAACACAGTCTACACAAACGACGTTGCAGCTGTACCAAAAGTTCTTCTAAAAGTATATTAAATTCTGCACCAATAGTTACTTTTATTAAGCGGTGTAGTTCGGCCAATATAAAGCGTCGCTCGTTTTTCCTTGAATTCCTTTCAAAAACTTATTTAATTAAAAACAAGGATCTATGCTTCAAAACTTTCATGACCTTAATTTGGACAAAAATATTTTCAGTTAATTTCCTAAAAAGAATTTTAGTAAATTTTTTCACCAATCAAGAATCAAATCTACCTCTATTTATAAAATGATTGTCTGTTTCCTTGATCACGTCATAACTTAAGAACAACTTTACGGATTCATTCATCTTTTTTTAACTTAAATTACACCTACTTTGTACAAAGTTTTTACGGAATACGGAAAATACAAATTAGGGAAATTGCGCAAAAAATTTGATAATTGTGGAAATTTTAACGAGCGTTATAATAAATTTTAAATAATTTTCTTTTTAAATAAAACCTATTGACTTGTCATGACACTAAGTCAGGAGATACCTAATAACATTCGTAATGGATATTGGATGCCCCACTATTAATTTAATGGTCAACATTATCCTTAGTCAAAAATCCACAGTTAAATTTCCCCTTCTAAAATGACGTAGAGCTGCCAATTTTACGCATACTCTCAGTACTCACGACCAATATCATCCAACTTTAAGATTAAAAAGAAGTGTGCACTTGTATATTATTATGAAAGGTAAGATAGTTAAATAATTATCATAATATGCTACGGTATAATCTCTTGGATAAAAAAAATGGAATGGAATAAACTAAAAGTAAGTACCTACTAAGTAGATTATTTAGGTACCTTATATGAACCGATCTGGTAAACTGGCAAGAGCCGATCACGGATGTGGTCCAGATTAATATAGAGTATATTTAATATGTAATTAATTGAAGTGAGTAAAAATCTAATAAAATACACATAGCGGTTTTCAATACAAAGTAAAATATAAACCGAGCGCAACGAGCATTTCTACAATGGCAATATTTCTTATAAAAACGGTAAAGTGATTGTAATGGATATTTAACTGCCCATAACACCATAACCTCCTCGTAAAGCCTTACGCGGTGCGACTGCAGAGTGCCAACGTGGAAATATTTCATCATATTTTTATAAAAAACATGAGTAAGGGTTGGAGACAACATCACTATTTATCAAAAGGCTTGTCAATAAATTTTTCGTACCACTGGAGTTAGATTTATATTGTAGACTGAAATAGATTTATATAGTTTTATGACAATAATCATGATGTCTACTTCGTATGAGAACTGTTTTAGAAGCTTAAGCATGTTTGGATAAATTCAATTGATCGTACTTACTATTTTATTTACCATATCTGATATCGTTGATTCGTAGCAAATATTTAAGAAAAGGAGCAGATTAATTTTTGAATATGTGACTCTGTTGCAGAGGATGTGGCTGGTGAGCGTTGTCTTTAGCTGAGTTAATGAATTCATTTTAAAAGTAATTGTACTATCTCATAATATCTGAAAAAGCCTACCGCTACAGACCTACCAATTAGATATAAAATTTTATTATCAATACATAACAGGGCCATAAATTCTCGGCAAACTCGGCACGAAATATGTATTTTCAAAAGATGATAGAAAAATGCTGCTTTATTTCACTATAATTTTTTCTCACTTTATGTTCATTTTTATGACACAATATAAAAAGGGTAAAAATTTAATATTGGAAAAATGTTCGCTTGCGCATAACGAAGTTGATTGGCTTTATTACATGTGGCAGCTGTGATTTTGATGAGATTCTTTTATACAATACTAAAAATATCTTTATATCCTTGTTAAGTACTCATGATTTTTTTATAGATATGACCTTGTAGGTTCTATCCTTCTATCTCCAGGGATAGAAAAATATTTATAAATGTGAACGGTGAAACTGATGGGCACCGAGAAAGATTATAATTTAGAGTAGGAGGATTGCGAGTTAATTTTTTGTACTACAAATAAAACGCTGGTTATAAGTAGGCAGAACATAGTTCCATCTTTATTGTAGGGTAAAATCAAACAAAAAAACTAACCCAAGATCTTTAAAACCAACCATATTCAGTAAAAGAACTTTAAGCTAAGCTAAGTTCGACTTAAGTACAAATCTTGGAGAAGAAAAGCTTTCAATGTACGAAGGACTCGCAAATGCTAGTAAAGAATTTTTATACTTTTTATAATATCGCAAGATGAATTCCGTACAAATAAACAAACACGAGTCCGCTCTATTAATCCATGTCGTCTGGCGCGGATCTCCACACCTGGGCAGGTTCGCGTCTAGACGTTATATCTATAAGACTCAAAGTTGCTTTGTTTGCAATACGATTTATTATAAACATCTTTTTAGGGTTCCATATTTCAAAAGAAAATCGGAAACACACGTGTCAGTCGTAGTTCAAAAATATTTTTTAAATCTTATAAAATACCTGTCCGATTGTATGACATAAACTTTGCCTATCGTTTTTAACCCCCGACGCAAAAACGACGGGGTGTTATAAGTTTTACGTGTTGTATATCTGTCTGTGTCGTAGCGTCCGAACGGATAAACCGATTATGATTTTCTTTTTTTTGTGTGAATGATGAATTAGTCAAGAGTGTTCTCAGCTATGTTTGATGTAAATCGGTCCAAGATGGCCGCTGCTACAAGATGGCGGATTACATATTTTTTCACATCTCCCTCAATATGGGTATCAAATGGCTTGCTTACTAAAATACTATTTTATTATTTTATGTCAGTTTTTTTAATTTTTAATTTTTATAGGAATCTTTTATTACAAATATACTTCTACTACATTTTAATAGAAGAAAAATTAAAATAACGTTACGAAAGCACAACAAAGGCATTAATCTGTGAACGTCGCTTTTAAATCTACGTGTAATCAGTAACTTTGTCCACTCAGACAGGTAAGCTAATACTTGTCGAGACAAACCTATTTTAAGCTTATAGAAGTAAAATAACGAATACAGATTCGTTATTTTATTTTATTATTTATCGACAAACATTTAATTAAGATTTAGAAGACCAGATTTTATCTTATTTATAAACTGTTAACATTTGCGAGCGGCCCCACTAGCCTAGCTCATATAGCGACCCTAAGGATCATCTTTAACAGCTATAAAGGCTATAAAGTTTAAGAAAAACTGAAAACCTGACAATATAAATTACTTGGATTAGATATTCTATAGATTAGCACGTTCTCATAAATAAAAAAACAAACTCGTAAAATTTATATTTTATTGGTAACGATAATAAATGTTTTTAATTTTGTAAAGTATACAGACCCGGCCACGCGTTGCTTAAGCATACTTATAAATGTTTTTTTCTGTTGCTTTATGGTATAAATTATATTTTAGGACGGTCCTTTCTCTAGTACTCTTTTCGAAATCCCTTTCAAGATTTGAAAATCATTAATTTTACCATTAAAAAATAATATAAGTAGGGTATTAACTTTCGGGATAAAGTTGGGACCAAATTTTTCTGTAAACAAAACTGAAAATATTAGTTTACAAATCGTAAAAAGTAAGTAGATTTTGTCGTGTAAATTAATTGAATACAAAACAAGGAATAGGGTTTAGAATCCAAGCGAGTACTAAACAAAGCCTCGTGTATAGGAAGATATAAAAAGAGGAATTCTAAGTAATTTACTAGATATGCTACGTTGCGAAAACATTAAATTGCCATTTCACGGCGCACAGTCACGAATGCGACTGTATACAGTTAAGCGAGTCCTAACGCTACAGGATTTTCAATAGAAAAATATTAATAACAAATATTAATATAGTTGGTTACTATATATATAATATAGCGGATATTTTTACAAATTTGTAATATACTTTCTTAAATACTACATAATTATGAAATGCTATGTACCTATATTTAATTTTGTATTAAAATTGTCGATAGTCGAATAATTAATAAATTAAAGAGTAAGACTTTTTTTTTGGATGAAACAAGCACATATGGATTCTATACAAAATATAAAAACCTTCACATGAAACAGGTGTTGTGCAGATATATAAGTTAACTCAGTGTTACCGTCGTGCTTATAAGGTAGTATGGTTATAGAACTACATTTTGCAAACAAAGGATGAAAAGACTAGGGGACCATATTCTTCTATACTAATATTATAAAGAAGTAAAGTTTGTGTGTTTGTATATTTGTTAAATTGTAAGGGGTAATCTCGGGATCTACTGAACCGATTTTAAAAATTCTTTCACCAATAGAAAGCCACATTATTGCTGAGTGTCATAGGTTATATAAAAAACCGAAAAATAAAAAGGCTTTTACGTGGTAGTCCGTTTTGCAAAGTGAATCGGAGAAAAAACGGTCGAATGAAAGCGTTTCTTACGAACGCTTTTTTTTTTTTGTTGTCGCTGGAGGAAACTCATCATGAGGGCCCACCGGCCCGTCAGCCAGTGGGGACTGTGAGACTCCTACTCACTAAAACCTCCAGCGGAACACTTCGCCGCAGTGCAATGGGACGTTACGGGATCGCTTTCGCATTCTACCGTAACGCCCCTGCGGTCGGCCCGAACCACGCGGGCCACCTCGCCTAAATCAGGATGCCCTCTGTTCACAGGGCATCCCGACCGATGACGTGCAGGGGAGTCTAAGGGTGACCCCCCCGCAGTAGCTCCTCTAGGGTGGCGGGAGAAGGTGCGCATAGCGACGCCTCCTCTCCCCTAGTCGACGGCGACGAAGAGGGTGCAAAGCGTTAGCCTCGCGCTCCCTCTCCGCTGTCTCCTTCAGTGAGATGACGGTCTCACTAAAGGAGACCATCGCCAACCAGGACCTCTCGTCACGCAGCATGGCCCTTACCACACTGCCTAACGAGAGGTCTCCACCCACTACCGCCATCAAGGCATGGCGCTGGGGAGACCAGGCGGCGCATACCGCAAGGGTGTGGTGCGAGGTGTCCTCGGGCGCACCACACTCATGGCATACGGGCAACGGTTCCCGACGCGCAACCCGACACAGATACCGACCGAAGCAACCGTGCCCGGTAAGCACCTGCGTCAGTCTGAACGTCAGGACGCCGTGTCGCCTCCTAACCCAGCGAGACAGGTGCGGACGAATCGCACCCACCGTCGCCAGGCCAGCCGCTGGGTCCCCCAGTTGCTCCTCCCATCGCCGGATCAGGGCCGCGTCACAGAGACGCCTGATCCGCGCGACTCCCTCCCTCGTTGGACGTTCCCCTCGTGCCCGCTCACTCGCCCGAAACCGATAGATTTCGGCGAGCAACTCCGCCTGTAGATGCCAGGGCGGATCGCCCGCCAGTAGTGTGGCCGCCTCATAGGACACCGTACGGTATCCCCGTATCGCCCTCACCGCTAGGACCCGCTGCGCTCTGCGCAATTGGGTCCTGTTAGGTGCGGAGAGGGAATCGTACCAAACTGGAGCACCGTACAGTGCCATGGACCTCACAATGCCGGCAAAGAGCCGCCGACATGGAGATCCAGGCCCCCCGACGTTCGGCAGAAGCCTGCCGAGGGCCGAGTCGGCGCTGATCAATCTCGGAGTGAGCTGGGCGAAGTGGACACGGAACGTCCAACGACTGTCCAGGGTCAGGCCCAAATATTTCATCTGGGCCCGTACCTCCACCATCCTTCCCTGGATACGCAGACAGGCGTTGCGTGGGGCACCCTTCCGTGGGCCATTAAAGAGGAGGGCCTCCGTTTTGGAGATGGAGACCCACAGGCCCAACATCCCTATCCGGTCGACGACAAGGTTAGTGCCGACTGTGGCCAAGCGTGCCGCTTCATCGTAGGAGCGACCCCGGGCTGTGACAAGGGTGTTATCAGCGTAAGCAATGACACCCAACCCGGGAAGAAGCGGACACCTCAGGAGCCAGTCGTAACCAAGGTTCCACAGGACCGGGCCCAAGACAGCCCCCTGTGGAACCCCGCAGTCGACACGTCGCCGACCGACCATCCCATCTGCCCCTCTCCACGCAACCTGTCTGTCACGGAGGTACGCGTCCAACACCCGCCGGAGATAGAGAGGCACCCCATGATATCGAAGTGCCTCTCGTACGGTCTCGAACGGCAGAGTGTTGAAGGCGTTGGCCACATCCACTGAAACGGCAAGCATCACGTCTCCCTCCTCCACTGCGGCCAAGGACCGTTCCTTCAGGGCGTTCAGGGCGTCCACAGTCGAGCGACCCGCCCTGAATCCAAACTGAGCCTCTGAAAGGCCCGGTCCCACCTCCTCTAGATGCCGAGTGATACGGGCAGCATTTCTTACGAACGCTGCCTTAACTATGAAAGATATATTATTGAGTTCTACAGAAAAGATGTGTAGATTGAAAATGCCTACAAAAAGTCAACGACAGCATAATATGTCTAACTTTTATATTAAAAAAATAAAATTTTTTTTTACTAAAAAAGGATTATTAACATTATGCCCAACGAAGTGGGCACGGGTCAGCTAGTAATGATATAAAGAGACATAGTAGTTTACTACCAAATAAACTTAAAGCTGTTACTGAGTGTTTTTATACAGAAAATATAATAACTTATTATATTTTCGACTCGATCCTTTTCACGAATCTAGGATATCATTTCGCCACTAGGTAACTAGACCCACACGGACTTTTTATCTAGTGGCTTTTCTAGAGCTAGCCAGCTTTTCTAGATCTAGCTTTCTAGAGGTTTTTCGACTATATAGTTTTTATGAGAACAGAACTCGCTGTCTGCAGAGAACTCTACGTAAGCAATTACCTATCATTTGTTTGTTTGTATTTAACAATTTCTGAAGTTACTAAATCTTTATAAGGAACGAAATAATTTTTATAGAAAATATTAAGAAGAAAAACAAACTGACATGGGACGTAGCTTATTATTAAAAATCTTATTTCATATACATTTATGTATACTGTAGGTACATGACCATGACATTAAGCTTGTGATTTATGTACTGAAAATTTTGTTAGCAGGAAGCTTATACAGGTTGGGAGTTAATGAGATGTATTAAATTAATGATGGAACGTAAGAAAGAAAGCAAGATTAATCTGCAAATCACGTTGCGTAGGTCCTTGAGACTCGAGTAAGTATTTTAGAAAATTTTTATATTATAGATAACTAGCGCCTCGCCCTCGCTTCGCTCGGGCTCTTTCCTAGATTTAGCACAGGCAAACCCGCAGGATTTGCTAGTTATGCATTTAAACCTTCCTCTTGAATAACTCTATCTATTAAAAAAACCGCATCAAAATCCGTTGCGTAGTTTTAAAGATTTAATCCATAGGGATATAGGGACAGAGAAAGCGACTTTGTTTTATACTAGTATGTAGTGATCTGCAATTAGCCGGCGCGGTAGACTATAGCCTGATCCCCTCTTGTTGAAGGGAGAAAGTGGGACATTATAAGGGTTGAATACATACACATAATAAGTATCGCATTAGATTTTTACTGTTAAGTATGCAAGAAGTCGCGTGTTTCATTCTTATTAGCGATAGTGCTTGTTTTGTCTTTGATGATGAATGTCGATGGATTGATGATGAATGTCGATGGATTGATGATATGCCATTTAGTTCTTTATTACGTAAAGCTTTTATAAATTACTTATGATCACGATGTTGCAGAACCTTTATACATATTATGTTGTCTTTTTATACTATCTCCTATATTTCAAAGCTGTTGGTAATTGTATTTTGGCACTCGCTTATTAAAAGACTGAATGAGCAAACTTGAGATAGATTTTTCTAAAATGGCTAATTGGGAATTATAAAGATAAATAATAGATACACCTGCATTAATAATAAAGATAAATGATACATATAACTGTAGTTATATGTAGAAATTAACACTACTATTTAGTTAGAGTATTATGATATGAAGAAAAAAATGTTATCTGAAAGCACCGTTGAAGAGTTCATTAATCACCAAAGGATCATCCATCATTAAGAGCGCCGCGCCCACGTGATCACAGCGCGCTGGAGATTTATCAATTTCTATTCAAATGGCAAAATGTTTAGATTTTATTTGTGTAATTTATGCACAAAGCCTCCAATGGAAATGATAACAATTTGAATATAAAATACTAGTCTTTCCCGCGGCTCCGCTTGCGTTGTAAAGGCTGAAAATCAAAATAAATATTTTTCTCTCGTTTTGCAACAAACTTCATTGATGCTCCGCTTCTATCGGCCGTAACGTGATGTAATGTATCCTATAACCTTCCTCGATAAACGGAATATCCAATACAAAAAGTTGAGTTGCTTGAAGTATTTGGATGAAATTTCGAACACAGATAGGAGTACAACTAAAGGAGATGGAGGAACCTATGAGCTATTATAAGACGCCCAGGGACGCATACGAAGGAAGCGAGGGAAGTCCTAGCTCTATTCACTCGGGTTCGTTTTGTAAAGTATAAAATTACAGATTCATAATAATTTTGTTTATTTTATTCACCAAATTTTTTTTTTGATCGTATGGAATCAATCTTACTTAACCTGAACCGTCCGTCAAATATTTGAAGCATTTTTTTATTTTACACAAGGTTCATTTTATTAAATACGCTGGATTGAGTTCACACAAGATAGATATTTGCGTATTAAAAAATATATTTCATTCGCAAAATTTACGGTTCAAAGGTATGAAAATTTAAGTTAAAATAAATATTAGTCCTAAGCGGAAATCAAATCAAAACCATACTCTAACGTAACATGGTACTTGTGTTGTGTATACTGCTACTTCTCCACAGATTATCCTTTTTTTACGCAGCAAAGGAGATTGACGTTTTCATCCTCCTAAATTAAGTGGTTTCTACCAGTAATACCTTCTTAGATTTACCGGAATAATTGACATATTCAATAAAATCTTTTCGGATTTGTTCGCGGATTTATATTGTACTAGCATTTCCGCGGATTTTACATACCGTGTAATGTTTTATAGCCAGTTTCCATACCATTATCATACCAAACATTCAAATCCGTCCAGTCGTTTTCTCCTGATGTGGTCACAGACAGACAGACAGCCAAAAATTCTTAAAAACAATAAATTTTGCCTCTATATCGAAAATAATGTCAATTTCAATTACATTTTCCCAAAAATATTTGATGTACAGTTTTAACTGGGATAGAATTTTATTATAATATGTATTTGTATTTTGATCTCTTATTCTCGAAATTTCGATTGCTTTTCGCTCGTAAAAACTAAAATCTACATAAATCCGGGATAAACTCTGAAATTATAAATATTATTTAAACGGTTTCTACCAGATTAGCGTGTCACATTTAAAGTACCTACTCGCGGAAGCACTTACCTACTTATTTAACTTAAGTTTCATTGACATTCACGAGCGAAGTCGCGGATTACAACTAGTAATTAACATTCATAAGTAACTATTAATGAAATCATGGTAGAAATAAGCAAAATATACCGTGACATCCCCCATCACTACAGCTTTACGCAATACCGTGAATAAAAGACACAAAAAGATATCACGCTCTATACACAGGAAATTACACGGTGCCGTGGAATTAGGTCGTGTTTGTCGGAAACTGAATGCGGTGAATAGAGCGTTACAAAAAATATTGAGACTAGTGACCCGCCCATACTCCGCTCAGGTTATAGGACTTTCAAAATTAAGTACTTGTATACACCATGAATCACTCTGATCATCCTAAAGCCATAGAATATTTTGCCACGTTTTTCTTCACTAAACTACTTCGTGTAGGAGGACACGGTATTTCTATTAAAAACGTTTATTTTGCTCCACGAGTATCAATTGTTTTTGTAACATTAACTTCTGGGAAGCGTATTTTCATCTTCCAACCGTTGACCAATAGAGGATACTTTTATGAGTATGATTTACTCCCTCGGTGGTGTAGTGGCTAGCATGTACGGTCATACATCGAGAGGCCCTGGGTTCGATTCTGGGTTCTATTTAATATTGTACAGTACATTTTATTTTACAATAAGATTGAAAGGCTTTTTAAATCCAAACGATCAATTATATTGTATCAAATCGACATGTTTCGCTCTCTATCGCGCTTTTTCCTTCCACTATTAGAATTTACTCCAATGATAAGAGTTGGGTGTCTCGTCAAAACGAAGCTGTATATTAACTTTCAGTTTGTTATTAATCACTGAATCCCTTGTATGTGGGCCCGTGTACTATACCTAAAGTAAACTTTACTTGTCATTTCCTGTATTTTAAATATGAAGTATTAAATGAAGTAAATATGACGGTTACGTTATTATACGAAAGCTTTATTTTAAGTTGTAACCAACAAAACTTTATTAAAAAAATGATCCGATTTTATTCTTTGGCTACTTGAAAGAAGTAAAACAAATACCCATTTTCTAAAGGAAAAATTCTGAAAACCTTTTAAATTTTATATTTTATTTCGAATTTATACAACAAAATTCCTTTGAAATGGCTCGAGTTTCACAGAGCAAGTGATTCGAATACAGATAACTGCTATAGGAACTAATTGAACAAGTTTTAACTAGCTCTTATTTATATAAGAATTTGTTTTTATGTTAATAAAGTACATTTAAGATTTGTAAATATATAATTGGCCCTGCTTTACGACCATTAGTTTCATCCTTGGTTGATGCCAGTTTTTATTTACTATATTATACAGCCAGTTATTAAATATTTCATTATCTATTTTTTACTGTAATGCTTCGAGAAAGCTATATAAACCAACCTACGTACTTAAGTATTTAATTATTTACCTTCCCGCTGAACCCCTGGTTTCAATAAACCATACAGGTTACAGTTGAGTACTGCGAATCCCCTCAATATTAAAGCGAGGTCCGCGCCCCGTGGGACGTTAAAAAACGTTGGATACACTCAATTATAACATGAGCTTCCTTTTTCATCTTCCTAAAGCTATGGCTATATTTTATTATGAGCTTAAAATAAGTACGAATATTTTTATACAATCAATAATAGATATTTATTTGTTCTGACTTTTGATCGCCTTATCTTATAAATTTCTACAAATGACGAAATATTAAGCAAAACAATACGAATTCATTATTAAATATAAATAAATAAATATGTTGGGTCATTATTACACACAGCGCCATCAGTTCCGTGGTAAGCTACGAAGGAAGCTTGTGTCCCAGATACCAGATAGTTGATATACTACATATACATATACATATACATATATAAGTTATGACACCCATGACTGAAGTACAAACATCTGAGTTGAACAAACAAATGCCCCTAAGCGGGACTCGAACCCGCAACCGCTGGCGCAAGAAAGTAGGATCACAACAAACTGCGCCAAACGTGTCGTCGTATTAAAACCAAGTTGGTTACGTATATATGAACATTTTCTTAGAGAATTTTATTTACAACGAGCTTTTAATCTCCTCAAGTGTCTTCCGATGTTTCTAACATCCTACAACTTTTCTCAGGGGGTTTGCTTATCAAGTATATAATAAGCTGTCAATGTGATGTGTTGTGAGAGCGAGCTTTTATTTAATATTTAACCGTAAATGTAAGGCAACAATATTATGATATATTATGTTATATTGAAATACTATCAAGATATAAATAACAAATTAAATTGTTATTAGATTTAGATACTTTAATAAAAGTATTATGTTGTTTCATAGGAGTCTTAAAGTCCCCTTTTTCAAGACCATAATATGATGGATTTCCCTAGAGGCTTCAAAAATATATTAAGGTCTTTCTGATTCAATTCAAAAAATTGAACATATTCTTAAATGTGGAAGTATAGTGAAGATTGAATTTTATTTCTATTAATTGTTATGCTTGAAGACTCATGGTAAGAAATGAGAGAATACTGCTTTCAAAATATTACTTTTTAAGAAGAGAGACGTATAATTTTTCATTTATAGTCTAAGAATTTTAAATAATTAAACACAAGCTTTAAACAGACAATAACACTTAGTATTTGCCTAGACCACAGTCTAGGACTTAGAAGGGCTTAGATAACTGAAAGGCAATGGCGCTCCAGACGACATGGATTAAAGGAGTCGTGCGAAAATTTATTACTTAGTAAGGAACCGCCCTCGTTTTGCTTATACACTAATTATACGCGAGCTTTTACAGTAGCTCAGTGCACTGAGAAATCAGGAATATACTCTATACATCACTCTACGATGCACAGATATCCTTTCAAGGCTAAATCTTATTAGACATATATCAGTTGGCAACCCTGCTTTATGCGCCAGCGGTCGCGGGTTCGAGTCCCGCTGGGGGCATTCACTTGTTGAGCACGAATGTTTGTACCGGTCATGGTTGTTTATATTTAAAATTTATATATGTAGTATATCAACTACCTGGTATCCGTAATACAAGCCACGTAGCTTACCGTAGAACTAGATGGCGCTGTTGTAATAATGTCCTAATTTATTTATTTTAATTTATAATATTTAGTTACATGATTACTATTATTGTTAATGTTCCAAATATTTCAAGATATACAAAATAGTGTATAAGAAATTAGAATAGGTAATTTATTATTATAAGACATAGATGTCATGTTGATCAAAACCATTTACTTTATATATTACTGCGATGTAAATAAAATAAAGTTATTTATTAACAGGTACGTATTATCTTATTTATGTACAAGAAGTCATAGAAAAACGAAGCAAGCTCCGGTTGCTAGATTGGTAATCTAACCCACAATAATGAGATCCTTTTCCTATCGGTTCCGACGGAACTTTTATTTGATAAGCCCCTGGACTATTATATTTTATCGCAGATTTCGTAAATTCCATCAAAAAAGCCCTTTGATGATAAATTTGATTTATGTCCCTATACATTCTTTATTCATTTTTAGTTAAAAATAATTATCTATAATACAGCACTTGCCTAAATATGCAATATTTTAATATTTTGGAAAATTGATTGAAAAATAATCATCATCAGCCCTTTTTACCATCCCACTGCTGGGCACATGCCTCCCTCAGTACGAGGAGAAACAGGCCATAGTCCACCGCGCTGGCCTAGTGCGTGTTGGCAGACTTCACATGTCTTTCAAAAACTTGCTAGGTTTTCTCAAACATGCAAGTTTCCTTACGATGTTTTCCTTTACCATAAGACAAGTGGTAATCATGATAGAAATGATTCGCATATTAAAATATCAAAGTTGCGAGACCCGGATTTGAACCCGCATCACTAGGTTATCCAAAAAAGCGAGTTACCTCTAGGCTACCACTGTGAAAAATAATAGTAGGTATAATTAAAACATATATGATGGTAGAGGAGACCGTGGGAGATCGACCTTTACCGACCTTCCGATCTTAATTAAAAATAGCCATGAGCACTTTCAGATAGGCAAGTAATTATAGGCATATTTGTTTATAAATTATATTCGATAAAAAATGTCTCATCTGGTTATCAGATCGGTGAAGGTCGATTTCCCACCGGCTCTTAGACCATGAGGCATGAGTAATGTTACAGAAGTAACATTAGTAATAATTGGTAATGTCTTAACGATGTTTGCGCCATAGTAACCGCGTATAAAATAGATAAACTACAATCTGAAGTAGTAATAAAACATATAACGATCAAAAGATAATAAACGGGTGGACATTTTGTTTGTTTGTTGTATGTTGTGCATCCCATCTTTCATTTCCTATCCCGTTTAGCTATTAAGCTTATCACGTGTAGTATAAAGAAATAATTGTTTATTTTATTTCTTTTCTTGGATAGCAAGAATCCTATAGCATAATATATGCCTAATTCGATAATATGTTGGGACAATATTATTACAACAGAGCCATCAAGTTACACGGTAAGCTACGAGGCTTATGTTATGGATACCAGATGGTTGATACACACATATATAAATTTTAAATACATACATATTATAAATATAAACGCCCATGCTGGAATACAAACATATGTGCTCAACAAATGAATGCCCCCAGCGGAACCCGCAACGGCTGGCGCAGAAAGCAGGGTCACTATCATCTGAGCCAAACGTGTCGTCAATATATTATATATGATAAATATCTACTCCTATTTTATTAATAAAAACGCAATGTAGAGGAGAATATTGTGCTACGAAAAGCTCAGTATGAAATCTTACATGTGAAGCTGAAGACCTTATTTCGAACTAAGCACAACTCCGTGCCTACTTGCGCACTGGATGGCTTTACGTACAATTTTGTAAAAGAATAGCAAAAGTAAATTTCAACCCAGTATCCACTTGTTATATCATAATTTATCTATTGAAAGTATAAGTGAAGCTTTGCCGTCGTCGTTCTATACGACTTTCATTTGACAAGTGTAGAAGTAATAGTACTATTAAGTGCAATAAAGTATAGTAACCAAACTGTACTAAAATAAAAACGTTTACAAAAGAATTGAAAAAAGGTGTAAAATGAACCATTTAGTACATTTTGTTTGAAATCAATCAAAAAGTCAAAGGTTGTGATTAGGTACTACATTACCGTATTTTTAGTAGCAGGCGTTATATTAGCAATATATCTAATAAGTAACCCGCCCACTCGCCGGCCACGTAGAGACGGGTCGTGTAACAAAATTATTCGTGGGAGTATTCAATCAAAATCACAGTCGAATACGCTAAAGGATATGATTTTCTGACGTGGGCGGGAAGGAAATATCTGTATTATTTTAATATTTCGATGAGAATCTGCCAGTTTTGTATAAAATCGTATTTTCTTACTCGTATATAATATTAATATAATAACATCGATAGCTTTAATATATTTTTTCTATAAATATAAAAGTTTTTGAGTGAGTGTGGGTTTGTTGGTTTAAGTAAATTAAGAAATAACTTCGTATACAACGTTTATTATACAAGCAAAGAAAATGAAGTTTGGGCCCGCCTAACGCCTTCCCTACCTATAGTAAGAAATAATTAAGAGGTATTATTTCTATATTTAAGTGTGTAATTTACATAAACTTGCTTTTGTTATGGATACCATATAGTTGATTAAATAGATTACATAGAAGATTTAGTAACAATATTAATAGTAAAATTACGAGTGTAGACACTCGTCACATGAAAGTCGTTCTATAACAAAGCTTTGTTCATACTTTTACATACATTAGAAACAATATTAAAAATACAGTAATTAAAATATGATTTTTGTTTGCAAAGTTGACTTTGCTCTAAACGAAATCTCTTCCAACCAACCTATGCAGTGAGAAATAGTGTTATAAGCAAGTTTTTCATAATTTTTGTATTCGAAGTCATTTACAACTTTTTTGAATTCATATTATGCTTTATGAATATGAAAGATATGTATGTAATTTCGACATGACTACTCGTATTGAGTTATGTTATGGTTATTTTTACCATACTTAAGTGCTTTGTTGTAACTTTTGTTTTTATGGGACTTTCATTGGCAGTTATCTACTTCAGCCAAATGGATGTTTGGATCTTTTCAATTGATTAAATGGAGCTTGGCTTACGTTGTTCAGTTTATATGTACAACAAGGGAACTACAGTGTTTTTAATAGCACATCTAATATCTTTTGCAACGTTTAGTTCTTAAAGCTACGTTATTGTTACTATTTTATAGTCACTTACATGAAATGCTTAATGAAATAACTATTTTATTTAAGTAACAAACATCAAACAGTGCGATAGTATTGCAAGATTTTTTTAAATACTAGCGGTACGGCTGTACGGTGCTTTTTTAAATAAAAGTACTCCTTAATCCTCTTAAGCCTAAGTTATTCCTTATAACATCAGCTATCTGCCAGTGGAAGTCCCGTCAAAATCAATTCAGCTGTTTTAGAGAGAAGCCGGAAAAACCAAACAGAAAAAAATGTGTTTACCGTGCAGTATATAATTAGATATGCATATAGTAAATAGGTACATGTTATTTTAAGTTTACAAACAAACATTTCAATTTCATTATTTCAATCCGTATAGATCATAAAATTTTTCTTAATTGGTTATTAGAAATATTACACCAAATATTCAAATTATTAAAGACAAGTAGCTCTTATAATTTTTAAATGAATACAACCAAGTTTAAGCTTAACCACTTGAATAGAACATCATATAAACAGATCGGATAACTCTACAAATCGGTGCAAATGTACATCAGAAGTTTTAACGAGGTAATTTGGTCACGAGCAAACTTTGAGTCGATGGGAAATTTAATGAATCGTTCAATTTTATAGTCGTATAATGTGCACTAAATAAGGACGCTTTACTGTTGTTCTTTGTACATGTTATTGAGAGACTCTGTTGGTTACTTTAACTGGTATTAATAAGATATTTAATTATTATCATTTCCTATCAGTAGATCAAGTAAAAGTCCACAACGCAAGCCGTTCTCTCAGAAATCCAGGTTTTTTCAAGATACTATCAAAGGTATCCTGTACGTCAGCAGGTATCATGTCGAAAATGAGATTCGCACCTGAAAATCTAAGTGCTAGACAATCTAATCTGATTCACTGATTCTATCGAGATCTTCAGGATTCTACCTTAGGGATAACATTATTAGTTCGTAAATCTTAAAAAAAATGATTATATTCTTTAAAAATTTTGCTATATGAAACATTTTCTATTTCTCAATGCGAAATAGGTCATGCAGCATGCGATATATCGTAAGCTAATGAAGTACTGTTCGTAATTCATTCATTGCTCCATTACCTGCAGTCCGGCGCTATGTGCCTGCATCAACAAATGGACGGAGATGCAGCCATATATTTACATAATGTATGTTGTTTTCTCTCATATTGAATTTACTGTATTTGGGGATAACATTAAACTATTTTTGAAGTGAAACTTCTTTAGAATCATTGTGATTTCAAACTCGATGAAACAAAAAAAACCAATGTACCAGCTACTCAGAGACAGAGAAGAGTTTAGCCTTAGTTATCTCCTCAGTATCTCGCCCATCGCGAGTCAGTAACATTTCTAACTCTGACTAACTCGTGGGTGTGACCTTCGCGCCATTTCCCTCTCTCAACGAGTTTAGACGGGGTTATTTAGTATGAATATAAACGAGGTTTAAAAATTAGTTTGCTAAAGAAGTTTTACTTCTGACATGTGTACTTTGTACACACGCACTTTTAATTTTTTATTAGTTTGTCTTATCTTAAGAATCTTATGAACTTTAATATCCACTCTAATATTTCTTTAGTATCGGTACATCGATAAAAATTAATAGTTGGAAAGAGCCGTGAGTAAAAATTAGTTTTTATTATTTATATAAGTAAATAATAAGAAAGAAAATGTTATTCGGTTATAACAGTAGCTACGTAGTTAATGCAATTGAGAAAAATTTTATAAAAGCTTACCGTTGACTTTCTCTCTGGCTGTTCGGGATAATATCGCATTTAGAACCAGTGGACTGATAACATTCACCCTTTTGAAATAAATTGTCGGCTTAAAATTGCCTGTAAAAGTCTGCTTGTATAAAATTTTGCCTTTCGCTTTGATGTTTATTACTTAGGATTTTTTCAAAGAAATAAACTTAAAAATGTTGTGTTTATTTGTTTTCCAAAGTACTGCTTTCGTATGAAATATTATAGTTGTCTACTTTTATTGCAGTACGTTATTACGTGATTTTAATGCCATAGTTTCAGCAAGAAAGTGCTAGTAGTTTAATTTAATATACTAATTAAATATTCCGTATCTTTTAAGCTTTGATTATATAATATTCACTTCTATTAATATTATAATAATATCAAACATTTTTAATCTTAATACTAAGCTTTCTTGCTATTTGTTCAGCTTTCAGCTTCAACGCTTGCAGTCGGAAGCCCCGCGGCTACTCACTGCATTAAATTAAGCTTTTGTAGGTAAACACTAAATGGTAAGATTTTTTAAAATTCTACATTACTTTTAAGTAGTTCGCACAATTTTTTACGGTTTTTTGACCTTCATGAATGAAAAAATTCGCTTGCATTTGAAAACAACAACGGGTAGCTAGAAAAACACGACATGTGTGTTCTCGTACTTTTTAAGCGCCTTAAACCGAAAGTAATTAAAAATAGCACATCTAAAGCATGCTTTACAGTTGACACATCGTAAGACAAATGTGACATAAAACATACTAACATATGTACGTACCTACTATTTATGTGTACAATAATGTATGTATTTAAGTCATTTTAACGTCCCACAGCTGGACCATGTCTATACCACTTCAATTCGAGGCGTTTAGGCCATAGTCACTCTGACTAAGTCTAGGTTGACTGACTTCATATGTCTTTCGAAAACTTGCTAGGATCTCTCAGACATTCAGGTGTCTTCTAGATATTTTCCTTCACAGTAAGACAAGTGGTAATAATATTAGAAATAATTCGCACATGTAGTAGAGTTGTAAGACCCGGATTTGAACCCGCATCGTTCGGTTATCCAAGCGAGTGCATTACCACTGAACTACCACTGTTTCAATACTAAAAATTAATTAACATATTATAATGTTTGTTTTATTTCAATCCACGGAAGGAATGCACTGCGTGGTAGCCACACGGTGTGCGGGCAACCGTCACAAACAAATGAAAACTTTATCAGACAACATTCAGAGCGGAAATATGAAAGTTCGAAACCACGAATTTATTACTGGAATTCCTGTTTCAACCGGGAACATTTTAAAAGGTTAACCTTTTTAAATGAAATAAAACTTAAAAAATACAACGTATGTATATGTAAAATAAACTTTAAAGTTTAAGAATTATTTTTTCGTTCATATTAAAAAAAAAATGTTTTGCATAATACTATTTTTCATCGCGTATATAGGTAAATATTTTTATTTATTTCAGTTTCTGTGTTAAAAATTTCACTATTATATAGCTGATGTTAGAAAGAGTAACTGAAACTACATTCGCTACGCTGAAAGTACTAGTTTTGTTAAAAGTAACTGTTATTAATTCTACATAGTAAATGTAAAATTTTTTGTAGATGTTTGGATGCTTGTCGCTCAGTGACCAATGCTATGGATACAAGATAGTAGGTACACTACACATAACATTTTAAATACATTAAGGCTGGAGTATAAACATTTGCACTCAATAATCGAACCCGCAACCACTGTTACAGCAAGTAGGGCAAACTAAACTAACCGTCTCGTCAAATAAGTATCATTTAAATTATTATAACGGTTAGTTACAGACTTAATGAAGGCTATTTTTAAACCGTTTGTCGGTTTCATATTCGTATAATATTTCGTTATTTAAAAAAGTTCTGTCTATACTTTACTCCAGCCGCCTTGAAATGGACACACGCACGCCACAAACAATCATTTGTATTTATAAACGTAGTTTAATTAGTGTGATTTATAAGACAATTATCATGGGACTCGATTAATGTTATTGACATTTCTTATTGCTCGGTAGTCGTCATGACTTTGGCTGAGCAAACCATAGCGAATGTATCATGGTTCACTTCTCCCTCGTAAATATTAGCACCTAAAAAAAGTTATAAGCCTCAAATTATTATTCTTATGTATACATTTTTAAAATTAAGAAATTATTTATTAAGATCTCAAATATTATATATATTTCTACACCAATGTTTAAAATTTAACTCTCACAAAAGCTTTCACACAGAAATTGTAACTTTGATTCATAAAAGGCATGTCTACTTTTTCAGAAACTTTCAGTACTTGGTTAGAAGTATTTATAATCATTTTCTTTATTGGCTGACATTTACAAAAAATATCTTTTACAGATTTACATTCAAAAAGGTATTGGTATTTTCTACAGGATGAAGAGCTCGACTAAATGATAATAGACACAAGGTTTTCCACTGTGCGAATAAAATTTGAATTTTTTGATCACGTTCAGAGCATTCTGTGCTTTTACTGGAACGATCCAAGCAGATTTCAGTTTCATAGCGAGCTTTTTCCCGCTTGTCTAAAACAAAACATCTAAAGCTTTTATACAGGTTCTGTCCTAAAGTTTGAGAAAATCGTAATCCTTTTAATCTACGAGTACAATGTATATACTCGAACATGCTTATACATACGAGTGTATGACAGGTTTTTTTTATCTATAATACTAATATTATAAAGAGGAAAGATTTGTATGTAAGTATGTTTGTAACGAATTTGTTTAAAAGTACAGGACTGATTTTAAAAATTCTTTCACCATTTGAATGCTAGATAATCACTGATTAATATAGGCTATTTTAATTGCAAGAAAAAAATAAGGATCCCTACTAAAACTACAATAACAGGACAGGAGAAGGAGTGCACGCTGCACATAATATATGAAATAGGTAGCCATTTGGCTCAGGAGTATATTAAAGCTGGAGTAATTTTGGAGAATTTTCAACCCAGCGAGTGATCGAATGAAGTTTAGTAGCGATTTAAAAATGAACGCGGGTGAAGCCGCGCGTATTGCTAGTATAGATATATATGTGCACAACAGAACACAACACAGAGATATGCACATAGATTTAATAATAACAGATAATAATCAATACACAAACTAATAAATAAATAAATATGTTGGGATATGATCACAACAACACCATCTAGTTCCGTGTTAAGCTACGAGGCTTGTGTTACGGATACCAGATAGTTGATATATTACACATATAATATAAATTTTAAATACGAACATATTATAAATATAAACAACCATGACTAGAGAACAAACATTCGTG
This sequence comes from Boloria selene, assembly GCA_905231865.2. Taxonomy (NCBI): domain Eukaryota; kingdom Metazoa; phylum Arthropoda; class Insecta; order Lepidoptera; family Nymphalidae; genus Boloria; species Boloria selene. Next base: position 14,723,122 of record HG993135.1, read on the forward strand.
CTCAACAAAGGAATGCCCCCAGCGGGACTCGAACCCGCGACCGCTTGCGCAGAAAGTATGTGTCACTGACAACTGAGCCAATCTATTAATAACTATAAATTTTCTTTACTTTATAAAATTTTTGATATAGGTTCTCAAAATTCTTTCAACATACTTTTACTTATTAAGACGTAATCTTCAAGAAATATTTTAAGTATATTTTCAGTAAGTACCACTTGTCTTTGACTATACTGTGTGATGTAAATTAACCTAATTTACATTTTGTGACAGTACTCGTTAGTAAACGAGAAGCGAATAATTTGAGTGAAGTCGTGTGAAACAGCTGATTCAAGAGCTGGTGCCTGGTAAATTAAACCTTAATTACGAACTGTACTACAATTTACAAATAAAATAATTTATTGCGATACATGATTATAGAGAAAAATCAACTTACCAAGTTTGTATTATTTATTAAAAAATGGTAACACATTCCCCAAAATATTAATATTCTATCGCATGTCTAAATAAAAGATGCTCCATAACACAAATATACGCAAAAAGGCTTAGCTATATTTACAGAATAAAAAGCCATGCAGTAGGGCTTTTAGGCAGTTCAGATTTAATATTCACTAAAAGGTTGTGAAAAATAAAAAAAGCGCTGTAGTTTCTTCTCGTGGCAAGATCGGTAAAATAAAATATAAAAGTTTTATTTTTCAACCGTAACCGTTTAACACTACTATAGGTAAAAAATAGACAATCTTAGCTTATCAATATCAGGAGAATGATTCCCGAATATCATATACAAGTATGTAAAACAGTCGAGAGTACCCCCAACCCCATTTTAGACTTTTCTAAAAAACTGAAAGGATTAAATAGATTGTGCTACTTTTATACAACACTCAAACCAAACCTTTAATTGCAAACAAACAGTCTCTCGCATAAAGCATTCGAAAACTAATCACTTTTCATATATTATTTATTTGCAGTACATAAATTCATCTAAAACACATGTTTGACCTTTCTTGTACAAGTAAAGTAGTATATTAGTTTTATATTAAAAAATTAAATACTTTACTTCAAATAAACTCTGAAATGAAAGAAAAACTTTTGAAGATAATTATTTTAACCTTATATTATTATCTTTTCTTTCTCCTACGATACGCTTTTAATTTTTTATTCCGTTGAGATGAAGTCAAACATTAACCGTATCGGTACTTTTCCAATATAAAGAAATACATTTAGCCAATGCCCTTTTAAAGCTGAAAGGACAGTCCTAAACAAACACACGAGCTCTCACGGGCACATGTAAAAAAATAATAGGTCTCGAATAATACTTTTGTACATATTTTATTTTATACAAAAAATCATTTTTGAGTGCTATATTCAATATAATGTAATAGTTTCTTAGGTTTTCCTGAATATTTGATATTATAAATGAAACTTTCTTTTCAGGACGGGTCTCTCACATGACCATGATTGCTGTAAAGCATTTGGAACGTCGGGAATGATTTCTTATCGTTAAATAAATTAGAAGACTATACGTTTGGAGCTACATATATTATCTTCAGGTTCCATAGATCAGGTTCACTGGGTTCTGTAAAATGTAATCCCGCATGTCATTACTAAGCTTATTCTTAAGAATAAATGATTAAAAGTTTCGAATGCTTTACAGCAATCATATTCGGGAACCAAAAATCATAATAAATCCGCGACAATTCCGAAAAGATAGTTTCATTTAAACTATTTATATTCTTTCGGATGTTTTCGTGGAATTGTTTCAACGTTTGGTTCCCGACGTATCGGATTTAGAGGTTTCAATGCACAGTATAATGTATGTTCATTGAATATTACGTAGTTGATGATAGCACCTACCTACAAAAAATAATTTTATTTATTAAGATTGATCGCATATTTAAAACGATCTAATTTTCATAAAAAGTTTATATCAGCTGCATAATGCAAGCGAAATGAACAGTTCGCGTGACCGCCCCCTGCGAGGTCACGAGCTCGCGTGTTTGTGGTACTTATTGAAAATAGATAACTCTACCAAATTAGTGACTAACAAAGCAGAATTTGCTTAATTAAACACTATAAAACTGATTGCTTAATAGCTACTTAGTAAGTGTTGCCATATAATATAAAAGAATAGAAAAATATATATTTATATATATAATGTCAACTGCGATAACGCTTTCTCTTGACCATTCTAGTATATATTAGATTTAGCGCGAGTGTAGCCGCGGGTTCCGCTAGTTATATACTAAAACCTTTGTCGAGAACCACTCTATCCATTGGTGAAAACAGCATGATAATCGGTGCAGTAGCTTTTGAGTTTATATAAGCTGCCAATTTTATTAATATGTATAGATTGGAGATTAATTTTATTTTCCTTTTTACGTTCTGCCATATTCCTTGTATACTTTGTTACTAATGTTACCGTGAACGTCTTAAAAATCACATCGAAACGGGACTGGATATTACGATATTCTTAACGTTGTTATCTTCAAAGATAACTATTTTCATAATGCAAAATGCTTAGAACTGTGTATGCTTTATCACCAACATTTAAAGCAACTCGCTGAAATAGACGTTTTACGTTAAACACACAGTCCCACATAATTTTTATTTCTTTTTAAACATATACTATCTATTTTCAAGCATTTTGCACTTATTATCATGCTTGTTACCTTCGGGTAGCAGCCGGATGGGCAGGCACGCCCCGTATAGTACCACTCTCTCACAGAACACCGGCGTGAAGTGGCAGCTATGCTGTCGCGTTTCGTCCGGTGAGTGAGAGTCCGGGAGGCCCACTCTCCTTCCCCCCTCCCTCTTCCCTTCATCCTTCGCCTTCGTTCCCCCCTCCCTCCCACTTCCCTCCCTCCATCCCTCCCTTTCCTGAAAGGCCGGCAACGCATCTGCGAGCCAGGCTTGCAGATGTCCATGGGCGGAGGTGATCACTTCCCATCAGGTGAGCCTCCTGCCCGTTTGCCTTTTTACCATTAAAAAAACTTAAGAGTATAGAAGATTGTGCTCGAATTTGCCTACTGCGTTTAGTTTCTAAAAGTAAAGAAACTGTTTCCCAAACATTTCTCTTTGACCAGTCTAAAAAAAGAAATTAAATTCGTTTGAATCTTTCATTTAAACATCTTTGTCAATTGTAATTCGATTTTTTTCATTATTTCTCAACAAACAAGATATACATCAAGCGTGAAAGAACATCCTAAGCTTGGTATGATTACTTTTAAGAGATTTTTAGTTCAGTGACATGACAATAATACGACCTTTTACGGCTCCAATGAAGCTGGGACCTTGATCCCATATCATGACAGCTCTTGAGCTAATATCACGTATGTATTATTCCAGTCTGATCGCTGTTACCACAAATGTGCAGTGAACCGCAACACTAAGCACAGTGTCTCAATAATTAATCAATAAGCTCTCCTTACGTTTTAGTGCGACGGAATATTCTCCAAAGTCAATTATACCATTATAGTAAAGAAATAACTGATGCATTACACATTTTTCGTTGTAATTGAGGTAATTCTTTAGATTGTAGTAGTCCGTATTTTGTATAGGTATTTCAGTAACCAACCTTGCTTGGTTCCTGATTCTTTAAAACTCAAAGTAATCATTAAATGTGAAATTATATAATATTTCTTTATATTTCAAGCGTATTAAAAAATTGTAAAAGATTCATTTTAAAATAAAACTATATACATTTTATTATATTAATGTTGTAATTACACAGTAATAAAATTATGTTAATTTATAAGTTGTGTTTTAAAGAGTATAACTAAACTAAACTATTAGGTACCCTTAAAGAATATTTGAAACAAATTTTTAGACATCACATATTAAATATTACAGAAAATCATTTTAGATTGTAACACTAAAGTTTTCTCTGAAATAATCTCGAACCAAACAAACCAATAATGTCGAAACACTATATTCTGCTGTTTCGCACCATATGTACCCGCCGCGACGGATGTAATTAAGCTCGGCCTGCTTATTAAGCTTGCTTATAATTTTATTGTTATTGCCTCTGGGACTGCCTTTATTGCCATACACTATGATTGTACGTCTGGTTTGTTCATTTTCCGATTTTATTACTATGATTTTTCCTATGGGAGCTACTTGTAGTTCACTGGGATCGTTATAGCTACTTGAATCTGCATTTTTATAATATGGAAGCTCTCAAAAGTGCAAGCTTCTTTTTGGACAATTTCAATGTATTTTAAACTATTTTGTAAAATATTATTTTAGTGGAGCTTTATGAAAATAAGTAGATTCTGAGAACATCCCGATCATATACAATGTCAAGCCTGCAGAGAATTTTCATTTATAACAATTAACGATATCCGGGTATCACTATCACTATCACTATCACTATATAGTATAAAACAAAGTCGCTTTCTCTGTTCCTATGTCCCTATGTATGCTTAAATCTTTAAAACTACGCAACATATTTTGATGCGGTTTTTTAAATAGATAGAGTGATTCAAGAGGAAGGTTATATGCATAACTAGCAGATCCCGCGGCGTTGCCTGTGCTAAATCTAGGTAAGAGCTAGAGCGAAGCGAGGGCGAGTCGCTAGTAATTCGATAAAGGTTACTTACTGCTTATTCTATTGTTTAATATTTTATGGGTTTTCGTATGATAAAAATTACCCTATGAAGCCTTATTTTAAATTCTTTCAAACAAACATCGTGTAAGGAAAACTTTTAGTTTAAAAGAACTTCCATTAGAACGTATCATGAAAGCTAAAATGCCCCTAGAGAAATCCGACAAGTGTCATACACGCCAGTCTGCATCCGGATTGCAGACGCGGGGACGCTCCGAGTAAGAACTTACACTCTGCTTGGATTTTCTCTACAAAATTCCCTTTGCTTTAAATGACCTACTTAAACATATGTGTATGATAATATTATGAAATCGATGTATTGATTCATTATGAGAAATTCATTATTATACTTTCTTAGGTTTTCGCGAATATTTGACATAATAAATAAAACTGTCTTTTTGGATTTTGTCGATTTTTTTTTGTAAATTGAGGGTTGGCACTAGGCACTGTCTGTAACAGGTATATAAAACCTCTGAGACGTCAAATACCTTAGTCTCTCCCGTGACCATGATTGCTGTAAAGCATTCGAAACGTCGGGAACCAAGAATCAAAATAAATCCGCGACAAAATTCGAAAAGATAGTTTCATTTATTAGGAAGAAGAAAAATAATTTTTAACTTTTTAGATTTAATTAAACATTTTAGTATAGTTGGGATATTATTATACTTGCATCATCATCATCAGCCCTATGTACCATCCTACTGCTGGGCACGGCCTCTTTCAGAACAAATGGGATCAGGCCATAGTCCATCGCGTCCTAGTGCGTGTTGGCAGTCTTCATATGTCTAATACAATATATTTGCATATTGATATTAAATATTTTTAAGTTATGTTTGCTTCTCTTGCTCAATCTGCTCAATGAATCAAAATACAAGAAGGCCTAGATGGCGGGAGTTACAGGCTTAACTTCCTAATATTTAATCCGATAACCCGAACATCTCCACGAAACCTTCACATCTATATTTAGATAGGATGACGATTTTAATTAACTTCAACAAACACCCGGGGGCAGTTTGCTGATATCAATTAAGCAGAACTTGGTTACAGCTAATGACTTATCGTCTGTGGCGTATTTTAATTTTGACACAAATATCTATTATTGCGGCTCTCTATGAGAATACTAATGCCTTTATATTGAAAAAATACCATTTTGCTATATTATCTATATAATTAAACAGAAACTAAGCGAAATCTCGACATTAAATATTTATTTTATAACAATGAATGTAGCTTATTGTATACAGTATATACTTTCTATATAGAACGAGTCCATCTGCTAAACTATAAGTACTTGCTCTTATAATATACATTTATACATAAAACAGTCAGAAAAATGCACTCTGACGAAACTAGAGAGTTTTTATACTAGAGAGAATAGAATACATATTTTAACTTTCAAACCAATTTTTTATAAAAACTTAAAATTTATTGAAACTATCTAGTCGCCCTCGCTTTACTTGGCTTCATAGGTGCTTTTTTAGGTTACTATGCAATAGTAAAAAAATATAAATATGCCATATTTATTTATTTATTTATTTTTATTCAGGTTTACCAACAATTATTTACACTAGTTATAAAAGCATCTATACTAATATTATAAACGCGAAAGTTTGTAAGTATGGATGTATGGATGTTTGTTACTCTTTCACGTAATAAGTACTGAATGGATTTTAATGAAACTTTACAATAATATAGCTTATACATCAGAATATCACATAGGCTACAATTTATAAAGATATTGTGTGAATTGTCCAAAATATGACGATAAGTATCAAGTAAGTAGTAAAAAATCTACCATCTGCGAGCTATTCTGGCGTGCGCTGCCAAAACCGCTAGAGTTATACATATGTAATGTATGATGGAAATGTTTATCTTAACAAGCGACTCACCCTCACTTCGCTCGGGATCGTCCCTAGATTTAGCGCGAGCGAAGCCGCGGGTTCCACTAGTATACAATAATTCTGTGTTCTTGCTAACAGTGTAACAATTACTTAAAGGTAAACACCACATGCAACTTAAATTTAATATTAGTAAAATATTAGAAAGTCAGTAAGAAAGATACTTAATTACTAAATAAGTTAGTTCGCTTCTAATATATAATGTATAATATAGTTCTCTATAATTTATTATAGACAAATAATTTATCTAAAAGTTAGTAGTAAAAACAACCTAATTTGCTAAGCTGAAAGTAACATAATTATTCACTTATACACCTTACATTGGATTTGCTAAATTTTCCAGCGGAATCATGATATGGATCGATACTATCGCTACAGAAATTAATAATTTTACAAAATCTTGCATAAGGTGAATTGGACCCTAATACAGTTCTACTTAAAGGCGGACAAAGAGGGGCAATGGGTCGGCGTGGGATTCTAGACGGAACTCGAAAATTTAAAAGTCGCAGTAAGCACGGAGAGTCGATACGATGATTTATTATTTTATAAACAAACATAATGATATGAATAATACACGAATATATGCATATAAATCATATGAACATAATATAAATCCTGAACTTGTGACTGTTATCTCAGATTTGCGTGAGAGTTGGTGCAGAGATATCTTAAACTTAAACAATACACTTCGCTTTAATCTAAGGTTATGAATCAATGTCGTTCAAACACTGGTTATAGATATTTTACGCCGTAATAATTTAAGCTCTATTTCATACTATGAAATAGTAAAGTTGATGCAAGTTTTGCTGATATATTTGAAGTTAAAATAAAAGTGATTTTTACTAAGAAGTAGTTATTTTTTATATGTATGTACATAAATAAAAAAAAATATATGATTAGTGAGATATATTGTATGTAAAATAGATTTTCAGAAAGACTATATATTAAAGCAGCTTTATACTATAGGTACTAAGGACATTAGGATATTTTAGGTAGAATTTTCACTTAAGAATTCAATAACTGTTTTATATGATTTTGAAGTAAGCATAGCTGTTTTAAAAGTTTAATCGGTTTAATTAAAGAGGATTTATAATATATAATATAAAGGCGCGGGCCTTCCTTTTAATACGAGAGGGATAATCTACCACGCTGGCTTAGTGCGGTTTGGCAAACTTCACATGTCTTTCGAAAACTTACGAAGTTCTCTCGGACATACAGGTGTCTTCACGATGTTTTCCTTCACCATGAGACAGGTTGAAAGTTTCGCAGATGAAAATATCACTTATCAGAGATATGAAACTCGGATTTGAACCCGCATTGATTATCACTGTCTCCTAAAAAAGGAATTATTATAATTCACTTGAAAAAAATATAAGATTCTTCTGAGATGTAATATTTTATAACTACATAACTCTTGAAATTAATTAAAAAAACTTTTTAATTGCTTGCGAAATCGCCCTAAAAGTTTCTAGGTATCTCACAATCAAGAGACATTTTTTTTAAGTAATGTTCTTGGGTAAAACCAATTTAGTAAAAGAGTTTCAGATCTGCGTGTAGATCTGCGTTTACAAAATTGCGTAGCAGAAATAAAACATAAATAATTTCTAATTGTAAAGAAAAAATATAATTAAATGATAAATATTTAAAGTAAAGTATAGAAATATTTGTAGAGTAACTTGTAAACCGAGTAAAGTTGGTACAAATCCCGCGTCGCACCTTTTATATCTGATATCTCATATGACATTCCAATCTCGAGACAGTAAAAAATCCTATTGGAAAAAAGGCAAGTGTGATAGAACTTTGAAATTCGAAAGATGTAAATGTGTGGGATTAATGTCTGGTTGTCTCACGTAGGATAATAGATAAATATTGTAATGCAATATTGTTATCAAATATTTTTTTTGAAAAGAGCAACTGTTGAGTTTCTCGCCGGTTCTTCTCAGCAGAACAGCTTTCCGAGCCGGTGGTAGTTTACTCACAGACTTACAGACTGACATTTAATTTTAATAATGTAAAAATGACGATTCAAAAGAGCTTGTAAAAGTCTATTTGAATAAAGAATATTTTGATTTGATTTGATTTGAAAATATAAGCATATTTTTGGATTTTACAAGGAAATATCCAAAAATTTAGATTCTTTTTGTGGAATTCTGGCGCTATGAATCCTTAATGCCTTACGGCAATAGTGGTTACAAGACAAACTAGGCTTGCAGAAGTTTTAAGGGCATCATATTTATAAAGTCGTCACAGACATCTAACCACCATTATTTATAAAATAATTTCGAAAATGGCACAAAATTACTTTACAATATTTGATTATTTTAGTTTAATACATCTCTACAAATTAATAACTTTTTAAAATTGTTTTTAAGCCTGCTTGAAAAAATGTTTTGTTTGACTTTCATGTACTTTTTTGTATAAAAAGATAAAAAACAATTCAAATATCTTACCAGATACTTAGAACTAAATCTCAATCTAATTTATTCATAAATCTGGTGACAAAAGGCTTATAAATCAACAGATATCTCAAAGTAAAAGAAAGTTAGTAAAAGTTACCTCAAACGTAAGCGCGGGTGCCGCTGCGTGCAGATTATGACTAGATATTAAAAGTTAATATTAAACTCTGGATTTAATGACCCTGAATAAAACTTAATGTAACAGTCTGCTGAATTTTTGCTGTTAAATATTTTCTTATAAAATAAGACGACATAAATAGAGCTGTGGCATTTAGATCTAGAGATTTACCTTTAATTAGCTATTTAACTATGGCGTTTATCTAAAAATTTAAAACAAAAACTAACTATAAAAATTTTATTTTTTAATTTTTCAAAAACGTTCTCTGGTCCTATTTGCAGCGCCAGTGGACGCGGGTTCGAGTTTCTCTGGAAAGCATACAGCATTTATTTGATGCGTACAAATGTTTGTACTCCAGTTTTGGGTATTATAACATATTTTATGTATCTGAAGTTATATAATATTTGTAGTGTATCGTCTATCTGCTAACACTCGCAGCTTATCATGAAACTTTATGTATGAGGTAGTAATCTATCTGTTTATTTTATAAGTTTAGAACAATATCTGTAAAATATTGATAGATTCGTTGAACTTTATGTAGGATATATATGCTGTTATGATATGAATAATAGTTTCCAACTTTATACCGAAGTAACAATTATTATAAACTATTCATACTTTTGCTTCGAGTTTCAATTATTAGGATACAATATAAACGTATATACGAATAAAGTATGTATTTCGGGGCACGATATGTCTTTTCTATGAGCTAAGAAACTTGGCTTATGTTATAAATACATATGTTGGGACATTAACAAACAACAACACCAAATTCCATGGTAAGCGACTAAGCCTGTTATGGTACCAGATAGTTGATAAACATATATAACTTTAAATACATACATATTATAAATAGAAACACCTTTGACTGGAGTACAAACATTCGTGATCATCATCGAATCAATGCCCCAGTGGGACTCGAATCCGGGACTACTGGCGCAGTACATAGAGTGACTACAAACTGAGGCAAACGTGTCATTAAGTAATAAATACCTACTGTAAAATCTATATATTACTATGTTATGTGTATCCTATTACACAATAATAAATACCAAATAAGGATATAAATTAAGTATATACATAAAAACACAACCTACCGGAAGCCTCGAAGGGAAGGAGTGAAATTATTTTGGCAACTCTTCACGTCGAGGATCATAAACCTTTCACTACAAACTGCTTTATTGTTGATAATACTTCGGGTTGTAAACAAAGTTACAATAAAAACACAGTGTGAAAGTTCCCATAATTAACGGCTGACTTATATAGTGTGGTAGTAAAAGAACTATTTTAGTTATTTTTCTTTGATATTATCATTAAAGATGTATATTTTAAAAAGTAATTTAATAAAAAAATGAAATTAATAGATAAAAAATGTTATTTCTATAAGGTATTTTTATATTAAAAAAATAATAATTTGGCAACAATTGCACCAAGCAGTTTTTCAATGTGTCAGGATAATAATATATCAGATAGACAGTCAGCGATTGGAGTACTGAGATATTATATAAAATTGTACTAAGCGTTGAGAGAGCAATAAATGAAATTGTTAATTATTATCGAATAATGTTTTCTGGTTTTACAATGTAGAGCCGTTGTCAATATAAATACTCGTAGGTAATACACATATGTACATATTCCTCATTTCATGATTCATTTATTTAGTACTACATACACGACAAATAATAAATAATGTTCTCCGACCGTTTCCAGCCAACTGCGTAGGAGATATTATCGTGCACGAGTGTATGCGTGCACACAAGTGCACTCTCTATTCCTAACACTCTCATACTCTGGTGGGACGACTGTTCGACACAACCAGTGAGGGCTAAGGTGCAGCACCGACAGCTTTACGTGCTCTTCGAAGCACCGGGGTGAAACACCGCTAACTTCCCAACTTCAGGCTACTAAAGAGAAAGACTCAATAACTAAACTTGGCCCGACCCGGGACTCGAACCCAGGACCTCTCGATGTATGACCGTACATGCTAGCCACTACACCACCGAGGTAGTTGGCACTGAGAGTATGCCATAGTATTTCTACGACAAGTAATTAGAAGCAATTGATTCTAACTATTTCTAATACCAAGTAAATTTAAATATTCCATTTGAGTTAAACAGTTAATCTACGGCAAATTAAGCACAATAGTATGTAAGTGAAGCATAAACCCGGACTGCGAGCTCCGTGTAACATTCTGTACGTATTCAACTAGCCAAGTTTACCGTTATAGGCCTTACAAAAGGCTTCCGCCAGTCGGCATGTGGCGAGGATTCAATCACACGCCTCACTCGCCTAACCTTAGAGAAACCACTCTAATTAAATGCGGATTTGAACTACCATTGCATGGCTTATATAATGTCATGTAAATTATGTCTTCTTACTAGTCAATTATGTATTTATATGATAACTTACAGTGAAGGAAAATACCTTGTCGAAATATGCATGTTCGAGATAACTTGGCAAGTTTTCCAAATAATTAGTCAAACGTGGTGGTATCTCGTATTGAAAGGATCCCGTACCCAGCAGTTAGATGTTTAAAAGGGCTGATTACATTACAACAAATGAATAATAAAAATATTTTTACTGAAACATAAGTAACATAAATTAATATAGGTAAAAAATATGTCATAGTACTCTACATACTTTACTATACAACTTATTGTCTTTATAAAATACTAGCATTTCCCGCGGCTTTGCACGCGTTTTAAAGACCGGAAACAAAATTCTTTCTGGGTCGCGCGGAGTGGTATGTTACAGAACTAACGCCCGCCCTTCCCGTTTTTGCAATAATTTTCATTGATGCTCCACTCCTATTAGTCGCAGCGTGATGTTATGTAGCCAATAGCCTTCTGTCCAACACAAATAGAATTTTTCAATTTGGACCGGTCTTTCCTGAGATTAGCGCGTTCAACCAAACAAACAAACAATTCAGCTTTATAATATTAGTACAGATGTATTAGCAACGTATCCTCGCCTAGCTCGGTTGTGGTCTAGATACCTAATAGTTATCTAATTATAATAATTATTTCAGGTCTTATTTTATTTATATACGCTTTGTTATCCTAATCCATCCCATCGCTTCCATGTAACAAGAACACAAACAATAACAATTATTATAGTAATGAGATATATTTGAGGAGAAAGAAAATTCTTATCACGCAGACACGAGCCCAAATTAGCAATAATTATACCTTCACGCCATTTACTTCGTAGAAATCAGTGTGAGTCGGCAGAATTAATAGCATAAGTAAGCTTTATGATTCAGCAAACAGTAGGCTGTTTTAGTACGATCTAAGAACAAGGGTATTATACAGTGTTTTTGGAACACACAGCCCTTAAGATTCAATGTGGTTACTAATATCCTAATATTAACATGGGCAAATATTTCTTCTTATATATAAAGATCGCGGCTCACAGGGTTTTGTTATCGAACTCCTCCGAAACGAAAAATACTGATTTTTATGATTTTTTTCGTGTATATTATTTGGCAGGTCTGAGAATAGGTAGGTTAGTAGTAGTAGTAGGCTATTTTTTTATGTCGTTAGGTGGTAAGGGTGGCCCTGTCCGATTTTTTTTTATTTTATGATTTGGAATCAAAAATAGTTGTAAATCTAATCCATCAATCCCTATTTTTAATAGCTATTGGAACGCGGGCGGAACCGCGGGAATTGCTAGGTTTCCTATATAATTTATAACGATGCTGATAAAAGTGTTTGAAATTATAATTAATGAAATCATGTTCTTTAACATACTCTCTTGAGACTCTCTATGGCTCTCGATGCCATAATCAGAGGGACAAGAAGCTTCTAAAGCTTCAAGTACTTTTGATATTCAAATTACATCAAAGTACACATTCTTATAAAAATATAGGGGCCTTTAAGATATTTCAATATAATATTATACTAATGAACATTTATTAGAATTCCTGCCAATTAAATTAATGAACGGGCAATTCTTAAGAGCAGTTGAATGAATCTGAAATGGTCTTTTTATTTTTTATGAGTAAAATTTTCTCATAAAGTCAATTCTAAATTTATTTTTAACTAGCATTTCCCGCGGCTCCGCTCGTGTTCTAAAGACAAACTAGATTTCACATAACGTGTAATGTTCTACAGACGGTTTGTAACGGTTAGTTGGGATTTCTCAGAAATGAGATATTTTCCAGCAGTAAAATGTATACTATGTACTGACCCGAGTAACCAGCTATCTTCGTACCAAATGTCATACAAATCCGTCCTGTGGTTTTCTCGGGATGCGGTCACAGACAGACAGACAGACAAAAATCCTAAAAACAATAGATTTTACTTCTGTATCGATAATAATCTATATCAATTAGATTTTCCAAAAAATATTTCATGTACATATTTGACTTAGAGAGAATTTTATTATATGTAATAGATTAGTCGAGTAGAATCCCACCCTTAATATAAGGGTACATGGTTCAGATGTAAAGTGGTAGCCCTGTGGTAATGCGATCACTTGGATAACCAAATGCCGTCTCTTAAGCTAGAGTTAGTTTTTCATATGCTACTTATAACGTAATACACATTCAAACAAACGAAAAAACACTGGACCTAGAACGTTTACAGGCAAATCCACAGATAAAAGCTTGTTATATAACTAGTAATAATTTCGCAGTGTTATAATCAAAAAAATATTCAAAATCAAAGCCTACTTTCCTTCACAATCCAGTACACTAACCCTCTTTCACGTGTGATTCTATTCATGAGTGAAATAGTTCGTACAGTCAGCTCAGAAATATATAGTGATTGATGAGACGTCGGTACGAGATGCTTTATGTAATGCCCCGCAACGATCTATCAAGATCATTTTCATACTTCTATTTGATATAGAAATGAGGTTATTTATCTAGTTGTTATCAGTAGCTAGCATACAAAGTAGTATATTTTAAGAGGTAATTATTCTATTGCAATATTATTGTTATAAAGAAATATTATTTTAAAAGAGCTACTGTAAAGTTCAAACTAAAAAAAGTATTTATTGAAAAACAAAATACATTGGTACAATCTTGCACAACCCTAGCTCATGAATTAGAAACCTTTGTTTCGGGAGCTAGTACCTTCTCATATTATTACAATTCGTATTCAATGTAACAAAAAAAAAGAAAAAATAATAAAATAAATTAAGTATATCAAGAGACACTGACATTTAGTTTAAGTTTCGAAAAAAATGTTTTTGGTTCTAATTTTTTATTAGTTTTATATGAACCGCGTTATGTTACAATGTCTTCATCAAATATTTAATAAATACGAAAATATAATACACAAAGCACACTTCTAAATGAAATATATAACCTCGTTATATATCGAATTCAAGCATTCTTGTTACCGCTATTTGTTCAACGACATTGATTAAAGAACATACATGAAGATTAAGTTACTGCGATTGATCGCGCCGCAAACGAGCTCCTCTCAAGCACATTTACTCCAGCTTGCTTAAAACGAAACAAAACGTGGACTTATATAACATATAGGTCAGTTAAAGAACTTTGAAGGTAACCTAAATAATTTTAGGACCTAACATTAAAAAAATATGGTTAAAACTATATGACAATCAAAATTCAATAGGTAAACTTTTAAATTATAATTAATTTTAAGCTTCCAACAGTTTTTGTAATTTTGTAATTTAAAGTTTTGTGATCTCGTTAACTTAAATTCTTAGTCATTTAATTACTTGTGTTTTCCCAATAGTCGCAATTAGACGATAATTAGTTTTATTGGCTTAAATCTGCATGGTACACTACACATCGAAGTGGGTCGCCCACCCACTGTGTTTCTTGGCTTCACGCCCGGCTAAATTGCCGGACGTTTATGGCCCCCCACCGGGACATAGTGAACACATCGGGGGAGAAATGACAACTTTAACTACTGAAAGCTTACCGCTCAGTATGCCACTGGTCAGTTTTTTCTTAAGTCTGTCTAAGTATTCACAATTTGCGAAGACGTCGCATAATATGTAAAAAAATAGCGTATTCGAAAGCTATAAAGAATAAGCTTTGACATTTTTTTATTATTCTTACCCCATTTTTTGAAACAAGATACTTAATTATTATAATATTAATGAACATTAACATTACTATTCTTAATTTAAATTATTATAATTTTTCTTAGATAAATAACTATTCTTTTGTAAAATGACATTATTTAGATTCTTTTTTTAGATTTTTTGTATTTTTAATTGTTGAATGTTGAAATGCTATATACACTTTTTATTAACATGCATATAAGAAATATTATTATTGTTATAGTTAATTAGAAAATGCTGTATATTATGTTTGTTGTAAGTGTAATTTTACAAATAAATAAAAATAAAATAAATAAGCTTTAATTTCGAATAATAACATCTTTATTTTATTTAAAAATAAATACAATAAAAAGATGTAAAATAGTGTAAAACGAAAGAAAAATTATAAGATAACGCCAGAATTAAAAAACGAAACAATAAATAAATGAAACTCTTCTTTGTCTCATCAACACTTGTACAACCGTCGGGTTGCTTCGTTTGCTTTTTACTCTGAAACCTTTTTCTTAATCTGATAACTGTAGACCCGCACTAGATGACCATGTTTACATTTTGTTTATTTACAACTAATTTAAATAACAAGGTTTGTATGTATGTATACTTTTCACTCCTTAATGCTAGACGGATTAATTAATTATATATATTGTGTCTACCTGTGAATTTGTCTATGGTTAAGTTTATGGTCAACCTTAGATCATTAAGAATTGTCTGTGACAAAATTCTCTCTCTTGTCTCTGATCTGAATAAAGATTGTCGATCTTGTAAATTCCTTGTTTCAATTAAATATAAAGCCTTAGTAATAAAGAACCCAAAAGAACGAAATATTAACTAACAGCTCCACCCAATTCAAACGTACGAGTAAGCTACTTGGCTTATGTTATGGGTACCAGAATATAGTTGAGCGATTTTAACCCACAACCTAGTAATGCAAGCAAAATAAGTTAAATGGCCTCAATGGCGGACTAATTGAAATTGTCTTAGTGATGCTCGCCTAGTGTGGGAGGGACTTGAAAGTAAATTACGAAAGCTTTAGCTATACTTCTATGTCTTTTATTAAATTATTAATTAAAGCAGCTGGCTGGCTTAACATCACTAAAATATTAATTAATATGTTTGTAAATATAACTTTTCCTATAGAACAAATATCATAGCATTGGATTTGACTTCTAGACTGGGCCTAGTATAGTTTTTGGTTTTTTGGCGGTAGACGACCAGCCTATGGAATTGGCAGTGTTATACCCGATGCTGTAGAGAGCAATCATTCAGAAAACAAAGAGTCAGTGTGTGTGTCAAAATATGTGCGGGAAAATTAATATTTCAGCACACACTTGTGTACTATAAAACTACTCTCAGCGGGATTACCCGCCGTAACCGAAATCGGTCAGAAGGTTATTATAACAAGTATTACAAATAAGTTATAACTCCGTCCAATGTTTAATGAGTATTAAAATCGTTCTAGCTTATATAATTTAAGTTCATTTTGATTAACTCTATCACTTCGTCAAAGTAAAGAGGCTTCTCATGAATACTGATTTGTTTGATGTTTATATTAATGATATTACATGGAAGGACGTGTTACGAGTACGTGTATTTTTTTGTTGATACATTATTACACTCAGCGCCATCTAGTTCCGTGGTAAGCTACAAAGGAAGCTTGTGTTACGGATACCAGATAGTTGATATACTACGTAAATAAATTTTAATACATCATATTTTAAATATAAGCTCCCATGACTGGAGTACAAACATCCGAGTTTAACAAATGGAAGTCAGTCCAGTAGTTTTAAGGTTATTCGTTACATACAAAAATACAAATCTTTCCCCTTTATAATATTAGTATAGAAGGGCCAGTTGGGTCTGAGCGCTCGATTTAATTCAGACCAAAGGATCTATAGATTAGACCTCACCATATTAGACCGTCAGATAATCGTAGATTTTGATGGCTCATTTCCTTTTCTATGCCTTCACAAGGCTTGAATATTTTACGTAGTGTTAATATTAGGTATCTAACATATTGAAAATGTTTTTGTAGGAAAAATAATCCTAACAGTCCGTTCCATATAGGCTCTATGTCACGACACATTTGGCTCAGTTGTTAGTGACCCTTTGGGACAGTACTTGCTGTGCCAACGGTCGCAAGTTCGAACCCCGCTGTGGTGTTACGAAACCGAATTCGCCGCTTCAACGATGCCCTAAAACGTTTCGCGTTGACGTCGAGATCTAACCACATTTGCAAACGCAGCAGTCACCTAAATTCTATCTATGCTAATACTGTAATTCCTATAAGAAATGCAGTATAAAAGTGCATTACTTGCTAATTTCCTAACATTTTTTTAACATCGAAAATAATTACAGTCATGTAATTAGTGATAATTTTTAATTGATAAATTAATTTTAAGATAATTTGAATTTCTCTGCATCCTCTTGGATTTGGAGGCATTCATTTCTTGAGCTCAAATATTTGTACTCTAGTCGTGGTTGTTTATATTTATAAAATAAAGAATAAAATGTCAATTTAGTTCATAAAATAGTACACATATTATCACATAAAGAATCATATAACCTTTAACCTATACCATACTAAACTTTAGGTAATCAATTAGGTGTAGGAGCGTATAAATCAATAATTCATGATAAAGAGTAATCACTGTCCACGAGAGCACTAATGAAGTTAGCTGAATAAATGACCTGCGAGAAATAAATCACCGCACGCAATAATAGGCGGAAATGAAACATATAAATAACTATACGGTCAAGTGTGAATCAGATACTTGTACCAAGGGTTCCTTATAATAAATAATGAAGATAGAGTTTACATATGTATGTGAAGAGGATTACGTCGGTTTTAAATAATTCTATTTATCGACAGCAATTGGATGCTTAAAAATGACACATCATAATATGCATCAACTAAAAGTTCTTGTGGTAGTAAATATTGTTTTGTGATTATTATCAAAACTTTGCTATATAATTTACATTTGTATCTACTGTTAATACATATTATAGTTTAATAGTTAAGTTAAGTTTGGATAAGAACGAACGCTTAAATAATTATTCCCAAGTAAAAGAGATGGTAAAATATAAGAGTAATCTAAACTAACCGTTTTCACTATTTAGGGACGGAATCCTAAAAGTAGTCTATATTGATGCCGTCCACACAAAACGGGTCTACTCCTAGAAATGTTTTATTAAATAAACTCATTTATTGTATTTATTATTACACATTATTTTATTTAGTAATGGTTTATTAAGAGTTCATTAAGAGTGCAAATTAGGTTGTTTGTATTGACGTTGTATTGCAGTGTAACATTCTTCTTTTTATACTGAACATTTAAGTTATTACTGTAGTATATTTAAAGATGTAGAACGTAACTTTCAGGAATTCATCATAAAATTTAAAGCTCAGCTCGAACTTTATTTGAAATTCACTGAAATTTAATACAAAATATACTACAATACTGGTTATAAGAAGTTATATGATATTATAGTGTATAGAACTAACTAGCTGATTAAACTACGAGTATGGGTGCAACACTACATAGATATGAAGTGTAGGATAAATTACTTAATTACGTAGTTCTCCGCTGGTATCACTTGTATCCTAGCAAAGTTAAATTAAAAGCAACACTCGTTAGTCGTTACATACTGTACACTGTAGAGTATGTATATATATTGTAGAGAATATTAATGCCAGAGCTGCATACTTCCCTTGTGAAGTCGGTTGACATATTGAAGTGTAGTAATGGATTATGATTATATCTATATTAGTAAGTAAGCTTATAATATAATGAAGTATGGGCAGTAATAAAGAATTATTGACGGATTCGGTTGTGTCATTTTACCTAATTCCCGTCACCACAGAAGCGATTCAAGATTCACCACATACGTATTTGTGTACTTTTTGTCATACAGTTAGATGTGTGTTAACATTTTTTTATGCAAACTTCTAAATAATTTTTTTGTTACTTTTTTATGTTAGTTTTTTTTACTATTCTTCTTTAATTAATTGGTAAATATAAGTATAACATAATTTTTATAATTTTTGCCCGCCTTCTTGTTCGTTTGCGCAAATTTCAGAAAAACCTGCAAGACGAGACTTTCACTTGATGATAGTACAGATAGTGATATTATGAGGTGATATTATGAGGTGTAATTTAGGCTAGCTTTATTTTATTAAAATTAAGGTTTCGCTCAAACATATTAAATATATTTTCTTTTACTGTCTCGCCTTGTATTTTCTAACGACTGTCGAAAGAGTTTTTATCATAAAAAAAAAGAATCCATATTGGTTTCTACACTTCACTACATAGTATGTATAAAACAAAGTCGCTTTCTCTGTCCCTATATCCCTTTGTACGCTTAAATCTTTAAAACTACGCAACGGATTTTGATTCGGTTTTTTTTAATAGATAGAGTGATTCAAGAGGAAGGTTTATATGCATAACTAGCGGATCCCGCGGCTTTGCCTGTACTAAATCTAGGAAAAAGGCCAAGCAAAGCGAGGGCGAGTCGCTAGTATACAATATTATTCATCGTAATAAAAGGTTAGAAGATACACGTAGTAAAATTCATAAGTTCAGTCAGACTTTACTGAAGCCAATGTCATTCGACGTTGTTACTATTAATCAGTAAATGAGAAAGCGTAGACGCAGCGCGCCATGAATACCAAATAATTTTGAAGGTTAAAAGGTATGTAGAAATAATATGTTCATGCGTATGTTCATATGAGTAAGGTCTATTATGATTAAAGTTAGAACATTCTTACAGTATTAAGATTAAAATATAATAAATATCACAATTATATTTCAGTTGCGTTTGCGTACATATACTACTTGTCAAAAAGGGACTAGGGATAAATAGTTCCTGCTGCGAATATACTTGCTACCTTTTTTAGCATTATATAATTTAACTAGCATTTCCCGCGGCTTCGCACGCGTTCCAAAGACCGGAAACCAAATTCTTTCTGAGTCGCGCAGTATGGTATCTTACAGAACTAACGCCCGCCCTCTCCGTTTTCGCAACATTTTATATTGATGCTCCGCTCCTATTGGTCGTAGCGTGATGTTATATAGCCTATAGCCTTCCTCGATAAACGGACTATCCAACACAAAAAGAATTTTTCAATTTGGACCAGTGGTTCATGAGATTAGCGTGTTCAACCAAACAACCAAACAAACAAACAAACAAACAAACTCTTCAGCTTTATAATATTAGTATAGATTCAGAACAATTATTTCGAAGTTTCATTCAGTCTTAAATAATATATAATCTGAGTTAAAAGAAGTAATTAATATTCAATCTTCTCATCATAGACAAACTGCATAGCTTGCTGAATTAAGATAATTAAATAAAATCCCCGACCACTCCCGCGACCATTATTGCGGTAAAGCATTCGAACGTCGCGTGTTTATGACAATAACACAAAATAAATCCGCTAAAAATCCGAAAAGATAGTTTGATTTAAAAATTACAAAAAAATGTCTTTATTGAATTACAGAAGTTATGGAATGGAATAAAATATATTTGGATTTTTGTGATAAGCGATAATAATAAAAATAATTATTTTTAATAGAAATACTAATTTAATACACTAAGATCTTATATTGGAAAACAGTTGAAACCAATTCAATTCATTATACAACTAGATAGTATTAAACAATAGCACCATGAGAGCTCCGATATAATCGAAGAGAGATGAAGCGCTTGACCGCTGTAAGTGCTCTTCATAGTAAGGGGTTGGATTACTTCGCAATTCTGGGATAATACTGTAAATAAAACTATTATTGACATTATTAATTCCATCAGGTAGAACGTAGTCAAGCACTAATTCAGAATAAAATAAAATAAAATAATAATAAAATACTATCTTTTCGGATTTTGTGGCGGATTTATTTGGATTTTTGGTTCCCGATGTTTCGAATGCTTTACAGCAATCATGGTCACGGAGAGGTCAAGTATTATATGAACTATTATTGACTTTACTAGTGACTCCAAATGAGGAATTTAGCGTGCAGAAATAATTTGTAAGATAAACCAACGACAGATAATAGTTATATATAACATAGATATACACAGCAATATCTAGTTTCATAGTAAACAATGATGCTTCTGTTACGGATACCAATGGTTAGTAATTACTTAGTTGGCTTAAAATGGTCTACTCATAAGTATTTTATTTTGACTGTAATTAATTACGAACTTTCGTTTTAATTATTCCATATTTCGGTACTACTCTTGCATCTAAAGTTTTGAAAGTAATTTTCAAATATGTGACGCTCTGTGGCTTCGTCTGGATAGTTTCTGAATATCACGCGCTATGGCTTAATAGGATGTGTCTAACTTCAGTACAATAGCTTTTAGAAACTTGTAACAGCGTACAAGTCCTCTTTATGAACTCTATACTGACCTGTTGTGATTGTTGCAACTTGCATGTTTCATTGATTGTTTCAAATGTACTGTGTTTCTATCGCCCAGCAATAAAAACGCAATAATTTATGATTTTATTTTCATCTCATCCAGCTCTTTATGAATGTGTGATATTAAACCTTCCATTGTTGTACAAGGCCTTTTCACAGATTTCGATGATTGCGAGGGAGATAAGACCATAGTCCACGACTAACACAAAAACGAGCATAAACGATCATTTCCTTTTAAAATTCAGACAGTTTTACGTGCATTTATTCAGCACTAGCTTAATCAAGAATCAAGAGCTTGTAAATAGAGTAATTTTATTTAAACAAATAAAAGTCGTTAAGAAAGCTTATGCACATTCCCTTATTATATTCCCTGTACTAAAATACCGCCTAGCAATAAACAAAAGCCATCGAAATTTCCGCCCTGTACAAGTAATGTAAACGTGATGTTTGTACAGATGGACATGATGAAATTAGTTCCATCTATGCCATTTGATTATCCTAAAATAAGTGTGACGAAAATATTGAGTGATTTACTTCTACTTTTTAATCAACTTTTACCCTAAATAGATACGCTGGACTGCAAATTGAATTATGTTTTCAATAACTCCACTTGCATGAACCATACATAAAGCAGCTTGTATATTGACTGAATGAACGTAATTCTGTTGAAGTGAAATTTAAATGGAATTCACAGAGTGATGTTGTGTTGTTTCAACAAAATAATGTTTATCAATTAAGAATCAATCAAGTATTTAAGCGATTCATTGAATAATTTACGGCAACATGAAATTAATTTTTGCTTTCATCATTAATATCAAAAAACAGTTATAGGAATCGCAATATTTATAATTATCTGAAAATCATTAATAATTGTGGTTCAGTGTGTAAAGTGTTTGACTGTATCGTTTTTTAAGGGTTCAATGGTAATAAAAGTTACTTTGTGTATTGAACTAATTGCTTTGAAAAGAAATAATTGATTTAAGCCTCTTTTCTTTATGGAAACATTGTATAATAATAACTTCCTACATTTTGTCCTAAAGGTACTTAGGTTAAGTTGATCTGACATAAAGGCTATTATTATTATATTTTGGCCACAGTGAGCAATTTAATCAATAGTCAGTTGCAAGGATAATATAGTCTTCAAGCATGAGTACAGTCATAAGTGCAATACCCGTTCCTTTTACTTGCATACTGTACTGGAAAGCAAATGAGTGGCGATCTGGCACATAACCTATCGTTTACATGCTTCAAGGGCACGGCGTAAAGATTGCGCCAATTTTATAACTCCGGAGATTCTTACTTAGAATTTCTAGGCGGAAAAATATAATATTCAGCGCATCCGTCTTAGGCTTTAGTCTCTAGATCTGTAGTTATACCTTATAACCAGGAGACTACTGAGGTATTTTTACATAAATTGTATTAACCACTGTCCTCCGAAACACCGTGGTGAAATATAATATAAATTTATTGCCTTGCCATAAAATTATGGTTATTATTCTATTATTATGGTATGGTATTATTATGGTAAATTCGATAAAGTTTAATAGGTAATCAAAGCTTTGCTATTTTGCGTTCTACCTCTAAAGATGTAGTTATTAATTTTAAGATAATTTCGCACTCATTGTAATTAATGACTTCAATAAATCACTATGTTTCTATACACATATATTCCTGTCCTTTCTAGTTGAATAGCTTTTAATAATACTCGTACCAATAACATGCCTTAACGAAATTCTGAGAAGAAAGAAAGAAACACCTCGGTAGTGTCGTATATAAATTACTTTATTTGGAAAATCATTGATCCCTGAGTAACATGACACATGTCGGCTAAATCTAAAAATAATGTAGTAAATAATAATCAGACCTCAGATAAGATCTTTTACGTTTTTTTGTGTTTGTTGGAGTAATAATAAGTCATGAAATACGTCTGTTACCGCAATAATATATTTTTAAGATATCGGAGCGGTATTAGCGCTAGGTTTTTGAATCGCTGGCTAAACCTATCATGTTGAAGATATTTACAATACTTACAACATTTTGGAATTGATTAATTTTCTTTCCTTGCTCTCTGTTATTTATATCGCTTCGCTTTCTTTTTAACCGACTTCGAAAAGTAGGAGTTTATTATTCATAAAGATAAAAGTCAACTTAAGGTTGGAGTGTGATCACCGCCAACGTGCGCTTATCTAATAAGGGGGATTTTGGAAGACTTGACGACATTGGCTCGGTTCGTAGTGACCCTACTTTCTGCGCCAGTGGTCGCGTGTTCAAGTCCCGCTGGGGGCACTAATGTTTGTACTTCAGTCATGTGTGTTTATATTTATAATATGTATGTATGTATAAAATTTATATTATATGTGTAGTATATCAACTATCTGGTATCCGTAACACAAGCCTCGTAGCTTACCACGGAACTATACGGTGCTGTGAGTAATAATGTCCCAACATATGTCCCAACATTTATTTGCGTCTAGCGATCCATTCGGGCTCGCGATCAAGTAACGCACAAGGAGCTTGCCCACTTCGATGGCCCATGCGGATTGTTCCTGATACTTTTCGATACATGTGATCTATTTCTGTAGACCTGCCATCGATACGTCTGGTAAAAAATAGTATAATTCATGCAGACTTTACAATTCTTTAATTAAAATGTATTTACTTTAAAAAATATCAATTTAAAGGTACAGTAGGTTCAGTATTTTTTCACCCATTCCATAGGCATAGTGTGCAAACGGCGGAATGCCAATAACGTATTCTCTATGACTGACTGCTCACAAATCAAAAATATTCAAATGGTTCAACAATAACACAAAACTGCTTTTGTTTCAAAAACATGAATAAGTTGAAATTTTACTGCAAATCTAGATTTTCCTTGTCCCTTTTATTTAAAAACATCATATAAGTTACATTCTTCTAACTCATCATACATAGTATAAAACAAAGTCGCTTTCTCTGTCCCTATATCCCTATGTATGCTTAAATCTTTAAAACTACGCAACGGATTTTGATGCGGTTTTTTTAATAGATAGAGTGATTCAAGAGGAAGGTTTATATACATAACTATCGGATACCGCGGCTTTGCCTGTGCTTAATCTAGGGAAGAGCCCGAGCGAAGCGAGGGCGAGTCGCTAGTATGTTTATATACATAAATATAGTACAGGGAAGTTATCGTATGGTAGGCATATAAAAACAAAAAATTATCAACTTGTATTTTTAGCTCCTACTCGTATGTATATGGTACAAATGAAATATATTCAAAATTATTTAATTTCTACGATTCCCCAAGTCGTTAGAAAAAAGTCATTTATTGTTATGAAATACAAAATACGTTTAGCTCTACTATATATACTTGTGGATTTTATTTGATTTTATTAAGGTTTTCTTAAGCTTTAGAACAACTTTACAGTTATATTTCCTAAAGCACCGTCTTTACATATTATTTATACAATTATTAAAGTTTAAAGAAGTGCATTAGGGCACTTTTGTAAAGACATCATTTTTCATTCTTTTTAATTCTAATATTATATAGCTGAAGAGTTTGTTTGTTGGTTTGTTTGGTTGAACGCGCTAATCTCAGGAACTACTGGTCCGAATTGAAAATTATTTTTGTGCTGGATAGTCCGTTTATAGAGGAAGGCTATAGGCTATATTACATCACGCTACGACCAATAGGAGCGGAGCATCAATGAAAAATGTTGCAAAAGCGGGAGTAAAATATTTCTTTTGATTTTCAGCCTTTAGAATGCGAGCGGAGCCGCGGGAAAGGCTAGCCATAAGATATTTTAAGGCGTAATATGTGGTAGAGTAAAAGGACACGGACTTTGTTCTCACAAGGAGTACAGTATATTTCCATATTTTGTACAGTGAAATGAGCGTGTACGTGAGTGACCTAAAATACGCTTCAATAACAAATTGGGCCTGGAAAATTTAAACCTTATCGAAAATTATAAGTTTCATAATTTTACCGAATGAATTAACTTATATTTAAAATATTGAAGAAGATATCCTTTTATAATAAATAATTTTTTTACCTTTTTGATTATGGTGTTAGCATTATTGTGATATTTACCACGAAATAGATAAAAATACTATCTATATTCATCTGCTCTGTGATATTGAATGATATGAATTTTATTTTTCTATTACGTTCATTTAAACAAACTTAAATATTTTTCTCGCATAGAATTGAACTCCTGACCGTTTGCGGTTTATCTAAGCGTTATCGTACTGATACTGGTAAGACAATAAAATGCTTAAAAGATAAACAAAATAGGGTAATAGTTTTTACTTATTACTCGTGTAGGATAAGAACATAATTTATTGTATCACAATATGGTAAATTATAATTATAGTTACCTACTTAAAAGAGTAACATCTCTATTTCTCAGGACTGACTTCCAAGCCGATAGTAGATTTCTAACAAGATATATAATAAGTATTTTAAAATGTAAAATTTGCGATTCAAAAGTGCTTGTAAAAGTTTATTAGCATTAAGTATATTTTTATTTTCATTGGATTCTTCCTACTAATGGTGTTCGAAAGAAAACTCCGATTAATTTTGCACGTCATATACTTTTACAAGTTTGAAATCGTAAATTTTTACGTGTATAGTAAACAGTTCGTGAGGAAGCTACAAATGGGTCCGAAGACTGCTTGCTAAGAAGGTCAAGCGAGAAATTCGACCAGTAAAGGTCGATTTATATTTAATAAATATGTTGGGACATTTTTACAACAGCGCCATCCAGTTCCATGGTAAACTACAGTGCGTGTGTTACGGATACCAGATAGTGATATACTACATATAATATAACTTTTAAATACATACATATTATAAATATAAACACCCACGACTGAATAACAAACATTCGTGCTTAACAAATGAATGCCTCCAGCGGGACTCGAACCCGCGACTGCTGGCGCAGAAAGTAGGGTCACTACCAACTAAGTCAAAGGATTCGTTGAAAAATTTTCATTTAAAGTTTTGAAGTTTTAATACAATTTATTAAAAGTTTAATATTACAACAAGCAACTAACCTATGCTATTATTAGATAAGATTAGAAAGTTTCATTAATTTTGGTTAAGCTTTGAACTGATTTAAAAAGCATGAACTATTTTAACCTTCGATTGTAGCGACGTTGTTTGAAGTTGGCACTTCTTATAGAGTTAAAGGTCTAAGGTTCAATTCCATTCAAAACTAACTTTTAATGCTAATGTACTGTGACAAGTAAGACAAAATACATTCTGACCTCTCTGTCTCTTCAGAATGAAAAATAACATGAGGAAAATCCATAACCTTCATTTTTATATTAAATTAACTGAAGCGAAAAAATGCGAATTTGTAGGCATAAGGAGTAAAAAAGAAATAACTTATTTGAAAGTCAATGAATGTCTTATAATTTTTCTTTATCTAAATAATAATATTTATATTTATTGGACATAAGTCCAATGTAATAAAACAAGTTTTTTACCCATTATTTTTAATTTTCCACGAAAATGTTGAAAATACACCTTAATAATAAAAACTTATAATATTTTATAGTAAATTTATTTTGGATTATTCAATCTTAAACAATAAACTTCTTAAAGCATTTTTTATTATTTTACACTTTAATGCAAATAGCTGTAATTTTAAATAGAAATATCTTTTGTTTTCTTTTGTCTCAGACATTCGAATATTTTTCGGATATCAAGATTACGGGAGAGAGTAAGGTTTTAGACGTCTCAAAAGTCAGTAGGTACCTATACAAAAATTATACAATTATTTAAAAAAATGGATAATGTCACTAAATAATCACAAATGTGAATTTTACAACTATCCTTTTGAGTAATAAGACTAGCTACCGCCGTGGGAACTGCAATATGTCAAGCAAGTGGTGTAAAATAAAAAAGGTTCGGGTTCGAGTCCCGATGGGTGTATTCATTTATGCGATGAGCACGAATGTTTGTACTCCAGCCAAGTGTGTTTGAACCTGGTGGTGCTCTATATTAATGCCCCAACTTATTTTATATTTGAGACAGTGGTAGCCCAGCGGTAACGCGGTCGCTTGGATATCCGAGGGATGCGGGTTCAAATCCGGGTCTCGCACCTCTGATATTTTCATGGGCAAATCATTTCCATCATTTTTTTTATGGTAAAAAGGGGGCAGGAGGCTCACCTGATGGGAAGTGATCACCTCCGCCCATGGATATCTGCAAGCCAGGTTTGCAGATGCGTTGCCGGCCTTTTAGGAAAGGGAGGGATGGAGGAGGGGGGGAAGTGGGAGGGAGGGGGGAACGAAGGCGGAGGATGAAGGGAAGAGCGATGGGGAAAGAGAGTGGGCCTCCCGGACTCTCACTCACCGGACGAAACGCGACAGCATAGCTGCCACTTCACGCCGGTCTTCTGTGAGAGAGTGGTACTAATGAACTATACGGGGCGTGCCGGCCCATTCGGTTGCTACCCGAAGGTAACAAGCATGGCACTACCACCTAAATGATTACCACTTGTCTTACGGTGAAGGAAAACATCGTGAGGAAACCTGCATGTCTAAGAAAAAGTTTTCGAAAGACATGTGAAGTCCGCCAACACGCACTATGCCAGTGGACTATGGCCTAATCCCCCTCGTACTGAGGGAGGCCCGTGCCCAGCAGTGGGACGTTAATAAGGGCTGATGATGATGATTTAATATTTATTCGTACAGTCTTAGTGAGATGCATCTCCGTGACCGAAATTCGGTCTGGAGTAAGTTATATGTTTATTATGAAGGCTAAGCCCATTTAGAATTTTAATGGCTATATAAAAATATAATAACACATTTATGTGCTGCTTTCCGCGAGGGACTGAGTACGGATCCCTGTCGGAGGTTAATTTTAATACGTCGTAAAGTGCGCGGTCATCGTTATGTGCGAGTGCGATATGATTTTACGATATGGCTCTTGAAGTTAGTAAATCTGTGTGCGACAGAAAAGTCTATTGTTATTGGTATTCATCGGATTACTATTGTAATTACAAATGTTTGTTGGTTACGTACTAGTATGGGTGTGTGCGTAGTGTTATTTATCAAATCGAGCGGTTGCCAAATTTTAATCAAATCAAAATATTTTATTTAACATAAAAATTGTTACAATTTCTTACTGAACGTCATGAGTCTACCAGTTCGGAAAGAAGAAACCTCTGACCTGAGAAGAACTGGCAAAAGAAACTTAGCGGGAAAAATATTTTTTTTTATCTTAATCTCACTCTTTTTTAAATTGAATTGTAAATTAACAATAATTCTATATGTTGAAATAGCCTGGCGGCGATCACATCATTCCCAAGGCGTACTGTATTCTAATAAATCGTTAATCGTATAATAGCCTTTAGTACACAAACGTTCCTTCACATTTTTTTTACATTTGGCAATAGAAGCTTTTTGATCGTTTTCTGGGATCCTGTTGTATATCCGTATACATTGTCCATAAAAAGAATTACTGACTAATATAATAACTAATATTTAACAATTCTTATTTAGTTTATTTAAAAATGTCACTATGAGAGTCCGTATTGAGTACTTACATTTGTACGATAAATATTTTGTAACGCCCGCCACATTTTAATAAAAATGTGTGACAGGAAAGGTAATCATACAGTTAAGAAAAAAGAGTGTGTGTTATAGCTCTACTGGACCCTGGGATATGGACCAAATAAAAAGCTCCGGGGCAAGTGCATTTAAATAAAACCTTGTATTAATTTTTATAAAATTTATGTACTTGTAAATATTTTAAGCGCGAGAATAGCCACGGGTTTCGCCAGTAGATGACTCTATTAATTGAACAAAACAGCATGAAAATGGATGCAGTAGTTTTTGAGTTTATCGCGAACAGACAGACAGACGAAGGCGAAGGACTTTGTTTTGTCACAGATCATTATTAATTATAAAAAGTACAAAAAAACACATTAATACGACACAAATTTTGTAATATGTAGTGAAGGGAGATTTAACGATAAACTTCGCACTGTATCCTATAACGAGTAAAAGAGTAGTTACTCTACTCGTTACTCGTCATCATTTTTATCTAAAACGCACCAAAATAAAAAAATAATCTTAGAATTAAAAAAAAAAACAGTAAAAAAGAATAGCTTTTGCAAAAATATTTAATCATACGATTATGTGATAGCAACATTTATTTTATATTTAACGATTCGAATCGAATATCAACAATAATTATTATTTTCAGGAAAACCGTCGGATGTGGGGAAAATTCCACAAACCGATTACATTCGTTTTACAACATTTACGATGTTAAACTTTAATGAAGTCGTATTCCGTGATTATATGACTGAAATAAAACGGGATCTACTAAAGAGCTTGATAAAATAATTAAACTTCCGCTATTTTATTTTTACTGCACCTCATTTTCTTTTTTATTTCCAATCCAACGTTTGTCTATAAGGCTAACTATATGATTTATCTTTTGAACTGTGGGCAAACTAATCACAAAACTTTTCAGTAGATCTCCCACTTCTAATAGATTTATGGCATTAGATTTACTATTAATATTATTAAATTCTAACAGAGTCAAATCTGTATATTAAATATTTTTTGGAAAATCTAATTGAAATCGACATTATTATCGATATAGAGGCCAAATCTATTGTTTTTTTAAGTTTTTGTCTCTCTGTCTGTCTGTGACCGCATCACAAGAAAACCAGTGGACGGATTTGGATGTAATTTAGTATGATGATAGCTAATAATAAATGAACAGTGAAGACGAAAAATTTCATTTTTGAAAAATCTTAAGCTGCCGTTACAAACCTGCTATAAAACATCACACACTATGTGAAATCTATTTTGATTCCAGTCTTAAGAACGCGGGAAATGATAGTGTTAAATCTATACTTAAAGAGCTTTTTTCAAATATTTAAATACATAACTTTCGTTTTAAAAGTCCACTTTGTCCTAGCTCTATCTCTTGTCGAAATAACGCCAATATGGAGGTAATATGAAACTGACATATTCTAAACAAAACACGTTTTTTTTGTGGGTAAAATATAATCTCGCATATGGCCGTGAGGGATTTGATTTGAATTGTATATTGTTCGACAGTGGTAGCCCAGCGGTATCGCAATCGGATAACCGATTGACGCGGGTTCTAATTCGGGTCTCGCACCTCTGATATTTTCATGTGCGATTCATTTCTATCATGATTACCACTTGTCTTACGGTGAAGGAAAACATCGTGAGGAAACCTGCATGTCTGAGAAAACCTAGCAAGTTTTCGAAAGAAATGTGAAGTCCGCCAACTCTGACTTGGCCAGCGCGGTGGACTATGGCCTGATCACCCTTGTACTGAGGGAGGCCCGTGCCTAGCAGTGGGACTTTAAAAAGTGATGATGACTGAGTGGGAATGATGATGATGATGTATATTGTTATTTCTATATACCTACTAAGATCTTTTAGATTTCACTAGGAAATTTTTCATATATTTAACAAAATACATACTTATTATACAACGTAGCACCGCTACGTCTCGTGAGGGATAGGCATTTTACTTAAAATTCACGACATGTCTGACTTTCTGAGGACTATTGGCAATATCTCAACTCCCCACCTGTAAACAATGAGAAATTCCAAAGCCGATTTACATTAGTTATTCAAGAGAGCGATGCCTACTTTTCCTTAAGCTTTTCTAAAGCTTAGTATGAAGAATATGACTATTATATTAAAGTTCCATTATCCATAGCAACTGGACGGATTGTAGCTATGTTGTTATTTACCTTACTAATTTTCAAATTATGCCAAAAGTGATATCATACGACTTATTTTTGAAATGTCTACGTCAGATTCATTTGATGGTTGTAAAAATACATTCAATTCTGATGAGAAGAATTTTGAAAAAGAAGAATTTCTTAGATTCTTCTTCTTAGCT
Source organism: Boloria selene (assembly GCA_905231865.2). NCBI lineage: Eukaryota > Metazoa > Arthropoda > Insecta > Lepidoptera > Nymphalidae > Boloria > Boloria selene. The sequence goes on from HG993135.1 coordinate 14,754,538, forward strand.
TTCCGAGCCGGTGGTAGTTTACTCACAGACTTACAGACTGATATGTAATTTTAATAATGTAAAAATTACGATTCAAAAGAGCTTGTAAAAGTCTATTTGAATAAAGAATATTTTGATTTGATTAAAGTGACAAGATTTAGGTTTCAACAATCTACAAGGATGTTGAAGTATGCAGAACTGAATGTTGTGAGTGTAGACGGGATAAAGCACTTATATTTTATACATATTTTAGGAATATAATTTAATATACGTTATGTAGTAGTGGTGAATAGTCAAATTAATGATGAAGAAACATTAAAATTCCTAAATCATACTTGTAGTTATCCAAATATAAAGGTAACTAAAGTAAGTACTGTGCTTTCACAGTAACGTCCTTATTACCCTATGTACTCACTACTCAGTATACAGCAATACATGTGTCGTCCACGTGCACTAAGTCCGCATGAAACGTGACCTGCGTTATAACCGGGCTTGGCTTCAGCTAATAAAATGCAATTAGCTTTTAAATTCTACTAGCGACTTACCCTTGCTTTACTCGGGTATGTCCCGAGTACCCGTACAATGTATAGGTACAACTGTATGTGCATTTGAAGGCTATGATTTATTTTTATATTATTTATATGTACGACGACACGTTAGACTCAGTTTCCTTTCGGTTCAGTTAGTAATCTTATTTCGGGTTCAAGTCCCGCTGGGGCCACCCCGGTTGATGAGCATAATGTTTGTACTCCAGTCATGGGTGTTTATATTTAATAATATGTATGTATTTAACGATATATTATGTGTAGTGTATCAACTATCTGGTATCCGTAACATAAGCTTGACAACAAGATGGCGTTGTGTGTACTAATGTGCCAACATATAATTAATTAATTATATTATCTATGATATAATATGTCTATGATATATGTCAACGTCATAGAAGAAAAAAATGATACAAACTTTCGAGTTTTCTTCTTTCTATGCGTCATTTACGAAATAAATTATGAGTACAGGGCACTCCTTGCAGCTGCTAAATATAGAAACAAACAACAAACAACTCTTGTATTTTCGTATCTTCTAGTAGATAAATCTAATAGAAGATATTATAATTGTCATTTGACCGACTTCATAAACGAAGAGGTCTTTATTTCTAGACTCAAACTTTTATTTCAGAGTCAAATCGAGAGTTTATATTTTATGGAAAAATATTAGAAGATTCATTTATTTAACTGCGGTTTTATTTTAAAACAATTCCAGTCAAAATATATTTAGTTAATATGTATCCAACCACTTTAACCCTATTATTTTTTATGGTTTAGGTTCGCACCATAAAAATATATGTGTATTTAATATTTATGTATGCCCCCAAAGTTCAAAATAAATATTTCAATACAGAAAGCTCTTTCAGGAAAATGAAATGTTTTCTCAGTACTTTATTTGAACGATAAGGTGGTAAGAAAATTCTTAAAATATTATGTGATTTGAAGTCGTCTCTCAAGTTTATTACTGTTCTTGTGAAAGCAACAGGTGTTCGATAAGTATGCCAGATAAAAAACATGGGAATATTTCGATAAACGTATTACTTATTTATTGAAGTCTACTTATAGATACGTTTGACACCTGTGCCTGATTGAAATATTTTTATGAAAATGAATAAATTTTATTACTAACCGTTGCCTGCGACTCTGCCTATGTGTGGTTTTCTTCGCATTATTGAAATTGAAGTATCCAGTGCTTTGGCCGTAGAAGTAATAATAACGTTTCGTTAAAACTCAAAATTATCAGTTATAATATAAATTATATTACTGATTGACTCCTTTTATTAAGACATGTGATGTCCTTCCGACCGAATTACGGCCACGGCGGCCAATCTTATTAAGACTAGGCATCTGCGTGGGAAATATTATAGTGCACAAGTGTATGCGCAGACACAATGCACTCTCTGTTCCTTATCTCTCTCATATTCCGGTGGGACGACTGCTCGACACGACCAGTGAGAGTTAAGGCGCAGGACCGACGGCTTTACGTGTTCTCCGAGGCATGGGGGCGACATACCGCCAACTTTCTAACTCCGGGCTCTTACTGAGGCTTACGAAACAGAAAGACTCAGTAACTATACTTGACCCTACCCGGGTCTCGAACCCAGGACCTCTCAGTGTGCGACTGTTTATGTCAGCCACTATACTACCGAGGCACGTTTAAGTTTAAGACATGTATTGTGTATCCAGTTCTTTGCTTAACGTTCCATTGGTGGACACAGGTCTGTCTTCAATGCGAGGGGGATCAGGCCATACCGCGCTGGCCTAGTGCGGGTTGGCGCACTTAACATATCTTTCGAAAACTTGCTAGGTTCTCTCAGACATGCAGGTTCCCTCACTATGTTTTCCTTCACCAAGTGGTAATAATGTTAGAAATAAGTCGCACATGAAAATATCAGAGATGCGAGACCCCAATTTAAACTCGCTTCACTCCCTAGCAAGCGTTACCACTGGGCTACTAATTTAAATCATTACACAAATATTATATGCGATATTAATATACATTACTGCTTTACCAGACATTTCATCTGGCTTGTTTTAATATTATTAAGTCGAAAATCGAACGATATTGAAAAATTTTACACATTTCAAAATTCAAAGGCGAGATTATATTTATTAACTTCTACACTAATAATAAATGAAATGAACATTATTCGACGAAAGGATATTTAATTAACTATTACGTAATTAAAGCGCAGAAGATTATGTACATTTCGTTATTTATATTTCAAACAAGGTTAATTAATATAATCTGTAACTACATATAGTAAATAAATAAATGTAAATAAATATGTTGGGACATTTACACACAGCACTATCTAGTTCCACGGTAAGGTACGAGCCTTGTGTTATGGATACTAGATGGTTGATATACTACACATATATAAGTTTAAATACATACATATTATAAATATACCCATGACTGGAGTACAAACATTCGTGCTCAACAAATGTATGCCCCCAGCGGGACTCGAACCCGCGACCGCTGGCGCAGCAAGTATGGTCACTACAAACTGCGCCACGCGTGTCGTCAAAGTAAAATCCTAATTCCAATCTGTATGTATTAATTTTTTTTGAAAATTCTTATTAAAATAGTAATTATTTTATCGATGCAGAGGCTTGTCTACTTTGTAAATTTTTTTTCTGAGTTCCTGATTTGACGTGAAACTTAAAAAATCTTATTCCGTTTTTCATTTAAAGTGAGGTAAAACATGTACTGGGCAAATGATTATCTATTAAAAAAATGCTTTAAAACAAATAAAATCGATGGAAGTCGAAAATAGAACTTGATTTTGATTGTAAATCAAATGAATCATGAGTCGTAAAATTAATGATATTAATACATTTGCCCGTCTTACGTCGTTATCTTTGTTTACATGGATCATAAAAGGGGCGCAGCAATTTACTAATCTAATACTGAGGGTTGGAGTGTTCGCACAACTAGTGGATACGTAGCCTATTCTACATATATTTAATATTGCGACAGTAACGTAGTTATTTTGTTGTACATTTATAAATCTTTAGTACGATTTTTCACTAATATTATAAGCTTCTGACGACACGTTTGGCTTACTTCGATCTGACCCCCGCTGGGGATTAAGTTAAGTTATTGGTCCCGTTAGTTTCTACTCCTCTCTACTTAGGTATTTTTATTTATAATAATAAGGTATTTAAAGAAATATACGATATACTAAATATATGTGTAGTAAATAAATTACCTGGTATTCATAACATAAGCCATGTAACTTACCATGGAACTGGAAAGTGCTGTTTGTAAAAGTTTCAACATCGTTGTACAAAATTATTTAATTCCAGTTTTTTACTTACATATATAAAATTTTATGCAAGTATAATAGCAGTCCAAAGCGACTGTTTGTGAATCATTAAATTATTTTTAGTAATTTATTTTCCAAGGCAAACTTTGGATAAAGGTACTTGTATGTACATTATGTTTTTAAAAGTAATCGCTCAATTTATGTTTTGTAAATAAAATTTATCGTACGGTTTTCGACAAACTCAAAGGCATCAAACACATTATTCGGGCAATAAATATTCATACGTCGTAGTGCAGCCGCTAATTGCCACTACGATTTACATTTATTAGTGAATTCTGCGCCAAAATTGAAATGGTAACAAATAATCGTATATGTAATGAAAGCTTAGTGTCTGTGACTACAGTTGCCTGTGGTCTAGCGTACTGGAAATTGCGAGTTCTACGCTTATTTTTAACCACCGATGCAAATAGAGGGGAGTTATAAATAAAGCGTTTATTTTATAAGCTTAATCTGTTTTTTCGCGTGCTTTGGTCCTTTTCTAGACTGTTAAAAGATATAAAATTTTACAGAACTAACCATTTGGAAACATTGTAGGACGTTACTACATGATATTGGTATCTGAATATTGTACACGGTTACTTAAGAGCTTACTACACTAGGCAGTATCAAGACGATCTCACTAAGATTTAGCTTATTGTGATAAAAGTAAGCAAGTTAGTCTGTCCGTGTGATTTTCTGATGCTTTGGAAGTCTTCCCATGACACCGTGACATTCGACAACCGTCACAGGTTTCGTACGCCTTGCAAATGAGTGTGCATGCGATATTTCAGGCGGTGTAATAGCAAGCTTGTCTAATGACACTTTAAGACAGTTCTAATAAGATCTGTCTTAATACTGCGTAGTGTAATAGACTCTTTAGGCCTGATGCTGTAGCGTCAACTAGAATCTACGATCGAAATATCCTGTTTAGGCTCATTAATTTAGCCTCAACGAATACGCTATTTATTGGTGATATTATTTTATTATTTATCCATGAGCAATCTTTTAATACTATAACTAAAATATTTTTAATAAAAGATTTTCACAGATTCAGCTATTGAATTATTTAAAAGGGTTTTACTGAATGTTATCACGTCTGAATACGGTTTGATCTAAATTCAATAAAAACTTGATAAGAAAAAAATTCTACAGAATACAAATAAATCTATATAGAAAAGTAAATTTTATTCTGAATAATCTCTACAAAGTAAGAAAAAACTCTTGCCAAAACATTATTGGGAAATTGTATATAACTCCTTTCCGAACGCAATTTAAGACCTTTTTCAGATTGTTTTCGTGAAGTTTCATGTTCTAAGTGAATTGAATGAAAACAATGTAATTGAAGCTTCTGAGAATTTGCTTTATTAAAGACTACACCAATCCTAAGATTTGCCAAAAGCGAACTAAGATTAGGTTTCTTAAAATGGTAACATAATCAACACTACGAATTTTGTTAAAAAGCTTTTATGTGAACTAAGCTTCTAATATTCTTATCATTCAAGGACTTATTAAATACTGTTATATGTTATTTAAGCCCTGACTTAAAATATAACAAAAACATTTAATGTGCCACTAAAAAAATTACAGCCGTTTCGTTCGAAAAATCCTAAAAGGCTTATGACTTATTATTGCACCCTTAACTTATTCTGGTATATATAGTGTTTTTTTAATGGTAAAAAGAGGGCAAACGGGCAGGAGGCTTACCTGATGGGAAGTGATCACCTCCGCCCATGCCGGCCTTTCAGGGAAGGGAGGGAGGGAAGGGGGAGGAAACGGGGAGAGGAGAGGGAGGAAGGAACGAAGATGGAGGATGAAAGGAAGATGGAGGGAGAGAGAGGGAGGAGGGAAGGAGAGTGGGCCTCCCGGACTCCCACTCACCGGACGAAACGCAACAGCATAGCTGCCACCTCACGCCGGTCTTCTGTGAGAGAGTGGTACTAATGAACTATACGGGGCGTGCCGGCCCATTCGGCTGCTACCCGAAGGTAACAAGCATGGCACTACCACTCTAGTGTGGGAGTGCTTTACTCTCTATTGTAGCTTAAAATTAAATCTACTAGGATAACAACAATAATTCGACAGGACCAGTCTCTTACTGATGCAAATTGAAGGTTTTATATATCTTTTCCATAATACGGTGATGTACTCACAACCCAATAACTGCTTTCCCAAACCTGGAATTCATCCGATTCTACTAATATTATAAACGTAAAAGTTTGTAAGTATGGATGGATGGATGGATGTTTGTTACTATTTCACGTAAAAACTACTGAATTGATTTTAATGAAACTTTACAATAATATAGCTTATATATCAGAATAACACATAGGCCACAATTTTATATAATTATAAATATATTGTGTGAATTGTCCAAAATATGACGATAAGTGTCAAGTAAGTAGTAAAAAATCTACCATCTGCGAGTTATTCTGGCGTGCGCTACCTAAACGGCTAGAGTTACACATATGTAATGTATGATGGAAATGTTTATCTTAAACAAGCGACTCGCCCTCACTTTGCTCGGGTTCATCCCTAGATTTAGCGCGAGCAAAGCCGCGGGTTCCACTAGTATACAATATTTCTGAATCTGCAACCATAAATGCTAGTCACTAGATCAATGAGGTATTTGTAGGAATAAGCGACTAAATGTATGATCATATCAAAAATGTGCGATTGCTACCGATATATTCAGATATTTAAGTGCATCACAATTTTCGATCGGAAATATAAATGTATAACTCAGTTGTCCGCGATCAAAGAGATCGGTGATCGATCGCACTAATCGCGTTAGCTACCACTTTGTAACGATGAAAAAGTTAACAAAATTAGAATCACCGTTTCAGAAGTCAAGCGGTATATTGATTTCTGACTTTTAAATGCTAGCTTTTGAAATTTTTCGCTGATTAAAAATAAAAAGTTCGGTTTTATTATAAAGTTTGATCGGCAAAATAGAAACTTATTATTTATCCGACAATCGCAGTAGGAGGGTGATGTTTTTGTTTATAAGCATATATGTTTTTTACATGCTCTATAAATATAATTACTTGATATTGAAACACTTATTATAATTTTAAAAATGTTATTAATTTCATTAAGTAGGTTATTTCTCATATATTTTTGTATTCGATAATTTTAAAGATAAGTAGTTAAATCAATGCAATAAAATACTTTACTAAACTTTGAAGTTTACATCATCTGCTTAAATTAAATTAGTACTATATATTATATTTCACGCCTTTAATCATAAAGTGCTACAACAAGTAGGAAGAAGTTATAACGCTACAAGATATCGTTTTTATGATATAAATAATAATAATAAATAATAGGAAATAAAACTCGTGTAAAGCCGGGAGTTATGCTTATTGCATTTACGACCACGTCTTAGCTCCTAGTGAATAAATTACACGCGAGAGAAAAAAGGAAAAATGCTTGTATAGATTATATATACGGTTTGTAACTTAGATTTCGAAGCGCAATTTTTCCCCTTTCTATTTGTTTAACGATTCGGAAAATATTTAGTCAATAGACCCAGGAAAGATTTATTTCAATTTTTTTCTTGGTATTTCCTGAAAGTAACTCAATTTTAATTCAATTTGTATGGTAATGGATGCTTAAAAATTTTAAAACTTTCGTCAGTTTTTTTGTAAACACTTAATCTAAATTAAAACATAGTATACAATACATACGTTACTATTAGCTGGTAATTTCAAGATTTTATGAGCTGAAATTTCATTAAATATACTCGTAGTATTTAAAAATAACCTAAAAAATTGAAGGTTGCAGTCACCTCACGTATCAGACGGATTACTTCACTCAAGTGCCGTGACTTTCTTATGGCATATAAAATGTGTAATAACTAACATTTCTATAAAGATATTTCTAAATATTCGCTTTAAGCGTCTGCGAATGCGCCTATGATTGGTATCAACGTCGTAACTTACGCAGTAAAAAGATAAAGCTTTACAATATGAGAAGTGAAACGGATCGAGTGCGTTATGGGTTCCATATATTTTTATTGCGCTCATGTTTCGAATTATCTCGTCTACGGTTATTTTATGTGAGATATAGTTTTACAGCGTGTTCATTGTCTTTTTATCTGTTCACGTACAAACACGCAGTTTTATGATTTTTCTTATATATATTATAGCTGTTTAAATAATATAATAATAATAATCTGTTATTATTTCTTTATGTCATGGCGCCTATTGATGAGAGATTGTTAACTTAGCAAGCTTGAGGGTAAAGCATCTTTCATTCACTCTTGGTCCTTTCCGATAACGGTGGAATGAAAATTTTCTTTACGTGTTCGTAAAAGAACGGGATTAAAATAATGTAAACTCCTTAATTTTGGCTGTTATTGAGAAATTCTTTATACCTGGTAGAAGTTTAATAAATATATGTAGGTATGTTTAAGAGGCATATATTAAATAAAACACATGTTAATATGTGCTACGAGAGTCCAAGTCTCTCTCTGAAGTTTCTTCCAAGCCCACAAAAGTATTTTCACGTTTTAACGTTTTAAATCATAATTTAATGATTGTAATATGAATATTAAAGTTAAAAGTTATATTTTAAGACATGTGTAACATTCATAATTAAATTTAAGTAACTTGTCACAGAATAACGCCTCAGTAAATTACACCAATAACTTACTTTGCTAGTTAGCGTAATACTTACACTTCAGTCGTATAGAATTTCGCTTAAGAACTAAATTATTTATTAACAACAAAAGTCAACAAAGTTTGATTTTGACTTTAATTTTGGCGCATTAAATCATTTTCTCGTTGAACGAAGAGGGGATCAAGTTGAATGAAGTCAAGGTCATATTTAAACACTAGCGACTTTGTACTTTGTTTGAATCGAATAAGAAATATTTCTTATACATTGTTCCCTTCATAAGTAATATATTAGTAATGTAAGTCTCATAGAGGTTGAATTAATTAAAATATTACGCAGTCTACTTCGAAATATCTAATACCTTTTTTAAACAAGTTTTTATTAAATACGCTGGGACATTATTTTTACACGCAGCTTGTGTTACGTATAGGTCACATATAACTTCAAATACATACATTTCATACGAGTAGATATAAACACCCTTGACTCGAGCACAAACATCCTTGCTCAACGAATGATTGCCCCCAGCGGGACTCGAACTCGCGACCGCCGGCGCAGCGAGTAGAGTAACTACAAACTGGAACAAACGTGTCGTAATAATATTTAAAGGAGCTTTATCAATCAATGATTATGTCGCCCCCGTAATAAATTTACATAACGTATAACTAAATGTTTGTTATAACTTACTTTTGAAGCTAACTACTTCGCCTATGTCTAGAAACTTTTTTATTTTTTTTCTATATCAGGAACAAAAGGTGGAAAAAAGTAGTGCTTATTTATAAGAAAATGGAAAATAATTATGCTTCGTCAACAATGAGTGGTCAAGCGGAGGAGCTTGGTCTTCTTGAACTTGAACTTGAACTGGTCAAGGCGAGAACTTTGCAAAGTGCAATATTTTTTTCTAAGTATGAATTAAAAGTAACTAACTGCTTAGTAATAATAATTGATTGGTATTAAAATAGTATATATTTCAAGTTTCAGATGGAGATTTGTGATTTTGAACAATAATCATTGAATGAAGTTTACGTCAACGCACGCCGAATATCTGTTTCGAAGCAATTCCAACGATAAGCGCACTGACAACCTCAGCTGGTAGATCTAGCTTAGTTCTATATATTAAGTTTCGATACAACATCCTAAGATCTGGAAAAAATATTTCTGTTAGTGTTCAAAATGAAAATGCTTTCAAAGTGAAAGCAATTTACTTTCAAAGCAAGCATACAATTGTTCTTTTGCATATACATTATACATATATAGTTAAGTATTTTTTTTTTATGGTAAAAAGGGGGCAAACGGGCAGGAGGCTCACCTGATGCGAAGTGATCACCTCCGCCCATGGACATCTGCAAGCCTGGAAAGGGAGGGATGGAGGAGGGAGGGAAGTGGGAGGGAGGGGGGAACGAAGGCGGTGGATGAAGGGAAGAGGGAGGGGGGAAGGAGAGTGCGCCTCCCGGACTCTCACTCACCGGACGAAACGCGACAGCATAGCTGCCACTTCACGCCGGTCTTCTGTGAGAGAGTGGTACTAATGAACTATATGGGGCGTGCCGGCCCATTCGGTTGCTACCCGAAGGTAACAAGCATGGCACTACCACAACAATTTACAAAGTATTTGACTATTTATTTGCAATTTACAAAGTTATGCGTAAAGTGCTAGCTATTGAGGCCAAATAATTCGACTCTAATATCTGCTGGGTCTTACTAATAATGCTATTTTAGATTCCATTGATATCGATAACTCAATTCTATGGAAAAGATAGCTGGTGCTCTCCACTTCGCCCATGTAAATAAACTAGCCTTTCCTGCCGCTCCGCTCGCTTTCTAAAGGCTGAAAATCAAAAGAAATATTTTTCTCCCGTTTAGCAACATTTTTCATTGATGCTCCGCTCTTATTGGTCGTAGCGTGATGTTTTATAGCCTATAGCCTCCCTAGATAAATGGACTATCCAACACAAAAAGAATATTTCAATTCAACTTAACAAACAAACATACAAACAAACAAGCACTTCAGCTTTATAATATTAGTATAGATATAGATAACCCGAAATATTCTCCATTATCAAATACCTGCGAGTGTATCAATCGTTAAGGAAGTCGGTAACGAAACCAGTTAAAAGTTATAGGAAAATGATATTCATGGCTTTTACACACAAACATTTTACATTTTTAGTTTATCAGATCGTATTTCTTTCTTTGTTTTTTACCTTCTTACATTTTAACCAACGCTTTAGAAATATTTTTATTGAAAATTAAAGCTTAAACATCACGAGAGAGTTTCCATTTGTTTAAAGTTTCTATTCTATTGATGTTATTCACTATATTATGAGCTACACAAATATTTTCCATGCAGACATCCATAACTCTACTTTCATATTATATTCATATTTTATAAAAGCCCTTTCATTTATTAAAATTGTTAAAATGTAAAGTATTCAAAGTTCGACAGCGATTTTCTTTTTTTTTGTTGTGTTTTAGTGGCTATAGCTCTAGTTTAAAATGTTTTAGTATAAGTTACTTTTATATAGATAGGCGTATTCTATTTATACTTATATGTCTTCTTCAATAAAATTCAATATTCCCTTTTTCAGTTTTTTTTTAAATTTCGCATTATTTGGTAGGATGGAAAAATGTGTTTAATGAATGAATTAAAATTAGTTGTAGTAAGCTAAGGAAATATACTAAACAATGAATACCTCAGTATCCATTAACAAATATATGATTAATAAAAATAAAGATGTAGAAATTGAGTTGTTCAAGGGTATTCAGGAAGAAAATATCTTTTATGAAGCCATATTCGAAACTTGGCGCAGAACATTAGGCGCGCAGTCGTTATACTACATTGCATAATACTAAACATAATGCATACTTTTTTCTCCGCAGACTTTAAGGACCGTATCAGTGGTAGGTATATCATCATTGTTATAATGGATATGACGGGAACCAAAATTAAAAATATACTCGCGAAAAAAATCGTAATTATGTTTTTATTTAATATGTCAAATTATAAAAGTCGAAAAAATTAATTTAATCGCATCAAACCTTAGTCTGTCTTTAATTCGTAGGTGTAATAAGTATAAACTTATTTAGATTTTTACCATTTTTCTTATTAAATATCTAATATAACTTAGAGTGTTGTCTGCCAAATATTGCTTTTATTAAAAAATAGTACTGCGATTCCAATTAAATTTAAACAGCTTTAAATTGTATGATCCGAGCACTAAAGAATACTTACAATGCTAAAAGGAGAATGAGAATGGCCGGTATAGCAATAATTAATGAAAATGATAAATAAAAGCCGGCGTCGTCATTACATGAAGAACAAAGGCGTTCGAGTTATTGTCCCAGTGATCATTATTCTGATAAAGTAAAATTAATAAATTTTAATTATACTCTAGTTGTATTATTATGTTATTAATTCGATTAATTTAAGGTTACCTTTGATCAGTAAGTTAGTCGTAAATGTTGTTAGGGCTTATGTAATTGATCAAAAGCATTAGAAAAGGGAGGCACTATGATATTTTATATTGAAACTTATGTATAAATCTTACTTAATCTCCATGATTTCAACAAAATTTAATTAGAATATTAAATCAGTTATCTAAAGGTAAAAATACATATTATAAAACAGTAAATTAGCGAAATCGATGTTCGCGTTTCGAGTAAAAAGTACTGAACCGATTTTACTTTAATTTTGTGTAGTGGTAACTCATTACTCGGGCTAGTATTTAAGATTCCTTTCACTTTAGGAATTTTTTTCATTCCCACGGAAAACACAATAACTTGTTTTATCGAGTCATTCTTTTTCTGGCTAAACATTTAAAGATTCAAAACAATGTATTAAAATAATGTAAGGCCTACAGAAAAGTCTGCTATAGCAAATGTGATTATCTTTGGTTTTCATATAGAATAAAATCATATATGAAAACCAAAGATATTGACAATTCCATGTCCTTAATTTACGTAACTTTTTCATAATCCTTTGGCACGAAATATCGTTATAGTTCGAAATCTTTTATTGAGTCATATTCAAAGCTTGGATCCGATCCACACGCTAGCACGAACTACTCGCTGGAGGCTCGTTATGTGTACTAATGTATGAGAATTGTATCGGAAAACAAAATGGACTGCATTTTAACTACGAAAAATAGAGAAAATAAAGAGTATTTATATGATCTGTAGTAGGTATCTCTATTTATATGGGTACTGGCTAGTATATAGTATATAGAAAGGTACTGCCTCGGTGGTGGCTAGCATATACGGTCATACTTCGAGAGGTCCTGGGTTCGAGTATCGGGTTGGGCTAAGTAAGTGAAGGGGGTTCAAATCCCGGGTCTGGCATCTCTGTTACTGTTATTTGCAAATCATTTTCAATTTAATTATGAAGGACTATATCGTAAAAATTCAGCTTGCATATTTGAGAGAACACGAAAGACATGCGAAATCCACTATGTCTATGTCATGATCCCACTCGCATTGAATTCGTATCGGCACATGCTTAGCATTGGAACGATAAGAAGAGTATTTTTTTATTTCTCGTTGAACACAAAAATTTTAGGGCGAGCGAAGCGAGTCCTAACACTATCCCACAATTTGAGCATTTTGTGGTACACTTCACTGAAAAACTATCACGCTTATAGATTTATGCTTTGACATAGTAATTTAATTTCATATCTAGATGTGTTATCTGCCAAAACAACAATTTTATAACCATTAAAGTTAGCATTGCAGGTCTTTAATAAAGAGTTAAGTACTTAAGAGGATTCTTTTAATAAACTGTTTAATATAATTCTAAACAACACAAAGTAAGCTTGTTTTTTACCCTTAGACATACGATAGGTGATGAGCCTTTGTTCTTGACGGAAACGTCGAAAACGTCTAGACAGTTGATTTTTAAGAAGGCTTGTTAAAAGTTAACAATTTTTGTTTTATTTTAACTCCATTATTTTAATAGTAGTAGTATTGCGATTTGCGAAATTGTAAATAAATAGTATAGTAAATACTGTACGGATCATCAATTTTTGTCAATTGCTTTGGATCACAAATTCGAATCTTCAGTTTTTGATTTAGATTTTCCATTATTTATTTTTCTATCCTACTTTGTATTTCTTTTGATATTTTTTAAATTGAACTATAAATTAATACTTCTAAACGCTACCCGAGTATGGCGATTGTGTAATTAGCTAAGATCACTTGATATTCATTTCTTCGATGTTTTTTTATGAGTCTGTAGCGGTTCCTTTCATAAATAAAGCTTATTGTATTGTATTCTAATAGTACCATTCACCTATGAAAAACAATGGGTCCCTTGCTTTTGAATAAACATTATATCTCTAACCGCATGCCATTTTATTTTTAATATTTCTAATTGAGTCTCAGGTCATGAAGAATTCCCTAAAGATTACTGAAACAGTCTTATTAACACGAGAAGAAAATTAACTTTTGGAAACTCTAATACAAAAGATCTTTAATATTCATATAAACTTTTAGAATTACTTACTTTTACTTTGTAAAAGAGAATATTAAAATTATCAATATGAATCAGCTAATTAAATAGTTTTAAAAGTTTTGTTGTGAACTTAAACGTTCTGTATGTAAATGAGTGGATGGAGTTTAAATGAAGCAGTAATTATGAATACAGATGCTGTTTAACAGACCACTTGCATTCAAAGATCATGTCTGGAAGTGAAGCGGGGTTGTCGTCCATTACATAAGTAAAGCTATATAGTTTAACTTATACGTTCTCTCATCTAGCTAGTTATCTCTCTCGTAGCTCTCATTAGCATATTCTAGCAATTATTAAAAAAACTGCGGCTTCGCCTAGGGTTTCGTGGTAGCAGGATGAAAATTTTGGGTTACAAGTAGTAATAAAACATTTGGTCTTAAAATTTAAAAATAAAAGCAAATCATAAAAAAATAGAAAATAAAAAAAAGAAAAAATGTTGAGAGGCCCACGCTTATCACCTAGGCCATAAAAAATAACCTACGACCTATTCTCAGACTTACTAAATATACACAAAAAAATATGAAAATCAGTCAAGCCGTTTCGGAGGAGTTCAATGACAAATTCTGACACGAGATTTTTATATAGTAGAAGAAGATAGAGCAATTAAATTCTAAATCAAATTAGTTTCAAGCGATCTTTTTTATTATGTACAGAATTAAAAATACATAATAACATAAATATATAAATTATTTAAATTAACTTTTTTATTTGGCACTAGCGATTATCCCTCGCTCCATTCTGGTTCGTCATCAGGTCGTATTGACCCGAAATTCTAGGTATAATCTTAACTAGTTTCATTAAAATCATTCTTGTGAAGCAGTCAGAGAGAGAGATTGACAGACTGACAAATTGACAGATTTTATAATATATTTACGTGAAGTTCAAATCAAAAATAGATTGGTAAATTATGAATGAAACCAATACAATATTATGTATGTCCGACCTAGTTTACGTTTCGATGAATTTTGTCGGCACGTGTAGGAAAGTCATTGATAACTTTTGGCAAAAGTAATTGTTAACTAACGAATCGCTTAGCTCGTGATAGGTACGTTTTTATGGTACGCGAATTTCATTTTAGTTTTACATAATTTAATTGGCTGTCTTATATATTTTATACTTCTACGACTCTTAACATATCTCTCAATAAAATAAAAACAATCATTATTCGAATCCATTCATTCGCTTTTGAATTTTATACATAATTTTAGATAAAGATGAATGAACCCCGATGAAATTAGAAATTTCATAAAACTTGTGAGCTTATAACAAGACAAGCGTTGCTATTGTGGGATTTTAAATGAAGTAGTATGCTTTTGTAGTGTGCGAGCAGGCGCTATTTTAAGAATAATGTTTCAGAAAATGTGAGAGGTAAGAGTGTCTATACTAACTATTACTCGAGATGTCATTACGCTCTATATATCTTTTTGCCTTTGTTATTTTTTAGGTTTCACGAGTCAAATGATGATAAATTTTTTCTAGGCTCGAAATAACAATGCTATTTTAGTGATAGTGATATATCTTTACACGTGACAGTGTTTATTGAAATTGACTTTGAATGAGTTAAAAACATCACTAAAAGGTTTTCTATTGGCTTTATATAACAAAATAAATATTTGGTAGAAAAGATTTTTTAATTGGTAAAAAAATATTGGAATAATTTTCATATTTCTTGCTTTATATGTATTGAATAATATTTGTATTCATTAAGTAAGTGATATATTCACACATATAGTTGAAACACATAACCTTTCTCTTAGACTATAGTCGGAATAAATATATAAAATATATAATTGCTATAATAAAGTGCAAGTTAGAAGTTCTCATTCTCGTAGAGTAAATTTTTAATTAGCAAAGAATCTGTTCTAGAAACGTACATAGTAATATATCATAACTTTGTTAATCTTATGAAAAGTTTTAAAAATATTCATGAAGCGGTTAATAAGTTTTGTTGAACTTTAGCGAGCAAGGAAAACTTGCATTCATTTTGCATAGCTTGAATTTTTTTTAACATTGACCGTCCTTAAATTTTTGTGCTTAGTTTTATAGTTATATCTTTATATATATATAATTCTTCTGTGAGTGTGTATGTCACTGAACTCCTCCTAAACGGCTGGACCGATTTTGATGAAATCTTTTGTGTGTGTTCGAGTGTATTCGAGAATGGTTTAGATTCACAATTCGGTCCACTACAAAATGTATTTTTTAATTTTATTAGTAATTTATACATTTGCACAATAAATGACATATTCAATTAATAATAAGTCGTTGCTAGGCAACGTTGTTTTGCGCATGCATACTAAAACATTTCACCGGGAGCAAGTTTATAAAAAAAATTCTATGTGTACAGGACAACGTCTGTCGGGTCCGCTAGTTATATATAAGTATAAAACTAAGCACAAAATGTTAAATATATACTGGACATAGATACAGTCCCTGGCGTTTTAAGCTCAGCTTTGCATTTGTATGACTGCAGTGTACGGAGAGGAACGCTTGGTTTAAACCCGTTTCGTCATCATCAGTCCTTTTTAACATCCCACTGCTGGGCACGGACCTCCCTCAGTACGAGGGGGATCAGGACATAGATTTTCTCAGGCATACAGGTTTCCTCACGATGTTTTCCTTCATCGTAAGACAAGTGGTAATCATGACAGGAATGATTCGCACATGAAAATATCAGAGGTGCGAAACTCGGATTTGAACCCGCATCACTTGGTTATTCAAGCGAGCGCGTTACCGCTGGGCTACCACTGTCTATACTGGTTTTTAAAGCGTGGCTATTGGCTTTTGGCTATCACTCGCACATATGCATATGAAAGTACGAGTTTATACGATACTTGCATCAAAAAATCTATTTTTTAAATACTTGTCTGTCTGTTTGTTCCGGCTAATCTCTGAAAGGGCTGGACCGATTTTGACGGGACTTTCACTTTCAAATATTTAATGTTATAAGGCGTAAATTAGGCAACTTTTTAACCAACTTCAAAAAAGGAGGAGATTATATTTAAAAAAAAATAACTAGCGACACCCGTGGCTTTACTCACGCTTATATTATAAATACAGAACATGTGTGAGTAAAGTGGGGGCAAATCGTTAATACACTAATATATTCTACGCCATTACTCAGCGAGGTAAAAATAAGGAAGGAAATCATTGTTTTTTATTAACTTCTCGAACGGAAATCACTCGGGCGACAAAATAACAAGATTTTCGCAGCCTTTAATGCAGTTTTGTTATTATAACTGAGGAAAGAAACTAGATACTATTCAATGGTTTGGAAAATGATGTATAAACTTTTATTAGTATTTATGTCTTTGAAAATAGAATTTTATCGCAAAATAAACGTAATTATATTCATTGAAGCGAGAAATTTTAAAACTAATAGTCGATGTGTTATATTTACATATTCGTATGAATAATGTGCAATAATATTGTTCATGCATGTATATTGTATATACTATAGAAATATGTGATCTTTCGTTCTTGGAGTACAGAACATCGTGCTCGTGAAATAAATTAAATATTGAAACAGGGGATCGGACAGTAATCAGATAAAAATCTAAAATATACTTTGATAAAATAAGTACACTGTTTAACGATTATTTATCGAATAATAGTTAAATATAATTCATTTAAATATTTTTAAATGAAGAAATATTTCAGTTATCAATTAAATACAATGTTTTTCGTTCCATAACAACAAATAAATAATATTTTCCACGAAACAAAACTTCTTGCGAACTTATGTTCATACAGTCGTTTTGTTTATGTTATGAATGACCACAGAACAATAATATTGATGACATTTACAAGTGACGTCACGCGTATAACGTGTCGTTTTGGCGGTATTTTTAAACAAACAATATTAAAACATGATTTTGAGTACCTAATAGGCTATAAATAAATTAAATTAATTTTTTATGTGAATAAGTATCCATGAAGATTAATTTAAAACACTTTCTGAAAAATTGTCCGATCCCCTACTGTAGACCCAAGGCGTATTTGTCGGAAACATGATAGTTTTCTTGTTGTGTATCTTAGGTTACACGTTCGTTGAATATAATACAAAGCAAGACAAAAATGGACTCTCAAATATAGTATCTGTATCGAATTATATTATACCGATATTTCTATTGACATGGTGCTATCATTATTAGCATAAGAGTAAATAGAATTATTTTAGTGAAAATTAAATAAAACACAATTATAAATAGATTAACTGAATATGCGAAATATAATAAAATACAAAATTAGTTTCAAATCGTTTGAATCATTTAATATTACAAGTTATTAAAATTCACTATAAGCTAATGAATCTCATCAGATATTTAAGACACAAGAGAGCATATTTGATAATTTGAACCATTTTCACAAAAAAATCGGTTTAAAATGTGAAAGTGAAGCTTATAAATAGATCATTGTAACATAAATATTGTAATAAGTGCTTCAATATGTTGCCAGTGAATAAAACAATAACATTTTAAGCAAAAGACTAACAATTAAATAAAATAAGTTGATCTGATTGATTTCTTATTTCTTTTTCTCTCTTCTATCTATCTATTTCTTCTTAATTTTCTATGTAAATACGAGAGGTAAATAACGCAACATTTGTATTTAATAAAATGTAATGATTTTATTAACTGATACTAAAAGTTTTATGGGAAAAGTTAATTTTGTTCTTTTTAGCGCATTCAAATAAAAGTTTGTTTTTAAAAGTTTTTTAACTTAAAATTTAAATATGTTGGGACATTATTATTACACACAGCACCCCCTAGTTTCGTGGTAAGATAAGAGGCTTGTGTTACGGATACCAGATATACTACACATATATAAATTGAAATACATACAAATTATAAATATAAACACCCATGACTGAAGTACAAGCATTTGTGCTAAAAATAAATGAATGCCCGCGGGACTCGAACCCGCGACCGCTGGCGCAGAAAGTAGGTACAAACTGAGTCAAACGTGTCGCCTACATTTATGCATACAATCTATATTTTCTAATCAATAAAGAAATACGCTATACAACGCTATACATAAACACAAAAACAAATTCTCGAATACATACAGCCATATTAATTTCCTCCTATTCTTGTAAGTTGGTAAAAAAGCATTCGTACAATTGTGCTGTTTGTTTTCTATAGATTGGTTCTTTTTAAAGAAATAGTAGAGTTACTGCTTTTTTTATTTAGTGTGAATTTATATTATTTAAAATAATATAAATCTAGGTGCGGCTGGTCAGCTTAAGTTAAATCTTTCAGCTGAAAACGATAAAAAGTCCTTCAACAACACTTTTACGATCCTTCTCACTCTAAGTATAATATAAATGCTTAAATTTCACTTCGTACCTTTTGTATTAAATCGCAGAATTTTCTTACACTCAGACGCATAAATAAAATTAAATGGTTTTCAAAAGGTGATTACTTTGCGACAGAACGGTAGATATAAATTTGAAATGTGAAATGTACATTGGTATCAGCAAAAATATATGTATTCCCCATACATTACACGAGTCTATTTGTCAGGAAACTAAACGCCTTTAAAATTTATAAAGAGGATGTATATTTCCATTACATTCATCATTTATTACAAAAATAAATATATCAAAGGCAAGCGATGATATCAAGTTGAATTTGGTTGAAGTTATAGCTGTGTGATAGCTAAGTGGATCGTGAGCGATCCTATGACGTTTCAATATGAGGGAGGAGATTGAGGGAAGTTTTAGCGGTTAATACTGGCTTTTCTGAACGGTAAGTCTCATATATGTAAGCGTAAAAGTATTTCCCAACTTAAAAAAAATTATAATATCACAATAATAGTGGGTTCGATTACCGATGGTTATATCGAACGGATCGTCAGGTTTCTATTGTCATATATAATACACATTTTAATAAAAATACATTCAATATGTAAAGAATTTACATTTTTATTACGTGTCAAGAAATAAGTGGAAGACTGTTTGAGTTTCATTTTGCTATAAAATACCAAATTACGTGCTCTAAACAGAATCTTGTACTCGTATGGTGAAATAGAAATATGAAATATGTAATATAAATAATAACATAACTTGATGCTCAGACCTGACTTTATATGAAAGTTTACACGTTATAATGTAATACGTGGTCGGCATTGCCTATTCGTTTATAATTACTCTGTAACGACTTTTCATACTTTAATCTTCAAAGAAAATAAATCTCACAAAATTTAATGCCATGTGACCTTCTTAGGTTTACGCGAATATTTGACATTATAAATGAAACTACCTTTTCGGATTTTGTCGCGGATTTATTTGGAGAGCCTCTCCCGTGACCATGATAGCTGTAAAGCATTCGAAACGTCTGGAACAAAAAATTAAAATAATTCCGCGACAAAATCCGAAAAGATAGTTTCATTTAACGACAGGTGGCTCAGTTTGTAGTGACCAGCTGAGACGGCGATTGAGGGGTCGAGTTCCGTGGCATTTATTTGTGTGATGAACACGAATGTTTGTACTACAGTCATGGGTTTATATTTATAATATCGTAATCGCCAGCCCTTTTTAATGTTCCACTATTACGCACGGCACGGGCCTCCCTCAGTACGAAGGGAATCAGGCCATAGTCCACCGCGCTGGCCTAGTGCGTGTTGGCGGACTTCACATATCTTTCGAAAACTTGCTAGATTTTCTCAGACGTGCAGGTTTCCTCACGATGTTTTCCTTCTATAATATGTATTTAATTAAAATTACATATGTATGTGTAGTGCATCAACTTCCTACCATCCTTAACACAAGCCTTGTAGCTTACCATTGAACCAGATGGTGCTGTGTAGTAATGTCTCAACATATTAATTAATAAAATAAAAAAACTCTAGGGATCAATCATGGTACACAAGTGCTGAAATCCGATTATACAATTATAATAGTGGGTAATAGCGTAATTATCTAAAATATACTAAAAAATAATTTATATTATAAATCTCTCAAATCTATTGCGGTCTGCAAACCCCATGCAAAACGTAAGTAATTAACTGCCTAATAAGGGACCGCTCAAAGTCACGGTCCTCAATTCCGGGTAGTCGCACTATTCCTTTACCGGTCGTTTAAACTTAAGTCTTATTACTTACATTATAGTCTAAAGTCATATAGGTATAGTCGTTACTAGACCCTCAACTTAGGTACACTATAACAATCAGTATTCTCAGATTTTAGATGTTTTCCATCAGTGAAAAGAAAACAGCTATCGTCATACTGGATTTAATCAAAAATCAAAATCCATTCAGTGTTCACAGACAGATGGACAAAAATTTCAACTCCGAAAGGTTTGGGATTGATGCGGCTCTACCCTTGATTGTGATGGTCGGTTCTCTAGGGGAAGCGTCCATCAAGCAGTGGAGGGTGGAAGTTGAAAAATTTTTTTTATTGAAATTTCATTCACTTATTCAAATTAACCATTTAATAATTGGTTAATAATTACGAACGTTCCTTCAGAACTATAAAAAGTAATTTTATTACGTTTATCGTTGTATTAGTAGTGTTGTGAACGTTGCTTAGTAGTAAACTGAGGGTCCTTAAAAAAACATACAACTACATTAGAAAAAGTGTGAATTTAACAGGTTAAAAATTCAGGCTACTTTTATTATGGAATTAGGGTTGTGATAAAAAAAAATGTACCTTGGGACGAATTCAAGCAAAGTGAAAGTGAGTCGCTAGTCAAATAATATTAAAATATTAACTTATATGTACTACTTAATTTATTTTAAATACATGAAAAAAAACATTTAGTACAATATGAAATTCAAAATGCTGTATTTATATAAAATAACATAAGCGAATGTTGAACAATATGTTCAATTACCCCTTTAATCCGGCGTCTGGACCGAACCCAGACTGCCCTCGCTTATTTTCACGTAAAGCTTTGGACAATTTATCTAAACACTGTTTCTTGGGCACGTATTGAAATTGATATAAATTTAGGTGTAATATATTTAAAATATAAACATACAATGTTTTATACATATAGATGTACATACATATGTTTTAATTATATAAACGAAGATTATTTTGCTTTAGAAAGCATTATAGAGAATGTCACTAGTGTAATGTGGT
Organism: Boloria selene; assembly: GCA_905231865.2. Classification (NCBI taxonomy): domain Eukaryota; kingdom Metazoa; phylum Arthropoda; class Insecta; order Lepidoptera; family Nymphalidae; genus Boloria; species Boloria selene. The sequence goes on from HG993135.1 coordinate 14,776,579, forward strand.
GTAAATATGGGGTTGATAAAAAAAACGTTTGTCTTGGCTGGCATATAAATCTATACTTATATTATAAAGCTGAAGAGTTTGTTTGTTTGGTTGAACGCGCTAATCTCAGGAACTACTGGTTCGATTTGAAAAATTCTTTTTGTGGTGGATAGTTCGTTTATCGAGGAAGGGTTTAGGCTATATTATATCACGCTACGACCAATAGGAGCGGAGCATCAATGAAAAATGTTGCAAAAACGGCGGAAGGAATTTGATTCCCGGTCTTTCCTTTCCCGGTCGGAAAGGCGTGAGAAGCCGCGGGAAATGTTTGTACTAAATAAAGAAATATTAGATGGTTGACTATATATGGTAAGGTACCTGAGATTGATCTTTATTAGGTATATACTCGTAGGTACCTATGTACCTAATAAACAGGCATACACTGGACTTAATACTATATTAATACTATAGTAAGCTAAACTATGTTACAATTCCGCACTTCTCTAGGGTACTAGATTATGACTTATCTATTCCTTTACAAACCATACGATTTTTTTTAAATATAATATGTTTACTAGACTTGGACTAACTTATTAAAAGTAACTATCAGCAACCATAGGATGTCAAATGCAATAATATGCGAATAGAATTCTCTTTACTAAAATGATAATTAATATTGCTGTATATGTATAAATATTATACAGAGTAAAATAAGGGCGAATCGATAAATGAAAATAATTCTTATTTTTATGACTTAATTGAACCTCGTGTACTTTATCAAGGATTTTTTATAATGGAATTTATTTCCGCGTCGCGATGTGATCGTGTTGAGAATAAAGTAAAAGCTCGGCACGTTTTGCGACGAATTTACTCAATTAAAAGTTTTCTAACAGTGTAAGTCTGCTGCAGCCGGTTTTGTGCGGTTAGATCGAATATTGGTGAAATTTAATTATTTGCGAACTTGACGCTTCTTGCTTTACGTTATACGTATATTTCTGAATAGAAGACGTGAAGGACGTATATCAAATATGTAAAGATACCTTACCTGAGGTTACTAGGACAGTTGACTTTATCACTTTGTAACCTTTATCGGATTGGCAGGGATCATGACACTGTAAATTATACATTGGGATGGACTACTTGACAGTCGTAAATAAATAAATTTGTTGGGACATCTACACACAGCACTATTCAGTTCCATGGTAAGGTTCAAGCCTTGTGTTATGGATACCAGATGCTTGATATACTACACATATATAACTTTAAATACATACATATTATAAATATAAACATCCATGAATAGAGTACAAACATTCGTGCTCAACAAATGTATGCCCCAAGCGGGACTCGAACCCGCGACCGTTAGCGCAGCAAGTATATAGGAATATGTAAATAGGAAAGCGATTCCTCGACGTCGTCTGACTAATGATATGTGTAAGAGTATTTATCAAAAAATAAATATCGTATACTGTTATATTCAAACGAATATATTTAAATATTTAAGTCTTTTAATACCTCACAACCCTGAATCCAGCCGTAGGCGTCGAAATCTTTGGAATTGCCCTATTCTCTCACGTATTTCCGGAAACTTCGAAACCCCATAATTTATGGAAATTATGGAAAGTGTCAGCCTCCCTCAGCGGAGTATCACTCGGTATTATGGAAGAATACGAAATAATATTATAAATTACTAGTGGAACCCGCGGCTTCGCTCGCGCCAAATCTGGGGATGAACCCGAGCGCAGTGAGGGTGAGTCGCTTGTTTAAGATAAACATTTCCATCATACATTGCATAATATGCACGCCAGAATAGTAGATTCGCAGATGGTAGATTTTTTACTTGACACTTATCGTCATATTTTGGACAATTCACACAATGTCTTTATAAATTGTAGCCCATGTGTTACTGTGATGTATAGCTATATTATTGTAAAATTTCATTAAAATCCATTCAGAACAATCGTAGATTGAATTTTTTCTTCGTTTAAAGTTTAGATTTAGGTTAATTAGCTGCATAGCCGTAAGTACATCATATTTGTTCATACAATTTCGATACATACAACCATTTTTAAAGTAAAACTAAAGGTGAATACATTTTATAAGAAAGTTTTAAAGAATTTCAGTTTTAAGTTTATTAGTTTAGTCTTCTGAAATCAACTAATTACATACCACGTCTGTTTAATGGAGGAACGGTACCCACAGCAAGTGCGACCACAACTCTTGACCATTTTTGTACCTATGCTTGTCTGGATTTCTATTTGAATTATTTTCTTGTTTCGTCCTTTTCAGGCTCTTTTTTGCGTGGTCGGGTAATTGTTTTTTTAACTTTTTCTTTGTTTAATAGCTATTGACCAGTTTTAGTAATTTTATCAAATTGAAAATTATATTTCCTAGTAACAGTAGTTAAGAAAAGAAAAGTAAAGTAAAGTTTATAAACAATTTAACAGTTACCAAAATTTAACAGGTATTATTATTTAGGAGCGCTTGTTTCGGCTTACACGTCTGATTTTAGGAATTAATTAATAAAGATATGTCATAAATATATAATATTATAAATAATAAAAAGTCACCAATTGGTTGCAATAAAGTTCAAAAGCTCTTAGAAACAAATCACGTATATTCGTAAGTTGCAAAAGATAGTGGAAAGTTTTTAAATTGAACTTGCGATTTCAATATGTGGGAGTTTTACGATATGAGCGCTTCTGTTCGAAATACTCGAGTGCACGTTTTATTTATTAGTATTGTACATAATGTATATTGTTTTCTATTCCAATGACTAAAATAAATATTAGGGCTTTTCTACTTTCAATATTAGAATACAGCATACTTTTTTATTTGTTTATTTCAGTACATAAGCGTGTTATGTGTTTGTGATATGGAAACATAGATATACATTTTGATGTTATAATCACTCGTTAAGTCAAATTAAGGAATAAAATTAAAACAATAAAGTTATAATTGTCTAAAACGAAATTTAAACTCGCGCACAAGCACTAGTTACTTTAAGTTTAAGGTTACTTCTATTAACGATTGCGATATATAGAATATAATAAAATATAATAAAAATTGATAAATGATTAGAAGTTTAGTAACTCAGTACAAAAGCGCTAGTCATGGTGTCCTTTCATGTCAATAAACTTGATCCTGTTACAAACTTGTCGGCGACAAACTTGCTACTAAGCGACTCTTTACAGCGTATATCTTTTGAGATACCTATCGATAACTTATGCACTTTGCGATTTAGTATAACATTTTTAAATTGATTACTTCTACTCAACTAACTTCAAGATTTAATTTAAAAAGTTTAATTTGAATTTATAAAAAGGAAGAGTTTCAAGCCTTTCTATTTATTCCCTTTCTATGTGTATTGAACTTACTCCATAATGGTTAGGTCAGAAGAACCTAACTTCTTTGATTGCAGAGTTAGCCGTTGGAGTTAACTAAAAGAAGTATTAGCTTGGCTTGGCAAATAGCCGTCGAGACCGCCGTGGTTTAGTGCGTAAGCGAACCTGCGATGCCCCATGAGAAGTACTGGCTTTTCTAATTGTTGAATCCCATATAACTACGCGTAAGTATGAAGGCGGTATGCGTAACAAACACATAGACATATGTATATATATATATATATACCTGTACAAGTTTTCACGATCATAGTAAACTAAGCATAAGTAATGTGATTCTATATAAAGACTGAGACATCTTTTGAAGAAAGTTCTTAACTTCTTTAGTGCTTTCTAAAGACTTAACACCCTCGTAACAATTACTGTAATTAGAATATTTCATCAATCCAAGTGGCAATAGACTCGAGTAAACCCTTTAGGAAGCTTTCGTTAACTTAAACGACTTAAGTGATTTTCATTTTCGTAATTACTTCCAGTCAGTTTGATTTAATCTCAAAACTTTTGCGTTATAATAAAACTGTAGGAGTGTTCGGTTGTAAATATTCATCTAAATTCATTTAATGCTTTCAAATTAAACGAATCATTCATCAAGAACATAATATATGTTTGTAGGATGGAGTAATATGTGTAGATTTGACGTATCATAGTTAATAATAATAACTATTTTTTCTTTTAAAGGGCATCCTTCTTCAGCTATTTTATTATCATAAAGTGAAGTTATACAAGAGTGTTCAATATTTTATCACGATGTGGTATCGGTCGATAAAAAGTTGGCTGAGCTACATATTCAATCTAACAAAATGAATAAACTATCTGCCGATAATAAGTTTGCAGTCTGCGGGGGCTATCATGAAAACAAGTCCTATTTATCATGTAAAAGAAAAGAAAAGAGATTTCCAGATATTTAGTTGGGACATTAACACTATATTCGGAGAAAACACCGATTTGTCATCGTTTGACACAATTACAAATAAATTATTATTATTCGTCTTTCGTAAAAATCTACTCGTATATATCATTTCTACAACATATACATTTAGTTATCCTATTCCTTTATTTCACTGAAGAATTTCAGGACAGAGCAACATAGTAACTACTCGACCTAGCCTGGGACTTGAACCCAGGACTTCAGGATGTGAAGCCGTACAATCTATTGACAAGACCTCTGATGAAAAAAGAAAGAAAAACCCGAAAAATACACTATTTTAAAGATCATAAAAATATTAAACAAGAAATTTGAATTTGGAAAACGTTACCTCTGTCAGCCTTAACAACAAAACTTTTTATTCGTAAAAATTATTTACGCAAAAAAATTGAATAGGCTGTTTGAGCAAACACAGTAGTTAGTCATTACAATAGAAAATATCTGGCACCAGAACGAAAACGGGAGAAAATGGGAGGTGATGAAATATTGATGTTATTATAATATGTTTTATTCATTTCTCCAGTAGGCACAGAGTAAGACTCGCTGATTGATTTTGACGTGTCATATTTCTTGTTGTTACGTTCTTGAAGAAAATTGGCTATTTATTTTTTGTTCTATTTGATTTCTTATATCATATATAATAACCTCACCACCCCCTAGCCCCCCTCTCCCTAACTCGTTAACAATCTCGAATTTTCGAGATTTTAATATTAATATATTTTTATATTGAAAACAAAAGCGTTTTTGCCCATGTTACGTACGATTTTTCTATGCCTGGTGGTGGCTATATCCAAAAACTTCAGACATTATCACTAGACCTCATTCAATCTAGTATTATTATATCAACAGCTAGTCAATTTAAGCTGAGGCAAAGAGATTTGTGAATGTGAATCGTAAGAGAAATTATACGACAAACATAGTATCTCCTCATTTAAAAAGACGGGTCAAAATGGAAAATGTAGTGCTGAGAATTGAGCTATAAATTGCAATACATAAGTAAATAGGTATCACCAAAACATATCAAAGTTATTTTTCCTCCGGATATTTGTGTATTTAGCAAGAAATTACGTGTATGTAGCTATGTGAGCTTAAAGAGTTTCTACTCTGTTAGTTAGTTCCAGTAGCTACTCGTACCGTACAATGTGTTACAGCCAGCACTTAGTTCAACTTTATTATTTTCACAACTGAAACTTTAAGAACGTGTAGGAAATTAATGTTTGCTAAAGAAACAAGATATAATTCGTAACTTAAGATGCCGGTTTTACGAACTTCTTCATTGAGTATTCATGTTTTTCTAACCATACTAAGGGTTAAAATGAATAATATTACTTTTATGTTTATTCTTTAATTTCCTTACCTACCAAACATTTTCTTTCCTACCTCATTCTTATTCATTTAGGTAATTTTGTAAATTAATTAAAATAATTTTGTTCTAATTTCCATTAAATGTTACATGTTTATTTTAATTTTATTCATACAAAAATTTCAAAAGAAATTCATATAAGACATTCATACAACTTTGAAGGAAAACATCGTGAGGAAACCTGCATGTCTGAGAAAACCTAACAAGTTTTCAAGAAGCATGTGAAGTCCACCAACACGCACTAGGCCAGCGCGGTGGACTATGGCCTGATCCCCCTCGTACTGAGGAAGGCCCGTGCCCAGCAGTTGGACGTTAAAAAGGGCTGATGATGATGATGATGATGATGATGATGATGATGATGATGTCCTCCCGACCGATTATGGCCACGGTGGCCAATCTCATTGAGACGAGCCATCTGCGCGGGAGATATTATAGTGCACAAGTGTATGCGCAGATACAAGTGCACTCTCTATTCCTTATCACTCTCATATTCCGGTGAGGCGACTGCTCGACACGACCAGTGAGAGTTAAATCGCAGGACCGACGGCTTTACGTGCTCTCCGAGGCACGGGGGTGACACACTGCCAACTTTCCAACTCCGGGCTATTACTACGGCTAACTAAACTCTAATCAAATCAAATCAAAATATTTTATTCAGCATAAAAATTGTTACAATTTCTTACTGAACGTCATGAGTCTACCACCAGTTCGGAAAGAAGAAACCTCTGACCTGAAAAGAACTGGCGAAAGAAACTCAGCGGGACTAATATTTTTCTTTTATCTTAATCTCATTCTTTTTTTTTAAATTAAATTGCATATTAACAATAATTTTATATGTTGAAATAGCCTGGCGGCGATCACATCATTCCCAAGGCGTACTGTCTTCTAAAAAATCGTTAATCGAATAATAACCTTTGTTTCAAGTGGTAGTGCCATGCTTGTTACCTTCGGGTAGCAGCCGAATGGGCCGGCCCGCCCCGTATAGTTCATTAGTACCACTCTCTCACAGAAGACCGGCGTGAAGTGGCAGCTATGCTGTTGCGTTTCGTCCGGTGAGTGAGAGTCCGGGAGGCCCACTCTCCTTCCCCCCTCCCTCTTCCTTTCATCCTCCGCCTTCGTTCCCCCTCCCTCCCACTTCCCTCCCTCCTCCATCCCTCCCTTTCCTGAAAGGCCGGCAACGCATCGGCAACGCAACGATCGGCGATGTCCATGGGCGGAGGTGATCACTTCCCATCAGGTGAGCTTCCTGTCCGTTTGCCCCCTTTTTACCATAAAAAAAAAGTACACAAACGTTCCTTCACAATTTTTTTAAATTTGGCAATAGAAGCTTTTTGAACGTTTTCTGGGATCCTGTTGTATAGGCGTATACATTGTCCATAAAAAGAATTACTAACTCGGCGTAAGCGAGTCACAGGCATTACAAGTTTATGTTTGCTCCTAGTATTAATGCTATGCATGTCACAATTCTTGGGAAATTCGTGTAAATTTTTATGAACTTACATAACATTTTCGTACACGTACTGAGAAGCAACAGTCAATATTTTAATTTCTTTAAACTTTTAAAGATCTAGATGAATGACCGTACATCACCGAGGTAGTTCTTCGTATAATATATAACGTAATTCAATAAAAATAAGTTATTAAATCTGAATATACTGCTTGTTGTCAGAGATGAAACAGTATTTACTATATGCAATTGCAGTCTCACTTTAAAATACATAACAATGTAATTGAATTATTATAAAGCGAGTGCTGCGAAATACAATATAATGAAATATTCAGAAATATTACAATACGAGTTATATTTTAGTAGAATAAAGTTAGCAGTTCCGTATGTACTTAGATTTGTTTATGTTCACACGCGCATCATATTCCGACTTTGGGAATCTACGAGTATATACATAACTAACCTTTCCCGCGGCTCCGCTCGCGTTTTAAAGGCTTCAGCCTTGATTTTCAAATCAAAAGAAATATTTTTCTCCCGTTTTTGCAACATTTTTAATTAATGCTCAACTCCCATTGGTCGTAGCGTGATATAATATAGCCTTCCTGGATAAACAGACTCTCCAACACAAAAAGATTTTTTCAATTGGTTTTTGTCCCGAGATTAGCGCGTTCAATCAAACAAACAAATAAACAAACAAACTCTTCAGCTTTATAATATTAGTATAGATATAATAAAAGTCTAAGTTATTCGAATCTATACATTCATTTTTTTAAGTTATTAAAATGTATTAAATAAATAAATTTTATAGTGTTATTTAAGTCGTTGCTTTTTATATTTTTATTTTGATAAAAAGAAAACTTATTACGAAAATAGCAGCATATTCTATGATACTCGTATATCTTCATGTTAATTTTAACCTACATCTTACTGTCGTATTGTCATAAAACTATAAAGTTCGAAGATGGATAGTGAAACTTTAATTTTAGTTATGTTATTATTTAACGTTTGAACTCATATTTTGAAAAGTGTAAAAGCTTAGTGTTTCAGTTGAATTCTAGTTTCTTAATTTTTCAATACTTAATTAATATAATAATTGTATAAAGTATAATGAATTACTCAAATATGAATGAAAATATTGATACTGCTATATTAAATGTTTGAATTGATCAGAAGTTTATGTATTTTATTTAAGTTATAATATTGGAGGCAAATTAACTTGAATTGTTTCAATAAATATAAGTTTTGTTTAACTTCAAACAAAGGCATATCCAATATACATACTCGTAGTTCCGAGATAAATGATTTTAAATTTATTTAATAAAATATATAATTTGATGCGTTAATATTTGACGACACGATTGGCTCAGTTTTTTATTACTTGCTGTGCCAGTTTACCGGTTCGAATCCCGCTGGAGGCATTCATTTATGTGATGAACGCGAATGTGGGTACTCCGATGATGTGTTTTTTTGGTTTAATTATAAATTTTTTAAATTAATGTATGTTAATTACAAATTCAATGAAACGTTACTTCTTTTAGCAATTATGCCGTAATGCTTATTATAATTTTAAGGTGGACTTTTTCTCCTTTGGAATTATGCAATACGTATCTTCAAAAAGGTTCTTATCTACTCTACGTTACTCGCTTACGACAAAATTGAAGTGTATTTATTCATTTAAAGGTTTTTTAATATTAAATCAGATACTTAGCTGTGAATCAAAAATATAAAATTTACAAGATCATACATATTAACTTTGTTTTGGGTTTGCGCGCCCGTTTAACGCCCGTTCAGGTGTACATCACTACATACAAACACAGTATAAAACAAAGTCGCTTTCTCTGTCCATATAGTTTTAATTTAATTAAAAATAGCCATGAGCACTTTCAGATAGGCAAGTAATTATATGCATATTTGTTTATAAATTATATTCGATAAAAAATATGTCTCATCTGGCTATCAGATCGGTGAAGGTCGATCTCCCACGGTCTCCTCTACTAATAAAGTGATTTAAGAGGAAGGTTTATATGCATAACTAGCATCTATCTAGGGAAGAGCCGGAGCGAAGCGAGGGCGAGTCGCTAGTAATATATTAAAAAAAAGAATGTGTGAAAACATAGTTCTATCCTTTCTTTAATCTAATTATTTACTATATAAATATGATAATTAACATAGACATATTATACTAACTACAAGTTGATAGATATTATATTAATTGAATTAATCCGTTTTACGCTAAGGACAATTTCATTTATACTAATAAATGAAACTATCTTTTCGGATTTTGTCGCGGATTTTATTAGGTTTTTGGTTCCTGACATTTCGAATGCTTTACAGCAATCATGGTCATGAGACTAAGGTATTCGACGTCTCAGGGGTTTATATTAAAAATAAATCCACGATAAAATCCCAAAAGATAGTTTCATTTATAACGTCAAATTCGCGTAAACCTAAGAAAGTTTCATTTATCCATACAAGCTTACAGTAAAAAATGATTAGCAATATTTCGTGTACACAAACGTGACCCAAAACGATCCAATATAACCAGTTGAGAGGCAATATGTTATTCAATTCCGTACTACTCATCAACATCACTCTCTGTAAGTGGCTATAATATTTTGTGCTTGTAAAACTAACGATCAGTACACAATCCCTTACAAGCTGGAGATATAAGGGTTATAAATTATATCTCTTTTGGGCCTTGTCCGGTCGTTTTTACTTCATACATAGAATTTCGCAGACATGTGCGATTTGTTACATAGTGGATGAAAGGGATGTTTTTGCTTATTAAATTGCGGGGTGCCTTTTATTTATTCGCTACAAATTAATTATCCAAATTATCATAATATTGCAACCTAGTTTGTATAAATACAAGTAACATATTACATAGCTTGGAAATGTGGTCTGCTTTAAAATGTAAGTTTATTATATTATATAAGTTATATACAAAATTGTAAGCTTTTTGAGTTCGTCTCAAGATAGCTTTCTTAGCTTATAAGAGACTAATAACAGGTAGTAATATTATATATAATTAGTAATAATTAAACGCTGAAAATTGTCTTGAATTTTATTTCAAAGTTACGTATCTATTTAATAAAACTCTAACAATTAGTAATAAACTACATGTACATGCTACTTACTACGTGCCTTTTAACTATATTAAGTTAAAACATAGTTTTTAAATGTAAAAGCTAATAAAATAGTTTTTAATACTATAAAATTCTTGTTGTAAATGTATTTGCATCCAAATTTCTTCAGTAGTTCTCGAAATCATACATACAAATCAAATCAAATCAAAATATTTTATTCAGCATAAAAATTGATACAATTTCTTACTGAACGTCATGAGTCTACCACCAGTTCGGAAAGAAGAAACCTCTGACCTGAGAAGAACTGGCGAAAGAAACTCATTATCACTATATTTTTTTAATAAATGTCAAAATTATTAGTTATAATTCAAACTAGCGAGTAACCCACGCATCGCTCGCGTTCGTCCCAAGATATTCCCTTTAGTATAAGTTTTTTAAAAACTTAGAATTTTTTTTTATTTTTAAAACCTTTCGTGCGCCTTGGCACACACAAAAAATTAGCCTAATTGATCGAACCATTCTCGAGTTTTGCACTTAGCAACATTCATTTTATTTATATAGATTAGTTTATTCACAGTATTCCAACAGATTTAATTTATCATTGCTCTCTTAGCATATCTTGGCTTGGCCTTAGTGTTACGAGACGTTGGCACCGGTCTCTACGACCCGCTATCTTGGCAGGTGGCGGTAGAACGAAACTACAATATTTCATTGCAAAGCCACGAAATACCCAAAACATTTATTTTATTTAGAAGATAATTTGTTTGATCATCGATAAAGCTTATGGTCGTTTGGGTGGAAGGAAAAGATAACACTTAGCATTTGCTGAGATTGGAGAAGTTTTAGTTACAACTAACACACATCATATAATATACTAGTTTTTAGTGTGCTAAAATAAGTGCATAGGAACAGAGCTTTGTTGGAAGTTTGAAAAGCGTATTTTATAAAATTATTAGTAATAAGTACATTATTTTTTATAAGTAATCATTATGATAAAAATATGAATATATTATTTATTATCCCAAATAGACTCTTATTTCCGCGACACTCATTTTTACAAACACGCCTAAAGAAGTTTAACTTAAAAATATTTTTAACATGTCTTTCCTAATTTGAGAACTACTAAACGAATTATGTTAACATAAAATATTATGATCTTCATAATATCTTTAGAAATATTAAAATATTCAAAATTTACCTTACATTTGTTGGAGCTTAACATTGATGAAATTACAAATCAAGTGCTTATTTATAAATTAGGTCATCGAAAATAACCTGATTGTAGAAATTTATCATTTATTTATTGGAAACGGCAATAGAAATTGAATTTGTAAGATAGTTATTCTAGCTACAAACTTACGCTAATCGAATAAAAATATTATTATATTTTAACCATGTGGTATCATTACTATCATTAAAATGAACGAAAAAAGTACGTCTTTTATTTTATTTTATCAATAACACTAGCTGATACCCGCGACTTCGTCCGCGTTGCTTGAAATATTAACAAAGTTTTTCGCATGGCGCTACGCCGCTTGCCCCACTACTCCGCGAGAAGGAAACATACATACTGCATCACTGAACACGCAGTACATATACAAATCGTTTTTTCTTGAAACTTTAATAAGTTTTTATTAAATGAAGATATCGCAATCTTTTTTTATATAAGGGCCAAGTGTCTAAGAAATAAAACTTAGAAAGTTTCATTTAAATATATCCAGTACTTTTTCCGTGATGCGCGCACAACTGCAGACCTCTATCATTTTATTTATATAGATTATTAGGTTATATAAAAACAAATGAAATTAATTAAATTAAAAAAAACAATTGACTTTAACCTTTTCTATTTAAAAATAATCATTTGGAGTCTGTAGAAGTTACAGTTTGGAAACATAAATTTAACATTCTCACACCCACCCCCGCAATCCCTATTGGAAATAGAATTTCGTAAAATCCTATTTGAGATGATTTCTGCATGACAAATAAAAGATTACTACCAAATTTAAAGTCTATAGAGGTTACAGTTTGGAAATAGAAATTTCACATTTTAACACCCACTACCGCAATCTTTTTCGGCGGTGGGTTGTTGTAAAATCCGCTCTTAAATCATTTCTGCATCACATATAGACGACTCTAGCTAAATTTGGAGCCTGTAGGAGCTACGGCTTAAAAAAAAAAATTTTCATTGTTAAACTTCCCCCGCAACCCCCTGTGGGATGAGCTACCGTAAAATTCGTTCATAGACTATTTCTACATCTCTTACAGAAGATTCCTACCAAATTTGGAATTTATAGGAGCTATAGTTTAAAAACGGGAATTGTTCATTGTTAACGCCCCCGCAATCCCCTTTGGGGGATGAATTTCTTAAAATCCGTTTTTAGTTAACCTCTACATAACGAAAGTAATATTCCTACCAAGTTTCACATTTCTAAGTCCTAAAGTTCCCGAGATTTCGTGATGAGTAACTATAGAAATTGGAATATAATTATCATCGAAATTTTTAAGGTTTTAGCAGACTTTTTTAAAATTTTCTTACATATAAACATTCTCCTGACAATTCTGAAGACAACAAAAAAAAAATTAACCCAATCGGTCAAGCCGTTCTCAAGTGATATTCGATCATAGATACGGCATTTTATTTTTATAAAAAAATGAGAGTGGGTGTGCAGGGGTGCGTGGAAGTTTGTAAGTAGATTCTTAGCTGAATGTAAAAGAACATTATCCGTTTAGTAAACTCCGTTGAAATCCATGAAAACAAAAGAATCAAGAGAAAACGCTTGTCTTTTGTTTTTATTAGCGGGATAAATGTTCATAAAAGTAAAACAGCAATAAAAAAATGAAGGAACGTTAGAATTCGAAAAATAAATAGCCATAAACCATCTAGGAAAAATTTCGCATCGAATGGTGGTAGTTTCATGTCGATACGATCAGTGGTTTAGGCGTGATTGAGCCTCAAACGAACACCATTTTCATTATATATATAGATAGAAGATAGAAGATTGTATAATGGCTTTTTGTATAAGTCCCAAGAGTGACATTTGAGGTTCTAGGCGTTATAAGAGGAAATATAGAGCCTAGAGGCGGGAAAAGAATAGTGATTGATGATCAACATGAACTCTTCTAAAAATAAGGTGTATCCTCTCGAGGGTAGAAAGCATTAGGGTTATCCTATTTCATACATATGAATACTATTACTGTCTCTATGTTTTTGTTGCTAGCTCGAACTTTAACTGCAAACACATATCCTAGGTTGAATTCCCGGACCGAGCAAGTTACGGTTGCTTAATCTTTGTGTTAAGAAATTCGAAATATTTGGTAATAAAATTATAACAAATACAGTGATAGTCCAGCAGTAACGCACTCGCTTGGGTAACCGAGTGATGCGGGTTCGAATATGAGTCTCGAACCTCTGATATTTTCAAGTGCGAATATTTTCTATCATGATTTCCACGTCTTATCTTACGGTGAAGGAAAACATCATGAATACACCTGTCTGAGAAAGCCTAGCACGTTTTCGAAATACATGTGAAGTCTGCCTACACGCACTCCGCCATTGGGGTGGACTAGGGCCTAATCCCCTTGTATTGAAGGGAGGTAGTGTTTTTTTTTATAGGACAAAAGCGGCAAACGAGCAGGAGGGTCACCTGATGGAAAGTGATCACCGCCGCCCATGGACATCTGCAATACCGCAGGGCTTGCATATGCGTTGCCGGTCTTTCAGGAAAGTGAGGGAGGTAGGAGGGAGGGAGGAGGGAGGGAGGGAGGAGGGAGGGATGGGGAGTGGGCCACCCGGACTCTCACTTACCGGACGAAACGCGACAGCGTAGCTGCCACTTCACGTCGGTCTTCTGTGAGAGAGTGGTACTATACGGGGCGCGCCGGCCCATTCGGCTGCTACCCGAAGGTACCTAGCATGGCACTACCACTTAGAAAAAAATTAAGACGTTAAAAAGGGCTGAATAACAATAAACATAGTTCTTTATATCTCAGCTCTAAATGTCTAAAGTAGGGCGGGATGTGAGTATTTTTTTACGTTCTCATTCGTACCCACTACCTCGAAGCTGTGACAGATCTCTGCTATTGAATACCAATAAGATACATCGCCCACATCATTATTGGCAATTGGAAATGTAATCGTATTACATTGATTTGTAGTTTATGCCTTATTGAAATTCTTAGAATAAAAGCTTATTTTTTAATGTCGTCGTCGTTATTAAAATTACGTTACACTAGCCATTTTCGCGGCTTCGCTCGCGTTTAAAGGCAGAAAATCAAAAGAATTATTTTTCTCCCGGTTTAGAAAAAAAATCATTGATGCTCCGCTCCGATGCTATTGGTCGTAGTGTAATGTAATATAGCTTATAGCCTTCCTCAATGAACGGACTATCCAACACAAAAAGATTTTTTTTAATTCGGACCAGTAGTTCCTGAGATTAGTGCGTTCAGCGAAACAAACAAACAAACTCTTTAGCTTTATAATATAAGTATAGATTATATTTATTGGACTATTTCAATATTGAAATCTGTATTACATGATGTAATTAAATTTTGAGTCGAATTTGTAACTTAATTACGTTTTGGAAAATCTTATTCAAATGGTTTTTATTATCTACACAGAAGCCAAAGCTTCAGTTATTATAATTTATGTTTGTCTTCAATCAAATATTCCCCATCTAATAAATCTAATTTATCTAGTAACGAATGCGAGCGGACCACGGGTGGGTCTCTAGTTAAGCAGAAAATGGTTATTGAAATTCAAATTTACTTTAATTACTGAGAGTTAAATATAACAAACGAAATGCTTATAAAAACAATTTTGTGAAATGAAAATTGATAAAATGCTTTATGTTTAGTTTAGCTTTTGACACAATTAAGTAAATACATAATTTGAAAAGCTCGCAAACGCTACGAATACTCTGTTGTAAAATAAAACTTTGCAAATTGAACTTATTTGCTATTTTAACAGCTTTAACTAAACATTCTGTACAACACGAGCTATACGAACTTTCTCAGTGTAAATAACAGCGAGACTTCAGTAATGAAAATTAAACTTAAAACTCGCGTTCGAGTGCTCGAAAAATATTTCTTCAGGGAGTCTCAAGAGAGTTCATATTGTACACAAGCGCGTCCAATCCTTCCCGAAACTTAGAATAACAATGGGTGCTTTCAAGATACACTTCATTTCTACAACAAATTACTTGAATAATATTAATCACAACTGTCTAAATTAACTTGACAATTTCATTTAGAATAGAAGTTATTTAAACTTTATGACCACACCGCTAAAGACATAACAGATTCAAATATAAACAAAGTTGTTTTATTAGTGTATTTGTACAGCGACGTATAGTTTGTACATACTCGTATAAAACATAATATAGTAAAATACAGTATATATAAAAATAAATTGAACATTAAAATAGCAAATACATAATAAACAAAAATATATTTTTACAGTAGTCGAGTAGTAAAACACTTTGTTACATTTTTTATAAATTTTTTCAGACACTTATTAACTGTCTTTATATTTATTATAATATTAACAAGACGTGCTAGAGACTACCGCGCGGGCGCTATTTAGACAAATTAAACAGTTTGGGTTTCCCCGACTTCCTGTCGCTTCCGTTGTGCTTCCGTCCCTTTTCACAAAATTTCCCCCAAAGGTTGCAGGAAAGGGAGATGTCAGACATCAAAAATATTATGTTAAAAAGGTTTCACTGTAATTATGACATATAAACATATTACACAATATTATGTAAGTACTAGCATTTCCCGCGGCTCTGCCCGCGTTCTAAAGACCGGAAACAAAATAGATTTCACATACCATGTGATGTTTTATATCCGGTTTGTAACGGTTAGTTAAGATTTGTTAGATATGAGATATTTTTTAAAAGTAAATAATATCCTAGGTACTGACCCCGGAAACTCAAATCAAATCAAATCAAAATATTTTATTCAGCAAAAAATTGTTACAATTTCTTATTGAACGTCATGAGTTCGGAAAGAAGAAACCTCTGACATCAGAAGAACTGGCGAAAGAAACTCAGCGGGACTAATATTATTTTTTATCTTAATCTCACTCTTTTTTAAATTACATTGCATATTAACAATAATTCTATATGTCGAAATAGCCTGGCATCGCCGCCAGCCGCCACATCATTCCCGAGGCGTACTGTCTTCTAAAAACTACCTATCATTGTACCAAATTTCATCAAAATCCGGCTAGTGGTTTTCTCGTGATGCGGTCACTAGCAGACAGACAGACAAACAAGATGTACAAATGAAAGATGATCGCAGTTTGTATAATTTATTATATTACGTCAAAAAACTTTGGTTTTCTCTATCTGAGTCTTTGATAAATTTCGTTTGTAACTAAAAACAGTGTTAAGACTCCTTTGGTGATAATATTGTTCGATTTAAGCGAGACGAGTATGTGCGTAGGCGTGAAATCTAAGACGTACTTTGATGTGAAAATATTTTTTAATTTTTATGTTTTAGGTTCGATCGGATTCTTATATTATATTACTTTGTAACTCATATAATATATTAAATTCTTTATTATACATATAAATGTTTATTTTATATTTTTTTTCATTTATTTCTCGAATGAATAATGCTTTATGAGTATTGTTATATTGTTATTAACTTAAATAACATTTGTTCAAACTCCAAATACAAAAGTGTTATATTTTCTAATTTGTTTTTTTTATTTTTATGAAATTCTACAAATTGAAAGGCGAATTAGTTGTAAAGTAAAGCTTATTCAAACACGAATAGCTAGTATAAAAACAGAGTGAGGTATTAAGATTTCCATCACATTGAGATGTGCTAGGCGCGTTAACATTATTTTACTTCTAATATATTTTGTGATCTTCCTATACACAGGAATAAAGTGATTTCTATGCGTAATGCGTGCGAGCGCCGGCTGGCGCTGAGCGACTGTCGAAACTAAAATGAGACCAAAGCTTATGTAAAGAGCTTTATTGTGTTAAACTGTATGTTATTCGAACTTTCGTATTAAAGTGCGTGCGTGCGCAATAACTTCGCTCTTAATTTCTATGACACATGTAGTATCTCAAAAGAACTAGAACTTTCTTTGCTTTTTAAAAAGCTCGTTTGGATACAAAATTTAGGCACAAAACCACAGAATAGAGTAGTATAATTTTATTTGTTTGTACTATTTACTATGTAAAGCTTATATCTAGACAGTACACTGCTAGTAAAAAGTAATAGAGCATGCAATAATAATGCGTGTCTTTTGTGAGAAGCTCGAAGGTTCCGGGGGACATCACTCATTTATTTACTTGTACAAATACAATAAGAAAGCCAATAAATTTTATTTTGATATCAACAGGAAAAGACTTATTTATTAACAAACAGATCGTTTTTCATCTTATAAGGGACATTAGGGTCCGCATACACGGTTGTATATATATACAACGCACTCACTTGGATAACCGAGTAATGCAGATTCGAATCCGGGGCTCGCACCTCTGATATTTTCATGTGCGAATCATTTCTATCATGATTACCACTTGTCTTACGGTGAAGGAAAACATCGTGAGGAAATCTGTATGTCTGAGAAAACCTACCAAGTTTTCGAAAGACATGTGAAGTATGCCAACACGCACTAGGCCAGCGCGGTGGACTATGGCCTGATCCCCCTGATCGTACTGAGGGAGGCCCGTGTCCAGCAGTGGGACGTAAAAAAGGGCTGATGATGATGATGAAAAAAGTTACATCTCGTTTGATTATGACTGCAATGAACAATCTCACAAAGCTTAATCATCTGTAGAAGATATTGCTTAAATAAATTTAGGATTTCATTTTAAAAAGAGTTTTTTTTTCAAAAAAGACCTGCAGTGTGTCAAAGATCAGTTTCATTTCGAACTTAAGTGAAGACTAAGAAGATACGAGATAGTGAAAAAGTAAAAAGTGTTGTGTGAAGTTGCAGTGAGAAAGTATCGGAAGGTAAAATAAAGTGCTCAGAGACTAAATTAAATACTTCTGTATACAAACTACCGGTGTATATTATAGAGAAGAAATAAAACATTCGTAATACCAGAGACGTTATTAATTTCCAACCCCGAACCCGGAGTACGTTACAATATGTATGTACTTAATTATTAAGATTTGTCTGAAATAATTATATTAATAATATCGAGGAAAGGTAATGCTGAAGGAATTTTGTAAAAAGTTTATATTTTATATAAAATATATAACGACTATGTTAGTATATAATAAAATCTGAACAGAATGTAGGTATAATATTGAACTAAAAATATTAAATATTAGTGTCGATCGATTATGATCCTTGAGATATCATGTAGATTTCATATAAAAAATATTACTTAAACAAACAAATCAGGACATAAATATATTTATTATTACGAGATATATTAAACTTACTTATATACTGAATATTACTAATGAAGCAGCTAAAGAAATAATACGATATCATTTAAAAAAATAATTGATTACATTCAAGAAAATGTAATAATTTCATTGATAATTTTCCTTATATTTGGTTCAGAATATAATAAGATTTTCGTAACATCAAAACAAAGTTACACTAATTAGTTATTTGATATGGGTTGTGTGAGTAAAGACTTAGCGGCATAAATCATTATTAAGACAAAACTAATATGTTCCGCCTAAAGGGTAAGCATTATACCTAATATTGCTTAAGAAGTATGTAAGTTAAACTTATTTTTAGAACTTAAAACTGATAACAATACAAAATATGTATATAATAAATAAATAAATAGGATGGGACATTAAATTTTTGATTTATTTATTTGATTTATATTTATTAATTAGTTGATACTCTACGAATACTTATTTTTAAATACCTAGATATCATTAATAAATACAAACACTTCTTAAAATACTAACAATTATGTTCATCACACAAAATAATGCCTCACACGGGACTTCAACTCGCGACTAATAGAACTAAACATTTTAGTCATAATTTATGATACTTGACAATTGTCTATGTAAGAGTTTCAATAACATTGTGTGCTTACTACAACTTTGATAGTAGTTTCGGAGTTAAGATTTAACTTATGACTTACATACATACCTATAAATTATACATACATTATGACTATTAGAGTTTAACACTGATTGCTTGTAATCAGAATAATTTTATTTTCAGAATATAGAGTAATAAAAGTTTGCGAGTTTTAGAGTAGTTCGAGTAGCTGTCGCTTACACTGCTTAGTTTGGAGCCATTGAAACCCACCCACGTTTTATAAGGGACTTATTCAAATTTTAATGTGAAAATTAAACTTAGATAAATTGATTAAAAATCATGAAAAAGATGTAGGATAGTAGCACATAATAAGCGTTTGCAATTTACAGCCGATTTTTTTGACATTGGTCATCAGAAGTTTCGAGTTAAAAATTTAATACTAATTTCTATTACCTCAGTAAGATCCACGGTGCTAAATAAATTCAGCATGTCAGTTACAGCTTATACGCAGTCAGATTTCTGTCAACTACATGTTGCGATTATTATGAAAATAGATCCTCCAATAAAGGCTTATCTACATAATATGTAAAGTTTATTCAAATTGAATCATTCTATTGAAAATTTAAAAACCAAGTTTTTCCATTCAAATCTATCTTTTCTCTCTCTCTCTCTCTCTCTCTTGAAGAGAGTTTCTCTCTCTATTTTGTTAATGATCATGGACATAAAAAAACTCCCAATAATACCTTATTTTAATAATTAACTATGGTAACTTTATAACTTACATGTAGTATTTCGATACCTTAGTTTGCAAATCGGTTAACTCCTTTTCAATATTTTTTTCAAAGGCTACCAACATAAAGAAATACAATAATACTTATTATAAATTCGGAACAATACTTTGTTTATAATTAACGTAATATTCTTAATTAATCTAAAAAAATCATGTTGTACGAGTTTGTAACACTTATTATTGAAATAATAACGATTTTAGTGGCCCCTTAAAAGTTCACGTTAACGGAGTTAGCCGATTTGCGAATTAAGGTATCGATTTGTAATATTTTTTCTAAAGATATTTTTTATAATCAAACCTGAAAAATCCCTGTAAAAACGTGTTATCTTGTTTCTGAACTTTAAAGAATCATCTAGATCTAATACTGTGAATTTCCTTGTAAATTGCTCCTTTCTTGTAAGTATTCTGCAATACCCCATAAAGAGGGAGAAGGTTTTTAGTGGGTAGTACTGGCTTTTCTAGGTGGCGCGTCCCTTATATCCACCGGTTACTTCACATGTCTTTCGAAAACTTGTTAGGTTTTCTCAGACATGCAGGTTTCCTCACGATGTTTTCCTTCATCGAAAGACAAGTGGTAATCATGATAGAAATGATTAGCCCATGAAAATCTCAGAGAGTATCCCGAGCGCTCATGTTATAAATAGCCCGAATGGCCCTTTTTTGAATTATAAATATTGATTTAATATCCGCTGCATTACCCCACAACAAAATACCGTACGATAAAATGCTATGGAAATAGCTAAAGTAAACAAGTCTGGCAGTATCAACGTCCGTTAGCTGCCTGACTTTTCTAACAGCGAAAACAGCTGAGCTCAGTTTACTCGCAAGAGACGAGAGATGGGGACCCCATTGCAGACCCGAATCTAAAGTCAATCCCAAGAAGACCGTGGAATCTACCGTATTTAACATGTCGTTATTAAGATACAAATTGAAATTCTGCCTTTTTACATTAGGTAATAAAAAAGTATCCAAGCGAGCGCGTTACCACTGGGCTACCACTCTCTAAATATCTATGACAGCCATATTATTTTATTATCATTATCGTATAGTATAAGCGTTCATAAATAACTTTAAAGCAAAATCTAAAAGAAGAATGAAACTAATTTTTAAAATTTTAATTACTTAGGTGTAAATAATAACGGAGATAATTTTAGAGTGTACATATACAGTACAGTCAAAAGATATTTACTGATGTAAGCGTATAGGCGTTTAGGAATGTGGTATTTCTCATGATGTATGGCCGTTTAGGTGGAATTACTCATCGTTTTCGTCGTTAGTTCATTTTATTGGATGCTAGACATGTTTAGGGGTGTCAAATTGTCTTTGACTTAATCTGTTCGAAGTCTCAAGGCTTATGCATACGTAAGCTTTTTACGAAAAGCTATCTTTTTGACGTCTCATCGCTGGGCACATGCTTCACTTAAATACAAGTAAGAGGTGATGATATTTGACGATAGTCCACAATGCTGTCCAAGTGTAGGTCAGCGGACTTCATATGTACTTCGAAAATTTTTCTAGGTACTCTACTCTTAGACATACAGGTTTCTTCAGGATATTTTCCTTCATTGTAGGACAAGTAAATGTAAATTTTGCTAAATTATGTGATATATAAGTAGATCCAGGATTTGAACCCGGAGTTAGGAGTAGTGTTAACTGCTTATATTTATATTTTACATATTTATATTATGTATGTATTTAAAAATTTAAAAGTGTAGTATATCTAGTATCCGTAACACAAGCCTCGTAGCTTACCAAGGAACTAGATGGCGCTGTTGTAAAAAAAGTCCGAACCTTCAAAAAACATCTAAACATCTAAACATTTGGAAATATTTAAAGAACCTTTCAATGCCCTTCTTTATAATTGATTTACTTACATCTGATCTTATTTCAAAGATTTTTGTTTTCATATGACAAGATATATTAAATAAAGAGTACATTTTTTCCTACACCACGTATTCAAGTATCCTCGACACGTCGACGGACGTGGGCCATTAGGAGTAAAAAATTCAAGATTTATGCTCTGGTATTTTGCACATACATTTCTGTTTCCTTTATCATTTTGTCTTTAGTATAATTTTGTTTTTTACATAATTATATTTTATTTAAGTATGGTTTTTTATACTTTTAGGGTTATATTTGAATTGTTTTATGGCATTGTAATAATTTATTGGGTTTTTGGGCTAATGTTTTCTATCATTTACATAGTTTCTATCAATAATTACAAAAGTTATCTTTAATACGAAATTAAATGAATGTTTCTAATCGAATAACGCTCAAAGTAAGAATATACAAATAACATTTATCTGATTGTGATGAATCTTTAATGAATTTTCATTCCTGGCAAAAAAAAGCTATATGTTTGTTTTCTATTCAGTTCCAAAATTGTGATGAATCTTTAATACATTTTTAATTTTTCGCAAAAAAAACAAGTTTGTTTTCCATGCATTACAAAAAAATAGCTTGTAAGGAAGAGTAAGCCACTTGCAAAATTAAACAAAATTGCTTCAGTAATTTTAATTAAAAGTTATAAAAAGTACATAGCCTAAATAACAAAACAAGAGAGCATTGGTAATATTTTTATATGTATAGTAATAGAAACGACTGCAATTATAGTAGAGGAGACCGTGGAAGATCGACCTTCACCGATCTGATAACCAGATGAGACATATTTTTTATCGAATATAATTTATAAACAAATATGCCTATAATTACTTGCCTATCTGAAAGTGCTCATAACTATTTTTAGCTGGGCAACAGTGCTTTAAGTATGATTTTTTGCAGGCAAGTCTATATGACTGATTTTGTAATAAAATAATCTAAAATTTGATATAACTTTCGATAAGTTAGCAGAACGATGGAGTCACCTATATTGACTTACTTGTTTACATCGACTTTGGTAGCTATACACAAAAATGAGTAGGCAAGCCTACTGAGGCATATTCTGTGTGTTAAAAAACTAACAGTGAAATAAAATTCATTTGGTTATCAAAAGAATAAAAGTGATGAAAAAAAAAATCGATTAAAGTTAATTTAATTAAAAATAGCCATGAGCACTTTCAGATAGGCAAGTAATTATAGGCATATTTGTTTATAAATTATATTTAATAAAAAATATGTCTCATCTGGTTATCAGGTCGGTGAAGGTCGATCTTCCACCGGCTCTTAGACCATTAGCAGCGTGCACTTGACGCGCGGGGGAGCTCAAAAGTACATAGCCTAAATAACAAAACAAGAGAGCATTGGTAATATTTTTATATGTATAGTAATAGAAACGACTGCAATTATAGTAGAGGAGACCGTGGAAGATCGACCTTCACCGATCTGATAACCAGATGAGACATATTTTTTATCGAATATAATTTATAAACAAATATGCCTATAATTACTTGCCTATCTGAAAGTGCTCATAACTATTTTTAGCTGGGCAACAGTGCTTTAAGTATGATTTTTTGCAGGCAAGTCTATATGACTGATTTTGTAATAAAATAATCTAAAATTTGATATAACTTTCGATAAGTTAGCAGAACGATGGAGTCACCTATATTGACTTACTTGTTTACATCGACTTTGGTAGCTATACACAAAAATGAGTAGGCAAGCCTACTGAGGCATATTCTGTGTGTTAAAAAACTAACAGTGAAATAAAATTCATTTGGTTATCAAAAGAATAAAAGTGATGAAAAAAAAAATCGATTAAAGTTAATTTAATTAAAAATAGCCATGAGCACTTTCAGATAGGCAAGTAATTATAGGCATATTTGTTTATAAATTATATTTAATAAAAAATATGTCTCATCTGGTTATCAGGTCGGTGAAGGTCGATCTTCCACCGGCTCTTAGACCATTAGCAGCGTGCACTTGACGCGCGGGGGAGCTCAAATGGTCTCCTCAAATTACATAGTAGGCTATTAGTAGCCTTCACTATCAATTATCGCCGTCAGTTATCTATATACAATAACATTGTACTCTGTCATACTGTCATTGATATAGCAGCAGATCTGGAGCACCTGGGTTTGAGTAACGGGTTGAACCAAATTTTCTTTGCTGACGTTTTCTGTTGCGACTCTCTGCGCCAGCGGTCGCGGGTTCGAGTCCCGCTTGGGGCATTCATTTGTTGAGCACGAATGTTTGTTCTCCAGTCATGAGTGTTTATATTTATAATATGTATGTATTTTAACTTATATATGTAGTGTATCAGCTATCTAGTATCCGTAATACAAGCTTCGTAGCTTACCACGGAACTTGATGGCGCTGTGTGTAATAATGTCCCAACATATTTATTTATGTATATTTCTAGCACTCATATTGTCCTCTCAGCTTCTATTTCTCCAAACGACCAATGAAATTCCTATACAAAGCTTAAACGTATATATAATAATCGCTATACCACAACGATATAATATTAACCATTTAATTCATAATAATATATGGATTATGTGTATTAAATTAGATAATTTGGGGACTTATCGTCGCCCAAACTAAACGGTTGTCATAGGGTGGCCATTACGCTGGGGTTTGCATCAAAATTGCGGAAGTCAAACTGCGTATGTCTGACTGATATGTACTGGGTTTATGATAATATAATGTACTACGATATATTTAGAGATAATATAATAGCAATTTTCTGAGCCCTTAGGGTTATTCAACTACAAATTCAACCCTTGTAAATCAAGGGTTGAATTTAGATAATTAAGGATTTACGAAAAATAGTTATACACATTGATTGATATCATTATTAATATTTAATATACCATTTATAGGCGACATGTGTGGCGTGTTTGTTAGTTTGTAGTGACCCTACTTGCTGCGCTAACGGTCGCGGGTTCGAGTCCCGCTGGTGGCATTCATTTGTTGAGCACGAATGTTTGTACTCCAGTCATGGATGTTTATATTTATAATGTGTATGTATTTCAAGTTATATATATGTAGTATATCAACCATCTAGTATCCATAACACAAGGCTCGTACCTTACCGTGGAACTAGATAGAGCTGTTGTAATAATGTCCCAACATATTTATTTATTTATAGGCAAGTTTAAGTAATTTATACTTAATAATTTGACTGATTGTTAAGTATTAGAACTATGTTTATTAGTATATACTTGGAGGTTTTGGAAACGCAAACTATGATTAAGTTAGCTGAAATTAGTATCGACAGTTAGCAACTTGAGGCGAGTTAAACTCTTGCCAAGTGTTCGCGTTCAGTCTCGAGAGGAATTAAAGTACGTATGCTCTTAACTCGTACGCTTTCAATTGCATTAATCTATAAATTAAATGGAAATTTTATAACTTACTAAATGAATTTTCTTTAACAGCAAGTTAAAAAAAGGTGTACCGAGGTGAAGTAAAAAAGAGGTGCTACGGTGCATCTTCACAACAGAACTATCTTCCGAGCCGGCGGGATTCTTAGGTTTACGCGAATATTTGACATGATAAATGTAACTATCTTTTCGAATTTCGTCGCGGATTTATTTTGATTTTTGGTTTCCAATGTTTCGAATGCTTTACAACAATTATGTCCACGGGAGAATGAGCTTATAAGTTTTATATTTTCATAATGAAAATATTGACGATTCAAAAGTACTAGTCAAAGCCTATTTATATAGAGTATAATTTGATTTGCACCTTATCTATAAAATATAATTAAATGTTTAAAGTATAAAATTGTATTTTAAGAAAAAATGTAGAGAATATTATTATGATTCACAACATTTCTATCAGATGAATACCATTTAATGCATAGAAAACAAGGTATTTCTAAAAACTGACTCTTCTGATTTTTGTTGTTTTTAGACATGAACACGAAATTGTATAAGACTTTTGACACGTCATTAGGTTGTCTCATCTCAAGGTGAAACCCTAACGTGACGGTACTATAAGCATTAAATGTCGAAAACGTGTTCCTAAAAAATTTACGAGAAAATCATTGTTACTCTCCTTTTAATTACAGCGTCAGATGTAGAATGAATATTAATTTCTTCATTATAATTATTTATTTCATAACGTTTTATTAATTATTGGAAACTTATAACCAAGAATTATTGGAAATATAATCAAGAATGTAGAAGTAATTAATAAATTCAAATTTAG
The DNA here is from genome assembly GCA_905231865.2 of Boloria selene. Classification (NCBI taxonomy): domain Eukaryota; kingdom Metazoa; phylum Arthropoda; class Insecta; order Lepidoptera; family Nymphalidae; genus Boloria; species Boloria selene. The sequence continues at coordinate 14,802,637 of HG993135.1, forward strand.
TTCCGACCATCGCCCCTTACGAGCCACGCTAAAATTTAATACCAAATTATATCGAGCAAAAATTATTAAAAATTCAATAAAGAAAATACCTACACATGACTGTTCTTGCTGCAAATAAAGATACATTTAATTTAGAATTAAGAAATAGTTTTAGCATGTTAGATATGACTAATTTTGATAGTAACAAACAGTACACAAATATTAAAGCAGTTATTAAAAAAGCAAGTGATAAAATAAAGGTAAAGAAAAAAAAACTAAATAAACTCAGCTATCAAACTTAAAAGTTGATTGATGAAAGACAAAACTTACCCAAAAGCACCCCCGAATATGCTTCACAAGACCTTATAGTTAAGCGTAGTATCCGAAAAGATTTAAGGAATTATAACACATATCTTATACAGACTGCGCTAGAACAGAATACATCTTTAAAAGTTGCTAAACAGGGCTTACTCAACAGAGGACGATCCTCGATCGTTTGCTTAAAAGATTCCATTGGTGTGAAGCATAATGGCAGGGATAAAATCTTACATATTTGCACCCAATTTTATAAGAATCTATACAGTATAGAATCGGCTCAGACATCTAACACTAGTGCATATTCCTGTTCCGACGATATTTTGCCCATTACAAACTCAGAAGTACACAAGGCACTGCAAAATATGAGATGCAGCAAGAGCCCTGGCGAGGATGGCGTGAGTACTGAGAGCTTAAAAGTCGGCGAACCAGTTCTTATTCCTCACCTTACAAGTTTATTTAACACTATATTAAGGAGTGGTAACATACCAAAAAATCTCTGCCATTCTACTATAACACTCTTACATAAAAAAGGAGATAAAACAGACATTGGAAATTATCGTCCCATCAGCTTGATCTCACATGTGTACAAAACTTTTATTAAAGTAATTGAGCAAAGAATATCCGGCTTACTCGACAAACAACAACCACCAGAACAAGCAGGATTCCGACGCGGACTATCTACTGCCGATCATTTACAAACCATCAACCAAATCATAGAAAAACATGTTGAGTTCAGGCTGCCACTTTATTAAGCCTTCGTCGACTACTCCAAAGCTTTTGATAGTATTAGCCATAGTTCTATATTTGCTGCACTACAAGCTCAAGGCATCCAAACTACATATATAAGCCTCTTAAAAAATATCTATGCAAGCAGTACAGCTACAATTAAAATGAATGATCACACTGGACCAATCTTTTTTATTAAAAAGGGAGTTAAGCAAGGAGATCCACTATCGCCTAAACTATTTAATGCTGTATTACAAGAAATTTTCAAAAAACTATCGGTTGATTGGGCAGGAAGAGGTGTTCTAATTGGTGAAAGGAGGTTAACGAATCTTCGCTTTGCTGATGACATTGTTTTGTTTGCATCCAACCCCTCCGAGTTGGCTCAGATGCTAACTGAACTTAACACCACGAGCCTCGAGGTCGGACTTCGTATGAATATGGCCAAGACCAAACTTATGACGAACAGGATACACCATAGAATCGTAGTAGATGGTGTGGGGATTGAATACGTCGATGAGTATTCCTATTTGGGTCAAATAGTCTCTTTCCAGGCAAGACAAAGTAAAGAAATTGCACAGCGCACTGAAAACGCCTGGAGGGGCTTTTGGGCCATGAAAGAGCTGATGAAGGGTAATCTTCCTCTATCCCTTAAGAGAAAACTCATGGACGTGTGCATTCTCCCCATCCTTACCTATGGTTCTCAAACCTGGTCTCTAACCGGTCAACAAAGATCCGCACTTCAGGTTTGCCAAAGAGCAATGGAACGGAGTATACTAGGTATTAAAATAACTGACCGTATTAAAAATACGATAATCCGTTCCAGAACTTAAATTACGGATGTCACTCGGAAATCCGCCATGCTAAAGTGGGACTGGGCTGGTCACATCATCCGGATGCCCGATATTCTTTGGGCCAAACAGACTACTCTTTGGATCCCCCAACACAGCAGACGACAGCGTGGTAGGCCAAGACGGAGATGGCGAGATGAGTTAGACTCCTTTCAGAGAGACTGGTTTGCTAAGGCAAAAGATAGGGACCAGTGGAAAAAGAGTAGAGAGGCCTTTGCCCTGCAGTGGGACACTACAGGCTAAAATAAATAAATAAATAAATATAACACCCTCACTTCGCTTTAGACATTTCTTTCAAATACAAGTAAACAAACAAACTTCAAAAGTACAGGTCAGATTAAAAATATAGTATAATAAGGTTTTTAAGGATTTTGAAATCATCTTCTAATGGGTAGACAAAGTCAAATCAAATCAAATTAAAATATTCTTTATTCAAATAGACCCTTACAAGCACTTTGAATGGTCACTTTCTGTAATAAGTATCCAAGTTTATAATAAGTATATACATATAAAATAACCTTTAAGACGTGTTATAGTTAACCTTAGTCTCTCTCGTGACAATGATTCCTGTAAAGCATTCGAAACAGCCAAGCGGTAACGCGCTCGTTTGGATAACCGAGTGATGCGCGTTCATATCCGGGTCTCGATCCTCTGATAATATTTTCATGTGCGAATTATTTTCTATCATGAATACCACTTGTCTTACGGTGTAGGAAAACATCGTGAGGAAACTTGCATGCACTTAGAAAAACCTAGTAAGTTTTCGAAAGACATGTGAAGTCCGCCAACACACACTAGGCCAGCGCGGTAAACTATGGCCTGATCCTCCTCGTGTTGAAGGGAAGCCCGTGCCTAGCAGTGGCACGTTAAAAGGGTTGAAGAATTCGAAACTTTAGGAAGTAAACATCAAAACGAATCCCACAAGAAAATTTAAGTATTTATAATGGCTTATATTTGCGTAAAAAGAGACTATTAGTCTCAAAACCATGTCAGCACTACTTAGCAGGAAGAAGGTGGGTCATAATAATTATCTCGTCGGCAACTGATTGGCTTCATCGTATATAATAATACAATTAGTGTTGACATCCGTCGTCCTAATTACTTTCACAGCGCCGGCTTGAACGACTCATTCCTTTTATTACCGAGCAGTCATTTATCTTAATTCTATGAAAAGTAGTGCTTCAAGCCAAATTAATATTCGCAGTATCAACTTGTTATGGGCCTTTCATGTTTTTGTTAATCAAGTAGGCATTCGATGGAGACGCCCTACAAATATTTAATTAAAAGTTACATGTAGGCAAAGTCTAGATTAGTTTGTTTCTTCAACGAATATTTTATTTTGAACTCGTGTAATATAAAGGTTTGTATGGCTTCTAGAGAGAACTAATGCGTAGCTTACTGATTATTTTAATATATATAAATAAATTTTACATGTATTAACATGATTAAATTCTCTTATTCTTTAAAGAAAGTAATCGATCTGAATGGTGAAATAGAGTATAATAGCATCAACAGAAAATCTCGCTACTATTTCTGACATTGACATATATTTTGGCAGACTCCGTCTATATTGTGTGAGATATAATAAAAAGATATATTGATAAATGATAAATAGTTTTATCCATTTGTAATACGGAGAAAATACTTACTCTGTTATATAGCCTCAATAGTGTTACTGTTAGGCTTGTTTGGCTCAGTTGGTAGTGACCCTACTTTCTGCGCCAGCGGTTGCAGGTTGGAGTCCTTTGTTGAGCACGAATGTTTATACTCCAGTTATGGGTGTTTATATTTATAATATGTATGTATTTAAACTTATATGTAGTATATGAACTATCTTGTATCCACCAATACCAATGTCCCAACATAATAACTATTTATTTAATTATTATTAGTTTCTATTATATATATCGTTAAGGAAAAATATTTATTTTTCGCTTAAGCTACTATGTAGTTGAACGAAGAGATCACCGTTCTCATATATTGAACGTCGGAACTAAATAGGATACTTGGATTCAATTCACGGAGGACACAGCTGAGTGATGTTAGTGCCGTTTTAAAATCTCCGTCGCAACAAATTTTTACAAACAGTAATTCGTGTAGAATACTTTAAAATAAACTTAAGCTTTACTCTGTTACATTCGTACCCTTCGTATCTAATTACACGTTTTAAGTAATAGTATCAGAATGTGTTAGAAACATAAAAAATACACATTATTTTAAATGACTTATTTTAAAACCTTATAAAAATATTAGGTATGTGTGGGCAGCTGTTGGTCAAAAACTTCCGAATATTTGTATGTCAGAACTAGTTGAGACTTGAAAGTTAGTGAGAAAGAGTGAGAGAGTAAGTGTGAGAAAGTGTTACTCAAATAACAAAAGCACTTTATAAGTGTAACATAGCCGGAAACACTAAGATGCTAAAACTCAAAGACCTATAAAACTTTCACTATGCTTAGCATTATTGAGATCTTAAAAGAGTAAAAGAACAAACAACTTTTTAATTTAATAAAACAATATATACCTATTATCTTTATTCAGATCAACGACACGTTTGGCGCAGTTTGTAGTGACCCTATTTTCTTCGCCGGCGGTCGCGGATTCGAGTTCCACTGGGAGCATTCTTTTGTTAAACTTGAATGCTTGTGCTCTAGTCATGGGTGTTTATATTTATAATTTGTATGTATTTATACTTATATATGTAGTATATCAACTGTCTGATATCCGTAACACAAGCTTCCTTCGTAGCTTACCACGGAACTAGATGGCGCTGTGTGTAATAATGTCCCAACATATATTATTTTTGCACGGAGAGTAAAATTGTGACTTTTTGCTGAAGGCATCGTCCTTCACAATATAACGAGTTGCATTATACGCCATGATTTACCGTTATTGTTCCGATGATTTTGACACGTTGATTTCATCCCCTGTACTGAATTCTGAATTTTCATGTATTAATTTTACCTTGTACATCCTGTATTTTGGGAAATTATAATTTCGATTATAACTCTTGTTTATATGAACGAGCTTGATTAATTTCTGAATACATATTTGTATCAAAAACACTGCTCTATTATATATTTACGAATAATAAAAAGCAGCAGTATTATAATTATAACTGTAACTGCCATCATTATATTTAATTCTTCTCTAATTAATTTGAACGTACAAGTACAAAGTGATTAATACAAATTTAACGTTTTCAGTCCTGTTTCCCTCAATATTTCAGAATTCAATGACTACTATTATTTTTGAGCGAAGCGTTTAGACTTATATATAACTTAGTAATTTTATTTCTATTAAAGCCCAGTTGAGTGTAGTTGTAGAAATGATACGATTTAATATAACTAATAGCGATCATTGCTTTCTAACCATCAACGTACATATGTATATTTCATAAGAGCTCCACACTTTACATGCTTTTACAGTAAAGTGTCACTGTTACAATGTAGACTGTAACTGTACTGCTATCAATAGATCGGCTAATTTGGAGTGTAGGCTCTGAGTGATCGCGGTCGCGTCAACATTTAATAAAGGATTATTCGGTTAAGAGTTTCCTTCTTTCGTTGATCTGGTATCTTTCTATGTAGTTTATGTACTCAGTTGTCTAGTGGTTAGTGTACAGCAGATTCGAAGACCAGGCTTCGAGTCCCAGGGTGATTCAAGTTTAAGAAATTAGTTTTTCTGTAGAGTAAGCTTTAATACAATTTTATTTTTAATAATACAATATTTATAGTAATAAATGTTAAACAAATTCGTAATGAAATACATAGAAAGTGTAAGTAAGTCAATTCATATAAAATATGAATATAAGAAAATCTATATTTAAAGCTGTGTAGTTAAGCTTCTTCATTGTTTTATAGACTATAGGTTAAGTTCTTTAAAATTTTAAATCTAAGCCAGTATTCATCTCTTGCTAAATAGAAAGCTCTATAATCAAAATAGCAACATTATTATTAATCATTGTTCCTTTCACCACAGCTTTCACTTTTATATTGACATTTCTTTATGACTTCACATCCACAAAGGAGTTTGCAAGGAACGCTTTAAGAGCTTTTTGACTCTTTTCATCAATATTATAAATGTGAAGAAAGCCTTGACAAGCTTAATAGATCATTTTGAATGATATCCAAAGAATCGAGTACTTTTAGTACAATTTTCAATAAAACTATTTTTCTGGATGTTTTCGTGGTTTTGAGATTGGGGATATGGATATTTATAGTTTCAATTTACTTTACATTAAATAATTTTATACGGGCTTAAGAAAAATTCACATTCTATTATTTTTAATTATGGTGGACGGAACGGCGATCCTATATGATCAGACAAGATTTAAGGCTTTACCTGTCTTTTATTTAATTTTGCAAAGCTTTACCCTGGACTCGAATCCAGGGTCTCAAAATTTATTACAAATGAACTAAAAAATTATGATTCTTATCTTTTTCAATATAATTAGTTATGAAGTAATAAAAATATCTAATAAACTTAGTTAATACGCACTACTACTTCTCAATTATAATTAACGTAAGGACTAAATTAAATAAACTATTAATCGAAATATGACATGAGAATCATGTAAAGTCACATTAGACATTTACAAATAAATAAAAGCAAAGATGATTAAATTTAAAGGACAAAAGAAATAAGTAAATATTTTATTAGAAAACAAGTCTCGTCGAGACCAATGCTTCTATTAATTACGAAATTCAGCGAATTCGAATTGAAGATAATTGATTTGCGAAATCGTTGATCCGAACTTTATTTAAAAGGATCCTTTTAATTTAATATTTTGGAAAATTTAAATGAATTGCGCTGATTAAGGAGTAGGCAAGAACTACAAGATATATGGAGAATTAATTTAAAAAATTACATTTTTAGAAGTAAATGATGTAAAAACAAGTAAATAAAAACCGTCAATTATGAGTCAGGGTTTCGTATAGGAAACCTTTCTAAGGAGACTTTGTGGTGGTATATATTGTTATTTTTTTGTGTGTTTTTATTCTTTGGACTTTTATTTTCATTTCGTAATTTATTTTATGTATTTATACAATATACGATAACAATATTAATTGTACATATAATATACGTGCAACTTTTTATGTGTTTATTTATATTAAGAACTAGCGCTTGGCTCGTGTTCTTATTCGAAGCTTGTTAATATTAATTAAACTTTCTAAAATAAAAGTAGCTTAAGCTACTCCTTATAGCATTAGCTATCTGCGATGAAAGTCCCCTCAAAATCGGTCCGGCCGTTTCACAGAGCCGGAATAAACAGACGGACATATAGACCGACAAAAATTTTAAAATTTGATTTTATGAAATACCTGAGTACTGTATATACTTTCATATGTATTTAGTGTAACTGTTAATTTGAAATTAAAAACAGACACTTCAATTTATTTATATGTATAGATCATTTTTTAGTATTATAAAGTTTTATAAATAAATATAAATATGTGAACAATCTAAACTTATTAATAGTCATGGAGGCAAAATATTTATTTATTAAGTTATTAGCGAAGCTACTTCCTTATTAACAGTGTTTTCGACACAAGAATCTTATATTTCGATAGATCTTTTATTGCATAATGATAACAAGTAATAACTTTGTTTTTGTTAGAAGTTAATACGAGTACCTATTTTAAGATATTAATCAATTTATCGCACGACTTTCCTGTCTTTATCTAAAATTGTTAATAAAACAAAAACGTATACGACGTAATAAATTTCGTATGACCCAATAACATTTATAATCGAGCACTTTGATAATATGGCATTTGAAAGGTTAAGGAAGGGAAGAGTCACCCTTATTGTGAGGGAAACAGCCCGACCAGGTCAGCGATGTAGGACACAGTAGCGCGGCTTGTAAATCATAAGTATTAATAAATTGAATAGATTATTATATTTTAATTAATATTTGCCACTTATGCCCTTAATTTATGTTATAAATACCTTACATAAACTTAAAGGGTACTGTAAGATCACTTTTAAAGTATTAATTGAAAAGGGACCATGTTGGTATTAATTCGAATTATAATTGGGTGTTAACTTTTAAATAACATACATGTTTTAATCAAAACAGCTTTTTGGATTTTGTTTGTTTTGATTTTTATTCGTAGGAACACGGCGTTTTACTTTAAATCAATCATTATCAAGAGAGAGACTCGCTTTTAACATCTCAAAAGTTAATTTAAAAATACAATACTTTTAAAATATTTATTATATATTTATTATTATAAAATATTAAAATCTTATTAAAATAGTTACTCTAACATTATTTCCGATACTGAAGCTGAATGTATGGATTTTGAATTTTTGTCTATGCGTGACCACATTACGAATAAACTACTGGACTGATTTTGACATTTATCACATACCTTGTTATTCGTTTCAACATAAAGGATACTATTTAATGGGAGATACATTTACAGCGGAGTAAGAAAGTGTTAATAGTGCTGAATCAAAATAATTTAAACTTGAATACACACGCACTTTACGTTGTCTTTATGTTTATGGGGAAGCCTGGCAGCGAGGATTAATGATTGCGATGAATAATTGCGTTCGCGGGCTTTGAATGTAAAATTTGATAGAATTTCTACTGTCTTAACCCGCGTGATTGATAACGTTTAACTTGCAAACGACGGATCAGCATATTGAAGAAGTCTAGAGTACGACTGTATAGTTAGTTATTGTAGCTAATTATATATTACGTTGAAACGTCTCCCTTCAATTTCCTTTTACGAGTAGTGTAGTAATAGTAACTATATTAAGAACCTTATTTTTTTTTTTTTAAATTTTAAAAATATATTTTAAATTTATTTATAGCATTAAAGAGTATTTCATACTGCAAAGAGTTAGTAGTTGTTTTGCAGAAGATAATATTATTGTGCACAAGTGTAACCTGACCATAACCTAAAGCCAACAGTTAGTACCTATTAAAAGTACGTAGACCAAGTGATTTTGAATAAGCACCGTTAATAATATAATCAGTAAATACGTGAAGTATCACACACAATATACAAGTCGACTGTAATTTTACGTTACATGAGTATAATTTGCTGATGCTATAACATCCAGTCTTTCTTTTTACATTTCTTTGTACATTGTACGTGTATACATCATGCATGTTTTAAATTAAGTATCTCTGTGAACGGTGTGATAACTGGTTAAATACTCATTTCACAAGAAATATAGAGCTGACGTCGTCATTTATTATGTTAAAAATATAAAAGTAAAAATATAAAAGGCTAGTAGGTTCATACATATGACGTATATTGTAGGAGGCGTTTCTTCAAAGTTTCGAATTTATTATTTTCCGGCGGGTTTGCTACTATGTCTGCGACTTGTTGTATGGCTTCCTTGCTTAGCTTAGCTACGACCATGAAATATTTATTCGCGTCCGATGTCTTTTGAGGCGATAATATTGCTTCTGTTTGAATAAACCACAGGCGTGGATTTTCAGGCCAAAAATTTGGGATTTTATTGGCTACTGATAGTGTGGAAATGACTGCTTGTTGGTCTTCTTCCTTCACGCTCGCGGTCGGAGTTGGCGGTGTTGACGCCGCGGGCGGAGCGGACGATGCGGGTGCGCCATTACATACTGTGTGTTCATTTTCCCTGAGCTGGCTATGGCGCAGGGATATAAATGATGTACATGAGACGAGAGTTCTAAGCCAACTGTTTATTTAATAATTACACTGCTTTATATACCTGTGACAATTACATGTGTGTGCGTGTTCCCATATATATATTTTTAAAGGTAGTGCAACGGAAGTGGTGACTCCTCGCTTGGTAAACAAAGTGAAGCGGGTTCAAATCTGGGTAATCGCACCTCTGATAGTTGCATCTGTGAATATTTTCTAAAATGATTACAACTTGTCATATGGCGAAGGAAAACATCGGGAAACCTGCATGTCTGAGAGAAACTAACAAAATTTCAAAAGACATGTGCAGTCCACCAACCCACACTTTGCCAGCGTGATAGACCATTGCTTCTTAGAGCCTACGGACTGCAAGCTTTCGCCACGTTCGTTAAGTTACCCAACATAAGATAACTCACAATGACGTCACTTTACGGACGTAGTTACCAAATACAAATCGAAGGTACAATTAATAAGAAACGTAATTAAACTCTAACTCATCGATTGAACTGAAACAAAATAACAAATAGTAAATTTTATACATATTAAAGTCACTACAGTCTTGCTAACGAAATTTAATTAAAATTTTCCGAAATTATAAAAGTTATGGTTCCATAAATTTCCTCAAACTCATTTCCGCTCGAAATCTTTCTAAACATGAACAGATTTACTGTATGAATAGCTTGCAAATTGCAGCGTCACTAGCACAATATCTATACAAGGCACGTGACGAGATGGCGGCGTGTTCGGAACATCTTTATTATAAATCTATTGATTATAGTTGTTTCATCGATTTATAGTACGCTTTATTCTATCATATTTATTATATTAAAATTATTAATATTTGAAAATAATTTTAAATCTATGGGATCACAATATATGTTGTCGAGTTGTGAAGGAAAAATAATAGAAAAAAAACATTATTATTCAAAGGAAAACACATATATCTATACTAATATTATAAAGCTGAAGAGTTTGTTTGTTTGTTTGTTTGGTTGAACGCGCTAATCTCAGGAATTACTGGTCCGAATTGAAAAATATTTTTGTGTTAGATAGTTCCTTTATCGAGGAAGGCTATAGGCAAGGGCGTAGCTAGCCCTTGATCAGCCCTGCCCTGTATCAAAATTTGGTGGGGGCCCTTCTTCCTAACTGGATTAAAAACATTTAGTGTATGGCTAGTATAGACTAGTCAACAAGTGCTTTTTTGGTCAACTTTTTTTTTGCAGTCTCAGAAAAATGTGGGAGGTAACATAATATCTGGCATGTAGATGAAAGAAAAAAAAGTTGTAAAATTTATAAATAATTAACTAAAACAAAAAATAGGGGTTTAGTTTTTTGCAAATATCTCAAAATCTAAGTGAGATTTTAGAAATTAAAGAAAAGATTCAAAAAGAGGAGAAAATTTTCCAAAAAAAGTACTTCCTCCCGGAACTTTTTGAAAAAAAATAAGTTCTGCTTGCAAAACTTGCAAAAGTTATAAACATTTAACTAAAACAAAAAATAGGGGTTTAGTTTTTTGCTAATATCTCAAAAACTAATTGAGATTTTTGAAGTCTAAGAGAAGATTCAAAAAGAGGAGAAAATTTCTCAAAGAAAAAGTCCTTACTCCTGGAACATTTTGAAATAAAAAACAAGTTCAGCTAGCAAAACTTGCAAAAGTTATAAACACTTAACTAAAAATAAAAATAGGTGTTTAGTTTTTTGCAAATATCTCAAAAACTAATTAAGATTTTGAAATCTACAAAAAGATTCATAAAGAGGAGGAAATTTTCAAAAAATAAATCTTACTTCCGGAACTGTAAGATCAATATTTATAATTTTCTACGGCCGAAAACGAGTGCTCTGGCTTTCACAAACCGCATCTACTTTCATCATTAAAAATTATTTAAACATATACAGTTAAAGTTAAAAAAATCTGTACATGAAATATTAAAAAAAATGACTGTAATACTTGTGAATATAGAATAGTTATTAAAATTTTTGTCTGTATGTCTGATTGTCTGTTTATATGTTATCGTATTACATAAAATATAAAATTGAATATAGTAAAATATATTAAGGAAACAATTTTTAAATCATTATTTGTTTTTCTTTTTGATTTAAAAAAAACGTTTTGTTTCATTTTTAATTGTGTATGTAGTAAACAATTTTATAAACAATTAATTTGCTTATAACTATGCACATTTTTTGCGTATGGCCTTAGAGTTCATATGAGATTTTGGATAGCACCGTATTATTTTTTTCTTGCATGGGTTGGGGGCCCCTTTACCCCCGGGGCCCCGTATAATTGATACGGCTGATACAGCAGTAGCTACGCCCCTGGCTATAGGCTATATTACATAGTGCTACGACCAATAGGAGCGGAGCATAAATGAAAAATGTTGCCAATAACGGCAGAAAATGTGTTTTTATTTTCAGGCTATAGAATGCGAGCGGAGCCGCGGGAAAGGCTAGTTTGATATAATAATTAAAATTTATTGTGAGTTTTATCTCTTCATCGATTAAGCGTACATCTCGCTACAAACTTAACAGTTAAGCTTTTTCATATATATAAAAGTGCTAAGGGGTCGTCCATAAATCACGTGATGTTTGAATGGGGGGGGAGGGGGTTCGGAAAAAATCACGAAATATCACCAGGAGGGAGGGGGGGTATAGTGAGTTATCACGTGATTTTTTTACTCACCGTTGGGATTATCCCACGCGCGCGCCGCGACAATCGCCGAACTTTTATAATAATAAGCCTAGTTACCTCCAAAACTTCTCTGAAAAGACCTGTACGGGAACTACTATTGCAAGAAATGGCACTATTAAAAGCTATGCTATGCTTTAAAAAATCGTGTATTATAAATTCTTCATAACAGATGATGAGACCAATAGGATGGGCCAAACATTCCCCCAGACACACGAAGCGTCGCTATAAGTAAGAATGGAAGTGTAATAATGAACCGATTGGTCCTAATATCATGTATAAAAATTAAGACATACATAAACTATAAGTAACGTTACATTGTAATAGTAGTAGTTATAAGTTACAGACGGACGAATTATACATTTTTAATAATATTCTCAAAAACTTTTACTATATTTACATTATGTGAATACCACATAATGTAAATATAGTAAAAGCACTGAAAGTTTAAGAAAATTTATCTATTTTGACTTAACTTTAGCGGGTGATGTACCCAGTGCTTAAAGTTAATTGACCGTCGGCCGAAACTAGAGGGCATGGACGAATTAGTTTATTCGTCCATGCTAGAGGGTATGCATACAGTCAAAGACCATACATAAACCACCTAATCCCATTGATTTTGTTAATGAGAAAAATAGAAAATTCTGGCAGGATTTTAGTCGAGTCGTAAGGATTCTGTAGGTGCTAGTGCACAAAAAAACTACGGAAAAAGGAGCAGTAGCCAGTAAGTATATTATGCGTCACTCCCAGTCACATAGGTTAGACTCATACTTCCGCATGACTCTTATGGAACCCAACTTGATGGACAAGGAAGGACAACAGATCTTGAAAAAAATTACTTTTAAAAAAGGCTGCAGAAGTCCACACAGAAGTGTGAAATAATAAGGTTATCGACAGCCATGACGTCTGAGTAGAGTATGTCGTATGTCGAGTAGAATGACAGTGCTTTATTCTATGACTTCCTTCTCCGCAGTAGTATAGCGAGCATGTGTGAGAGAGCCAGTATTTGCTTCAGGTACAATAGTAAAATTTCACGATTATTATTTTGTCATTTATTCTTCTTAATTAGAATTTTTACGTTTTTATCACGGTGCTTAATTTACCAAAATTATATTAGATTATACCTGTTAACCTTTATTTAAAAATAAAATTCAGATTTTTAAGGTACTTTGTAAAAAAATACACGTGATTTTGAGTGGGGGGGGGGGGGGGTAATCTTAAACCTCACCACGTATCACCATGGGGGAGGGGGGGTCTAAAAAGTTGCTTAAAAACATCACGTGATTTATGGACGACCCCTAAGCGGAGAATCGCAAATTATAATAAGAACTAGCATTTCCCGCGGCTTCGCACGCGTTCTAAAGACCGGAAACCAAATTCTTTATGAGTCCCGCGGTATGGTACCTCGCAGAACTTATAGCCTTCCTCGATAAACGAACTATCAACACAAAAATAATTTCTCAAATCGAACCAGTAGTTCCTGATATTAGCACGTTCAAACAAACAAACAAACAAACTCTTCAGCTTTATAATATTCGTATAGATAGTACGAATAATATATGTAGGTACATATACTATTCGTACATGAGCTGAAGAGCGATGACACAGTCGAACTGAACTGTTAAGACAAGGACAAGTCTTTTAATTAAAATGTCGCGATCCCATATCGTGCTCCACCTCGGGGCTACGTTATACGTGCACTTAATCAGAACCTGTATTACCGTGAATTAATTTTACCTAGATTAAAGATAATTCTTAGAGTATTCCAAAAACATTGTGGTGTAGAAATAACTAAAAATTTTGATTTTCTTTTTATAATTTACTTTCTTTTACGCAGAAACGAAGCGCAGATGTAATTATGAAGGCTTTTTATCTTGTCATATTATGTAGGAGTAATAGGAATAGCATAAAGTTTCTGTTTTCTAATCGGATTTAGAATTTTGAGGGTATTAGTTAGAATGTAAAAATTTAAAAATATATAGATTGCCGTTCTTTAGCGGCTAGGGAAAGCAAGATATATTTTTATTAAAGTTTAGTGGAAAAATTGTATATAGAACGCAGAAAAACGCGGTTCTAAAGTTATCACTGAAAATATATTGCCACTTAACAATTAGAAAATAGACGTGTTAAGTTGAGTGTTTAATTTATCGACATTAGAAACGTGTAGAGAATCATATTGATGAAAGATTCCCTGTGGAGCAGTTGTAATCTAGTGGGCGGACCACGAGCTTTCTCCACTGCGTCACTATTAGATATACTATACATAATATGTATTACAGAAATTTTCATGTATATACTTATATCAATAACCTACTAAGACTGAATATAGCGATTCACCCTTGCCTCGCTCGGGTTCGTCACTAAAATTAGCAAGAGCAAAGCCGCGGGTTCCAATAGTTAAAATAAATATAATTTATAAAACAAAAGTAGCGTAAATTACTCCTTAGAATATTAGCTATATGCAAGTGAAAGTCCCGTCAAAATCGGTTGAGCTATTTCAGAGATTAGCCGGTACAAACAGACAGACAGGCAAAAAATTTTAAAAAATTTTTTGTTATAAGTACCTAACGTATAGACTTTAATGTGTATTTAGTCAAATCTGTTAATATGAAATTAAAAACAGACACTTCAATTATATTTATATGTATAGATATACGCTCTATCAATCCTTGATAGATTATGGGATGTAACTGAACTACGCTTGTAGGGCTAGGTGAGTAAATTAAAAAAATAATTCTATAATATTAATCTAATTTGTATACGTAGCCTTAACGATTGCTTCGTCCGCGTAAATAAATAATGCAAAATGTATCTGTACTCAAATTTCCTTGAATATTCATTTTCATACTATCACTTGCGAAATCTCTCTGAAGAGGAATATTTTAAAGAAGGCTTTTGAAATTTTTCGAATATAGACAGCAAATATAAACATTTTTATTTATTAAAATGAACAGTCAATTTTATTTAAAATAAATTCCTTATATCCGATTTCCTATTAATTTTACTTAAACCTTTTTAGGAAAACTCTTGATAAACTCTTGATGATTATATTTTTAATAGTTCCTAAGCAATGTAAATGCGTACATATATGGCGAGTGAGATAGAATGTTTATTATGCCATAATTTATTTATTAGAAGCTTAATCATAAAATTAAGTTATCTTCTAGCCAACACTTGTTGTAAAGCTTCAAAGTTGTAAAAGTACGCATAGGAATAGTTATCTGTCACTTAAGTATAAAAGTCTTCACCATAAGCTGTAAAGTTACTCGTAGTATTGCCAGAGGCTTTCTATTCAAAGTTTTAGTAACTTTTGGTTTTGTGCTACGTCATATTACGTTACCCTACTTAATAAATTTTGAGAATTCCATAAAAATAATATAAAGCATATATTAGAATTCAATTGAATTTCCCTAAAACATTCTCTTTTAGCAAACATTTTACTTCAAACTAATTGCTGACCAATCATTTCTAGAAACGATCTTATCATTCTACTATTATGAACATGAAACGGCTAGACGTATTTCGATGAAAACTACATAATATATCGATATGCCTTGGAGTTACACATGGAGTACTGTTATTGTTAAAATATATTGAAAGGTGGCGCTACTCGTACTATACTTACATCTATATTTATATAATCTATACTAATAGTATAATGCTGAAGAGTTTGTTTGGTTGATAGGAGAAATGTTGCAAATACGGGACAAAATATTTTCAGCCTTTGTACGCGAGCTAAAGTGCTCTCCAGTACTTTATATTATGAATATGAAATTAACTCTGTCTGTCTGTTACGTTTTCACATCTAACTCGCTGCACCAATATTGAAGAAGGTGCTACTACTTGTTAGTGAAAACAAAACTTGGAAATGGTGAAATAGAGTTTAAAAGTTTGTTTGGCGGATTAATAATCGTTACTAAAATAAAGGCGTCAGAATTTAATAATTCTATAAAAAACGAGGGCGGAGGATGAAGGGAAGAGGGAGGGGGGAAGGAGAGTGGGCCTCCCGGACTCTCACTCACCGGACGACACGCGACAGCATAGCTGCCACTTCACGCCGGTCTTCTGTGAGAGAGTGGTACTAATGAACTATACGGGGCGTGCCGGCCCATTCGGTTGCTACCCGAAGGTAACAAGCATGGCACTACCACTTGAAAAAATATCTTTATAAATTGTAGCCTATGTGTAATTTTGATGTATAATCTATATTATTGTACAGTTTCATAAAAATCCATTCAGTAGTTTTTACGTGAAAGAGTAACAAATATCCATCCATCCATACTTACAAACTTTCGCGTTTATAATATTAGGATAGATTCTAAACTAATGTATTTAATTAATATTATAAATAAAAAGGCATCCGAGTGAAGCAAGAAAGCGTAGCTTGTGGTAGATAAAATTTGTTTTCTAGAAGACAAGGTCTGTCTATAAAGTGTGACGTAGCGGGCGCGGCCGCAAACACGCTCTATCGCAATATCTACTGACAATCCTTTGATTTATTAAGTGGATTCCCAAGGGTAATGTAATTTCAGTGTTTACTTCTTAGTGACTTCTGATAATATTGATTTATTGATCGGGCGTCTTGGCGTCAGCTGACTGAGGTCAGGGGTTCAAAAAATTAAATGTGAAAATGCAAAAATACAACAGCATGTGGTGATCGGTGAAAATATCGACACAATATGACGGTTGTTTTTCTTCTAGACTAACTGCCTATACTAAAATATTGAACTTTGTTCTTTTTACTAGAGGCGAAGTACGCGATTTTTTTCATTTTATTATAAGTTTTAGCTCTACGAAAAGGTTTTTTTACATATTTTAAATTCATAATACGCAGTCTACGGTTCTTTTTTGTTTCTTACTTTATTTATGCGTTCCTGGTTCTATAAATAAAATTTGATTTATACATTCGCTAAAATATAAATAAGCTTTAATCTTGCTCTAACAGGCCATCCAATGCTACGTAGCTGGAAAAATTTAAACACATATTTTTCATTTTATTACCCATGCTATTTTCTCTATAAAAGATATAAAAATACGTGTGCAGGTGGTATATATGTATATTCGAACAATATCTCCTCGTAAAGGTAGTAGCGTTTATTTCACAATGGCAGCTGTTGTATCGCTCAGACGTCCATGTTACCTTTCAATTGCCTGCCACTGGAAATTGGCTCCGAACTACTAAGAGCTCAGAAACTTCATATAACGATTCGCTGTAGTTTCTTTTAAGCTCTACCTACCACAATTTTAACAAGAGCTCATTTTCACTAACTTGGTATATTTTTTTAAAGATTTCATGAATTGGAAAAACTTTAGTTCCTTAATGTACGTACAACGCATAGAGCAAAAATGTGAACGAATATATCTGCAGGTAGATTGAATCGAAACTAGGTACCTAGTTGATTGTTGATGTTTTATTTTAACTAAAAAGCCTACTTCTAAGGATAAAGTGCTATATTATTGTTACGTACTACGGGTTCGGGATCGGAAATTAAAAGCGTTCTCGCACTAAAGATTAATTTATTTACACTTTGTACACGCGCAGTTTGTACACAGCACTAGTTAAATTAAGTCTCTGAGCACTATAATCCACCACTTTTAACAATTCACTATACTCTTCTTCACTTTTCCACTATTTCGTATCTCTTCGCAATCTTCACTTAACTTCGAACGTCAACTGCCCTCTCGACACACTGCCGGCCTTTTTATATGCATAAATTTAGAACATTCTAGTATCGAAAATTCAAAATGTTTCTAGTAACTTCCAAATCTTTCCTGAAAATGCGTTGTCTCTCTCTGACACATTAAAATTTGCAATAAACTGTTCTTGTTATCTAATTGTCAAAAGTTATAAATTGACATTCGCTGTTGTAAGGCATGGTACAAGCGTGCTATTATGACGAGTTCGCACTATATTCCGCGAGACTATCCCCTCCTAAGACATGCTCGTCTCGAGCATCGTTGTTGCCGTGATACTTGGCTAATCGGTCCACATGCACGATTTTAGCCGGGCTTCTATGTGTACGTTGAATTCGGAAAGTGACATCATTAATTTTCGTTATAACCTTGTAAGGCCCCTCCCAACTGGGTTGTAGCTTTGGCGATTTACCCTTTCGTCTCACCGGGTTATGCAGCCATACCAATGAGCCTTCCTCGAAGTTCGTTCCTGTCGCCTTCCGGTCATAACGAGTTTTCATGCGTTCACTTGCTTGTAGCCCTGCATCTCGTATCTGCTCATGAACACCAATCATCTTCGCTCTTAGTTCACTGGCATATTCGGTGATGCAACTTGGAGTATCCGGCGGGCAACCACTTAACAGATCCGCTGGAAGCCGTAATTCTCTTCCGAAATTTGCAAAAGCAGGTGTTATGGTAATGCTTTCGTGTACAGCAGTCCGGTAAGAAAGCAGGAACAATGATAAATACTCGTCCCAATCCTTTTGATGTTTATCCACAACCTTAGCTAGATGGCGTTCCAAAGTCTGGTTAAACCTCTCCACCATTCCATCGGACTGTGGGTGACAAGGCGTAGTTCTAGTTTTGTGCACCCCCGTGATCTTACACAGTTCTTGAAACACCTGTGATTCGAAGTTTCTTCCTTGATCACTGTGCATTTCTAATGGGACACCAAATCTGCAAAATACCTCTTTGACCAATTTATTTGCAACAGTAACAGCTTCTTGATTTGGTATGGCGAATGCTTCAGGCCATTTCGTGAAATAGTCCATTACAACTAAAATGTATCGGTTCCCGGAGTTAGTAATCGGAAATGGTCCTGCTACGTCAATTGCGATTCTCTCCCAAGGTGCCCCAACATTGTATAATTTCATTGCTCCTCGACTTCTGGTTTGCGGGCCTTTGACAGAGGCACATTGTACACATTTCCGACACCAGTCCTCGACATCATCTCGACAATGCAACCAATAAAATCGCTCCTTGATCTTGATTAACGTTCTTCTAACCCCTAAGTGTCCACCAGAAGAACCATCATGGTATGCTCTAAGTACCTCGGGTACTTTTATTTTAGGTACCACTAGTTGGAGATGGCTATCATTTCCACGTGTCTGCTCCCATTTGCGGCACAATACTCCATTGTGTAACAACAAACTGTTCCATTGTGCCCACAAACTCTTGGTAGCGGTACTGTACTGTGCTATGTCAGTCCACTTAGGTTTTGGCCTACCACTACTTAACCATTCCATGATCGGTCGTATGTCTCGGTCTTCTTCTTGTGCTTTCTTCATGGCATCATCGCTCCAACGTTCGTCTATCGAATCTGTTCTAATAATTTTAATAGATTCTAGTTCCTTTATTTCTTGTCCGTGACAGTGCTTGCAGTCTTCCTCACATGGTCTTCTAGATAGGGCATCAGCGTTACTGTGTATTTTACCCCTACGATGTTCAATTTCAAACTGAAACTCTTGAAGTTGTTCAATCCATCGCGCTACCTGTCCTTCGGGGTCCTTGAATTCCAATAGCCATTTCAGGGCAGCGTGATCAGTTCTTACCAAAAATTTGCGTCCTAGCAAGTATTTCTTAAAATGCTGTAAGGTTTTTACTACAGCAAGTAGCTCCCTTCGAGTAACGCAATAATTCTTTTCCGGTTTAGAGAGTGACTTACTGAAATATGCGATAACCACCTCCTGATCACCCTTCCGCTGGGACAATACACCTCCAATACCGATATTGCTGGCATCAGTGTCGACAATGAACTCTCCCTTTGTGTCTGGATACCCAAGGATCGGTGTTTGGCAAAGATGTTTCTTCAGTTCTTGAAAGGCCGATTCACAATTATTGTCCCATACGAAAGGTCTCTTCTCTTCGGTCAGTCTATGAAGTGGTTTGGCGATGTCAGAGAAGCCTTTTACAAATCTTCTATAGTAAGAGCATAATCCCAGAAATGCTCTCACTTGCGTTTTGTCCTTAGGGGTCGGCCAATCTTTCACAGCGGTGACTTTGCTAGGGTCCGTTTCCACGCCGTTTTCCGACACTACATGTCCAAGGTAATTGACCTGTCTCTTAAAGAATGAGCACTTCTTTGGACTTAACTTTAAGTTTGCTTCCCTTAGTTTTCCAAATACTGCTTCGAGTTTCTTAAGATGGTCTTCGAAGTCACGTCCCACAATAATTATGTCATCCAGGTAAACAAGACAGGCTGCTCCTAGTAATCCAGCGAGTACACGTTCCATCAACCTCTCGAATGTTGCTGGTGCATTGCATAACCCGAATGGCATAACCTTAAACTGCCACAACCCTTTTCCAGTTGAAAACGCAGTTTTCTCCTTATCCACGGGGTCCATGTCCACTTGCCAATAGCCACTCTTCAAATCGAGAGTTGAAAACCATTTCATACCACTGAGAGTGTCTAAGGTGTCGTCGATTCGAGGCAGAGGATAACTATCCTTTTTGGTTACATCGTTGAGTCTACGGTAATCGATGCAAAACCTTGTAGATCCATCCTTCTTCCTTACAAGTACTACTGGAGAACACCAAGGACTAGTAGATTGTTCGATGATGTTATTCCTTCTCATGTCTTGGATCATGTTGTCAGCTTCTTTCTCCTTAGCCCATGGAATTCGTCTTGGTCGTTGTCGAATAGGCGCTATGTCACCAGTATTAATTTTGTGCTTCACCAAACCGGTTCTTCCAATATCGCCATCATGTTTCGAGAACAAATCTGAATATTGGTAAAGTAAATTTTCAGCTTTTGTCTTCTGTGAACTTGTGAGATGATCTTTGCAGTCTTCTAAAAGTTTCATTGCTTGCTCCTTATCCTTGTTAAGCACCTTCTCATTCCGTTGACATCTGCTTAACCAGGCTATCTCTTCGCAAGTCCCTACAACTTCCCCTCTCTGAATTGTTTGCGTAGCGTCACTGGTGTTCAGCACTGGAACCATGGATGTCGAAGTTTTACCTACTACAACTCTTGCTGGGATCCACGAGCTCTCATCTTCACACTTCTCTATGATAGCGCAGCACCATTGACTTCCTGACTTGTTCTGAGGTATAGCGACAGGTACTAGAGTCTGTGATCTTGGTGGAAGAGCGGTGTCTCTTAAGCAACAAACTTTCCCCTTAACTCCACCACTTATCGGTACTTCTCTATTTCTGCACTTTAAAACTCCATATTTCATGTCAATCGTACACTGGTAATTTTGAAAGAAGTCCAATCCAATGATGCAATCATCCACGATATCTGCAACTATTGCGTTATGCCAATAGATGTTGTCCCCAATTTTTATAGCTATTTTTCTTTCCCCCCAAACAGGTATGCGCTGACCGGTGGCTGTCATAAGGATGATGTGCCTTCTATCTTGCAAATTGTTATCCGCAATGTGTTTCAGCTTTCGGTTATTAATGATGGTTCGCGAAGCTCCGGTATCCAGTGTCAGTTTACATGTCACTCCATTAATAGCGCCATGTACA
This sequence comes from Boloria selene, assembly GCA_905231865.2. Lineage (NCBI taxonomy): Eukaryota > Metazoa > Arthropoda > Insecta > Lepidoptera > Nymphalidae > Boloria > Boloria selene. The sequence goes on from HG993135.1 coordinate 14,824,257, forward strand.
ACCAAAGTGTTTCCATCTACTGCCTGTTTTATTTCTATCGGTGGAGTTGTAGATCCCCCGGCCAGCGTCCTAACTCTGGCCGAGATCAATTCTCTTCTGACTTGATCGCAGGTTGTTACACCAACATCTGACTGTAGTCGACCATTTTTCCTTGTAGGGCAGTCACTTCGAAGATGGCCCCGCTCACCGCACTCGTAGCACTTTGGGTTGAAAAGACGTCTCCGGTTGGATAATCCTCCCGTGGTAGCTTGTTGCACCCTCCACGGTCTTGAGTCATGACGCACAGCTTCAATCTCTAGAGCATGAGCGACAGCTTCCCTGAGACTTGTATGGTGCCTTAGGCGTACAGCGGCACGTACCTCCGAGTCGCGAATCCCGTCCATAAAAGCCTGCAGAAGAATGGTTTCTATGGTGGATGGCGAGGATTGATATGCCTTCCGTACGAGCCTCTCAATCTCTACGGCCCATTGCTGCAGGGTTTCATTGGCTCGTTGTGTACGGTCTTTAATTTGAGCCCTGTATACGTGCTCCAGGTGACTATCACCATACCGAGACTCTAAAGCGCTAAGTAACTCACTGTATGTGATCTTTCTGACGGGGTCGCTAGCAAAAAGAGCTTCCAATATATTCAGAGCCTCCTCTCTAAGTGCGACGGTAAGGGCAGATCGGGCTTCATCATCTGTCCATCCACTTGTCTCCTTGATCGTCTCAAACTGAATCTTGAATGCGGCCCAAGAAGATTTGCCGTCGAAGTAAGGGACTTTAAAGGTCTTTGCTGATGATGAGCTAATGTCGGCACCACGCGGTAACTTCTGAGTTTCCAAGTAATCAATCCTCTTCTCCATTTTAGAGAGTTTTGAGTTGTACTCCTCTAAAGCTTTATCGTGTGTGGCGAGTGTCGTCTTTATTCCCTCAACTTCTCTCTCAACGGCTTCCACCCTTTCCGTATGTTGTTGAAGAGCGGGTATGACATTCTTGTGAAAGCCCTCTTGAAGTGCGCGCAGCTGTTCCTCTTGGCGGCGATCCTGCTCTTGCATCATGAACGCCATTTGTTGCAGAAGAGCGTTCATGTATGGCGTGGTGCTCTGTTGAGCCGCAGACTCATAACTCGACGTACTAGGCCCAGAATCTTCCCTTTGCTGTTCTGCCATTGTGCGTGTAGTGACTCCTTCCTTCTCGTGCCTCGGTACTAACGGCATTTCCGATCCCACTTCTGACACCAATTGTTACGTACTACGGGTTCGGGATCGGAAATTAAAAGCGTTCTCGCACTAAAGATTAATTTATTTACACTTTGTACACGCGCAGTTTGTACACAGCACTAGTTAAATTAAGTCTCTGAGCACTATAATCCACCACTTTTAACAATTCACTATACTCTTCTTCACTTTTCCACTATTTCGTATCTCTTCGCAATCTTCACTTAACTTCGAACGTCAACTGCCCTCTCGACACACTGCCGGCCTTTTTATATGCATAAATTTAGAACATTCTAGTATCGAAAATTCAAAATGTTTCTAGTAACTTCCAAATCTTTCCTGAAAATGCGTTGTCTCTCTCTGACACATTAAAATTTGCAATAAACTGTTCTTGTTATCTAATTGTCAAAAGTTATAAATTGACATTCGCTGTTGTAAGGCATGGTACAAGCGTGCTATTATGACGAGTTCGCACTATATTCCGCGAGATTATATTATTTTTTATACAAACTTTACAGTTTAATTTAATTATAGTAACTCCTTCTTTAAGAAGATCCGCTATCAAATATTTTCAAGCCATCTACACAATTGCTACGAAGAATTAAATAAGCGCGCATTTACGAAAGTCCATTCATCATTCCTTCACGCTTCTAGTCCGATGGGACAGCGAAGCTATGGCCGGAAAGACAGTCACAGTACAGTTGGGTTTACGTGCACTAGTGAGCAATATAACACTAACGTATCAAGATTTTCTACCACAAGTTCCTAGGTCCGATGAATAAATTTTATGTCTCTCTAGTTTCTACATACTCGAATATACGTGTAACTAGGGCAAGCTTATGTGAACTTATTGAAGTGAAACTTCTTTATAATCGTAGTGATTTCAAACTCGATGAAACGAAAAAATAAGTCCATAGTACCAGGCACTCAGAGACGGGGAAGAGTTAGCCTTAGTTAGATCTCGCCCACCGCGAGTCAGTGACATTTCCAACTCTGACTAACTCGTGGGTGTGACCTTCGCGCCATCTCCCTCTCTCAACGAGCTTAGATGGGGTTATTTAGTATAAATATAAACGAGATTTAAAAATTAGTTTGCCAAAGAAGTTTTACTTCTGACATGTGTACTTTGTACACACGCACTTTTAATTTTATTTTTAAGGGGTTTTCTTTGTTGTGTTGTAACCCTTAACAATGGCTTGTCTCTCTAATAACCGACCAGTTAAAAACGAAAGTAGTAAAAACATGCTTATATGTGTAACAATAGTGTGATATAATATGTATAATATGATCAGTAAGAAATATGTAAGTAATAATATATAATATATAAGTAAGTAACATATACACACATACATACCTTCATATGTATATATATAATATAATGTATAATGTATATATGTATTTTGTGTTATTTTACTTATTTTATACTCAGACGAAACTAATACCCATCACTAATATTTAACTAAAATGTCTAAATAACTAAAATCTCTAGTTATAATTAACTATTGTGTGAAGCTTCAAAGTCTTCATTTATCCTCGTGTCGCGACCACTCCGGGCATTGACACACATACGCCTGTCTTTTACTGCCATGCAAATTTGAATACGACGACGACCCATATCATGGGGACAATAGCAAATGTTTTGCTTAAGCGAATTAGGATTTTGCTACGTAGATATAAAAACAATGTACATTAAGCTATGAACTATGGAGTTTTAATGGTTATCATAGGCATGTAATCGCGGCTTCGATTCCCGATCTAAACAAATAGATAATTTTGTAAGAACGTGACATAAAATCTTGTAGTTAGTGAAATTTTTTTTTCGGAGATATTTATAATTTTTAGTTCCTGACTATCCAAAAAGATAGTTTTATTTAATGTATCAAATATTCACGTAAAACTAAGAAACTATTAAATTCTTATAACATTGAAAATCAGAAAGAAAACGCTTGTACTCTTACTGCCTATATTATTAGTCTATCGTCATCAAAATTACTATACAAAACGATCCATCCAGAGAGGCTTATTGGTGCGCAATTTGAACAAGATTGCTCTTACGTTCTCAGCTATGAATCAATCACTTTGAATTAAGGACACACGTTGAAGAAACAAACATTTGTATTTATATATATTTTAACGTTATTTTCCTTATAGGAAAGGCTGACCATGTCACTCAATATACTGAATGTCAAGTAATAAATTACTTTGGTTTGGTTTTTATTAATATTAACCTGTAGGAAGCCTTTTTTCTTAGTTAAAAAGTAGTCAATATTATTCTTGTATTTATGAAAAAGTTGAAATCCCAATAAAAGCCTTGTATATAGAAACATCCTTCATTTTTGATAAACAGATAAATCAATATTTGTTTCTTGTTACAAAAATATTACGAAAAAATATAGACGAATTAAAATATCCCTTTTTTATGAAGTCGCTTCAAAGGCAAACTAAGATAAAAATAATAAAACCAAAAGGCTTGATTTAGTGTCATATTTCAGAAACAAATTTTATATGAGTTCTATAGAAATATGAGGACAGTAAATATTCCCAGTAAAGAATGAATCCGTTCAAAACTTCAATATTTATTTTTATTTCTATGTTCTATTCAATTGAGAATGGACTTAGGCAAATATTGTATTACAAAGTAAACAGTACGGGCGTAAACTTATATGTAGTTCGTGTATTAAAGCAGCTCTAACAATTCCAGTACAAACAAAGTACGGGATGACAAAGTCGGAACTACTTAGCGTCTAGTTTCTATTAGAACGGAGATGACGCGACTAACTTCGATCAAAGACATTCTTAGCAACTTATTATGAATACACTTAAGAATAGATGCAAGTCTTTAATAGCTAATGAAAAATTTTGATAAAACTAATAACTTAATCAAATCTGATTAAAAAATCTAATCAGTTTTAAGATATGCTATGCTATGCTATCTATACTAATATTATAAAGCTGAAGAGTTTGTTGGTTTGGTGGGTTGGTTAAACGCGCTAATCTCAGGAACTGGTCCGAATTAAAAAAAAATTTTTGTGTTGGATAGTCAGTTTATACAGGAAGGCTGTAGTCTATATTACATCACGCTACGACCAATAGGAGCGGAGCATCAATGAAAAATGTTGCAAAAACGGGAGAAAAATATTTCTTTTGATTTTCGCGCGACTTTACGAACGCGAGCGGAGCCGCGGGAAAGGCTAAAGTCCCATTGCAAGTCTCCCTTCCATACGAAGAGGATCAGGCCATAGTTCTGTTCGTGTTCTAGGTTCGCTTTTTTTTATTTCTTTCTTTATTTATTCTACATGGGAGTTTAAGTCAGGATATTGACTATGTCACCCCCGTACAGCATAGGTTCTCTTCGACATGGGAGTTACCTCACGATGTTTTTTTCAGCGCAAAAAAGTGGTAATCATGCTGGTAATGATTCGCAAATGAAAGTGTGAATCTCAGGTTTTGAAGCTCCTTCACTCTGTTTTGCAAGCCAGCGTGCTACCACTGAGCTTCCACTAACTTTTATAAAATGATAATATGTAAAGAATTCATTACGTTATAATTATATAAAGCAGTATAGTTTTATAAACCAAAACGGAACAAGTTTCCTAGAAATATATTAAAGATAAAATTCACCTGAACAAAGGAAAGTTTGGCTTAAATTTTCAGAATACGTGTTATTCCGTTGAGTTTTCTCTGTTTCTTTTTGCTGTTACGAGAAAAACATTAAACTTAATGATTAAAGTACCTAAACTAAGTTTAGGGCAAGTTTGAATCTGACTCGTGCTGGGAGTTTCAATTGAAATCTCACTTAATGTTTTATTGGTTACTTAAATAATTTATTATATGTGTATATGTAATCAGGACTCAAATGAAGTAAAATATGTATATATAAAATATAGTTTGTTTGTTTGTTTGTTTGTTTGTTTGGTTGGTTGGTTGAACGCGCTAATCTCAGGAACAACTGGTCCAAATTCAAAAATTCTTTTTGCGTTGGATAGTCCGTTTATCAAGGAAGGTTATAGAATACATTACATCATGCTACGACTAATAAGAGCGGAGTATCAATGAAAAATGTTGCAAAAACGGGAGAAAAATATTTCTTTTGATTTTCAGCCTTGAGCCGCGGGAAAGGCTAGTTAATTATATGTAACATACGAACGTCCATTGTTCCTATTATTAAATTATTTATTTATTTTATATACCTATAATATATAATATCCATGTACATATGAGTATACCTACAGTATAAAAGAGCATATTTACTTTGTGTTAAAGCTTCTTTTTATGTTGTAAAAGAATTAAGGTTTTTTTTTTCAATTTGCTGTACTTATAATATTCTTTTCGTTTCACTTTGCTCGTAGTTACAATAAAACCTTAGAGGTAATGTATTTGCTACATTATCTTAAATGTTTATAGTTTTAGTTGTAAATACTAAATAAATTTAAAGTAAATGGATTGATGTTGGAGGTAATTTAGTACATACAAGTGACTTCCCCTCGCTTCGCCTAGGTTTATTCCCAGGTACATTTTAAGGTGCCATTTTATATAGGCTTTCACGACAAATGGCCTATTCAACTTAACATAATTTTTAAATTCGAACCAGTAGTTCTAGAAATTAGCACGTTCAAACAAACAAACTATTCAGCTTTATAATATGAGTATAGATTCATAGTACGATATTAATCAAGAATATTCCGGACATAGTTTACAGGAAACAATAAACATCAATATGTCTTATATCCTAACAGTTCAAAGGCAATTCTATTGAAATACTCACAATAGTATCGTTAGGAAGTGGTTAAGACTACTCATTGAGTCGTCCTTGAAACAATCAGTCCAATTATTAAGAAATGTACTTAATAAAAATGACCTTGATTTTCCACGCGGCTCGAATTAAGCCTTTGAAGGCTGATTGATGACTGGAGATCAAAGCTCGTTGTTATGTTATCACAAATGGTAAGTAACAGTCAAATTAACATATTTATTTACAGTAAAGGAAATTACAAGTAAACCTAACTATATATACCTACAAAGCAAATGTACACTTAATTATTACTGTACAAGTCGTGTCCGCGTGGAATAGTGGCAAGAATGCTGGCCGCATTCCCCCGCTGAATGGCAATGCCGATTCTTTGGGCGAAAAATAAGTCAGCTCTCCTGTCACCAGAAGAGGCGATAAGACGAGGTCTTATGTGTTTTAAAAAGTGCTTAACACTTTGACTCTATATCCCGAGGGTTTCTACAGCAAAAGGTATAAAAATATAATTATGATAACTGTAGATATTTTCTGATAGTTTCATACTTCAACAATTTTAAGATGAGCCTATTTAATTAATGTTATAGGTTTCCTTAACACTAGATTTATTTCATTTTAAAACTCTAAAATATATACATCAACTTGAGTGATTAAAAAAATTGTTCTCCTTTATCTTTACATTTTTCGTGTACTGTACCTGTACTTTTTAATATATATGTATACCCCAGGGCATCTATCAAGAAAGAAATCTATCTTCAAATGTGGAATTTATGTTTAAATTAATTATTTAATTAAAACAGGTAGTGGCAGTCCAGTTGTAATGCGCTCGTTACGGAAAGGGAAGCGGGTTCAAATTCCGTTTCTCGCAGTTCTAATATTTTCATGTTTATCTTTCATATTAAAGGGAGACAATTCCCAGAAGTAAGACGTTAAAATAGAATACTCGTAAATAAGTTGATATTCAACCTATAATTCCTTTAATCAATAGTTGTGATCTAAATAAACATAAAAAGTAAACCGATAACCTAGTCTTATAATGAGATTTTTGCTTGACATTCGTTCAGAATTAATAATAAACGATCGTCTTACTTGTGACATCTGACATACCGAAGACATAATAAATAACATCATTTTGGCATTTCTTCGGACGGTATTTAATACCAGTGACTTACTTTGGCTTAGTTCTTTTTTGAAATACGTATACCATATGCTTTAACCTGTACATAAGTTATGTGCTTAACTTACTTTTTGTTGTCATCACAATAATAAGAATAGCTTAATAAGCTTCATTATAAACACCCATGACTGGAGTACAAACATTCATGCTCACAAATTATTGCCACCAGCTAGGACTAGAAGCCGCGACCTCTGGCGCTGCAAGTAAGGCGTCATCAATGTTAATTCTGACGTATATTTTTTGTAAAATATTTAAGCTTATACTTAATTTAACTTATATTATATCCATCGATAAATTGATCGTGCCTACTCCTAAGTCTAATCTAACAGTATTGACAGTTTAAAATTTATTGCGGTCAGATGGAAAGGAGAGAACTAATACAATAGTTGAATTAAGATGTCAAGCCGCTCCATTTTGGATGACTAATCGTTCACCGTAGTCACTTTAGACTAAAACTGACGGACTGACTGAAAAACCATAGAGGTATATTATAGTGCACTAATGTCCGCACGACCCAAGTGTATGGTCTATTCCTTTCGCTTTCAAAGTGTGATGGATCACGGAAAGGTAATTCAATACTATAGGTAGGAAAGGTAATAAGTACAACGGATGGCCTTACGTGCCCTTCGAAGCACGGGGGTGAAACACCACCAATTTAGCCACTATTGGCTGCTACAAAAAACTTAATAACAAAAAATTTCAATAAGTCAACTTGGCCTAACCCGAAAACTGAATCCAGGATTTGAAATCTACAGTCCTCACTACCCACTGTATTACCAAGGCAGTTAATTTGAACGTAATATTCATCCTAAATGTCGTTTACGCCTACACGAATATGGGTCAGTGAGGCGCACGAGGCGGTTAGCGAAGTGAATATAGACGAGATAGTTAACTCACGTTGCATACCAAGTGCAATAATATATTTGCTACCTCAGTTTTCGATGTACAATATAACTCTTAACTGGTAAATTGATTTGCTTTACTTGTTATGTATTACACTATTTCCTAGCAGTAGTCTAATTATATTGTATTCGATTAGAATTTAATTAATAATAAGTAACTTATTCTACTTAAAATTAGCTTAAAAGATCATGACAGACTTTAATAACTTAAATTTTAGTTAAATGTAGTACATAAACTACGATCTACTACTACTACTTATCATAGTACAAAAAGTTTTACTAAAAGTGGCCAATGTATATCATTATAGATATAAAAGCTTATCACACACCTTTTTAAAACAAGAGTAAGTCTCTAGTAAAACATAATTTGTAAGCAAGTAACATCACATTTCCTACTAACTAGTAAGGTATTGCCGTTATATATATACATTTTGTAATTAGGCTACAAGTCGACCTTTTACTACCATAAATCAGTAATCCTCTACTTGTATTCAGCCCTTTTTTACAATGGTTACGGGTCTCTACTATGGGAAGGGAACCATAGTCCACAACGCCTATTAATTTGAGATTGGAGACCTTCACACATATTGCTAGGTTCTCACACGTTCAGACATGGCGGTTTCCTGACATAAAACATGGTAATTAAGGTCAATTATGTTAATAACAAACACACGGGATATGAACCCGTAACACTTTAATTCCCAAGCGAGCTATTCCGTTAAAAAAACTAAATTTTAAATAGAATTCATTACAGTTCAGATTCAAACAATATTAAACCACGTGCTTTTATAAACATTATATATTAAATAAATAAGAAAATAAAGCCTTCAGAAGTAAGATTGACGATACATCAACAGGATAATATGAACAAAGCGAATTGAAATGTATTTCATTCTCCAAAATTGTATTTAGAATTTATTATGTGAAATGGGTAGTAATGCCATGGTGTATTTTACTTAAAAAGGTTTCTCAGAAAAAGAGCTTTGAGTAAAGTAAAATATTATTGTAGTTAAAAGGGTAAATAAGTGTTATTTGAGACGAAAACTTATTTTAAAGTATTTGAACCTTTATTTTACTAATGAAAGCTTAAACTTTAAGCTTTAAATTATTTCTTAAATAATAATCACATGTACATGTGCAATATAATGGAAGGAAGACATATATAGAATTTATTATACAAACAATAAAATTTGTAAACAAACAGTCCCCTTCGTAGCATTACGAAGGAATCAAAAAAATATCATCATAATAAAGAAAATATCTTCGAGGCTATTTAGAAACAAAGTTATTTACATAAAGACACTGTGACACCTGTAATGGCTTGTCTCTCAATAAACCCGACACACATCACAGACTGAAGACAAATATATTATTTTATATTTATATGAACTTCATGAACCATATTATGCTGTGTGTTAACGACTCTACAAGTATACATATTTATATTTTACTTACCCCCAATTATACTAAATATAAGTTTTTCCTAACTTAGAGTTTTTTCATTATTTTTTTTTATTAAAAAAACATTTCCTGGGCCTTAAGGAACATACAAAAATTATTAGCCGAATTCGTGGAGCTTTAGCGCTTAGCAACATTCATTTTTATTTATATAGATTATGCATATAATTTTTATAAGGTACTTTGGCGCCATTTTGGATTTTTTGTAATGGTGGGTAGGTACTGTCTGTAGCAAGTATATAAACCCCTTAGACGTCAAATACCTTAGTCTTTCCCGTGACCACGATTACTGTAAAGCATTCGAAACGTCGGGATTAAAAAATCAAAATAAATCCGCGACAAAATCCGAAAAGATAGTTTCATTTATAAAATCAGTTATCAATCAAATTTAAAACCTATGTCATAGCAATATCAACATATTGTTAATTCATAATATAACTTAGCTTTTATACATTAGATGTATCATAGTTACTATTAAGGTTTTTTTGGCTACAAACTGTCTTATGTCTACTTTACATTCAAAGTGTTTGCAAGATTTGAGCCCTTAGCAGTTAGGCAGCTTTATGGTTATGTATAGTGGATTCATTTTCATAAATCTGCCTTTAAGTATCCGTTAACATTTTGTTGAGGCTTTGTTCAATCTAACTTTCATATAATGTTCCTACACTCCTGTCATTGATTTTAAGTGCTATATAAGAGAATAACCGTAAAATGTGATTAATGAAGCAAATGAAAGTGTCTTTAATGAATAGTTCTTACACAGATGCGCACTTTCTCGATTATTTCTTGTATGTATATATAAAGTACGTGCAAAGGCTTTACTTCAAGATTCTAGATATATAATATAATAATTTTATATTTATTAAAATTATTTATTATATATTTAACTTATATTTACATATTATTGTCAGAGGCAGTAGTATTTCAATAGTAACGAAGTGGGAGCTTAGGAAACCAAGTGAACTAGGTTCAAATTCAGGAACTCGTATGTGTGATATTTTCATGTGCGAATCAAGGAGAACATCGTGAGGAAATATATGTCTGAAATGAAAATGAAATCGTATGATAATGTCATTAAGTTACAAAATAGTTTCATTTTGAACTGTTTTTATTTTTAGATTTTTAAAAGTAAATAAAGAAGTTAATTTAAATTATGTATTCGTACTGTACACGTTTTTATTTGATTTTCTATGCAAAAAAGTTTTCAAGCATATTATTATTCATAGTACGCGTGTAAACAAACATAAATCCTGCAGAATGTTGTTAGCTAACTTGTTTTTCCTTCTTTCCATCAAAACATCCCTCTACGCAAAACTCACGTTACTATTTTCTTATATATTCAATAATAAATCATTGATTAACAATATGATTAATTACTAAGACATACTGATTAATGAATAGTTCACATAACACAAAGCAATCAATTACCAAGGCTCCTATACAATTACTCTCATAAATTAATAAGAATCCGTCTAAGCTATATCGAATTTTTTCTATCAACATCATAGTACTGGTTAAGAATAGACAATGAAGATAGATAATGAATTAATTAATAGTGTTTTTTTAATAATTTCGAAGTGAAAAGCCAGGAAAGGAGCCCTTATAATTTTGTCATATCCATCTATTGTTACCACCATGTTATTGGGAATCATTAGCATTACGTAGCATAAGGTATAAATATTTGGTATGTGAACATTTAAAAGTTTACTCTACATATATAACTTAAGGGCTGTTCATCTCGTGGGGGATGCTTGCAATTTACTTGAAATTTTAAAATAAAATAAAAAGTAAACTGAATAACCACGTTTATTAACTTTTAACTTCTTACAATGATCTTATAGTGATGGATTTGCAAGATGATAGCGGATACAAAATACAAGTATTATAATTGCTAATAATATGATGGCGGAAAGAGAGTAAAAGAGAGAGAGAGTAAAAGAGAGAGGATGTCACAATACAAAATTCGCCTTTTATAGTAAGATCTGTCACTCACTTCACTTGTGCACATAGATAAAAAAGTATATATTGTAGAACTTCACACCGGGGCGCGACGAATAAGGAGCAGTCCACACGATGTTAAGTTGCCATGTGTAGTTAAGGACAAATTGTCCTTAACATACTCCCCCCGTTGAAGAGTCCAACTTCTTCAACTCTCGTCTTCATCATAGAGCAGGGGGCAGAGACGAACCAGAGGGCGGCGATAAAGACCCGTCATGGTCCGAATCAGCAACGCGAGAAATCCCGTCTGGCCCTGGATACAGCTTGGCTACTCGTCCAGTGCTCAACATGATAGGGGCAGGGAGTCCTCGCTCAGGAGCACCAAGTCTCCATCCTTTAGCTTAGTCTTATTTGTCTTCCATTTTGTTCGTACTTGGAGCTCGCAGATGTACTCCTTTTGCCACCTCAGCCAAAAATGTTGCTTGATCTGCTCGAGGCGTGCATAGCGTTTCAATAGTGTTTCCTTTTCATTCTCCAAATCACGAGCCGGTAGCGCATTTAGTGGTCTTCTGATTGAGAAGTGCCCTGGGAAAAGGAAAAGGAAATCATGAGGGAATGTGGATAATGGGCACAAGGGACGACTATTTAGATTAGCTTCCACTTGTGCGAATAAAGTTATAATTTCTTAGTGTCAAATTAGAATTCCCTATGACCCGTCTAATGTGATATTTGGCCGATTTCACACCGGCCTTCCCTTATGCCGCCGAAATGAGGAGCGTAAGACGGAGAGAATTTAAATTGAATGCCTTCCTGGTCTGCAAACTCAGTCAAGGCGTGGTTTGTATGAATGCGAGTATATTGTGTTGATGAATTTATTAAGATCGATTTATTTGATATAATGACGATTCAAAAGAGCTCGAGTCTATTTGAATAAAAAATATTTGATTTGATTTGATCCCTATAGACTAGAGATCGAGGAGGTGTCTGATAATATGCACCTACTGCTAGGGTGGTGTCTAACAATATGCACCTACTGCTCGCCCTATGTTGAGGATGACACGTGGGATCAAAATTGCAAAAGCTTGTTTAATGTGATATGATATGGGACCACCAATCAACCAACCGAAACTGGAATATTGTTATAGGATTGTTTCACCTAAAGAAATATATATTATAAATATTGTTATAGGATTGTTTCACCTAAAGAAATATATATTATGAAATAGGATTGTTTCACCTAAAGAAATATATATTATGAGATAGGATTGTTTCACCTAAAGAAATATATATTATGAGATAGGATTGTTTCACCTAAAGAAATATATATTATGAGATAGGATTGTTTCACCTAAAGAAATATATATTATGATTTGCCAGAAGATATAGGCTCCTATTAGTATATCAACAGGAGCTGGCTGATTGAAATTGGGGTGAGCTAATTGCAAATGAGATGGTATATTTAATTGTTATAAGTTTATAGGTGCCCTAGGCAACTTCCCAGTCAGCCTATCAAGCACAAGACAATTTAATTTAGTCTTATAATTATTGTAAATGGATTTAATTGGATCACACAGCTCTCTTTGAATTGGTTATCTGAGTGACCGATACCAATGACATTAATAGTAATTGGATTTGAATTTATTGCAAGTTTTTGTTGAAGAGATTTTGTAATGAGGGATGACTGACTGCCTGAGTCCAACAAGGCCCCTACTTTAAGAGGTTCCCTAGTCATTGGATTCAAAATGTATACTTGGGCAGTAGACAATATGACTTAGTTTTTGTCGAAGAGATTTTGTAATAAAGGATGACTAACTGCCTGAGTCCAACAAGGCCCTTACTTTAAGAGGTTACCTAGTCATTGGATTCAAATTGCATAATTGGGCAGTAGACAATATAACTTAGTTTAATACTTGTTCGAAAAATTAGATATAGTCTCATAAATATCGTTAGATGCATTGTTGACCTTTGGAATGTCAACTGAATGCAATATAATTTTAAATATTTACTAATAGGCTTAGAGACATCTATAAAAATGATAATTGAACATAGACTAGAATGCATACACCCACACACAACGAAAATTTAATGTATGTATGTATAAATCATATTATTATTACTATCACTATTTATTTTGATATTGTTTATATGAATGTGTGTATGTGTATATATATATATTTATATATATATATATATATATATATATATATATATATATATATATATATATATATATATATATATATATATATATATATATATATATATATATATATATATATATATATATATATATATATATATATATATATATATATATATATATACATATATATATATATAAGTATATGTGTGTGTGTGTGTATATATATCCTATCCTAGCTTAATTTGTTAATTTAATAACAAGTGTAATAGTTATTTTATGTTATATTTTTCCTTTTTTGTTATTTTTATTTTTGTTATCTGCGATACAAGCTGTGCTTAATGCAGAGGCCAATAGTACTATTACTGCTGTATGATTTCTTGGAAGATAAAGATTATTATTATTATCTCCAGATGCATTGTTGACCTTTGGAGTGTCAACTGAATGCAATGAAGTATTGTGTCGTTTTTTGTATATCTTGCATGGGCCTAATCGACATTCGCATAAAGAATGACTCTGCCTGGTGCAATTAATACATAATTTATATTAATACATAATTTATATTTGACACATCGTTTAATTTACTGTTTCTATATTTAGAAAATTTATTAGATTCGTTTAAATAATTGGCAATCATAAATCCTATGAGCTTGATTGCAGACAACACACTTAAATGAGCTACTATTCTCATTTTGATTGCAGTGTTAAGTAATTTTGTAATTTAAATATTTATATATAAAAAAAAATATATTAAATTCATTTAAGCTAGGAATTTCACCTAAACTATTTTGTTGTCCATTAAAATTAAAATAAATTTAAAATAATTTTTAAATTTAGTAATTTGACTCTTTATAGAACTGCGCCTTACAATCAAAGCTTCTAGTCCGGACTCTTTGTACCTAGTTGATACTGAAGGTTCGGACATTATGTAAAATATAGATAGTAGAAACTTTATGTAATTGTATATAGATAGATGTAAATATAGATAGTAGAAACTTTGTGTAATTGTAGTTAGATAGATGTAAATATAGATAGATAGATGTAAATATAAATAGTACACACTTTAATTGTAGATGGATAGATGTAAATATAGACAGTATGAACCTTGTGTAATTGTAGTGATATAGTTAAAGAAAAATTAAAAATAGAAAAGCTGTACGAGCTAGAATAGTACTATAGTCATTTGAACATGAATAGAATTATGTAAATTCCAATTGAATTTAAATAGATTACAAGGCATTTCAAAAAAGAAAATAAATAAAATGGAAATAATGCAATGTCTTATCTGACGCTCCTCAATCGATGACACTTAGGAAACCGGCGTGGCACGGCGAAGATGGCGGAGCCCTGGCCATGTGGCACGCCTCGTGTACTGCAACTCTGAAATAGTCGGCAAAATCGTCTAAGCATCATGCAAAGCTAGGATTGAGGCTTAATATGGCGTTTAGAATTGAATTAGATTTGAAATGAATTGAAGAAAATAAATGGTTAATTTGATGTATTTTAGAAATAATTTAGAATGAAAGCTGATGCTGTTAAATTTTAAATTAATATTATAGAATATTAAATTTAATCTAATTTGTTAAGTATTCTATACTTTGGAATAAAGTTAAATTGAAAAAATATATATATAAATTATTGATTAAACATCTGCATTGAATGTGGAAAACCTTTGTATTAGGAATTTATATTTATATTGTGGAAATTTAAATAAAGAACATAAAATCTGCTGTGGGTCAATTGAAAGTTACTATTATAAACCGTTAAGGTTATAAATTTTAGTATATAGTATGTATATAGTATATATTTAGAATATATTTAGTTGCAAGAAGTTAAATTGGACAATATTAGTATATAAGATTGTATTAAATGAATAAATTCTAACAAGAAAAGTTAGACATAGGTACACATTTGCTTAATGTGGTACAGAAACAAAGCTAAATTAAATATTGTGAATTATGCAAAAGCGGAATGCTATATTGATGGATAATAAGCTATAGGAATATGAATATAAGTATAGGAGGTTAGGATATATTAGATTTTAAGGTTAGGGAACGTGGTTATTGGAATGGGATACTATAGGACGGGAAAATATGGGTATAGGAAGGGCACTTATCTTATATCATGCTGCGAGGTGAGGCCTTTAGCTGCGTCACTGCCCGGCATAAGAAGACAGCCACGTGGATGTCCTGCGCCCTTGGATCGGTTAGCCGCTTGGGTGCTAACCGCTTCGGTGTCCTGTTTGTTGTCCTGTCACGGTCGCCAATGTTCATCTCGTGGGGGATGCTTGCAATTTACTTGAAATTTTAAAATAAAATAAAAAGTAAACTGAATAACCACGTTTATTAACTTTTAACTTCTTACAATGATCTTATAGTGATGGATTTGCAAGATGATAGCGGATACAAAATACAAGTATTATAATTGCTAATAATATGATGGCGGAAAGAGAGTAAAAGAGAGAGAGAGTAAAAGAGAGAGGATGTCACAATACAAAATTCGCCTTTTATAGTAAGATCTGTCACTCACTTCACTTGTGCACATAGATAAAAAAGTATATATTGTAGAACTTCACACCGGGGCGCGACGAATAAGGAGCAGTCCACACGATGTTAAGTTGCCATGTGTAGTTAAGGACAAATTGTCCTTAACAAGGGCTTAAAGTGTGTGTAAGCTAATGAATGATTTAATTTACATATATTTTTTAAATAAGTTGGAATGTATGTGTGCGTATCGTCTTCATGGTGAAACAGCTAAATCGGAAGACTACGATCTGTTAAGACGTAAGTTACTGTCAGATGCCTAAATGATAGCAAATCGAGGATATGTCGCTAGTCATTACATATTATAAAACAAAGTCCTCCGCCGCGTCTATTTGTCTGTTCGCGGTAAACTCAAAAACAACTGCACCGATTTTCATGCTGTTTTCACCAATGGATGGTTCTCGAGGAAGGTTTTAGTATATGATTAGTCAAGTTTTTGTATAGATTTACTAGCGGAACCCGCCGCTTCGTTCGCGCTTAATCTAGGAATGAACCCGAACGAAGTCAGTTTGAATCACTAGTATATTATCAAATATACATATGATATGTAAGTAATAAACATTATTATTAAGATTTAATATGTAAAATATAATTGGGTGTTATTAGATACAGCACATGTAATCATATAGCCCTCTAATTTTGACCCGGAGTTCTCACGGGAATTATAGATGATGCCGCATTTCTCGCTCAATAGTTGTACTGAATTACTTTAATTGAACTAGTGATTTGCCCCACTTCACTCGGGTTCGTTTCTGGTTGAATTTTGTATTCTTATTTTTTACTAGTAATACTCGCGGCTTTGCTCCCGTTTAAATTTTTAAACAACTTTTAGAACTATAGGTAATTATTTATCAATAAATAATAATATAATTAGTATATAATTAAACAGTAAAATAGTGAAATCGATGTGCTCATTTCACCAAAAATACATAATTATTTAAATTTGGTTCTGAATTTAAAGTAAATTTTGTGTATTAATAACTTATTACTGGAGTTAGCATTTAGAAAACCTTTTACCAAAACAAAATCTTCAATTCCCGAGGGAAAATACAATAACTGGTTCTACCGAGTTGTCCTTAGGACTTTAAATGGCTCACGCGTAATTGCTAAACCTTACGAAATACTCGAACATTCAAACAACGTATTAGAACGTTGAAAGGCTTTAAAACGCCGTCAGTAAAGTCCGAAATAGCATATTTCTGTCTCCTTAATTAGACTCATAATTATAACTATTTTTATTTGTTAAAATGTATCTAGGGACATATACAGCTTAGTGGAATTCAGGTTTTAACCAGCTTAGTTAATTCAGAAGTTAAAATTACAAACAGAGAAATAATTTTTTATTGGTCCTTTCGTTTTTTTGTAACACCATGACATGTTCTAAGACATTATCATAAAAATAAATCAAAATATTTTTTAATTATCTTAATTATAATGCAAACATATTACATCGCTGCATTAGCTAAAATTTAAAATGTGAAAATAAATCATTTGACTCTATCTATCACTTATAAGTTGGTACCTGTAAAAAGAAGACAAAGCATGTTTTAACTGTAGCCCTTATAGCTTTTTATGTATGAAATTAAAAATGTATATTCCAAACATCAATCGTAAAAACCCTTTGAAAAACAACGCTAAAACAGTGAAAAGCCTATAGAAAAAGCGGTTCTTTTGAAATCTGTTATGTAAAAAACTGAGAGAACGATAAAAATATATATTTACAACTACTTTATACACCTTGCTTCGCTCGTAAGAAATATTGTTTTTTTATAACCTCAATAGATTTTACTATTATTTGGTTCAGATTTGATAAACTTACAACTGAATTATTATCAGAATAAACATAATCATGTCTAAAATGGCCTATCTGTGTGAAACATTAAATTCGAAACTGTTAAAACCCGAGCAAAACCAGGGTATTACACTAGAATAAAGACAAAAGTAAGTAAGGTTCGAATGGAATTCAACTAATAGGATTGATTAAAAATTATATTTTCAACTTTCTACTATCCCTTAGAATTGAATAAAGTTGAACGGAAAAAGTCGGTACGTGTTAAGAATAGAAAAATAAACCGCATATCCATTCATTGTGCTTGAAAACAGTCGAGACTGCCTGCATTGTACGCATTTAAGCTTGTTTTACATCTTATTATTTTTATCGAATCTGTTGTTTTAATTACCATAAAGTAAAATGTATAGAATTGCTTGGCAGTAAGTTGGTGGACAATGTACATTTTGTTAACTTCTATATATTTAATGGATAATGAATATGGACTGGTATTGACTATTTTTATTCTATTATTAATTTACTTTATCGGGAGTTTTGTTGACTACCTGAAGGCGCTGTAAAATGGGTGGGATAAGATAAGTTCTGTTTAATCGGTGAGTGACACATTTCGATTCATTACTTCGGGCAGTATAGATTTTATAATATATAACTGCTGAAAGTATTGCTGGTAATATTTGCTGTGGAATATATAATTATAATAAGAATAGACAAATACATATTATTTAATGTGTAATAACGTGTAATTGGAAGACCATCCTGTCGCAGAGTTAACAATTGTACTAAATACGTGCCCCTGCTTTGGTTAACAGCAACCAGTTTTACAAAGCGAAAGTTTGAATTTTTCTTACTGAATTGCTTCAGACCGACTGACATATCTATAAAAATTTATCACAGAAATAGGTCTCTGGAATAGCAAATAGTCTAATTTTTATCTCGGAAAAGTGTACGGTCCAATATGATATTTAGATTTTTATTTAAGTATGAAAAAGTAAAAGTAAAAAAGATTTATCTCTCTCCTTTATAATACTACAAAAGTAATTTAGTTTCTAAATAGAAAGGTCGCTTAAATCTCAGATAAGATCAAAATCTTGTAGGCGTGCTACGAAATGCTACGGTCGTGGCTACGAGACCGCTACGAACTATGAACGGTGTAGTGTTACTGCAATCAGTTCGCGCGTCGCGCTCTAGCAGAGAAGACGTGTGTCTCGCTGAAGCTTTTGGGAAGAAACTTTAGTCGAACTCGACTTCTTTACCGAAAAATATTGCAAGTTCTAATATATTTAGTACATGAATTAGATTATTGACTACTTAGTGACATAATACGTGTTCTGTTTTAGTAATTTGTGTGCTGTTGGAAAAATTAAATCAAATTGTAAGTATGACTTTACTTATTTTTGCAATTTTTCTGTGTGTTTATTTCATGAAGAAATAAAATACAGATTCAAGCAAAATTTTTAACCAGGTGTGAGCTTTTAAGTTATCAATGTTAATGTTTTGACTTCTTAACAAGTATCATAAATCATTCATTCTTCAAAAATTGTATTTGTAAGAAATACAAAAGATACTGTAACTGCAGAATCACATGCATGAAGTTAATTATTATTTTTATTATTAAGCTTAAGCTTTATATTAATAATTTATATTTATTAATATAATTTAAAAATAAAGAATTTAAATTAAGCGATTTGGTACATATACTACTTATTAGACTGTTAAATTACTCAAAAAAAAATTGAATATTTGAAATAATTTTACACTTGGAATGATTTTAAGCTTGTTTTAGTTTGAGTTAACGAAAGATATTGTGACAAATGACTGAGTAAAAGCTCAAACCGAAAAATAAATAAATTATATTAATTATTACTAGAATCGTAGAAAAACAACAGTTAAATCAGTTAAAATTTACGTATATTTCGTTGAATTACTGTGTGTAATTGAAAACCAAATAAATATTATATTTTTATCAATCATAAGTCTTTACAGTGGTTTTATACGTTTTGGGTAAAATGAGAGTTTTGATTAAAGTAATAGCCATATTTGACTGATATATTTCATTAAGAGAGCTTTCTTTCATCTTTTTAATAAGCTTTGTGCAAAGACGACAAGGGTCTTCATTATATGTAAAAAATAAAGAAATTGTCCAATCTTTTATTTATTTCGAAGTACACTCGTATTCTATATTAATAGTAAACCACAACATATATTTTTGATTGAATACATTTTACAATTTATTTGTATCGGTCAATTTAAAAGTAGAATAAAACATACAAACAGTAAAATAAATAATATATTAATAACGCAAAACAAGCGCGAATATAATATTTAATGTTAGAATCAAGCTCTCATCACCGAAAATACGAAGCAGACCACAAAACTATGGGGTCTCTACGAGTCCTTTTTCTAACATTAGATAAATATCCTAACTCGCATCACCACACGCCAATATTTTGGTTTCTTGACTTGGTCTGGATATTTATTATTTTTGAGCTATTGATTTATTATAATTACAGCATAATTTAAGAGACGAGAAAGCCTTCAAGTAATAAGTAATTACTAGAATGTCTAATAGCTATATCGAACATGAAGACTGCTTAATGAAATCTTACTTATTGAGTAAAAGTTAACAACCAGATTAAAAGGATCAAAGTTACTTAACCTTTCAGATCTTTTCATTTGCAATATTTAATTAGTTAATAGTAGCACAGTGTAACACATAGTAATCGGGTTCAATTCCCGGGTTGCATACCTCTCGTCATGTGAATCATTTTTAATATGAGTATCATTCTGATAGCGAAGACGAAAGTCTGTATGTCTAAGATAAGCAAGTTTAAAAATAAAGCAAATTTTCGTAAGATAATATAAATTTCGAAGTTCGTCCACGATGGTAGGTTAGTTAATGATCTTCCTCACACAGTAGAGAAGACCTTGCCCAGCAGTGGGAAGCAAAAAAGTGTTCAATAAATACGAAAACATATTTAAATAAAGCTTATGGTAGAGCTCAAAAGCTGTACAGACACGACACTCAGACACTCGGTTAATAAGAAAATTACGATTTGTGTTGCTGTGGTTTCTTTATATAACCTCAATCATAATAATTGTAATAATTATTAAAGTGCTAAAACCGTACTGATTACATCGTAGACCCAACACTTATATATTCAAGGGCTGAGTATAATCATATTACAGCTAATACATTTAATATAATTTGCATATAATTTTCAGTCAAATTAGAGCTTAGTAAAATTTAGTTTATTTTTATTTATTTTAACTTAATTAAAAGCTCTTTATTAATTATTATAATTGCGCTGACTAAACAGAAGTAAAGAGCTTATTGTTAGTGTACGCTTATTTTTTAGTAACCACCACACAATGATTATATAAATAAAAGTTGTTTCCTAATAAAATTAACTTTAATGTTTTCATTTAATTCATTTTACTATAGGTTTGTGTGATATGGCTTCTACTTTATATTATTTTGTTTTTGATATTTTTTTCTGATCAGCATTTGGAAAAAAGGGCTGAACACGTATGTATATACAAAAACACACTAAAAACACAACATATTTTATGTCTGACTGCCTATGTGTTATAGCTGATCTACGAAACGGCTGGCCACTTTGTCGCAATTTATGAGGTAATTGATAAGGAGTAAATTTTGTTTTCGAAATATAAAGACTCCGACGAGTTATTTTGTTATAAGATACTAATTTTTAAAACTGCATGGGTATTGTGACTTCTATTAATAATTCGAATCAATATTTTCAACTAATATTATTTTAGATATATAAACGTATTTAAATGTAATATTTACATTCGATTTCAAAGAAATTAATCAATATTTGTATATTGATGTAATGACTGTACACGAATCTAAAAAAACAAATAAAAACCCAGACCGTAATTAATATTTATTTATTGAGATCTTAATTAATTTTATCTCAATTTAAATTATAGCTTCGCTAAAGCTATTTAAATGTATAGAAAACAAAGTGATGAAATACTTGCATTAATCAGATGTAGAAACAACACCGCACATTATCTACTCTATCTCCCCGATAGCTAAATCCTTTGAAAAATAAACATTCGTCGCTATCACAGAACATTAATTCGCAAAGAGTAATTGTTTAACTACTTAAGTGCTGTCTGCGTTCGTCTTTTTAACGCCAAGGTCGTACCAAATAAATATTGTTCAATGGGAATAATAGTCTGTTGAAAGGCATTTCATTACTGAGGCGTCGGGCTCTTCTCGAACAAACATGATTTACGCGTGTACATACTGCGTGATTTATCGTCACATTTACATATTAAAATATTGCGAAGAACACCATTACTCTTGTAGCTTCTGTTCTAAGCTGAAAAATTTGTACATGCCATCGATTGTTGACTCAGCGCGTCTATAAGTCACTTTTTGCTAAGTTAAAATCTTTTATATTATAGTATATTATATAGATAAATAAAATTGAAGTCTTCGTCTGTAATATCGATGTATTTGCGTGTTTCTCATGTTTCACATGCAAATACTTTCATTGAATTTACAGTACATATAAAAAAACTATTTTTATGATTCTTTTGTCCGTCTGTCTGCTTGTTTCGGCTTTTTTTAAAGAAAATCAATTAGAGTTTGCGCAAAAAGACCTTTAAACTTGCTATCACAAATCTTTACATTTTATAGAATTAAATAATTAATATAAAATGTTTTCCGGGACATTAGTTATTACACGAATGAAAAAAAAACACGAGTGAATTCGCGAACGAAAGCTAGTATATATAGCTATAAAAAAGATGTTCGCCATTTTATAGCTTTAGTCTCTAGGTAATAATGACATCACCATTGCACCGTGCAAGTGACACTAACACGCCCTACGGTAGAATTACTTTGTATTTATATACTACCTTTGTTTCTGAAAAAGCATGAAACAAGTTTTTACTTTATTGCTTAAAGAAATAATCATGCAAATGCTTGAATTTATACATCCCTACTTAATATTATAAATGTGAATGTAAGTTTGTTTGTTACGCTTTCACAGAAAACTACTCAACCGATCATCATGAAACTTTGTACACATATTCTTGGAGGTATAAGAACATAGGACCCACCAAAAACATTTTCATGTAAAATGTTGCCAAGACGAGCCCATATGACTCGCACTGTCAAAAAGTTATCAGATCAGTTATCAGTCAAAATATTTGACTAAGGTGTAGAGTTTGCGAAGTTAGGCCTTGTAGAGTTAGGGCGTGTAGTGTTAGAAGCTTGGCTCTACATGAGATCTGATAACTTTTTGACAGTGCGAGTCATATGGGCTCGTCTTGGCAACATTTTACATGAAAATGTTTTTGGTGGGATTTCATTTCTTTTTGTAAGTTGTTTGTAACAAAATGTTTCTTTATTTTTTTCTTCTTTTTTTTTTAACAAGGAGTACCTATACATATATATATCTGGGGGCACCAAGTTTTAGATTATAGATTAGACCTCTAGCGTCATCAAAATTTAATTTAAAATTACAGGTCTCATACAAACTCCCATCCCCTAGTTTAAGGGGTTGGGGGATGAAAGTTACAAGTTTTATAATTTTTTTGTTGTTTGTGTGCTAATACTAGCTTACATACAAAATTTCAGCTTTCTAGGACATTAGGAAATACCTTAAGAATTTTGATGATCATCAGTGAGTCAGTGACGAAATCAGCGTTTTTTAGATATAAATAAAATCTGAAGTATAAAAGCTAATGTAATTAAAACTTAATATGTTCAATAAGTCCGCTATTGACAATATATCCCGAAAATTTTGTTGATCTAGCATAATCCAAACCCAAGTTATGAGGGTTCAAAAAAACGACGAAGCGCTTCGAGAAAAGGTAGGTAGTGCCCGTGCGCTTCGCTTGGCTCGTCTTGGCGGGGGCACTACCGTGCCCCCAGATACTTTTTATTAAAAAAAAAATTTTTTACGAAATATTAAAAAATTGTTTGTATTAACAATGGGTTCTGAAATAGCTAGAGTAATTTTGAAGAAACTTTCAGGCATCCTACAGATCAATCTAATGAGGTTGATTAGCAATTAACAAAATGAACGCGGGCGAAGCCGCGGGTGAAGCTAGTATTCTTATATAATATTTTCATATTATTTGTAACCCGTTTCAACCCTTTAGGGGTATCCCCTAGGGAGGTACATTTACAAAAATCTGTTCGTAGCGATGCTTACGTCATTAGAACTATTTGACGTTCGGCGGTTTGAGATACTCTGATTGAACAATCAATCAGTTGTATACATAACGATTTGCTTTAATCATAGCAGTTTACATCCAAAGTATACAAGCATGGCGTACTTTACTGCTTTAATCTACTATACAAGAACATTTATATATAAATACAAAACAAGTACATAACTTGTAAAGCTAAGAAAAGCTTATGAATCTAACTAATCTTTTTAACTGTAGCAACAATGAATGTACGAAGATGACGATTTTTTTTATATTATAGCGTTAAATTAATAGTGTTTTTGGCCCTTTTTAACGTCCCACTGCTGGGCATGACTCATTCTTCAATACGAGGGCTATCGGTTGGAGGAGTGGTTGCGGATTGGCCGACTTTTTCACAAGCATTTCTTAGGTTCTCTCAAACATGTGGTTTTCTCACGATGTTTTACTTCGTCGTAAAACAAGTGGTGGTCATGTTCGAAATGATTCGCACATGAAAATATCAGAGATGCAAGACCGGGATACGAACCCGCTTACCTCGGTTATCGAAGCGAACGTGTTATTACTCGCACGAATCAATACTAAAGGCGTATATTATAATTTTCATACACAACTTATTATATTTTGAAACAATATATAAGAATTTATTATTTGGATAAAATGGATGGAATTACAAAATTGTACTTTTCACTCTTTTCCCCGAGACGACTTTCTGTAGACGTTATCGCTATAACACTTTAAAAATGTATTAAAATAAAACATTCTCTCATATTACGTTACTTTTAATGTTTCATTCATATTGTATTCACATTTTTATAGTTATTTTAGAATACCTAAATGAATAAAAGCGAAAGGTCACTCACCGCTTGATTTATAAAAATGAATTTCGGCACGGAGATAGTTAATAGTTAGCCGACGTCCGCTTAAAAAAATGTTACAGGGCCGAATTAAGAAAGTATAAGGGGCTCTAGCAAGTTAGTATAAATATCCTTCATTTTTTTTTGTACTACAAACTTTAAATTTGTCAGGGAGCATAATATATTCTACATATCTTTGCAAATTGTAAATCGATGTATATAATGAATTTAGTTTTTTTTTATCGCCTGGAACGATAAAGCTGTGGGTTTTCTAATTATTACTTCCCACGGTGGAAGATTACAGTTCCGAAAGTGACTTTTCGAATTTTTAGTTTCTGCTATTCTAACAGTAAAATTACACTCTACAAGGTTCAATTGTATAATTTCATCACAAGTAGCTTTATTCGAGTGAACAATCGATTGTAGTTCGTGAAGTAGACGTTAGTTTTCGGGATAAGTCTTAACATTCAGGCAATATTTGCGTTTAATTACCGTACATCAGGTCCCAGACTATAAACTTTATAGGCTTCCATGCCTCCGGCATTTTCTACTGTCACTGACTGGGCTTTAGTACTGGAAATTGACAATTAGTTGCAACAATCTAATAGTTTTAATTACACGATTGCTCTACATACCCACTACCCACACTAGGTATATAAAATTTTCTTGTATACAAATAAGTATATAAATAATTTATTATTCGATTATCGATTTTTTAGAAGACAGTACGCCTTGGCAATGATGTGATCGCCACCAGGCTTTTTCAACATATAGAATTATCGTTAATTGGCAATTTAATTTGAAAAAGAGATATAAGAGAAAATACTCCCGCTGAGTTTCTTTCGCCAGGTCTTCTCAGGTCAGAGGTTGCTCATGACATTCAGTAAGAAATTGTAACAATTTTTATGCTTTATAAAATATTTTGATTTGATTTGAAAAATTTGATTACATTATATTGTATAAGCTTTTGTGTTTTGTAAAACAAAAAAATATTACGATATTTTTCTATTATTTCTTTACGCTTTTTATTTTGAATCACAACATCGTCTAGTGATAAGCCGCGCAACAAGTTTAGTCACTGCAACATATGTACGAGTAAATTAATATTCATAGATGCCGATATTATTAAGATTTAATTTTTGCCATTTCATTGCGGAACCCTAAGAGGCAAGCCTAAACATAACTTAAAGAACAAACCAATTTATGGAACCCTAAAAAGAAGCAAGCCTAAATATAGCTTAAATAACGAACTAATTTATCTCATCGCATATAACCTGCGTCAGAATAAAGTAGGATTGATAACTTGAGTATATTTCTTTCTGCTGTGACATGTTCTAACAATATGACAGCATAGGTTCGTTTAATAGACGTGTACACATTCCTGTCATATTATCTCAGGAAAGACATTTCCCGTTTATAAATATAAAATGGCTTATTATGTATGTACTACGATTTTTTATAAATAAACACCTGCACCTACATTAAAGCCAAACTAACTAAATAAAATTTGCTTTCGATATACATGGAAAAAAATTAAACATATTCCAGAATTGATTATTCCAGAGCACAAACCGCTAAACAGACTAGGTTGAATACGAATATGATGACATCCGCTAAGTATGGTTATATGAAATACTTATAAGGAGGTGAAACGGGGAAAATTTGTTGAAGAAGTTATATAAGAGATGTATCAATCATAAGAATTAACGGGTTTCCTCTTTAAAAAAATAAACAAATCGTCGTTTTTTTTAATAACTACCCTCCAGGGATGCAAAAATATAAAAAGTTTTTAGTCCCTAATATTAGGTATATAAGCATAAAAATATATAGGGCCTCTAGTCATTATAATAATATATACTTAATAGTCCTTGCAATCCCGATATGTGATCATCCGAAGTAATAAAGTTGTGTCTGCGACATAAATATTTTAAAGGAAACTCGAACCTATTACGTATGGTACAATAGCCGATACGTATACTGGCTGTTGCAGTAGACGCTCGTCATAAAAGCTAATTGTAAAGCTCTGTGTACAGACCGGCGCCGGCACGTCCGTCTGTCGCTAATTGACCGTTTGAAAGCTTCGTGCACTCTGTGAAATATTTTCATAAAGAAAATACCTGATAGCATTCCCATAGGATAAATATGGCAGGGGAATTAATTTGGTAATAAGCTTAAACTTATTCACGTTGAAACGGCTGGACCATTTTGGATGAAATTTAGTGTATAGATAGAATATGATTTTTAGTATTACATAAGTTACTGCTAAGTATCTAGGAATGCACTTGAGTTGGGCATAACGTTTCAAAGAGCAACTAATGTACAACATCATATAAAGTTTTGTATTTATTAGTAGAAGTCCAGTAAGAAGAATTAATCAAATATATTATTAGAAGATCTCATACCCTTTGTATTATTACGTTATGAATAAACAATCTATTTTAACAACATTTATTTACAAAATATTATTATTAATAATAATTAATATTAATTATTAATAATTATATCCGGAATAGCTCTAGCTTTGAATGTATCGAATTAATAGTTTAAATAAAATTTATTTTAATTTCTAATTTGTAAACATACGAGAGAAGTGTTAGTATATTTTATAATATGTAAAAATAAATAATATACTATAGTATAATATGCTTTCTAGAAGGAATGAAAAAAAGTTTTTGAAATACGAGTATAATACATATACATTTATACATACAATCTATTTTACCTTCAATATGTGTCTCAAAATATGCCACAAATATAAAATATTCTATATTCTAAATATTCAGGTTCTTGGAATTAAATTTAGCGTATGTCAATGCGTTGTTTCAATCCATCACCCGTCAATAAAAGCTCTCTTTATAAATAAAAGCTGTTGGCGATCGGCAAACCAAAATAAACAGACAATATATTTCAAATAATCAAACTATCTCAATTTTCTGGTTATTTTGAAACCACAGTTATTTTTAAGAACCGCTATAACCTGGCTCCAATGTATATAATAAGAATTAAGAACATAATTAAAATACACATCAATGTGACTTTTCTGAACCATCTTACATTATTATATCATTACTAGCGAATTGCTAGCGGCGCGGTTCTTAAATAATTCAGTTATTAAAATAAGGATTGGTGGTAGAAGAATGTAAGTTTAGGGTTATTATTATAAAAAAAAAGGTTGGTTCTGAAAATAAAAAAATAAAAAATCTGGAGAACAACCCTTATAACCAGGGGAATAAAAAAATGCCAACAACCTATTCTCACACCTTTCAAATATATAGAAGAAAAATTCATAAAAATCGGTCAAGCCGTTTCGGAGGAGTTCGATAACAAACACTGTTACACGCATGGACCAGTGGAGAAAGCATCGGCACGTTTTTGTATAGCTCAAAGTCACTCATTTACGGCGGAGAGGTAAGCTTAGCCAGCTGTGATTGGGTAACGAAGTGATAACCAAGTGACGACTGATTCGTATTGGTTCGTATTTAAGCATAGAATTGCAACGATTGACTACAATTACGTCGCGTAAGCTTGGTTTAGCATATGTGTAGTGAGCGAGGTAGACCCCGCACGCGCTCTCCACTGGTTATTATGCTCCATGGTGACACGAGTTTTTTATAAATTATATTTTCTTTGCTTTAAAACGATTAAGACTAATTTAAAAAGGTATTACAGCAATAAAGACATTAAAGCAAATGCTCTAAAGTTCACAAACTAAGTATAAGAGAATAATAGAAATGAGAGGTAAGAGGTAAAAGCTTTTAAAGAGTTGTAAGCCACTGTGTAGCGTTGGCTCACATTATATCTATTACTTTAAATCTGAGTAACTCCGTTCCACGCTTGGGATTGTTCAAATTTATAATAATACGTGATCAGCTTAGCACAAGTTGTCTTTATTTAACTTAAATAGTTATTATTATTAAATAGTCGTAGTTGAATATGAAAATCATTTCGTAGAGCCTAAGAAACCTTAATAGAAAAAAATCATATGGATGATCGCATAATCATCACTGCATAGTATAAAATTAAGTCGCCTCGCTGTCTGTCTGTCCTTATCTATGCTTAGATCTTTAAAACTACCCAATGGATTATGATATAGTTTTTTTAATTGATAGAGTGATTCAAGAGGAAGGTTTATTATATGTATAATACACTAGCGGAACCCGCGGGTTTCACTAGAGATGGATCTAGGGAGGAACCCGAGCAAAGCCAGAGTGAGTCGCTAGTAGAATACAACATCAACCTGAATGTAATACAACTTTAACTTGAAATAAATGTTTACGAGAAATCGGTAAATAAAAAAAAAATACAGACAAATCTAAAACTCCTTTTTCTACTTCGGTTAATATAAAACTACAATATAGTATTTAGAATCTCTTCTTCAAATATTATTAAGATGCTTAAACCTAGTTTATGGGAGTGTTCTAATCCTAGTAACTGTGTATATTTTGCGAATAAATAGTACAAAAGAAGTTTTTCATTATATAAAACAACTATTTTTTTCATAGTTTCATGGGTTTTAACTTTTTTACACGGAATTATCTTTTTAAAATAAAATTGCCTTATTTACTCCTTATAACATCAGCTATCTGGCAAAGAATGTCCCTTAAAAATCGGTCCAGTCGTTTTGGTGATTAATCCGAAGAAACAGTTAGATACTAATTTTAAAAATTAATGCTTTTTCTAAGTTCCGTATATGTTATGTACATTACAAAAAGACAGTTCAATTTTATAAATTCTGCATTCATTAAAAAAATCCTACCAATCTATGTGACATTGGCGAAGTAAACATACTCTAACTGGCATGCTTTGAAGTCATTCAACAAGATAATTGAATTGGAATAATAAATAAAGCTAATAGCCTACACTTTGTTGCAAGTAATAAAGTGAACAACGATAGATATAAATAAATATGTTCGAACATTTTTACAACAGCGCCATCTATTTCCGTGGTAAGCTACGAGGCTTGTGTTACGGATACCAGATAGTTGATATACTACACATATAAATTATAAATACATACATAATATAAATATCAACACCCATGACTAGAGAACAAACATTCGTGCTCAACAAATGAATGCCTCCAGCGGGACTCAAAACCGCGACCGCTGGCGCAGAAAGTAGGGTCACTACCAACTGAGCCAAACGTGTCGTCGAACATGTACATACGGCGCCGGCCGCAATCACGCAGTGATAACAGTAATTAAACCGATCCTCACACCTTGTGTAATACGAGACGAGTGTTTGCCGATGTATTCATTCACTCGGGGAGTTTTTGGGTACAAAATATAAGAAGGAATATGATGAAAATAGAGAAATAATTAAAGTATATCAATGTGTATGATAATTATTGATAGATCTAGAGATATTATATCTCGATAGATTATATCTCGAGATTCATCAAAATTGGGAATATGTAAAATATTTAAGTAGTGCGAGTCTTGCACACTGGGAGTACCGTTGTGTGAAAAAACAATAACATATTTTAAAATAATTTATTTACAATATAGGAAATTACAAGAAAACTTAACTATATAATAAACAAACCAAAAAAACAAATATATACTTTTTAAAAATATACTTTTTTTTGAAAAAAAAAAAGGATAACACTGTTTTTTCTCCTGATTTAAGTCACAGCTAATTACAAATAAACTTACCTATATAATAAACAAACCAAAAAAACAAATATATACTTCTTAAAAATATACTTTTTTTGAAAAAAAAGGATAACACTGTTTTTTCTCCTGATTTAAGTCACAGCTTTTGCCAAATCTCGTAGTTCTCGGTGAAAAAGAAGTAACCCATAGGTTAGATTTCCTTACTACTCATGTGTGTTAAAATATGAGATTTTTTAGGTATTTAGTATGACGACTTCCTAAAAAAGTTTGTTGACAGACAGATGAATAGACAGACAAGTTTAATGGTTCTTGTTTTCGTTTAGTTTACTGAACCCAATAATGAAAATAATATACTTGCTACATATAAAAAACGTTGAATAAAGATCTTCTGTTTTACGAAAAGCTCTATTCTACCCTAAAGCCATCTTTAGATTTAGGCAATTTATGAACGAAATAAAAATATTGCGTATAATTCAGGTCTACCTTATGTTACGTACACGTGTACTTACTATATTTGCTACGGTCTTAACATAATATTTTCAAAAAGATCAATTTGTTATATTAAATGCAAATGTTGTCGCTAGCGAATATCGAATAGCTTATGTTGTTTTGATGAAGGAGAAGGTCAACAGCTATCAATTTTCAAAGTGACTCACACTGTTATTTTAGGATTCGATACAGAAGATTCGGGAAAAATAATGTCTCTTACACTATTTACTTGTGTGTACACTTATACATGTTGTGTATGCAGGTCTTTATAACGTCCCACTGCTGGGCATAGGCCCCCTTAAATATGAGGAGGATCAGACCATAGTCCTAGTTATAGTCCAAGTTGGATAATTTATTTATTGTCCTATGAGCGATAATAAAACTTTATTTTCAAAGCTAAAAGGCTTACTGGAACCTTTTTTTAATATATGAACTAAATATCGTCTGACATTTAGATAACCTACTCGTATTTTCAACATATATTACTATATGAGGCCAGCTGGTTACTTTTGCCTACATTTCATACTGTGTAAGTGTCTTACATATTTGTCCCAATATGGATATTGAAGGACACCTTTTACCCTTTTTACACCCTCCAGAACATTTAACATGATTTATGACTCGACCTTTCCATACACTGTTCTTTACATAGCTTAAAATAGTATGCTTACTTAAATAACAATGGTTGGTGTTGATTGGTTGGAGTGGTAACTGAAGAATATTAGAAGCGATGTCAAGATCACTGGTTCGATTTCTTTAGGTGCCAATATTTGTATCATTTACCTCATTTTGGTGGAGTAGTATCGATAGAAAAGGAATGAACAAATAATACGCCAAGAAACATTCAAAAACAAAATAAAACCTTTCAAAAGAGCAGTATTGGTATTATTTTTAAATAATTTCATAATAAAATTGAAAATTTCAACCTATATTTTACAATTTCTCTAATCTCTGTCCTGCTTTATTTAATTATAGAGCTTGGAATATAAGCTTTTATTAACTAATTTGTCTTTCATCTTTCTAATACTTGTTAGTAGTTTCTAAATGAGATTAGAAATTTGCCAATTTAATTACACAACTTTGACAATACAGCGATATGCCCTGAAATTATTAATTAAAATTCATGAAACTACAAGACAATACTTTCAGAAGCGAAAATTTATAAGTGGGTTTGTATAAAATCCTGAAACGGCTGAGCAAATTAGGCAAAATTTTAGTTAACGGCGGATAGCTAATGTTTTTTTATTGTATTACAAAGCACAGGAACAAACTGGAGCGAGAATAACTCCTTAGTTAGTATAAAAACAAAATCTGTTCTAGTTAGAAACAAAAAAGAAATAAATTACTTAATTAAAAAAGTTTCATAAATCTGAAACCAAACCTCGTCTTAATATTGTCATTTAGATTTTGCTTCGTTAGCGTTATGCTCTTCGTTGAAATTTCAGTTTTGAAATATCTAAGTAATGTTAGCAGTATGATAGTGTTCAATGCAGTAAAAATAAAAGTAAATTGAGGTTCATTATATATTTTAGGGCATCAACTAACGAAACCTAAGAATATTAATTCAATTTTTAAGGTTGTTGTTGCTGGTATATATTATTATTATCAAGTGGTAGTGCCATGCTTGTCACCTTCGGGTAGCAACCGAATGGGCCGGCACGCCCCGTATAGTTCATTAGTACCACTCTCTCACAGAAGACCGGCGTGAAGTGGCAGCTATGCTGTCGCGTTTCATCCGGTGAGTGAGAGTCCGGGAGGCCCACTCTCCTTCCCCCCCTCCCTCTTCCCTTCATCCTCTGCCTTCGTTCCCTCCTTTCTCCCACTTCCCTCCCTCCTCCATCCCTCCCTTTCCTGAAAGACTGGCAACGCATCTGCAAGCCTGGCTTGCAGATGTCCATGGGCGGAGGTGATCACTTCCCATCAGGTGAGCCTCCTGCCCGTTTGCCCCCTTTTTACCATAAAAAAAAATATTATTACACATACTGTAAATAAGAGTTACTTAATTTTCGTGTTTTCATAGAAATTGTAAAGTAATTATTTTTTCCTTTTTTCCACGGTAAAACAAGTTATACCCATAACTTTAAAATGAGGTTTCAAAAGTAATTAACCTGACGGTTCACCTGATAATTTAAAATTAGGAGTTTTTTTAAAAGGTATTTTTTTTAATTTGATCCTGAAACTTAACATTGCAAGCACAATTATATTGAAAGAAAAAGCTTGACTTTGGTAAGTTGAAGGGCGAACTTACTATCAATAAACGTAAGGGCAAGTCCAAGTAATGAAATGAAAACATTCTCATATTAACATAATGTTAGCGAATTTTTTACCAAAATCATTCGATTTTGCAGTGAAATTTAACTAGCAATTTGGTTTCTGCGTTTACATTTTAATACTTTTAGGAACTTTGAAATTAATACATTAATATCTTAAAGGAAACGTACCTATGTCACTGTCTTAATAGTAAACTTCTCCATGTGGATATCACGTCCGTCTGTGCGTGTGTAGGACCTTGGCAATAAATACTCTTTGGGCGGAAAGCTATAGGAAGTACCATAAAATGTATTTTCCTTACTCAAAGCGACAGAAACGGGTGAATCGTCCTACGTAAGCTACGTAAGTTGAAGTTCGTTATTTATGTTTATTTAAGTACATGGACTGAGCTTGATGAGATTTTGGTTGGAAGTATAAACAAAAACTTAAATATCATTTTCCACATTATTAACTTTGGGGTGACATATTTTCATTCTGTATTTAATTCCTATGGAGGAAAATTCTTCTTTTTCTTCTATACATACTTCTTTATATGTATCAAGAGCTTTTTATAATATTTTTTAAAATACTATCTTAAATATCCTCACACAAATCAAACTGGAAATAAAAACCGCAGTCACTCAACTCGTTACGTAAAAGATATTGTATCTTTATGAGATACTACCAACTCGCCCTGACTTCGATCGGCTTCTTAGTTATTATCGCTATATAAGAGCCAACGGGAACTGTGTGTTTCCGGGACAAAAAAGTAGGATATCAAATTGCTATAATCTATCTCCAAACCAAATTCTTTCCATATGCGTTCATCCCTTCTGGCGTGACTGAGTAACAAACATATATACATCAAAACTTTCACATCTATACATCTATACATGTATATCTATATATCTATACATGTATATCTATATATATCTATACTATACATATACCTATATAAAATTGGAGTGTCAGTTTTTAATTTCAAATTGACAGCTTTTTACTAAATGCATGTGAAAGTATATACGATACTAGCAACAAAATACCAATCTTCAAAATTTTTGTTTGACTGTCTGTCTGCCTGTTTATTCCGGGTAAACTCTGAAACGGCTGGATCGATTTTGACGGGACTTTCACTCGCAGATAGCTAATATTATAAGGCGTAACTTAGGCTACTTTTTAACCAACTTTAAAAAAGGAAGAGGTAGAAAAGTTTAAAATATAAGTTAAAAGTTAGAGTACAATCATCGTTATTAAATTTAAATTCTGAAGAGTAAATTCTAAATAAAGCTTTTATGTCTTTTTAAAGACATTGACTTATAAACTATGTGAGCTTCGGAGGAGCTTTTGCATAATTTACGTGGTAAGAGTTTACTTGCACACTGCATATTGTGAAAACATATATACAGGATGAATGCTTCGAGCAGACGTGGATAGTAAAACTTGAAGCTTATGAAGTACAGAATGGCTCAGTCGAGATATCTCGTAAGATATCTCGGAGGTTAAGGTTATTACTAATACTATATAATTATTTTTAAAAATTAGATTTAGTAATTTCTCGTTTTCATAAACATAGTAAAATGCGTTCTTAAATATATTGTACGTAAAATAAAATTTACTATTCTAATATACTTCTAATTAATTAGTTGCGATTAATGTTAACAAGAAAGAAAGCTATTCAGAAAATATATTGTTGTCTCTTTTTAATTATTTGATTCGAAGCGATATTTTTTTACTTTAATTCTTAATAACTGTTTGCAAAATAAGTCTTTAGTCCGTAAGTAGTAATTCTTAAAAAAATATTGATGTCAAGTCGAGCTTTTGGTTTAAAAATATAGCTTGATTGTTTTGTTGGTTATTTAATGGATAGTTGAAATTTTCAGCATATTTAGTGGAGTGGATGATGCAACGAACTCAAGGCTCGAACTTAGTAACAAGAGAACATTATACTTTCTTTGGATTACTCGAATATTTGACATTATAAATGAAACTACCTTTTCTTTGGAAGAGGCTCCCGTGGCCATGATTGCAGTAAAGCATTCGAGACGTCGGGAACCAAAAATCAAAATAAATCCCGACAAAATCCGAAAAGATAGTTTCATTTATAACAAGAGAACACTTGAATGAATATGGGTTACTCAAATGCAGTCTTGTTTTCGAAACAATGAGTTATGAGTTGATTCAGAGAGTCAACAACATATTGAAGGGAAATGGTGTCAAGATATTACTCGCGACAATGTACGATTTCGTGGATGATTTATTACAGCCGGTCTTTTGCCATCCGCATAGACTTTGACAAAGTTGTCAGTTCGAGGAAACACATGTGAATAGAATTTACCTACCTACATAAAAAACTGTGCTTAAAAAAATAACAATTTTATAATAATAATAAGTATAAGTGGAAAAAATAAGTAAAAAAGACAGTAATAGCCCAGTGATAACGCGCTCGCTAGGATAACAGAGTGATGCGGGTTCAAATACGGGTCTCGCATCACTGATATTTTCATGTGCGAATCATTTCCAAAATGATTACCACTTGACTTACGGTGGAAAAAAATCGCGAGGAAACCTGCATGTCTAAGAAAACCCATAAAGCAAGTTTTCAATAGCCATGTAAAGTCCGCCAACCATGGTGGACTATGGCATGATCCCCTTGTATAGAAAGGAGACTCGTGTCCAACAGTGAGAAGACAAAAAGGACTAACTACAATAGTAGTATATATAATTATAAGCTTATTGCAAAAATATTCTTAACAAGCAAACCCATGAGCAAAATCTATACAAAACTATGAAGTCATAAACTCAAACGGTTATCGTTTTCTAGAAGATTAAAGTGGGGTCTTAAAGTGCATTAGAAAATTATCTCGCATACAGCACATAACATTCGCCGTTAACTCTCATATTATATGTACCTACATAATAAGTTCAAATTGCAAATTATGTTTTGAATATCATAAATTCAGAGGAATATTATTGACGCTAGTGGCTGTTTAGTGTTATTAGTTTTTAAATTTATTTTCATCCAAGCTGTTTTTTCTCGTGCAATCTGCTTGATGAATGATGTCGAAGACCGTCTGGTGTGACAGAGCTTATACACGAAATAATATAATTCAGTTTTTCTGATTATTTCGTTCAGGAATTTAAATAAATATATACCAGTTTCAGTCATTTTTGATTCTCTCTTATTTTTATTTTCTTTTTCCTAAAAAGTAGTGTTTATTTTAATGGTGATGGGGTTATGCTTTCAGAATAACATACATGTATATTTGAACAGATTTACTGCCAAATACTTTATAAAAAAATACTAAGGAAAAGAGTAATATAAAATAGTTTTTCCCGGTAGAAAAAAGGTAAAATCTATTTTCAGTAAACTGAACAACAAGAGAAATGTTACATATTACGAGTATTTCCTATGCAGAATGTAGATAACAGCTTAATTAGCTTTTTTCTGGCTTCTTGCTTTTAAAAAGTTTAGTATTAATGTTTGAAAAAAAATATATTAAAAACAGTAAAATGCAACAACTATGAAAAGAATCGAAACTCCTTCTTTCCAGTAGTGATAAATGTGCTCATTAAGAAACTTATGATTCAAACTTTGCCATAAAAACTATACGTAGTTAATATTTTACGTTCTTGAGACATTATTCATTTAATTATTTAAAATGAAATAAGTATTTTTTTTAATTAAATATTTTAAATATACGTGTCTAAGGCTATTCATCATGTTAGATTCCATTTAGAATTTTTGAATATTCTAAATGCTTATTTCAAAGACATTGATATTTCGTATTATCTCGTTTCAAAGAAAATATTATTTGCATATAAATGCGTCTCTTTTCAACGCTTTTGAGATTGAATTTCAAAACCGTTCTCCTCTTCGCGCATTGTCATTATAAGACGAAGACTAAGTCCAGCAATTTTAAGTGGGAGATGATTCATATGAAATTTCATAATGAGTTAAATACCTTGTCTAGCTGCCAACATATACGGTTACATTTTCCAGGACCTCTGGGTTATTCTAGTTGCAAAATAATATAATGGTTTCCGATGCTTTGAACGCTTTACAGTAATCCTGGTCACGGGAGAGACTAAGGTTCAGGAAACCTCAGAGGTCAATACTAATCCACACTAATATTATAAAGCTGAAAAATTAGTTTGTTTGCTTGGTTGGTTGAACGCGCTAATCTCTGGAACTTCTGGTCCGAATTGGAAAATTCTTATTGTGTTGGATACTCCGTTTATCGAGGAAGGCTATAAGCTATATTACATAACGCTACGATGAAATAGGAGTGGCGCATCAATGAAAAATGTAGCGAAAGCGGGAAAAAATATTTAATTTGATATTCAGAAAAAAAACCAAATAAATTTGCGAAAAAATCTGAAAATCTTCTGGTCGACAGTGGTTTTATTTGAAATAGAAAGTGCACTTATAATCGAACAATATCTTTTGCGTAAATGACTTATCTCAAGGCACAACATCACAAAAGAAGCAACTCTTAGCGATTTATTTTCAAATATGTTTTATCAAGTGTATTTATTACATTAAATTTTGTATTTACGTCACGAATGAACGGCCTGACGCACTTTAATAGTCCCCACAGTTTAGGGTAAAGGTTGGGAATTTCAGACGAACTCATTTAAATAAACTAGCTTCAAACTATACTGCTCGAGTTTTTGTTTTTATAAAATAATTTTCCTTTTTCCTAGTTTACATATTAAAAGTTATTTTTAGAATATTTGTTACAATAGAAAAATATTTATATTGAGTTTATACATTACCTGGTGAAATATAGGATAGGTAGTTTTCATCACTAAAATAGTTTCGTAAGAGGATGAGAAGCGGGATAAAGTTTGTATTGGCAATCCATCCAAGTAGGAATTTCTCAAGAACAAAATTAATCATGCCTATTGTTATGTTCTTACCAATATTCATTTTTATTTATATAGATAAGCTATATTATTATAACTACTATAAGCTATATATAGTATTCAAGAAACCAAAATTATATGTATTACTTCCTAATCTAAAAGCGGTAGACGCTGCGTAATTTACTGTACGATGCGTTTAATTGAATTCACCTGCATCACATGCAAGACTACGCGATACACTCCCGCTATAAGCTCACGAAATGCGCTTATAATTAAATGGATTCTGAATTCTAGTGGTTTCGCTTTGCAATTTAGTTCCCACATGCACCTAAAACTTAGTATATCTAAAGCCTGCTAAGTCGAATGTAGTCTATTGCAACTATACAAGTATCTATAGAGTTAATTTTACTTTTAATTTAATTTGTACTGACTTCAAACTTTTTTTTATTTATCTTGACCTACTGAACATCCAGTCTCTCCCGTGACCATGATTGCTGTAAAGCATTCGAATCGTCGGGAATCAAAAATCAAAATAAATCCGCGACAAAATCCGAAAAGATAGTTTCATTTATAATGTCAAATATTCGCGTAAACCTAAGAAATTATTACTGAATATCATTTTCTTTGGCATATAATTTGATTATAAATTTTATAAATATTACTTGTGACATTTATTTAGAACGTGTAGTGAAGCTTTTATTTTAAAACCTTATTTTTTTTACTTTTATTTATAATAACGTTATCTCAAAAAGTATAAATAATGCACCAGTTTGCATTCATCGATGTATATTTGTTAATCGATCACGTTAGAATTGATCTGGATGTTTGGTACTAAGGTAGATTATAGTATGAAATAGCATATAGGTTACTTTTTACCCCGCACTAATGTACGGTTCACATGGAATCTATTCGATTAATATTTATTTTTCACATCTCATATCATCTGGATTTTTGGTTTGCTCTATTGATGAACCGTCGCGAAAAGTGTTAGTATTTTATATGATAATACTAAGAAAAGATTTTTTGAAATTTTATCCCTTGAGGGATATTTTACATATGGGTTATAAGGTTTAGCAGAACCGTGTGATTCTATTATACATATATGCTCGTAAAATAAAGAAGCAATAAAAGAGGTGTGTTAATAATAATTTTATTCGAATGCGTTAATATGCCGATATATTATCGATATTCTCAATAGCAGCTGCCATTGCGAGAGGTGATAAAATTCTTTTGCTAGGAATTTATTCAGCAATTATCTGAAACGTTGAAAGCGCCAAATTTTAATTACTAGTATTATTCAAATGTTGATAACGAACGACTTTGTATGAGTAAAAAAGTAATGTGAGTTCAAATCCGGGTCTCTTGCCTCCAATATTTTCATTTTCTCCAAAGATCAAAATCACATTGGATAGTTGTATTCTAATCAGCCCTTTTAAACGGTCCACCGCTTGTCCAATACGAGGCCGATCAGTTCACCACGTTGGCCAAATTCGGGTTCACTTATATTTCTAAAACTTGCTAAGTTTTCTCAGACATGCAGATCTAAAGTAGAGTAAGACAAGTGGTAATTATGATAGAAATGATTCGCACATGAAAATATCAGAGGTGCGAGACCCGGATTTGAACCCGCATCACTCGGTTATCCAAGCGAGCGCGTTACCGCTGGGTTACCACTGCCTCTTCAAGATCATGCATCAAGATATATAATATAATAATAATAATAATAATAAATACTCTTTATTGTACACACACATTAGGAAGAAAATACAAATAATAATAATAAAAAAACAGCGAATATGTACATGAGGCGGCCTTATCGCTAAAACAGCGATCTCTTCCAGGCAACCTTAAGGTGTTGGAATCGGCAAACTGTAAGGGTAGGGGTGTGAACAATAAATCAAATAATTAAAATATATACATATATATAAATATATATATACATATATATATACATATATATACATATATAAATATTATAAATATTATATTATAAAATTTATATATCAAAACCTATAATAAAATAATGTATACATACCTACATAACACGAAATAATGATATAACAATACTAAGTAGCATTACATGCTTAACATAAATATAATAAATGATACTTATATATAAATGCATATATAGATAAAATAAAAGTATATATATCATGTAATAAATAAAAATAGAAAAAAAAAATATCTAGATGGCAAGTATAGTATTAAGATTTAGAAAGAGTGAAAATGTACTTTTAAACGTTTTTTAAAGGAGTGATAAGTCTTAGCATCTCGAACGCTCAATGGAAGAGAGTTCCAGAGTCGTGCGGCTGTTATAGTGTATGATTTGTCATTAAATGAGGTGGAATGAGTGGGTATTTTTAAAATTAGATTTGTACGGGAGCGCAGATTTTTCGTATGAGAAAGTCCCAGGAACTTAATTCGCTCTTTTAAATAGGGAGGAGATGATGGATCAAACAGAACACGGTAAAGAAGATGAAGGACATGAGTATTCCTGCGAAGGCGAATAGGGAGCCACTTGAGCTTTTTGCGAAATTCAGAAACATGGTCATATTTTCGTAAGCCAAATATGAAACGGATACATAAATTTTGAAGCCGCTCAAGCTTATTCAATTGCTCCTCTGTTAGGTCTAGATAGCACGAGTCAGCATAATCAAGGACGGGTAACAAGAGTGATTGTGCAAGCGCAATTTTTGTAGGAATGGGAAGAAAGTTGCGTAGTCGACGAAGTGAGGCTACTGATGCAAACATTTTTCTGCTCATTTCATTTAAATGCTGGTCCCAGGACATAGTCTGATCCATGATAACCCCTAAATTCTTGACACTGTCACTGTATGGTATAGTTATGCCATTTAATACAATAGGTGGTAATGTCGATGACGAAACCTTTGCAATAAGCTTCGAGCTACCAATAATTATGGTTTGTGTTTTTACTGGATTAAGTCGGAGTCCAAAGGATCTACTCCATGAGGCTATACGACTCAAAACTTCGTTCATTTTATCAATAGCACAATGTAAATCAGAAATTTTGGCCTGAATGTAAATTTGTAGATCATCTGCATACAGGTGGTAGTGAGAAGATATTTGATGACATAATGTATTAATAAATACCGAAAAAAGAAGAGGAGACAACACGCCACCCTGCGGAACACCTGACTTGACTGGTGTCCAGTCAGAAAATGAATCATGAATCTGTGTGCGCTGTCGGCGTCCACGCAGGTAACATTGAAACCAGTCGACTACCTTAGGAGATATGTTAAGAGAACGCAATGTTGTAAGTAAGATGTCAAAATCAACAGTATTAAAAGCATTACTAAAATCCAGCAAGGTAAGTACTGTGACTTCCCGTTTATCCATACCATTGCGAATATCATCAGTGATATTGACTAAAGCAGTAGTCGTACTATGACCAGGGCGGAAACCGGATTGCAGGGGACTAAGGAGATGATGAGTAGTGAGGAACTGATTCAGCTGATGGAGTACCAAACGCTCAAGTACTTTAGATAGAAACGGCAAGATAGAGATTGGACGGTAATCGTTATAATGAGTGGGGTTGGACTTTTTAGGTAGTGGTACAATTTGAGCATCTTTCCAAGACGAGGGAAATTCACAGGAATTAATAGAGTGATTAAGTATATACGTTACGATAGGACATAAAATATCGAGGATGGGTAGGATCATCTTACGACTAATGCTATCAGCACCTACCGCATCGGATTTTATTGTAAGTATGTTTCTCTTAACATCACTTTCAGTAAAGTCACTAAAAAATAATTGTGGAATATTAGGAGAGGATAAAGCTGAAAATTGATTAAGAGTCTGTTGCTTAATAGTACTGTCTATGGTATTATATATAATATGTTTATTTTATTTATTTCAAAGGCTACCCTCCCATAATACACTTACTAATCTTCGCTTAAATGTAGTTATGGTTATACTGGGACTATATTTAGAATATTTGATTGATTTGAATGAAGTCTATATTTAGATATTTTCATATTTTAGCAAAAGCACCTTTTTATTCTCAGAAACTACTGTGAGATTAGTTTTTCTATAAAATTCTTAGGATTGAGCCTACGTAATGCTTAGCCCAAAGAACTCCAAAAGGTCCCTTTATATTTCGAATTTAAGGAATATTTTGTTGAATGGCTCGAAGGACCATTTGTTGAATGCCTAGCTCCAGTAGTGGCGCTGGGGGTCTAGACTTAATAAAAATGCTTGCTTGGTGAAAAAAGAGACTGTATTTCGCTAGTAAGATAGACGTGTGTGCTGTAAGAGAGGTGGCGAGCGAGTCCCTCTGGCGGTTCGATTCCGCGCTCGTCGCCGCGCCTTGATGTGACGTAGGAACAATTTTTACGGCATTGTTATAGATGGAAAGATTACATTCTATAGGTAAGTGACATTAAAATTTTACCTTTACAAAATACTTATGAGGTTTGGAAACAAAATTGATTTTGAAAAACATTTATACAATCCAAATTTATATCAAAAGTTAAGACGTGATGAAATATTTTCGTAGATATTATTGTAAGTTTATTTGAAGTAGCACACTTAAATCGTGGACTCGAAGTTTTCTCCGAAATCCATTCCAACTGTCAAAGATATAATTATGGGGAAAGTCGACATGTACGAGTGGTTAGGAAAATAAAATTTAAAGGAAATATAGTCTGATACGATGCGACCTGAACTACGTTCTACTGGGATGTAATTTATTCATTAAGTTTCGAAAAGTGCGCATTCATTACTCATTACATATAGCAGTTTTGTTTGCAACTACTCTAAACATATTTTAAAATATATTTATTAATTATATTGTATAGGAGTATAACTCCATTTAATACATATTCACTGGACAATTCAAAATGTAAATGAACATTTTTAATTTACTTAATAAAGAACATTCTTTGTTCTTAAATATTTCCACAGAGTATATCGTATTTAAGAAACTTACGAAAAACCATAAAAGTGTGTTAGACTTTTTCACTTATACGTCTAAATATTGTGGATAATATTAAATTTTAAATGAAATATCTATCTCTTTCCAAAGTAGAGATTGTTGTCTTTATAAGTAGATCTATCGAAGTCAATGATAACTTCTACAATAACTTACGAGTATATTAATGAAATTCAATAATGGTGTAAACTAATCCTTTCAAAAATGCTTAACATGCTTATAATAACTATACTTAATAACTTATTGATTTTTCTACTACTGAAGTTAAGTATTGCGTTTTCGACATTTGGTTACGTAACCTTAAAAATAGCATTACAAAAGTTTAATTTTTTAAC
Source organism: Boloria selene (assembly GCA_905231865.2). NCBI lineage: Eukaryota > Metazoa > Arthropoda > Insecta > Lepidoptera > Nymphalidae > Boloria > Boloria selene. The sequence goes on from HG993135.1 coordinate 14,867,705, forward strand.
TGTAGCCGCAAAGTCAGACATAACACTTAGTTTATAATAAATGGAATTTAAAAATTTAAAGGATTTTCACAACGATTTGAAGCTCATTTTAAAATATAACGAGATACTGGAGCGCTGCGAGCGCTGAATAGATTATACTTCAACAAAAAACATTTCTGTGCAAATAAAGCCATGACTTGTTTCTACGTAACAATATTTAGATTTCCATCATCCATTTTATTGTTTATTCTACATTTAATTTGCATTATTTTTTTTCTGAATAAAAGACAAATGAAATTTTATTTCGGGTGTTGAACGTGACTAGGTGCGAATGTTTGTCAGTCCGTCTATCTGTCTTCCTGTGACTAGATGACTAAACCACTAAATAGATTTCAATGTAATTTGTTATGGGATTATTCAGGACGCTTTTTACTGAAAACCTCATCACTGAAAAATTTATCCTAACCGTTAAATTGTATTTAGCAGAAATATTATCAGAAATATTAGGAAGTATATTATAAATATTTATAACATATATATAACAAGATTTTACAAGATTATTCTGACTTTTCATTTTATGATATGCAATTTGGTATTGTCGTGATCAAGAAGTAGTAGCTACTTGTGTAAAGTCAACAAGCTTCGCCTGAATTCCAAGTAATCTTTTGTACTGGCTACATTGTTTTATAACGATCGTTAATTTTGAAAATATAAAGTTTTAAGTGGCACTTAAGCTATAAGTGAAAAGAGACAATGCATGTATATAAATAATGTAGGAGTATATTTTGACAAATTAATACTTTAACTTCAGAAGTGGCTTATAAACTTGTTTACTTAATGTTTATTATATTATTTTTATTGTTTTAACCGCGGTTTGCTTACTTTTTATGCCTTATTACTTCTACAGTGATGTTAGGTTATAAAATGCAAACCGATTTTCAAAGTTTACAAGTAACAGTCACATTATTATATGTCGCGTAAGCCGTTAAGAGATCATTTCCTTTAATTTGATACAATACAATTAGGGATGTAACAGATAATTTTAAGTGGTTTTATAGCCGCTGTACCTTTTTATCAGATTATTTTATTTTGACGCCTGCAATATATAAAAAGTCTAAAATTTGTATACATCACTAAGAGAAAGCAACTGAAGTTCTATTTTACGAGTACCTAAGTTAATAAAATTAATAAAATTAAAAGAGCCCTAAGTTAATTAATTAAAAAGTTACCTTAACTAGCCCGAGCAGACTGTCCGGCGCACACACGTTAACTATAAACAGTTACTACATGCGGTTAAAACAAACGTATTCAATTATATTCTTTATTTCTTTGTTTGTGCTATAGCATATTACTGCGACTATTCACGGTACTATATATAATAAGGAAAATTATTAATTCTTAGGCAAGATTTGGTTGCTTAAATAAGTATTTTAGGTGCGAGACTCGGGAATCGAACCAGCTTCACTTGTCCCAAGCGAGGATGTTACCACTAAGCTATCATTGTATAAAATTGTATCATATCGTCACTGGAAAGCCAATAATACTGAAGCGCCAAAACATGATTTTACAGTAGAGCGTTTTAAAGTTTTTTTTTAGTTAAAACATTGTGTAACTTTTTTGCTTATTTATTAAATGAAGTTCCGTAAAGGCAAAAGTATATCGTGACAGTATTATCTATGTACTGAAAACATGACACACTACATATATTCAGGAATTCAGGAGATAGCTGTCGTTTAAGTAGATTTACTCTGGATAATTCGCAGAGAAGAAGTACTTAAGTTCATAATCATTTTTAAGTTTAGTGATCAAAAAATACTAACAACCTACGTCATTTTAAATGTAGGAGACAAATATGACTAATATGCCTTATGGGTTGATAAAGTCTCAGGATATGTATACTTATACGTTTTTATATACGTTAAAAACGTAGGGGAAAACGACGTAATACATAATTAGATTGTCCTAATATTAGGTCAAAGAGACTTAGCTAAAAATATATCACTTTAAATTAAATCTTTTTTACTGATTGGATAAAGTTAACTGTATGGGTGTGCCAATAATTTACTATCTGCGAACAAAAAGATTGTGGAAATAATTAATTCCTATTTTGATTTTAATATTGAGTAATTTTCCGCCCGCAGCTTCACCCGCATGTGTATAAGGATTGCATCTTTTTATTTAATTAGTGTATTGGTTGATAAAGGAATAAATAATAATAATAATAGCTTGCTTAGTAGTCAAGTAGGTTTATAAAAAACGTTTTAAATATTCAACATTTTCATTATATTTTTATGTATTGTGTATATGTAATCAGGCAACAGAATCATTTTAACAATATTTTTATCATTACTTTGCAAGGATGTAAATAATTAATTGGTATAATATTTTATAATTAATTATTATCTTCGATATCAGTATCTTGAAGGGTATCCTGAATATTGACGACATTAGGAAAATTTTCGTATTCATGGTGATACATTTCAGGAATGATCTTCGATGTACAAAGTTCCCACTGAGGAACTCCAGAGTTGGTCTTTAAGAATTGTGATGAACAACCCTCAGCCACAACTCTGAGTGATCGGTCGCTCAGGAAGTCTTAAATCCAGCCGATCAGGCCAGGAGATATGCCATAGGCTGAAAGCTTGCTTATGAGGATAGCGTGCCAAACCCTGTCAAAGGCCTTTGAGACATCGAGGGAGACGGCAATGAGCGAAGTGGGGAGGGGCCACTTCGCTCAAGGGCTTCGCCAATGGTGTGGTTGGCACACACCAGAAGGTACCCAGTCGACCAATTCCGGTTAAACCCATATTGTCGGTCACTGATGAGATCGTTCTATTCTAGATATGCCATAAGACGAGTGCCATTGTTATGTACTACGGGTTCGGGATCGGAAATTAAAAGCGTTCTCGCACTTAAGATGTTTTATTTACACTTTATAAACACGCGCAGTTTGTACACAGCACTAGTTAAATTGAGACTCTGAGCACCAATTTTAATGATTCACTATAATCTTCTTCACTTTTCCACTATTTCATATCTCTTCGTAATCTTCACTCGACTTCGAACATCAACTGATCTCTCGACACACTGTCGGCCTTTTTTTATGCGTAGAACATTCTAGTATCAAAAATTCAAAAGGTTTCTAGTAACTTCTAAATCTTTCCTGAAAATGCTTCGTCTCTCTCTGACACATACACTCGTGAGCAAAAAAATCGACTCAGACGACACATCTGTAGTCGCAAGTCACTGGAAAAAAAACTGAAAGCAAATATATTTTTATCATAGTAAAATCTTAAAGCTGCTAGTATTAGCTTCAAAATGATATAAAGTATTGTAAGGTTTATTGCTCACACACCCCAACAATATGTTGTGATCAGTAACCACCCTTTTTACGCTTGTTTACAATAGTGCTAATTAAGGGACGATAATTGGTAGGGTCGGCACGGCTATCTTTCTTGGGCACAGGTTGCACATTGGCAAGCTTCCAGGATTTAGGCACTATTCCAGTCTTAAGAGAAAGGCGGTACAGACATGTCAGTATCGGAGACAACTCTGGAGCACATGTTTTAAGCATTATCGCTGGTATACCATCAGGACTACAAGCTTTATTTACATCTAGACGACATGATACTCTCTTTACCTCCTTATTAGTGATGGGAATTTCAGGTATTGAAATCCCGCGGTAAGTTAAATGTGGTGGAGTAGCATTACCAGAGTCTAGACAGAATTTTGGGCACAAAGAGATGCAAGCAAATTCGCCTTCTCCATTGCCGTATGAGCCAGGGATCCGTCAGGTTTTACCAGCGGTGGGAGTGAGGGCCGACAGAAGTTCGTCTAGACAATTTTGCCAAGGGACCAAAAAGCTCTGCTGCCAGATGGTTGAGCAGAGAGCTTTGCGCCAATGTGTGTAATTCGGTCAAGACGAGCCTTCTTTAATGTCTTTTTGTAAGCCTTGGTGGCTAAGTTAAAGGCTCTCTTCTTGGATCTTACATACGGACCTTTGCGGTCTCGAGCATCAACGCAAGCAAGGTAAGCCGAATGCTTACGCTTTTCAACAATGGTGCATTCGGCTTTAAACCATGGCGAGCTACCCAGTGTGGATGTTGTGTCTGTCCGGATCAGTTATCAGCAGAAGGTTCAGATAATTTGCTATGTGGCTGTCCACGTCGGGTACCCTCGTCGCTTGGTCAACCAACTGGGAGAGTCCAAGTGACACCGCAAACTTCCACGCTTCTCTCCCAGCATGGTCCGTCTTATGGTATGGGAACAACCAATCTTCATGATGGGCGTTAAGTCCCCCAGAAAGACAAACTGCGCGGTGTGCGCGGAAATCAATTCAATTCGATTCGACAAATTCGATTCAAACAATCGAGTTGTCTTCTGGTCACTTGTGTGCGATCGGTAGACACAGGAATACAGGATCTTTTCGATTCCGGTATCCACGATAACCAAGATAGTAGAGAATGTGGGGTCTTCAAGGTGGCGGAAACGCTGGAAACAGAGGTCATTTCGCACGTACAAACAGACTCAGGCCCGCGAGCTGAAATTATGCTCCAACGTGTAGCCGGGATAGTCCAGGTACGCAGCGCTTAATGGATGAATGAAAGATTTGTGTGCAAATCTCGGATATTTGTGAGGTGCACTTCTAATAAGGGGGAGTGCAGCCGCTTAAAAACATTACTCTTTATGTGTAAAGCCATGATTGTTTTTTAAGGTAAGAGTGAATAAGATGGAGAATGGCAGTTGAATGAGATGTTGCACGAGCCTGGCGGTGATATTGATGTTGATTATGTCTTAAAGGGCTTAGTCTGGAGACTGCGGGGACGCCCGAACACCCCCAAGAATCACAGATGGCGGGGCAGCCTTTCATGGGTGGCTAGCCCACTAGTTGAGCCCCCAACTGTTTGCAGTCGGCCAGCGGCAAGCCGTGCTTCGGATCCCGCTACCCTCCGCGACTAAGCTCTCGACACAACAAACAACGATCCACCACCAACACGGCTACTGTACAACATAACTATTCAGACCCATTCCCCATACGGCTTCATCAGCTCCCACATGCCGGAACGCGCTGTTAGGCGCTTGGCGGCACGACTTCTGCTGATGGGTGGTAACTCTGGCGTTGGCTAATGTTGAAGCCTACCACCGTGATTACCATGGTGTTCGGTAGTTTTTCCGTTAATCGCCTTTTACGACACCCACGGGAAGATATGGGGTAGTGATATTCTACTTGCCGTAGCCACACATCATCACGAATTCATTATCGCTTTGATCTTCCATAAGTATTCTCTGAACTACATTTGGTTTAGATGATGATCCAATAGTGTTTTCAAAACCCACGTTTGTAAATTTTCTATAAATCGATGATCTACGGGTATGCATAATGGGGTTGAATAGGTTCTGTAAATTTATATTTATTATAATTTATACGTATGATCGAAAAGATTTTATACTCTTAACAACATATTAATAAATAATCTTTAATCATATAGATAAGTTTAAAAATCGGGAATTAATATTTATTAAAACGTGCTAATTGCTACTATGTAATAATATTTAAGTAATTTGAAGTAATTTTCTAGATAACATTGTTTTTCAAAGCGCTCGGTGTACTATTTACTCTACTGCGGGAACACGTCATTAAACGCGAAGCCAACTGCAAAGTCAACTTAAACGCCGAAATCGTCAATAAATCGGGCGTAAAACATAAGCCGTTTAAACATAACAAATCATAATCTAAACAAAACTAAATTTCATAAGACTAAACTAAATATTATTGGTAATTTTTTTCCTAATAAAATACTAAGCAAACCGTTATTATTTTATTAATTAAAATGTTTATGCTTAATAACATTAATATATGGTTTCATTGAATGTTAAACATTCTAAACAGACTATGTAAATATTCAGACATGTAAAGCAACATTACTAAAATCTTACCTTTGTAGAAAAGTACGTAAACAAAATATACTAACACGCTATGCTCAATATATTTTACGTAAAGCAAATTTACTAAAGTATCTATTAACCTGTATTTACGGTTGGCAAAAAGTACTGAAGAGACATGAATGACTTAAACTAAAGTATTTTATGGTTCTTAACATGGTGAAAATGGGTATTGTCAGTGATGAAAAATACTGAACTGACAACAACTCTCAATTAATCGAAACTTTCATTATGTTAGTAATTGTCAAAAAAACAAAATCATAAAATATATCCTACTTTTGCACGACTTAAGCGCCAAAAAATTGCTTATATCGTAACAAATCTTAGACTAATCGATGCAGCAAAAAAAATCCTATCCAACGATATATAAAACTCATTTTAGCCAAAATGGCGCTTAAGTATTATTGGCTTTCCAGTGACGATATGCTAATTACTTTGGTTTATAAGTCAATATTTGGTTTCTCCATCGTGCAGTTTGTTCAGCGCAGAAATGCAAACGTACTTATCTGGATAATCACGTGATAATACGCATAACTTCGAATAAACATAATATTGATTCTATTATAATATTGTAATACCTATTAGGTATTACTTTTATTATAAAGAAATGAATGAAAATAAAATAAAATACAAATCTGTATAGGATGTATATGTATTTATTTAAAAGTTATGTATGTGTAGTGTATCGAATAACTGGTATCCGTAACAAAAGCCTTGTAACTACGGAACTAGATAGCGCTGTGTATAATAATGTCCCATCAATTCCCAACATATATTGTAGTGTTGACACAAAAAAGAGTACTTTTGTAACATTAACTATCGCATTGATGAGGAGGCTATTTTCCAGAAGCGGACCCAAAGTGCTGAATTATTAACAAAGGAAATAGTGAACAAAATGCGGGTCATTTTAGCGTTAACTTCGTTTGGATGACACAACAAATATCCAACTCGAAATATTTGATTTGTCAAGATAATAAAAAGTTTAAGTCACTCTCTGAACCGAAAACTATTTATTAATATAAAAAAGTTTATGTGTTCCTTCATGGTTACGCGAAATTAAAACTAATATCATATTAATTAACTACCATGCCACTTACCTACGATTCACTCGAGGGCATCCCGAAGTTCCAATTTTTTTAATATTACATAATATAAGAATAGCTTACTCAAAATTAAAATATAGCGTGTTCAATTTTATCAAATTAAGTCCAGTAGCTTCACCATCAAGTTTTAAATATCATACACCTTTACCATATGAAGCTGAAAATGAAATATCGTACTACACATATCATAAGACAGTAGTAGCCCAGCGGTGACGCGCTCGCTTGTATAACAGATTGATGCGGGTTCAAATCCGGGTCTCGCACCTCTGGTATCTATGTACTAATAATTAATATCATGATTACTTGTCTTACGGTGAAGGAAAACATCGTGAGGAAACCTGCACGTCTGAGAAAAACCTAGCAAGTTTTTGAAAGACATGTGAAGTCCGCTAACACTGGACTATGAACTATCCGTGGACTATGGCCTGATCTCCTTCGTACTGAGGGAGGTCCGTGCCCAGCAGTGGGACATTAAAAAGGACTGAAGTATATAAGATAAAAGATATAGAAAGATTTTTTAATTGAAGTTTAACATAATCCAATAAGACGAAGCTCGTATATTAGCATTCGGGTTAGTTTCAACTAAGTTCGATCCAAAAACTTCAAACCATCATTGAATTACTGTGGATAAATGTCTTAGTGGTAATCTATTCCGACACACTTTCTTATTCAGTGTGTCACAAACTCGTGGGGGTATAATTTATTCATAAAGTTCTAACGCTACATATTAATTAGTCAGCACCAAGATATAGTGCTATTTTGAATCGCTTTGTTATGAAACGGTACAGTAAATACGAGCTCTTATGTTGTTGGCCTTTTCATATGTAACTCTAAAGATTTATTACATACATGCCTTTTATGTTGCTTTTTGAATTTTACACTTTCTGAACGCATTTCTTTGAAAAGTCGCTGCAAACTAACTGAAGCTGCTTTCTGAACCGAAACCGAGATTCCATATCACAAAAATTTATTTTCTGTCCAGAGATATTTTTTAAATTCTGTTTTAGTTTTAATCTTTTTTTTAAGTTGGTAAATGCATTGACGCATACCACCAGGTGGGATTGATCAGCTTAAAATAAGCCAGTACCACCCACTAAAACCCAACGGACCTCACCCGTCTTAATGGGGCGTCGCACGAACTCAACTGCTGCGCCCCGACGGCCTGGCTGGTCTGCCCAAGCAGACCATATAGCCAAGAGAGTTGCTCCATAGTCCATTGTGCTATCCAGAGAGTACCAAAAGCAACCCACATGACACACCGCTCACCGAAGTGGGCTCCTCCTGCGCGTTTCTTGGCTTCGCATCCGGCCTGCTGCCAGACGTTACTCAACCCCCTACCACGACAAGGTGAACGCACATTGGGGTGGGGGTTTTAGTTTTTACATACGTCAAATTTGATTAATATCAGAATACATTAACGACGTACAACACAATACTCGATTGTGAGCAGAGAATTAAACGAAAATACATATTTACTGGAAGCAATTTTATTATCACCTTTGAAGCTGACTTTAGTATAGAAAATTAATTTATTATTAGAATTTCCAAGCAATATATAATGAATAGATGAAAAGCTCTTCTAATACCAACCTATTCTTCATTAAAATGAAATTTAGCAATTATTTTATACTAGCAACTCACTCTGGCTTCACTCGAGTTCGTCCCTAAATTTAGTGCGAGCAAAGCCGCGAGTTCCGCTATTTCAAGAAACAGCATGAAAATCGGTGCAGTAGTTTTTAAGTTTATCGCGCACAGACAGACAGTCAGAGGTATCTACACAATTGGCATCTGTACAGATAAAATAAATTGAAGCGTTGTTTGTAAAATTACCATAACAACTGTTTACTAAATCCATTATAATTATATATACACAGTACTTACAACAAAAACAGAACTTTTTCACTTGTGTCAGTATGTCTGTTGGTCTGTCCGGCCTATCTCGAAAACGGCGGATAGATTTCGACGCAACTTTCACCGGCAAATAGCTGATGTGATAAGGAGTAACTTAGGTTACTTTTTTTCGAAAAAATAGGAACGATCCTGAGAAAAACAAAAATGACTCGCTAGTAATAATAAAAATTTTAAAAATGTCGTTACCAGTAGTATAGCATTGTATTTCCTTTTCCCTTTTATATTTAATAGAACTTTATAACAGTAACATTTACTTATGTAATAAAGTTAAATTAAAATAAATGAAATATCGGTGTAGACTCATTGACGTAATATAAAAGATAAAGTGTATTTATGAGGGCGGTGATTTATCGGGCGTAGAACGGTTTTAGTGTTTATTTTTGAAACTTCAAGAACAAGCATTATGTGCATTATATGCATATCTAAAGAATTTATTCTATAATAATAATAGTAAGCAGTGTAGACTGTAGATATGTATATTTATAAAGATATGTAGTAAAAATTCCATATGATACTACAACAAATTACGTATCTTTTTAAAAGCTGGTATTCCCGTATCTACATTTTATAGCTATTTGTTAGGATCGCTTATTTTTCTTCCTTTAAAGCAACTAATTATTTGAATTACTACATATACGTAGGGGAGACCGGGCCCACAATTAACAAAAAATGTACTTTTAGTTGTAGCTTAAAAATTATTCAACATTTAGACTTGATTTTTAGAATACATGATGCTTTAACACGTTCACTGCAGCTGTTATTTTTCTATACTTTCCATTCATGCGGTACAAGGTCTATACACCTGGTAATAAAACTTCCATTGTTGCGGTACAAGGCTTATAGACCCTGTAACATTTAAGAAACTTAAATCCTTTTTTTGGCTTCATGTCAAAATATATTTGATTTTTTTGCTTTGAATATTAATAATAATGAACTAATTGACATACACCTGAAACCGTTTGTAAATAACTTGTTTAGTTTAAAAATTATAGCTATTTTTAAAATACAGGGTCTATGCACCCTGTACCGCACTGAATATGGGAAGTCTGGTGCGTATTTTAGGGATGTGAAATAAAAATCGATATTTTTATTTTTAGTCTTAATTAAGTTTTAATATAATGACAAAAAGAAAAAAAAACAAGCATGATTTAATGTTTTTCAATAAAGCATGGATAACAAAAGTTTCTTTTAGATTGAACACATTCCGGTAATTTTTTTTAACTTTTTGTTAGCTTAGCAGCTTTTTCAGTAAAAGGTTCGGAGTTTTTCGTAGCATCCAATTCCACTTCTTAACACCTTTTATTAAATTGTGTTTCTTAATTTTTCGCGCGGGTTTTCAGAAAGATAAATTTATCAATTTATTTTTTATTTATAGGTGTATATGTGTGCGTGGATTGGATGTGGATGTGTATGTGTGCATACGTTTTCGTCTGCGTTGAAATTACCTGTATCATTGTCAAAGTCCTTTTTTGTAAAAGAATAAAATATATAGTAATGAAGACTCACCTGTCTTTGATCAATCAATCTATGATTAGATTTAATATTAACCGCATTACTGTCCTCACAAAAGCCGTGGATTATTTTTCTTCGACACCTTTTTGTTAGTCCTATGTCGATGCCTGCGTTTCTCGCGAATGCAAGCCAACACTAGCCGCGCGAAGCTAGCGTGGGGTGCGATACCAGGTGCGCGAGGTACAAGGTGCTTCGACCTGGTTTCGCACTGTGATGATATTTTATTTCTTCTGTGCGGTACCAGGTTTATAAGCCCGGTATTAAGGTAGGTATACCATTGGGTTCTATTTAACAAATACATCTTAGATATATATTCATCTCTTTCCTACACCGAACCAAATTGAAGTTATGCCTTCCGCACGACAGGGAAGTCTACACTTTTCTTAGCCGCACTGTACGCGAGACGTAATACAAGGTGTTTAGACCTGGTAACGCAGTGAACGTGTTAATTATTCAGGTTTTACGTTATTATCTCAAAACAAACATAATAGAAACGATGCCGTAAATAGAAAGCTTTTTCTTAAAAATGGCAGTTGTTAATTGTTACCTCACGTTTGGGGTTAGAATTAACAGGTGTGGGGTAGGTATTAACTGAAGGGGTAAAAATTAACATATGTTATGCTGACTGATGTAAAGAAAAATAAATATATGTAAGTCATATTTTTTTATTAATGAAAGTGAAATTAATACAGCCTTGCATAGAACACGTTTTCTTATAAACTGATGATAACAAAATCATAAATTATTTTTTAACAAAAATGAAAACCGACCCAAAACGTTACAAATCGAAACAAAAAAAATAAAAAAAAAATTTTAATCAAGTACTTAAGAAGTTATTGTTGGAGTCGGTGCCAGTCAAGAAGGACAGTTTTATTCTCCCTTTGCAATGAACTTTCGAACGGATATTTTGATTATATTTACGAATTGATACATTAATTAAATTGCATTAAGATTATTTTGCTTTGGCTCCAACAATAACTTCTTAAGTACTTGATGAAAAATTTTTGTTAAAAAATAATTTACTTTTAATTTTTTTTTGTGGAAATAAGATATTATGTTAAGTCAATCGAGATTTGTCCACGTCTATTTTTCCACGTAACTCGTAGACGTTAATAAGATTTACCTTCTATTATCAATCCACCTAATATCCTGAAGGAATACGACTATCAGTTCATAAGTACGTATAATATTAAAAGAATTTTGTTTCAACTCCTAACCATTGAGGAGATATACCTTACATCATCACAGATTCTTGAACAGCTTTAGAAAATATATGAAAACGGTAATCAATGCCGATAAAATTTAAGGGTTGACCTCGATTTCTCTTACTTTGCTACCCGGTTTTTTCTTTTTCACAAAATTATAAATCATAACAGAGGTCAAATTCTTTAGCTACATCCCTGTAATTTCTTTTCTTCTCAATGTTCTCTAGCGCAGCTAGCTCCTAGAGCTCTAATGATGTGGTACCACGTGTAGTTTTCCGTTTATAAGTTCTCATGCTGTCATAAAAAAAAGTATTAAATAATAATTCACAAACATTCAGCTACCCTGTTTATACTAGCCCCTGTATCTGAAGTAGGTATTAACGTGTTAAAACAAGCCCCCCCCCCCCAATGTGTTAATTATAGCCCCAAAGGTACATTTTTGTAAACAATATAAACATATATAACAAATATAAACAATATGACAAACAAATAACGTATTAAAATATTGATCAATAGTTATGTCACAAATGAAACGTAGAATTGTTCAGTATGAAATATGCTACTAGGAAAACAAAAAACGTAGTTATAACACTTTATCATTCTTGTACAAATCAAAAAATCGTAAACTATAAAATGATCGTTACCTGCTTCAAAATATCGACCTACACACAACTTACTCAAATGATGCGCGGAGCGCAACTGACTAATACCATGCCATACGGCTCGATCTAATTGACAAACTAAGACACGCACTGGAGGTGTAGTAGGTATAGTTTTAGAGAAACTTGCTTGTTAATACTTACCTCTGTTAATTGTGGCCCCGGTCTCCCATATATATTGTACGATATTAACTTCTTAAATTCGTATTCAGCCCATTTTACGCGATACTGCTGGGCACGGACCTTGCTTGTATTATATATTGCAATACAAGAAGTAGGGTAGTTACAAGAGGTAATCAGGCTTAATGCGGGTACTTTAATGTCTTTCGAAAATTTGCTTGGTTCTCTCAGACGTGCAGGTTTCTACACGAATTGTTCCTTCATGTGATAATCATGTTGGTAATTATTCACATATGAAAATATCAGAGCTGCGAGACTCGAAATTTGAACCAGCTATGTACTACTGTCTTCATAAAGTACTCTATAAACTCATTTATAGATATAGATCCTCTTTTTTTCATTACATGTTTATTTACAATAAAGGAAATTATAAGTAAACCTAACTATATTATATACAAAGCAAATGTACACTTAATTATTACTGTACAAGTCGTGTCCGCGCGGAATAGTGGCAAGAATGCTGGCCGCATCCCCCCGCTGTATGGCAAGGCCGATTCTTTGGGCGAAAAATGAACCAGCTCTCCTGTCACCAGTAGAGGCGATAAGATATAATAGATCCTCTTATTTCCAAATTAATGGCAATACTACAGAATATCATAAATACTCAATTGCACGTGAGTTGATCTACGAAGTTTCTTAAGATCTTAACATCCATGATATTTGCGTGAAATTGAAAACCAATACCTATCCTAGCGAGTCACCTCGCTTCACTCGAAGTCTTCCGTGGAAATGTTCTTCATGTATCCCTTACTTGAGAAATGATTGATTCTCAATATAAACTTCAATCCTCCAGGGATTATATCCGGGATAAGAACTATCCTATGTCCTTCCCAAGGTGTCAAACTATCTTCATACTAAACTAAACCGGTTCAGCAGTTTTTGAGTTTAACTATAACAAGCAAACATACAATTACATCCCCTTCATATAGTGATGTTACCGCCCTAAGAAAACATATTGTTTACATCACATAAACTTTCCTCATTAGTGTACTTTTGATAGCTTTGGATAGCTTGAGCGGTTCCTAGTCGTAAAGCTCTTAGTTCGTAGTGGATATACATTTACATATTACGTTCACATGAAAAGCGTCTATATATTTTTGCTATTTGGAGTAAACAAAAAAGCTTTGGCTTTGGAGAAGAAAAAAAAATAGAATGTCTGTCGGTCTATACGCGAAACTTAAAAACTAGTTACTAAACGAAATTTATGCGGTTCTCACCAATAGATAGAGTGATAAACGAGGAAGATTTACCTGTATAGTTTGTCAATGTGTTGTGTTATTTCGCTAAAATATGAAGAAGATTGTGGAAGATGTCGGGAATTTCTTGCTGAAATGGAGTTTATTGGCATAGGCCGCTTTAAATAATATAGTTATAAGAAAGCAATGTATTTGAGAATTATTTCTATAAAACAAATATGTGCACGTTACTAGAGGGCAAAGCTCTAATTCATACTTAATATTTCAAAATCAAACAACAAATACTAGAGATAAGTCTAGTAATGGCATAGCTTCCGAGTATATAAATAATATGACAATTATACTACCCGTAACTATAATATGAGAAATATGCTGTAATTTGGAGCATATAAAAAGTAAAAGTAAAGTATAATTCTATATTCAAAACTATGGTAAGAGTATTACTGGTAACCATTGAACTGTTTTCTAACAAATTCATATCGCGTGGAACAAATTGTGCTCGTTGAAACTCATTTAAAAATAAAAGTAGTATAGAGCTATCAGTTCGGTGAATCAATTACGAGATATTGACAACAGTTATATTATTTAGAATCCCGCAAAAAAATTAAATCTTTTAAATTAAAGTCTTTCAACAACATTTTTCATTTTCATCAACGTCGGATACCAAAAATCCAAATAAATTCACGACAAAAATCCGAAAAGATTTTTTATATTATAATATGAGAGTTATATAAACTATCAATTCCCGCGGCTTCGCCCGCATTTTAAACACTGTTTAACAACATGAATTTTTAGTACATAATATAAGGTTAAAAAATAGTTAAAAGTAGTTTATGACGCCAAATCATAATATATGTATAAATAAAAAAAAACAAAATTTGGTTTAAAACTAAATAATAAACTTCTCGAGAAGTCCACTCCAGATATACAAAAAAATCATAAAAATCGGTTTAGCCGTTTCAGAGGAGTTCAATAACAAACACTGTGACACGAGATAGCCTTTCATAAACAAGCTTTTTATATACAGTAGTGATTTTCTTCTCATGTTTTATTTCAGTAATTCCGTTGCGTAAGCAATTTCGACGACACTAAGGTAAGGTACTTTAGTGTCTCCCAAATTGCTTCAGTAAACTAAGATTTTATTAAATTTCAATGAGGGTAGGTCGGGTCAGCTGTAACCTTTGCAGACGTAGGTGTGCATGCCGTTATTTCTTATTTATTGTTTTTTTTTTCAATGTTTATTTTATTTGAAAAATGAAAATATTTATAATAATGTTGAATAAATATAATAATATTATATTTCTTTTAAACTATATATTATTAATATCAATTGTCTAATAATATGTAATTCAATTCAATTTTTAAATCTTTTTATATCTCTTTTTATAAAAATCAATGCATGTTGTGATTACCTTTGAAAAGAAATATAATTATACTGTGACCAATTTATTATGTAAATTATTACTATGTATTACTGTTGTCATTTCTGTTGGTAATCCTAATAGATAAATAAATAAGTAAATAAATAAAATGCATTAATATTTAGTGGAAGTTGTGTAAATCCATATTTTTAAATTAAGTGGCATCTTAATTTAATACGCGAAGAATGTTACTCGTAACAAACAGTAATAGACATACAAACACACCAACAGATGGTGTTTTATATGTTGAGACATTATTACACACAGCGCCATCTAGTTCCGTGGTAAGCTACGAAGCTTGTGTTACGGATACCAGATAGTTGATATACTACAAATATAAGTTTAAATACATACATATTGTAAATATAAACACCCATGACTGGAGTACAAACATCCGAGTTTAACAAATGAATGCCCTCAGCGGGACTCGAACCCGCGACCGCTGGCGCAAGAAAGGGTCACTACAATCTGCGCCAAATGTATATTCGATGTTAGTATGTCTTTAATCTGTATATTTATATTTTATTCACATCGAATGACTCACTCACTCACTCACACTGAATCGTAAAACAAAATGAAAACTTTCACGGGAGAGCTGTAAAGCATTCGAAACGTCGGGAACCAAAAATCAAAATAAATCCGCGACAAAATCCGAAAAGAT
The DNA here is from genome assembly GCA_905231865.2 of Boloria selene. Taxonomy (NCBI): domain Eukaryota; kingdom Metazoa; phylum Arthropoda; class Insecta; order Lepidoptera; family Nymphalidae; genus Boloria; species Boloria selene. The sequence goes on from HG993135.1 coordinate 14,883,475, forward strand.
AGTTTCATTTATATAATGAAAAAATAGTAGGAATTTCATTTTAAATTGCAATGGGAATAAGTTATAACCATTGTGATATAAAAATAAGATATTTAAAGTATTTGTGTTTGTAGGTGTTATTTGTAGCCACATCACGTGGAATTCGATCTATTTGAATGTCCCTATGTGGATGATATTTTATCTTTTAATAGGCTTTTATTGATAGTTTTACATACATTACAATTCCTTAAAGTACCATTATTATTCTTTATATTATAGTATAGTATAAAAAACAGTAGGTACATATTTTTAGACATGACATAAATATTTAACATTTTTAAAACACGTTTTATAATGTTTATCGTAAACCATTTTTATTATTATATAACGTGACTTACTCGTAACTAATACGTACATACATACATACTTAGAAAATATATAGATTGAAAATCACAACTCTCCTTTACTTTTTCTTAGTAACGTAACAAAATCAACCATTTTTAAACCACATTACGATATGAAAAATTACAAAAGAATGAAACTATCTTTTCGGATTTTGTCGCGGATTTATTTGGATTTTTGGTTCCCGACGTTTCGAATGCTTTACAGCAATCATGGTCACGTGAAACGTCGGGAACCAAAAATCCAAATAAATCCGCGACAAAATCCAAAAAGATAGTTTCATTTATAATGTCAGATATTTGCGTAAACCTAAGAAAGTGGTAAAGATACACTTAGTAAAAAATTCATACTGTCTCAAGACTTCAGAATGTACTCGTATATTGTTCCCATACATTCTACTCTCAAAGACACTTTTTTCAGCGCAAATTCCTGAAGAAACTATTCTCCCAAGAAGTTACGATAAAAGCATTAGGATAAAGCTTCATATATTATTTAATTTGTTCCTTTATTTCACTTTGCACTTGAGAGCTTTTAAATGTTACTATACCAAATACGTTTTTTTTATTTATATTTAAAAATATTTAGTAGTTTTATTATTTTTACATGGTCAGTTTCTTAAATTCGCTGAGACTTTTGTTTATTACAAAACTAGCCTTTTCCGCGGCTTCGCACGCGTTCTAAAGGCTAGAAACCAAATACCTCCGTTTTTGCAACAATTTACATTGATGCTCCGCTTCTATTGGTCTTAGCGTGATGTAATATAGCCTATAACCTTCCTCGATATACGGAATATCCAACACAAAAAGAATTTTTCAATTCTGACCGGTCGTTCCTGAGATTAGCGCGTTCAACCAAACAGACAAACAAACTCTTCAGCTTTATAATTTTAGTATAGATAAATATAAACTTTGAAGTGTTACAGTTGGCATAAACAAACAGTGTCAAAGAATTGATATGAGTAAAACAATATCATGGCGGAATTAAAAAAATAGCAGAAGTTAAACAAAATTTCATTCAATCATAAAAACATTTGAACAATAAATTCCAGTCAGACAGATCTAACTCTACAAATCGGAAAATCTGTTTCGAATCTTTTGAAGTCAGAATGTAAATGCTTGAATTGAAGCCAACTTTGCACTTTCTATCGGTTTCCTTGAGTTACATTATTGTGATAGTGCAAGAGTTCGTTCATATTTACTGGATAATATGAAATGTGAAATCTTATTTATTATTTTGTCATTTATTTACACTGAGATATACTTTTACTTCACGTTTGGTCCAGTTTTTACCTACTAAAGGTCGTGGATTCAAGTCCCACTGGGGGCATATGGTAATGTTATTAGAAGAAACTAAGACTTGTTTTATTTTCGCCTAAATAAGTATAAGTAATTTATAGGTTACTAGCATTTTCCGCGGCTTCTAACGCGTTCTAAAGACAGGAAACCACATTCTTTCTGAATCGCGCGGTATGGTACCTCGCTGTTTTTGCAACATTTTTTATTGATGCTCTGCTCCTATTGATCGTAATGTGATGTAATATAACCTGTAGCCTTCCTCGATAAACGGACTATCCAAAACAAAAAGAATTTTTCAATTCGGACCTGTAGTTCCTGAGATTAGCGTGTTCAACCAAACAAACAAACTCTTCAGCTTTATAATATTAGTATAGATAGATGAACAACATCTACGTATATTTAAAGACTTTATAACAACAAGTAAACCTGCACCCACATCAAAACAATCCTTGGCCCTATTTTCATACGAACATGTTATTGCACTTAGCAATAAAATGTTATGAAGTTTGCGTTTTTTGATTAATGGTTTATTTAATTAATGGGCACTCGACAATTAGAGTTGAAAACAGGCTACGCAAATATTAATATGCGTAATTAAAACTACACACTTGGTGTGTGTTATGTTAACAATTATTATTTAATTTGATTAATCACTTTATAATTACTTTACAGTAGTAAAAGATATTTTAAACGTCTAACTGCTAGGCCTCCGTTCAATTCGAGGGACCCAAGTCCCCCGATAGCCAAGTGCTAGTTCGCTTGGGGCTATAGTCCAGGGATGACCAAGTCCGAGCGGGCAGACTTCACATGTCTTCCGAGGACTTTCAGACATAATATGTATTTATAGTTTCATCACGATCTTTTTCTCGACCGTCAGACAAAATTAAAGTATTAATTTGGTATTTTAATGTGTCTTATTACCCGACGGGTGTATGTATGGACTATTAATGTATGGCTGTATATGTCTTTATCACAGGCTGAGCTGCTGGGGACCTTTTATTTTAATACGGTAGATGTTAAATTAAGAGGTGCGTTTCCTTCAACTTAAATTTTAAAAATGAAATGGCATTTTTTATGTCACAACTTTTTTCTAAAATTTTTCCTGAAAACCTATAAAGTTGGGGTATGAAAAAAGAGTGTTTCATGAATTGCTTTCAATAAATATAAACCAATAATTTAAATGTAATTTTAAAATGGGAAATTCATTCGAAATGCAAAGATAGATTAAAACCACGACGCTTATAATGTAGTTTTATATGGAAATATTAAAACATATAACAGAGAAGTATTCTATAGGTATTATTGAAACGTAACGCAAAAGTGCATTAAAATGAAGTATAATTTTGACTTGATTTGTTTATTTGTACGTACGATATAACAAATGAACCGATTCCACGAGTTCTAACTAGCATAAAGCCGTGACACAATTTCCCTATGGAACATACATACTCGTATTATGATATTATTTATCGAATCGTAAATGAAAACTATCCATTATTTATATTATACTTACATGTGGAAAAGTGTTTATTTGATTGTCCTACTTTTAGTTTAAGCAGAAAAACAAATTAGCATAATTAGTGTTGACTTGAAGGACAGGTGAGTGACATTGACTACTTTTCATTGCGGGAGATCGTATATCGTATATCTGATCCTCATAAAAAACACGTTATAACAGCCCACAACTACTCGTCATACCTATGTGTGTATATACATTTGTAAATAATATACATAGTTTATTCAATACTAATCGTTAATGAGTATTATGTATATATATTATTATATATTAAATATTTGCGTTATTAAAGTTTTATATTATAAAATGTAACGTTATTTCTAGGTAGTGCTTCATGAATAAGAAATACAAACATGTTACTTTAATATTCCTAAAGATGTTCAAATTATTTAAAGGCTATATTTGAAAATTCTATAAGTTGCGATAAGCTTTCAATATTCCCGCGTCCCAACACATTTGCTATTTTCAAGATTCAAGCTCAAATTGTTATCAAAAAGCGCAGCATGCTGCCAGATGTCCAGACTGTACCAGTAGTATGAGAACATATAGTGCAGTATTGAAGGCAATTTTACAATTTTCTTCACTAACAGTGCTTTATTAACTTATCTTTATAGTATTAACTAACTAGGGACTCACCCTCACCCTTATAGTGAGCAAAGCTGCGGGTTCTGCTAGTATATTATATTATGATAGATACATTTCAAGATTCCTCTTGTATCACTATGTATTAAGAGCCCTATTACAAATCTGCACTCTTCGAGTTTAGGTATTTTGAAGCGTCGCGTCCGGACACCTGCACAAGAAACTACGACCAAGCGATTTTGATACATTTCCCTAAGTTTTGTATATTTTTTAGTATTTCTATAGAATAATTCGTTATCTACTAACCCGCAAATTTTACATACAGTGCCATGGATGTAGTATGCAAAGAAACAGATTATATTATGAAGATGAAACCTTGATGATAAATAAGACAGATAATATTTTTTTAACAAAATTTATTTTATTATTGAAGTTATACTTCTTTAGGCGCGTTATGAAAAATTGATGAGTGACATTTTACGATGCGCGCGCACAGCGAGACATAAAATTCTCACGGGAGAAGTTAGCTAACAGTCAACAGTTTAGAGGACTTGCAACTATATTTACGATATTTATTTTCAACAATGACATGGGTGTCATTTTCGAGGTTTCTCGGAGTGCTAATTGCGAAAATGAGGTCCATTTTCAAATCCAAGATGGCGGACTTTCGGTTTTTTTTCAACAATGACATGGGTGTCATTTTCGAAGTTTCTCGGGGTGCTAATTGCGAAAATGAGGTCCATTTTCAAATCCAAGATGGCGGACTTTCGGTTTTTTTTCAACAATGACATGGGTGTCATTTTCGAGGTTTCTCGGGGTGCTAATTGCGAAAATGAGGTCCATTTTCAAATCCAAGGTGGCGGACATCTGGTTTTTTTTTTCAACAATTACATGGGTGTCATTTTCGAGGTTTCTCGGGGTGCTAATTGCGAAAATGAGGTCCATTTTCAAATCCAACATGGCGGACATCCGTTTTTTTAAACAATTACATGGGTTTCATTTTCGAGGTTTCTCGGGGTGCTGATTGCGAAAATGAGTATGTACTATTTAATGATGTCAAAGAAGTATAACTTCTAACGCGTGTACATAAGTACACACACACACATTTTTTTAGTCCTCTGTTATCAAACAACTGTTTAAAAAAGAAATGAAAATCAATTATTCTCCATCCCTGAACTATGTAATCTGTTACCTGAAACAATTATTATTATTAATAAAATAAGAAAAGAATGCTTCTAAATTATTGGGTTCATATCATACTTACATTCTCCGATTCAGTTTCTATCCCCTCAAGTGCTAGTATTGGCGGTTCGTCAATATTAATTGAATTTTTTGCAGATAACGAATCAAAAAGAACGTCGTGACCGGTAGGTATCTAAAATAAAAATAAGTTAAATTAAATCTAACCACATAACAATTTACCAGTGACTTAGGGGCCATTCATTTATTACGTAAGACTATTTTAGCTAGTTTTTGACCCCCTCCCCCCCTATTATAAGAAAAAAAATGTGTGTGTGTACTTATGTACACGTGTTAGAAGTTATACTTCTTTGGCATCATTAAATAATACATACTCATTTTCGCAATTAGCACCCCGAGAAACCTCGTAAATAACACCCATGTAGTTGTTTAAAAAAACCGGATGTCCGCCTTCTTCGATTTGAAAATGGACCTCATTTGCGCAATTAGCACCCCGAGAAACCTCGAAAATGACACCCATGAAATTGTTGAAAAAAAACCGGATGCCCACCATCTTGGATTTGAAAATGGACCTCATTTTCTCAATTAGCACCCCGAGAAACCTCGAAAATGACACCCTTGTCATTGTTGAAAAAAAAAACCGGATGTTCGCCATCTTGGATTTGAAAACGAACCTCATTTTAGTAATTAGCACCCCGAGAAACCTCGAAAATGAAACCCATGTCATTGTTGAAAAAAAACCGAATGTCCGCCATCTTGGATTTGACAATGGACCTCATTTCCGCAATTAGCACCCCGAGAAACCTCGAAAATGACACCCATGTCATTGTTGAAAAAAAACCGAAAGTCCGCCATCTTGGATTTGAAAATGGACCTCATTTTCGTAATTAGCACCCCGAGAAACCTCGAAAATGACACCCATGTCATTGTTGAAAAAAAACCGAAAGTCCGCCATCTTGGATTTGAAAATGGACCTCATTTTCGCAATTAGCACCCCGAGAAACCTCGAAAATGACACCCTTGTCATTGTTGAAAAAAAAACCGGATGTTCGCCATCTTGGATTTGAAAACGAACCTCATTTTAGTAATTAGCACCCCGAGAAACCTCGTAAATGACACCCATGTAGTTGTTTAAAAAAACCGGATGTCCACCATCTTCGATTTGTAAATGGACCTCATTTGCGCAATTAGCACCCCGAGGAATCTCGAAAATGACACCCATGTCATTGTTGAAAATAAATATCGTGAATATAGTTGCAAGTCCTCTAAACTGTTGACTGTTAGCTAACTTCTCCCGTGAGAATTTTGTGTCTCGCTGTGTGCGCGCATCGTAAAATTTCACTCTCATCAATTTTTCAAACACGCCTAAAGAAGTATAACTTCAAAAAATAAGAATAGGCCGACCCCCTCCCCCCTCCCCTGTTTAATATTAAGTAAGAAACTAAAAGAAAAAATGAATACACGTTTGGTTTATTTTAAAGCTTATTTTTCAAAGTAACAATTTTTTGAAATGTTGATTTGTAATTTTAAAGGTACAGTACCTTTCGCCCGGTTGCCAGCGCTTTTTCAAAGTATAATTTTAACTTTGCGCATTTTGTTGATTTTACGAAAGAACTATCGAGACTCCCTCCCACCCCCTTGTAAGAAAACATAAGGCATGGGTGACCCCCCTCCCCCCTAAATTGTCTTACGTAATAAATGAATGGCCCCTTATGATTTGGACAGTTAGTATATCTATTCATATAAGTATTTAATAAAAAAAATGGTAACGCATCCTCAGTCGATGATGTCGGGATATTTTCTTTATCCATTGGTAATAATAATGTTTTCTTGGCAGAGTAGTTATTCATTCTGAAACAGTCCCATTAATATTATTAGTATTGAATAAGTAATAAATGAGAATTATATTTAAATATGTGTACCTTGCTTTATTTGCATTTCTTAGGGGTTTTTCGACTCATGCTGAAAATAACAAAATAAATATTAAAAATAATACAATCACATAATAAGCTATGAAGATTCCATATATAACAAATACTAAAAAAAATAATACTTATGTGATCAAAATTTGGTAGACGCACTATACTTCTGACGCTCGATCAATTTTGACATGAAAAAATTCAACACAGGTCCGACGCCGAGGAGCGCTCGCGCAGTACTGAGTGCAGACGGCCGGTGCGTCGCATTTTGTAGTAATTTTGCAGTTATAATTATCGTTTTTATTGAAATATTATAATACATTCATGCTTAAAAAATATAAAATCTTTATTCCTCATGATGTAACTATTATTCTGGTACAAATTTTGCTTCATAAAATTATCGTAGACAGGAGAAATTCAAAGTTAACTTAGAGCGATTTTCGAAGTTTTTTGGTTTAGAATAAGATTTTTTTTCCATATTAAATCAATGATTTTTCAAAAATCAGAGGCCGCTACGAACTATACGACTATATGAGAGATATTATTCTATTTTTTTTTTAATTCATTTGTTTAGAACAGTAGTTCAATCCAGATGCTCAAAAAAGTGCCTTCGCGCATTTTATGAAAATCTGTCTCTGCAATTTTGGGTTTAATTAAAAAGTGATCCAAAATTTACAAAAAGCGAGGCCGCTACGAACTATGCCAAGAGCTATTTTGCAATATTCAATAAGTCAAAACCTTTAATGTATTTTTGTTTCTGAGATCAAGACCGCCAAAATTGGCCATCTTACGCAAAAATCACAATCGAGATGTAATATGGCTCTTAAAAAAACCATCAAAATCCGTTTTGCGTAGAATTATAGTTCTAAGCATACATATGGACAGACAGACAGCGGAAAGCGACTTTGTTTTATACTATGTAGAGATAACTCACGTTTACTTCGCCCGGGAACGTATAGATGTCCTTCGTATATATAATAAGAAAGTCTTTAGAATAAAAAGAAGATTTTAAAGCGCTAAAGCATTTTTAATTTTTTTAAATTAGCTAGCGAGCTAATTTTCCCACTATGTTTATAAACTATATTTCTAGATATTTTTTATCTATTAGTGAAAGCCGTATGCAAATCTGTATAATAGTGTCTGAGAATAGCCTAAACAAACGAAATCTCAGCGCAACAGAGGATCTTGATTATAATTTATTACGTTATGATACACTCTGCTATCACACATAGTGAGGTCGTAACACTTTATACAAACTTCCGTCCAAACATTTATACATTAAGAGGAGCTTTAAAGAAGCTTTTCTTCAAAGCTCATCCTTAGGCGTTTTGTTGTCTATTAGTGTAAATACGTTACAGATTATTGCAAATACTAACTAATTGTTGGTTACCTGTTGAAACTTGTAACAATGGTCGTCAAGCGTAGTCGTATATCCACAACAATCCTTAAACTACTTGTGAAATAATAAAAAAATAATAGTAACTACAGGGTAAAAGCAAGAATTCGTAGTTATTCGGAAATTGACCTTAAAATATTATAAACATTCTTTTGTCTTGGCATCAAGGCAGTAGCTACGTCTTCTTCGATGGACTAACAATAATTATAATATTTGTAACATTAAATGTAAAAGATCCAGATTTTTTTAATTCGAGGCGGTAAACTTTAAGTATATTATAAATATATAAGCGAGAGGTCATTCACTCCCTCACTCGTCTCGAAATATCGGAAACCGTTTGAAGTATAAATATGAAAGACAGGGGGGTAGTTCATAGTAGTTAACGGATTTTACGACAGAGCCGGATTACGGAGGTCTTAAATTATATAATACTCTAGTTTCGAATTCTATTAATACTCTACTATAACTCAAGAAATAATCGATAACATCGATATCAAAACAGTAAGCAACGTATGCAAAGTCAGTGTCACAAGTCAAGTATATTCGGTTATTCGGTTTGAATAGCAACGTATTGAGTAGCAGATTTGCACGGCGGCGGCGAGGGCGGTGAGTAATGAATCGTAATCATGTAATGGCACGATTAGATAGCGCTCGCTCACGTGCTTGCCCCTGATGTAGGAATGAAAAATTTAACTGTATTCTTCGGAAATTCTATTTTGCTTTAGCTTTTATTTGTAATTTTGCGGAACGATCTATTTTCATTTAACTGATATGAATAATAGTTATTTTTTGATTACTAATACCTAGCTGCTCAAAATTACGGCGTATACCTACACTTTGGAAATATAATGAAGTTAGTTCTTCAGTGTGTTGCTGTGTGAAAGAAAAAAAATTCAGGACGAAAAATCAAATATAACTTAATAAAATAATCGTCAACTCATTACCAAACTTACTTATACCTGTAAGCTTCACTCGCCTTATTCGCGGGACAAGGATCAAGGTAGCCTGAATGATCACAGAATACAATCTCTGCTCTTGCCGAATTTTATCAAAATCTTTTCAACGTAAAGATAACAGAGATATATTAATAATAACTTGTATTTAGATCACAAAAATCAATTTATATTTGCGACAAACGTGATAAATCATAGTGAAGTTCGCGGCGGATGAGTACACGAGTGCGTAATGAGGAATAATCACGTAATGGCGCGATAAGATAACCGCTTGACTGCAAGCCCTTCACTGATGTACTCGTAGCACGCTGTTGTTTACTTTAAAGCTTACACTTTTCTAGCTTTGTTTAAAATATAGAAAATATCAGTGAAATTAAATTAAAAAATATTTTTAAATTTTATTACATTTTATTTTCAATTCGATTTTATTTTCATTAAATACACAACTTTTACGATAAGAATATAATCAAAATTAAAAAAAATATATCAAAGAAATGCAATATTTTGTGAGAGTATATTGTAAAGGAGACCGTGGTAGATCGACCTTCACCGATCTGATAACCAGATGAGACATATTTTTTATCGAATATAATTTATAAACAAATATGCCTATAATTACTTGCCTATCTGAAAGTGGTCAAACGGGGACACTGGGCACATTCGTATGAAATTTTTCGAAACATGGTTTCTCGATGCATAGTTTTTATTCATTTTTTACATTGCCACCGAGCCTTACTATGGCAAACAGTGCATCGCAGTTGTTTTGTCAACTTCTGTGGAAAGTGACCAAAGCATATTGCAAACTTGCAGTAGTGAGGCTGTTGGGCGAGAATGTCGATCGAGCAATGCTACGTCGAAATATTAGCTGGTCAAATTTCATATCGTTACAAAGCATATGTAGCCGCCAGGCATTGCTAATCGATAAATCAAACATGTACGTAAATAACACCCACCACCACTTTTTGCCCCGTACAGAAGTACGATATAACGAAATTGACTGGTCGGCTTGATCAACTCCGCCCATACCTTTATTATCGTTGACAAATACTTGCGGGATATTTACGTCAGTTTTCTTCTTCTCAGTTGAGCTCCAACGCTTCACTTTGCCCAACGGAAAGACACTATCATAATTAGATCCCATTGTTCAAACGCTGTTGTCCAGCCAGCGCACAAACAATATTTGATTGACCGTGTCAAACCGGTAATCAAAGTCAGCACGGTTTTCTTTTTCATATCCTTGACGGGTATGAGAGGACACTTGCTGGTTCTCCCCTCGCGTACCGTGCCAGTGGCGCGGTAGCCAGAATTCCATAAATCCCGTAACAATGATATGAGATCACTAACTAGATTTTCGTGTCGCTGTTGTACATTATTCTCATCAAAAGTAGTATTATTATAGGTAGGTTCGCATTTACGCCAACGCGGCTCAAGATCGGTTCGTCGCTTTTTGGATGTATTAGCTAAAGGCTCTTCATCGGAACTCTCGACATTTCCTGGGATATCCATTGGCATAACATTCGTAACAATATTATCGTCATCGCCTTCTTCTTCATCAGTGAGGATACTTGGTTTTGGAGGAAGGGCTACAAGGTCAAATTCAGAATCTGAGTCCTCGTCTCCTAAAATAACATCAAGGGCTTCCTGGAGTCCATGGTAATTGTCACTTACTGTAAAAGTCCGGCTTGACATGGTTTCGTGCCCAATTGTATTCTATAAAAAATGAAATATTTTTACCTTTTATGTGCCCGTTGTCCCCAACTAGGGACATCATTATAAAAAAGTAGTTCAAGACTCAGAAAACCTCATATTTTATACTATATTATTTTTATTACAAAGTTAACAATATGTTCATAAAGGTTATGTAAAAAAGTTAGGATTTATTTACGTAAACATATAAAAAATAGCTACTTACATTAGGTAGTTACTGTAACTCACTAATTCACTTTTTCCCTGACGCAAAAATACCTTTTATCAATGAAATTATTAAAAGTGTTTGATATAAAATGTAAGATGCACTAATAACCTCAACAATAACGTAGATAAACTAAACTTGTCATGTTAATAAAAAAAGTTAAAGGTAGATTTGAAGGTGTGCCCATATGAGCACGGCGGGCGTAAATGGGCTTATAAATTAAAGTGTACCTAATGTCAAAACAACTTTTTACTAAATGCTTTCATACTCGTATACGTATTTAAAGAAAAACAATTTTAAAATGTTTGTAATAATCCCGTAATCTCTGAATTTTGATAAGATTTTTACTAACAGATAGCTGAGTTGTAAGGAATAACTGAATTTCTGAACCTACTTTTATTTTGGAATCCGAATTAGATGAATTCTAAATTAAAGGAACCCAAGTTAAGCAAGAGTATATGGATAGTTAACAATAAAGGACAATAAATAGTTTACTGTAATGAAGAGATTTTCTTCAGAACTAGTTCACTATGACTAAATAGATAACTTGTCTTTTACGCTTTTTGTTTACAACCCTTTGTATTCAGATAACTAAATTAATTTATTTCTATTACTTTATATTGTATCACGACTTCTACAATATTTATCTCTTGAAACAAAATCGTTCTTAGTGTAAATAATTCATAAGATGTAGGTATTATAATTTTCTTCAGTCTTTCAAATTGCAGTCGTTTCAAGAAGGGTTGGTTAAAATATACAACGCTTTTGCTTTATTGCAAAGAAATAATGGAGTAGAAAGTTGAATAAAATATTGAACATATTCGCAAAGATTCATCCTCTAGAGTCAATATTAACATTTAATTTCTACATATATATATAGTACATTGAACATCTCACGACCTCGCTAGGAGTGAGATACTTGTGATATTTCGATCAAGTGCAAGTCGGACTCACATATGAAGGGTTGCGTAGCGTAATAATTTTTTTTTAATTTGAACTATGGCCATTTTAATTTTCCCCAACTTTGTTCATCATTAATTGTTGTTATTGCAAAAATGGATATAAAAATCTGTAAAAAATTCAACTAACTATTACGGTTCGTTAGATACACTGACTGGTAGACGGTGCACAGCGAAGACTTAGTAATAGAATATTCTATTATTGAATCAGAAAACTAAAAAGCCTTCCGGCAAACGCACAATTATTAGTATTTAAAACTTTATCATATTATAATTACATTTAGTTAAAAGAGACATATTATATCTATACTAGCGACTCGCCCTCGCTTCGCTCGGGCTCTTCCGTAGATTTAGCACAGGCAAAGCCGCGGGATCCTGAATCACTCTATCTATTTAAAAAACTGCATCAAAATCCGTTGCGTAGTTTTAAAGATTTAAGCATACATAGGGATATAGGGACAGAGAAAGCGACTTTGTTTTATACTAAGTAGTGATTACATTCGAAGGCGCATTTTCTTCTTTGAAGTCGGCTAAAGACTAAACATTGCTTTAACCATTCCTTATCCGTTCTTGAAAAATGAATATGACAGGACTTAGCAGAGTGGCTGTCCGCGGGATTAGCTGACGTTGATGAATAGCTGGATCTAAGCACATTGATATAAGTACGTAATAACTTTCTGTTATCTTGTTGTTCTTTTACTTTTGTTTTATTATGATGCAATTCTCTTCGTTAGAAATCCATGAGTATTGATTCTACTAACAATGACTATGAAAACTATGGCTTTTTAAGTAATATTTTATGTGCAATGACCGTTACTTGAAGGGATATGGCAATCCAATGACAGATGCAATAGAACTGAATATGTAAATATGTTGGGCCATTATTACACACAGCGTTATCTTGTTCCGTGGTAAGCTACGAGGCTTGTGTTACGGATACCAGATAACTTTAAATAAATACATAATATAAATATACTATTATTATGAAAATTTATCATGAAACTCTAAAAACTTTAAAATCTCTTAAAAAAACTTTATTTCACATGAATCCGATTCGCAAATGGTTATTTTTTATAAAGTAAAGTTTTTTAATATCTGCTGTTTTATAACATTTCAGTATTATTCAGAATGTCAGGATTGTACGCGTCGGCGGTAACATATTTATTTTCTTCAAGAGTATTACCGACGCTAATTCTCGCGAGGTACGAGACGACAGCAAAATGACTAAGCACTCCAATCTCAGCTCATCTTATTTTCATGAAGAAAGCACCTTATTACATTAGTTTCGACCCGAGTTCCCATTTCGACTCACATAATATTATAACTCCCTGTTTTAAACCGTTAAGCTAAAAGGATCTTAAAGGAATAAAATCTCATACGAATAAATGGATGTCACTATAATTGCTTCGTATACGAGAGCTCCTGACTCTAATGTTTTATGGTTCTTTTATGTAATGACATTCATTCATTTGAGCACGAATGTTTGTTCTCCAGTCATGGATTTTGAATACTTATATTATGTATGTATTTAAAAAATATATATGTGTAGTATATCAACTATCTGGTATCCGTAACACAAGCCTCGTAGCTTACCACGGAACTAGATAGCGCTGTGTGTAATAATGTTCCAACAAAAAAATGAAGGCAACGAGTTCTTTATGATTAACTCATAGAGACATGCCCGCACCCGCGGCGTCATATTGTTCAGACTGTTTTGATAATAGTAATACAAGTCCATTCTCATATAATATAGCTGTAGCAATACCATCGTTGAACTTAAGATGCATTATTAAAACTATCCTTCATTTAAATCGAGTTTTTCAGACACTTTTAATACTTGATTGTTTGTTGATGTTGTTAGTCTGTACATATAATAAATATTGAAGCTAAACAATTCTTCATATGCTTTTAGACCGTTCTTAAAGTCACGTATGTTCTAATAGCTTAATGTAACTTAGTAAACAATAATACAGAATTACACAATCACTAATTCTTTAATGGACTGTTATTATTAAAGTTACTTACTTTAGTAACTCAATTTCAGTCAGGTAACTTGAGTGATGTAATAAACAAAAGTTGAGAAAATACAAGTGTTTTCGATAAAAAAATAATATGAGGCAAAAGAACCGAGAAAAATGCGATCTTAAATAAGTTGTGAATAGTTTGAGATCACATATTTCTTTTGTTCTATAAAGATTTACTCGTAGATGATAGTAAATGCTCGGAAATTTGCTTCGATATCTCGATTTATTAAAATCCCCCTGGAATCGCTTGCCGTGTCAGCGTAAGAGAGACCTACATCACTGTCTACCCATAAACTATCCCATGGGACGGCAAATGATATCCTCCTAACCGATTTAGGTTACGGCGGAATTCGCTGAATTTACATAACTGCATTTGATCTTCAATAGACGAAACGTGTCGTATAACTCTCATAATCCTGTGCCATGACAACTTATAAGTTATAACTTATTTTTGATCGATCCGATACTCGAACCTTAAACCTCACGATCTGCGTCCGTACGTATTAGCAACTAGACCATCGAGAAAACAAGCAAATGGAAGGAATAATACTATTGATTAAATATAAGTTAGAAAATATATTATCTTAATACATTCTTTGGAATTAAGTTGCATATTTTAATTGTAATATCATGTATTCTTTTTTACAGTAAAAAGTCTCTGTTTTGTTTCACAGAATCATTTGGATAAAGCTTATTAGTTAGAGATTCGTTATAGCAATACAACGGTCGCGTCTAATCTTTGTCTTTTAAACATGATCAATAGAACACATTATTATTACATTTTTACTGAATATTGTATATAATAAAGTTTTTACCTTTCTATATGTATGTATTAGATCTAGTCCTCATCAAATCAAATGCATTAATTTGATGAGGACTAGATCACTTTAACAGAAGAACTTGCGAATAAAATAAGAGTGTGCCAAAATAGTATCGAAAGAAGTACAATAGGAGTAAATAAAAGAGATAAAGTAAAATTACAAGAAATAAAAAGAAGAACTAAATTTAAGAATGCTCTCACAATGTACAAACAACTGAAATGGCGTTGGACAGGACATATCTTTAGAGAGAAAAAAAACAAATGGACTAAGCTTATAATAGAATGGTACCCACGAGATAGTAAAAGAAACAGGGGTAGACCGATCAGGAGATGGGAAGACGACATCAAAAAAGTAGCTGGTCCACTATGGACTCGCTTAGCAAAGGAAAGATATATGTGGAAATATTGGGAGGAGGCCTTTGTCGGAGGACAAGCTGTTACTTAAAATAGTAAATAATGTTGACCGTTACCGATAAAAGATACATTATAATATAGTATTAATAAAAAAATAATAATAATAAAAAAATAGAGTAAATAAGTTAAATATTACCAATAGTTATGTTAAGTGATATAATAATTATAATATTGTATAAGTATAATAATAATATAGAATTAGTAATATAGTTATATTTTAGGTTTAAATGGTTATGGTTAGATATTAGTTAACTCTGTAAACAGCAATAAAGGCTTATTTTATTTTATTTATTTTATTTTTATATGTATGTATATTTATTTAAATCTAAGTATTTTGTATTATTTCATAAATCCTTCGAGTAGATAAAATAATATATATAAATATGTTGTGGCTTAAACACAGATCACCAACTAGTTTCATGATAAGCCACGAGGCTAGTGTTATGATACATATATATCAGAAAGTTGATATACTCGTACTACAAAATATATACATTAAAATTTAAATACATAAATATTATAAATATAAATAACCATGACTAGAGAGTAAACTTTCATGCTCATGACATCAATGAATGTCCCTAGCGGGTCTCTAACCGCAACCCCTGAAACAGTAACTAGGGTCACTATAAACTGAGCTAAACGTCAAATTGCAAAGCAAATGCTTGATTGAAAAGAGCATTCATGTATATTCATAGCAATCTTTCGTACTTGAAGCTTTATAAACGTTCGATCCATGTATAGTGTGTAGGTACCTACTTACTTTATATTGGAAGATTACTATCCCATTGTTAAAAGCAAATTTTTCGTTTTCATTTTTGCAAAAGCATGCATTTCCGAATATCTTTCGGTTCAAAAGACAAGGAAATAGTGCATGTTGATTGATAGGTCTTAATATATACAATACATACATGTTGCTTTGTTTAGAATTTATTCGACATATTTAGATCTTTTTGTTTATGTAAAGGTCGATTTTATAAAACTTTCCGAACTATAAACTAATAGCTAGAATAGAACGAGACATCGCTATGTCCTCTCTTTCTTACTTCAGGAAAAATAAGCTGAAGGCTATAAGGAGAGAGATTGTAGTGTAACAGGCACTCAAATAAAATCAAAATATTCTTTATTCAAATAGACTTTTACAGACTTTTACTTTGTCAGTCTGTAAGTCTGTGAGTAAACTACCACCGGCTCGGAAAGCTGTTCTGCTGCATTTTTAATGTGTCAAATAGACAGTCAGCGATTTGGGGTACTAAGATAGATTAAATTGTACAAGCATTGAGAGAGTAATAGATTAAATTGGTAATTATCGAATAATATTTTCTGAAAACCCTTCTGAGCTGTTTCAATAGAATATCATCATAATAGATGTCTTGTATCTAAACAGTAGGTACCTCATGTGGTCACAATATGTCATTTCCGTTTAGTTTTAGGACAACATGTTTTTTTGACGACACGTTTGGCTCAGTTGGTAGTGACCCTACTTTCTGCGCCAGCGATCGCGGGTTCGAGTCCCGCTGTGGGCATTCATTTGTTGAGCACGAATGTTTGTTCTCTAGTCATGGGTGTTCATATTTATATTATGTATGTATTAAAATGTATATGTGTAGTATATCAACTATCTGGTATCCGTAATACAAGACTCGTAGCTTACCACGGAACTAGAAGGCACTGTTGTAAAGATGTCCGAACATATTTATTTATTTATTATTTGTTATTTTAAAAATATAAATTTTAATAAATAAATTCGATTTTTGACAAGGGTCAAATATGGCCTCAGGGGAGTTTTATGGCTATATCGAAAATAGGAAAGCAATTTAGTCCACCAAAGGGGACAGGTTATTCGTAGGTAGTTAGATGGAACGATACAGGTCAATTACTTCGGCTCAGATCACGGGCCGACGAGTGTGAGTCACGTGGCGTATGATAACATCGTGTCACCGAGATTAAATTAATATTATAAATGAAACTATCTTTTCGGATTTTGTCGCAGATTTATTATGATTTTTGGTTACCGACGTTTCGAATGCTTTACAGCGCACATGGTCACGGGAGAGACTAAGGTATTAGACGTCTCAGGGGGTTATATACTTGTTACAGACAGTGCCTAGGCACTAGGAAAAGATAGTTTCATTTATAATGTCAAACATTCGCGTAAACCTAAGAAAGTATTAAATTAATATTATTAAAAGAGATACTTAAAATCATTTACGATATAAAAGTAGAATAAAACTGATGTATGTATAATACGTATTTTGTTATTAATTAGAAAAAATAATACATAATAATTATAATGGTATTCTTATATATCTACGTCGAAAAGCTTAATGACTTATTTGTAAAACTAAATTTATACTTCAGAAAAATATTTTCTTCATATCAAAATAATGTCAGGCGAAGTATTTAAGTATCCGAAACTGTAGTTTAATTAGACTTTACTTCTAGTTCTAAGATTTCATCGTAAAGGATGTGGTATGAAAATAACCAAGTAAATGTAAAACTTTTATGCAAATCACGTAAAAGCTGTAAATTAAAAAGTTTTCAATAATTGCAATGAAAGTTTAAAACTTAACTAAAATATATAGTCTTTCAGGTATACTTCTCGGAATTTTACGAAGCTTAGTAACTTGCAAGTAATTAAAAGTAATTTAGGTTAACTTAGTAGAAGCAAAAGTTGACTCCAAT
This sequence comes from Boloria selene, assembly GCA_905231865.2. Lineage (NCBI taxonomy): Eukaryota > Metazoa > Arthropoda > Insecta > Lepidoptera > Nymphalidae > Boloria > Boloria selene. The sequence continues at coordinate 14,901,531 of HG993135.1, forward strand.
TATCAAATGGCATAGTCATTTTAAATAATAAAAATGGTCCAAAAATTTTTTAATAAATAATGCTGGCCCAGACCTTTTCTTAAGAAGAGTATTGTAATGTTTTTTTCAGTAGGGTCGTAGCCCACCATCTTGACTGAAAGCGGGCGGGTGGACATAGCACGATTTTGAAAACAATTTATATACCTACTTTGGGTAAAGTTCGTAACGATGTTTTGATGATGAACATTGCATATGAGAAATAATAGATAATCATCATAATATTTCGATAAATTAACCCATATAAAGAAACAAACAAACAGCATTTTTTGTCCAAATAAGTTAAATAAATATTTACACTGTAAATACAGATTTTATAATTATTAAAATATAAATGAAACGCTATGTAATAAATTGTAAACATTTTACTCATGCACTTAACAATCAGTATGGATTACGAGTGGGATATTTGCATTAATTTTCCAAATGATCCACCAAAATCGGTTGAATGCGAAGTGAGGCATTCACAATAATATTAAAGTTAAACAGGCTTTAAGCTTTTGTTTACCAATCGCTTCATTACAGCGTTTGGAATGAAATTTACATTTTAAGTGTATTTGTTTAAAAACTAAATAATTACAAGTTTGCAGGAAATATTTTTTTTGAGTTAAATGAAGAAATCACATTGTTTATTATCATATAGTACTATGTGTAAAATTTTATTATATATTTTTTTCAAGGGATTTGAACTTGCCTTATTCTATTTTCCAACAAAATTAGCACGCTCACTCCACTACTAATACTTTACTTTTCTATTACCAAATCTATATATGACTAGCATTTTCCGCGGCTTCGCACCGTTCTAAAGACCGGAAATAAAAATTTTTTCTGAGTCGCGCGGTATGGTACCTCGCAGAACTAACGCCCGCCCTTCCGTTTTTTTCTACATTTTTCATTGATGTTTCGCTCCTATTCGTCGTAGCGTGATTTAATATAGCCTTCCTTTCTCGATAAACGCTATCCAATACAAAATTATATTTATAATACAATATTATATTTATAATACAAAATTATATTAGTATAGATATAATAAGAATCCGTTCAGAAATTATTCCATATTTATCTCCATTATGAATTTCATTCAAATCCGTTGAGCCGTTATAGCGAGGACTATAACGTTAGCGCATTCATATCATTGGTGCGAATAACCTAGAATATTTCATGCATTATGTATTATAATTATGCATACTCTATTCCGGACATGTCGTGTTCGAAGCGCAATAGTCCGGAGGCTACATAAATAGCAGCTCAACAAGCCATAATAAGAGCAAATACAATGTTGACTTTATGATCATCGACTGTTAATTTGTATTAGCTTTACAAGTGTCATGAACAAAGTCAATATTTTATTACTACATTATAGGCTTATATATCTAATTAATTAATTTCTTCAAGTTACCGCTAAATAATTAACTTTTTAAGAGACAACTCTGTTACTTGATGATAAATATTTTTAACCAAATACAAAGTGATAATTCAATGTAATAAATCTAGAAACGTTTAGCAACTGTTGACTGTTCTATAATAAAGTCCTATAAAACATGGAAAATTATAATATATAGAAATATATGAAATGGAAAAAAAAATCGGGGCAGGTCGTTTAGTCAGTTATTGGTATAAATATTCGTTGGTGTTCAAATATGAAGCAGAAATAAATAATAAATATGTTCGGACATACATATGTAATGTTTGGCGATCATACATATCAGATTAACCTCCGCCGTTTTGGTGTTTTGGTCAGTGTTTAGATAATATGCACCATGTAAAAAAATGGAACACTTTTCTTTAAAAATATGAACCTACTAGCACTTAATTTTGACGTATATATATATATATAAATAGGCTATAAGTACTTATATGTATATTATATGATTATACACTCTAGTTATTTTATTGCTTTAATGTCACTTTTGGCGGTTCAGTTCAGTTCAGTTCAGTAAACTAATTTTATTATTAAATTCTTTGTAACTGTAGCGTGAAGAGCTACAATTAGTAATCGAGTTAATTAACTTATGACAAAACAAACATTCTATGTAAATAATAAAAAAACAATAAAAAATATATTACTTTCTTCCATTTCATTAATTGCTGTTAACAATACAGAACTAAAGCTAGTAAAAGCACGAAATTATCGCTGAGTAACCTTTTAACCAATTGCCTAAAAGAAAAGTAATGTTTTTTCTCGCATATATATGAATGTTACTCAATATCTTAATCGCTTATATTTTGATGTATGCACTTAAGTATCTCGTTGATAAATTAAACCAATCCTTAATTACAGACTTTTTAATAGTAGAGGAGACCGTGGGAATTGACCTTCACCGATCTGATAACCAGATGAGACATATTTTTTATCGAATATAATTTATAAACAAATATGCCTATAATTACTTGCCTATCTGAAAGTGCTCATAAATTATAAATTATATTTGAAAAAAATATGTCTCATCTGATTATCAGATCGGTGAAGGTCGATCTCCCACCGGCTCTTAGACCATAAGGACTAAGAGAATTTCCCTTAAGAAAATACTGACACTTATACACTACGACTCTCACACACATATCTCGATTAAGTGTAAAAATAAACAGGATAAATTACAATAAAATATGAAAGTCTATAAATTTTATAATCAATTCATATATAAATAACGTTTAAAAAAGTACTCTTTCCTTAAATTTAATATTCTGTGGACTACCTGTTTATTGTTTTAGGTAACATTCATCCCTCGGTTTTTTTGAGAATTATTGACAATTTTACATAAAACTAACTTTTCGAATTTCCCGCAGATTTATTTTGATTTATAGTTTCTGACGTTTAGACGTGTACAGCACGTACACCATTGGAATAAATAAATAAATATTATGTCGGGACATTATTACACACAACGCCATTTAGTTCCGTGGTAAGCTACGAAGGAGGCTTGTGTTACGGATACCAGATAGTTGATATACTAGATATATAAGCCATGACTGGAGTACAAACATCCGAGTTCAACAAATGAATGCCCCCAGCGGGACTCAAACCCGCGGCCGCTGACACAAGAAAGTAGGGTACTACAAACTGCGCCAAACGTGTCGTCAAATGGTCCAACAAAAGCAAATAATCACGGGAGAGACCGAAATATCTATGTCCACTGGTACTGGCACTTAATAGTTTATTATTTAAAAATTTTACTGGTTCAATTATATTAATTTCATTTGATTGAATGTTGGATTCCGTAGAACAATTAATTCGCAATTTACGCCGATACTTGTTTGTAAAGTAAAGTTCAAAGTATTAATTAACACATTACGAAGTTATTAGAAAACAGAAGGTGCCGTCAATAATTAATTAATTTTGGAGTTTACACTTTTGGCATTCTCTTTATTAAAAGCTCACCTACGCGGACAAAATTTGACATCTTTGAAATGGGAAACTCGCAAGAATATGAAAAGCTAGAGCAACGTAAGTTATACATATATATAATGTGGTAATATATAAGATATAGTTCACGTTACTAAACTTAGATGTACTGACGATTTCGATATTATATACATATATTCAGAAATGGAAGGAAGGAAGAAAAAATATCTCAATGTTAACTTTTACTCAACTATAATGAATAACTCTTGTTTTTTTTTTTTATTCCGCCCTTTTTTATGCCCCACTGTTTACCACAGGCCTGCCTTCAAGACGAGGCGGATCAGGCTATAGTCCGCCATACTGTAGAAGTTCGGGTTGGCGGACTACACATATTTTTTACATATTATGTTTATTTTATTTTTGAAAGACATCTATCTTGTATATGACGAGATAAGATGAGTGATACAACGAGGAATCCGATCTTAACTTTCACGTCGAGCCGGTCTCTTATTCACAGCATGTGTGGATCCGGTTTAAGCCCAACACAAAGCGCTTTGTAAGCTCTAACGATCATTAGAGAACTTGAAATGTCACACAAAGTAGTTGAAACGTGGAGCTTTTGCAGCAAGTATAGTTACACAATACATTAATAAAAGTTTCCTTCTATTATTCTACTCAGGCCGAGTTGTGTACTCGAGTCTGATATACCCTCGTATTCATAAAGTGACCCGTGAGCGCAAAAGGACGCTTGTAACGAACCAAAAGAGAACCGACACGTTTGGCTCAGTTGGCAGTGACCCTACTCTCTGCGCTAGCGGTCGCGGGTTCGAGTCCCGCTGGGGGCATTCATTTGTTGAGCACGAATGTTTGTTCTCCAGTCATGGGTGTTAATATTTATATTATGTATGTATTTAAAATGTATATGTGTACTATATCAACTATCTGGTATCCGTAACACAAGCCTAGTAGCTTACCACGGAACTAGATGGCGATGTTGTAAAAAACATATTTAAAAAAAATATTAGAGGTTATTGAAAGAAGTCATTATACACAGACATACAGCTATATGTGCAGGTTTTATTATTCATACTAATGTGTATCATATTATATATAGAAATAAGTTTTGTTTGTCTGTATGTCTGTAACTTATTCACAATAAGTCTGAAATAGTAGTAAAATAGTTAAAGCCCCTCATAAACACAAAGGATAAGTTTGTAATATTTTTCGCTGGTCTTCTTTACTTACTATAAGTAATAAGTCTACACGCATGGCCTACAGTACCTACCTATATAAATTATTTTCAATTCAATATTTTAAATCCCGGAAATCATCCCTTAAAGGGGTTAAAAAGGGGGTTGGGTTTGTATGGGGTTTAATCATACATACCAACCCCAAGGAGGATTTACTCGTATAATTGTTTTACATTTATAAAAGAGCAGATAGAAATTTTAAAATAGGCAATATAAATGTATCGTTGGTTCCAATCAAAGCCAGTTTTATAAACGAATGCTCAAATGGACGATGATTGAAATACAGTAAAAAGCCGGGTAAATAAATTCGTTTTAAATAATCGTTTTTTACGAAATGGTGGATGTTTAAAAAGTTTTTGCTCAAAAAGCTTTTGCGTAGCGCATTCTGATTCAAACAATATCCTGTATATATAGATATTAGTATGTTTAAAAGGCGTGTTTTCAATATTTTAGACGCATTTACCCCCGTTATATATTTTATGATTACCACTTGTCTTACGGTGAAGGAAAACATCGTGAGGAAACTTACATGTCTGAGAAAACCTAACAAGTTTTCGAAAGACATTTGAAGTCCGACAACACGCACTAGGGCAGCGCGGTGGACTATGGCCTGATCCCCCTCGTACTGAGGGAGGCCCGTGCCCAGCAGTGGGACGTTAGTAAGGGCTGATGAGGATATATTTTTGTTATCCAGTATTTCGTAAGGTTTATTTTATGTGTAATTTAGTCTCGTAAATATGTGAATCTTGCTCTCACTGGTCATAGACCGTTCATAAAATGATAAATGTTAAAGAAAAACACATATAAATGACAGTAGTAGGTATGTTCCCTTTAAAGTGTTATTTTCAATTGTTTATTTAATATTATTAGTAACTCGTGCTTGTTAAAAACCGTTTATTGCTAAAATAAACTACATATTATATCTAATATTATAAAGTTGAAGAGTTTGTTTGTTTGGTTGGTCCAATTTGAAAAAATATTTTTTTGTTTGATAGTTATCGAGGAAGGAATCTACATTACATCACGTTATGACCAGTAGGAGCGGACCATTAATGAAAAATTTTGCAAGACGGGAAAAAAATTAAAGTTATAATTATGCAAAAATCATGTATGACAGAATTGTTTTCCTTTAATATATTATATAAAACGTTTTCTTGTCCAGTCATAATACGTTCTAAATGATCACTCGACAGTTTACACCAAGTCGTAACCATGTTTTTGCTTAAAAATAGAACCTAAGTAATACTATATTTCATCCGATTAAAGTTTAATTTTGTATATTGGAAAATAATGAGACAGGTTTCAATGAGAGTTGCTTATTACGTAGTAAAAAGGGATAATTGAAAATATTGCTTAATAGGTACATCATTAGCTCTTCTTTGCGTCTGTTTACAATATCATATCTAACGTTGGTAAATAATTACCTAAATATGTAGTCTAAATACGCAAAAAACAGTCGTTTATTTACCTAATAAAAACGTGCAAATAAAAATAATTTTTTAGTAAGTAAAATAAATATATTTTGTCTAACAAAGTTCTATCAATAAAATTCGTTATTTACACTATTTCTGTCTAAATGACTTAGAAAAATATCAAGTATAAAGACATAAGAATAATCTAAAATACCAAAATGAAAATAAAAATAAACGTTAGGAAAATTCTCGTAGACAAGTTAAACAAGCCTTATAAGATAAACGTAGTAAATGAAACAACGAGGCCGATGACATCACCTGACGCCATTTGATCAAACTAATCAGTGCAATGTTGCTACGATATTTACATAAGTACAGCTTATTCTTTTGTGTACATATAATATTAGCTTTCTTGTGTAAATGCTAATAATGAGGAGCTTTTAAGAGCTTTTGGAAAATATGTAGTAAAAATAATAATAATAATCACTACATACTGTAACATCTAAGTTCGCGATAAGTTCAATTTGTGTGATTAATGATGATTAAGTTGTGCTAAATCCAAATTGTGCTTGTAATAAATATTTTACCCGTAGAAGTAAAAAAAGTAAGTTCAAGAGAAATAGAAATAGGATGTTCTACAAGAGGTTTTGTCATTAAACTTGTAATCACTTCTCGACCTAGTAAACTAAAGGTGTTGAAATATGCAAGTACGAAGAAGGACTTCTTGAGGGATCATTCTGCAAGTCTGAGAGAATCTAGGAAGTTTTCGAAAGACATGGATTGGATTAAAGACGATTTTTAAAATATATATGTTAAAAATCGTTAAAAATAGGTTTTAGTTATTGTAACTAATATTAATAGTTTTTAAAAAATATTTTTTTAAATAAATAATGAACCACGTTTCATAGCACACACTCGCATATTTTATACATATTATGTGAGAAGCTCATGTATAACAATATATAACAATTTCTTTTTTTTGTTCTCATTCTCGTACTGCCAAATTACTCTAAAACTCAAATTACGAAACAAAAATTTCAATATGCTTATTTTGGAACTGGCTTAAATTCTCAATGTAATAGTATGTATCTATCCTTTATAAATTTATTATTTTAACCCACTTTTCTCTGAAAATTACTTGTGATTTACGCGATTATTTGATATTTTAACTTGAAAGCTTTTATTGGTAAAGGAAAATAATACTTCGTACAAAGTTTGTGTGAATGTAAATAATTTTTACTAAGATTTTTTTTTCTATAAATCGCGACTATGAACTCATTAAATTTATAGCTCAAAGTGATACGAATGTAAGTAATCTGCATTTTCTTAATATCATCGTAAAGACAGATTTTATAATGCTTTTATAAAACATAGTGTACATAGATATGCCTTAAGTTTATCATAAAAACTTTTAGGTATAAGTTTTATGTAATTCCTGCGGTTTTTTAAGGCTTCATTAGTATTCAGTGGATTGTAAAAAACCTTCAAGAAGGTCATTCAGTCTTCATGATCGATGTCAAGTTACAAAAGCTACAAAGCTTTGTCGCTAGACGTGCAGCGAGATGTAAATTATTGATTATAAATTTTCACTTGATTTATTTTACTGCTCAGTGTCAGTGCTCTATTCGTTACAAAACCTGTGAACTGTAAAATAGCAGTTCAAAAACCGTATCATACTTCAATATAAATAAGAAAAATAGGATTTATATAATACTAGCATTTCCCGCGGCTTCGCACGCGTTCTAAAGACCGGAAACCAAACGTTTTTGCAATATTTTTTATTGATGCTCAGCTCCTATTAGTAGTAGAGTGATGTAATGTAGCTACAGCTTTCCTCAATAAACGGACCATCAAAAAGAATTTTTCAAACCGAACCAGTAGTTCCAGAGATTAGCGCGTTCAACCAAACAAACAAACAAACAACAAACTCTTCAGCTTTATAATATTAGTATAGATTACATTATATATTATATAGACTAGCAACTTGCCCTCGCTCTGCTCCGCTTCGTTGCCTAGTTATGTTTTAATGTTTAGTTTACATTTTTCAGACATGTGGTATGTTCCTGCAGTAAAAAGCGTAACTCTATGGTAACCCGTATAACTAACTAATATAATATCATAATTTTCTCCTAGTAGTTTTCTCGTGCTGTGGTCACTGTATGTGACAGACTGACATAAATTCTGAAAATTACAGATTTAGCCACTTTATCACTACCGTAATGATTACTACTACAAAAATTCAGTAACAATTTTATTATTTATTTATATTTTGATTTATTGAGCACAGAAAAAGTTATAAAAAAAAGTTTTATACATACGAAGGCCAATTACAACCATCTATCTGTTTAAAATTAAATTGTGTACATAGAACAAACGTAAAAAAAAAGGAAAAACAAAAAAACAAACATTGTGATAAAACCAAAAAAAAAAGAAAACTTACTTATTATAATATTCAATTAATTAGAAAAGTGCAAACAGACAATAGGCCAAAGCGTGGCATATTCTTATTATTGTAACAGACGCTATACTTAGAAAAAGTGTGTCAGTAGAGTTAATTTTGTAATTACTCAAATACGAGAGCGTTCTTGTTGAAAACAGCTTTCACATATTATAAATACCAAAACTTGTGAGTGTAGAAGCGGCGACAGCGTTTATGTATTTAAATGAAATTATATATATACATCATACAGTAATTTTTTGAAAATTTAAAATCATCTTTTAAATAGTTTTATTAGATATTATATAAGTATTAAGTAGTATTAGAAACTAAAAACCTTAAAAAATATAATATAATAACTAAAATATATTATTAAAAGGAGTCCCTTTAGGCAAGGTTAGGTGCCTAAAGGAGTCCCTTTAGGCAGGTTCCGAAGATACTGGCAGCGTTCCCCCTTTGGATAGCTAGACTAATTGTTGTCCAAATTAGCCAGCTCTTAAATGAATATATAACATACTTTGTTATAATGTATAAGTAACATGAGACTTAAAGTTTAGTTTACATTAGTATTTCTTATTACCTCCGACGTAGACAAGAGTTAAGCACCTGTTAATCCTATGATCTTTCATCGATTTTCTTTATTTACTTTTTATTTTGAAGACAGTTTTTTAATGTAGGTAAATTCTTTACATACGAGTACGTATATATTATATTTTACTCAAATTTTCATTAAATCAAATATATAAAATGTTGGGACACACAGCACCATTAAATACATGCAAGTTATAAATACATGGCTATGACCAAAAATCTATGGCTGGAGTACAAAACATTCGTGCAATAAAATACAAATAAATGTCCCCAGCGGGACTTAAACCTGCGACCACTGGCACAGAAAGTACTGTCACTAAAATTGCGCCAAAAGTGTCGTGCAAATTATTATTATTGGTCGAATTTCAATCAAGGGGACTCCATTTTTAACCGACTTCAAAAAAGGAGGAGGTTATATGTTCCGTTGTATGTATTTTTTTTTATGTATGTTCACCGATTACTCCGCCGTCTGTGAGCCGATTTCTAAAATTTTTCTTTTGATTGGTAGGGTATAGTTCCGAGGTGGTCCCATTGTCACCAAGTCAGGATCTGATGATGGGATCCCAGGGAAATCGAAGGCAACTCTCAAAATTTACAGGCACCTATTATGTTTTTGATATATTTTCTAAACCCGATAAAGCTTTTATTTGATGAGCTGATGATGGAAGGTAAAATTCCTCAACAGTTGTTTTTTATGTGTTTTCACCGATTTCTCCGTGAATTGTGGGCCGATTTTAAAAATTTCTTTTTTGTTTGGTAGGGTATACTTTCAAGATGTTCTCATTGTCACCAAGTCAGCATCTGATGATGGGATCCTAGAGAAATCGAGGGCAACCCTTAAATTTTATCGGCACTGATTACCTTTTTCATATATTTTCTAAAGCTGTTCAAGAATTTGTGATGATGTAAGGTATATATCCTCAACGGTTAGGAGTTGAAAGAAAATTCTTTTAATATTATACGTACTTATGAACTGATAGTCGTATTCCTTCAGGATATTAGGTGGATTGATAATAGAAGGTAAATCTTATTAACGTCTACGAGTTACGTGGAAAAATAGACGTGGACAAATCTCGATTGACTATTGTCGTTCATTTCAAAACTTCGCTGACTTATTGGAGCAGTAGTTTAGTTAGCCTTCCAATATTTTATTTAAACATAATAATTTCCACAAAAAAATTTAAAATAAATTATTTTTTAACAAAAATGAAAACTGACTTCAAAACGCTACAAATCGAAACTAAAAAGAAAAAAAAATTAATTACTTAGTTATTGTTGGAGTCGGTGCCAGCCAAAGCAAAATAATCTTAATACAATTTAATTAATGTATCAATTTGTAAATATAATCAAAATATCCGTTCGAAAGTTCATTGCAAAGGCAGGATAAAACTGTCCTTCTTGGCTGGCACCGACTCCAACAATAACTAAGTAATTAAAATTTTTTTTTCTTTTTAGTTTCGATTTGTAGTTAATATAAAATGAACTTTTCATACTTATAAATTACGAGTACAAAAATAGATAAAAAATCACAGATTAATCAAATAGCAATTATAAAAGTATTATGAATAGTTTTCAATACCATTTTTCAAGTAATTATATTAGTTATAGAATTTATTTCTAATTCATTCAAGCCAAGGCAAGGTCAGGGAGAACATAGGTACTTTATAAGACGCTGAACCTTATTATTTGCTTGCCTTTTTTCTTACTTGTCTATTTAAAAAAACTAAATGACTATGAATGGTTATACTCGTAATGTGGGGAGTCTGTAACAACTATATTACTTTTAACACGTCTAAGATCTAACTATGATTGCTATACAGCATTCGAAATTTTAGAAACTAAAAATCTAAATGTATTCTTAAAATTCACTGAAAATTTTAATTTCAATAATACGCATTAATCTACAAAAGTATTATCAAACTAATATTAGTAATAAAATTAATTATAAAAGTTTTTTCTATTTGTACAAGTATATGTAGGTACTTGTATATTACATTCTTATACAGTGTACATAACTCCAGAGGAAACCAGAGTAGTTAGTCGGCCTTAAATATATTAGGAAAGAGTTATAATTTACAATGTTCAAAAGTCGGTCTTCTATTTCCGTACGCCAGTTGTAAGCTTTTGATTTACGACGCCGCAACGACACGTCTGATCGCCCTCTATCACTGTGACGGATGGCTCGCGTTACCGTCTTGCTTATATTTACACCGTTTATTATTGCGAGAACACTTACAAAAGGTTTAACGCTCACCCCAATTTCTTTTTACAATCTAAAAAATTTCGCTTTTGTATAGGAAAATTAAATTTTTAAATAAAAAGGGTTTGAGGCTTCAAAAGATTCGTTAGTTAACGCGATATTTACGATTCCATGAACAGCTAAAGGATAAAGAAGATTTTATTTCAGCACTTTGTAAATCGGTGACTCCTGCGTAAAACAAAATGTTTAGATATCAAAGCTAGTAATGCTTGGTTTGAAAGATACGATTAAAAAAATTAAGAAGAAAGATTTCTGTACATTATTAGATACACACACATACACACATACGAATACGCACACGCACACGGTCACGCACTCGTACATGCACACGCACACACGTACACGCATATGCACACGCCCACGCAAGCGCACTTGCACACTCACGCGTACGTAGACTCACACACACGCACACGCACGCACACACGCGCCTACGTTCATATACATACTTATATTTTTATTAACTATCCATTTAATAATAAATAATCTATTTTAAGACGAAAACACGCCATTAGCAGTATATTTAGTCAACTTCAATTTCAACTGAAGAGCAGTGAGTTGTAAATACAACCATTCTTATTATTCTTATTCGTAACGTATTTCTTGTTATAAAGCCTTTAGAATAATTCATTGTTTTTGCATTAGTAATAATTGTCAAAGAGATTTAAGTAAAGCTTAAAGAATATTTAAGGTTCGATGTACCGAAATTAGAATCTTTTACGTTACGCTCTAAATTAAGGTACATCAATTTTCTCATACTTAACCTAAAATGAGGCTAACATGGTAATTCTATACTACTTAAAAGAAAATATTTAGATATATTCTTCTATAATTATCTTGAATACTCAAAGTAAATAATACAAACAATTGGATTAAGTACATTTACGAATAAATTTGAGACGTTACTTTTTTCATTTTATTTATATATACGCCCAAACAAATAAAAATTTGTACATACGAATATATCTTCGCATAAAGAAAAGTAAACAGTTACACGCGTGTTTTAATACTGATTTAATTTTGTTCAACCGTATTATGTACCTAGAGACCCTCCCATCGGCCCTCACTAAGCCCTAATAATTATTTCTCTTAACCGCCAAAATCTTTTTAATTTTTAGCACAATTAGTTATAACTTTATACCATTAAAGTCAGTTAAGCGATCGTCTTCTTAATATTTAGCAAAAAAAATATTTAGATTTAGAGCACAAAATCTACAAAACCAATTCAAAAAATAATGGTTTCAAAGTACCTTACAATATTTTTTTAATTTTAATGTCTTATCGCCCCTACTGCTGACAGGAGAGCTGGCTCATTTTTCGCCCAAAGAATCGGCAATGCCATTCAGCGGGGGAATGCGGCCAGCATTCTTGTTACCATTCCACGCGGACACGACTTGTACAGTAATAATTAAGTGTTCATTTGCTTTGTATGTATAGTTAAGTTTACTTGTAACTTCCTTTATGTTAAACTAAAGATAACAAATCTGATTATATGCTAAAATTTATTAAAATGACAAAAAATTGCCGTAAATCTAAGCAAACAAAGTAAGTTTAATTTTTTGAAACACAAACAGATATTTTTTGAATTATGAATATAATATAATATATGTCTATAGACATATAAAATTCTTTACCTCTTTATTTACTGTCGAGATTTGGGGAATAGCTTAAATAAATAACCAAGGAACATGCGCAATGTTAAAAGAGATTAATGTCTTTATTTCAGAAGGCACTGTAACGAGGTGGTTAGAAGTTTGGCTGTCACAGCGGAGTGCGGGCCTCGTGCGGGAGTTAAATACATTGATGATTTAAATGTGAGTAGAACCATTTACTATCGTCATACCCAAATTATAGTTTGTCTTTCAAATGTATATAATCTTGAATAATGTGTTAATTTTCGATATATATGGATGAATAGTTTACTATTTACTGCTTTAGTGGCGTGTTAATAAAAATGTTTAGTCCTTTTTAGTGTCCTATTGCCTTCAATACAAAGAGGAATCAGGTCAGTTCGACATAGATGTTCGAATACTTTCAAGGCTCTCTGAGTTATGCATACTTTCTCACGATATTTCTCTTTATAAAAATTACGCAATCAGAGGTACCAGATGCAATATTTGTTTCCGCTTCATTCGGTTTAAATTAAATACGAAATGAATAACCTACATTCAAAACCATAGTACTATATTAATGGCAAACTAGCAACTATTTCATGGCATAATATGCTCGTTACTATAGCAACCACTCAATCGTTTTGTATCCTTAATACAAAGCCTAACCACGCATGGCATCTCTATCCAATACTACAGTTATAGTTAGAATATATAGTTATATTGCTTCACTACATAGTATAAAACAAAGTCGCTTTCTCTGTCCCTATATCCCTTTGTACGCTTAAATCTTTAAAACTACGCAACTGATTTTGATGCTGTTTTTTATAATACATAGAGTGATTCAAGAGGAAGGTTTATATGCATAACTAGCGGATCCCGCGGCTTTGCCTGTGCTAAATCTAGGAAAAAGCCCAAGCGAAGCGAGGGCGAGTCGCTAGTTATGTATAAGCGTAACGTATATTTTACAGACAGACAGGATATACGCATTACATAACCTAACCAGTTAAAATTATTAGAATATATATACATCTTTATTATATATATGTAGTATGTAATCTTGTATATTAGTTATAGTGTGTAACTTTTAAATACTATTGTTTTTTTTACTACATCATCCTCTGCCCGTGCAACTCCACGAGTTTCTTTATAGTATAGGTTGCCTGGGAGAAATCACTCTCAGTGATAAGGCCGCCTTTACACCAAAACTTTTTTTATGATATATTTGTACTGCATCTTTTGTTTTTTTTATTATTATTTTGGTGTAATAAAGGATTTATAAAATGAATAAATAAAATTGTACTCTGTACTTAACGTCCGGCAAACCGGGAGTGAAACCAAGAAGTGCATAAGGAGGTGGCCCATTTCTGTGGGCGGCGTGTCAAGCTGGTTGTTCCTAATACTTTTCTGAGAGTAGAGTGTGGAACAACCCCTTGGTTTTGTGGTCTGCTTTGGCAAACCTGCGGGGCCAACAGAGAGTTATGGTTAAATACATAAGCGGTCCTGCGATGACCCATTAGGATGGAAGATAGGTTATTGGCTTTAGTGGGAGTAGTACTAGCTTGCAGGTGAACCCCAAATAGCCACTTGTTTCTTTTTTCCTGTTTCTTACGGGAGATTAGGCCATAGTTCACTCTGGAAAAGTGCTTCATAGTGGATTTTACAAACCGTCCTAGTTCTTTTAAAACTAATTAGACTCATACACTTGCGGCTTTCTTCGTAATATTTTTTCCCATGTAAAGTAGTAATTATGTTGGAAATAAATAAAAATAATTAAAATTCAAAAGATTATTTGAGGGGATTTCCTTTTCAGAGGAAGTAGGTAGTTCCCCAGATCGACATGATCACTGATCTTATAGTTGTACCTTAAGCTTACTGAAGCTTTATAAATTATATCACTAACGACATCATTATATACAACAAACTTCGACGTGCCTATTAAATTGATAATTTGCAAATAGACCATTGTAAGGCAAAGTTGTAGCAGTTAACGTCTAAAGCCGTCGGAAAGTGGACGAAGTTATTCAAAGTATTCAATATTGCTTACTTGTTTAAACTATGATTGAGTTATATCGAGCTTTAACAAATTCTTTTACATGTACTTGTTCAAAACTTTCAAAGACAATCTTATTATGAAGAAAATCTTGTTTAAGTAAAGGAAGTCTATTACTAGTCCTCTGAGTTTTATATACAAGTTTTATATACAAATTTTAATATAAAATACAGCAGGATTTTAATAGGCGTAGGCGTTCATTTGTTGGTATTTACATAAGGTATATAATACTATTATTATCTATACAAAATTTATTTTCTAATTATTTCATGAACCCTTTTTTTATTTTAGATTCTCGACGATTTAATACTTTTGCTGCTTTATAGCAAAATATTGTACGGTTCCTCTTGTCCAAAAATTAGAACAAACCCGAAAAAATAGGCTAAAAATTAATATCTTTTGTGCTTATCACATGACTGTATATAACGTTTAATATAAAAATTAGATTTGAATTCAATAAACTTGGAATTAATTAATGAACTGTGTCTTGTGGAAGTCAATAATGAAGCTTAAATTAATTACTGTTGATTAGCTTTCATCCACAGCGCCAGTCAAAGGACAATAAATTCTGCGAATTTGAAAATTTTAATAATACTACTCGTATTATAATTATTCGTCTTTAGTTAAAATGATAAAATAATAATCTATCATCCCACAGATCATAACATCCCTACAGATAAATGAACTTGAAGTGTTTTCTTGTAACATGTGAGAGCTTTCTTACTTTAATATGCATATTATTAACATGTGCTATTTGCAGCGGTTGCCCAGTAGTGAGGTGCAAAGCCAGTTCAAATCCGGTACTCGCATCATTTTTGATATGATTACCACTTGTCTTATATGAAGTAAAACATGTCTGAAGAACATGTCTGAGAGAACCTAGCAAGTTTTCGAAAGACATGACGTGAAGTCTGCTTCAGCCGCACTTGCCGAACCTGGTGGACTGTTGCCTGATCCTCTAGTAATAAAGGGAGGCCCGAGCTCAGCAGTGAACTATGAAAAGGGTTGAATACCATAAATTTTGCTTGTCTTTACGTGGACTTTACCAACAACATTTCAAGGGCAACCAACAGCTTATCAATAGATAACGCCGCCCACTCGACGTTTCTAATTAAAAACATATGTTTATCTTATCACCTAAAGTTGCTAACATTGACGATTATTGCAACTACTGTCCGTGTGGGTCAGACTATTGTATTTATGGTAACTTTATTATACACTCACTGTAAATTTACAAGATTTTTGAGTCTCTCCCGTGACGATGATTGCTGTAAAGCATTCGACACTTCGGGAACCACAAATCAAAATAAATCCGCAACAAAATCCGAAAATATAGTTTAATTTATAAGATATTTGACATTTTAAAAGAGATGTGATTCTCGTATCATCATATCCACGGGAGAGATAAAGAGTTATAACGCCTCAAAAGTTTCGGTACTTTGTTTACAAACAGGGTCTAGGGTAGACACAAATAATATGATGAATATACAATTGAAATTATTCTCAAATTATATTGAAAATATAGCAAACAGATTACGTAAGTTAATAATAATGCTGATATAGATGTAATGATTTCTTTCGTCATTAGATTTTCGTTCATGTATTATTTTCATCATTAGGTCTAGTCATGTTAAAAAATATCTACATATATGGAAATCTTAGAAGTGAATCACTACATAGTATAAAACAAAGTCGCTTTTTCTGTCCCTATATCCATTTGTACGCTTAAATCTTTAAAACTACGCAACGGATTTTGATGCGGTTTTTTTATATATAGAGTGATTCAAGAGGAAGGTTTATATGCATAACTACCGGATCCCGCGGCTTTGCCTGTGCTAAATGTAGGGAAGGGCCCGAGCGAAGCGAGGGCGAGTCGCTAGTATATAATAATAAAGTGATATATATAGGTACATATGTGAATATAATAAACAAAAGATCAACTCATTCATATTTTGTTATACTATAAATACAAAAATCACCGCTTTTCTTTATAATATCGAATAAAGTTCACATTCTAAGGTAATCGTAGAGGGTAAATAAGGGTAAGAAAATAGAAAAATCTCGATACAAGTATGTACGAGTAATAACTTGTGAAAAATTACTCCCTTACAATGTTTTATTGTGTTTACTCACAAACAAATCTGACGAAATTGCCTAAAACAAGAGTTATTAGATATTACTTTATGAGCATATTATGTTACTTTTTAATATTTTGTTACTATTTTATCGTCCGGGAGGTAGCGTTGCAAATCACATAGTCATTTCAGGTCGAATAATTCATGGTGAAATCAAATGTTTAGTAGCTGTCATTTAGTGATATGAAAGTCAGCAGGCTCAAAATGGGTGGACGGGGTGGCTAAAAAATTTTGATTATGTAAAAAATAAAAAATCCAAAAACGATTTCAGGTCGCTTAATAATTTGTTGAGAGATTGTTTGCATAATATAAAACAATACAAAAATAGTCAGCAGGATAGATAACGGTGGATTACACGTCAGCAGCCGACATAAACCTGATAAAAAAAATAATTTTGATTCATTTCAGGTCGCATGAAACTAATACACAACAATCTTTTCATCAATTAATTAATAAAAAAAAACGTCAGCAGGCTATTCGACGGTGGTAAAGTTGTCAGCAGGAGGGTAAAAGCTGCTAAGTATGTAGCCATGATGAATAGCCTGCTGACGTTTTTTTTTATTAATTAATTGATGAAAAGATTGTTGTGTATTAGTTTCATGCGGCCTGAAATGAATCAAAAATTTTTTTTTTTAATGAGGTTTATGTCGGCTGCTGACGTGTAATCCACCGTTATCTATCCTGCTGACTATTTTTGTATTATTTAATATTATGCAAACGATCACTCAACAAATTATTAAGCGACCTGAAATAGTTTTTGGATTTTTTATTTTTTACATTATCGAAATTTTTTATACAGCCCGTCCACCCATTTTGAGCCTGCTGAACAATTATTCGATTATTATCTTCATCTAAACTATCAATAAAATCTAAAATGGATCATCCTGAAATCGTTATGAAAAATGCAACGCTACCTTTTACCCCCCTGCTGACAACCTTACCACCGTCGAATAGCCTGCTGACGTTTTTTTTTATTAATTAATTGATGAAAAGATTGTTGTGTATTAGTTTCATCCGACCTGAAATGAATTAAAATTATTATTTTTTATCAGGTTTATGTCGGCTGCTGACGTGTAATCCACCGTTATCTATCCTGCTGACTATTTTTGTATTGTTTTATATTATGCAAACAATCACTCAACAAATTATTAAGCGACCTGAAATCGTTTTTAAATTTTTTATTTTTGACATAATCAAAATTTTTCATCTCGTCCGTCCACCTCAGGTGCGCCTGCTGAACAATTTTTCGATTATTATCTTCATCTAAACTATCAATAAAATCTAAAATGGATCAGCCTGAAATCACTATGAAAAATGCAACGCTACCTCCCGGACCATTAGTTCTGCAGAAAGTATAATATTAGTTATTCGATCTTAAAAGCTATATTTATATATCGAAGCCTGTATTAAGTGTACTAAAAAGCCAAACCGTCGTTTCTTGGTATCGAATAAAAAGTATTAGATGTAATAAACACATCTGAAGTAGCGACCGCAGGAAATGGTTAATATGTTGTTGTATGTAACAGAAGCATTTGGAAGCAATTTGGGCTTAACCGAATTTCACGCGAGCGTTAACGTAGTAATGGTTTTTCCGATACCATTCGCCCATATCCCTTGTCCCGTGTAGGGGCTGTTTTGTTAATAATGTCATCTGGTAACACTATGTGTGATAATGTCAACTATGCGAACTGCCACTTATGAATTATAATTCATTATTTTAATGTATATCTTTACAGTTGAGTATAGAGAGGATCAAATCTAAAATCACGACTCTACAGCTTCACAAAAGACTTAAACTAATTTATAGCGTACTAACTTTTAAAACGTGTTGTCGATGGTCAATGATTAAAAATGTAGATTTGTCCTCTTGTGTGAGACTAGTTATTTACAAATTAAGGCAATAGAGGCAAGCGAGAAGTGTAAAGGACGTATATGAATTAATATTTCAAATTGTCTGTTCTTTCTTTCATTTATTTAAGTGATAAATTTCATTTACTTAAAACTTTTAAAAAATTTCATAATGAATCATCATAAGAATGTTATTATTAAAACATAACTAGGTATTAAGAATATAAAAAACTTAAGAGTTTGTTTCCAATCTGGAATCATTCCGATTTTGAAATTCGTTTTCATCCCTTTAAAGCCTATTTACTGCGATAGATAATCTAACATCACGCTATTCGAAGCGCGCTAAGAAAATGAAATAGAAATAGAAAGAAAAATTCCAATCTTGCTTAGTTTCTTTCATTTCAATTTTTTGTCGCTCCAAACTGCCTACAATTATTATTATAATGACGAACGCTAAATAAATTTTTAGGTAACAATAAATTCAAGTTTAATACACTAACAAATATATAAATTATCTGCAAAGCTCGTATATTACGAGAACCGATATTACTCATATAACAAATTTTATGATAACATTATTCTGCGTTGTTATTGCTTTTTCCCATGAAATGTATAAGATCTATGCTTATATCATAAATACTAAAATAAAATTTATTAGAGTTTTCTTAGCAGACTGTTAGAGAAGACAGTGAGAGTCAACACACCTACCATCGTTGCTGCGCTCGGGTTCGCTCGGGTTCCCTTTCGTACCGTAAATTTTATTAGGGCGAGGGAAGCGTAGAAGAGGAGACCGTAGAAGATCGACCTTCACCGATCTGATAACCAGATGAGACATATTTTTTATCGTATATAATTTATGAACAAATATGCCTATAATTACTTGCCTATCTGAAAGTGCTCATGGCTATTTTTAGCTGGGCAACAGTGCTTTAAGTATGATTTTTGCAGGCAAGTCTATATGACTAATTTTGTAATAAAATAATCTAAAATTTGATATAACTTTCGATAAGTTAGCAGAACGATGGAGTCACCTATATTGACTTACCTGTTCACATCGGCTTGCCAGGTAGATACACAAAAATGAGTAGGCAAGCCCACTGAGGCATATTCTGTGTGTTAAAAACTAACAGTGAAATAAAATTCATTTGGTTATCAAAAGAATGAAAGTGATGAAAAAAAAAATCGATTAAAGTTAATTTAATTAAAAATAGCCATGAGCACTTTCAGATAGGCAAGTAATTATAGGCATATTTGTTTATAAATTATAAAAAATATGTCTCATCTGGTTATCAGGTCGGTGAAGGTCGATCTTCCACCGGCTCTTAGACCAGGACCTAACACTAACCCACACTAAAACATTTCTTCTTTTCTTTCTGCGCAAGCGGTCGCGGATTTGAGTCCCGCTGGGGCCATTCATTTGTTAAGCACGAATGTTTGTACTCCAGTCATGGGTGTTTATATTTGTAATATGTTTGTATTTTGAACTTATATACCTATGTGTAGTATATCAACTATCTGATATCCGTAACACAAGCCTCGTATTTTACCACGAAACTAGATGGCGCTGTGCGTAATAATGTCCCAACATACTTTTTTATTTTTAAAATAGTAATGTAACTTCATATCTAGATGTTATTTGTCAAAAACATAACCATTTAAAAAATGAACATTAACAACTGTCTTCAATATTACTTGTTACCCAATAAAAAAACTACGCGAGTCTTCAGAAAGCTCAGCTTTTTGCTACTTAATTAAATTGTTGACTTTAAACGGTATTTCAGTAAAAACTGTCAATCTCACTTACACAGAAGTTATTCTTTTGCATTATGTAGAAACATATTGTGTAGACTATTTTTTTAAAAAGTACACTAACTTGTGCCTAAGAGAAACAAGATTAAAGAGAAATTATTTTGATATCGTATTTTGATTAATCTTTAAAAATAATGTTATTAAAATGTAATAATTACATTTTATATAGCGACAGCGATAATTACATTTCAGAAAAGAAGAAAGTGAGATAATTTCAACATAAATGAGGGCGTGAAAATTTTATTTAGATTGAACTGTCTCCGAGTAGATCTTTTTAGCGAAGTTAGCGAAAAGATTCGCGAAAAATTAATTAATGTTAATAAACTTTAAAGCCGAGTTGCTAACAATTGATACACTCCTTTATACTCGTAAAACTTTTAATTAACATTGTGACGAAATCTTTTACTTATTACACTGTGTTACTTTTTTTCTTTTTGGCTAAGTCTGTTTTATCAGCACTTGTCTGTCACAAGAAGTATATTTTTATTTTAGCTTTTAGTAAAAAGCTAGTTGATGTTATCGTATATCTTAAATTGTTATTTAAATATTCTCGTTATGGATTAATTCGCTTTCATAATTGCTTGGACTAACCATTAGAATAGGATCAATATGACTAATGTACGTTTACATGATGTACGCCGATGCTGGAGATTAAATTGAACGAGCAAGGAAGGAACAGTTGTTCTGCCAAATGACTGATATTGTGTACTTGCAATTAAAAGCTATTACATATTTGTAGCTTTGCTCGTAAACCAACTTTTAACTAACTATTATCAGTTTTATAATAAATTTTATTTAATAGCCACAAATATCGCTTCGTACGGATTCATACTTAGTGAAAAACTAATCAATAATGTATCCATGTGACAAATTTCATCCATTTCAATTTAGCCGTTACAACGTTTCGCATATAGTAAAAAGCTGTCATTTCGACATTACGAACAGACACTTCAATTTTATTTAACTGTATGAATATGTATCAGTCATCAGGTATATTCCATGCTGAAAAAATAAAAAAAAAGTGTACACAGATGGACCAGAAGTGACACATAGGCTAATGTTTAGCACCCAGGGATGCATCTAAGCGAAGTATTACTACGAATAGTAATAATATATTCGGATTACCATATATGGAATATTTGTCATGCAGAAAAAAGCGTTTAAAATGCCACTCGTAGTACACATTACTAGTATTCACACCTTAAATATTATAATAATTATTAATAGGTGTTTGACTTTCTGTAAATAATTTTAGTAGAAGGTTAATATGTACTTCCTTATCCTACATCATTCCAACTTTAGGAATGCATAAAATAATTAATTTTTGAAACTTCTATCATAAATATATTTCTATGCTGACAAAGTACCTATCCTTATAAGATCGTTGCCAAAAATTGTCCCTAAACAATAAAGGATTACGAAAACATGTATCGGATTAAACAATAAATCTTTTTTTCACTGTAATCATTGACTATAACAATCTCATTTCCCCGCCTTTTTAGTACAATCGGTCGGTTTTTGTATATAGGTCACCTCCATATAAGTGCTAACGTTAATATGATCCCTAGTAAATAAATCATACAAATACGCAATAACGTTACAACATATCAGTAGAAAGCAGTTGTGGGCATAATATTTAAGAGGCAATAGATATTTATTGGTTGTGAATCATTTTTGACGGCTTTTCCTTTGATTATATTTTTCTTTTGAAAACTGATACTATTTCAAAAATGGCAGGATCCGATTAGATTGTATTTTGATTTAATATATTGAAAAATAATATAAGAACGTATGGTATAAAATATATCTATACATTTTAACGCTGGGCACGGGCCCCTTCAATATAAAGGGGATAAGACCGTAATCCTCATGTTTTTCTTGCTAGTTTCAATCAGACATGCATATTTCTTCACGATCACAAATCAAGTAGGAAATTTCCGCTGTAAGTCAAGATAACCGCCTGCAACTTTCATATACCTATATTTTGTTTTTTAAACTAGCAAGCCGATTGACTCATTAAAATTCAAGCTATAATATGTAACATAAGAATAGACATACAATCAAAACACATTACCCTCATTTAACTGTATTTTAATGAATCTTTTTTGGATACGATACGGAAAGAATTAAGTCAAGTTTTGTATAAAATAAATTAAAAAAGAAAATGTATAGGTAAAGCCATCGACTGTTGCTAGTTTTGTTATATTTTCACAAAATTCAAATGCGAATGACACGGCACATAAGATTAAAAGAGGCCATATTATACTGACAGGTTATGTTCTTTTTACTGTTTCACGAAAATGAGATCAGCTTTTATAGCGTCTTTATAGCACTATATACCTTTAATTGTAAACAGTGGCCTAAATGTATTGGATTTTACCTAATGAATGCGTCCAGTGGTCGCGTATTTTGGCTCACTTTAGTGTCAATATTCTAGATTAGAGATTGTAATTTATAAATACTAAACAATGATTCAATGGCAGTTTTATGTTTAGTCCAAAAAATAATGCTTTTGCCTTCTGTAAAGCTGCAATTTGTGTAGAAAGAAATATTGTTAATTACATGTGTAAGTGTAACATAAGCATTTGTAAGACTTAAATTATTGCTTTACTTTACGGGAGTACATTATAGTTTATGGGTTAAAATTCACCCATCGTTTACACATTAAATTTTCTATATCAAGTTAACCATAAACTTCCGACTAAAACCCGGGTAGGATGCTAGTATTGTATGAAGAAATTAAACACATAAAAGTAAACATATTTACGTCTCACAATGCGAATTCTCTCTGGTTTCTGATATTTCTTTTGTGGAGAGAGGTCGGTACATAAGCTTTATAGAAATGTTTTTCTTTTTATTGTTTTAAAATATTTTAAATTCGAGTTAATACTTTTATTATGAAACTTTTGGGATACCGTCTACCTCAAGAAGGGAAATAATATGCAGTCTTCCAATAATGAATTTATTATTTCACAAAATAGAATAAATACATATTAGTCGTTAATTATTATTTAAGATCGATTAGATAAATTTAGATTAACAATAGTTATAACACTAAATTTAGCGCGTGCAAAGCCGCGTGTTAGCATAGTTATATACTACAACCTTCCTCGAGAACTACTCTTTCTATTAGTGAAAACAGCATGAAAATCGGTGCAGTAGTTTTTAAGTTTATCGCGAACACAACTGAACACACAGACAGACGCGGTAGAGGAGTTCGTTTTATAATATGTACTAGTAGTCACATCGAAATACAGTTCGCGTCACGTAAAAAGAACGCTGGAAGAAAGTGGTGGGGGGTGTGTTTGCGCATCATTCGCATCGGTACATTCGCATACGAAATTCCTAAGCCTATTCTTTTATTTTTGAACTAGACTTTTGCTCACGATGTATATTGATCATTGGTAAGTACAATGAAAAATATATTAAATAGAATGTCATTAAATAGAATTCTATTAAGTAATAAAATATGTTTGAATCAGTGTAGAAAGTTTAATCTACTTACAAAAAATTAAATTAATTCGTTTAATATATTATTTTAATTATTCACTGCATTATTATCAGACTCTCTCTTTATAAAACAATATAGGTCAAAAATATTTTTTCACTATTTTTTATATAAAATCATTTCGTAATTAATAACTTTTGTGTGCGCGATGGTATTTTAAACTAACACACCAATAGTGAGCCGAAAAGCATGCGACGCGTGTACCACCGTCCCGCGCCCCGCGTCTTACCACCAAATTGGCCGATAAATCGCCTCTGCGCAACTTGACAGCCAGCGTTCTTTTTACATGACGCGAATTATACTACAATTATAAAATACTATTGTATAACATAAAACTGAATATTTGGGCAAATATTACATTATAATAATGAAATAATAAAATAATTTTTTTTTTTTTAAATTGCTAATGCTGCTTGTATTATAAATTCATACATCGACACGTTTGGGTCAGTTTGTAGTGACCATACTTTATTGCGCCAGCGGCAGCAGGTTCGAGTCCCGCTGGGGGCATTCATTTGTTAAACTCGGATGTTTGTACTCCAGTCATGGATGTATATAATAATAATAATGTTCTCCGACCGATTCCAGCCATGGCGGTCAATCTCATTGAGACTGGCCAACTACGCAGGAGATATTATAGTGCACAAGTGTACGCGCAGACACAAGTGCACTCTCTATCCCTATCACTCTCATATTCCAGTGAGATGACTGCTCGACACGACCAGTGAGAGCTAAGGCGCAGGACCGACGGCATTACGTGCTCTCCGAGGCACGGGGGTGACTCACCGCCAACTTCCCAACTCCGAGCTTTTACTGAGGCTTACTAAACAGAAAGACTCAATAATTAAACTTGACCCTACCTGGGACTCGAACCCAGGACCTCTCGATGTATGACCGTACATGCTAGCCACTACATCACCAAGGCAGTATGGATGTATATATCAACTACCTGGTATCCGTAACACAAGCTTCCTTCGTAGCTTACCACGGAACTAGATGGCGCTATGTGTTATAATGTTCCAACAACATATTAATTTAATTTAAAATACTATTATATAACATAAAGCTGAATATTTGGGAAAATTGGTTTTAGATGTTTGACTTTCACCCGCGTAAATAGTTAAACGGGCTTAGATATTAGGGACGCGCTCGTAAATACACCCTGCCCCAAACTAACATAAATTCTTCTTTCTCTAACCCGTATTCTTAAGATACCACCATAATATAGCAGAGAGAAACGGTAAAAAAGTTTTTTTTTCGCAAAGCCGCGGACAAATACTAGTGTTGTTTAATATATTTATCAACAAAGATATTAAAATCACTGTTTTTTATATACTATAGCGAAACATAGAAATAATAGCTATTTTCTTTATTAAATACTAGCCTTTCCCGCGGCTCTGCTCGCGCTCTAATGGCTGAAAATCAAAAAAAAATTAACCCGTTTTAGCAACATTTTTCTTTGACACTCCGCTCCTATTGGTCGTTGCGTAATGTAATAAAGCCTATAGCTTTCCTCGATAAGCAAACTATCCAACACAAAAAGATTTTTTCAATTCGGACCAGTAGTTCCTGAGATTAGCGCGTCCAAACAAATAAAGAAAGTGCTTTATTCAAACTAGAATAGCGTTGTGGGCGCAGCCACAACATTTTAAGCTTACCCACTTAATTATATATAACACAAACAAACAAACAAACAAACAAACAAACAAACAAACAAACTCTTCTTATTTAATATTAAGTATAGATGGTAAACGTCGGATATAAAAAAAATGTATCCGACATTTTCAATATAGGTACAATGAAGAAAATTGCATTACATTTTTTTTTAAACTAGGATTTCAATAAAAAACGTATCTAACTAACGGATGAACGCGAGCAAAGTGAGAGTAAGTCGCTAGTTTTATTAAAAACAATTTACTACTAAGGAACATTAGAGAAAATCCTATATTTTTTGTATTAAATTTTCAACTCTCTATTGTCTCAAATATGAATTTTTTTCAAAAATTGGTGTTCTTTAAAATATTTTAAAACTATAGATAATCCCTAGAGATCTTGTAATATAAGTAGTATTATATAAAAAAAAGCATAATTCACACATCTATGGAATACACATGAATTGAGTACCTCCTTACTTTCGAAGTCGGTCGATAAAAAGTCTTTAAGCGTCCCTTTCCAGATCATAAATTATTTTATGTTCGCAAAACTCATCGTGGAAGAAAGGCAAGCCAGAAACTATTCAATCATGTTTATAATATAATTAAATAGTATATTTTTAAAGTGAAAGTTTGTATGTTTAAAACGGATGGACGGATTTTCGATAGGTATTTTCGATTTGAATATGAGATATTTTTGAGGTATCATCATCATCAGCCCTTTTTTTAACGTCCCACTGCTGGGCACGGGCCTCCCTCAGTACGAGGGGAATCAGGCCATAGTCCAACGCGCTGGCCTAGTGCGAGTTGGCGGACTTCACATGTCTTTCGACAACTTGTTAGGTTCTCTCAGACATGCAGGTTTCCACACGATGTTTTCCTTTACCGTAAGACAAGTGGTAATCATGATACAAATGATTCCCACATGAAAATATTAGAGGTGCAAGACCCGGATTTGAACCCGCATCACTCGGTTATTTAAGCAGGCGCGTTACCACTGGGCTACCACTGTCTATTATAGATTATCTGATGTCGTCCTATTATTCCGTTACGGAACTTAGTTGCAGCAGTTGTTTTCCATGCCCTTCTATCTTTGACCAGTGTTTCGACATGGTTCCACGTAATTCCTGTCCGTCTAAGGTCCGCTTCAATGGATCTCCTTCAAGTGTTAGTTGGTCGTCCAGGTCTTCTTCGATCGGTAGGCTGCCATTGGAATGCCACTTGTACAGTATTCCCCTTCTCCCTTCGTAAAATATGCCCGACCCAGCGCCACCGCCTTAAACCTATCTCCTTGTAAACTGGGAATTGGTGGCATGCTTCCCACACGTCTTCATTTCGGATAGTGTTAGGCCAGAATATTCGGAGAATGACCCTTAAACACTTATTGATATATATATTATCTATATAGGTATATTATACTATAAATAAGGATTGTCAGTTTACAAGCGGTATGTTTCACAAAGTTGATTATAAGGGCTTATCTCCGGACGCCTACAATTTCCGTAATTAACGGATATGACTTGCATACATTACGAACATTTCATGTACAAATTTGTCTAATTTCGTTACTCATATCACTAAATACATTGTTTATATTTTAAATAAAACACAGTTTAAATTAATGTAACATAATATAATCCGTTTCTTTACGGAATGTAGTTATAATATTTACCCTATCCGGGAATTGAACCCAGGTATCCTTCATTTGCCTTTCACGCTAAAAATTGTAACTTACTAGCTATCCAATTAAAGCCGTGTCAAGAAAAATGGATAAGTTTTATTGATCAAAATATAAAAGAGGTTAAAGAAGAATAAATAATAATTTACTTCACCCCAATTGGAAAAATACCTAGTACAAACGTGTATTATAAGAAAAAATACAATGAGATTGGGGCACCTTTTTAAAGACAGCTAAAAATTAAATAAATCATCTACATCTAATGGAATCTTTGACTCGACTGGAAAATTTCTAATTTAAAAATATTTTCTTGCAATCTTCTCACTCTGATAGTATACCTTTATAACTTTTAAATAGAAGTATTTTTATTACAAGTTACGTATAAACTTACCGTCCCTTTGAAAACCTATTAAGTATGTGGCTAAGCCATATCAAGTTGATCCAGCAAAATGAGATTCGGTTGATAAGAGTTTAGTGCTCATAAAATATATTTGAAGCACTTTTTTAAATGTCTTGTGTCTTTAAAACTAGAAAGTATAAAGTTTTATATTTTTCAGTAATGCTGCCTTCAATTTATATATTACTTATGAAGTTATAATTGAAGTATCTACTATTTATGAAATCTCAGAACGATACCTACTCTCAACCTATATCGTAACTGAAGTAGACTTTGAATTATCCCTAAGGAATAATATCTTATGAAACATGCATGAAGGTCTATGTAATAAAATAAATGTTAAACTCCTTTTAACCTCGACTTAGCGACAGACGGATAACATTATGGAAAATATTAGATTGGAGAAAAAAATATAAATATGTTAATATCACGATAACTTAATAGCAATAGCACAAATAGCTTAATAGCAATAACTATGATAATTATTGTAATTTATACTAATATTATAAAGAGGAAAGATTTGTATGTTTGTAATGAATTGGCTTAAAGAGTACTGTACCGATTTTAAAAATTCTTTCACCATTTGAATATGAGATATTTTTGAGATATTTATTAGGAGTTTATAGAAACATTATTGTTGATTAATATAGACTATTATAATTGCAAGAAACAAATAAGGATCACAACTAAAACTACGATAACAAGAGAGGAAGAGGAGTGCATGCCGCACATAATATATGAAATAGGTAGCCGCGCGGCTCAGGAGTATATTAAAGCTGGAGTAATTATGGAGAATTTTAAACCCAGCGAGTGATCGAATGAAGTTTAGTAGCGATTACAAAAATGAACGCGGGCGAAGCCGTGGGTATTGCTAGTACGAGATAAAAGTTCAACAATAGCCGTGTCTTGTATCTTGCAATAAAAAGATCGAAATGTTTCTAACTAATTTAATTGACGACTGCTTGTTTTGTTCGATTCTTCGAAGTAACCGTAAAAAGGAGGAGCTTATTTATCAAAGATTTGTTACGAGTTTAGTCCATGTTTTACTGATTCAGAGAATAAAGTATTTATTACAATCGTACTGTCATTGTCCTGTTTCAATAATCATAAAGATTATAGAAAATAAATTTTATTTTTTTGCCGAATTTACCGATTCTTCGAACATCTTTTTCAACTAAAATACATAATATATTTATTTACGCGGAAAAACAAAAATTCATTGAGCTGGAACTTCATCTAGAATTAATATTAAGACTTCTACGATTTAAATCTTATTTAAAATGTATATTGTTATGCATTCCATTTGGTATAAAATGATCACCAACCTAAGTTAAAGAATAACATGAAGTTACACGTAATATTTAGTGTATTTAAAGAGGAAATAATAAATCTAAACGACGCCACTTCATCAGAAAATATTTAATTTCAGAGTATGCAAATGGTCCCTCTATAAAATGAATGGAATTTTATAGGGAGCTCGCCCTCTCCTATTCAAACACTTATCATATATCAAAGAGGATCATTAATAGTATACTGTATTTCAATATTCTTTCAACAAATTTAAAGAGAACAGCCTGTTTAAAACTGATTTTAAATATTTCATTTTTCAAAGGGTGTTGATACTAACAAACTTTTATTTATAAGATTTCTTTAAAATTAGTAAGGTCTTACAACTTATTGTCGTAAAACTTATTACAGCTTAAGAGCTGTGTGTTAATGTTAAGCTTGCTTAAAAATAAATTTTATTGAATACTTACATAAAATAAATAAATAAATATTGCTATACAAGTACAACAGGTATATTATAGTAGACTTATAAGGACTTGTAAGGATGTCGTTATCGAATTTCTTTGCAAACCTTTTCAAAAAGACTTAACCTTAAATAGAAAAATTATTAAGTCGACATGCGGTGAGATATTCGGTTACAAAATGATTATATTAAAAGCATCTCTATTTATACTAGTTTTCACTTGTTATCCTTTCTGCTACGAGTATAGATACGAAGAGATTTTTTATGAATTATACAAGACAACAGTAGGTTGGTAGCATGCTCGTATTAAAGCAGGTTGAGAGTATAACGTTTCTGTTAGCTATTCATATGACTTTTTTCCAATATTATTAAAAAAATAGTGCTCGTCAAAAGAAAGATATAAATTTTCATGCTGTCATTAATAAATTATGAGTAGCGGGCGGCATGGTGTGTGACACACTTCTCTGATCTCTTCAAAAAGAAAAATTACGTATGGTATTTTAAATTACTATTCATACTTACATCACAAACTTGGACTAAAAAGTGACCGAAAAATACCTATAAAGTAAGTTACGATATTCCGGTACTTTAATAGCTTAAATTCCGCTATTTGGCAGACTCACAGCACGTGCGATTTGGATATAAGCCAATATTGCTTAGTTGTAGTCAGACGATGGCTTTAAATTTGTCTATTTTTTAACCTATTTCAAAAAATGAATAGGTTTGTCTGGCGTCGGATTAGACCGGTGCATTGTTACATCAAGTATGAAGCAATATTCCAATAGCATTCTTACCGATAAGGTATTGTATTTACACCACATTACTCTATAATTTATATTGAAAAAAATGATACCTTGTGTCGAAAAATAATTATCAAATATCAGTCATCGTCCGAGATATGAGATAATGTAGAGAAATTGATATATAATATATGATACACGTGACGTTATTTCAAATCAAAAGAATAAAATTAATTAACCGTAAATTCTAATTGTCTTAACACAAACATGAACTTATAGTATTTTTATAAGAATCAACGTTGCACGCGATACAATTTCGAATCATGCACTTTTTAAGGACTTTTTTAAGACATTAATTTGTCAATTAAGAGTTTTGTTATATTTCAATTTATATAATAACATTAGAATCAATACTTTACTTTAAAAATCAGCTAGATTTTGTATTTTTTATATTTGTAATTTTATTCAAAACATCTCACAGCTTTACGTTTTTTACTTTAAAATCTCTTCTATACGACGACACGTTTCGTTCAGTTGGTAGCGGCTCTACTTTCTGCGCCCGCGGTCGCGAGCTCGAGTCCCGCTGCGGGCATTCATTTGTTGAGCACGAATGTTTGTACTCCAGTCATGGGTGTTTATATTTATAATATGTATGTATTTAAAATTTATATATGTGTAGTATATCAACTATCTGGTATCCGTAACACAAGCCTCGTAGCTTACACGGAATTAGATGGAGCTGTTGTTATAATAGCCTTAATATTTATTTATTTATATTTGTTACTAAAATTCAAAAGTATTTCTTTCAATAATTATCTATACAGTCTGTTATAAATTTACCTTTTTTATACAATATACATACTCGCACATTGCACGGTAATGGCCATTCTATAGTGTCGTATTTTCATCGCAGTAATTTCCGAGACACCACGAGTCCCCGGAGGCTACTTCAGCTCCCGTAGATTGTACACGTCGATTCCTAAGAACGATATATTGTTTCACCGACATAGATTGTTTTAAACAAAGACATTTATATACTGATATAAACTTTTTAATTAATAATGAGGATACTTTCTTATGTTTACGCGAATATTTGACATTATAATGATAGTATTTTTGGATTAAGCTGCGGATTTAATTTGATTTTTGGTTTCGAATGCTTTATCAATCATGCTCACGGAAGATACTGACTGTGAACTAGTAGAAAAGATAGTTTCATTTATAATTATGAGAAATAAAATATGATGACAAAAATAATAAGCTTAACCCGGTTTAATTTTTAATAAATTCGTTTTAAGAATCAAAGATATGAAAAGAAAAAAAGAATCGTATAATTCAGGGACTTCTCTTACCGCTACAGCTTTTAAAAGCTTTTTGCATGAAACAAAGAGTTAAATCTTTTATTTTAATGACATAAGTTCAAATATGAACAAGAATCCTTTTTATCTTTTCCACGCAGTAAATAGAATAAATAAACAAAAGCTTAGCCCCGTAGCTCCGGCAGTAGGATCGGTTTGAAATAAAGCTAATTCTCGTTAATGGCGTCTGAGTGTAGACTAATCCTTTTTTATATGTCTCGAGTTAAGTTCCTATTTCCTAAGCAGTTTTAGTAATCCCACTTTAGTAAATACGAAAATTCCCAGAGTCAACGTAATTAAATTGTTATTAGTCAAATAACGTTATACTTTCTTAGGTTTACGCGAATATTTGTCATTATAAATGAAACTATCTTTTCGGATTTTGCCGCGGATTTTGTCGCGGAACCAAAAGTCATAATAAATCCGCAAAATATCAGAGATGCAAGACCCGGGATTTGAACCCGCTTCACTCCGTTAGCAAGTTAGCACATTACCACTGGGTTACCACTACCTGTTATAGCCTATAGCTTTTCCTTAATAAAAGCAATAGGTAATGCAAAAAGATTTTTTTAAATCGATTTTTCAAAACAAACAAACTCTACTTTTTATAATATAAGTAGATATATAAGTTAGATAAAATAAAAAGTTCGTTTTCGTTCGTTCGTTCGAGTCTCGTTTAAGAAAGA
This sequence comes from Boloria selene, assembly GCA_905231865.2. Lineage (NCBI taxonomy): Eukaryota > Metazoa > Arthropoda > Insecta > Lepidoptera > Nymphalidae > Boloria > Boloria selene. Next base: position 14,934,081 of record HG993135.1, read on the forward strand.
TCATTAAAATTTTATATAATGTTACATTAATAAAAAACTTATAAAGGCGTGTTTCATATTAAATTTTACGACATTATGTGTTAAATCAAACTTATAATTTGGTTTACATACATACCAGCGCTTATAGTAATAATGTCCCAACATATATTTATTTATAGTTTATGTAAGTACTAAGTACTAAAAACATTACTAAAACTCCCTGTAAAATATCTCTAGATATTTTACTTAATACAAACTTGTTTACTAACAAATTTATGTAGATTTTTTATGTTTATTACTTACGAATGAAATTATTTTTTTATGTAACCGTTCAGATCGAAGGGGGGGGGGGGGTTGTTGACAAATAATGTTAATTGCCAGCCGCCTTCATTTACATAGAATTTGAATATTGTAAATACTTTCTTATAGTCTAAGATCCCGATCTATTTATTGAACCTCTCTTTTTCCGAATAAAATCGGAATGAAATAAAAGATTTAAATAAAATGGAAAATATTTTAGTACAGTTCCAATTTTTTCAACATAAAATTATTTTACACAATACCGATTGTATTTTTTACCCACAACATATCAAAGCTGTGATAATTTTATTTTGGAAATATCATACACTAGCGACTCATCCTTGCTTTGCACGGGTTCGTCGCTAGATATAGTGCGATTTAAACCATGGGTTCCGCTAGTTGTATATACAAACCTTCTTCTTGAATCACTATATATATTAAAAAAACGCATCAAATTCCGATACGTAGTTTTAAAGATCTAAGCATACAGTCGGTGCCAGCCAAAGCAAAATAATCTTAATACAATTTAATTAATGTATCAATTTGAAAATATAATCAAAATATCAGTTCGAAAGTTCATTGCAAAGGCAGGATAAAACTGTCCTTCTAGGCTGGCACCGACTCCAACAATAACTAAGTTATTAATTTTTTATTAATTTTTAGTTTCGATTTGTAACGTTTTGAAGTCGGTTTTCATTACACTATGTAGTGATGTAGCCATCGCAAGGCCAATATATAAAAGTTGTAGTTTCATAGGAACAGTTACACAGGTGACATTATCTCTCGATATATGCGCTTCCAATGATACTGTGGCGCTCGGATTTATCGCGCGGACGTGTGGACGCTCGGGGCTCTGAACACGGACGATATGGAAATAGCATAAACCCACAATATATGAGGTTATTTATTTTAATAGTAGTATTATTTATTACCACAAACTATTTATTTTAATAGTCATATTAGTGAATATAAATAAATATATTTTCACTGATTTTATGTGTTAGGTACTTGATTTTTAACTTAAAAGAACTAACATCGTATCAATCAACCTAACAAAAATCGTAGTACTATACAACCTCGAAATTACACAGTAATTTGGAAACGGGAATAGTTAATGTTTAAGTTTATTTTTTTCAATCGAAATATCGCGTTCAATATTAGTTTTCAATTTATTTTAACGTCCCATTTATGGACATGTGTCTTCTTTAAATATGAGGAGTTTAAGCCACGCTGGCTAAATGCGAATTTGGTAGATGTCATGTCTTTCGAAAGCTTTTTCCCTTAGATTTGACTTGACCCCCTGATTCATTTACGTAATTATAACATAGTTAAAGAGTTAGTTTTACTATTCAGTACAATAAGTATTAAGTATCCGGTAGATATTTTCAGAAGTAAGATTTACGGCAAAAGATTTATAAATGAATATTATTATTATTCCGCGTATGTGTAAATCTAGAAGGAAATGCAAATAACATAACGCAGTTCGAATTCTTTATCTTCTATATGGCATCGTGAAGAACGGCAAATATTTGTGATAAAATTTTCACGTCGCGCTAGCCGCCGCTTATTTATAGGGTGGACGGCAGATAAACGTTGAAAAATAGCAACGACTGTTAGTACCGTATTTTGGCTGGAAATACTAAAATAGGACGACGCTACATCGATATAATATTGTTTTTTTATAATATTAAAAAAGGAGTTAGAATAACCCTTTGTATAGGATACGCATAGTTAAAAACTAACCTAATCAGTGTGTTTATCATCTTCAGTCCTTTTTAACGTCCCACTGAGCTTGCTAGGTTTTCTCAGACATGCAGGTTTCCTCACGATGTTTTCCTTCTCCGTAAGAAAAGTGGTTATCACAATAGAAATGATTCGCACATGAAAATATCAGAGGTGCGAGACCCGGATTTGAACCCGCATCACTCGGTTATCCAAGCGAGCGCGTTACCGCTGGGCTACCACTGTCAGTGTTTTAACTGACCTCAAAAAAGGAGTGTTTTGGTGGCTTGGTAAACTAGGTAAGGGAATTAAATATGATATTATGATATGGCAATCGGTTCCGGGGTACAGTTTTTAATATTTTCACCCCGCTGGAATGGATACTTAATGAGATTTTAGACTTGAATAATCATATGGGAACGTTCGTTTGCTTTTTTTAGTGTTAAGATTAATTTAGTGATAACATTAGAGAAAAATATTTTGTACCGAATAGAAAAACAAATCGGTTTAAATTATAACAATATATTGATTAGTTATATATATTGATAGGCCATGCTCTCGCCGTAAAGCTCTCACTGGCCGGCTTTGCGTTGAGGGCAAGCTCACAACCAGTGTTTAAAAACGATAGATCATTTTGACGTTCCATTACGCAAAATGAAGGCTGATAAATTAATGTTTATCTTCAAAGTACGTCAGCGGATATATGTTATTAGTTACCAATTATTTGTTTGAATTTCTATTTACTTTTTTTTCAATAATGAAAATACTGTTTTAGGATTTAGAAATGTATTGAATAAGTATAAGATTTTTTACAATTTCATAGTTAATAAAAACTAGATAGGATTGTGTCGTTGAATTTCGTTGAATATACATATAAGCGCCTCATTGCTTTTGCAGCTATATACTACTACTAACTACAGCTACGGATACACAGGTTCGAATCCCAGGTGCGCTAAGTGAAGAGTTACAGAGCTTTAATTTACTAATTCTGAGTAGCAGCAGGAATTCAGAAGTTAGTAGTGTGTTTCCTACCTCGGAGAATACGTCAAGTGGCATGTAATATTTAACCAAAATGACGACACGTTTGGCGCAGTTTGTAGTGACCCTACTTTTTTGCGCGAGCGGTCCCGGGTTCGAGTCCCGGTGGGGGCATTCGTTTATTAAACTCGGATGTTTGTACTCTAGTCATGGGTGTTTATATTTATAATATGTATATGTTTAAAATTATATATGTAGTATATCAACGATCGGTATCCGGAACACAAGCTTCCTTCGTAGCTTACCACGGAACTAGATGACGCTGTGTGTAATAATGTCCTAGCAAATCCTAGCAATCATGTCAAATAGTTGAAAGAGAAATGACGAAACTTGATATTAAAAGGGAGAAATCTCTTGTATTTTGCAAATATTTCTAACAATGTGTATTGTTTAATCTTAGATTGGAGGACATTAACATTGTTATTTTCCGCCTGATCTAAAAAGACTTACAAATTTGTTTCGCTCTGTAGTCTAAACTCTTTCATAGGTTAAGTTTTAAAGTATTATCCTCAGATTCGCTTAAGTCATAGAAGTAAAATATATATTTTTTCTTATAATGAAACTCAAATATTCTGAAAAGAAATATTAAATACTTTGTTGTTTAAAATACAATTATCGAAAACTCAATCAACATGTTTCAGTATATTTTCTTGTCTTGTAAATAAATAATCTAATATCAAAGGATTAAGTTAATATTATTTCTTACATGTTCTCCTTTTAATTATACTTGCAAAAAATATACACTGTTAAAATTTTTATACAAATAATAGCACAAGTTTTCTACAAAGCTTATATAAAATTAATATTATGAAACAAATACTTTAATTAAAAGTAATTATGTAATAGGCTTAGACGTCTTAGAATTTAACTAAAACGTTAATTACTCAGTTACAGTCCTCAACAAATCAGTGAAACATAACACCTAGGTTTGTTCAAGAGGTTACTTCGTTAGCTTAATTAGATTTTAGTTCGAAATGGTTTAATAGCCAACATTTTAGAAACTAAGTTAGTCTTTTGATGTGATATTCATAATAGAAACTAAATTAACAGTTTTAAATTATCTTAAGCAGCGGATAATCCTCGCTTTATTTCAATTTATGTAACATATTTAAGTGATAGCTTGGTGTTTGTGTTTTTTGTATTATATATAAAAAAATCTACACTGCATGTTTCCCAAATATAATTAAAATAAAGTAAAATTTATAATAACCCTTGCTTTACTATTGATTTAAAATGATTTGATGTTTCATCGAGAAATTTTCCGCTTTTTTTCCTAAGAACCTCCTTAGACTTCAACGAATATTTACAAAATAGCTCAATTAATCCAGCAGATTGATGATATTTTTATCATATAGGTAATAGTTTTAAATAATAACATTCTTAGTTCTTCAATATATCAATTCTATCAACACAAACATTTATCTAATCGAGGAAGAGGGAGTTAGATAAAAAATACATGTTTACACAAAGTACTAAAGTACTGGTTGAGAAGAACCTGAAGAGATTTGCTAATTGATTTGTTTAACAACACTTGTCTCTGGAACTACTTGTTCAATTTGAAATATTATTTTTGCTTTTTATACCTTTTCATTGATATAATATCGCGCTAAATGCCATAGTGAACTTTAACTGATGAAATTGTCTCTCTCAGTTCTAAGACCTACCTAAAAGTAAATATAGACATTAAAACTAAAAGATGAAAACTTGTATACAATGTAGAATAATTTATATTTTATATGATACTAGCGACTCGCCCTCGCTTCGCTCGGGCTCTTCCCTAGATTTAGCACAGGTAAAGCCGCGGGATCTGCTAGTTATGCATATAAACCTTCCTCTTGAATCACTCTATCTATTAAAAAAACCGCATCAAAATCCGTTGCGTAGTTTTAAAGATTTAAGCGCACATAGGGATATAGGGATATAGGGACAGAAAAGGCGACTTTGTTTTATACTATGTAGTGATGATGAGTAGCTTCGTCTATCAGTGATTGCTGTGCTTGTCATAATTACTATATACCCGTGTATACGTATTCCAATTTAAATTTATATTTTAATTACTTCATGTCCCAGAATAAAAAATAATATTAAGCAAAGTGTGTTACTCTGATCAAGAGTTGATGGATTTTCGAAAAATATTGACTCATATTATGCTAGCTATGTTAAGAAATATTAACTCACTAGTAAAAAGTCACTAGTGAGTTAATATTTTTTAACATAGCTACACACACAGACAAGAAGCGAGGATAAGCTTTCGTCCCTAGGTACGAGTTAATTCTTGGTGCGGAATTCTTTCATTGCAATTTCTTCATAGAATTTTGTCACTTTTTAAACCTTTCTTGGACTTCTACAAATATTTCAAAACCAAAATAAGAAAAGTAGTTCAAGTTCCGTTTTCGAGTCTTTGTGAGACAAACAAACTTTAATTAATTTTTACATTTATAGAATAATTCGAGCTACCTATAATTCAATAATATTAATTAATAAAATAAATAAAATGTAACTTCAGTATATAACGAGCAACTGTTGATTTTCACACCGTCTAGTCTTCCCAGTCTTTTTATTTTATTTTATTTTTATATATTAACTCCAATAGATTCTTTTTCGTTCATTAATCAGTTAATTTAACGGTTTTATAGTATATTTTCTAAATTATTAACGAGAACATTGTCGAATTCAGTAAACAATAACGATAGATCTATTAATATGCCTAATTTATTTGCTTTCAGATTTGGATTCTCGCCCTTGGGAAAAAATATAGCAGCGCAGTTTTCATAACTTCTTCCTAGTTTTAGCGGCGTTAGCAGATTTAGCTATGTAAGTAGCAATACGTAAACTGTAACTAATTTGGGATAGCTCTTTATATTGATTGATGTGTATCTTGCGACTGAATATGGTAAATATGATAATAATTTATCTATTCATTTATCTACAGAGATAAATAAAGTTGTAGTGTCTGTTCGTAACATCAATATAACAGCTTTATACTAAAAATTAATTCTAAACGGTACTTATAAGGAAAAACAATTTTTAACATGTTTTTTTTCTGTTAGTTCCCGCTTATCTCATCTATCATATTATACTAAACTTTATCCGAATCCATTCAATTGTTGTATCATGAAGAAGTAATGAAATACACACATCCGTACACTACTTTTTTTTCGTATTTAAGTGTATGGGTTGGTATTGCAGTGTAGGTAAAGTCGAGGAACACAGTTAGTGTATATAACACTTTCTTAGTATTGCATCTCTCTTTAATCGCCATAAAAATCCTTAGACCCTCCTATAAATTGATGCCAAAAATCAAAATAAATCGGTAAAGAAATCGTAAAAGATATTTTATTTTAAAAAAACTTGGGTTTATAGGTACATTAGCTATTTCACAATAAACTTTTAGAATACTAATGTAACCTAAAACATGTGAAGGCAAATTGTAAATCTCGTAAACACACGAAGGCCCTGTAGTAGGTTACAGGCGAAGCAATCGTAATAAAATAGCACTAAACGTTGATCAATGTTTATGAAATCGTAACTGTCTTTCTGTTTGTAATAAAATTCAAGAAGATACACGAATTTAAATGATCTGCTAGTTATATCTCGGAGGTATAGCCCAAGACTTACGCGATCAATAGAATGGCCAAGCGAAGCGGGTTCGTATCCCGAGTCTTGTACTTCTGATATTTTCACGTGCCAATCATTTCCAATATGGTAATCAGTTGTCTTACGTTGAAGGAAAACCTCGTAAGGAAACCTACATGTCTAAAAGTCTAACAAGTTTTCGAAAGACATGTGAAGTCCACCAACTCGCACTTGGTCAGTGTGATGATCTATGACCTAAGCCTCTTGTATTGAGGAGAGCTATAAATAAACTAATTATAATATTTCAAATGCAACTTTCATATATTTTGTAAAAATAAAAAAAAAGATTTGCGGATTGTGGATCAAAATAATAATGGCGGTACTCGAACCCGCGACCGTTGGTACCCTAAGTAGCAGAACAAATAATTATAAGAAAAGGATTTGTACACATAATTTGTTAAAGTGAAACTGTACAAAACTGCGACGATTGTAAAGGCAAAATTAACCTTAAATTACTAAATCGAATAATTTATATAAACAGTCGTCACTTGATGAACGATCCACGTGTAATCTCCAGTTTCGAGAAACTAAATATTTAAATGAATCTGACAGGAAGGACCTCGTTAGTAACAATACATACGAGTACATTCGAGGCACAGTAATAGTAACAAAAGACCTACTCGAGTATTCTGCGCATTGTGCCATGTTGACTCTTTATATCGCGATCGTATTATACCTTTGTTTGTATACTTATTCGTATGAACCCACTTAAATATTCTAGATCACTTATCATATTGTTATATGTTACTAGCTACGGTCTTGAAATCGGAGATTTAAATATGTTTTGTTACTTTCGCTCCACAAGATTTATTGACAGACAGTGGTAGCCCAGCGGTAACGCGCTCGCTTGGATAACCGAGTGATACGGGTTCAAATCCGGGACTCAGACCTCTGATATTTTCATGTGCGAATCATTTAAATCATGATTACCACTTGTCTTACGGTGAAGGAAAACATCGTGAGGAAACCTGCATGTCTGAAAAAACCTAACAAGTTTTCGAAAAGTATGTGAAGTCCGCCAACACGCACTAGGCCAGCGCGGTGGACTATGTCCTGATGGCCCTCGTACTGAGGGAGGCCCGTGCCCAGCAGTGGGACGTTAAAAAGGGCTGATGATGATGACATGTTTTTTTACTTTCGCTCCACAAGATTTTTTGGCAGTTTCAACTTAGTTTTGGCTGAATCGACATGAGAATTACTCCTTACTACCTTCAATTACTTCACTATTAGTTTACATTAGTTTTCCGTTATTCGTATTTTTTACTGATTTTCTCCTGGCCTCGAACTTGAGCTAATTACGTCTTGATATATTCGACATACTGCTGCTCCTTTTCCTTACATCGCATTCTTTTTTATCCTGGACATACAAAGAAAAATATTATTTAAAAACCGATCAATTCAAAACAGGTCAAAACCAAAAATGTATAAACCAACAGCACCAATTGTATGAAAAAGAATTTTTAATATCTAGCAAATAGACTTTTTATTTTTCTTTCTCAGGTTTTCAACTAAAAATAATTTTAACTAACTATGTTTACCTCGAGTGAAGCCGCGGATTCCGCTTATCTATCTTTATAAATTATAGCCTATGTGATGTTCTGATGTGTAAGCTATATTATTGTAAAGTTTCATTAAAATCCATTCAGTAGTTTTTGAGTGAAAGAGTAACAAACATCCATCCATCCATCCATACTTACAAACTTTCGCGTTTATAATATTAGTATAGATTTGTACTTGGAACACATGTAGAGGATGCATGATAAAATTTAAAATATGCGCTCGAAGCATATTAAAGTTTTAAGTTAGGCAATATCGAGCGGTGTAGAAGTGGATACGTTAGGTACCACGTATTTGTGGCCTATTACTAAAATATGAAGATCAGAAAACCTTTTTCATGTTAAAACAATAATATCTGTTAATTCAAAGTAAAGAAACTACATAAATTTACTCTTTGCAGAAAAAAATAACTGCAATTTTTCTTATATCGATTTTTTTACAGTAATATTAAGAAGAAATTACGTTAATATATATATTATGACGACTCGTTTGGCGCAGTTGGCAGTGACCCTACTTTCTGCGCCAGCGGTCGCGGGTTCGAGTCCCGCTGGGGGCATTCATTTGATGAGCACGAATGAATTGTACTTCAGTCATGGGTGTTTATATTTATAATATGTATGTATTTAAAATTTATATATGTAGTATATTAACTATCTAGTATCCGTAACACAAGCATCGTAGCTTACCACGGAACTAGATGGCGCTGTTGTAAGAATGTCCCAACATATTTTAAAACAAAAAAAAAAAAAAAATTAAAAATAAATAAATGCTTACTAGATTTTAAAGAGGTTGTTCAACCTTAACTCACGATAATAAACGAAGGCAAATCGACAACGTGCAGTAACTCTTCCATGCTATTATTAGAACATTAAATATTCACGATGAAAATGTTTATACTTGTTAGTTCGCGCTCGCCGCGGCTTGCGGAACATCAACAACGTCATAACTTACGATTATATTATCGGCTTAATGACTCAGTGGATAGACTCATAGAAATTATTTGTACATTATAAATGTAGGTAGTGAGTTCAAAATCGTTATTCATAGTAGTATAGTATAGTGCAATAACCTACTTATAATTTTAAGACTTACTAACTGATAGCACATCTAAGTAGCCCGTTATTTTGTGTTCGTTAAGTTTTTTCAAAACATCAATATCTACAGTTTATTAAACAAAGCAAATTTAATTAATATTAAATGTATTTACTAATAGGCAGTAGTGGCCCAGTGGTAAAACGCGTGCTTGGATAACAAAGTGATGCGGGTTCATATCGGTGTCTTGCATTTACTCTCACTAATACATTCACTATTCAATTAAACTCCAAATAGGAATATTCAAAGCTGTATAGAATATTAATAGTTATTAATACTATGTACGCTGAGTTCTCTGACGATTAGATTGCAAAGCATCTCGTATGTATCTGTACATAGATAATCCATACCCACTTCAATATTCTAAATAATTCCAGTCTACCAAACTAAACATTTCACAGCTTGTATTACGCTAAGAGTTTGCTAAGCTTGCACTTGTGATATTAATTAAAAATTACCTTTACTATCATTTTTATGTAATTTTCACAATTAGATGTTAAATACGTTTGTTAGAAATTTTTAGGGGTTGACAATTTAATCTAATTGTTGTTTTTTAACTTAACCAACCCTAATCTAAAATCTTATAAATCGGTCCTATTTATTTGTTTGACTCTTTTAGTTATTAAAGAAGCTTTATATTTTTTTAAATATACAAAAATTTTGTGTCACAGTGTTTGTTATCGAACTTCTCAGAAACGACTTGACAGATTTTTATGATTTTTTTGTGTACATTTGTTCTATCTGAGAATAGGTCGTAAGCTAATTCCATAAGGACCCTAGGTGATAAGGGTGACCCTCTCCAGATTATTTATTTTTTATTTTTTTGAGATTTCCACCACCAATCCCTTAATTTACTTTTTAATAGTGATTAGAACGCAGACGGAGCCGCGGGAATTGCTACTAACATATGTAATCAAAACTAGCGGCCTGAAAAATGTACTATATAAAAATATCAGTTATTTATGAACACTAAGTACGTGTGCGACAAAAATTTTTGAACATTTTACAACAGCGCATGTATAATTTATTTTGACGCTAATAGCGTTATTTACTATGAAACACGATTTAAAATCGAATTTTTAATATACTGCAAAATGTGAGCATTGGCAAAATAATTTAGTTAAAGTTATGCAAACAACGCGTCGGCCATGTTTTGTCCTCGTCAAACTGATTGTCTCTCTCTCTTCCTGGCTATGTGTCCCACATGGTGGTGGGGTCGGCCTTTCTTGTCTTACGCCTCCACTTCGCTCTATCCTCGACTTCGTTTTCGGAGACTTCGCACTCTCTCATGTCCTTTACCACTACATCTTTCCATCGTGTTTTGGGTCTGCCCCTGGATCTTCGACCTGGGATGGAAAGTTGTAGTGCCAAGTTCCCTACGTAGTCAGGTGACCTCCTCTTCACGTGCCCATACCATCGCAGCCTACTTTCCTGCATCTTGTCAGCGATGTCGCGCACTCCCAAGCTTCCTCGCACGTACTCGTTGCGGATTTTGTCGAGCCTGGTAACGCCGCACATCCACCTCAGCATCTTCATCTCGGCAACTTGCATGGTATGCACATTCTTTTGAGTTACGGCCCATGTTTCACTGCCATACATTAGGACTGGTCTGATGATGGTCTTATAGATCAAACCCTTAAGTTTGACCGGCATTCGCCTATCGCACGTAACACCAGTTACTTCTCGCCACTTTAGCCACGCTGCGGCTATTCGGTGCTGAATGTTAATTTCTAAGTCCCCAGAATTGTTCATGATACTACCCAGATACTTGTATTGATCACACGAGTTGACCAATTGTCCATCGATGGAAATCGGACTGTTGTTTATATCTGGGTCGTTGAAGGACATGAACTGAGTCTTTTCCACACTCAGCACTAGGCCACCGGTCTGTAATTGATGTTTCCACGACAAGAATGCCTCTTGCAAGTTAGCGCGGCTGTCTGTACAGATCGCTACGTCGTCAGCGTATATAAATGTCCACGTTGCTGAGTTCTGTGCCGCTTCCGTGAGTGAGTCCAGAACCAAACAAAACAGAAAAGGGCTCAATACAGAACCTTGGTGCACTCCTTCTGTGACCGCTATCGACTTGGTCTCACCCACCACCGTCCGAACCATTGATCTCGCATCTCTGTACATGTCGGCAATGATGTTAACGTAGTGTTCGGGGACATTTTTCTTACGAAGGCTCCACCAGATCGTATCCCTTGGGACGCGATCAAACGCCTTTTCCATGTCCAAAAATGCGACATATAATGGTCGGTTTTTCGCGCGATACTCTTCGACAATCGTGTTAAGAGCAAACATTGGGTCCGTGGTAGACAATCCAGGTACGAAGCCATAGTGGTTCTTAGACAGCTTGCACTCGGATCTTATGCGACTGTCAATTACCCTCTCATAGAGCTTCATGGTGTGACTGAGGAGTTTGATTCCACGGTAGTTGTTGCACTCGTACTTACTACCTTTTCCCTTGTATATGGGAACTATAGTGCTCAATCTCCACGCCTTTGGCATTTTTGAAGAGAACAGCATACAGTTAAAGAAATCGGTTAGCAGTACGAGTCCGCGTGGACCTAAGCATTTCCAAGCTTCCACTGGTATTCCGTCGGGTCCAATTGCTTTCTTGTTGGACATTTTGTGTAGAGCTTTCTTTACCTCATCAGAGTGTATTGGGGGTATAAGTCCTGCATTCACTTCCAATCCTGGGAGTTGTGTGGCTGCTAGATGGGGGTTCAGTAGCTGTTCGTAGTAATGATGCCAAGCTGTTATGACATCATGGTCTTTATATAACAAGTCGCCATTTGGACCTTTGACAGTTTTACACCTGGCCGGATCCTTTGTGCTTTGACAACGATGTTTTGCTAGCTTATATATACACTTTTGGCCTTCTTTTGTGTTTAACTTACTATAAAGTGTTTTCTGGGACTGCGCACGTTCTATGGCTATAACTTTCTTGGTAACTTTTTTAGCTTCTTTGTACTTTTCCCGATCTTCTGGGGTTAAAGTGGACTGCCAGGACTTAAAAGCATCTTTCTTTTCCCGTATTGCACCTTGCACCTTCTCTGTCCACCACCACGTCTCTCTGTCGGATTTTTTACCGCTTTTTGTACGACCAAGAATGTTGTTTGCAGTAGTTATAATGGACTTGCGTAAATGTTCCCATATGGTGTTAATATCTGATTTAACATCAACCTTTAAATCAGCAAGACGTTCACAGAACTCGGGAATTTTCTCACCTTTTAGGTTCCACCATTTGGTGAGTTCAGGAATTTGAGTTGGTTTTTCCTTGGGTGTTTGTTTGAATAGCATGTCCATTACAACAATACGGTGTTGGGGGGCGACGCATTCTCCCGGAATAACTTTACAATTTGTCACACGGCCAATGTGAGCCCGGTTGATTAGTATGTAGTCAATCTGTGAAGATGTTTGGCCGCTTTTATACGTGATCTGATGTTCGATCTTTTTAGCGAAGAAGGAATTGGCAATAGCAAGATCGAAAGCTGCTGCCGTGGAGAGAATGACTTTACCAGCATCGTTTAGTGTTCCGTAAGCGTAACCTCCGTGCACCCTTTTAAAAGCGCTGTTTGTTTCTCCGATGTGGCCGTTCAAATCACCTCCCAGCAAAGTAGTTTCTTTAGGAGATATTGATTGAAGAGTATGTTCTAGGGAAGTCCAAAAATTGTCTTTCTCTGCTTGGCTACAACCCACTTGGGGAGCGTATGCAGCTACAATATTTAGTACCTCACCTTCCACCAGTACCTTTATTAACATGAGTCTGTCGTTAATACGGTTGACCTCCAGGATGTTTTCAAGATGATCTTCTTTGACAGCAATTGCTACGCCATTCCTACCATGCTTTGCACCTACGTACATAAGTTTGTAGCCCTCTCCGATATTACGGGCTTTGGATCCAGTCCACCGAGTCTCTTGCAGACATATAAAATCTACCCTTCTGCGCTTGAAAAGGGAGGCAAGTTCCTTAGTCTTCCCTGTTAATGTTCCTACATTTAAGGTAGCGAAGCGGACTTTTAGGTTACGATTAGGGACTAACTTCGTTAGCCGAGCCCGTCCTTGACTCGGTAGCCCTAGCATACTATTCGCAGATTTAGGGCGATGTGTCTGCGCGTCGTTTCGCGGCGACGCCCTATCCGATAAACTCAATGCATTTCGTAACCTTTCCGTGTTTCTTTTCTAAAAATTTGGCTTTTGGGGTTTATTAGTCTATTGCCGATTGCCATCTGACGCAAAAACACCTACCCGCTCAAGGTAGGGAAACCCTTTATGGAGGTGTTGTATACAGTATACAGGGTATTTCTACCTGTATGAAGCGTTGTCTGGTTATTCCGCCAGATGTCGGTCGCCAGAGCCCCGTCCGTAGGTCAGCAGAGTGTACCACGTGCAGGTGGGGTTGGCGTTTGGACTGGTAAAGGTGTTGTTTCCAGCCCCTTACACTCCCGTCAAACTGATTGTAAGAATAATAATTTTATCAATAGTTAAAAAATATTTTGTACCATAAATTTTGGAGAGAAGCAAACTTTAACTAAAAAAGAATTGTGAGATGGATGTAATATAGCAGTTTTACAACATTACGACCGCCACTATTCGTAGTTCGTGGAAAAGATGAAATAACAGATTTAAAACTTAGTAAAAAGTTGATGAGAAACGATTTAAGAGTTCTTTAAGTCGACAAACAAACACATTAAGTCATTATCCTATTAACATAATATTTTACAACAAAATCATAAAATTACTTATCTATCTAAAGAACTGCAGCCATGCTGATAGAAGAAATCGTTCTCGCTTCGCTCGGCTCATATCAAAGCACGTTTTTAAACCTTTTCGAAAAGAAAAGTAAACTGTTACTTCTGCCGCTATTGCAATCTCAATCGTTTCAGAGATTAGCCCAAAATATTAAAAATAAACTGACTAAATAACATAACAAAATATACATGAAATTATATTTTCGGATTTTGTCGCGGATTTATTTTGATTAAAGCATTCGAAAGGTCGGGGACCAAAAATCAAAATAAATCCGCGACAAAATTCAAAAAGATAATTTCATTTATAATGTCAAATATTCGCGTAAACCTAAGAAAATGTAATAAAATATACATACCAAAGTAAAAATCACGTAAAATTTACAGTTTTTAAATTAAATTGTTAAATAAAGTGGATAAAATAAAAATTATATCCCATATTCAATAGCAGCAAATCTCCGAGGCCGCGGCTAGACCGTATATTACAAGGTAGTATTGACGGAAAGCTCTGTCGTAAGCTCAGTGGATAGCGAAAGCTTAACTATGCATGCCTCAGGCTAAGAGACTTGCCAAAGCCGAGTCGGATGAATAAACATACATAGACTAGGTTTAGTAAATGTAGATATAAACCTAGACGTCTAAATGTATAATAATCATAATAAATAATGTAAATAACCCTATTTTAAAAGCTAACAGCTTCAATAGCAAAAAGATTACACAAGATGCCATTACACAATTGGTTAAGAATAGACTTTTAGAATAGAAATTTAATCAATATAAATTGAAATGACAAGAATCTTTATAGCATAGAATTATAATGTTATTACAATACTAGATTTCTATTCTTTAACATTTGAGATTTTATTTTTAGTAAATTGCTTGTCAGAAGTTAACATTTTGTGTCTAATATATAGTACTCGTGGTCATACTTTACTTGTGCTCATAAGAAGAATACAGTGTTTTATATTTCTGTCTGTCTGTCTATTAATTCTCGCTAATATCTGAAATAACTGATCAGATTTTGACATTATTTTACTGGCAGATAGTTAATGTTATAAGAAAGTAGTTTTAGCTCTTTCAAAACTACTAAGTAAAGAGAAACCCGAGAATTTTTTGTACAAAAAATGTGAACGTTAAAATAATATTATGCAAACGACAAAAATATTATTATTCAACAAAATTTCATAACATACTCGTAGCGAATGAATTGTTAGTGAACACATACTTGGGAAATATTTTGCCTATTTCGTGCAGCGGGTGGAAGCATAAATAGAGCCCAAACGATTCGTCAAGCGCTAATAGCTCTTGAAACATAGAGTTCCGTATACCTACTTCTTTCTTATTCTCTCTCTATCCTTAGCTTTCTTATTATATTACGTATATGAATATATACGGCAATGCGATTTTTTTCCAATAATGAACCAATTTTAATAATTATTATTTTATGAATACAGACACCTTTTATGTCTCAGATGAATTTTTTAGGAACGGCTAAACGTTAAGAACTTTGTTTAATTTCAGTTGAATACATAGTTTTAAAAAGAAATGGAAAGCGAATAAACCCATAAGTAATAACAAGTTATAGACAGTTCCTATTCTTACGCCAAATAAATAAACTAACTTTAATGTTCTTAATAAAGAGTTTTACAAAAGTTAAAAAAGTTTATATTCTTGATAATTGCACTGAACCCTAAAAAAACTATTCCTCCCTCTAGTCATATTATTGTGCTACGTGCGGTATAACTTCTGTTATTTTTCACCTCTTTGTGCGACTTTAATTTTAGATTGTCCAAAATTATGAGGGTGATTTTAATATTTTCGCTGAATATCGCACTATTGTGGAACATTCTGTTTATTGTTTCGGGATATATGGCTCGTGTGTTAAAGGGGTTTATTTCTTTCACTTTATACGTAAATGGTGACAATTTATGAAATTTTGAACATATTTGAACAATGGTAGTAGATAGAGCAAGATTGTCATATACGTATGTTGCATACGTGTTTTTTCCTGCGGCTTCTCTTCTTAATTTTTACTCCAATGAATAATGTAGGAAATTGTCATGAAAAAATTGCGGGATTATTCTAAGCAAATGTATTTTATTTTAAATAATATTATTTAATATTATATACGATGAACGGCTTGAGCCATATTTTACACCAAAACTTTTATAAGTAAGAAATAAAGAGCTTTATTATGATAAAGATATAAAATTTCAAATTAATCATATAACTAAATATTCTCCGTAAGCGAAAATAAAAAGGTGTAACTAAAATAAAAATCTGAAATCCAAAAATATCGGGAAAAGCTCCAAATAACAACGTTAAATGTAAATACGCAAACTTTTTTAGAGTGCACTGTTGTTATTTACACTACAAACCCCTCTAGGAGTTGCAAACTGTTGGGAAAGTAAAATATTGGGTCATTAAAAAGTTTCTAAAAATCTCGGTCAAGTGCGAGCAGCACGTATATTGTAGGTTCCGTACTATAATACAATATTGTGCTTTTATTCTGAACGAGGAAGGCATATTTATCATTATTAATTCTAAGTTGTTTGTTCATCCATCTATATCTCCGTCCTTTATACTCATACAATATTAACTTTTAACGCTTAAAAAAACTAGCAATGTATGTATTTATTATTATACTATTATTATATAAAACTTAATTTAATAACAGCAAGTAAATAAATAACTGATTGTTAGTTTTCATTAACAAGTTATTTTTATCTAATCATAAACTTTCAAAGTCGGTGCCAGCTGACAATTTGTGAGTTTGTTTGTTAAAAAGTGGTTCATTTCACAGGGTTCTAACCTACTTTCCTATACATAGATAAATAGTCTGATTCGAAATTAAACTACTACTCTAGTAATATACGAAGTAATAACATTCTTCACAAGAATTGGTATAAAATCAAAACATCTATTATATTCATAGTTCAGTGAAATAAGGGAAATTTATCATCATCATCATCAGCCCTTTTTTAACGTCCCACTGCTGGGCACGGGCCTCCCTTAGTACGAAGGGGATCAGGCCACCGCGCTGGCCTAGTGCGTGATGGCGAACTTCACATGTCTGTCGAAAACTTGCTAGGTTTTCTCAGAAATGCAGGTTTCCCCACGATGTTTTCCTTCACCGTAACGTACAATCAATCAATCAAATCATGATAGAAATGATTCGCACATGAATATATCAAAGGTGCGAGACCCCGCATGTTCACGAGATTTGAACCCGCATCACTCGGTTATCAAAGCGAGCGCGTTACCGCTGGACTACCACTGATTATTTAAATATTATTATTATATTTTAACAATACCTAGAACTCGTAACGCTCAATTTACTCACATGTATATATTTTATCAACAAACACTGATATTGCCAATACCGAGAAGACTTATGTTTAGATTATATGATCTGATTAGTTACGTTAGATTAAATTCAAATAGTTATACAAAATATTTTATTATTCAGCATTAAATTATTACAATAAAGGCGGTGGTAGACCAGTGGTAACGAGCTCGCTTTGATACCGAATGATGCGGGTTCAAATCCGAGTCTCGCATTACCACTTGTATTAGGGTGAATGAAAACAACCTGAGGAAACCTGTAAATCTGAGAGAACCTAACAAATTTTTAAAGATATGTGAAGTCCGCCAACTCGCACTTAACCAGCGCGGTAGACTATGGCCTGATCCCCCTCGTATAGAAGCTACATAGAAAATTAAGTTAAAAAGGACTGAATAGAAATTATTTTTTTTTACTGAACGTTGTGAGTCTGAGAAGCCCTGGCGAAAAAGTGATTTAAAGATGAAAAGAAATTTAAATTTTGTTAGTAAAATTATATAATACACATAGATTTATAATTTATCATTTACTTAAAATCTTGATGCTGAATAAAGCATAATATAAAGGAGGATAAGTACCTACTTTCTATTATTAACAAAATGAATTTTATCGATACAACGTTTGAGGATGGTGTTTACTTTTATTTGCTTCGACAGCCTTCAATCGTTAATCAAAGCTAAAGGCAAAGCTTTATTTTTACTTTTAATAATCATTCAAACTCGTATTATAAGCACTGCAACATGACGAACTTAAACATACTATACTATACATTTTCCGAAAATATTATTAACAGCGTTGATTTCGTTTTACGCGCTATTGTACTAGCTAAATTACTTTTCTACTAACCATAATAATTGTAACTCCATATTGAATAACTTAAACGTGAAATTTTATATAAGATACTTCTTACATGTATATGTTTGTTACTATAATACAGATTTGAATGAATGTCACCAACTGGTAATCGACAGGATATCTAAACATATTCGCATAATAAAATTCTAACTGAATCTTTGAAAGAAAGAAAGACTTTTGTAAATCTTATTGTATCATTATACAGATACGGTACGGAATCTACAATTTTTACAATTTTTGTCTGTCTCTCTGCCTAGTTGGTTTGAGCTGGCGCATATTCTTCTGAGTCTTGCGGGTTGGTGGTATGCGTCAAGTATTTCCCAAGGATAAAAAAATAGTATCCTGATTAATATTAATATTATAAATAATCTTCCAATAACCCACTAAAGCGGAGCGAGGATGAGCCGTTAATAGAAGTTTTAGCTTTAGTACTACTATACTTCGTATAAGTGCGCCTAGTGGGCGCAAGTTCTAGGCCGCTAATTGCCCATCGGTCGTTTGATTAACTGCCTGCTGTCTAGACTCAGCCGGCATCGATACTCAACTCAACTCAACGCTGCCTAATTTGCTTAATTTCACAAACTGTGTTCGCACCTATTCATTATCTCTGAAATTTGCGTAAATTAAAGTTTATTTACTGAGACGGTTCTCAGTACTTATTTGTCCAGACTACTTATTTACGGCGAATTAGTTTTCATACAGAGTTATTGACTTGTAAATGTTAATTCATTTAGTTTAAAATACGCTTTATTTAAAAAAAAAGCTGTAAAGTTCAAGCAGTAGGTAAGGGAAGTTTAAAGAAACAAGCACTAAAGCATTAGACTTTTATTAATCAAGTTTTTTACCATTGTTTACTGCTGTGAGGTGATTATGTTACCTAATAGCGACTTTATCTTTTCGTCCCCATTTTTGCTGTATATCAATTTATACTACTTATTGTGAACTGAGTAAATGACGAATCTACCACTAGATTAAATTTTTTAACAACTTTAAGTAAAAAAACCCTTCTGCTCTTAAACATTTTACGTACCTAATCCAAATAAATGGGATTAGAGCGAAAGTGTGTTAAATCTGTTGGTTGTATCTGTAGCTGAACACGCGATGTTACATAGTTCGTTCCAGACAGTGCTAGTTACAAAAAGTTTTTTACAGTTTAGATTTCACGTTATATTAGCGGAAATGGTAGATGGACATTAATACATAAAATCAACTGAACAATAAGTGGAGAGTGAGAGAGAGATAGTGACATAGAGTTGTAGATCATGAGATTTTGGTTTTGAACCGAAAACGGACCAAAATTATGATGGTAATTACATTAGGCTAGCTTTTGCCTGCGTCTTATAGTGGGACAGAGATCGAAGTTAGACTTTATTCTCCCCAAAATGTAATTATCTATATATAACCATCAAGCTTTAATTGACTTTTTTTACTTTGGTGCATGTGGTGCATGTACAAGCTTTTTATGTATTTTTTTTGCATTGCTATATTTTTGGTTTCTATTTTAAATGTATTAACAATTGTGTGTCCTGTAAATAAATAAATAAATAAATAAATAAGCTGTTCTCATGATGAAATAAACTACCATGGATTTTCAAATAGCTACTAACAAATCAATATTTATCGGACAAATTGATTATTCTTGAAGAGTTGTCCATCAGTCATGAGTTAGCTTATACATATATTTATTATATGTAGTACAGTGTATCCACAATCTGGTATCAGGTAAAAGCAAATACAGTTAAATATTACTTTTTTATCTATATTAGTTACTCGCTAGATCTGAAAAGATCTAGTAGAGTAAAACTGCCTTTTAAGTCGTTTCGTTTCAAAAATGCAAGTAAGATGGAAGTAAGTCCTGATGGAAAATATAGACTTAAACTTAAAATTGTTTAAGCTATTGAATAGCACTTTATGAAAGCGAATTATTATTAGCAAAAAGATATATTTTCGGTGAAAGGTTCCCAATTCTTAGGAACAAGATTCAGTAAAGTCACGTACCTTTAATAGATATGACGAACACAAGAAACACATTAGCGGGTCTCCACTAAACCAGCTACTCTCCTTCGCTAAACTTTAGCAACTTGCGCGTTTGACTTCACATAGAAATCTATAATATGTAATTAAGTTAAGACTTGTTTGTATGGTAATTAGTCATAAAAATTTAAAACTGTTGTTATTTTTCTTACTTTCTTTTAAAAATTGAATTAGAGAAAAATATGTTGTTTGGATTAAACATCGTTTGAGACTATAAAGTGGGAACTTAGCACTTGTTATGTAAATTATATTATGCCGCATATGCTTTAAAAGCTTACAAAGCATAGCTTAAGCTTTTGTAGAGAAAAAGTATAATATAATATTAAAAATAATTCTTATACGTACATATTTGTTTTAAGTAATATAGTAGGTAGGTAATTTTGGGAAATCGTAGGAAATCGTACAAATCAAGCTAATAATTTAATTTTTTAGTGTTGAGATTTAACAGTATTTATAATATTATATTATACTCGTTAGTATTACATCTTTTTTAAATATATTTTGTTCGATATAAAATTGTACTACAATACGATATAATTTTTTATTTGTCACTTTTTTCATTTTTTAGAGTACCTAGTCGGTCTGTAGTCACGCTATCAGTAGCGAATGCAATTTTATTGAAAAAAGCCACACTATTTAACCACTCTTTAATGAATACACATTTAATCCAAGCCAACGAGTGTTGTTAAAATAAAAGTAAACTTATTCTATGAATTAATCAATTTAAAAATACTATCTTTTAGATTTTTGGCTTAATAAATATTTATTCAGATTTTTCAGTTATCAAAATATCGAAAGCTCCATAGCAATCGCGGCCACGAGACAGATTGAATTGATTGAAAAAAAATCAATCCGAAGATAGTTCGATGTATAAATAACTTATACTTGCCAGTGACATTCGCTAACATTACGCAGAGCTATCCTCTGCAATAGACAGTTAATTAAATCCCACGCTTCTAATATAAATTCAAATAGTATGACTCATCTTTCCGAACTGTAGATGACAGTTTCTCATTCATACCTACAAAAGTAAACTGTAGAACCTCGCTGCAAAAGAAGATTTTAAAGTCAAATGGTACCAACATTTAAATATTTTTTGAGTAAGTAGTGTGTAGTTTGAGTAAGTAATTATAGAATAAAGGTACGAGTATATCTATAAAAATACTATAACTATTACTAGTAACAATAATTAATTATATTTAAAACCTTATTTAATTACGTCACATATTATGATAACTGTACGCTTGTTACATAATATAGTTGTATATTAATTAAGAAATGATTGACTTCCGAAGAACCTTGTTGTAAGTTTTCCATAGACATGTGAAGCTTTCCTGCACTAAGTCAGCATGGTGGTCTATGGGCAAATTTCTCTTATAGTGAAGAGAGGCCCACCTACCATGTACCTACTAGGTACCTACCATGGGACGTTAAAGAAATGAATGTTCTTTGTAATTGAAATAGGGGACGATTTTATGACTCATTTATGACTTTTGTGTTTTTTCGAAAATAGATAGCGCTTTAAACTTCGTGTTGTCAATGTTGCCAACATAATAATATATCGTATTACGCAAGTATTTATTTTATGGTAATAATGGTAGCTCCGTGATAACGTATTCGCTAGGAAAAGCCCGTTGAGACTTTCAGGAATCTATTAATATTTATACTATGATATTATATTAGATGATGTTAAGTATAAAACTACTTAGATGTATGTAAATACAATGCCTCTCAATCTGCTTTCAGAAATTAGGAACAACCAAAACTAACCTAACAAAATTTTTTTCAGTAAATACGAGTATATTTGCACATATAAATTAATCTCCACACATTATAATAATCACTAAAAAATTCAGGGACCTCAGGGAAATTTAGGGCAAAGGTTTTTTTTTTTTAATGTAAATGTGTCATCCACAGGCGTTAACCACTTGATCCCCGCTGGTACCAATGTGTACCACTTCCGGCGTTACCGTAGATCCCCGCTGGTACCTATGTGTACCGCTACACCCTCTACGCTTTTATTACTTATTATACAACGAAATCGCTTTATTTTTTTCTAAACGAGTAATAAACAGAAACTTTAAAAGTTTTTTAACCCATATATCAAAACAAAATGTTAATCGAATACCGACAAGATTAAAAACTATTACGTCAAAAGTTGATAAAATTTCAAGTAAAGAGCGCGCGACTCGCTATTGGTTTAGTGTAATTTAAAAATTGAAAACAAGTGAGTTTGTACCGTAAACGCATGAATAATAATTGTTAATATTCGTTGCTACTATTGATGTACTAATAAATGTATGTTAACGTTATAATGTTGGTTTTTTGATTAAATAAATTTTGCTGTATTGAAATTTGTAAATAAAGTCGCCATTATTTTCAAGAATTTAGACGATTACTGAATGTTTTGATGTCTGACATAGTCATATCATTGTATAAAAACAAATATAATTTCATATTTTCGGTTTTTTGTAGCATATTTCAATAGTTTTATAATATAAAATGTGTTTATTTACAAATAATTATAATATCAGCCTATACGCTGTCAAATGTGACATATAAGACAGTTGTCAAATTTGGCTAGGCATTGACACGTCGATATATTATGCTATCGATGATATCGACATTTTAATACGAATGTTTATAGAAAAAGTAAGTATGTGTTATGTTTGTTCTAGAACAACATATTACATAAATTTTAAATACTCTTATGTATTATAAATTACATATAAATATAAGCATAACATATTATATTATTATAATAGCAATAAAAAGACGTTCTAAAATAAAATAAATTTTCCCTGACGATCTCGGGAGTATAGATAGTAATAGAGTTGCTTGAAATGGTTATATTGTATTGTACACGTATATATACCTAGATGAATTTTCACAAACTCGTCCGTAGATACGTTTTGATGATTTCCATACAAAATAAACAGTTTTATACTTTTATTATTCAGGTATTAACCCCTAACTAACCGTTTAGTATTTCCCTAGATTTTTTATAGATTAACCACGACTTATACTTCCCCAACAAACCAAAATAAAATAAAGAAGAGGATTAATATCATGATACCAACAAATATACTTTTTCTGATACATATTTTAGCAAATAATTTCATCAAAATCCGATTATAATATATTTTTTGTAAATTAAATAAAATAAATATATTATGAATTAGTTCTGTAGTTTCGGAACCTATATATATTACTCTCTTATAATATTATATTGTATATAAATTCTTTTATTGTAAATTTATTACTACTTCGAATACTGAATATGAAATAGACAATCATCTAGGGTAATTTAGTCTTTGACTACCTATACGATAAATACTTTATTAAAAAATGAGATCAGATTTTTTTTAAATTTTTTTTTAGTCAAATTACGAAGTTACTATTTTTTTTGTCATCAATTTTAGTCATCAAAACTATAAGAGCTACATTATTGAATTGCAAAATAAAATTATTATAATATAGTCGGTATAAATATTTATTATATTATATAAATTATAATTTTAACTAAACTTTTTATTTAAAACTTGCCTCCAATAGTTTAGTTTTAGCAAGAATTATAACAAGCAAGTTATTTAGTAATTATTCGTAAGTTAGGTAAGTAGTTTTTGAGCGTTTGCAATAAAAAAACTTATATGCACAATATCATGACAAAAGTGTTACTTTTGTCATAAAAATTACAATAATTACTTTTACTTACATATTAAAATAAAATACAATAATATATACCATAAATTACATTATGAATATTACGAAATATTTAACATGAGACCCAGAATTATTATTATTGCATTTTTCAAATATTGTTTTTGTTATATTTTATAAGAATTGGAATTCTATTTACATTTATATTTTAAATCTCGTTTATCCATAAAAATAAAATATTCTATTACATCTATTTTATTTTTTATATCAAATTATAATTGTTACATAAATATAATTGTGTTTATATTTGTTTCACCGTTCACAAAAATTATCGATAATTTTTAGTGTTGAATTTGAGGGGTACAGCATTATTACGCTTCAAAATATTAAAAATTATTATTATCAGTACAATAATTTAGATAACTTTACATGTTAAAATATTTAGTTTCTTGAATGAAAAGTGTAAAGGTTTCATATCAGTGACAAAATTTAGCTTGTAGATTTCAAATTTAAGCCACATAATAAACATAAAAATGTGAATTATAATGAAATACGAGTGTTTTTAAAAATAACCTCAATTTTTCTCTTTTATAAGAAAACCATCCAATTTCTAATTCTAGTGACTTGTTTTAAAGATTTATTTGTGTATATTTTTAAAGTAAGGATTAATATGTATTTTATTGTCAATTTTATTAAGAATCTACTCGCCATAACCCTGATGCATGCTTTGAAAATTGCGCGGTAACTTGTGTAAATACAACGAACGAGCCGCGAGTTTTATAAAGTTTTGAATGTGACTGTTACTAAAAACTAATACAAATAAATCAAAAAATGGTTTTGTATGATTACATGTTTATTCATAAAGTAGTGTTCCAAATTCTGTGTAAGTATAAACGCTCGTATTATTAGAATTCATTGTAATACAAAAATTAGAAAATTTTCCGTTAACGCTGATATATAACGAGCTTGATTTTATTTATCAATAGTTTAAAGGACATTTTATATATTCTCATAAATACTCAAATTATTTAAGAATCCAAAACAGCTAACACATTTTAAATCGGTGCTATATAATTTAAATTGTAAATGTTTTTTTATGTAATGGTAGAATCTGCGAAAATTGCCGAGTGCGTTCGGTGATTATCGGGTGTTGCATGTCATATGTTGCGGGCGTCAAGTGGTTAAGCGCCCGTGCCTTTTGTTTTTTAATTTTTTTTTTTTTTTTTTTTGGCGTTTTACATTTTTGGACTTAAAACTAGCGATACATGCTAATCATGTAACGTGGGCCGACACTGACTTTTTTTTTTTTTTTTTCAGTCGACTTTTAGGACTCTAGAACCCCGCCCCATCCCGCAGTTGGGCAAGCACAGCCTCTGTGATTTTTTTGTCGCGTTTAAGAATGGACATTTTGAGGCTGTGCTCTAGGATGGTCTTCGCTGAGGCTCCCTCCGCTCGACGAATAAATTTGCCAATTGCGTCGTCGCCATCGTCAGAGTAATAGACACAGGTCTTGGTGTGCCTTGTCACAGCGACGACAGCATGTGACACACTATCGTGAATTAGGGCAAAGGTTAAAGTTAAAGAAATTTATTTTCCCAAAAAAAAAGTACAATGTTCTATTAAATTTAGCATATTAATAAAATCTGGTATCTATACTATTAAAAATATGGAGAAAATATTTTTTTAATGACATTATAGTGATTCAAAATTTATATACTGCCTTAGATATTTTAATTGAGTGTCAAGGGTAGTCTAATACAAAGAAAAATTATATAGCTCCGTCTTTATAATATCACTTACGCCTGCTGCCTCAAAATTTAATTTCATTGGTCTAGCTCGAAAAATGTAAAGCGGTTACCAAAATGAATATCTAGATGGCTTGAAGGTGAGCAGATGGCATCAATAAGTGTTGACGGGAGTGAGATGAAGAACCCTCGAACATGATTTTAGCTGACGACGAAAACTACGAGTGCTTTAAAGTTGGGGAATATAAAACGATTATTCAAAATCTCAGGTCACTATGCAATTCAAATCAATTTTCAATTCTTGTGTGATAATATGAATGTATAATAGTATAGTGGAGACACATTTTTGAATTCATATAGATATTTACATTTTCTACAAAAACTAAATCGCAACCCAAAAATGAAATTTAGTACATAGATTAGTGACCGTCTACAACTGTGGCTACAATGTTGCGTTATATTTTTATTTATCATAACAATAAACAACAACAGTAATATGTAAATTTTATCTATACAGACAAATAAAAGCTGGCGAAGTAGGGGTTGGCGGAAATAAAAGTTTTATTATTAGAAATATTATAAAAAATAATTAGTTTACCCCCAGCGAAGAGGGCCGGGCTTGCTAGTGTATACTAATACTAATTACAAATTACTAATATTAATATTATATAGAGGAAAGGTATGTTTATAACGAATTAGCTCAAAAAGTACTTAACCGATTTTAAAAATTCTTTCACCATTTGAGTGCTGCATTATCACTGATTAATATAGTCTATTTTAATTGCAAGAAAAAATAAATAATCCCTACTCAAACTACAATAACAGGAGAGGAGGAGTGCACATAATATTGTATGAAATAGGTAGCCGGGAGTATATTAAAGCTGGAGTAATTTTGGAGAATTTTCAACTCAGTGAGTGATCGAATGATGTGAAATATGAACTCGGGCAAAGCCGCGCGTATTGCTAGTATTATATAAATAAATTCAAAACTATACAAAGGAGAAATTGTTATCTTTAGAAAAGCAAAATATTTATATTGCAAGATGAAATCAACTGATAGAAAACAAAACATCGCAACTCGAGTTTCTCGCGCAATATTCGAAATGAAACAGCGCAAACGACAGATTATTTCGATTTAATTATAAATAGTATGGAATTTCATTTATATGAAAGAGGACTGGCAACTGCTCTTTGTTACAAATAAATGTTTTCAAATCTACTTCTCAATCTATTAAGGTCAATAAATAACCTATTTAGAATAAATTTTAAGTTTTAAGACTGAACAAAATAATGTTTGTATTTTACAGGAGAGTTTTATATCTATACTTACATTATAAAGCTGAAGAGTTTGTTTGTTTGTTTGGTTGAACGCGCTAATCTCAGAAACTGCTGGTTCGATTCAAAAAAATCTTTTATAGTTCGTTTATCGAAGAAGATTATAGGCTATATTAGATCACGCTACGACTAATAGGAGTGGAGCATCAATGAAAAATATTCCAAAAACGGGAAGGGCGGGCGTTAGTTCTGCGAGATACAACCATACTGCGCTACTCAGCAAGAAATTGATTTCCGGTCTATAGAACGCGTGCGAAGCCGTGTTAAAATGCTAGTCTTTTATAAAATAAAGCTTTATTTCTTAGATTCATACATATGTAAACTGATTCGCAGAAGCACAGAGGGCGAATCACTGCCTACTTCCCAATACCGGGTTATTACTGAGAAATGCTTGAAAGAAAATGTGAGAACAATTTTTGTCACGACTCGGAATTCGAACTCAGAACTATATTATATGCCAGAATCGATAAAGGGACGGACTTGTTGTAAATTATTTTAATTATAATGAAGTAATTTTAAAATGTCTGCTGTAATATATATGGAATATATATTTCATGAATCATCTTATTGTCAACTACGAAGCCGAGGGCTGACGTGACTTTTCATAGAGACCCTTATCGTCCGGGAAGTAACAGAGGTTACATTTTATGCCAGGAAAGTAAGAGTTGCTCGTAGGATTAACCGAAATAATATTTTCTTACATTAATATGCTGAATATTTGTCACCTATACAAGTAAATAAAATTGAAAAAATATTTGTCTGTCTTTCTGTTTAATCTGTAATTAAACAAAAAAAAGATAAATGGCACTGAAGTATTAAAAATCACATATCTTAAAATTTTTGAGATATAATTTTTAATCAACATTTCTCTTTCTTTTTCTTTGCGTGCTAATTACTTACCTATTATATTTTTTTGAGAACCCAAGTTTGCTATAAAGTTCAAACGTTAGAGATAAGAAAATGAATACAAAACCGAACAAAAGACCGAAAATGTTACTATTATCTTGAATATATTACGTATTTCTTAAATGTCAAAAAACTGAAATGCTGGTTGCATATACCATAAAGGTAAAAGTCTGCCTAAGTCCAGTGTATATAAGCAAATAAACTAGATAAATAAACATAATTATTTATTAAATAATGTAAATATTTTCGATATTCAGTACTTCAAATATAGATTAGGTGAAGTTTTCATGAAAATGTTTATATTTTAAAAACTCCGCAAGTACTTGAGTTTAATCGAAAATCAGCCAAATGGGACCAGTACTTTGAATTGCTTATACAAGTTGATATATTGATTATGCTATAAATTAGTTTACTTAACTTGTATAAATACACAAACCAAATTAATTTATAATTTATTTAGTTATGTATGGAGCTTCTCAATGTAAGATAAGTGGTTATTTAACATGTATTTAGTATTCTAAAAGGCTTTGAAAATATTCTTATTCACTTAGTGAAAGGTTATAACCTCGTAAGGCCCACGGTCCTACCAATAGTTCTAATTTATTATAGTAATTCAGACCCGACCTTCTTACGCGCTATGTAGTCATTACGACCCAAAGGCCTACCTGTAGGACTTTTTACAAAACGTCACATTTTCGATTCGAACTTGCCGCTATAGCAATAGAGTGTATCAGAGTTTGTAGATCATTATATTTAGTAGCATATGGTAACACTGAATTTAGGTGCAACAAAAATACAACTGTCAGACTTTTAAAAATAGGTGGCGATATGGCAGGTCCACGAGGAAGAGGTAATTTAATCTTTTTTTATTTGAGTTATCACGTGTAATTTAGTTTTAATTATTACATAAACCTATCAATCAATAACTGCTTGATTATATGATATAATTATTTCGCAGTATCTATGCATCATTACGGTAACATGTCAAGTTTATGAAATATGGTCCATCAGTAGGACCTCGGGACGCAATTACTATAAAGCAATTATCAATTATGTGGATCAGATCAGTCTGACTTCCTACCTGTGATTGATTTATTAATAATAATAACATAAATGAAGGAAACTACACAATGTTGATTAAAAATACGAATAAATTGGTGGTTTAATTTCATTCGAAAATTATAGTAATACAAATAATCATACCTCACTAATGCCCGTGGGCCTGCCCATAGCACTTATTCTATTTGAACAAAACTTTCCAAAACCGTGTCCTATGATCATAACTACCACGCCCTGAAAATATGACTTCAATACGATTGCTTTGTCATATAAAAAAACACCCAGAAGTGTTGGGTCTGAATGACAATAAAATATTAGTACTACTGGTAGCACCTTGGGCTACAATGACTAGCACGCCGTTTCATGCTCTGGGCCTTAGGAGGATAATATAAATATTTCAGAAATATGATATAATTCGTTTCTCGTCTCAGACGTTAAAATACTCTTAGCATAAACAATGACACTAATCAAATAATACGAAAAGACATTTAAGCCGCGAAATGTTTTAATATAATCTTTATGAGACAAAATCCTTTGTGACACTTCATAGCTGTTAAAACATCCGTTTTATTTATAGCTTGGTACAAAAAACTCCGAAAACGCTTCGGCTTTTTGTGAAATCTAAATACGAGTAAAAATATATTTAATTACGCACCGCGTTGGAACTGGGTTGGACATATTTTTCACGCGTTAAAAAGTGTTGAGAGTGACAAATATTAGCGGTTCGCTTCATCATGGACCTTGCATAATAACAGAAAAATATGATCAGCGATCAATCATCTCGATGAAATGTTTGTTAGCAAGAAAAATTATCTCCCGTAGTAGATACCTACTTGTTGTTTCGACACGATGGCTCAGATTGTAGTAACCCTACTTGCTGCGCCAGCGGTCGCGGGTTCGAATCCCACTGGGGGCATACATTTATTGAGCACGATTGTTTGTACTCCAGTCATGGGTGTTTATATTTATATAATGTATTTATTTAAAGTTATTACTTTTTAATATCAACTATCTGGTATCCGTAGCACAAGTATCCTTCGTAACTTACCACGGAACTAGATGGCGCTGTTTGTAATAATATCCCAACATATTTATTTATTTATATTATATACTTTAACACCGAAAAAGCTGGAAAGCTTGAAAGCGCTAATCCGACGAGTCTAGTCCGATTTGAAAAGTTTGTTTTGCGTTTTATAGCCTATTCGTTGAAGAAGGCTACGTCTAAATTAACTACAAAACAAAAGAAGATAAGTTATATTTTTATTATAACACATAAATTAGGATTTTTTCGAAATAGAATATGTTGTGTAAAATTCAACAGACACATCACACAGTGTACAGACGAAAAACCAATATCTACTAATAATGGTCCGACAACTAAACGGAGCCTTAAAACAACTGCTCTTAAACTTGTACTATTTCATAACAAGATTCATTCATAGTGTTTTAACATCAAAATAGATATTATGTACCCAAGGAATGCTTCAGGAAGGAGTTACTTCAGGATAATAAGTTAACTTTACTCTACTCGTAATAACAATCCATATGCTCTACAAACATCACACAAAATATACAGGGCAGGACAAAAATTAATTCATATAATAAAAGATGCGAGACCCGGGAGTTGAACCTACTTCATTCAGTTTCCCAAGCTAGCGCGCACCCTCGGGCTGCCTCTGCCTTAATGAGTAATTGGGTTGTTGAAACCCGATATAAGCTGTATTTTGCAATACAAAGCGCTTATTGATCCCTCATTAGCCCACATATAGAATTTATTATAACGGTGTTCTAACAATGTAGGGTACATATTACAATATGGCGTGTCATGTTAAAATTAATCTTAAAAGCGGAACTAACGCACGCTCGCGTGTTTCCTTGAACTTTCTGAGGATGATTTCTTATTTACGTGAAAGGTTTACACTAATGTTACAAACATGATATAATTTATCTGTAAAAAATATTCCACTTAGGTTCTTTAGGTTCTTTCGCTGATTATTCTTAGATTCATCAGGCTCATGACGTTCCGTAAACATTGTACCTAGTAATTAAATGCTGAACATTTTTTTTGTAAAAATATCAAATGCGAAATTAAATTGTTTAATTTTTTTACCTACGTTGACCTTGTTTATACTAAAAATAATAGGCAATTTTAACTAAACAATTAACTCATTCTTAAAAATTAGGTAAGCCATTTTTAAGGGATATCTATCAAACAAAGCAAAACAAAAAAAATCTTCTAAGTATTCTTCTAGTACAGTATTTCTAAATATAGAACGCAAACTAAACACTAGATTAATTTACAACTACATGATAAGTAACTAATCTATCTCACAGTTGCCATGTAATTAAAGCATCAAGCTCATGTGCGCAGCTTTTAAGCTCCCGGCGACTTCCGGGAAATTCTTTGATCATCCAACTAATCATATATCCGATACTCTGAATTGATTTTCCCTGTATACCTACCTTAGTAGTCTTCATTTAGCTGATATACGTCAGATGTCGTCTTTATAATATAACGTAATATTATAAAGCGGAAATGGCATTGTTTGATTGTGTTTTTGTTTGTTTGTTTAAGTGTCTAGAACTGTTTATAAAATTAAAAACATTATTTGAAAATCTTTGTAGCATTTTATACCGCTTTTAATAACGAATCTCTGACTAACAACTTATTTACATAACACCCGCCATATAATATCCGAGTCAAAAATTGTAGCATGATTTTGCTGCTGTGCTACTATTATTTTTTTGCTATAGAGATTGGCATGTTTACATTCTTTAATAATATAAAAAAGGTTTTAATTTTCTCGATAATCTTTATAAAAAAATCTTTTTATTCTTAACTAATTTTGCAATTGCCATTTCTTATACAAATAACGTCACACGCTAGCCAATACGCGCTTCCTACGCACTCTGCTACAAGACGGGGCTCAAGTACATAGTAACGGCCGGATTTTGGCATATATAATATTAAAAAAAAGTGCGTATGTACAAAGAGCACATGTCAGAAGTAAAACTTGAATTTAAATTAAGGCTAACTCTTCCCCGTCTCTGAGTGCCTGGTACTATGGACTTATTTTTTCGTTTCATCGAGTTTGAAACACAACGATTCTAAAAAAGTTTCACTTCAAAAAGCTATTTGACTACAAAACAACCTTTTTTCTAAGATTTACCCAGGTTAGCTCGCTTATGATAAATAGTTGTATAATCTGTAATCCTTAATAATGTTATCCGAAAACTTGTTCACTCTCTATTGTACGTAATACTGTACTATTTTGGATTGAACACTTGTGAGTACTTAACTTGCTAAAGTTCCATCATAATAAAGTGATCGAACAAACATATACTATTAATATCAGAATACTTTTGTCTCTTAATAGTCGCAAATATTTTTGCCGCGTATAAATTATGAAGGAAACTATCTGCGGAGTAGCTAACAACAAAGTTTGATGAAAATAAAAGCTCTTTTGTTATGAGGTTCGTAGTAAAAGTTTCCATAGTTTCGTGACGAATGAAGCTTCTATACGATCATTTGTAAGCATTTCCACAATGACTGCCCGCAATTGTCTACGAACGCGAAGTCAGGTTAAATTTAGCAGAAGAGTGTGAAGGAAATGTAGGGCGAAAGCTATATAATATATTCCTAATAAATTCTTATACTCCATTATCTTTCCTAATGTACTATTATCTTTTTATAAGAGTTTGTTTGTTTGTTTGGTTGAACGCGCTAATCTTAGGAACTACTGATCCGAAATGAAAAATTATTTTTGTATTGGATAGTCCGTTTATCGAGGAAGGCTATAGGCTACATTATATTATGCTTTGATCAATAGGAGCGGATCATCAATGAAAAATGTTGCAAAAACGGGAAAGGCGGGTGTTAGTTCTGCGAGGTACCATACCGTGCGATTAAGAAAAAATTTAATTTAGTCCTTAGAACGCGTGCGAAGCCGCGGGGAATGCTAGTCATATATAATTATAATATAATATTATAATTTATACACGATATTGATCAAAACAGCGTTCCAGAGGCTTAAAAGTATTTAAAGTATTCAATTGGTATTAAAATATTTAAACAAGTACCATGAAAAAAGGTTTCAATGAAAATTATTGTATTAAGAATTACATATTACATTTAGGAAATTTTAATGAGGTTACACGTTTGCGTTCCCGAAAAACCATTAAGCACCCTAATTTGTTTTTCACGGTAGCTCTTGTAGAATATTTGTATTGCCTTCGATATATTGAAATATACATTTCTTTGCCAAAACAAAGTCATATTTATTTTATCATAAATTTCGGTCAGTGGAATTATATCTAATGTACATATTAGTAATATTAACAGAATTGAACAAATAAAATTGCTAACAGTTACCTGCCGATATAATAAATATGTATACGTATGTAGTCACTCAGATTTTAACATTTTGTACCAATGTTAAAAACTAAAACTATTGCTTACTATTTAGATTATACTAGCAATATGCGCGGCTTCGCCCGCGTTCTTTTTTATAATAGCTACTAAACTTCATTCGATCACTCGCTGGATTGAAAATTCTCCAAAATTACTTCAGTTTCAATATACTCCTGAGTTGCGCGGCTACCTATTTCATATATTATGTGCGGCGTGCACTCCTCCTCTCCTGTTATTGTAGTTTTAGAAGGGATCCTTATTTTTTACTTGCAATTAAAATAGCCTATATTAATCAGTGTTATGTAGCATTCAAAGGGTGAAAGAATATTTAAAATCGGTCCAGTACTTTTTGAGCCAATTCGTTACAAACATACATACAAATCTATGCTCTTTATAATATTAGTATAGATATAGATATAGATAAAGCAGCAAATATCAAATGCTTTAATACAAGCAATGCACCTGCACGACTATGTTCTCGACGCCCAAGTTTTGAAGGACCGGAACCAGGACTAGCCATTGTTGTGGCACACTTATCTACAAGAAAAGTTTTTGCTTGAATTACATATTTTGTAGTTTAGTTAAGAAGACATAATGTGAAAATCGTTAAAAAATAACCAGAATAAAAAATATTGTATAGACGGTAAAGTTTCTCAGTATGGGTCGCCAAGCAAGTCACCTTTCAGTTTTTATTTTCAAAACTCTTTTACTCACTAAATATTTTACTGATTTTAACAAGTTTTTAACAAGAAACAATCGTTGATAATGTCTGTAATTCAAGTCATTAGAAGGAAATTCTGCCAGCGATATGTTCAAATAGCTTTGTTTAAAATTAAATGAAAACTACTTGATTGTCTGTAATGATTGATGACAAGATTTCATATTGAATGTGTTATTTTTTAAGATGTATAATAATAATTAAGCTACAAATGAAGCCAAATTACCGATTTTAAACATGTTTCTTAAATTGAATACCCGTTGGACATTCTTATAAGTAGTATTTCTATCATCGGACGACTCGACGAACGGCTGGTCTCCATCCTTATGTCGTGGACATTCCATCCGTCCGGACGAAGCGTTTCGTTTCGTCATTTATTATACGTGCGGCAAAGGATTGGAACAACCTGCCTGCGTCAGTGTTTCCTTCCGATTACAATATGGGTGTCTTCAAGGCAAGAGTGAATAGGTGGCTACTGAATTAGTGCGACTTACCATCTCCGACTGCGTTTCCACTTACCATCAGGTGGAACGCAGTCAAGCACTAATTCAGAATTAAAAAAAAAGAGACTACCATAAGTAAGTAACTGTATATAATATTTCTTATGTATACAAAAAATATGACGTTATGATCTTTTTCAAATAGCATAGAATTACTTTGCAGATATTGAACAAAGCGATTTTTCAATTTTAACCCATTTGTCTCACTCTGTTCTCGAATCTCGTGTAACGTACTCTCCTTTTCCAATAAGTGAACAAGTCACAATCATATTCTTATTGAATGTAGAAATTTTCAAATTCCTTTATTCAATTTTCAAATACTCGTTTTCCTTTGAGCAACAATTGAAAATATTTTTAGAGTGCAGTTTACGACATGAAGCTTATAACTGCCTCGGCAGTGTATTCGCTAATATGTACCTACTGCTGCATATCGGGAAGTCTTGATTTCGAGTCCCGGGTCACGTGTACGTACATTTGTAAACTAAAATATTGCCTACGCGATTTACCTGACGATTAATGTAAGTTAGACTGGCTGTCTTATCCGACATTGGTCGGGAGCATATATGATTTTCATACAAGTAGCGTTGTTAGTTATATAAGTAAGTTCCCAGTAAAAAACTTTTGACATTACAAACACACACTTTAATTATTGTTATTTGTATAGTATAGCTCTGAAATCTATTTTACCCAAAAGGGTAAACTTTGTATGAAGTATTCTTGAACTATCTATAATGAAGGGATTATAGGAAAGTAATATCGTTATGAGTCCTGGGCGACGACACCAATATAGTATACAATGCTCATTGACATTTAAAATACAAAATTTCGCATTAATGATATATTCCTTTTCATTTTCACTTGGATTTTGTCAATTTTAAAAAAAACTTGTAAGTAGTAGAGTCCAAAAACTATTATATGAATTTTCTACTCAATTTCTAAAGCAACTGAAAG
Source organism: Boloria selene (assembly GCA_905231865.2). Taxonomy (NCBI): domain Eukaryota; kingdom Metazoa; phylum Arthropoda; class Insecta; order Lepidoptera; family Nymphalidae; genus Boloria; species Boloria selene. Next base: position 14,969,676 of record HG993135.1, read on the forward strand.
ATTCGTATCAAACCTTGAAAAGAGTGTAATTACCATATGACGTTAAAAGAATATTTTTATTTAAAATTGTTGAACCACCAAATTAATTCTAATGAATAATTAGTAACTATTACACTAGGGAAAATATTTAAAATAACGCAAATTACCTTTTTTTTTATGGTAAAAAGGGGGCAAACGGGCAGGAGGCTCACCTGATGGAAAGTGATCACCTCCGCCCATGGACATCTGCAAGCCTGCAAGCCAGGCTTGCAGATGCGTTGCCGGCCTTTCAGGAAAGGGAGGGATGGAGGAGGGAGGGAAGTGGGAGGGAGGGGGGAACGAAGGCAGAGGATGAAGGGAAGAGGGAGGGGGGAAGGAGAGTGGGCCTCCCGGACTCTCACTCACCGGACGAAACACGACAGCATAGCTGCCACTTCACGCCGGTCTTCTGTGAGAGAGTGGTACTAATGAACTATACGGGGCGTGCCGGCCCATTCGGTTGCTACCCGAAGATAACAAGCATGGCACTACCACTTAATAAACTTAATATATAAAAATCTTTTATAAAAAAAGTTTTGTAAAAGTTTATAAAAAAACACAATATTATATTGAGAAAAGTTCGACAAACTTTCTTGGTGTAATAAATTACATGATAATACCTTACAGTTAAAGTAAGCTTGTAGATTAAATTTAAAACGCACTTAATCTATTTTACAATGTCATATAATGAAATAGTTTGTATCAACCCTCAACAAGGGCCCTTAAAGTATAAAAAAGGTATTATTAGTGTCGATAGCGGATTTATAATACACTTCAGTACGTACATATCTTTTAATGTCCCTGGCTTAGAAATGCTGGCTATCTTATAAAAGGCCCTTTACATTGTACTATTTTCTAAACTATACAGTATTTTAATGTAATATTAAATTATTACGAGGGTAAACTCATGGTAACACCATAGTATAGTCTGGAATAACACTTAAGTTTTTTCTCTTAATCCCGAAAGATGTATGCTGTAGTAACGATGGTGAATTGCTAGTATTTTATAATAGACAATTTTTTTAGAAAATTTGTAATGTTGTTAAAATTTCAGTTCTCTAGTTCAGTGATTTCTTGTAATTTTGTAGGTATTAAACACTATCCTCATAGAGGAAACTGTAACATGTCTGTTACAGTTTCTGTAACATGTCTGTGACAGACAAGACAAAATTATAAAATCGTATATGAATAATTTTTAAAATTGTATCAAAATGACACTCCAATTTGGTAGAAAAAGATATATTTTTAAAAGGGAAATAGCCAGCATTCTACATTTATAATAATGTATATTTATTTGACATTACTATCAATTTCCAATAAGAAGTAGTAAATACGAAAATTTAAAATTCGTATCTAAACTAACAATGAAAAGGGGTCTCAATTTTATATATGTAATAAATAATCGCAGTCTGGGTGTAACTGCACTCCGAGGTCGCCGACTGTCGCCTCTAACCGCTGTTTTGGTAAACTAATAAAAAAGGTTTATAGTCAATTTAGTGGGAATGAACACAAATTGCTTTAATATTTTTCGCCATACATATAATACGGAGATAAATATGTTCTAAATTATTTTCTACCGATTTACATTCATAGTTAAACAACTATGTTTTTGTCATATGAATGTTATACCTCGGCGGTCCAGTAGCTAACATGAACAGCCGCAGATCAGAAGTTCATGGATTCGAATCCCGGAGTAGGCCAAGAGTATTCGTAGCGTCGAGTATATAAGTATATGTCAAGATATTCTTAAAAGTTTGTGGTGCGTACGCTCGTACCTCGAAGAGCACGTTAAGCCGTCGATCCTGCGCAGGCTCTCACTGGTCGGATCGTTATTTAAATAAATGGTGCGTTTTAATGGTTAGTATAGTATTGTATTAATGGTTATATAAGTAGACAATGTGAATATTACTGATATTTATGATTACACCACCTCTTCTTTGAGCCTTTTTCAATTCAATAATATTTCTTAGCTTAGTGGCTCCTAGGAATACCGTGTAGGCACAATTTTTGCCAAGATCGCCCAAATAGCGAATGCAAAAAGAGTTTTTCAAATCGACTCAGTAGTTCCTGAGATTTTAGCGTCCAACAAACAAAAATAGATAGCGAAAATTATAAAACAAGCAAGCTAAACTAAACAACTAAGCTAAACTAGTTAGCATCGTAGGAGACATTGTAGGGTTCGTAATTCAACGTTGTCTATTATCTCTACAGTACACGCTCTCTTTATGTAATAAATCAGTCTAAAGGCCCATACATCACATTTGCATAGTAAATGAACAGACGACGTAAGGTCGTTACAACTGTCAACGTCACATGTCACCTGTCAAATAGTAATTTGCAATCTGAAAGATGACGTCATAACATCAGTGCGAACTCTGAGAATTAATGGAGATATGATTAGAAAAACTTATTATGAGAACATCTACGCTGTAGTACTACTGCTTTATAGTGTAGTAATAATATACATACATTAACTAATATTTATTATAAACAAATGAATTTACTATTTTTTAGCCTTTTTTCTGTTTAATTTTATGTATAAATAGCACCGTCTCTTGTGTCAAATATTAATACCCAACTTTTGAGCGTGAGGCAGTAACGAATAGATACAAACACACTTTAATTTATTTATCCGTTTAAAATTTAATTTTCTCGTTTAATGTAGATATTTGTGTGTATTTAATGTAATAGTATGTATTCAGGCATTTTTTAATATTCCACAGCGGTCAAGACATACAGATTTTCTCACAGTACGTTCCTTCACAGTTCAACGTAAGATACGTGGTAAATGGTAATCATATTGGAAATGATTCGCACATGGATATATCATGGGTGTGACCCGTAAGCAAAAGATCCAGATTCCAAATGAATACGTTACCATTCGGCTTCCACAGCCTTACACAGATACTTTATAGATATAGAAAGTTTATGTTTGTCTAGATATATTTATATTATAGAAACCGACCTTTGTTGATGCCTCTCGAATGTGTTATGAGTACATCGTAAAAATGCGAGACTAAAATAATAAACTCTTCTTAACATTCACACATCAACGTGTCTCGATAATAAATATGTTGGGACATTTTTAGAACAGCGCCATCTAGTTCCGTGGTAAGCTACGTGGCTTATATTACGGATACCAGATAGTTCATATACTACACATATAAATTTTAAATACATACATAATATTATAAATATTAACACCCATGACTGGAGAACAAACATTGTGCTCAACAAATGAATGCCCCCTGCGGGACTCGAACCCGCGACCGCTGGCGCAGAAAGTAGGGTCATTACCAACTGAGCCAAACATGTCGTGAAAGATAATATGTTCTCACCCTCACCCCTCTACACTGACATAGCTATAAGTCACTAGTACATGTGTTAATAGGGTTTCAGAGTCAAATAAAAAATGTTGTATTGTATACCTATGTACTCTGCTCCTATTTATCGTCCCACTGCTGGGCACGGGCCTCCCTTAGTACGAGGGGGATCAGGCCATAGTCCACCGCGCTGGCCTAGTGCGAGTTGGCGTACTTCACATGCCCTTCGAAAACTTGCTAGGTTTTCTCAGATTTCCTCACGATGTTTTCCTTCACCGTAAGACAATGGTAATCATGATAGAAAAATTCGCACATGAAAATCTCAGAGGTGCGTGACCCGAATTCGAACCCGCATCACTTGGTTATTCAAGCGAGCGCGTTACCACTGAGCTACCACTGTCATCAAAAAAATGTTGCTAACTTAAATATATGTTAAATTTTTAAATTGGTTTTCCGGGTCAACACAAACTTTGAACTGCGGGAAAATATATCATATCTGTGAAATACTAAGCGGAAAAATTTATGTAGACAAATCCAAGCACAGCGAAGATGTCTCCCTAGTTATAAACAAAGTAGCTTACACATTGTATAGCATAACTGCCTCGGTGGTGCAGTGGCTATCATGTATGGTCATAGATCGAGACGTTCTGGGTTCGAGTCCTGGGTCGGGCCAAGTTTAATGCAAATAGCAGCCCGGAGTTCGATAGTTGGAGGTAAGCCACCCCCGTGCCTCGGAGAGAACGTAAAGCCGTCCGTCCTGCGCTTTAGCTCTCACTAATCGTGTAGAATAGTCTTCCCACCGGAGTATGAGAGTGATAGGAACAGAGAGTGCACTTGTGTCTGTACGTACACTTGCACACTAAAATGTCTCCTGCGCAGTTGGCCAGTCTCAATGAGATTGGCCGACCGGAATCGGTCGGATAGAACAAGAACATTATTATTATATTACATAGCATGTCGTACACAACATACTATACTTTCTACAGTTAGGTAAGAGGAAGTAACATACATCTCATAAAAAAACTTTCGTATTTACAATAGTAATCCAATTTATCATATAATATAATAAGAACCCCGATAAGTTCGACACGCGTCTGGCTTCAATATTCGCCGTCCCAAACCTGCAATTTGAATTACAAAAGAAAGAGAACGATATGATCATACGAATTAGGCTGTCATAAAAATGTAGTCTACAGAGATTTAAGGTTTGCCTTACTTGGTCTGTACGTGAATATCAAAACTGATGTGATCGATCGCAAATAAAATAAGAAGAGTATTTTATAGACACTCGTCCAGTACTTTCTTATAACGAAAACTATTCAAAATATGAGATTTCATTCTACAACTGTTAAAGTTTATTAGAAATATAAATAATTAGGGACGAATGCGAACGAAGGGAGGGTAAGTTCTTAAGTTATTTTAAAATTATTTAGCGTGAGCGAAGCCGCGGGTTTCACTAGTTGTATACTTAAACCTTCCTCGATAATCAATCTATTAATTGGTGAAAACAGCATGAAAATCGATGCAATAGTTTTTGAGTTTATCGCGAACAGACAGATGTGGTGGAGGACTTTGCTTTATAATATGTAGTGATAGCTGTCACCCTCGTTTCGCTCAGTTTTGTTTGTTTTGTATAGGTATAGAACATAGTAAATATTCTATACTAACGTACATATCCATAGGTAAGATTTATTTATAATATGCTTTTTCGTATCCTATGTCCCGTCCAACTTTATTCACACAAAAAAATCACTGATTCGACTCTCAGTTTCAATGTTAAAGAAAGGAAAAAAACACACTTTATATTTACAATATTAAAATAATATGAACTCATTCTATTTTTACTTTCAAACTAAACATAACAAAAGCTAATATCAGCATACTTTAATATCCTGTGAAAATATTAAAATTGTATTCGCATACTTTATATTACAATATAACTAGCGACTCGCCCTCGCTTCGCTCGGGCCCTTCCCTAGATTTAGCACAGGCAAAGCCGCGGGATCCGCTAGTAATGCATATAAACCTTCCTCTTGAATCACTCTATATATTAAAAAAAACCGCATCAAAATCCGTTGCGTAGTTTTAAAGATTTAAGCATACAAAGGGATATAGGGACAGAAAAAGCGACTTTGTTTTACACTATGTAGTGATTATACACTAGATTTTTATTAGTATCTTATACATATTATATAGTATAAAAAAGTCGCGTTTGTACGTTTAGTTCTTTTAAAATATGTTACGGAATTTAATGCAGTTTTCATCAATAGGTAGAGAGATATTCTAGAGGAAGATTGTTGAAGGATGTTCTATTGATTCATTGAAGTTCCGGAAATATACAAGATGCGATATAATCGTAATTTTATACTTCATGTGCCTCACGCTACGGCCTTGTCGCTCCCTCGTTATTGTATGTATTCTAAACAATGTATACGAAAATAGTCGCAAATAATAATCAACGGCCGTAAGCATCAGATCATCAGTTTATACGAAAAGTATATTTAGCATTCATTTTTACTACGATGAAAATATTTTATCTTTATTATTACATTATTTTAATACGCCACTATGTAAAGCAAGTTTTTTAGGAAAAAAGTTATACTCTACGGCACGTTTGGCTCAGTTGGCAATGACCCTACTTTCTGCGCTAGCGGTCGCGGGTTCGAATCCCGTTGGGGGCATTCATTTGTTGATCACAAATGTTTGTACTCCAATCATGAGTGTTAATATTTATATTAACTAACTAAATTTATATATTTAAAATTTATATATGTAGTATATCAACTATCTGGTATCTGTAATACAAGCCTCAAGCCAAGTTGTAAAAAATGTCCCAACATATTTATTTATAATTTATTTATACATCGATTATTTAAGAATTATGAAACACTTGTCGCTAATGAGACTCCAACTCGTAAAATTCGGCTTAGAGACAAATATTCTAACATTACATGTCAAATGACGGTACATTAGATATATGAGAAGTGCTTAAGCTTCGCATACATATGTATACATAATCGTTTAAGGGTAAATGTTTATCTTTCACGATAAATCCATTAAAGTTTCATCACTCTACATTATAGTACTACTAAGTACTTAACGGTTACATTAAATATTACAATTTCCAAATTATTTCTCATAACAGATTCATCTCCTTACATCGGGTTTAGAAAATTTAGAGGTATACCAACTAACTTTATTCAATAATTCTTACACGAATTAATCTTTTAATGAAAAAATTTTTTTATTAATTCGTGCCCATGATTTATTAGTTTATTCGTCCATGATAGGATCGTTTAACATTTCACCTAACTATTATAAAACAATCTCAGAAAATGTTTGTCCTCTTTATGTATAAAACAAAAGTTCATATAAGACGACACGTATGGCGCAGTATGTAGTGACCCTACTTTCTTGCACTAACGGTCGCGGGTTCGAGTCCCGCTGGGGGGCATTCATTAGTTAAAACTCCTTGGATGTGTGTACTCCAGTTATGGGTATTATATCTATACTAATATTAAAAAGAAGTAAAGTTTGTTTATTTGTTAAATTGTAAGGGGTAATCTCGGGATCTACTGAACCGATTTTAAAAATTCTTTCACCAATAGAAAGCCACATTATTGCTGAGTGTCATAGGCTATATAAAACTTCGAAAAATAAAAAGGCTTTTACGTCCGTTTTGCAAAGTGAATCGGAGAAAAAACGGTCGAATGAAAGCGTTTCTACGAACGCTGCCTTAACTATGAAAGATATATTTTTGAGTTCTAGAGAAAAGATGTGGAGCTTAAAAATGCCTACAAAAAAGTCAACGACAGCATATTATGTCTAACTTAAAACCACTCTGTACTAAAAAGGATTATTAAAATTATGCCCAACGAAGTGGGCACGGGTCAGCTAGTTAATAATATATTTAGCTTTATCACTACACAATTTTAACTAAATTTATTGAAGCATTTTTTAAAAGGCTGCTCATAGGCTTCTATAAGCTAAGTTCACGATCAAAGACTAGACCCATACTCAGATATTGAGTTCCCCTCGGTCAGATTGTATAAAGCCCTAATAATTCACACCATAGTATGCATGGCGTTAATACCATGAAATGTTAAGGTGTTGAAACCTCGCGTGAGCGATGCCGGCGCCGCGAGGCGTGTGTAAACATTCTAATTCCGCGCGTCCACAGATCATGCTAGTATAAACAGCGCCACTGCCAATACTATTAGCAATCAGATTTACGTAATGACAGCGATATTTTAAAGTTACTTTGACGTCGCTATAAATATTGTGTGAAACAACATAGCTAATGTATTCGTCATTATTGGTATATAAAATTGAGTTTATTACACATAAAACTATCTTTTCAAGACACTCTATCCCGTTTAAATTGCCTTAAAGCATTCGAAACGTTGGATCGAAAAATTAAAATAAAACGGCTAAAGAATTTAGTAATATAACATCATTCAAATTTAAATATTTGACATTTTAAATGTGAATGAAAAAATAAATGAATTTCTTTAGGGTTCGCATCGTACATCTCATTAGTCTCTCTAATAAGCAATAGGATCACATGCGTAGCTGTCATGTTATAGCGAAAATAAATTCTTATATCCGAGGCTAATTTTGAGGGATCAAACGACCGGAGATCATGGAACTGAAGATAGCAGCCGGCTAGCGGCCGGCCGCCTGACGATTTACGCGAAGGGCCGCAACGGTACCGCGCGTCGTAAAAACCTTTTGTTATACTATAAATTCGCTACAAATGCTATTAATTATTACTTTTTGATAATTTTAAATAGATATAGTAGTAATGTACAGTTATTTCTTAAAATATTAAGCAATTTTTTATTTTATTAATACTCGTGTCCGTTCTTAGCGTAAAGGGTAATTTCATTATAAAAACTATATAAAGCAAACTGTGAGCAACTTGATTTTTTTATATATTATTATGCTTATATATAATAACTAAATAACGTTAAAATTAGACAGGATCAAATCATACTTTACTTGTAAAAAATTTTTAAAGATTACTTCTTACGGCATCTCGTACTAAGATACAAACGTCTAAAAATAATACAACGCCAACTCGAATCTGGATGATATTTTTCATAAACATTCTTTTAATATCAATAAACAAGAAATAATTAAAATCTCGCAGGATCAAGACATAGAATAGTAGTAAAAAAACTTGTAAATATGCTCATATTAGCCCGCCCGCGGTACTAGAATGTATGAAAACTTCAAGTCCAAGAAAACGATAGAAAGCAAACTGGGAGGTCTTTGATTTTTTTATATACTATTATGCTTATACATACTAACTAAATTACGTTAAAATTAGACAGGATCAAATCATACTTTATTTGTAAAAAAAATTTAAATATTCCTTCATACCGCATCTCATGCTAAGTTTCAGACGTCTAAAACTAATACAACGCAAACTCGAATCTGGATGATATTTTTAATAAACATTCTTCTAATATCAATTAACTTGAAATAATTATAATCTCGCAGGATCAAGACATAGAATAGTAGTAAAAAAAACTTGTAAATATGCTCATATTAGCCCGCCCGCGGTACTAGAATGTATGAAAACTTCAAGTCCAAGAAAACGATAGAAAGCAAACTGGGAGGTCTTTGATTTTTTTATATACTATTATGCTTATACATACTAACTAAATTACGTTAAAATTAGACAGGATCAAATCATACTTTATTTGTAAAAAAAATTTAAATATTCCTTCATACCGCATCTCATGCTAAGTTTCAGACGTCTAAAAATAATACAACGCAAACTCGAATCTGGATAATATTTTTAATAAACATTCTTCTAATATCAATTAACTTGAAATAATTATAATCTCGCAGGATCAAGACATAGAATAGTAGTAAAACAACTTGTAAATATGCTTATATTAGCCCGCCCGCGGTTCTAGAATGTATGAAAACTTCAAGTCCAAGAAAACGATAGAAAGCAAACTGGGAGGTCTTTGATTTTTTTATATACTATTATGCTTATACATACTAACTAAATTACGTTAAAATTAGACAGGATCAAATCATACTTTATTTGTAAAAAATTTTTAAATATTCCTTCATACCGCATCTCATGCTAAGTTTCAGACGTCTAAAACTAATACAACGCAAACTCGAATCTGGATGATATTTTTAATAAACATTCTTCTAATATCAATTAACTTGAAATAATTATAATCTCGCAGGATCAAGACATAGAATAGTAGTAAAAAAAACTTGTAAATATGCTCATATTAGCCCGCCCGCGGTACTAGAATGTATGAAAACTTCAAGTCCAAGAAAACGATAGAAAACAAACTGGGAGGTCTTTGATTTTTTTATATACTATTATGCTTATACATACTAACTAAATTACGTTAAAATTAGACAGGATCAAATCATACTTTATTTGTAAAAAAAATTTAAATATTCCTTCATACCGCATCTCATGCTAAGTTTCAGACGTCTAAAAATAATACAACGCAAACTCGAATCTGGATGATATTTTTAATAAACATTCTTCTAATATCAATTAACTTGAAATAATTATAATCTCGCAGGATCAAGACATAGAATAGTAGTAAATTAACTTGTAAATATGCTCATATTAGCCCGCCCGCGGTTCTAGAATGTATGAAAACTTCAAGTCCAAGAAAACGATAGAAAGCAAACTGGGACGTCTTTGATTTTTTTATGTATTATTATGCTTGTATATACTAACTAAATAACGTTAAAATTAGACAGGATCAAATCATACTTTATTTGTAAAAAAATTTTAAATATTCCTTCATACCGCATCTCATGCTAAGTTTCAGACGTCTAAAAATAATACAACGCAAACTCGAATCTGGATGATATTTTTACTATACATTCTTCTAATATCACTAAACAAGAAATAATTAAAATCTCGCAGGATCAAGACATAGAATAGTAGTAAAACAACTTGTAAATATGCTTATATTAGCCCGCCCGCGGTTCTAGAATGTATGAAAACTTCAAGTCCAAGAAAACGATAGAAAGCAAACTGGGAGGTCTTTGATTTTTTTATATATTATTATGCTTATATATACTAACTAAATAACGTTAAAATTAGACAGGATCAAATCATACTTTATTTGTAAAAAATTTTTAAATATTCCTTCATACCGCATCTCATGCTAAGTTTCAGACGTCTAAAAATAATACAACGCAAACTCGAATCTGGATGATATTTTTAATAAACATTCTTCTAATATCAATTAACTTGAAATAATTATAACCTCGCAGGATCAAGACATAGAATAGTAATAAATTAACTTGTAAATATGCTCATATTAGCCCGCCCGCGGTTCTAGAATGTATGAAAACTTCAAGTCCAAGAAAACGATAGAAAGCAAACTGGGAGGTCTTTGATTTTTTTATGTATTATTATGCTTGTATATACTAACTAAATAACGTTAAAATTAGACAGGATCAAATCATACTTTATTTGTAAAAAAATTTTAAATATTCCTTCATACCGCATCTCATGCTAAGTTTCAGACGTCTAAAAATAATACAACGCAAACTCGAATCTGGATGATATTTTTACTATACATTCTTCTAATATCACTAAACAAGAAATAATTAAAATCTCGCAGGATCAAGACATAGAATAGTAGTAAAACAACTTGTAAATATGCTTATATTAGCCCGCCCGCGGTTCTAGAATGTATGAAAACTTCAAGTCCAAGAAAACGATAGAAAGCAAACTGGGAGGTCTTTGATTTTTTTATATATTATTATGCTTATATATACTAACTAAATAACGTTAAAATTAGACAGGATCAAATCATACTTTATTTGTAAAAAATTTTTAAATATTCCTTCATACCGCATCTCATGCTAAGTTTCAGACGTCTAAAAATAATACAATGCAAACTCGAATCTGGATGATATTTTTAATAAACATTCTTCTAATATCAATTAACTTGAAATAATTATAACCTCGCAGGATCAAGACATAGAATAGTAATAAATTAACTTGTAAATATGCTCATATTAGCCCGCCCGCGGTTCTAGAATGTATGAAAACTTCAAGTCCAAGAAAACGATAGAAAGCAAACTGGGAGGTCTTTGATTTTTTTATGTATTATTATGCTTGTATATACTAACTAAATAACGTTAAAATTAGACAGGATCAAATCATACTTTATTTGTAAAAAAAATTTAAATATTCCTTCATACCGCATCTCATGCTAAGTTTCAGACGTCTAAAAATAATACAACGCAAACTCGAATCTGGATGATATTTTTAATAAACATTCTTTTAATATCACTAAACAAGAAATAATTAAAATCTCGCAGGATCAAGACATAGAATAGTAGTAAAACAACTTGTAAATATGCTTATATTAGCCCGCCCGCGGTTCTAGAATGTATGAAAACTTCAAGTCCAAGAAAACGATAGAAAGCAAACTGGGAGGTCTTTGATTTTTTTATATACTATTATGCTTATACATACTAACTAAATTACGTTAAAATTAGACAGGATCAAATCATACTTTATTTGTAAAAAAAATTTAAATATTCCTTCATACCGCATCTCATGCTAAGTTTCAGACGTCTAAAAATAATACAACGCAAACTCGAATCTGGATGATATTTTTAATAAACATTCTTCTAATATCAATTAACTTGAAATAATTATAATCTCGCAGGATCAAGACATAGAATAGTAGTAAATTAACTTGTAAATATGCTCATATTAGCCCGCCCGCGGTTCTAGAATGTATGAAAACTTCAAGTCCAAGAAAACGATAGAAAGCAAACTGGGAGGTCTTTGATTTTTTTATGTATTATTATGCTTGTATATACTAACTAAATAACGTTAAAATTAGACAGGATCAAATCATACTTTATTTGTAAAAAAAATTTAAATATTCCTTCATACCGCATCTCATGCTAAGTTTCAGACGTCTAAAACTAATACAACGCAAACTCGAATCTGGATGATATTTTTAATAAACATTCTTCTAATATCACTAAACAAGAAATAATTAAAATCTCGCAGGATCAAGACATAGAATAGTAGTAAAACAACTTGTAAATATGCTTATATTAGCCCGCCCGCGGTTCTAGAATGTATGAAAACTTCAAGTCCAAGAAAACGATAGAAAGCAAACTGGGAGGTCTTTGATTTTTTTATATATTATTATGCTTATATATACTAACTAAATAACGTTAAAATTAGACAGGATCAAATCATACTTTATTTGTAAAAAATTTTTAAATATTCCTTCATACCGCATCTCATGCTAAGTTTCAGACGTCTAAAAATAATACAATGCAAACTCGAATCTGGATGATATTTTTAATAAACATTCTTCTAATATCAATTAACTTGAAATAATTATAATCTCGCAGGATCAAGACATAGAATAGTAATAAATTAACTTGTAAATATGCTCATATTAGCCCGCCCGCGGTTCTAGAATGTATGAAAACTTCAAGTCCAAGAAAACGATAGAAAGCAAACTGGGAGGTCTTTGATTTTTTTATATACTATTATGCTTATACATACTAACTAAATTACGTTAAAATTAGACAGGATCAAATCATACTTTATTTGTAAAAAATTTTTAAATATTCCTTCATACCGCATCTCATGCTAAGTTTCAGACGTCTAAAAATAATACAACGCAAACTCGAATCTGGATGATATTTTTAATAAACATTCTTCTAATATCAATTAACTTGAAATAATTATAATCTCGCAGGATCAAGACATAGAATAGTAGTAAATTAACTTGTAAATATGCTCATATTAGCCCGCCCGCGGTTCTAGAATGTATGAAAACTTCAAGTCCAAGAAAACGATAGAAAGCAAACTGGGAGGTCTTTGATTTTTTTATGTATTATTATGCTTGTATATACTAACTAAATAACGTTAAAATTAGACAGGATCAAATCATACTTTATTTGTAAAAAAATTTTAAATATTCCTTCATACCGCATCTCATGCTAAGTTTCAGACGTCTAAAAATAATACAACGCAAACTCGAATCTGGATGATATTTTTACTATACATTCTTCTAATATCACTAAACAAGAAATAATTAAAATCTCGCAGGATCAAGACATAGAATAGTAGTAAAACAACTTGTAAATATGCTTATATTAGCCCGCCCGCGGTTCTAGAATGTATGAAAACTTCAAGTCCAAGAAAACGATAGAAAGCAAACTGGGAGGTCTTTGATTTTTTTATATATTATTATGCTTATATATACTAACTAAATAACGTTAAAATTAGACAGGATCAAATCATACTTTATTTGTAAAAAATTTTTAAATATTCCTTCATACCGCATCTCATGCTAAGTTTCAGACGTCTAAAAATAATACAATGCAAACTCGAATCTGGATGATATTTTTAATAAACATTCTTCTAATATCAATTAACTTGAAATAATTATAACCTCGCAGGATCAAGACATAGAATAGTAATAAATTAACTTGTAAATATGCTCATATTAGCCCGCCCGCGGTTCTAGAATGTATGAAAACTTCAAGTCCAAGAAAACGATAGAAAGCAAACTGGGAGGTCTTTGATTTTTTTATGTATTATTATGCTTGTATATACTAACTAAATAACGTTAAAATTAGACAGGATCAAATCATACTTTATTTGTAAAAAAAATTTAAATATTCCTTCATACCGCATCTCATGCTAAGTTTCAGACGTCTAAAAATAATACAACGCAAACTCGAATCTGGATGATATTTTTAATAAACATTCTTTTAATATCACTAAACAAGAAATAATTAAAATCTCGCAGGATCAAGACATAGAATAGTAGTAAAACAACTTGTAAATATGCTTATATTAGCCCGCCCGCGGTTCTAGAATTTATGAAAACTTCAAGTCCAAGAAAACGATAGAAAGCAAACTGGGAGGTCTTTGATTTTTTTATATACTATTATGCTTATACATACTAACTAAATTACGTTAAAATTAGACAGGATCAAATCATACTTTATTTGTAAAAAAAATTTAAATATTCCTTCATACCGCATCTCATGCTAAGTTTCAGACGTCTAAAAATAATACAACGCAAACTCGAATCTGGATGATATTTTTAATAAACATTCTTCTAATATCAATTAACTTGAAATAATTATAATCTCGCAGGATCAAGACATAGAATAGTAGTAAATTAACTTGTAAATATGCTCATATTAGCCCGCCCGCGGTTCTAGAATGTATGAAAACTTCAAGTCCAAGAAAACGATAGAAAGCAAACTGGGAGGTCTTTGATTTTTTTATGTATTATTATGCTTGTATATACTAACTAAATAACGTTAAAATTAGACAGGATCAAATCATACTTTATTTGTAAAAAAATTTTAAATATTCCTTCATACCGCATCTCATGCTAAGTTTCAGACGTCTAAAAATAATACAACGCAAACTCGAATCTGGATGATATTTTTAATAAACATTCTTCTAATATCACTAAACAAGAAATAATTAAAATCTCGCAGGATCAAGACATAGAATAGTAGTAAAAAAACTTGTAAATATGCTCATAATAGCCCGCCCGCGGTACGAGAATGTATGAAAATTTCAAGTCCAAGAAAACGATAGAAAGCAAACTGGGAGGTCTTTGATTTTTTTATATACTATTATGCTTATACATACTAACTAAATTACGTTAAAATTAGACAGGATCAAATCATACTTTATTTGTAAAAAAAATTTAAATATTCCTTCATACCGCATCTCATGCTAAGTTTCAGACGTCTAAAAATAATACAACGCAAACTCGAATCTGGATGATATTTTTACTATACATTCTTCTAATATCACTAAACAAGAAATTATTAAAATCTCGCAGGATCAAGACATAGAATAGTAGTAAAAAAACTTGTAAATATGCTCATATTAGCCCGCCCGCGGTTCTAGAATGTATGAAAACTTCAAGTCCAAGAAAACGATAGAAAGCAAACTGGGAGGTCTTTGATTTTTTTATGTATTATTATGCTTGTATATACTAACTAAATAACGTTAAAATTAGACAGGATCAAATCATACTTTATTTGTAAAAAAATTTTAAATATTCCTTCATACCGCATCTCATGCTAAGTTTCAGACGTCTAAAAATAAAACTGGATGATATTTTTAATAAATATTCTTCTAATATCACTTAACAAGAAATAATTAAAATCTCGCATCTTAGTACGAGATGCCGTAAGAAGTAATCTTTAAAATTTTTTTACAAATAAAGTATAATTTGATCCTGTCAAATTTTAACGTTATTTGGTTAGTATATATAAGCATAATAATATATAGAAAAATCAAAGACCTCCCAGTTTGCTTTCTATCGCTTTCTTGGACTTGAAGTTTTCATACATTCTCGTACCGCGGGCGGGCTATTATGAGCATATTTACAAGTTTTTTTACTACTATTCTATGTCTTGATCCTGCGAGATTTTAATTATTTCTTGTTTAGTGATATTAGAAGAATGTATAGTAAAAATAAGAACAAGATTTGAGTTTGCGTTGTATTATTTTTAGACGTCTGTATCTTAGTACGAGATGCCGTAAGAAGTAATCTTTAAAAATTTTTTACAAATAAAGTATGATTTGAACCTGTCTAATTTTAACGTTATTTAGTTAGTATATATAAGCATAATAATATATAAAAAAATCAAAGACCTCCCAGTTTGCTTTCTATCGTTTTCTTGGACTTGAAGTTTTCATACATTCTAGAACCGCGGGCGGGCTAATATAAGCATATTTACAAGTTGTTTTACTACTATTCTATGTCTTGATCCTACGAGATTATAATTATTCCAAGTTAATTGATATTAGAAGAATGTTTATTAAAAATATTATCCAGATTCGAGTTTGCGTTGTATTATTTTTAGACGTCTGAAACTTAGCATGAGATGCGGTATGAAGGAATATTTAAAATTTTTTTACAAATAAAGTATGATTTGATCCTGTCTAATTTTAACGTAATTTAGTTAGTATGTATAAGCATAATAGTATATAAAAAAATCAAAGACCTCCCAGTTTGCTTTCTATCGTTTTCTTGGACTTGAAGTTTTCATACATTCTAGAACCGCGGGCGGGCTAATATAAGCATATTTACAAGTTGTTTTACTACTATTCTATGTCTTGATCCTGCGAGATTATAATTATTTCAAGTTAATTGATATTAGAAGAATGTTTATTAAAAATATCATCCAGATTCGAGTTTGCGTTGTATTATTTTTAGACGTCTGAAACTTAGCATGAGATGCGGTATGAAGGAATATTTAAATTTTTTTTACAAATAAAGTATGATTTGATCCTGTCTAATTTTAACGTAATTTAGTTAGTATGTATAAGCATAATAGTATATAAAAAAATCAAAGACCTCCCAGTTTGCTTTCTATCGTTTTCTTGGACTTGAAGTTTTCATACATTCTAGAACCGCGGGCGGGCTAATATAAGCATATTTACAAGTTGTTTTACTACTATTCTATGTCTTGATCCTGCGAGATTATAATTATTTTAAGTTAATTGATATTAGAAGAATGTTTATTAAAAATATCATCCAGATTCGAGTTTGCGTTGTATTATTTTTAGACGTCTGAAACTTAGCATGAGATGCGGTATGAAGGAATATTTAAATTTTTTTTACAAATAAAGTATGATTTGATCCTGTCTAATTTTAACGTTATTTAGTTAGTATATACAAGCATAATAGTATATAAAAAAATCAAAGACCTCCCAGTTTGCTTTCTATCGTTTTCTTGGACTTGAAGTTTTCATACATTCTAGAACCGCGGGCGGGCTAATATAAGCATATTTACAAGTTGTTTTACTACTATTCTATGTCTTGATCCTGCGAGATTATAATTATTTCAAGTTAATTGATAATAGAAGAATGTTTATTAAAAATATTATCCAGATTCGAGTTTGCGTTGTATTATTTTTAGACGTCTGAAACTTAGCATGAGATGCGGTATGAAGGAATATTTAAATTTTTTTTACAAATAAAGTATGATTTGATCCTGTCTAATTTTAACGTAATTTAGTTAGTATGTATAAGCATAATAGTATATAAAAAAATCAAAGACCTCCCAGTTTGCTTTCTATCGTTTTCTTGGACTTGAAGTTTTCATACATTCTAGTACCGCGGGCGGGCTAATATGAGCATATTTACAAGTTTTTTTACTACTATTCTATGTCTTGATCCTGCGAGATTTTAATTATTTCTTATTTAGTGATATTAGAAGAATGTATAGTAAAAATATCATCCAGATTCGAGTTTGCGTTGTATTATTTTTAGACGTCTGAAACTTAGCATGAGATGCGGTATGAAGGAATATTTAAAATTTTTTTACAAATAAAGTATGATTTGATCCTGTCTAATTTTAACGTTATTTAGTTAGTATATACAAGCATAATAATACATAAAAAAATCAAAGACCTCCCAGTTTGCTTTCTATCGTTTTCTTGGACTTGAAGTTTTCATACATTCTAGAACCGCGGGCGGGCTATTATGAGCATATTTACAAGTTTTTTTACTACTATTCTATGTCTTGATCCTGCGAGATTTTAATTATTTCTTGTTTAGTGATATTAAAAGAATGTTTATTAAAAATATCATCCAGATTCGAGTTTGCGTTGTATTATTTTTAGACGTCTGAAACTTAGCATGAGATGCGGTATGAAGGAATATTTAAAATTTTTTTACAAATAAAGTATGATTTGATCCTGTCTAATTTTAACGTTATTTAGTTAGTATATACAAGCATAATAATACATAAAAAAATCAAAGACCTCCCAGTTTGCTTTCTATCGTTTTCTTGGACTTGAAGTTTTCATACATTCTAGTACCGCGGGCGGGCTAATATGAGCATATTTACAAGTTTTTTTTACTACTATTCTATGTCTTGATCCTGCGAGATTATAATTATTTCAAGTTAATTGATATTAGAAGAATGTTTATTAAAAATATCATCCAGATTCGATGTATGTATTAAATGTGTTAAAATAAAAAAATAGCTGTGTAAATCCAGAACTTGCAGCTAGCCTTCAGATAAGATTTCAAGATTCAGATCACCTTCCAAGGCGCATTAGGGCATGTCATATCCCTCGCTTGTTTTAATGATGAAAATTAAAATAAGTTCAATTATTCCCCTTCTAAGATGATACAGACGACATGCGTGACGCAGTTTGTAGTGACCCTACTTGCTGCGCCAGCGGTCGCGGGTTCGTGTCCCGCTGGGGACATACATTTGTTGAGCACGAATGTTTGTACTCCAGTCATGGGTGTTTATATTTATAATATGTATGTATTTAAACTTATATATGTGTAGTATATCAACCATCTAGTATCCATAACACAAGGCTCCTTACCGTGGAACTAGATAGTGCTGTGTGTAAATGTCCCAACATATTTATTTATTTATTTATTATATAAAATATTAGCAAACAGATAGACAGCTAGTATTAATGATGCAATTAGTAAGATGACTTCTCGTAGGTACTAAAGATAGGCCCGTGCTCAGCTGTTGGGATGATAGGAAGGGCTGAATAAATATCAACTTGGGGTGACTGTTTCGAAATTATAAATAAAGACTTTAATTTTGTTAAGTATAATAAACGATAAATTATTTCAATGTATATTTCTCTATTACAGGTACATGATGTTGAAATGCAGTGAAGAATTTTGGCGATAATCGTACATATAATATGTAAGTTTTACAATAGCTAGTGCTTAGTCTATTATATTTTTAAAATTTGAGAATTAGTATACGAGTATATTAATCGTAAAAATAGGGAATGAACTCGAATAGAATGAGGTTAAGTCACTAGTAGTTTCTATACGTACTATTCTGTATTACCTAGAAAGCTCTATTTTACAATCTAAGATGCTAGCGATCGCCGTGCGTAGTGCGTATAAAGAGCCAGAACTCAGATTTTCATAAATATTAAAACTTACACTCATAACACCACAACTTGATAGTATATTTCTATAGTAATATTACCTATTAAAAGAACAAAACAGGATTCTAATATCACAAATAATCTACATTACATATTTACGTTGAGCTATGATCAACACTCATTCCAATCTGGAGTTAGACTCAATTGCGCAATGGAAGTAATTGTTTATTTTTTTAATTTAAGTAAATTAAAGTATATACATACCTAACTCTTCAACGAATAGCTATTCTCATTTGAGTGATGAATAATACATGAATAATAATAAGTGACTTAAGTTTTATATAGGCTTCGTTCCTTTGGTACATTTTAACTTTCAGTATAGCTTTCTCAGAGATGTGATATTTTTCCGCAGTAAAATGTTCTTATATATTATATACATATAAACCCAGCTACTATCACGCCAAATTTCATCAAAATCTGTCCAGTTGTTTTCTTGCGATGAGACAAAGAGACAGACAGACAAAAAATCTAAAAAACATAGATTTGGGAGACTTCTGTTCAATAGCAATTTTTTAATTCCACTAAATATGTAATGTGGATTTCGAATCAGAATTTCATTATGTGTAAAGATTATACCAAAACATTTCGATGTTAAAATATTCGCCCTAGTATTTCTTTATTACAAGTTCCATGAAAAATATTTTAAATAATTGCCGTAAAATTTCCATGACAATAATCAAAATTAAACATGCAATTGCCTGTGAACTATCATAGCGCATGGTATAGCGTTAAAACTATGTTATTTCTTAGTATATTGTATTCATTAACCTTAATATATGTATGAAGAGGGCATTGATTATATCAATTTTAATTCAAATTTCTTTTGAAACTGACAAATATTTTATTACATATTCACAAAACAAAAACATTATCATATACCATAGAATTACTATCCTGGACATAAAATTCTATTTTTTTCTTTTCAGGTAAAACATTGTTCCTGAATTAACTTTAAAGTCCAATTAGTTTTAAAGTTTGCAGCACCATGGAGTTAGAAGACGTAGAAATGTATGGTAACGATAATTATTCGTTCGACCACAATGGAACGTATAACGGGACTTACGAGACGTGTCCTAACGTCAACTCTCCCGTGGTCTACATCATCACCCAGATCCTATACGCCCTGATCTGTATCATTGGGCTTCTGGGCAACACTCTGGTCATATACGTCGTTCTACGGTATTCGAAGATGCAGACTGTGACCAATATGTATATAGTGAACTTAGCTATCGCAGATGAATGTTTTCTCATAGGATTACCGTTTTTAATCGTGACAATGTCGTTACGCTCGTGGCCGTTTGGAAGTTTTATGTGCAAGGCTTATATGATATCTACTGGAATAAATCAGTTTACAAGTAGCATTTTTCTTTGCATCATGAGTGCCGACAGGTACATAGCAGTGTGCCATCCAATAGCGGCGCCCCGACTCAGGACGCCGTTTGTGTCACGTGTCGTATCGGCGGCCGCGTGGACTGCCTCGGCTCTGGTCATGACACCGATCTTCATGTATACAACCTTGATAGACCACGAAAAAAGACTATCTTGTAACTTAGTGTGGCCGGAGCAAGAGTTCAACAAGGGACAAACTTCCTTCACATTATATTCCTTTGCTCTCGGATTCGCCGCGCCATTAACCCTTATTTTTGTCTTCTACTGTCTTGTGATCAGAAAATTAAAGACTGTTGGGCCAAAAAATAAATCAAAAGAGAAAAAACGCTCCCACAGAAAAGTGACCAAATTAGTGCTCACAGTGATAGCTGTGTACGTGATGTGCTGGCTACCTTACTGGGCCTGCCAAGTTGCACTGATATACTCCCCGCCCAATGAGTGCGCTAGTCAAATTACTATTACTGTTTTTCTCATCGCCGCCTGCTTTAGCTACAGTAATTCTGCAATGAATCCTATACTTTACGCATTTTTATCAGACAATTTTAAAAAGAGTTTTCTGAAGGCGTGCACGTGTGCTGCTGGGAAAGATGTAAACGCTACGTTACACGTAGAAAACAGTGTGATACCCAGAAGGAGGTGTGGGAGCGCGGCAAGATCGCAATCACGTGCTCTAGCAGAAGTACGAGGGTTGACGGGTCCAAGAGACGGCGCTTGCGGGTCGAGATCAGAAGCTTCCACAGCTCTGACGTCGCGTTCGGTGGCGGCCAGCGAGGCTCTCAATATGGAATCCCGTCCAGGTCTGACACCACTCATAGCTCCAAACGGCGTTTCCCACTCACGCCTCTGAGTGCAGGCCTCACGTCGCCGCCGCGACTCCACTATCATAAATGACGAGGACACTATGATCGTTTCTATAGACTAGGTTACAACTAAGACTGGTTCAATTGCATGGCTCCACCCGACGACTGAGGGACACGAGCCCTGTCTCCTCACTTGTCGGCCCTACGATAAGTTTATGTTTACCAAAAATCAATGTAATATGTGGACCTGAGTATACGAGTAAATGTTCCTGATAAGTTTTTTTAATTAATATAATTGTATGTGCAGTGTTCGATCGAAACGGGTTTAGGCCTAGGGTTGTAACGATGAATTTATTACAATTTAGGTAGCGTATCGCCAGGCGAATAGATTATACTTTAAAATTATTGTTGTAAAAATGTACATATCCTGTAAATATTCAATCGTCATAATGTGGAAGTTAAGTAAAATTAAATTTGTGATGAATAAACTTACTTATTTCAAATTCTTTGTTTTATTATTCTGAGTTAAAGCTGGATGATATGGTCAGGAAATATGGGCTTTTATAAAGAGTATCAATCAAGTTAGATGACAGTGGTTCGTCGAAGTGGGGTGGGCAGGTGTGGGGGAGGGTCCACTCTGGGGGGGTGATATGGACATATACGCAAATACATCGACGTAAGCTGAATAAAGTCTCGGGCGAGGCCGAGGCTGAATAGCCGCTAAGCCGTAAGAATACAATTCCATCAGGATATTGCGGTTGCGAGCCGCTGTCCTATATTAAAAGTATATGCCAGAATATTTCTAGAGACTAGCCAACTATGCTGTTATAATATGAGGTTTTGTTTAATAAGAATTTAAGTAGATATGAAATTATTCAAACCAATTGTTAATTTGAAAATTATTGACTTCTTGAAGTATACTGCCGCTAGACAGATATGCTTGTAGTTTTTTCAAGTGGTAGGAATGATATATGCCATTTTCTTCATAATCATTAATTATTAATTACATTTTTCACGTCTTTCGTCACGTTTTCATTCACACGAGATGCGTGAAAACAAAACAATAAAAGGTATTAATTTACATATTTATTATGCATAATTTATGGACATACATATCATAATTATAGACATTAAACACCCATGATTAGACCACCCATGATAAGCATTCGTACTTAATGGCTGACTACATGTGTATGAACTCATGAAGGCCTTCAGCAGGACTTGAACCTACAACCGCTTGCAAAGAGGGTACTACAAATTGAAACCAACATGTTAGAAAAAGTTTGCTTTATTATATTTAGTTCGTCACAACAATATCTGTTACTATTTGTAGGTGTGATTTAATTTTAAATGATGCTTCCATTTAAACAAAATTAAATCAACAATATAGAGTTTCTGCTAAATAATACCGACTGTAATATTATTTTCGATTACTTTGTATTTCACTATTTCAAAAACATTATTTTGTACAAATTTTCAATTCGACGTGTTAATGAATACATTTTCATTTAAAATAATATTGTAATTATAAATATTAGTTTTTTATTATAAAAAGTTTTCCATGTAATCGATTTTCAGAACGTTCGCCACAGTGCTAGTAGAGTAATCTGACTAGGCTTCATTTTATTAAAGATTGTCCAGACGAAAGCAATCCACGACTTTTATTATCCTCGACTATCAGCATTCGTGGGGTTTCAGTTATGAAATAGTTAGAAATATTGTTCATCTCATTTGGCTAATAGAAAAGAAATTTTCAAATGTATGATTTCAAAGATCATATCCAATGAAAAGCGAAATGTAATGCGAATCTCTAAAAAATCTAATTGAATAAAAAGGTTATAGGAGTAAAGAGTAATGCCCTCTTTACTTATTTTTTCATAATAAGATTTTCTGAAATTAAGCACGTTTGTGCTTAATTTAAAAATTAGTTTTTTTCATATAAAAGAATAGTAAGTCAAGATTTTTATATATTATCGTTTTAATAGTTAGTTATAAAAGATAGTTAAAAGAGTTGTAAGAAGTGTAAGAGTAACAATATTTATTTATTTATATTTATTATAACTTTACCGAGTTGGTACGAGCAAAACTAAACTGATATTACGACTACTAATGGGGGTACATTATGACAGGGGAACTCGGTTATAGTAATTTTAAAATAAGTTAAAGAACAATAACAATCAACAATCAGTGAACAATTTTTACTTGATTTGTAATTATAAATGCTCACGTTCACTTAGTAGTAAATAAATAATATAAACGTAGTAAATATTTCATACCTTAAAATATTAGTTTTCGTCCATAACTTTTCAATCATAGGGTGATGATAAAAACATGTAAATTTGTTGCAAATGACAACACTACCCTTTAATCAGTGTAACATTTTAGCTTTGCTTCTCTTTTACATGAAAATAACTATGTGCGAAAATCGAATTGACGACCCCCAGCTCGATTGTTATGCTTATAAAACGATATTTCAGACGTTATGTGTAAATTACATATTTTAATTTATTTATACGATTCAGTAAACCAGAAATGTAGATTATCCCAATTTGTCGCAAATGGTTATAATTAATGTTCGTTTTGAATGAACGTGCCGGAGATGAGGGCGCGTTGAACGGAAACTTTCACAAAGCTAGCTTGATCGGAGCAATTTTCTCACACAGAAAATATTTATTTATAATTCTTTTTCAGTACCATATAAGATTATAAATGTTACTTAAAGATATTGTTTGTATATCCACGTGTAATATTAGCTATTTCTGTTGTCTTTACGTCTGCTTCAAAAACATAAGTTATTTCTGAAATATCGTGACAGAATACTAAGATTTACGAATTAAATTAAACTAGTGTCGGACTTTTAGCCTTACTCTTTGTTATGTAAGTAGTAAACTTAGGATAAGTAAAAAGTAAATTAAATTATTAAATATGTTGGGAGAACTAAACTTAACACACAGCATAATATAGTTCCAGCTTTGAGAATTGTGTTATAAATACTATTTTTTTTTTTTATAGTAAAAAGGGGGCAAACGGGCAGGAGGCTCAACTGATGGAAAGTGATCTCCTCCACCCATGGACATCTGCAAGTCAGGCTTGCAGATGCGTTGCCGGCCTTTCAGGAAAGGGAGGGATGGAGGAGGGAGGGAAGTGGGAGGAAGAGGGGAACGAAGGCGGAGGATGAAGGGAAATGGGAGGGGGGAAGGAGTGGGCCTCCCGGACTCTCACTCACCGGACGAAACGCGACAGCATAGCTGCCACTTCACGCCGGTCTTCTGTGAGAGAGTGGTACTAATGAACTATACGGGGCGTGCCGGCCCATTTGGTTGCTACCCGAAGGTAACAAGAATGGCACTACCACTTTATAAACTAGTTCCGTAGATAGTTCATACACTAAATATATAACTTAATGCAAATTCATATTATAAATACAAACATAATTGGAGCATAAACATCACTCAAATAAATATCACAGCGGGATTCGAACTGGCGTCCTCGGTTATGTAATGTCAGCGAAAATTTTAAAATTAATTCTTCTGCCAGTATCAATTAAACTGTTAAATACAAATAAACTTTACAAATTGAGTGTCATCCGCCAGTTGAAGTGGAATTTGATGAATGGGTTGAATAATTAGAAGGAAATCTAAAGATGCCGCGGTCAAAGGAAGAAGTAGTACAAAGCAAACAACAGTTCAACAAACAATGTTCTTATAAATAAATAGTCTGTTTTGTCAGTATATTTTATACATTTATTGATATTATACTTCACTTTTTTATAATGTGTCACTGCTGAGCATAAGTATCTTGTGCACTTTCCTGTAAATGTATTGTTCTTCTCCTCTTACGTGTATTTAGTTATTCGGTGTGTGCAATAAAGAGTTTTTTATTATTATTTATTATCATACCACTGTATCCAACATAAATTCAAGTATAATCACAATTACATGAAATATATTAAAACTTTCGTTTATGATAGTCCAGTGGTAACGCGCTCACTTGGAGAACTAAGTGATGCGGGTTCAAATCCGGGACTCCTATGTCTGATATTTTTCATGTGCGGACCATTTCTTACATGACGACACTTGCACTTACAGTGAAGGAAAACATCTTGAGGAAACAAGAGAAGTCTGAGAAAACAAGCCTGAGAATACCTAGCAAGTTTAGCACTTAGCCAGTGCGGTGGACTACGGCTTAATCCCCCTCGTATTGAAGGTAGGTCCATGCCTAGCAGTGGGACGTTAAAAAGGCTGAAACATACAATTGTAAAAAAAACATATCAAAGTAAAGTTGATTCGAATCATTCTGATGAAAATTTGTATTATTTAATCCTAATATTTACCTACATTTTTATTCACAGACAAATGGAGAAGTAATTTTGTCATTTTTTTAAATTAAATAATACTTTAAGCCTTCGAAAAGAATATCGATAATAAGTATTTTATTTTACGTACGACTACAGTTGCTATTGTTCAATGGGAAATTTAGTCATACGTAAAACAATAACAAAGCCTGATAAAGATATACACGTTTTTCCTTTTTCCGGGACGATGCACAGGACAAGGGTCCAATAACTCTATTGAAATAAAGGCTCGGTCACTTTTACGTTTTAACAACTTTATTTACTTGTTCAATTATACTGTATGTGCTATGTTTTCAATAGATCATGCGTAATGTATAAGCTCAAATTAAATCAAAATATTCTATTCAGCATAAAAATTGTTACAATTTCTTACTGAACGTTATGAGTCTACCACCAGTTCGGAAAGAAGAAACCTCTGACCTGAGAAGAACTGGCGAAAGAAACTCAGCGGGACTAACATTTTTAATCGCTCGCTTGCTTTCTATATATAAGGAAACAAAAATAAACAAAACGATATGCTATGAATAATTTCATTAATTTGTGTTGTCAGAAACAACAACGTTTGTATGTTTTAGTAAAGTATTGGTATTCATAAAGTTATTAATGTAGTTGATCTCGAGGACGTAATCGAGGTCAAGTCAAATAAAATTTCAATTACTGAAAATTTTCCTATTCTACTGGTTCCGTAGTAAATATCTAATTATTATTTTTATACAATCGCACTATATTTAATGACATTAATAATGATTAATTTTAATCGCATATTGAATATAGACTTAAATCTGAAACTTTACAAATAAAATATACCTGAGGAGGCATCCGAGTGAGAGTAATTCGCTACGTTTATATTCCATCATTTATTTCAACCTTGAAAAAACTAAAATAAAAACGGTGAAACACTGCTACCTACTTCTCTACTGAATTAGAATATTCTATAATTATCTTTTATATTGAATACGACAGATCTAGGAAATGATTATAAATCAACACAATTTATAGTACTTTTAATGTTTATATTTCGCGTAATCTCAAAAGCAATAATCCTGTCAAGAGGTAATTGTATGTAAATTATAGTTGCTTTACATTTGTACGTCATAACGCTTCCGTTCCGCGGTGGTCCATCACAAGGTCAAATTCGCTATCCTTATTTTATTATAAATGAAACAAAAAATTTTTGGTTCCCGACGTTTCGAATGCTTTACAGCAATCATGGTCACGGGAGAGACTCTCTCCTATAAAAAATCATAATAAATCCGCGACAAAATCTGAAAAGATAGTTTCGTAGGTAATAATTTTATTCAAAAGTTTCACAGTTTAATCTATACCTATTTTTGACTAAGGACTGACTGACTAACTGTTTTTGACTGACATACTACATTTTCTGACTTTAGCTTGTAAACCATTAATATTTTTAGACCCCTTTTTCTCCAATCTTATAGAAATTCTTTATATATTCTCATTTTTATTTCAATTTAAGCTGGTAACACGTTCACTGCGGCTGTGCTTTTTCTATACTTACCATTCCTGCGGTACAAGGTCTATGCACCTGGTAATAAAACTTCCATTGTGGCGGTACAAGGCGTATAGACCCTGTAACATTTAAGAAACTTAAATCCTTTTTTTGGCTTCATGTAAAAATATATTTGATTTTTTTGCTTTGAATATTAATAATAATGAACTAATTGACATACACCTGAAGCCGTTTGTAAATAACTTGTTTAGTTTAAAAATTATAGCTATTTTTAAAATACAGGGTCTATAAGCCTTGTACCGCACTGAATATGGGAAGTCTGGTGCGTATTTTAGGGATGTGAAATAAAAATATCGAGTCTTAATTAAGTTTTAATATAATGACAAAAAGAAAAAAACAAGCATGATTTAATGTTTTTCAATAAAGCATGGATAACAAAAGTTTCTTTTAGATGGAACACATTCCGGTAATTTTTTTTTTAACTTTTTGTTAGCTTGGCAGCTTGTTCGGTAAAAGGTTCAGAGTCTTTCGTAGCATCCAATTCCTCTTCTTAACACCTTTTATTAAATTTTGTTTCTCAATTTTTCGTGCGGGTTCTGAAAAGATAAGTTTATCAATTTATTTTTTATTTATTGGTGTATATGTGTTATTATTGGATGTGGATGTGTATGGGTATGCATACGTTTTCATCTGCGTTGAAATTACCTGTATCATTATCAAAGTCCTTGTTTGTAAAAGAATAAAATAAATAGTAATGAAGACTCACCTGTCTTTGATCAATCAATCTATGATTAGATTTAATATTAACTGCATTACTGTCCTCACAAAAGCCGTGGATTATTTTTCTTCGGCACCTTTTTGTTAGTCCTATGTCGATGCCTGCGTTTCTCGCGAATGCAAGCCAACACTAGCGTGGGGTGCGGTACCAGGTGCGCGAGGTACAAGGTGCTTCGACCTGGTTTCGCACTGTGATGATATTTTATTTCTTCCGTGCGGTACCAGGTTTATAAGCCCGGTATTAAGGTAGGTACACCATTGGGTTCTATTTAACAAATACATCTTAGATATATATTCATCTCTTTCCTACACCGAACCAAATTGAAGTTATGCCTCCCGCACGACAGGGAAGTCTACACTTTTCTTAGCCGCACTGTACGCGAGACGTAATACAAGGTGTTTACACCTGGTAACGCAGTGAACGTGTATTGACGAAAACCGTGTAGTAAGTTTCGACTATAATGACATTCTATACAAGTTAAATACCTTTTACCTCTTGTATAACACACAAAACCCTGCCCTCTTCAACACTCGACCGCGTCCACCACCTAGGGAAAGATAACAAGTAGTGTATTTTTAAGATGGTCTTCTTTCTATGTAACAACACTGCGATATATTTTTTGGTTGAAGGTGTATTATGCAAATTTTTCAGTTCTAAATAATACTAATATTTCCAGTTCTCTGAAGTTTTTGAAAGTTTTAAGTCGAGAGTATTCTAAAGTTTGTATTCAAAATTAAAATTTTATGCAATTTGACTCTGAGCAAACCGAGATTAATTTACTAGTGTAGTACAATATTAATTATTATAATAAATACGTTGGGACATTATTACACACAGCGCCATCTAGTTCCGTAGTAAGCTGCGAAGCTTGTGTTACGGATACCATACATATTATAAATATAAACACCCATGACTGGAGTACAAACATGCGAGTTTAACAAACGAATGCCCCCAACGGGATTCGAACCCACGTCCACTGGCGCAAGAAAGAAGGGTCACAAACTGCGCCAAACATGTCCTAATTCATTATTACTATATGTGTATAGAGATTGTATGTAAATGTAATATTGATATATGCTACGGTAACTTCGTGAAATACGCAGATTCAATGCTAATTGAATAATTGAAACGACTTTGATTGATTTCGAAATTACATATTGTGTAGTGTACAGCGCGCTCTGCTGAACTTATTGTGATAGAGCTCACGTATTCGATAAATAAATTAATGTTGACATACTCGTTACGCTGACTAGCTATTATACAGTAGTAAGAAATATAGGTTAACGAATTTTTGTTTTAAATTATGTTCATAAAAGTATTTGTACTACTTTAACTACGCCGAAACCAAACTGAAAACTAAAATATTTAAATTAAATTTACAGTAGTATTATATATGGATTGCAAATGGAGACATTTAAAAAGGTTTTTCGGAAATTAACTTAAATAACTTCTAAAGTAGGACATATTCATTAAGATTACGTTTCTAAGAAGCCGTCGAACGTTTAATTAGAATTAAAAAATAATTATTATAAGAATGAACGAAAATTAGCGGAAGTACACGATGGCGTTTAAATAATAAAATAATTTCCTAACACTCTTTGTTTTTTGATAAAAAGAACCTAGTTGCCCTAGTAAGAAAGTAAGAAGTGAATTAACAGTAGTGGGACTTCGATGCTAATGCACGGTATGTCTCGCGTAGCTCCTGCGCCTGATCAACTGTCTCAGCAAGACACTCGTAGGCCGCTATAACTGTAAAGTAATAATATGTGAAAAATATATTATTATAGACAGCAATTCAGTGAAACATTTAGCTTATATACATATAAGTCCTGATTCTAACATATTTGAAGTTCAAAAGAATACATAAACTCCCATAAATTATTATGATTTAATGAAATTGAGTACAACAATACATAATATCCATGATGATTAAGTTATATCTTATTATACTCTTTTTGAAATGGGTGAAACATCGTAATATATTTTCTTATTAAATTCACTTATCTTAGATACTATTAGTACAATTTATATAATATATTTCTTACAATATATAGAACATCTAGTACCCCGATTATCCGGATCAATTAAAACAAGGGGTATTCCGTATAATAGAAAATCCGTATTTAATCGATTTCAAAGTGAAATCAAGCTATATTTAAATTTAGATAATTTTTATTATGCAATGGGTAATAAGGTTTTACATACGTTGTTTAGATGTAGGAAATTATGAGCTATAACTATAATAAAGACCATAATATGTATCTACATAATATGTGATTCAGATGATTTTTAAGAGACACTATTATTTTTCGCTTAGACGTAATAAAAAAGCGTCGGAATAAACTCGTCGTAATATGGCTCGTTGCTTAAATTTTTTTATCTGCAAATAGGACCGTGAAGAATGAGTCCAGATAATAGGTTCGGATAATCGAGGTTCTACTGAAATAAAAGTAAAGTCTTTAGTTACTTAGCTTACCCTTAAATCCCAAAAAGTGCAACAGTAATAGTAACTTCAACCCACTAAGTCAATCCATCTCACAACCTGTAAACTCAGAACAAACAAAGCGAGATATCTGGATTTATAAAATGGAAAAAATAATTTTCTCTATAAATCATACTACCAAAACGTTACCATTCCTGTTTTAAATTTGAAATATTCCGGTCCTAAAATGTTACAGAATATTCCAGTACCCCTTGCAAAAGTTAAAGTAGTATTGCACACAAAAGCTTCAGAACTAGCCACTGTTGAAACACGCTAAATAAACTATAATTTCAAATTTTGTGCATAGTTCATTTTGTGCAAATGTTGGATAAATTAGGAACTTTTCCTGTTAAACATAGAAAATAATACGTGGCAATTAAGCGAGTAGCGAGTTGAGTGAAGAGGTAAATTTCAGTATCAAAGATGTCTGAAAATATTGAGAAATGCTTTAAAAAGCTTTCAAAAGCTCTATAGCTGACTTTCCGGGACACTTCCTATATAAAAATATTTTAAACAATTATTTACATACAAAGAGAAAAACATAATATTGTGTATTTAAGCTACGAGTTTTTATGTATAAGACTGTACATCTTGTGGTCGTAATTCGATTATCCTTATTGAAAGTTTCAGGAAACCTTATATAAATTGTGTTTATCCAAAAAACAGGGTACAAAATTTTAAAATGGATAAAACTAAAGTTCGCCAACAAAATATCAGTTGACTAACAAGAGAAAAATAATTACAATTTTCTGTATATTTATATATAGTTTATATTACACTCCTTAAACAGTCACTCTATATATTTTTATATAATATGAAGTCTTGATTAAGTATAAAAACTTGTAAGTATTTAGAGTAATGGAAGCTGCCCATCAATAAAGTTTGAAGCATCTAAATTATAAGTGCTGTACAAGCTACGATTTCTATACGATAAAATTATTTTTGTAAGCGACAGCTCGAGCAACTCAACTTGGGCTTCCTTCGCAATTCAGTTTTTGCCATGAAACTTTTTACTGAAATCTTTTAGAAATTGATCATTAATACATATTTAAAACCTGAAATTATAACTCTTATTTTATTATCCTACGCCATAGGGTTTCAGCTAGAGATCTATTGTGTCTTGAAGAAGGCAATAATGCTACGATTTTACTAAACTCGCAATTAAGTGGCACTACAGTGCGTAGTTTTTTACACTACCTAAAAATATTTTAAATAAATAAATATGTTATGACATTATTACACAGCGCCATCTAGTTCCGTGGTAGGCTACGAAGGAAACTTGTGTTACGCATGCCAGACAGTTGATATACTACATATATAAGTTTAAATACATACTTATTATAAACATAAACGCCCATGACTGGAGTACAGACATTCAAGTTAAACAAATTATTGCCCCAAGCGGGACTCGAACCCGCGACCGCTGGCGTGAGAAAGTAGGGTCACTACAAACTGCGCCAAACGTGTCGTCAAACATTATACAGATTATTCATTTAATATATTAGTGTGTCAAGATAATAAACTATCCGTCTAGATGGACAGGCTGACTTGTAGATACAAGTCAGTTTAATTGCCGTGCAATACTTGGCATGTTACGTCGCTGTTGAAATTTCGATATATGAAAATAGCGTGAAAACGGTGATAGAAACTATGCGGATATTACATTGCAGCTGAGATCGTTTTGCCGTAGACGTGGCTCGAACTGCCTCGCATCATTTCAATATAACCTAGCATTTGAAACACGATTCACATCAATATCTTCACTTGACAACAGAAATTGAAAGCTACTCGTAACTTAAAAACTAGCTACCAGCAAACTTAAACTAAAAGGTTTATTTATCACTCAGAACAAACCAAGGAAGTCTCATTTTTATTCATTTAATATTTTCGCTTATTTTTTTATACAGTAAAGCAGAATTTATTAAGTGTCTATTTAACAACAATGTAGTAGCTTTTTACTAAATGCGTATGTAATTGTACAGTACTGATAAGGAAAACACACTTTTACTGACAGATGCCTGAACGAGTTAGGATACTTTTATATTATTAATTTATTAAGAAAATTACCCAATAACGTAAAAAATGGGTCTAAAAAGGACCAAACAAGAAAATAATTCAAATAGAAATCCAGAAATGTCACACACGTAGATATCGGACTTACTGTGAGTGCATGCCATGTATATACTACTAGCGACTCGCCCTCGCTTCGCTTGGGCTTTTTCCTAGATTTAGCACAGGCAAAGCCGCGGGATCCGCTAGTTATGCATATAAACCTTCCTCTTGAATCACTCTATCTATTACAAAAAATCGCATCAAAATCCGTTGCTGTTTCAGAGGAACATAATATTATGTTCCTCTGAAGCGTAGAACTGTGGTCGTACTTACTGTATCACTACATAGTATAAAACAAAGTCGCTTTCTCTGTCCCTATATCCCTTTGTACGCTTAAATCTTTAAAACTACGCGACGGATTTTGATGCGGTTTTTTGTAATAGATAGAGTGATTCAAGAGGAAGGTTTATATGCATAACTATTATAAACATGCATACATCATATATAGACTGTCAAAATCATTACCCATCGTTTCTGGTAAAAAAGAAGGAATTAAGATTTAGCTAAATAATTTAAATCGTATGATGAATGAAGTATGAAGCGAGGACAATTAATGTTCATAGCATAAGCTAATTTATACATACTGGCGAACACATTAGATATCGCTTAGTTACAGCTAATTGTATTACAATAACTGAATAATGAACTTACGAAGTTTCCGGTCTATGGGCACCTAAGTAATCCACTAAGTACCACAATATGCTGCGGGTCACTAAGATATTACATGCGGGGAATTAATCTCCAAACAACTTGAGTTCATTGCCTCGGGGGCAAACTTCAGCGCGTTTACTTTACATTTCCCTGAGTTGTTTTTAATAGACTTGTACTTATTATTAATATTTGTTTTTGTTATATGACAAGATCACTTAATTTTTAAGTTTTGCTAAAAGGCCGGCAAGCCTGGCTTGCAGATGTCCATGGGCGGAGGTGATCACTTTCCATCAGGTGAGCCTCCTGCCCGTTTGCCCGCTTTTTACCATAAAAAAAAAGCCTGATTCTTATAAATTATCCACTTCCACGTGCATTAAATTTTATTTTAATATTGAAATGATGTACTCGTAAGATTTAAAAGAAATTATTTTAAATCAATCGAATCGTTTCCTCTAAGCAACGAAATAAAACGAAACTATGTTGGTATTCATTTGAATATTTAGGAGGTAATTAAAAAAACACCTTAAATGAATATACAAACGTAAGGCTTGGCCCACGCACGAATTTTTTTTTTTTTTGATGGTACAAAGGGGGAAAACGGGCAGGAGCTCACCTGATGGGAAGTGATCAACTCCGTCCATGGACATCTGCAACACTGCATGGCTTGCAGATGCGTTGCCAGCCTTTAGGAAAGGGAGGGAGGGAAGAGGGAGAAAGGAGGGAAGAGGGAGTTAGGAGGGAGGGAGGAGGGATGGGGAGTGGGCCTCCCGGACTCTCACTCACCGGACGAAACGCGACAGCATAGCTGCCACTTCACGCCGGTCTTCTGTGAGAGAGTGGTACTATACGGGGCGTGCCGGCCCATCCAGCTGCTACCCGAAGGTAACAAGCGTGGCACTACCACTAAAATTAAATCTTATATTGATTACTATTTTCTCGTTTTATTACTTTGAAATAAAACTGAAAATCTGAAATAAAGTTTTATTTAATTAAGGCACACTTTAATGTGAAGAATTTTATTTCGAAGACTTTCAGAACTAAGAAAAATAAACAAAATACTTCATAAAAGTAAATTAAATTAAAACAACATATCTACGATACTAAAATATTTCAACTCATTCGCTTTTATTGACATTAAGTTGAATGATATTTTATATGGGAAGTATTCTAGAAAACTTTCAATGTTAGCAAAATACAGTAACGTCTGGCTATATTCAAAGCTCTCGGAGAGTACGAGTTCCCACGCTCACACCTATTCGACTTAAATGATCCTTCGACATTAACTATGAATGCTTTCTGATTAAATGTATTATTTGACTTCTCCCTTTTAGTCAAATTTGAGTAAATAGCGTAGGAGTCAATTTGATAAACAAGCCCACGCTATATATCTACATCGCCGTAAGGCACAATCACCTACTATTATAGTCGCCTACACGTTTTTTTGAATAAAAATTAAAATGCAATAATAGAATAAAGTAAAAATATATTTTTTTCCGATTCATAGTTTATAAGATTTACTTATTTTATAAATAATTTTTTGTATGCAATCATGGTCACAGGAGAGACTAAAGGTATTTGACAGTTCAATTTTTGTAAATTGAGGGTAGCTCTGTAACAAGCATAAATTATGTATAATACCTCTGAGACGTCAAAATCATACTCGCTTCTATGACAACAATTTCTGTAAAGTATTCGAAACGTCGGCAACCCAAAAAAAAATCTGTGACAACCGAAAAAATACTTTCATTTTAATTTTGCTGGTAATTAAGAATTTTAGTATGCACTATGTGCACAAAGTGAGTTAATTGTACCCCGATACAAGCAGCTTTTATGTAAACTCTAATAGTAGAGGAGACCGTGGAAGATCGACCTTCATCGATCTGATAACCAGATGAGACATATTATTTATCGAATATAATTTATAAACAAATATGCCTATAATTACTTGCCTATCTGAAAGTGCGTTCTACGTAAATGACGGTAAAGTTTTTATTATTATATTTGATAACAAATATGTCTCATCTGGTTATCAGATCGGTGAAGGTCGATCTTCCACCGGCTCTTAGACCATAAAGGAAGGATTTAAAAAATACTAAGAAATGTCAATTTATGTGTTCATTATTTTAAAGTTATCATTTCTTTTTACTTAGGAAATTATTATTCTCAAAATAATCAATTGCAAAATGCTGAAAAAGCATTTTTAACTATAATCGAGGATCGTCTACTCAACTATTATTATATACTCTATTATTAAGCTTGCTTATCCCATGGGTTTAGTGACCATATAATAGATGGTGAAAACCCCCATACTGAAATTAATGTGCTGACTATACCACGTATGCTTTAAAGTTACAGTACACTTTTCGCTTAAACATAAGTAAATGCTCTAAAATCCTATCTATAACTTTTAAGGTATTATTTATCATGAATATACGTAATATACATTAATATATAAAATAAATAAATATAATTTTCATATTATCATTATTTGCAAAAATATTTATTGAAAACGTCAACTCTCAGTTTTCAACATAAAAATTGAAGCGTATTAACTAGTACCGGCGGAACGATTCTTTTTATTTAATTCTTTGGTGAAAGCGATATTATTGTAATTGAAATATTTCAATTTAAGCTCCAGTTTCAAAAGCTATTCTTTCAAATCAATACAAAAATAATAATTTAGCGAACCATTTAAAAATATAATACTCTATTTACATTATAATACATAAGATTCTTATTAAATGTAATTATACTTGACGCTGGTTGTACAAACATCTACCAAAATGAAAGTTTATTAACATCAATCAAATCAGATTCGAATGTATTCAAGCGCGATGGGTCTGCGACTAATGAAGCCAAGTCTCTATAACCATTTTACTGCTCCATTTAGGTGGATTCAAGGCTGAAAATGAAATATAAATTTGAGGCTGATTTTGAAATTTACCATCAATAGGTATCCAGCAACGAATACCAGCGGGTACTTTTGCTGTCTAGGACTTAGTGATAATATGAATAAAATTTTTTATTTCAAGTTTTTAAATCTATACTAATATTATAAAGAGGAAAGGTTTGTATGTAAGTATGTTTGTAACGAATTGGCTCAAAAAGTACTGGACCGATTTTTAAAATTCTTTTACCATTTGAATGCTACATTATCACTGATTAATATAGGCTATTTTATTTGCAAGAAAAAAATAAGTATGCATACTAAAACTACTAACAGCATAATAACAGGAGAGGAGGAGGAGTGCACGCCGCACATAATATATGAAATAATTATCCGCGCGGCTCAGGAGTATATTGAAGCTGGAGTAATTTTGAGGAATTTTCGACCCAGCGAGTGATTGAATGAAGTTTAGTAGCGATTAAAAAACGAACGCGGGCGAAGCCGCGGGTATTGCTATTGTACTTATAAAATATTTGGTCTTTACACGAGTATGCGTACAAACATACAAACATCGCAGACAAATAAAGTTTGTAGGTATTGGTTACTAAAATGAAATCAAAAACAGTATAATTCTCGGTATAGAAGGTACAAAGTGGGAGTTGGAAAGAGTGATGAAACAACTTTTAATTGTTATTTGAAGATCCCTATAGGATTACACTACTTGTTAATTCTTACACATTGATAATATATGAGGCTTATATTACACATTGGTTAGGTAAGTTGAGCTTAGCTGTCATTAGTGTCCGGCAATCCAGCCGGTCGCCAAACCAAGAGGTGGCCCACTTCAGATGACAGTTTACCATGCGGTTAGTTCTAAGTACTTTTCTGATAGTAGAGTGTGCTGTTGAAACCCATGAAACACCATTGTTATGATGGCGGACCTGCTGTCGTGCCAAGGCTGATTGAGTACGTAAGCGATCCTGCGACGTCCCATTTGGTAAAAAACACTTACTTTTCTGAACGCACATAATTATTTCTTTTAGTCTTTAGAGACCTTGATGTTGTAAGTAAAACAAACCAATTTTAATCTTAAGTTCTATTATCATAATCAGCCCTTTTTTAACGTCCCACTGCTGGGCACGGGCCTCCTTCTGTACGAAGGGGATATACGTATATACGTACGTGTTGGCGGACTGCACATGTCTTTCGAAAACTTGTTAGGTTTTCGAAAGACATTGCTAGGTTTCCTCACGATGTTTTCCTTCACCGTAAGACAAGTGGTAAATCATGATAGAAATTTATAATGTTTCTTGCTTGTAAATATTTTGTATCCACTGTATTATTGTATTTTTTGCGTTCTTAAGAAAGCAAGCCAAAAGGTATCGAATGAAATAACTCTGTTATTTCATTCGAATTATATTTTTTTGCTGAAATTTGATAGGCTGCTGTTATCTCATGATAAACAGCTACTGTAAAAAAAATAGAAAATAGTAATTGAATTATTACACAGTTTCTTTTTATATTTTGAAATATTTTTAAACAGCGCCCTTATAATTTAATTAAATAATTATAATACAATTAATTTTAAAATAATTGTGTTCCATGATATTATATTGGTTCAGCACTTTAAGTACAAGTTGCGCTTTACATAAAACCATGGTGCCTTTTCTACATGTTCAGAAATAATTCTATACAGCTAGATCTTTAAAAGCTACTATAAGAGAAAGAAAATTTTAAAATTATAATCAACTTGCTAACCGATATCAAGCGCAGATAAACTGAATATTTATGTGAATAACAGTTGTGTTTTCGTTGGTAAATTCATATCTAAGATAGATACAAAGGAATCGTCAAGAACCGCACGATAGCTTTCATGCTCTCGATTCGGTTAGCTGATATTAACATTTCTGCACGAAAGCTGCATTGACTCTATTTATGCAGCTGAAATCATAATGTTTAAAATATTTTTAAATATACCCCTATATTCTACATCAAAAATCAAAATGCTTTAATATACTAAAGGAGAATTATTAAATGCTTTTCATTCGATATTTTATAGGATCGTGAATGAAGTCAGTGAATCAGCGATGTGTATGCGAAAGTTTTAGGAGGCTTATTTCTTTTACATAAAGTTACAAACCAAAGAAAAACGTAATAGTTTATTTATATCTTTAAATATGGTTTACGGGTTACGGGTACGAGTGCGCTAGATATAGATATAGCTCAAAAAAGCGAAGAAGTATGGTTCGCTAGTTCACTAGGAATTGCACAAATTCCACTCAAGGCATACGCAGACAAAACTCATAATCGGCATATTTCCCGACCATTTGCGTACTAACAGAAATATTTGCTTTTTTATATGGAGTCGCACGAAATATTTTCCTTTCTACTAGTATATGACGGTCGCAACAACACAGA
Source organism: Boloria selene (assembly GCA_905231865.2). NCBI lineage: Eukaryota > Metazoa > Arthropoda > Insecta > Lepidoptera > Nymphalidae > Boloria > Boloria selene. The sequence goes on from HG993135.1 coordinate 15,008,329, forward strand.
GAAAGAAATGCTTTCTAGATGTGACACTACTGTTCTTTTTTTAATATAGGTTAAAGAATTTTGTCTTATGGTGAGGAAAGACGCGGCAAAGAAACCTGCATGTCTAAGAGAACCTAGCAAGGTTTCGAAGGCAGCCCGCCATACACAAGTCTTGGCAAAAATATATTATATTATGCTACTATATAAAGCGTATATATTTGAGAAATGCATGACCAATTTTGGCATGTATAGTTCGATGATTCTTATGGGAATACGATAGCACTATACGACGGAAATAAGAGACAGGATTATCAAAATTTTGCGATTCATTTGTTGTTATTGTCATTTCACTTCTAAAAAGTCTTCTGATGCGAATAGTCTTAACATAATTACCATTTGTCGAAGAGAAATTCCGAAAGCTTTCACAGCCATCACGGTTATGAGAGAGACTAGGGATTTAAACATCTCAAAGTGTCTCCCAAAAATGTGAAAAACAATGGTGTAAAAAAAACAAAATGTCACTAACTTAATAATAATAATGCACAATGTACCCTCTGATATCTGATATATCATCTACGTAAAGGAAACTGTTCTGGAAATTATTACGTGAACTGTGTATGTAGTCGCTTGAACAAACGATAGGTTGATTCGTGTTCTCAGAATGAGCTTTAAGCTTCACCATAATATCAGGTATACATTAGTCTATATACTAATATTTTTACTCCAGTTTTGATCAAAGGACAGATATTATTAAAAAAAATTACCACTAAAATATAGTAAAAATAATAAAATGTTTCTTGCAATAAATATTAAAAAAATGTACTTTCTTATAAGTATTAAAATAGTACAGTAGTTTGTTAGTTTGCTTGTTTTATTAGAATAATTCTTTCAACCTGAACTAGAACTGCAACCTCTTCTCCTACAAAGTTGAAATTTAACATTTTCATTCCGGAATACTATCACAATTACGGTAGTTATCAATACTAAAGGGAATTCTAACAATATGCAGCTATACGAACTATCTTTACGAGTAAAATACGACTAAATAGGTCCCTTGGTAAGTTTATTACTGACGATACAAAGGCACACGAGGACTTTTAAAACGTTGAAATTCGCTTGTCGCACGTTTAATGTCTGAGGAACAGATGATATTTTTAGAAAACAGGGGAACTCATTAGGCCTACTTCTATGATAGAAACTCAGGCAAACCATGGAGACTTCAAAATATAGTGTTTCATCTAATCGAATATCATTAAAAATGTTGTTTCATTGGTGTCAGATATGTGTAGCATGTAGCTTTGGCATCGTAGCAAAAAATACCGTGGCTACGTGCATATATACTTTTTTCCTAGTCGTTTTTATGTATCACAACCATTTCACTGGGAGATTATAAAAGCTTCATCTCGTAGTACACTGAAAGCTTATAGGCTTTTTGGAAAGCATGTGTAAACATATCGTGGATTTTTAAATTTAAAAAGAGCTACTTCCTCGTTAGTTAATTAATTAATTTGAGTTGCTTATTTAAACCCTTCCAAAGTCTAGATATTATTATATGCGAAAGTTTTTTCGGGACACAAGAAAATAATTTGTTTCTTTTTGTTAAAAGAAAGTTTTTTCTTTTAACAAAAAGAAACAAATTATTTTCTATTTTATTCAATTGTTGATGTAATTTTATATTTCTACTTAAAAGACAGTTTATACATTTCACTAAACTTTGACGTTATGGAGCGTTATTTAAAACTTAATTAATTAGGCCATTACGCTAAACAGGGGTTGAAATCGGATAAATATCAGTAAATATCAAATTAAAAGTAAATCTTCATATAACTTTTTAATTATGAAAACGTTTCCATTGTCTTCTTCATTGGATAGAACTGTCCGCTATATAAAAACATTTACAAACGAACAAAGGTAAGCCAGATACAGACTGAGCAATAAATCCACGTCGTCTAGAGACAATATGCGGTATTGCTTAATCTCAGGTAGAGCGAAAACCTACGTATTCTTTATAGTAAGCAGTACAAGACAATTTTTAATTTTTATTATTTAAAATCTGATAACCTGTTCCTATTCTCTAATATCTATATGCGTACATTTTAATTTATTCACAGAAAATGTTGTTTTAATTTACTATCATTATAAATGAAACTATCTTTTCGGATTTTGTCGCGGATTTATTAAGATTTTTGATTCGCGACGTTTCGAATGCTTCCCTACAATTTACAAAAAATTCAAAATGTTATCAAAGTACCTTATAAAATTATGCATTTTAATTCTAAACATTTAAAATTTTGAATTATATTATAAATATGGCAATATCATCATAAAAATAAGTAAAAAAAGAAATTATTAAAAAGCTTTTACATAAGTTTAAACCGGTTTTGTATCTCTTCAGCAGCTTTTATATTCGATAAGCACTTTCATAGAGCTTACTTAAACATATTTAAATATGAAAAGTTTTATTGATTCCGCTTTCAAAATGGCAATATCTTCTTCCTGAAGCCAACTTGAACTATTCGTTAAAAAGTCCGATTGAATTGAAAGATACTTTCTTCCACGTTTATTAGTTACATTAAGCATTCATCGTCAATTTTTTTGTTTTATTATGAAGATTAAATAGTAAAAATGTTAAAACGGAACTTTTATAATTTTTTTTTGTCCATCGGTTTATATAATATCACTGTTATTTAATCAGTTAGTTGGTATGATTGTTTTTTATAAAAACCAATTCCTCCGCTTGTTAATGTGTGGATATGATTTTACGAATAAGATAGTTGTATTTTTATATTTAACTATTTTATTTAAGCTCAATTCAATTCGATTATCTTAATTTATTTGTAATGGTTTCAAAACATGCCTAGATATAACACTATAGTTATGAAATATTTTGTAGATGTATGGCGATGAAACGCGATACTAATTATAACTTATATTTTGCAGCTATTTCATTTGAGATATGCGAATAATTGAATTAATACACATTAATATCACACGAAGAATATAATACGATTTATTATTTTTTTTACTATTTGGTGTTATAAAGTCGTTTCTTATATTTTTTTATGTGAATGCTTACCTTAAAGCGATAAAGAAAGCGTTTAACGCTTGTGTTAAAGTCGTTATTTTATAACGTTATAGTAACCAAACTGGACACATTATTTCTGTTCAAACATACATTAGTGATAAATCATGTCTAACCGTGAGATAACATTAACGGAGGAGAAACCATTTTATATTAAATATCCAATTAGGAACTCGTTGGGAAGGCAATGGTTTGAATTATAATCGCTTCCTCAAACCGCATTGAAAATTACAAGTAGATTTCCAGCAATAAATCTGTAAGATATCTCGTTACAATTTAATAAACCTATCTATTTTTTTCTGTAATTGGTTTATATTCTTCAAAAATTTCTTAGATGGATCGCTCTTACATTTAGTTTTAATCGTTTGAATTCGTATAACACAGGTTTCACTACTTTTCATGCTTAATTGTTTTATGGATAATTAAATTACAATAATAATGAGTTGAAATATAAAAAAAAATCATTTTTAAAACATATTTAAGTGTGAGGGCCTTATCACTTCGAATAACTTGTGCTGTTGCATAGACAATGGTCAGTGCACAAAAATCTACAATATACAAATAAAAAAAAATACATACTGCAAATTGCATACAAGTTTATATAAATAACACAGACATACATAAGAACACATACGGTAGATTTTATTTGTGAGACATTATTCTATCAAAGTTTTTTTTTCTTTATTACAGGTGGGCTTACTCTTGACCTTTAAGTTAGCTCGAAGCATCGATAATTTTGCCCAGGAGAAGCCTGTTAATGATAAGTGACCCTTCGTTTGTAACTATTTATTTCGCTTTTTTATACGTAACAAAAAACAATAGACATGATTAATAGTCAAATTGCCTTATAATAGAATTTACACGATAATTTCGGTGTAACCTTGTTTAAGTGGTGTAAAAGTTATTGCGATTAGAAAACCTGCGGTTCGAGACTTGCGCGCTTCGAGCCGCAATATATGTACAAGATACAATATATGTACAAGATACAATATTTGATTGAAAATCGAAAAGGTTTATGATTACCCGTGTGCTGGTAATATAATATATTATAAAGTGGTAATATATAAAGATGAAAGGGCTAATTATTTATTTAAGGGCGCTATTCTCTGGTACTATCGATCCAAATTGGGGTTTCTTTTTGCATTTTATATTCTACTTTACATAAAGTAAAAATTATGCAATCAAAGCCGCGCGCAATCCTAGTCTGAGCAATCATGCAATAGAGTAATGCAGAATAAATATTATCAAGCCATAATATAGTAAAAGTATACATGTATGTCGCTATCGCATGTAGTTCAAGTTAGTAAATAAAAAGTATAAAAAAATTAAATGGTAGATACTTTAGCCGTCATTTTCCTTAAAATATGTAAACTCAAAGAAAATTTTAACACATACAATAAAATGTTTATCACAGGCAAAGAAAGTACGAGAGTAATATAATTATCAAGACGCGACAGCTGCGCTGTGTCCGAATGATTTAAACACCTTAAATAACCCCGAGAAAGCTCAGAATTAAATGCTTTATGAGAATAAACAAAAATGTTTTTCTTTTTCCATAGCCTTTCCCTTGCTTCTAAAGCTGGTATAATTTAATTAAAAAGTATTTTGTCTTCCTCTATATAAATAAAAATGTAAATGTAGGTCTATACAAAGCTGCAACTCTCCAAAAGTTGTTTAATACTTCCTTTAAAATTTTTAAGCGTATTTGTGTTTTTACATGTAGCTTTCTACTTTATTCCAAATCCTAACTATATCGATATGCTACTGCAAGTAATAGGAATAATTACTATTTCAATGTTAAGTGCGGCGAACGTTTGAGATTTTCAATAACTTAGTTGATATCAAGAGGTAAAATAAAAAAAAACCATACAAATAAAGATTCCAAATTATAAAAGTCTATAAGTAAATCTTTAAATAAAACTGTTTTTTGTCGGTGTCAGAAATAAAACATTCACAGCAAGTGAGAAATAAACAAATTAGGTACTTTAATAGATTTACGATGTTCACGCTTGGCTCTTGGCGCGGCGTTTGCGGCTTCCCCGACCTCTGCCAAGCTCATTATTTAACAGTTAAAGTAACGGTACTGTGGATATTTAGTTTATTCAGGCTATTTAAAGACTCAATGCGGTTAAACGTAGCTTCTAATAATACGTTATATAGTTATTTTTAAATCAAATCAATATATTTTGTTTAGCATAAAAATTGTTACAATTTATTACTGAACGTACCAGTTTGGAAAGAAGAAACCTTTGACCTGAGAAGAACTAGCGAAAGAAACTCAGCGGTAAAGCGTCAACCATGATTTTTTGTATAAGATAAAAAAAAATTATTTTAAAGTCCCACTACAATATGAGGGATCTATAGTCCACCGCGCGGGCCCAGCTCGTGTTGGCGTACTTCACTTTTCTCTAGATTCTATCAGACATGCAGGTTTTCTCACGCCATAATTCAACTAGTATTCATGTTTACTAGTAAAATGATTCACACACATTGGAAATATCATCCGTGCGAGACCCAGGATTCGAACCGGCTTCACTCGTTCTCCGTCAACTACTTCAATACAAATCAATTGTTAATAATTCAACTACTTCAAAATCTATACTAATATTATAAAGAAGTAAAGTTTGTTTATTTGTTAAATTGTAAGGGGTAATCTCGGGATCTACTGAACCGATTTTAAAATTTCTTTCATCAATAGAAAGCCACATTATTGCTGAGTGTCATAGGGTATATAAAAAACCGAAAAATAAAAAGGATTTTACGTGGTAGTTTTCTTTTTGCAAAGTGAATCGGAGAAAAACGGTCGAATGAAAGCGTTTCTTACGAACGCTGCCTTAACTATGAAAGATATATTTTTGAGTTCTAGAGAAAAGATGTGGAGCTTGAAAATGCCTACAAAAAAGTCAACAACATCATTTGTCTAACTTAAACACTCTGTACTAAAAAAGAATTATTAACATTATGCCCAACGAAGTGGGCACGGGTCAGCTAGTATTCTATAAAATAATTGTCAACGTCCTATAAAGTTTATAATCAATTAACTTATTAATATAAGAAGACTAGCGACTCGCCCTCGCTTCGCTCGAGCTCCTCCCTAGATCAAGTGCGAACGAACCCTAGGGTTCTGCTAGTGTATTATACATATAAACCTTTCCGTCAATTCTGTACCAAACGTCATAAGGTTACATTAAAAAAAATTATATTGTCTACAGCGCTAAGGTTAGATGTAAAATAATTTTATATGGTGGTTACTTATTGTTGAATTTTCTAATTCTCCGCGTAATTTTATTAGGTTTTTCTTTCTTAAGAACCTTCTCTCGACAATAAAAAACACAATGAAAAAAAAATTAGCGAAATCGGTCCAACACGCGTGATGACGTGACCAAGGGAAATAGGGATTCATTTTTATATATATAGATTTAAAGTTTATATATACAAACATTAATAGTTCTTATCTCATCGTGGTTATAAACCAGTAACGCTATCTCAGTCGCTTTTGTTCGGAACTTCAATGCAATGAGTTTGTAAGTGAAGAAGCCGCAGTGAGAACTGTCTTAATTACAGAGCAGAGAGCATCTTGCGGTTGTCATGGCAACTATGCGAAACATTGCCTTCAGCTCGGCGCTGCCCCGACATCCGGTCGTGTTGAACTATGACACAAACTACTTTATTATAATCTATTAAATTATTATCTATATTTGATATTATATATTATACTAGCATTTCCCGCGGCTTCGCACGCGTTGTATATGATGCCTTGCAACGTCCGCCCTTCCCGTTTTTGCAACATTTTTCATTGATGCTCCGGTCCTATTGGTCGTAGCGTGATGTAATATAGCCTATATCCTTCTTCGATAAACGGACTATCCAACACAAAAACAATTTTTCAAATTGTACCAGTAATTCCCAAGGTTAGCGCGTTCAACCTAACAAACAAACAAATTCTTTAGCTTTATAATATTAGTATAGAAACATATAAATAAAATTAGAGTGTCTGTTTTTAATTTCAAATTAACAGCTCTACACTAAATTCATATGAAAGTATAAACGATACTAGCAACAAAAAACCATCTGTCTGTCTGTTTATTCCGGGTAATCTCTGATACGGCTAGACCGATTTTGACGAGACTTCAAAAAAGGAGAAGGTAGAAATTTTATCTATTTTATATAGCGGAACCCGTGGCTTTACTGACGCTAAACCTGGGGACGTACCCTAGCGAAGCGAGGGTCAGTCGCTACTAAATAATAATAATACTACATTTAGTAGGTTAGGTTAGGTTAGTAGGTAAACAGAAAAGTTGGAAAAGAATCCGAATCTATATTAAAAAATTTCTTATTACTAATAATACTTATCGCTGAAATATTCAAAGTGATTAAATTATACAGCATTTTGAACTCTATCATCGTCTCTTTTATATTATAATTCAGTCATGCCATTAGAGGACGCGTCTCTCGTTACGCGTCGGTGTAACGAGATTTCACTTATTATAGACACAATTTATGTAAAATGAATAAATTATGTATTAAACTACATTAGTTTAATAGCTCGTACCGCTTCATATAGTCCTCAGAACAAGCCCACTTTTTCATTGAAAGTTTGTAACCGATCTTTTTGCTTATAAGCTTTCTGTACAATAATAAAACTATAAAACCTGTACACTCAATGATAAAAGTCCCCAGCTAACTATTGGTTAATAAATATTATGTTTTTACCAGGCCATCTGCGACAAATCGTATTCGTAGCTTTCTAAAAATAAAAACTGTGGCTATGGCTTACGAAGTGGGGTCTAAATCATAAATCATGTATCTAAAACTAAACATTCACAACTAGAAAGCAACAACAGCTAATGTTGCCTAACTTATCTAAAATAACGATTGTCTGAACATTTAGAACTGTCACCTTTAAGATAAACAGTAGTAGCTATAAATCGTTAAAGTTTCAGATTCGCAAGGTGCCACGCACTAATGTCTTGACAAATTTAAACTATCGTCCGTTAACTTAATCCTATCTATGGTTCTCCGAAACTCTCCAGACGTAGCGGAGCAGCGTATATAAATGGCTTTTTTAACCTTAAATCAAATTCAAAGCAATTCTACATCAAATTTTATGCACCAATATAACCATTATATTATTTTTTCTTCAGAACTTAGGGGAGAGTTAGAGTTGGAGTTATGGCGATGACATTTTCGCAATAGTTTTGTGAAATGGCCATGTTAAATACAAGTTTTTGTCCGCGACTCCGCTTGTTTTACAATACGAATATTTTATTAGTTATCTTGGCTTCGAACTTGTACGTATATCCAAGGAAACAGCGACTGACTCAATGACTTATATATGAGATGACTTTAAATGGATTGGGTTCTTTAGGCATACCCTAACAAAGGATTTTTGAATTTCGGCTCCTGAAGAAATGCAATGAGTTTCAATATTCTTCCGAAGAAATTATGTTAAAGAAATGCATCAAACAATTCACAAGAAAAACAAATTTACACGCTTTCCAGACGCAATAAAGTATTATTTCATTGGACATTGCGAACTTGATTTCCGGACCGGTTCCGAAACCGTTCCAGCAAAGTGAGGGTAAATCGCTAGTTAACGTATAATTACTATGAACATAAAACATACTTCATTGGATAAAAAATTTAAGGGATAGATTAAAATAAATAAACAACGTTAATCTCATTGAATTTCATGACCGCGAGTATTTTCGATAAAAAATCAATCTAGTCTATTTAGAAACGCGTTCAGCCAGAAGGCGGTGATAACGCGCGTTACCTGCCGTTATGAGGCATCCATTTTGTTAAATATTCATTACTTACAAACCAATTTTCTAACGAAGGCACCATTTTGTAAATTTAACTTTGATATGCTTACCTTGCAAGAACCTGAGATGGAATAGCGAGAAAGAGCTAAAAGATAAAAAAATCTGTGGGACGACTGATCTTTTTTAATTATTTTTTCATCATTATCTTACTTATTATCCTAATTTTTTTTACACAATATTAAATAAAAATTGATTGTTATTTAAGATAGACCGTTTAGACTTCTCATTTTTTCTGTACATAAAAATATAAATGCCCATTATTTATTTCTGGAAATCCCAGCAATCAATGGTATATAATTAACAGCGTCTATTTTTAGCTTTCTGAACACAATTGTCTTGTTAATCGAAATTTCAAAACAAGCTAACTTTTATTAAAAAGTTTATTGAGTGGAGTTATTGAAGTTTTAGATTGGTTTTATTGAAAAAAAAATAATCAAGTGCTATTTTATAAGTAGTTTAACGGCTACAAACGATAACACTCGAACTATAAACTGTATTAGTATAATAGATTTAACGATATTGGGGCACTATTACTCGTACATAGAGCCATGTATTAAAATACTATATACATATTATAAAGAGAAACAACCATGACTGGACTACAAACATTCATGCTCAAATAACTACCCACAGAGGGACTCGAACCCGTGACCGCTGGCACAGTAACTGGGTAGTAAGTGGCAGTAAAAATGGAGAATATTATGCTATAAAAATAAAAGGAACATAAAAACATGGTCCATTGCTAAGATAATAATTGCGGAAAAATGCAAAAATGGTGGTTAAAATATAATAGAAAGTATTATTTTCTTGAAGTATCTACATTTTAATATGTACATACTACATCTACTACTAACAAGAAAAACAACCAGAGCTCGTACAAAATTAATAGCTAGGCTCCACAGCTTCCGGCTCAAATGCATTTTCTTGGCACAGACTTTGGTATAAAGTTATAAAGTCTCACAATTAACGCGAACATAAAGTAGGTAGCTGTGTCTTCGCCAGTTTCTTTGAGAATGTTAAATTAAATGATTACTGTGCTGTCTAATAGACGGTGCTATTATGGGACGAAGAAACATTGTTGTGTTTAAAGAAGAGTAATAACAGTCTTTACATAATATAAATTCGGTTACAAACACTGCTTACAATTTCTTGACTGGCTTAGGTCGTATCGCTAGAAGAAGTCTTTTGTCGCAAAGTATGATTCGAGATTGCGGAACGCAGTTAAAAAAAACTAGTAAAATATGCATTAAGAGGCGGCCTTAAACACTAAAAATGCGATCTAAATGATAATGGAATTTAAAAAGAGTGCGCACAATGATATAATTTCGGGAACCTCTGATAATTAACAAAGAAACATAATAAATTATTATATATCTAAAGTTTAAAAATAATTACATATCTACAATACATTCCGAACACACTCGACAACTCGACACTCACGTAATTTTGTAATTTTTGCGTGAAAAAGTCTCAAAAATCCATATAACCTCATAAACTTTCTCTTATATTATACTAGAAGGATTACTCTGATCGATTCAAAATCTTAAAAAAATACTTTTGCTACAACAGCAATTAATTGTATACCTGAAGGTATTGTATTGTTTTTCTCAATAGCAATAGACAGACGTAAGAGCCATATTTTACAATTAATGAATATAGTTTTAAGATAAATGATAATCGATAAAGTTTATTATAAATGTTAACGAGAAACTATTATTTATGGTTTAATGGCTATCGGAGAGTTATTGGCATAGCAAAGAATGAGCACCGGTCCATCCATAATTAAATAGCTATAGCTACACAAATAATATTGAAGAGTTTGTTTGTAATGTCAAAAGAAAGTATATAGCATAGTATAAAGAATGACAAAGTAAGGCAACTTCATACAAACGCACCGCGCGCGGCTTGTATGTGTGCGCCATAGTATCTTTACGTTGCCGCACGCACACTCAAACAATATCTCGAACCGTTTATCAGTGCGCCAGTCTAGGCTGACGCCGCATTCGCGCGTCACGGTTTTTCACTATATTAAAAATGTGTGATATTCGTAGAAGAACTTATTGCTGTGTGTTTGGGTATCTAAATTCTTCATCGATTCCAGCGTTGTCTTTGTTCAGATTACCTACTGAACAGAAAAGATAAACAAATCACTTATTCTATAGTTTGTCCATTTTGTAAATGGTTTTTTGACAGCTCGACGACTGACAAGTTATAGTGATGTCAAAAGGACGTAATAATCGATATCTCTTATTTTTTTAAATACAAAATAATATTTATTTTTATATTTATTAATATGAAAATAAATATTACTATCGTAAAAATCAAGAGTGGTGGAGAGAACTAAGAGAATCATAATGTCTGATTTGGACCGTGACATTGCATTTGATAATTTATGCACACAAGAGTTAATAATTAATATAACTGAAGACTCCTCATCGGACAAATCTAATATAAATGATGATTGTGACGAATCATGTTAATAAAAGGAATTAAACTTTTTTAGTTGTTTTATTTGTATGATTATAATAAGAAGAAAGTAAAACTTTACATAATGTTAATGTTTTCATTTATTGGTTTCTACCTTAAAATTTTGTTGTCTTCCTGATTAAATAACATATTACACCTTATTTAAATATTAACATTGATTTTTTCCGATTATTTGTAATCTGTGGCACAATCGTAGTAATCGTTATGTGGCACAGCAGTAAGGGGGCGGTGCCCGTCCATGAAGTACAATATTATTTGTATGACATTTTAACTTTAATGGCTAACCATTAAATACGAAACTTTGTGGCGTGAGCTGTCAAAAAACCATTAATAAAATGGACAAACTATAGCATATAATTTATACTTGATGATGAAATACTTATGTTAGTACTTTTATTTTTGTTGTATTAGTTTATTATTTTTATAGGATGTGATATGATTTTATTAATATATTATACTTTTATTTTTTTTTTAATTGTTACTAATAGCATATTTATGTTTTTGTAAAAGCAAGAAATTAAAGTATTTATTTTATTTATTTACACAAATTAATTTCGAGATAAATCTAACAAACAAACATTTTTAATACTATTTTCTACTGATATATCAGTTAAGCAAGTAACTAAAGGCCTAATAAAAATAATCATAAACATGTAGAAACAAAATGTTTTACATTCTTAAATGTATATAAATAATAAATATTTTTTAATAACACACTTCCCGGCCCTTGCCAATTTCTGAGCACTGAATTAAAATTTAGCTACAGTGACAACCCTGTGACAGGCAACTATGGTAACTATGACAGGTAATTATATCGCGGATTGGGCCGAAGTTGCCTTACTTTGTTCTCTTTATACTATGTATATAGTCACGATTTTTAAATGATTGTCTGTTCTTCTATTTGTTCGAACTAATTTTCTAAACAGCTGTACCGATTTTGACCAATACATAATAATATAACAATTATCCCATATTTTACTACTTAATACATGTATTATTGACTTTATTTATTTAAATACTTAACTGAAGTCGCACCTAACTATAAGCTCGTGTTTTTAGATTAACTTCACTAACGACTTAAGCTTTGCTGCGTATCCGTTAGCACTGAGGAGCTTGTGTATAAAAGCTACGTCATTATAACAAAGCTTCTATGTACATAAAACTAATAGGTACGTATTTAACAAATAAACATAATATAATTAATATTTATAATTAGTTTTTAGTGTAGCGAGTCGTATTTATTCGGAGCGGTTATGCAAACATGTATGTAATTATTTAAACATGATTCGCAGAAACAAGAATCAATTTATTTTAATGCATATTATTTTGGAAATAATTGAGGCAAAATATGCTATTGAGAAGTATATAGATTCTGATACAATATGAAAAATATCATTGTTATAATCTAATTTTTGTTAAAATTTTCATGATGTCAGGCTCCCGGTGCGGGGGCCAGGGTTACTGAGTCGTCTGCATTGAAGTATTTGGCCTAACTGGAGCGAGTTACGCCACAAAGTCATAAGAAAGCCTATAGGATAAGGTTTTCATATGACCGGAGATAGATAAAATTAAATAAATAAATAATAATTATATATTCATTATTAATAATAAAATTTTTGCAAAAGTTTAGGGTTTTGCAAAAAATATTAATAAATAATTTTTGCAAAACCTTTTTTGTTTTACTTTTTTTTTTTTTTTAATGGGGGGGAAATCTTCTAAAGATCCCCAACCAACGTATGAGATGGTTAGGTTATGTAAGGATTTTTACCTACTAAAACCCCCTCGATTACCGTCTGCTGCGTTTTTGTGGAAAGTACCGGGATCTCTCTAAACCCTAAACTTTTGCAAAAATTAATCTAGTTTTGTTTTTTTTTTAAATATAATTTTGTTCTTATTAACTTGTAGTAGTCTTATTAACTTATAGTTAGTATAAGTAGACGTCAACACTGTTCTGGTGCATGATGTGTTCTCATTAGAAGTTACAGTACATATTGGAGGTACATATTATTAAGCAGTGAAAATTTCAATCTCTATTTTTTTGTATTCTTGTGTTATGTACTTCTGTTGGAGATCCTTAATAAATAAATAAATAAATAAATAAATAAACTTGCAAGTTTAGGTGCTCTCTGAGGCTCGAGATAACAATGTCATCTTCCCAGCTCCAAGCTGAGAACGTCTTAATGTAAGAATCGAATAACTACGAGTAACTTATAGAACATCGAACCTAAGATATGATATTATATGTAACCAAATACAGCCACTAACCACTAAACCAAGGCGACGCGAGGCGGTAATTACTATAAGAATTAAAAGAAAAAGAACCGTTAATAAAAGGAGATAGACATAGATAAAAATAGTACGGACAGATACTATCTATTGTTCGTAATATTTTGAAAGATTAAAAACAAAACTAAAGCGCTTCGCGTGACCACTTTGCTTAAAATGATTGCATGAGAGCACTACATCTTGTTTTTATGTTACATTTATATTGCTGAAAATAATGTGAAAAATCTTGTTATATATGCATTTATAACATTTTGTATGTACGTACTACGAATGTCAAACAATTCAAGGGTAGTTAAACATTTAAGCGAACAGTAACGCTTCTCAAAATAAAATAATATACTAGCAACTAAAGTAACCCATCATTTAAACAGTTAATATAGATTTATTATATTTTCCCGAAATAAAAATATCTTATAAGTAACGATGTTTACGATTTCTTTTTACTTGGAAAGTTGATGACTTAGTATTTTTTTGTTCCTTACTTATTAATACTTTTTATTTGTGACATGATTGTAATATAATATTTATTATTTGTGACCAAAATATTTTTAAATATTTTCTAAATTAAGTTATTTATTTTTCTCTGTCTACTCGACTACTCTCGTCACTAGGTAGTGCATCAGCTTTTACACCATTCAAGCGGAATTAAGACAAGTGGTCATGAAATGAGTATTTTGGAAGCAACCACATTTAAAAAAAATGAACCAGAATACAATAATATTGCCATATTTATAATATAATTCAACATTTTTAAATGTTCACAATTAAAATGTATAATTTTATAAAGTACTTTGATGCCATTTTGATTTTTTGTAAATTGTGTGTAACAAGTATATAAACTACTGAGACAAATACCTTAGTCTCTCCCGTGACCATGTGCGCTGTTAAGCATTCGAAACGTCGGGAATCAAAAATCCTAATAAATCCTCGACAAAATCCGAAAAAAATAGTTTCATTTATAATGTCAAATATTATAAGAATACAATAAATTAATTTAAAATCTAGCAATTTCTACAAACTAGGTTTCTGGAAGCCCATGCCTGCGGAAGCCAGAGAGTCCGTAAAAACCTTCGCCACGAAACAAAGACCAATCAAACTTATTCCTAACTTCATGAATCTCTTTACGGAACTTTTACGGAATACTCTTATTGAATAAAAGGATTCATAATATTTCTTTCATATACTAAAAAACCCAACTTTTTATACTTGTTATGAGTGAGTACTTCACAAATGGTCTATATTTAGTTGGGATTTAGTTTTACATTAACAAACCACACTATCTAGTTCCATAGTACTAAGCAATGAGCCTAGTAAGGATGGCAGAAAGTTGATACACATAAATATATAACGTATAACTTTAAATAATGTATAACTTTAAATACATACTCGTGTGTACATAATAATATTATAAATAAAAACACCCATGACTGAAGAACAATCATTCGTGCTCCTCACACTAATGAAAGCCCTCAATGGGACCCTAACCCGCCACCACTGACACAGCGAATAGGATCACTGAATCAAAAGTGTCATGAACACAATTTTATATAATTTTATTTGAAATATTGCACTAATATTCTCGTATCTAATAATATTTACTAATATTATAAAACTGAAGAGTTGATTTGTTTGGTCGCGCTAATCTTAGAAACAATTGGTTCGATTTGAAAAATCCTTTGACCAATGCGGAGCATCAATGAAAAATGTTGCGAAAACGGGAAGAGCGGGCGTTAGTTACGCGAGGTATCATACCGCGTGACTTAGAAAGAATGTGGTTTCCGGTCTTTAGATCGCGCGCGAAGCCGCGGGAAATGCTAGTATACGATAAAATGTATAATGGACATAATATATATAATGAGTTCCACTTAAAAAAAGTCTGATTATTGATAATATATTTACACATTTAAATAAAAATAAAGTTAATATATCGGGAAAATGTCATATAAACGACACAGCTTTTAAGAAAACGATACTCGTAGATGCGTTGTCAAGGAAACGAAAGCTTCTTTACCGATATCGGCTTGAGTCAAAGAAAATAAACATTTAAGCTCTCCCTGAGGTCCGCGCAGTTAACTCGGTTTGCGACCGCCGCTTTTGAATGCGAAGGATTTTATTTTTATAATGAAAAATGTTAAAGAAACTGACTTCGTATAACTTTGTATGATACAACAATATTCAAAGAAGGCACAATCTATGTCAACGTTAGTAGTAGGTACCACAAAGCGAAATAGAACTGTGTCTTGATTCTGTCTATAACGTACAGAGAGACAGCATTGTCATATGCATATGAATATTCATATAAGAGAGTGTTCTGTAGCATAAAATATAAAAACAAATTTAAAATAGCAAACATTTGTCATGTTATGACAAATCTACTGTTTCGAATTTTTCCCTTTTCTTTTGCTATATAAAAGGAGTATTTTTCTTTTATGTACTTAAAAAGAGAGAGCTTTAAAAAACAGTATAATATTTTCTTTTTTAATTTAAAATTATTCAACACTTAAACTTTTCAAGCGAAACCGCGGTAAATAGCGAGTTTAGATATAAATAGGCCAGCTAGTGCCTGAACATGAGCTCGTTACCTCAGAGCAGAAGCGCGGAAGTAATGTACCGCTGCAATTCTAATGTACACTACATTGTTATATTTGGCTCCATTGTACATTCTCTACGGGGTGCTTTAGAACAGATCCATCATCCCTACCTACGAGATACAACGTGAGGACTCACTCCACGTTCTATTTTGTTAAGCGATATCGTTATCTTCAAGATATTTTTCTAGTGGTACATTTATATCAATTTAGATCGTACTCGATCTCACGTAGGATAAATAGATAAATATTGTAACTCAATATTGTTACCAAATATTTTTTTGAAAAGAGCAACTGTTGAGTTTCTCGCCGGTTCTTCTCAGCAGAACAGCTTTCCGAGCCGGTGGTAGTTTACTCACAGACTTACAGACTGACATTTAATTTTAATATTGTAAAAATGACAATTCAAAAGAGCTTGTAAATGTCTATTTGAATAAAGAATATTTTGATTTGATTTGATTGATCATTATAAAGCTTCTATAAAAACTTAAACTACACTAATATTATAAATGTGAAAGTAGCTGTAAATATCTATCTGTCCCTTAATTTTACAAGATTATTTCTCCGGACCGATTTAAGTGAGGTAAAGTATGGATTGAGACCCTGTGGAGGATATAGGATAGTTTATATACCGGAAGTCATCCCTTAAAGGGATGAAAAGAGGGTAGAAGGGTCAAAGTTTGTTTGAACCGATATGATATCAAATAAAAAATAAAACTTATAATAATTCTGTATTATTTATAATACTATGTCCAATCTACACTAACTGCAGTTAAAATGTATTGACCAACCTATATCGCTAAATAAAGACATTGTTTGTTCGTGGAGTTAACCATTACCCAGGAATATGGACTCTCCATATAAGATAACAGATATTTATTACCTTATACATATGTGTAACTCATATATAACGGTCTATATAAATAAATATGTGGGACATTATTACACACAGCGCCATCTAGTTCCGCTACGAAGCTACGAAGGAAGCTTATGATACCAGATAGTGGTATACTACATATATAAGTTTAAATAGATACATATTATAAATATAAACACCCATGACTGGAGCACAAATATCCGAGTTCAACAAGTGAATACCCCCAGCGGGACTCGAACCCGCGACCGCTGGCGCAAGAAAATAGGGTCACTATAAACTGCGCCTAACGTGTCGTCATATAGATATAAAGATCTGTATCTCTCCTATTGAAGTAGTAGTATTTTAATAATTCTGAGGGAGACAAATATATAAATGAATTTGTAATTAAAATTCTTCACAGTGGGACAGTTTATTCCCATTTGATTTTTAGTACATTAGAATCATTTACACGTACATTTCATAGCAATAAATGTCGAGACATTTGCATTATTATTAAGACAGTGAATTGACCTTCAAAAACTTCGCAGACATATTCAGAGTGTTCAAGAACTACTCACATATATACGCTTTTAATACTAACGGGCTTTTTGTAATGTAAGATAATATTATTACTTTGCGAACTTTTAATTGCTATTTCTAATTATATCCTTGAGTTAAAACTTAGCTATTAAGTTAGACGTTTAGAGTCTGTATGTACAGTCGTAAGCAATGACATGTATACATTGACAACTTTTCAAATATATGTAAACATCAATCGTTTCAAAAGAAAGTATACAAGCTTTGTGTCAAAATAAAGTATACGTAAGATGTTTCATAATTATGTATACATTTTTATCAATTCATAGTAAATAACATAAAACGAATACTATTATATACAAGTTTCGTGTTATAACTATGTAGCCATTAGTCTAAGAACTAAGAATAAAGCATTAAATATTATTTTCGTATTTAACAAAGTTTTCTAATACAAATACTGTCTCTTTCATTAAATACGTGAATTCTTTAAACTGGTCGTTAGAAGTTTAATTTATTTTTATATGTTAAGTGATTGAATCAATTCGACTAATTGCGACCTGATTCTCTAGGATGCGCCTTGGATTCACTTTAGGCAGAGCTCTCCTAAACAGCTTTACCCAGGGTATATGAGATATCTTCTGCAGCCAACAGCACAGACAGGATTTAAAATATTGTAACACCATGATTCGTAAACTTATTAATTAGATAATTAACAGTAAAATATGTTTTAAGATCTTATGCTTCTTGCATCGGAAAATGAAGCATAATACTTTGCTTTTAAAAATGTATTATTATGTATTTAAATTTAAATATTATAATACATTTTTAAATCATACGTATAATACAAATATTATCGCGTAATAGACTGTGCATATGTGTATGTGTAAGAGCGTTTGTAACACATTCACAACATTGGATGACAGTTTTAAACTTTTGACAATTCGAGGACAAGATCAGTTTATTTAAAATTTTAATGTGTAATAAAGCATTGAAAAGAATTCGAATTTATTAGAATTACAAATGACAATTCTCTATTTGTTTAGTTTGCGTTGTTATGAGAAACTTACTTTTTCATGAATTCGCCGAATGATATTAAGTTGTCATAGCTCAATTGGCGTAGTTGTAGTATGCGTTTAATATCCTTGCGGCGCGAGTTCAAATCCCGCACGTGGATAACTTTTTTAATTTTTGTTTCGTGCGTATCTTTTAATTTAAGCATTATATACTGGATGGCGATTTAGGGACAAGGAGTGAGCCGTGATGAACGTGGCTCGTCATCATCATTGAGTATATGTTTTCCACATTTGTAAATTTATAAGAATATACAATAATACGTATAATTATAATAGAACAGTGAGTTAAAAAATCTATACATGAAATAATTTTTTTTGTTTTTATAAAAAAAATACTGTAACGTATAGTGCATTGAATATAAATCCCAAAAAATATGTTTTAATTTTTTTGTCTTTTTGTATGTTTTCGTTTAACACAAAAAGTACTTGGCTGATTTTAACCAAATTGTGTAGTTACCTATAACATATTTCTCGGACCATGACTTAGGATACTTTTCATTACATAAAAGCATTTTAATTTACAGGAAAAAATAATAAATGGTTGTATTGAGTTTTCCTTGGATAGCTAGTGATTACACGGTAAGTTCATCTGTGTCTATTTTACGAGCCGAGTTTGAGCTTCTCGCCGGTTCTTCTCAGCAGAACAGCTTTCCGAGCCGGTGGTAGTTTACTCACAGACTTACAGACTGACTTTTAATTTTGATAATGTAAAAATGACGATTCAAAAGAGCTTGTTAAAGTCTATTTGAATAAAAAATATTTTGATTTGATTTTGAACGTAAACCTAATTTTTTTATAATTAATATTTACCACTAGCGAGCCCGGACCGCTGCGCTCGGCGTAAGATAAAATAAATAAAACAGTTTTCATAATTAAAAGTAGCATAAGTTACTCCTTAAAACATTAGCTACGATATCTGAGGTCAAAAGTCCCGTCAAAATCAGTGTAGCCGTTTCGAGGATTAGCCGAAACTAACAGACAGACAGACAATTGATGTATGGATGTAAGTACCGTATATACTTTCTATGCATTGAGTCTTCTTCTTCTTGCCGAGTCGATGGCAATAGTTAAAGTAAGAAAGCCCAAAACCCCTTAAAAATAAAGATAAAAAAAAGAAGCCCAAAACTCGGCCACCATAATAATTGCATAAACTCCTGTAAGATGCAGGTAACAGGACCAGGAGGTCATATAAGTAAGTGTAAGAGAGGTAAGAGAGGAAGAGTACAAGTCTGCACTCCAGGTCAATTCGCAAATCCCCACCTGGTTGAGTATACTTATCTATGATTTTTATCACACTATGATTAATTCATCTTTTATTTAGAAGAATATTTAAAAAAATGTATCTTTTTAAAAATGTAAGAAACTAGCATTTCCCGCGGCCCCGCCCGCGTTCTAAAGACTGGAAACAAAATACTTAGATTTCACACACCGTGTGACGTTTTATAGTCGGTTTGTAACGGTTAGTCGATATTTCTTTCAAAATCATCATCAAAACCTGTCCTGAGGTTTTCTCGTGATGCAGTCACAGAAAGACAGACAGACAAAAATTTTAAAAACGATAGATTTGATTGTATGGATAATAATGTCTATCTATTTTAATTACATTTTTATATATTTTAATTAGATTAAAAAAAAAATTATGTACAGATTTGACTCAGTTACAATTATTTTATTATATAGTATGTTTATGATAGATAGTGAATTATTTGACTTTCAAAATAGATTTTAAGTTAACGTCTTTGTATCGATGCGCAAAACGGCAACGTCGCGTCGCTTACGACGGTTGCCGTTCCGTCAAATAACATGTGGCCTAATATAAATTTATCTTGACACATTGTAATTTGTAGTAGCGCTGTGGTAACGCGCTTGCTTCGATATCCATGTGGTGGGGGTTCAAGTCTGAGTTTGAGTTAAACGGGCTAAATACATATAAATTTCTCTGCCAGTTACTTTATTGGGAAGTTTTATTATGAAACAGATAAAATATATCAGCAACCATTATCGCTAATCGACTACTAAACGCTTATTACCTACTAAGGTCAATATTTAGGATACCGTTTACTACAGGATAATCGTTTATTCTTACTGGATAATACAATAATTGGTTCTATGGACCACCCACATAAAAGCGTGGCGGAAATTTAAATGGGAATTGAATTATTATAAGTAATAGCATAATATTGTCATAAAATATGAACTGTTAATGGAAGAGACACACTATATATGCATTAGAAAACTTTGTTTCAAATACGAAAATATTATTTTTTGCTTTTCGAGCGCAAACCTGTGCACTTTTTTGTGCACAGACTAATGGCTAACTACTTATATTACGAAAAGTATACAATAATATTCGTTTAATGTTATTTACTATGAATTGATAAAAATGTATACATAATTATGAAACATCTTACGTATACTTTATTTTGACACAAAGCTTGTATACTTTCTTTTGAAACGATTGATGTTTACATATATTTGAAAAGTTGTCAATGTATACATGTCATTGCTTACGACTGTACTACATACGACGTAAGCGTGTCTCGAGTTGTAGCGATACCAACGTACCGTTAGGAGGCCAATCCCGTAAGTCTTTAAAAAAACACAAAATAAACCTAAAAGTTTAAACCTAGAACTTTAAAATGAAAATTAGAATTAATGTTGAAAAATATGAAGGAATAATATTACTTTGAATTAAATAAATGCTTACTAAGATTTAACTACATTGTAAAAAGAGAAACAGTACGTTCATCAACTTTTTTGGGTCTTAGATTTTGTTATATAGGAAAAGAAGTAATAATGTCCTCTCGACAGATTCATGTTCAATGAGAATTAAGACGCAAGATAGAGGCTTTACATATTTTTTTATGGTAAAAAGGGGGCAAACGGGCTGGATGAGGGAAAGGGAGGGCTCACACGATGGGAAGTGATCACCTCCGCCCATGGACATCTGCAAGCCAGGCTTGCAGATGCGTTGCCGGCCTTTCAGGAAAGGGAGGGAGGGAGGAACGAAGACGGAGGATGAAGGGAAGAGGGAGGGAGGGAGAAGGAGGGAGGGAGAAGGAGGGAGGGAGAGGAAGGAGAGAGGACCTCCCGGACTCTCACTCACTGGACGAAACGCGACAGCGTAGCTGCCACTTCACGCTGGTCTTCTGTGAGACAGTGGTACTTTACGGGGCGTGCCGGCCCACTCGGCTGCTACCCGAAGGTAACAAGCATGGCACTACCAATTTAGTATAATGTCCAAAGCACGGAATTCAAATACAGGCGACCCGGGATTGGAACCCAGAAACTTTGGATGTGCTAGCACCGAGACACTATACATATTGTACATTCAGTAAACAAAATAAAACACAGAGCAGTAATGTTCCACAGCCCCAATGGAAAGTACTACTTATTTCAAGGCGAACTTTATTCGGCATCAAGACGATCCAAAAAAACATCGCTCCTAATGTAGTACAAACAGTGCTCGACCGCAAATGACCGTTGGCCTAACTTTACTCACCCTCACTGACGAAGTGTGTACTTTGCCGTATAACGTGTGGAAAATTCGTAGATTCTTAAAAATAAGTATGAAATATCTTATAATTATTAAAATATACGTTTATTTATTAGTATTTTTTTCCTTTCTGAGCCAACGTCGCAAGATTGGGTCTCAACGTGAGAGATATTAAACTAGTCACGTTGAGCAAGTGCAGGTAGGCTTCACATGTCTTTAGAAAACTAATTAAAACTTGTCAGACATGCAGGTTTCATGACGATGTTTAAAACATTACGATATAAATGAAGTTGATTCTATAAATAGAGCGTATAAACTAAATAAACAAATCGCTTTCTATTACTATTTACTTTACGTTTACGGGAAACAACTATACAACTCGTTTAAACTTCCTCAGCTGTGCCTCATTTGTATCCTTAGATAGTGCGTGTTGGGCGCCGTCGCCGGAGTTGAGCATTTTCCTTTGTGTTACGAACTGTTTTAAAATACAAATGTTTGATTCTTGAAATCAAACACGTAACTGAAAGTTACCTTATACTTTACTTACATATATGTATATATAACCCGAGGCAGCTTAAAAAATAATTAATTTCATTGTCCTACCGATACATTAAGTGATAAGACTAAGTCTGAGTCGAGAAAACGATTTTTTGCACAAGAGTTCCTTATATAAAGGTTAACTTTTCAGGGGTTTAAGTCCACTCATGTCATTTAAATAGTTCAGAAATAAATGTTTAAGCTTTCGGTATTAAGAAATAAAATAAAAGTCAATTCACCTATTCTAACTACTATTTAAGTTTTGTAAGTTAATGTTAACGTTGTTAAAAAGTTAGACTGATTTCGCTGAAATTTTGTGCTAGGCTATGAACTGCAGTAACAGAATTTACTAGCCATTCTTTTGTTTGTAGTTTATTTATAAGTTATAACTTTATTATAGCAACACTCTATAATAATATTATTACCGTTCACTTTCATAGTTAAGTTAGGTTTACTCGAGGGTAAAATCATAAATTACCCATCTATTGTAAGGGAACAGGTCCGGCGATAGAGTATTAACGTATGTGCCTGCTCAGATGAGATCCGGAAATAGTACGGCAAAGGACCGGCACCGGGAGAATGTGCTCAATATTACATATATCAACATCGTAGAGTGTCAGTGAACAAAAATGAAGCTTTTAATAATTTAAGTTTCTTTAAATACGATAATTACAAGAAAATCTTTTTTTGAAATATCTGTCCGTCAGTGCGTTCTTAATCTTCAAAACGGCTGGTCCGATTTTCTGATGATTTTTGATGCGCGGCTATTGGCTTTTCGCTATCACTCTCGCAAATGCAAAGCTGAGTTTATGCCTCGAGAACTAAAAAGAAAAAGTCTGTCAAGCCGCACTTGTATAGCGCGGTGGACTATCGCTTAATGCCCCTCGTATTGCCCGTGCCCAGCAGTGGGACGTTAACTTAAAAAGGGCTGATTAAATACCATTATCTTGAAATTTTTAATTGAATAATGATTACGGTCAAACTTTGAACACTAGTTTATATAAAAGAAAAAGGAAATCAAAACTGATAAGATTCATTTGTGCAGATAAAATGTTTTACATTTGTATGACAGTTGTAACAACATCGTAAACATGTCCGAATCAAGACTTCCACTCCGCCCGCACTCAACTGGTAGCAAGTACGTTTGAACAATATATTCCCTTTTATTGCCCTCTGTGCTACACGGCGTGGAAGTTACCGCCGTGTGTCAGATACGCCTTAGACGACATTACTGTCGGCTCAATGGGGCTCTTGATAAGTAAATGTTTTGAAAATAGCCTTTTGAGAATTCAAATATTGTTAGATACTGCTTGCTTGAAAAAATGACGATTTTTAATAATGTATTATAATAATCATTAATAACAAAGAAAACAACCAATAAAAAACAATGTTTTAGAAATGCCTAGCAGTGTATCTTTTAAATCGAAACAATGGGATTTTTTTAAATTGAATTGATTACTTTATAAACTAGCGTCTTCACTTCACTTCCTCTTTTCCAACTTATCCAGTCTTTCTTCCCTCATTTCATGGAAGCTATGCCATTGACTAGCAATAAATAGCCACTGTCATTTTTCTGCAAAATCGGATTGGCATTTCCGTGTAATTAATACAAGTAATTAATGTAGTGAACATAAAGGCAGGCTAAAATACTCTTAACACTTGCGCTATGGCATTACACAAATAACCATATGTACCTAGTTATTTTTAAAAACTTCTAAACTACTTCAAAGTTTATATTTTTAGATTTTAAAATAGCTACGATATATTTTGTAAATATTTCTCATGGGGCAGATTGTGGTTTGCTTTCAGAAGTTAGTTTTAATGTGTCGCAAAGCGCTACCTCCTTGCTGCTCGTGTGCTATGAATTTACTATTTACTACCTTTGATTATATCTACTACTTTGTGTTTAATAGATTGCAGTGCATATGCAAATCGTTGTTTCTTGAAACTTTGATAACTTTTTATTAAATGAAGATATCGCAATCATTTTTTTTTTGATAAGGGCTAAGTGTCTAAGAAATAAAACTTAGAAAGTTTCATTGTAATCTATCCAGTAGTTTTTCGGTGATGCGCGCACAACTGCGATTTCTAACCAGTATATGAGGTATCAGCCATGTTTTTGTCACAAAAATATAAAAAACAATGCTATTTACATAAAAATTATGTAAATGTAAAAAAACTACAAATAAATATGGTACGATATTTTAACTAATACCAAAGAAAGCCACGAAACGCCAAGAACACGGTTGTAAATTACATAAAATATGTGAAAAATGCATATTAAAGTTTTGGCAGCAAAATGAAATTAAGAAGTAGAGTAGGCTACGATAATTCAATGCTGGCACTTTACCGCACACCAGTTCGATTTAAACGAGCTATATCTATAAATAAATCTCATTAATTACATGGAGTGCGAACTTTTTATATCGAAAAACTGTATGAGAGGTTGTTTGGAATATATTTTCCTTGTTTTTATCGTTTCGCAATTATATTAACGTTTCATTCAGACATTTCACTGAAATCAAATGAAAATACCTTGCAATGTTTCACGTTTCCAACAATTCAGCAATTTATTACATTTTTTCATAATATAATACAACGCAGTGTACTTTAAAAGAAACTAAACTATTTCACTTAAAATAGATGTTATTAAATACTAGTAAAGCGATGGTAGCTCAATGGTAACGCGGTTGCATAAAATCCGAGTGAAGCGCCTTCAAATCCCGGGTCTTGCATCTCTAATATTGTACGATATTTTATACGGTAAAGGCAAACGTCGTTATAAGAAAATCTGCACGTCTAACAGAACCTACGTAGGAGTACAAATTGGAAGAGTATTTCATAGCGCAGGATATGTATTTTCTTCTTCCAGATTCTTTTTCCTTTTAAGATACGGGACCCTAAAAAGAGAATATAATGTCGCGACAACTGCATCGTTATTCTGTTTACTTACCTGCTGTTTGCCTGTCTAGATTGATCCAACATGTAGGTTCAGCTAGAATGGAATTAAAAAGTAAAAAACCCTAACAAGCTTGTATATGTGTCAGTAAATATTAGAATAGTCTTCATTACTAGCGCTATATTTTTTATATTAAAACAGATGATTGTTTGACGACACGTTTGGCTCAGTCAGTACCCTACCCAATACCCTACTTTCTGCGCCAGCGGTTGCGGGTTCGAGTCCCGTTGGGGGCATTCATTTGTTGAGCACGAATGTTTGTTCAGTCGAGGGTGTTTAAATTTATAATATTATGTATGTATTAAAAGTTATATTTGTGTAGTGTATCAAACTATCTGGTATCCGTAACACAAGCCTCGTAGCTTACAACGGAACTAGATGGCGCAGTATGTAATAATGTACCAACATATTTATTAAAAACAGATAAAAATATAGGTATTAAATATTCTTACTTATTCTTATTCTATACTAGCGACTCGCCCTCGCTTCGCTCGGCACTTCCCTAGATTTAGCACAGGCAAAGCCGCGGGATCCGCTAGTTATGCATATAAACCTTCCTCTTAAATCACTCTATCTTTTAAAAAAACCGCATCAAAATCCGTTGCGTAGTTTTAAAGATTTAAGCATACATAGGGATATAGGGACAGCGAAAGCGACTTTGTTTTATACTTATTTTTTTTTTTGTTTTATACTTATTATTCGCTGAGTTTCTTTCGCCAGTTCTTCTCAGGTCAGAGGTTTCTTCTTTCCGAACTGGTGGTAGACTCATGACGTTCAGTAAGAAATTGTAGCAATTTTTATGCTGAATAAAATATTTTGATTTGATTTGATTTGACTATGTAGTGATTCATTCGCAGGATAGATTATGTAAGATATTTGTAAAGAATTAAGATTGTTCCTTCATTAAAAACAGTCCGATACATTTCAGTGTGATTTAAATGACAAAAAAGAAAATTAATGTAAATTCAGTTAAAACACCGTAAGCTGTAAATAATTCAGGAATTTTTTTCCTCTCAAAATATAAGATAAAGACAGCCGAGAGCCTCGAGGCAGAGTGTGAGTGATGAATAGATGCTATTTCGAATTCTGTGCGAAATGAATGATGGATGAATATGGATAGAGATTTTATAAATGTATTAAAAAAAGTCTTTATAAGGGCTTAATCTTATTTTTTAATTTTATTTTAAAAATAAAGTGTATTTTATTATAGTAACACAGTTAAGTTACGTACTTAGTTAAGTTAATTACAGAAACAGTCTTCAAGTAATAAATACAAATCTAAATATTTTTTACTGAATATATTTAAAGTATTACATTATTTCCACAGAGCAAACCAATATAAAATGACAATATTGTAATAAAAGTGATATAAAAAACTCGTAAAGAAGATAAGTGTATAACAATATTTATCTCTTTTACACACGTGTATTAAACTCGTATCCAAAAGGGAGGGATATTATTTTTATTTTTCTTATCATACTCTAAGTTACATTCAAATATGATATCGGATTGTTGGAAAATGGCATAAACTATTATCTATCCATTTTATGAGTGTCGGATAAAGTTTATGCTTAGCTCAAGTTTAGTGCCACATAAATTGCACGCGTTACCTGGAGGTGCGGACTGAGGGAGGACTGACGCAGCCACCGTTGAAGCCAACATTATGACGCACAAGACGTTACACTACGACTTTGTACCTATGTGTATTACGATATTCTTGTAATAATTGAAAATGAAATGAATGTTGAATGAATGAAAATGAAATGAAATATGTTTGTATTCCAGTCATTGGGTGTGTATATTTATAATATGTATGTATTTAAACTTATATATGTAGTATATCAACTATCTGATATCCGTAACACAAGCTTCGTAGCTTACCACGGAACTAGATGGCGCTGTGTGTAATAATATGCCAACAGATTTATTATTTATTTATTTATATGTTAAGGACCAATTCTTATGCGAATGAATCCGTTAAAACTGCAAGAGTGCATGAAATGTTCTTTTTTATAAAAAACTAGATTAAAATAATACGATGATGTGTCACTATGTGTTTCTATGTAAGCTTTCGTTTGGAAACAATGGTGAAAAGCTCGTCAGTGTCTTCATTTGTTTGTGTCTGGAAACGCATCACGAGGAAAGATATTAATAATTAAACCACATATATAAAAAGAGTGAGTAGCCTTTTCTAGGCATGCGCGTTCCAACTTAGGCCAAATCATCACCCCCCATCAGGTGTGATAGAGGTCAAGCGTGCGCCTATAATATAAAAAAAACATTGATTTTATTGAAATTTTGGTATGGAGATTAGAGATAGCTGGTAGAAAGTAGACAATTTAGACACTAGGTAATGATGGTTTGTGACCGCAGTTCTTGCAAAATAAAAAGATTATATGGCATCTGTGTTATGTTCGTAACTACAATTAGTATTAGTATGCTTTCAATGAGAGATGATCGATCTCCCATAAAAACTTTCGTCCCCTATTCACCTAATTAAGGAATAATATACGGGATAAAAGCTTGACTCTCAAGCTATCTTTATACCAAATTTCATCTAAATCGGTTCAGTGGATTTTCAATTTATTCACTACACACAAACTATAATTAATAGTAATCTATAGGGATGTCAGACTAGATATTAACCGAATTACACTATATTTTCCAAAAGAACTACTAGGTGTTAGTAGTTCGTTTGGAATAATTAAGTTGTTTATAAGTCGGTGAAGCTTCTTAGTAAAAAGCATTTTTTTATGAACTACACAGATTCTTTTGATTAGTTTTGAAATATGTAAAAATAAGTTCATTCGATGCGCATATTTACTTTTATCCGAAGGAAGTTCGAACAAAACAATTAAGAGCTTCGTTTCGTATCGAACATTTATTTATCGCTTGAAACAGCAATTAGTGGTACAAGCAATTATTCGCCACGTTTCGACAACCCCGGATAACGATTTGATGGAATACAAAATATGTTTACAAATAGTTCAATGCTTCATTCTAGACATTCATTTAATGCCTGTGACTCGCTTACGCCGAGTCAGTATATCTTTTTAAATACGTTTGTACACAATGTATACGTCTATACAAAAGGATCCCAGAAAACGTTCAAAAAGCTTCTATTGCCAAATTTTAAAAAAATTGTGAAGGAACGTTTGTGTACTAAAGGCTATTATTCGATTAACGATTTTTTAGAAGAGAGTACGCCTTGGGAACTATGTGATCGCCGCCAGGCTATTTCAACATATACAATTATTGTTAATTCGCAATTTAATTTAAAAAAGAGTGAGATTAGGATAAAAAAATATATTAGTCCCGCTGAGTTTCTTTCGCCAGTTCTTCTCAGGTCAGAGGTTTCTTCTTTCTAAACTGGTGGTAGACTCATGACGTTCAGTAAGAAATTGTAACAATTTTTATACTGAATAAAATATTTTGATTTGATTTTATACGCTTTGGTCAGTGGCCTGCGTTAATGGATAAAGATTAACAACATAATATGTATTAATATAATGTATGTTTAAACGATTTGAAAAATTTGTATTGCGTTCTTTAGCTTCTTTGTTAAGTTTAAATTGACACTACGTAGTACTATTACGTAGTACCTACTGGCATTTCTTCCCACATAACTACTTATGGTATGCGTTAATGCATTTCCTAACAATAATTTGTTTTTTATTTTAATGTTTTTTTTTGTGTATTGTAAATTCTTATTGAAATAGTACTCGAATATTACAGAGGACGATTCTATACTAATATTATTATTATATTTTTGTTTGTCTGTTTTCTGTCTGAGAACACACCGCGAGGAATATTTACATATATTGAAGAAATTGGGTATGACGATAGCCGGTCAATGTTTAGAATATTTTTTACTGCAGGAAAATACGTAATCTATACTAATATTATAAAGCTGAAGAGTTTGTTTGTTTGTTTGTCTAATCTCAGAAACTACTGGTCGAAATTGAAAAATTTCATTTTGTGTTAGATAGTCCGTTTATCGAGGAAGGCTATAGGCTATATTATATCACGCTACAACTAATAGAAGCATAAGCATTTCTTTTTATTTTCAGCCTTTAGAAGGCCAGCGAAGCCGCGGGAAAGGCTAGTTTGTAATAAGAACAAACCCGAATGGAGTAAGGCTGTGTTGCTAGCCATAATTAATTTCTTTATTGTTACAAATAACCAACTTTAAAATATTTCAAAGTCACTAAAGTCTGAGCAAATAACTTAAATCCATTAAAGAACTCTCTACTGTTGGGTGAAGATTAACGACTCGGTAGCGTTAGTGACTTTCATTTTCCTAATTATTTTTAAATCAAATTCTGTATAAAGTTTCTTCGGCTTCCCTCCACCGGCGGCGACGGACCGCGGCGGACGAAAAAATAACACTTGTACAAATAGCACGATTCTTAAAATTACTTATATATGTGTTACAAAGTATGATTAAATTAATAATGTCCGTACATATTTTTAATAATTTAATAAAGCTGAAGAGTTTGGTTGGTTGAATGGGCTTATCTCAAGAACTACTGGTCCGAATTGAAAAAATCTTTTTGAGTTGGATAGTCCGTTTATCGAGAAAGGCTATAGGCTAATATTAAATGTGAAGTCCGCCAACTCGCACTCGGCCAGCATCGTGGACTATCGCCTGTGCCCCCTCGTATTGGAGGGAGGCCCGTGCCCAGCAGTGAGACGTGAGACGTTAAAACAATCTTAAACTGTCGGTTATTCTGATCGTCCATTGAGGTGGTGGTAAATATTTTTAAAAGAGTAAACATTAAGGCCATTTAACAAAATTATTTAGTCATTTGGTTATTTTAATATCTCTTTAAATTATCAAATACGCTCTTAGATACTGACTCTATACGTTAACTAGAGTTCAGAATTGTTAAAATATGTTATATTTTATGTGTAATTGTATTTAAAATTATAATATTTAATAAAATCAAGTCTTAGTCGTCACGTATTAGTCATTTTAAAGTATTCACCTGTTTAGCAAATTTGAGTTATAATACAATATAAGCATAGTTTCAGGCAAGAAGTAACCTAAGCGTATGTTCAGTAACAAGCTGCTTAAACTTTAAGCTCTAAGCTTATCGTTGTCAAAGTGGCCCGCAGATAGCCCAATTCTGGCTTATTTCCAAATAGCCCACAGCAATGTCGTGTTATGGCACCTTGATATGGACAAGATAGGTGCCTCGAGGTGTCCTTATTAGCTTGTTCTTATATTATCTTTTACGTTTATTGACTTACTAGCCCTTTCCACGGCTCCGCTAGCATTCTAAAAGCTGAAAATCAAACGAAATATTTTTCTAGTTTTTGCAACATTTTTCATTGATACTCCTCTCCTATTAGTCATAACGTGATGTAATATAGCCTATAGCCTTCCTTGGTATACGGACTACTTAACACAAAAAAGAATATTTCAATTGGGACCAGTAGTTTCAGTGATTAGCGCGTTTAACCAAACAGACAAACAAAAAAAAACAAACAAACTGTTCAGCTTTATAATATTAGTATAGATTGTAGTGTAGTTTGATACTCTGTATTATATTTATAATATTAGTAATTAGTAATAATACGATAGTTATTTATAACTGTTAGTATTTCTTTAAAAAAAAGTGTTACTAAAATACAAATTTAGTGCGAGAACTTTTTGTTGCACATTATTTTTGTAAAAGTCATACGATGACAAAATTCGTACCAATTTTACTTAGTGTTACGAATAGAACCTTCAGGGAACAATTAATTATAAATTTCTTCATCATGTTTCGGTATTTGCAACGGAAAACACGACCTCCTTTAACGTTTACGACTCCGTTAACTTGTCACAAAGAGTAGTGTCCTCGAATTGTCTAAACTAGACGACTAACGATACGACAATATCCATGTCAACATCCCTCACAGGTAAACCTAAGCCTACGTAAAAATAACACATTTGTAAAATATATTAAATTAAGGACATAGTTGTATAAAGATTTTGTGTTTGAGTAATACCTCTTACAAATAAGAAGGAAACCTATTTTTTTTACTTTTTTATATTAATACAGTAAATTACGTGTCAGCATAAAATACTTGTATATACCTAAAAATTTTCAAGTATTCGGGCATAAGGCTGTTATATCTACATGGTTTGTAATAAATCATAACACCTATTTCGTGCTAGTTTACGCCTCACATACAAGTTGAAAACAAGCCAAATCGTGTTAAGAACTTTATTCTTCTCAGTACAATTCAATAGTGACTTTCGCTCGAAAAGCCTTGTCAAATAGTGAAAAATACACGCTCGACTACCCACAGGCTTTATGCAGCTTAAAGCTCTGCACAAAAAGTTATGTCGGAAAGATTTTTAGAAGTTTTTAAGAAGTGACAATACTCTTTCAATTCAGTATTTTAAAACTAAAAATGTATTTAAGCTTATTTTGAAAACGGAGAATAGAGAACGGAGAAAACATAGTTGTAGCAACATGTAATATTTATATTGTTCTAGTATATGAAATATAAACTAGTATATGAAATATAAACAAACGGACGTGGTTTTGATATAAAAATTATAAACATCATAAATATCAAAGTAAACACACATATGTAATGTTATTAGAAATAGTTAAAAAAATTAATTTTATGTTTTCAACTAAATACTAACTCATTTAAAAATAACCCTTACTATAAATTACAGTGCAATATAATTAGAGGATTCGATCCCGGGATCCCGGGATCCCGGTCATATTTTAGTCCCGAAATTTTCGGGATCAAATTCAATAAATCCCGGGATTTTCGGGATTGATACATTTTTAAATAAGTCAATAAAAATGTGCGTGAAACGAAACGCACTAACTTGATGAGACGTTTTGACAGCCATTTTGTTTACACAGCTGATTTCATTTCTTTTTGGTACCGACCGGTACCGGATTACGCGTAAAAGTGTGTAGGTAATTGCTTTTAGAAAAAAATAATGTACAAATTTGAAATGGAATATTTTGAAGAATATTTCACTTTATATTTTTTAATTTTACTTGCGGTTCTACAAATGATAAATATTCGGCTTGACACACTTCTCCACCCACCTTCTTTATACCCATTTTTCGTGATTGCAGGCCACACGGCGCGACACGGCGGTGTTTGGTAGACTTTGCCACTGTATTTTACTTAATAAAGCCTTTTTAATAATATAAAAAATATATAATTGATGAGTAAAGTTTAATATATAAAAGTTTTTTTTAAACGTAAATACGAAAATTAGTTGCTATTTGTTAATAGATTGAACGTGAGGACAGTTTGTTCAAACCGCGACTTTTTTCTTACCTAGAGATTTTTTATATCCGTCATAACTTCTAAACGAAAAGTCAGATCCTCGTTATTTAAAGTGTAATTAACACATATATAATTTACCTTATTTATCAAACCACTTAAAATTATAAGGATTAATATCATGATACAAATATCACCGCTATTCGATTCCACCCGTATTTAAACTAAACATTTCAAATTAAAACTGTTATTGTAGCATAACTATAATAGTTAAATCTATGCTATCGCGGACTTTTTTCTGAGCAATCATGAGTACTATTAATACTTATATAGAACATTATTTTATATATCGTCAACAGTTTTCGCAGCGTACGCAGAATAATGACTTTTATAGACAAAATTGTGATACCTTGAGTTACATTATTCCATTTTATGTAGAGATTTGTATTTTTTGGAAAATATATTATAGCCTATGTTACTCAGTAAGGATGTAGCTTTCTAATGGTGAAAGAATTTTAAAATCGGTTCAGTAGTTTTTGAGTTAAATCGTAACATCTCTAATCTAATCTTTCCTCTTTATAATATTAAGTATAGATATAGATAGTATAGAAGAAGAAAGTATAATTTTGTTTAACCGCCTTTTTGAAGATTTAAAACTTAAATTATATTCTAAATATGTCCTCACAAAACTAAAAGATGAATAAAAAAAAAATTTGATATGTTTTACTGTCTTTTTGTTACCACTTTCCATTAACAGTATAATCCCGGGACTATCCCGGGATCCCGAGATTGACTGTAGATAATCCCGAAATCCCGGGATTAGAAATATCGACCGGGATCGAATCCTCTAAATATAATACATAATTATGTTCCACCATATAAGACATAGTAGTAACAAATTTAAAATACTTAAATACATTGACATACTTGGAACAAGCTATTACTCCTTCCCTTCTAATATTTCTCTAGGGTTCTGTCGCCTTAACGTAAAAACGGAAAATTAATAATTTCATCACCCGTCTTTCCGTCTGTCCGTGTATCACTATTTGGCTGAAATAAGATTATTTATTTATTTATATAGGATTACTAACAGTGTATAAAAGTAACATTGTTTAAAAAATAATAGTTAAAAAATAAGGGGCCATCTTATAATTGATAATGGTTCGCTATTTGTACTACCGATTAAGAAAAATAAAAAATAAATAACAAATAAAATATATATTATTTTAATACTTTCTTAGGTGTACGCGAATTTGACATTATAAATGAAACTATCTTTTCTCTGACTCTCTGAGAGACTCTCTCCCGTGACCACGATTGCTGTAAAGCGTTCGAAACGTCGGTAATCAAAAATCAAAATAAATCCGCGACAAGATCCGAAAAGATAGTTACATATATAATATATTATTTCATTTGACTTTGTGCTTAACTAATTGCTCAAATAAAACAAATTGATTTTCAAAGTATGTCACTACGAAACCATTGGTGTGCAGTCGGACTCGCACTTGTCCTATTTTTATATCGTATCATCTACTTAATAAGCACTTATGAAAACACTTAAATTATTTATTCAAACAGGTCTCATTTGCGTAAATACAGAGAAATGGCCGGAATAATTTAAATGTTAAATAAAACTTATAATATTTATACAAGCTTTTGACTACGGATTTACTCATTCATATTATTTAATAAATTATTAAATTTCAAACATCATTTTAAACGCTACGTGGTTGAGAAAATCGAGTACTTTGGGAATAATAAGTTAATAGAGGAATATAAAAATATATAAAAAAGGTAAATTTGTTTGTATAACAATAAGTAAGTACAACAAGAGACAATAGCAAAGTGAGCGAAGGCGTTCTGGCCAACGAGCGATCCGCTAATGTTAACCGTAATCGAAGACATTCAAGTAAATATTGTAATTATATTTAAAATATACTACGAGTAAAAGGAAATACTATTTAATGTAACCAAAACAAGTAGCTAATCCACAACTCTTGCCCCATACAATAATTGTAACGTGAAATGTTTTTTGAATAAGATATAACATTGGGAATTAGGTACTCTCTCATCATCTCGATCTTTATTTGCGATACAAATAAACTGACGTCGGAGGTTTAACAGTGGGGTTGAAAATGACTCAGTTGTGTATATTGTAATCCCACATCTTTACATAAATCTAAATATTTTTAATTATGCATAGCGATTTGTAACAGACAAGGTTCCGTCGACCATTTTAGAAGAAGAAAGTCTAATATTGATAAAATTGAGCGTCATTTGTAACTGACCAGACTTGGAAACTATGAATAGACAAATAAATAACCAAACTCCAACAAGCGAGAGATTTTATTGAATAGTAAAAGTATTTTGAAACGACTTAGGGATTAGTTACAGCCATTTACTGAAATATGTAGTGTATCGATGTGAGTAATGTCGACACATTGCGGCTGAGTTACGAGCGGGGACTTCGACAACAACGCACAGTAGAATGAAAAATGGATAAAACTTTCAACGCATTGTTAATAATGTTTCATGAAATATGCCCCCTTCTAAAATTATAGTACCGTATTTCCTCACTGTAGCAAGTGCGCTTTTAGAAACTTTTCGTAATATACTCATTCCACAATGAAGAAAATAATAAGAAATAAAATAAATCATGTTGTTCTTCAATCCATAAACCCAGAGACGGATTAATAATATATGTGGCTCTGTGGCTGTGCCCAAACAATTTTGCAAGAAGTTTTTATTCACTAACTTTAGTGAATTTAAGAAAAAAGCTTATAAATTGGCTCTACATGAACCATTTGAAACGTAAAGACAATATACCCTACATATTTTCAATTATAATATGAGTAAATCATATTACCTATTGGTCGTAGGTTTTTCCAGTTAGTACAATTACATAAAGTACAAACTGTAAGTATTATTTCGCCCAAAATAATATGACCGCAAATATGAAGCTCACTTTGTATAACTTTTATAGGGAACATTGTATTCAGAAACAGAAGCTCAAGTTATAATATTATTGAAGAGGAGATTTCTTCTCGGCTGATTAAAATAACACTTAACAATTACGGGCTCAAACTTAGCTTAATAAGTTACGTAATTGAATTTCAACGATTACAACGATTCGTAAGGACCAAAGTATACATTATATACATACCTACTTAGTATTTTTTTTACTTAACTTTAAAATTTATTCCCATGTTTAATTAAGTACAGTACTTATCGTTTAAGTCTATAATGGCTTTAACTGGCGATCGTCCAAATGGCGCTAGGCTCTGGTATCTACGACTGCTCCGGAAACCTTGCATGTTTAACCATGAATACTTAAAGCGTTTTACTAACGTTGTAATCGTAGTACGAGAGCAGACATTCATTTTTAGTTAAATTGTATTACATTTAAATAATAAATACTGTAGTTTGTACTTTTCTTAAGAGTGATCATTAATTAGTGCAAATATTTAACAAACTTATACATGGACAACAATAAAGAGGAGAAAGCAAGAGATCCGCGGTATAAGTCATAAGTTATTTAATGAATCAAATTGTTAATTTATTTCTTTAATAACTTCTAAACAAAACATTTTATTAAATACTATTTACTTGACCTTTAAGAAAAGAAAATGTATAGCAAGATTTAATGGAACTCCATTACCAGCATCAAAGAGTCACTGCACGAGTCAGAGGCGAAATAGATTAATTTTAAGGCAAAATATTATTATTTCTGAGAGGAAAGATATCATTTACATTTTTATTTAATTTAAATTAGCCCAAGATTTTCTTTTATAAACTAGCCTCAAAAAAATGTATATAAAGTAAACTAAAACACTTTTGTGGGTCTGGAAATGGTAGAAAGAATTAAACTAGTAGAGCTTTAGGAATACGATGCCTATATGCAATAATACGTATGACCTACTAGGTGAATAAGAAAATTAAAAAAATATTTCTTTGCAAGCGAAGACGCGAATTAAAAATAGTTCCTGTTTTTAGGAACTATATTAAAAATTATGGTCATCATAAAAATTTAAGTAGTGATAGAGCAATTTTTCAATCTTTTGTGCGCTACGATGTAGCCCCCTCTACGATGTAGCCCCGCTTCGTCACTGCCCCCTCTACCTTAACTCCAACTCATATTGAAACATCCTAAATCTTTTGAAAATGGGTTTTTATTGCAGTTCAATAATACCGTTGCGATTCTGCAGGTATTTTATGCGATCTGCGTCTGAACAATTTTATTACAGTCTTACTGGCTTTTCCTCCCGGCTTAGCTCTATTGCCTTTGTATGGAATATCAGTGAAATCACCTAGTGCTGTGGCAGCAGACTCTTAATAATTGTGAACTGTTGCGATCACAAGTACATTCTCTTTATGTAATAAATTCAGATATGAGGCGACCCACAATACGACTTGTGTGTTTGCCACATATTTTACGTTGATAGTACAATGTCAGAAACCTTTGCAAACATGCTCACAGCTCATCTTAGTATTAATATATCTTTTTGTTAAATTTAAAATAAATTAGAAGACAGAAAAATATAAAAAAACACAAGCAAAGACATGCTAAACCAGTAGGCATTAGTAGACAGTAGATTTACATTTTTAAAGCGAACACCAATAAATCAAGCGAATGTAAGTTGAAACTAACTTTGAAATCTAAGCTCAGATTAAAATTATTTTTAGGTCAACATTAAAATAAGTTTTCTTTTGTTCTTATGTTCTTGTGTTAATTGGGTACCTACGCTTCGCTTTGACCAGACTTCTTTGAATGGAATTTAATTGAATTCTTACATATGTATAAGTAGAACTAATATATTTTTACTATGATAATAAATTACTAACGCAATTATAAATGAACATTACAAATGAAACTATCTTTTCGGATCTTCGAGGATTTATTATGATTTTTGGTTCCCGACGTTTCGAATGCTTTACAGCAATCATGGTCACGGGAGAGGCTAAGGTACTAGACGTCTCAGGAGGTTATATACTTGTTACAGACAGACAGAAAGTATTAAATTACTAACGCAATCTTTATGTCTCCGCAGCATTTGATCTATTCCTTATATAAAAAAATAGGTTTCACTAACCATTTCACCGGAACAGTTATTACAAAAAAACCCTACTATTAAACAGTGAAAGCCGCTATAGGGCACAAAAAATGAAAGCCTTTGTACGGACCGACTATTCGTAGTTTACGACTCGCTTTACTTTATAGCTCGGCTTTTATGGGCTCAATCGACAGTGGGTCAGGGGTTAATGTTATTGGCCTATATTGTATAATATTAAAATTATTTAAAGAACTGTAAAATCGCAAGCGCTATGACATCGCTCTAGCTCAGTAGTAGTGAACTAAACTTGCTCACAGAGCCGAAGGTATAGAATTCCTTTCCTTTCGACTTTCATACATTTTTTTGCATATTTTAAAATTATAAAACAAATGTTATTGTTTTTTTAAAACCGCTTTCCTTCATTTACGTATAAGTTATGACTAAGATGATCCGCAGAAGAGGCATAGCTTCACCCACTGGACCGGATGGAAAGAGTTTTATACTTATCTGATATTAGATATAATTTTATACGTAAAATAAAGTACATTCTGTACATTAATTCAATTTCTGTACATTAAATATTTTTTTTGAAAATCTTATTAAAATAGTCATTATAACATAGAGGCCGATCTATAGTATTAAGAATTTTTGTCAGTCTGTTTGCCTGTCAGTGAATCATCCCGAGAAAACCACTGGATACATGATTTCGATGAGATTTCGTATAATGATAGTTATTCTGGTAAATATATACGTTTCACTAAGGCAAAGTTTCTCATCTGCCTGAAATTTATAAGAATACTAACCATTTAAATGAAATTAAAATATAAACATATGTACATACATATCAATACGTTAGCTTATTACCACGAAACTAGATGGCGTTGTGTGTAGTAATATCCCAACATGTCTAAACAACATATTCATAAGCATATTTTACAGTAGTCACATCAAATCAGCATGACAGGAACATTTTTTAGAATTTGCGTCAGTAAATTTTGTAGTGTCCTCGGGGAAATTACAACGGACATGCATCGTGATATTTTTAAACATATATTTATTGTATATCGTATGAAGACTTCTCGCTATTAGTCTTAGCTCCTTTTAATGTGTTATCTGTAATTTTCAATTTGGCGAATTGAAATACAACTAAAATAGAGACGGATAATTAAAATAATTAAACATTATGAGCAACGGAATAGAGAAGTTTGGCAACTTTACTAGTTTTAAACTAGTTAAATCAAACAGTAATAAATCAAATTGTTACAACTGAATCACTCATAACAGATGCCTTATATTATATACACTAGCATTTCCCGCGGCTTCGCACGCTTTCTAAGGACGGGAAACCAAATTCTTTCTGAGTCGCGCTGTATGATACTTTGCAGAACTAACGCCCGCCCTTCCCGTTGTTGCAACGTTTTTCATTAATGCTCCGCTCCTATTGGCCGTAGCGTGATATAATATAGCCTAAAGCCTTCCTCGATAAACGGAATATCCAACACAAAAATAATTTTTCATATCAAACTAGTAGTTACTGAGATTAGCGCGTTCAACCAAACAAACAAACAGACTCTTCAGCTTTATAATATTAGTATAGATAAGATGTTAAGAATTAATTGTAGTAAAGCTCTCTCAAGCTCTCTCAGCTCAAGGTGTAAATATTACGTTGGTATGAGGGAAATATTAGTTCTTTAACTAAAATTCAAAAAACCAAAACTTCTCGGTAAAAAAATATTTTTTAATCATAATATTCATAAT
Source organism: Boloria selene (assembly GCA_905231865.2). Classification (NCBI taxonomy): domain Eukaryota; kingdom Metazoa; phylum Arthropoda; class Insecta; order Lepidoptera; family Nymphalidae; genus Boloria; species Boloria selene. Next base: position 15,048,094 of record HG993135.1, read on the forward strand.
ATTCCTGACTTACTAAAAATTATAAAACGTTTCAAGTACAGCGCCATCTAGTGACATAAGTGAAAATTACTAACTAACTTGTCGACGAGCAACAGCTGTAATATTGTAATGGAGCCGTCTTTCAATTAATTCGTATACTCCATGATAGATGGCGTGTACGCCATAATCTAAACTTAAGATTATATTTAAAACAACTTTTCTAAGATTATTATTTGAGAACAATAATATATTAGCATAATTATTACAATGACTAATTGTTTATTTTAACACATTCATTTTTTTGGAAAAGCAAAACAGACAATTATCATATTTTTTTTGTACACGCATACTTAATTTGATTTATATTTTGTACTTTTGTACCCAAAAAAATGAAATGCAAATTAAGAAATAAAGGTATTTTAAATAGACGCTCTAACTTCTAGGTAACGTTTTTTTGTTGATTCACTAGTATCTATAAAGTATTACTCTCCTCCGAATCCAAATCTCGATCCAAATCATGTCAATGTTTGAATCAATAATAAAATAAAGGAAAATCTCAACAGCCGCATAAATTCAGAAAGTTAGTTACTCCTTGGAAATTGGACAGTAGAATCCGTTGGTCATTCGTCTGCGAATTGAACTATCTCAACCTCTCGTCACAGTGAACTGTAAGTTTAAAGAAATACATATACTATGAACTTGGGACATTAATAACCTAATTTTAATAATATATAATTAAAGTTGTCTACAACTATCTGGTAGGTACCTACTGACCAGCAAGCAATGCATTATCACCCGGCCGGAACCGCTGACTTGGCTGAGTTACATTCGAAATTCGGGCATCCTTGTTACTTAATATTTCATAATTTACTTTCAAAGTTGTAAATTAAACGATTCACTTATTCTTTACTTTAAAGCAGGTGCCGATAAATATCTCCACCTTCCTTTTAAATAAAGGTTACATGATACAGTTACTAGTTGCTACGATTTAAGGAAAAATGTCTTTAACATTACTAATAGATGTTATTATGAGGAAAAATGGAAAAAAATGTATCCAAGTTTTTATTATCACATTAGGTGCAATAGTATACTTATTTATATTTATGTAAACAATACATATTATACATTATTATACATAATACTTATATTGAACATGTAAATATCTAATTTTGTAAGTCCTTTTCAAGGGCGCGGCGTACTCGAGTTACGTATAGTAGACAGGTAGTGATGGCAGGACCAAATCCGGGTCTCGCACCTCTGATATTTTCGTGTGCGAATCATTTCTATCATGATTACCACTTGTCTTACGGTGAAGGAAAACATCGTGAGGAAACCTGCATGCCTGAGAGAATGTAGCAAGTTTTCGAAAGACATGTGAACCGCCAACACGCACTAGGCCACCGTGGTGGATTATGGGCTGATTCCCCTTGTATTGAAGGGAGACCGGTGCCTGGTTAAAAAGGGCTCGACGACAGGTTTGGCTCACTTTGCAGTGACACTACTTGCTTTGCTAGCGCGTAGCGGTCACAGGTTCGAGCCACGCTGGGGCAATTCATTTATATGATGAGTACGAATGTTTGTACTACAGTCATGGGTGATTTTATTCATAAAATGTAGGTATGTGTTTAGAAAATATTATGTGTAGTAAATCAACAATCTCAATTTTGACTTAGAAAACCCTTAGACCTTCCAAATAAGAATCAGAACTTATTTAACTTGTTTTATCGAAGTTAATTCACTTTAATCATCTTAATTATGATTTATATTTAAACTACGTAATATACACTTCAAGTATATTTGATCGCGAATATTAATAGTATCTATTAGTACTTAGCAACTGCCTATAAGTCGTGAAATACTAAATTGTTGTACTTTTATAAAGATATAATTATTATGCAATAAATAAAATTAAGTTTGTCGAAGGAAAAAATACGGTATACGGGAGGGTATCACAGGCGGGGTGACAGGTCGAGTGATTTCGCGTCGAAAGCACTTTGTCAACAGATAACGCTAGAATTTATTATATTTTAGAATAATTTTTAAATTACGATAAAATGTATTGTATACTATTTAAATATTGAATATTCTATAAGAAGTAATACGTACGAATTTGTTATAAAAAACTTTGCTATAGTTTGTAAGCTTTTTGATGGTTTCCACTCCTCGCTTAGCTTTTCACATTTAGCAAATAAATTTATTAAAAATATATAAATATTTTGTTTTGTTCTAGTTTATTAAGTAGGTACTGCTAACGAAGTTATAGAGTTCACTCTCGTGCAACTTCTTATAGCGTGCACACTTTTTAAACACACACCAAAGAATCTTTAGATTGGAGTAGGCATTTCTCAGGTTATCTCTCCGAAATTCCTCTTAAAAAGTAAAACCGCTATTTTTTTTCTTGAAAAAAGAAAATATAGGATAAAATTTTTAAGTAGATAATAGATATACAATGACACATTTTGTAAAGTCGTAAAAAAAGTAGAGATCAGTATAATTAGTTTCGGAGTTCCTCGCCAAAGACCATTGTTGTGACATTTATACATTAAAATTTAGAAATCCTTAGAAACATAAGCAGCGAAAATTCATATTATTCTGCATTACATCAAACACCGCAAAAATATGTAGAGTAGATACTTAAACCCATCCAATTGAATTATGAAACTAAGAATCAGTAATAGCTAATAAGCAATTTACTAATTTAAAAATAGTTTTAATTATAGATGAATGAAATCATAATATGGAGTAGTTATAGTTGTACAGGACTCGCAACGAGTTACGACAACAACTAGGAACATCTGCTCGCCGCCACTTGGATGTATGCGACGTGGTAGAGAATTTATCGCCGTCGCCCGCTAATTTCATGAGCATCAATGTGGTCACGTGTCAGATGCCTGCTGCAGATGTAGGAATATTTACTTTTTATTTCATTTTCTACTATTTAGGAACGTATAAAATGGTATTGCTAATTAAAGTTGACACTTTAAAATCCCAACTAATTTAATATTATAAATGTGAATGTAAGTTTGTTTTTTACGCTTTCACGCGAAATCTACTCAACCGATCATCATGAAACTTTGTACACATATTCTTAAAGGTATTAGAAGTAACATAGGATACTTTTTATTAAAAAAAATATTTTTTACGAGAAATTAAAAAATTGAAATAGCTAGAATAATTTTGAAAAAACTTTCAGGCATCCTACAGATTAACCCAATGAGGTTGATTAGCAATTAAAAAAATGAACGCGCCGCGGGTAAAGCTAGTAGGTATATATAATAAAGGAATTTTATTTAATCTTTTAATGTGAAATTAGTTTTTACGGGAACTGAACCTGTGGCATTCAAACCGACAGGGCACATATGTTATCAGGTTGCTTTTTCTTTGGAATATATATTATGTATATTATTATTCCAAGCACATTACTGGGAGCTTTACATTTTATTGTCGTATATGGGTTGAAAAAGGTAAGTCATGGGAACTTTTAATAAAACAATAGATTTTATAAGTAGATCAGTTATTACTTGCACTTTACTTTGCATTAGTAGCTTTAAACATTTTGTACATTTTTATTGCCATTTTTTGTAAGAGAGTGTAACTTTATACTTTATACAAATTATTACTATACATACACATTTGCTTATATATAGAGGTTCCATAAATAATTGGAATATAACAACATTCATACACAACATTAGAAACGTATACAATATACCTACATATAACAATAACGTTCTGTCTTAAGATAATTCATATGAATACAAACGCAGCAGTAAACAATAGAATCTATTGCTGATCTTATAAACTAAGTCAAATTCAATTCAACTTCATTTATTGAACATGTGTACATATATCTAAATAAATCTGTACGAATCCTCCTTATCTGTTATTATAAACGCGTGCAATATCGAAGCTTCCACAAGAACATCGCTTATCAACTGTCACCAGTCTGCGAGTGACAGAAATAGAGCAATACATTATCACCGATTGGAAAATAACGAAGACACGCCGATAACACTACGACCCTCAACTTTATGGTTCCAGCTGACTAGAATAATGAGAGCTATTCTTAAGCTGATAGAGTTTAATTCTTATTGGTTAAATATTCGGTATTGATAAGATATGCCCCTTGAACCGCTTCTCGAAGCTATCGCGAGAACGTCCTCGGAGCGGACACTGTGCGACCGAGATAGCGCACAGATTTAATTGTTTTGTTTATGCTCGATATGTCGTTACGCACAGTGTTGCGAGCGGCGCTTAATTAGGCATTATGTAAATGAAAAGCAATTATATCATAATTTTACATCTCGGCAGTGCAGTGGTAACACAAGTCTATTACAAAATTTGACTTTTACTATCTAAAAAACACACGCTATTTGCGTTCTTCTCTTTCTTTTTAGCATCTTCAAGAATATGTTTTAGTTTTAGCAAACACTCCTAATTAAGTCGTCATTTTTCAAAGCTCGTTTATCTATTTTAGATAAATGTTAAATGGCTGTTAATAAACTAACTGCGTTTTATACTTCACTTCCGCATTAACCTATATTATATTGTATACCTACTTATTACACACTAGCGATCCGTGCGGCTTCGTCCGCGTTCATTTTTTTAATCGCTACTAAACTTCATTCGATCACTAGCTGGTTTAAAAATTCTCCAAAATTACTCCAGCTTTAATATACTCCTAAGCCGCGCGGCTACCTACAAGTATTTCATATATTATGTGCGGCGTGCACTCCTCCTCCTCTCCTGTTATTGTAGTTTTAGTAGGGATCCTTATTTTTTTCTTGTAATTAAAATAGCCTATATTAATCAGTGATAATGTAGCATTCAAATGATGAACTAATTTTTAAAATCGGTCCAGTACTTTTTGAGCCATACTTACATACAAAACTTTTCTCTTTATAATATTAGTATAGATAACTTTGGTTGGTCATTGGACAAATTATGGTTCGTCGATAAGTAATAAACGTTTTCCCAATTTGTTTCAACATACACCAGGTGATAAAAACATCTCAAGCATCAAATAACGGTTTAAAACTTAATTAATATCAATGTCATACCTACCAGTAAACCCTTATTAATTGAAGCCTGTCATATCAATTCTACCCGGTGTAAAATTTTATAAATATCATTTTTGAGCCCTATTTTTGAGTTTTATAAAGCTGCGATACCTTATTCAACTTACAACGAGGGAGCTAAACTAGTGAGGGATGGACTAGGAGAATTCGAGAAACAACTGAACCTGAAACTGACATTACCGCAAATCTCTCTCCAAATATTCATATTTCATATTCATATTCTATATCAAGTGAATACCGACGAATAAGGTAAATAAAATAAGTAGTAACATATTATTCAGATTTTACAGCTCTTAACATAAAACGTAAAATACTTACTAATAAAGCTGTTTTTGTCGTGTACGTGACAGCGTAATCAAGCTATTGAATAAATAAAACTCTCTACATTAAGTACCTATCCAGATCCAATTTTTTGATTTTTATAAGGCTTAGTGTCACTTATAATAATATTAATGAAACCTTTTTATTTCCTATAAATTTTATAGAATATTACAATATATATATTTCAAATACTAATGTTAGTACATACATAATGTATCTCTAGTGTTAGTAATAAATTATAAATATATTTTTATTTAATGTTTTACAGGAATCCCTATATAGAGTATAGGCCTTCTCCAATTTTATTTCTTTTAGTGTGAACCCGCGACCTCTGGCGCAAGAAAGTAGCGTCACTATCAACTGTGCCAAACGTGTCATCAAAAGCTATGCGTAAAAGTACCTAAGACAGTTCCAGTGTTCTCACGCCGCGGCGCTACAATGCGAAAATGTTACGCATTTGATAATGAATAAAACTAAATTACTTCATCGTGTACTACTTTACTACAATTTTATAAATACCTGCTCTGTACATACAAGATATTTTCTCTTAGAATGTAATCTCAAGATTTATCAAACCTGTATCTTATTTGTCTGAAATATTTTTAAAATTCATGTAACATTAGATACCTCTAATTAAATTTTTACGTTCAACTTTGGGAGGAATGTGCAACGAGTTCTAAACTATCTCACTTCTACAATATTCATAATTATAATCAGTTATAATGACCTTATTATAGTCTTCATATGCGTATATAGATTATGTAATTATGAATACCAAAAGTGTGTAAGTAGTGTCCTCACTTCACGCCGCCGAGCAACAGATGCTTGCTTGAGGCGGTTTATGAGCCGGAGAGAACGTTACAACATTTTCATACCGGTACAATAAATATTTAGATAATTAATTTTAAAAGGGAAGTCCTTCACGATGACACGCAAGTTTTTAAAAATATTTAGATTCATAATTAATAAAAGAATGCTTAATATTGTAATATAAATGTCTATATATGTACCTTAATTTAATATACCAGGTATAACTAAACGTGGTCAGAAAACAATGACAAACGTCATCAACAAAAACCTGGGAAAAGGAAAAATAAGCGGCAAGTCCGCTGTGTTTGTGTCCTCGAGGAATATTTCATAGTCAGGTGACAAGGAATTCGTAATAAATTGATAAATTGCCGATAGACAAACACTGGTACGTGGCATTCAATCGCTTAATGCGAGCAAAGTGTGCCGAGGCTGGGGCTGGGGAAGGGTCCTGCATTTACCCAACAATATCGAAATTCGCACCGCTATCCGCTTTGTTTGAGTACCTACCCATGTGTCACGTTGAGCTGTAGGGAATAGTATATTCTGGCGATCAATAATAATCTTAAATGATTACTTCCTTACTTAACATAATATAATAATGAAAAAATGTTTTCAGTAAAGCGTACATTAAGATCCACTTCATACCTTTAATCCTGTTTACCGATACTGGTAAATGTTGGTAAAAAAAATTCTTTACCATTCGGGTCAATATTTTAGCATCTCTTATCCGTTTCATAGATTCCTTCGCTTAAATCCCACTCAACATGTCAATCATTATTACCAGCATAAAATCTATCGTATCCTTTAAATTGGGACAATTCCAAACATTTCCAGACACGGGAACTTTATATTTAGATATCCTATACCTATACCATAGAGTTATGTAAACAAAGGTGAGACAGCTAATTTTAATTAATTAATTAAATATTACTTCAAAAGTATTTACACGAGTGTTAAGTGATTTATATTTTTATCGAAGAGCATTAGAATATGAAGTGTTAAAGAATATTAGGTAACTCATTAAAGAATCATGTTTGTGAAAATATTTCTCTAGCATACAACATACTCGACACGAAGATACCTCCTTATTTTTGAAGTTAATCATAATGGTGTTTTTCGATCAAACAAAATCAAAGTAAAGACTTGATGCTATTGTTACGATCGTATTTTAATCAAATAAAATCCAAATTCCAGTTACGAATAAGTACAATGTACCTACATAATATATCCGTAGATTATAAATGCGTAATGTAAAATACTGACGCCTTATACTGCCATTCAATCTGAATACAACGACTAACCTCATTTATTTCGGCGACTTATTTGATTTGATTTGATTTACTTAAAATAAAATAGGAAAGTTTTTAATTTAAAAGAAATTAGAAAATGTATAGAATGTATTAAATGAGCAATTTTATAGTAACGAGTTTCTCACTTGCAGCTCTATTTCATACAAAGTGGGCTTAATTGAATCTGGCTAAAGGCCTCCTCATAAAATACAAACATTATTGCTTAGATATGCGACGGGTCTCTCGGGAAAGGACAAAACGGACGAGCAACTTAGCAGCTTTCTACACTGTAGTCGTCGCCTGTCACTATCACTCGACATAGTTATATAATTTATTAACAAAACGATGATATGAATTCATTAAAAATCGAATATATATTGTAAGATTGGTCTAAAAACGTCATGTTTCTTATTTTCTTAAATATGATAAATGAAGCACGCATATTTATTTCATTTGTTAATACTTATTTTTTTAATTAACTTAAAGTAGCCGCTTGCTTTTGTCCATCGAAAAAAATAGTGATCAATGAAATGTAAAATTTTGTGACCAGATATTTCTCTTTCGAAAACAGTCCACGGGTTTCCATAATTAAATAAGTTCCTGAATAAGTAATAAATAATTTTTTCAAGATTAGTTATAGTGAATTGCCTTGGAAATTCTAAACGCTAAGAAAGAGCGATAATCCGTCCACGCTGACTCGACGCAACGCTAGTGTAATCAAACACTGCGAGTGTCGGAGTGAGAGCCGCCTGTACTTGCAGGGTTCGGCGACAACTGCGAGTGTGAACTTACTATAGAAATACGGATATCTTCACATTTACATAGCTTTATGGACTCGCACCGGCTCTAGAGATACTTACTCGTTATATTATCAAAATTAAATTGTAAACCAGTTTTAATCTCGAATATAAATATTTAAATAGCAGCTATGATACCATTTCATTCATTATAATTTTTACAAACTTCTATTTTGTTTCATTTCTTTGCATTAGTTTTCGGCGAAAATCTAAATATTCTAGCATCGTAGTGCCTTTTTTGTATTTGACATACTTCGGTGACACTACAATATTACGACTAGTATAGATTACTATGATGATGAATACAGAAGGTCCTATTTTAAGCTTACGTATAAAAAGATATTTTACGATTTTCAAATACGTTTCAGTAGTAAACTAACTTGCTAATATTTTATTAAAATACGTTTCAAACCATGTAAATTATTATAAACAATATTATAATATTACTTTATTTACTTCGAACAAACAACACTATAAAACAAGAAACATACACAAAAGATAAATTCAGAAAAGTTGTGCCGCGGACCAAATCGTACCTAATAGCTCATAAGAAATACGCGATTAAATTTCAATACATCAATATTATTGACTAAATTGTGTTTTTTTAACTTTTTACCAAAGTTAAAGTTAATGTGATACTATTATAAATTATAATGTGGTTTTTGTTGATAGCAACGAGTAGGTGTGGGTCGCGAGCGGACGTCATTCCGAGCTGAATCCAAAATCGTCGATTGAATTTTAAATATTTGGTTTATTTTGTGTTTCAAGTTCAATGTTAAATTATGTCCTACTTCTACCCGCGACGCGTCGGTTGCCAGCCGCTCTCCCGCATGTGGCCAATAGATACCCAAAAAATTGCTACACTATGCGAATCTATGAATATATCACACGAAATTTGGTGACTGGGTGAATTTTAACGTCTTATGATCTACTTTGAAATTATAATTGTCTATCGTAGACACAGATGTGGACTTATAATAGTAGGTATGGAGATTAGTTATAATCAATAGGTGTATTTTGGGTTTTGTTGTATAGAAACAATCTATTTTTTGACATGTTTGGCGCTGTTTGTAGTGACTCTACTTTCTTGCGCCAACGGTCGCGGGTTCGAGTCCCGCTAGGGGCATTTATTTGTTAAACTCGGATGTTTGGTACTCCAGTCATGGGTGTTTATATTTATGATATCTATGTATTTGCACTTATATATGTAGTATATCAACTATCTGGGTATCCGTAACACAAGCTTCCTTCGTAACTTCCCACAGGACTAGTGGTGCTGTGTGTAGGTAATAATGTCTCAACATATTTATTTATTTATTTTTATGTTTAAGCAAGAAATAATTATATCTATGAAGTTATTTGTCACCAGCCAGTGTCCTGTCCGTCCGAGCGTACTACACAACATGTTACTTATAATTAAAATATCCATATACGTCCCGCGACCGTCCTGCGACCACCTGCCGTAGATTGATTCTACTTGCATACTTTGCTAATATTCTTTTTGTAGCGTCGTCGGACGAAGTAATGCAAAACTTCAGACGTTCTGACCGCCTTTACCTATTTTTTAACCGACTTCCGCAAGGAGGAGGAGGTTATCAATTCGATCGATTTTTTAATGTATGTACACGGATTACTCTGTGATTTATGATCCGATTTACGTGATTCTTCTTAGTTTGATGGACAATAGCTGTCATTTGGTCCCATAAAAATTTAAAATAGTTTGGCCCAGTAGTTTTTTTGTATGAACATTTTTTTATTTTTTACTGACTGCATTTTTACATATGTTCACTGATTACTCCGCCAACTGTGGGCCGATTTCAATTTTTTTCTTTTATTACTAATAAAATTAGTTATAGTGTAGAATTTACGTTTATTATTCTCGAAGAGGCTCGTCTCTGACCTTCGCTGTATGATAATGTGTACAGGCGGCGACGCAGCTCCACTCGCCGGCCCTCGCCGCGGCGTGTCGCAGGGCGCACGCGCGGCCCACTGTACCTCGCTTCATTATAATAACTGCCTAATTTGCTTACAAAAAACTTATTAAATGCGCAAACCAGTTGATATCGTACCAAAAAATCATGGACGAAAAGTTTTTCTATCCAATTTACACTCAACGAAGATTACACTGAGCATTCACATCTAATATTAAATTCAATAAAATTCTAATAGGCATACATTACGTATACATATTATATATAGTATATATACATATGTATGTATGTATTGACTAAGAATGTAGAAGACATGTAAAACATATATTATGTAATAAATTTACTTATCAACCTAAGAAATCTAAGAAAATAAAAGATTTCCTCTCTTGTCAAATTGTTATTTACTTAATGGTTAATAGAAATTCATATATTAATGGGTTTTCATATTAATAACAATATTTTGAACGTTTCTTGTTTTAATTAACTCGCGGCGATCGAACGCCGAGTGCAGTGCTATTTTAAAATTCATTCATTATACTCGTTGAATACATTAAACTGGTTTTTAAATTTGTCGGTTATCTAAATAGTATCGTATCGCGCGGACCTGCCTACTGTAGACTTCTAGCATCGATGCTTCGAAGTTTTGATAAAATAGTAATTCATGATTATATAAGTCATATAAATGCGAAAATTCGTGAGTGTGTAGGTATATTTATTACTTCTTTACATAGCGTATAAATGCCATGGATTATCGATTAGGAAACTAATTATTGGTATTAGAAGAGTAGTTTGAAATATATCTTTGGCTGTTTCAAATATTAGCCCTATTCGAGGATCGAATTTATATTCGTCATATATATATTCGTATTTATGGTATATCATTAGTGTTTGTACAAGCTCCACAAGGCCCACGATGGTTCAATGGGCCAAGCTGCCATATTAAACGTAAACGACAGTAAAATTAATTGCTAATATTATGCCTTTTTTCCAAAAAACATAAATAAATCATAACGTCAGTCTATTGATCACGAGTTAAGTTAAAATTCTTAATATCATTTACATAATTATTTAATGCGAAAAACTGTCACGTTACGTTACTTTTCTTGCAATCTATACTAAAAAGCGTATTTATATGACATTTCAGCACTAAGCAACTTAGCAACTCGTTCTTTTAAAACGCTTACGAGTTTATTGCTATGAGTTTTTCTATATTCAAATCTTTAAAAGTAGTCCATTACGGATTTTGAAATGTTGTAAGTTGTAATTAAATAAATACTAAAAGTATTGTCTTCAGTCCTTTTTAACGTGCAACTTCTGGGCACGGGCCTCCCTTAGTACGAACTACGAAGGGGATCAGGCCATTGTCCACCGCGCTGGCCTAGTGCGTGTTGGCGGACTTCACATGTCTTTCGAAAACTTGTTAGATTTTCTCAGACATGCAGGTTTCCTCACATCAAAATATCAGAGGTGCGAGACCCAGATTTGAACCCGCATCACTCGTTTATTCAAGCAAGCGCTTTACCGCTGGGCTACCATTGTCAAGTATTAAAGAGAAAACTTAATTTCTTTGAACATTAAAGTCAATTTCAAAATAAAATTAAGAAAAACTTTTAATTAATCAATTATTATATTAAGATGACACGTTAGGTAGTAGTAGTAGTGACGCTATACCAGCAGTCGCGAATTCTGTTTGTGTGATGAGCAATAATGTTCGTTTTGCAGTAAGCATATTATCACAGAAAAAATGTTTTTTACCTATTCCGTGCATAATATATATGTATATAGTAGATAGGAATTCACGGAAACTTTCATGCAGAATCACTTACATCTAATATTGTACTATTTTAAGCATCAGTTGAGTTTTGTATATATTTCCTCAGTACCGCATCCCTATTGCGTACTAGTGTACATTTGAATCAGCATACCGACTTACTTATAAGATAGAATTGTTTATCAATAACTATAAAGTAACACTTCAATTTTGAATTGAATGAGCGTGTAACAAAAATAAAGCGTGCCGAGGGAGCGAGTGTGGGCGAGGTAGGGCGGGCGGCGGTGCGGGGGCGGGGGTGCCTAGGGCGCGCCGCCCTACCTGTGGCTCGACCTGTGGCACGCCCGCCCTACTTACCTCCAGATTACTACTAATTATATCATGTCATTAATTTAACTCATAAATTTATAACTCGTCGTGTGTCTAATGGGATTTAAACGAAGCCTACATTTACACCAATTTTCATAATTATTTTCACTTTACCCCGTAGAGGATGGATTTTGAAAGTCATTTTTAATGGTCATAAGCATTAGCAGTACTAGCGACTCACTCTCGCTTCGCTCGCATTCTGGAACGAAAACGGTTTTATATTATTTTGAGCGGATCAGTGATTTTCTTCTAAAATTAAAGTAGCCTTACTTACTTCTTATAAAATCAACGAACTGCCAGTTAAAGTCCCGTTAAAACCTGTCCAGTCGTATAGATTTGCAAACACAAAAACAAATAATAATTTTAAAAAATGTAATATATAATTACATACGCATTTATGTTGTTGTTACAAATAGACAGATCATTTTTTTTATAATAGATATAACATTCACTGAGCACATTAGGTTGTGTGTTGTTTGTCAGTCATTTATGACAGCTTTATTTCACAATTATCGTCTATTAATAGTAGGTATTAAAAATTACTACAATTCCATATTAATAGTAATGTTCATATGAATAATAAAACTGTAAAGTAAAGTTTTTATCTTTAAAGGCAAGCTATAATAAGGTCAATAGATCTTCTTCTTATTAATGAAATTTATAAACTATAAAATTAGGTATCTTTAGTATAATAGTCTTATGAAACAAATAGGCAAATTGTGTATTGATTTTCTGTATTTCTTTTAATTTTTAGAATAATTAAAAGTTCGGCCAAGTGCGAGTCGGGCAACGGTTCCTACTTCATAGTTGCCTACCATAATAATGCGGACTAAGAGGGTCTTTTATTGCTTTTTTACAATGAACATTTAATTTAACGGTTTCAGTGGCTCACAGATTAAACTCGGTTAGAATTTTATGATATGTTGTTATATCTTGATATCAGTAATGTGATAAACTTACTATATCATAATTAGGTACTTTAAGTTATCATATTATTTTATTTAGTTCACATAGTGTTGTGTGCATTAAATAAAATGTTTACACTGCTCATTAGCTTAATGCTTATTGCTATCGGCAATAGTAATTAGTATTTACTTAAGAACATAATGACTTTTTAATCGAAACTTACTCGGAATTCGAAATGACTACACAAATAAATTAATTTATTACACATTTAGGGAGAAACTTTTTCATAAAATTTTTGAGATACTAACCTCTAGAGTTTATTCAATTCCGGCTAAATGCGAGATGAACTCGTCCTCGTTCCGTACCATTATCTATAAGAAACGAGGAAAAAAAATTACGTTTGTTGTATGAGCGTTCCCTTTAATATTTATTTAATTCTATATTTTTTAATATTTGTTAGGCAATAATTATACGGCAGCAAAAAAAATAATTATTTCTGAAAGTGTCAACTATTGATCTATCACGGTTCATGAGATACAGCCTGGGGACAGAAGGACAGACGGACATACAGACGAACGGATAGCGGAGTCTTGGTAATAGGGTTCTGTTTTAACTTTTGGGTGCAGAACCCTAATAACAAAAGAATTATTAATAATAATCAGTCGTAGGCGAGGATATTACATGATGTAACGATATGTATGTGATATTCGCACACAAAATACTGATAGCTGAATTGCGAAACTTAAAAATAAGAAAAAAATTTAAAGCTTCTTTATAGCAGAAGAACATTGAATATGATCTGTTCTTCAGTGCTTTAATATTCTATATTATTACCTACTTCGTACAAAATTCTTAACTTATCATTATTAGGTAAGGATGTCTCCCTACGCGAGGCCCAAATACAAACTAAAATTATTTCTTAAGTCTCTGTAAAAAATGCAACATGTAGAGTACCCTTTACAAATGATATCTGTTTACTTTAGAAATAAAATTCTGTCTAATATACAATATGAAGCATATATAAATACTAATGAATATATTTGTAATAATCGATACAGAATCAATATCATTTACTTATGCGAGTATAGTCGTTACAAAAATCAAAATATCGAATTTTTACGAGCATTAAAACGTCCGGGCGCGGCTCTCGCGCCCCTGACAAATAGCCCGTACATCACGCCAACCCCGCGACCCCGCGCCCTCGCACCCCGCGACGAGCATTTGTCATAGTTAACGAACCACCCCTAACTGCCTAATTATAATTTAAGCGATCCCCGATCGCTACAACTTGTATAGCCACCTTACATTTGTGCGCCATTGTAACGTCGCATATGAAAATAAGCGTCAAGACATACTTATATGTACCTACCTTGAAAGTATCTGACATAAACATCTGAATGTAAAATTCGCAATACAACGCTGTCATAAGATCTGTTATACACGATAGAACCCTTATTATATATAATACAATGCATAGGTGCTTTTTGCTGGCGTTTGCGTGGTAATAAAGTAGCTGAGTATAAGTCAACGATTATATCGTTCACCTTATGCTATCAGGTATTTCACTGAAACCTATTGAACTGTGACAGTGCAGCATTCAGAAGTAACTAACACACTATAACAGTATAACGTTAATATGACAAAAAATCTGAAAAACCAATTGTAAAGATTCTGTAATACTAGTAGAAAAGGATAATTCGTACACGTAAATTTTATTTCACGCCCCGCTGGTGTCTGTTATGTTGAAGACATTCGTGTGCCCCCAGCTCTACGTCTAGTGCTCGCACTGTATAATAATCATATAAATGCTAATTACCTAGTTCTAGATTCCACAACCGGTTTTTTGAATCCAATTTCAAGTAAAAATTAGTTCTTTATTTTAAACAAAATCTAAATAGACTACACAAAGAGCGCTGTGGGAATGTAATTATATCGAGAAATAAAACAAATTGTAGGTAATATTGGAAACGCGGAACATACGTCTGTGCCTTTTCCTGAAACTGAAAGACAGTACCGCACCTCGCAATATATGTACACATAATATGTAATTATAATAGTTTCGCTGCTTAAAAAGCCATAGACACTGACATTTCATGTTTTTGGTTAATATATTATATACGTGCTTGTGGCCGGTGAGAGTTGCTTCCTCGCGGTGGTAGTGTAATAACAATCGGATGGACGGAACGGCGAGTCTAATTCGTTTGAGTGGTTTTTAATTAAACGCAAGGTGACTGGGTCTAGGGGCGACGCTGAGACTTGCCATAAATATCAGATCAATACAAATATACATACTATTCATTATTGCCCTTACAATAAATAGTAAATATGTACATACTATTATATAATACGAATAATATGTATAACGCGAAGCACTTGAGTTTTATTCTCGCGTCCGTAGTTTTTTTATGATAACTCCTAAGATATTTGTTTAAATTATATGGTGTACAAGAGTAAAATAATGTGCATGAAATGCTTAAAGTCTCTAACTTATTTAAAATGATAAGCATTAATACCGTATTTGTGTAAATAGCTTTCCAATTACCGCTTTATAATTGCCCATTTTGAAACTTCAGATAAAAATGTAATAACATCCACTTGTTATTCATTCAAAGGTTAAATAACATTAATTTTATTGCGCGTGACTCGCGCAGATAACAAGGTTTTGGAATCTCAGAACTCTATATAATATCTTATAGAACAAAAGAACTTGTAGAAGTTGTAAGTCTACTTAATATAGTAAAATGACACTTTCCGATTATGTAACTTTCAAAACTTTTACTTTATAGTGTGCAATTATTTTAAACCTATATTGCATAAATCTAATGAATATAGAAGCATTGACTCTTATATTTTTATGAGAAAGCAACTCGTAGGTAATGGGGTTTGAAGTCGTAAAAAGCAATTAACAAATAACTTCTTAAATCGAAGTCAAATTCAATACATTAATTATATTTATTCAGCATTAAATTATTACAATATTTTCCTTGACGTTCGGTATTCAATTAATATTATTTAGTTAGTATCTATCATAATACATTATTGTTTTACTTAAATAATGACTACAACTAAGTTTCTGAGTTTTGCAATACAATTAAAGCAATTTTACTATCCTAAGTATTTAGAGCATCTTTTGACATTCACCCAATTAATTAACTTCATAGCGCAGCAAATAATGGTAAATAAGTAATACGTAAATGTATCATGCGTCTCTATTACACAAATATGTATTATGGAAAATTATAAGTATAATGATGAATGAAAGTATTCCGATTCCTTTTTATTTATACTACTATTAAAAAAACAAAGTTAAATATAAGTTTAAGTTTATTATTATTTATTTTCTAACGAACGACAATCAGTAATTAACAGCTGCAGTAAACTGCTCGCTTGAGTTTGGTAAACGTCGTCGTTAAATTCTTAACATCAATGTGCTTCATTCATGATATTAATTGTTATCCTGCCGTTTATAAATAGAATTTCCTGGTTGTGTCTCGATAACGCGAAACATTAAATGGTGCGTAGCTCAGTGAGTGCACCGGCCCCTTCCCTACATCGTCCCGGCCTCGTGTCGGCATCAGTAGGCTTGCCAGATGTCCGGGAAATCCGGGATTGTCCCAGAATTTTACGTCTTGTCCCGTGTCCAGTAATTAGACCATATTGTCCCGGACTCCGAAAAAGTTTTGTAACAAAATAAACTAACAACGAATAACACGTCACACGGCTAAAACCTTTGAAAATAAAAAAACCAAGATATTTTTACTATGATCTCGCCCCGACACCGTTGTCCTAGAATTGTCCCGGATTTGATAAGTTTCTATCTGGCAACCCTACTCCACATGTTTGACACAGTCCCATCTCTGCCCATGCGGCCATCAGCTAAAAATACGCAGTCATCACGATCGGGCAGCATTTGTCAGTCGTTAGTCGCCACCCGAAGTGCACTTGACAACAGTCCTCAACGCATTATCAACTGTAATAAATTATTTGATAAACTCTAAAATTGTATGACAGAACGAGTTTCGAAGTGCCCGATGGCCTCGGCCGGGTTATCGCGCGACCTCTTATCACGCGCACACAACGCCGCGCGTCCTCCGCGACCGGCGACGCCTGTAATTAGACCAAGGAACTGTGTGAACCTACAACTGTATATCAAACGTACATTTCGTACCTTTTGTTTGAATTCGGCATAAAATTCATCATCATCATCAGCCCTTTTTAACGTCCCACTGCTGGGCACGGGCCTCCCTCAGTACGAGGGGCATCAGGCCATAGTCCACCGCGCTGGCCTAGTGCGTGTTGGCGGACTTCACATATCTGTCGAAAACTTGCTAGGTTTTCTCATACATGCAGGTTTCCTCACGATGTTTTCCTTCACCGTAAGACGAGTGGTAATCATGATAGAAATGATTCGCACATGAAAATATCAGAGTTGCGAGACCCGGATTTGAACCCGCATCACTCGGTTATCCAAGCGAGCGCGTTACCGCTGGGCTACCACTGTATAGGCATAAAATTACAGCTGTTCAACTATTGATTCTGTTTTCTATTAAAATTTCTATTTGTGTCATTGGAATATATTGATATAAGGAACAATGATTATAATTAAGTACAATATAATCGTGAGTGGTGGTAGTGTACAGTGTACAGTGTACGCGGTTAGCGCGCGTAGATACTGTGTGCTGGCAGATAGCGCGTGACCCGGCGAGTCCGGGTCGCCTGCGCCCGCGCATCGTTACGTAAATCACATCGTCAAATATACTACATTAGGTTACATTACTTACATTTAACTCTTACTTCATAATTAAAATGCGTTTACAAAAACCTAATTAATTAATGCTTTTTGTAATGAACAGAATGAAGTTGCAGTTTTAAAGCTTACTAATTAATATTATAAAAATGAAGGTGTTTTTTGTGTTGTGGTGTTCATTTTGAACGTAGATAGTATACGGCTCGGGGAGTTGGTACCTAAGATTAATTCGGCTACTTCGAATAGTGCCCGTGGGATATCACTTGTCTATTGCAACATAATGTTTAGAGAAGCGTCTAACCATAGACAAGACAATAATACTGTATTAATGTATAATAGCTATAACACATTAATTGTTAGATATTTTAAAATTGTGAAGCTAACATATGTTTAACTCGATGACTATAATTAAAGCAATAACGTGAGTACGCGAGCGCCACGCATGCTAATACGTGCGCGTCACTCAGCCGCGTCGATAACGCGCGGCTCTAACCAAAACTACACAATTTCTGACAACGAGAATAAAATTAACTTGCAAATGAGGGGATTCTTTCACTTTATATCGTTAAAAAGTGGTCGCTCGCACAATAATCGTCAATCAGCGCTATAGAGTTTACGAGGCATTAGCATAATGTTATGCCTCTCCCTGCCACTGTGCCACTTTGCTCGTTCGAGTATTAGGTGCTAGGGATTTACCGCTTGTGTTGCTTTGATTCGAACCCGAGAATACTAAACTATGTATGTATAGTATGTAAGTAATAATATTTATAAAATATTTATTGTGATTAGACTAGTAGGCAAATTCGTTATAAGGTTATTTCCATAGCGACCATATCTTAGGCCTTGTTATGTCTGTAGCAGTTGCAAATTAAGTTTTCCCATCTAACGAATGTTCTAACGAAACTACACAAATCATACAGATGTGATGCTCGCAAACTATTATTTTTTTATATTTTCTAAACTATCTCCTAACAGAAAGAAAACGACGATAAAAATGTTCTTTCATTGAATTCCCCTAAATACGTTTTAATTCATTTAATTTTCCACGTAATCATATAATTCATTATTATCAGCCCATCTCTACATGCTTTACACGCTACGCTATGTTACTATGTCGCCTGCGACAGGTGAAAGTCCCATCATTTAATTATTGAACGGAGCCATTAATATACAATTTATATGAAAAGAAAATGAAATTGGTTATTTTCTTAATTTTATTATAGACATGACTAGTTATGAGGTATTTTACATATGTACAAGTTTTTAAGTTTCATTTTGTGTCAGTATGTATTTGTAAAACAATAAAATCATAATATAAATGTATACAAGTACTCTTAAGTTAAATAATTCATTCAGTCAAATAATTTTATTCATTCAGTTAAATAATTTTATACAAGCAGATTGAAGATGTAAAGCTACAAGTAAATGTTGTTAGGATAGGTTCACATTTCTGCTGCGCATGCGCCGCGCACCGTGCACTCGCCACAGGGCTTCCAATTACGCAAATCAAAAATAAGTAGACATTTCCACACTCAAATGCTTTCTATGCAGGCACGTATTAGCATTAAAGTATTCACAATAATGAACACTGAATATACGTAACTAGAAATAATGTTAGTGAGTGAGTGAGTTGTAACACTTAAAATTAGAGTTTAGAAGTTGATATAAATTCAACTTTATTATAAGATAATGACTTTAATATTTTATGAGAATGAAATGAACATTTATGCTAGAACATTATTACAACAGCGTCATCTAGTACCCTGGTAAGCTACGAGGCTTGTGTTACGGAAACCAGATAGTTGATATACTACATATATATAAATTTTAAATACATACATATTATAAATATAAACACCCATGACTGGAGTATAAACATTCGTGCTCAACAAATGAATGCCCCCAGCAGGACTCGAACCCGCGACCGCTGGGGCAGAAAGCAGGGTCACTACCAACTGAGCCAAACATGTTGTTATGGAATTTACATATAAGAATTTCATTTTTCTCAGGTTCCTTCAATGGGCCTACGATGCGTACCGTATTTGTTGTACACGAGTCGAAAGAAGCGATTCTAAGAGGGTCTAATGAGGTTCAGATTGTTGATAATTGCCACTTCAAACACTAAGTTCATCGCCTCGCACGCGCTGTACGACTCCACTCTCCTGCACTCTACAGTCTACACTTATTTGCCTTTACTACTGATGAAACTCTAAACGTATAAAACTTTGACACCTCATATATGGGCTTTACTTATGCGACCACATAAAGGTCATAGAAAAAAATTTAAGGCAAATTATTGAAAAGTAACAACTTACGAAGGACAACAAGTTACGAATATCAGATAGTTGATATACTACATATATTAGGTTAAATTAAATACATATTATGAATATAAACACCCATGACTGGAGTATAAACATCCAAGTTTAAGAAATGAATGCCCCCAGCGGGACTCGAACCCGCGACCGCTGGCACCGCAAGGATCACTACAACCTGAGCCAAAATTGGTCGACCCGGTTCAATCTAAACGGGCTAGTGATAAATTTCACAAATAAGCTATTTCATTGTGTCATTTAATAGCACAATGAAGTGAGTATACCATGAAGTTATATACAAAAAACTTATCGCAATAATAGGCTTTAGGAAATGCATACTTCAACGAGGCTTTCAGTGTAGGCGCGGCGGCCGCTGTCCCTCGACGCGGGGCGCGCGGCGGGGGGTGGGGGTCGAATAATTGTCACAATAAACAGTCCGTAATGGAGTGCTGCCGCGCCCGACGAGTTAATTAGCGGAGTGAGCACCCCCTCCCCCAGGCGTCGCACCCTCCCGGACACTCCCCACTGGCCATTACAAATTTTTGGCAACTCTAGTCTCTATTCGCACGCTAAGTTCCGTAAAAGTATAACGTGAGGTATGCACGTGCTGTGATGACGGGGGATGATGATGAAAGACACCAGTCAGCGCAGTCAGTTAGTGCGAGAAGTCGAGGAAAGGAATAGATTTGAGAAATACCCAATAAATTATAAACAATCTTGTCATATTGCTTACATGAACACTTAATATAATAAGACCACTTTGTCATAAGAAACGCTAATGAACCTTAATTATTATGGCTTTTTAGCAATGTAAGGGTAAAGCCTTACATTGTACTTATATACTCGTATCTTTAAGTATCAATAGCAAGGGAAGAAGCGACAACAAAAGTCTAAGCATCAAAATATCAAACTTGACCTTACTCTAATTTAAAAGGTAAATTCCAGTAGGTAGTGAATAATTGTAAAAAACCTGCAATCAGCTGTCGATTTTATCGAGCGCGGCCTAACGAGTGGACCGGTTTTCTTTTGGCTAAATTAAAGCCCGAAAAACAAGGATCAATGACTCCTGAGCGCGGTCCCGAGCGCCGCGCCACAAGGCGCGGCAAGGTAACGTACCCTACGTTACCTTGCCGCGGTTTCAATGAACTTCATTACCACAATGTTATGAAATTTTTGTTTAATTTAAATTATTAATATACTATCTGGCCACACTTACTGGTTAAAATAATTAATATTAGAAATTAAATCAAATTTGAAGCAATGAACGTATTTTTCATCGTAACATAGCGATAGTTTGTGAGATCTCTCAGAAAAGCTTTTATTTCATAGAAAAATATAGCAAGTGCTAGTCCGACTCGCACCCCAAGTATTAGTATGAAATATTTCTATGTTCTGTTTGAGCCCCTTATGGAGTCACGTCCCTATTTTTATTTATCGAAATTTGACAGCAACATTTTTAACGATACACATAAAACACCTTCTCGTTAAACAGTCATTTACTAATAATTGCCAGGCGGACACGACGAAATACGTTACTTATAGGGCTTGAACGGAGTGATAGTCCAGTGGTAACGCTTTTTTAACCTTCTGAATGTCATGTTGGAATCTACACCAACATCATGATTACCATTTCTTTACAATGAAAGAAAAAAAATGAGTAAAACTGGATGTCTGAGAGAACCTAGTAAGTTTTCTTAAGACACGTGAACATCAAGTCGCACTTGGTGAGTGTGGTGAGACGTTAAAAAGGTCCGAATAAAATTTGTTATTATAATTTGATTAATTAATAAATATGATGAATAATTTATTTCTTAAACTTTCTTGAAAAGTCTATCACGGAACAATCAACGTTCATAATTTTGAAAAACTGTAAATAAATAAAAACTTTAAACATCATTAAGTTATTTCACATGCACTGAATAAAATCATTAAGATAAGAGAATCTCAGCTATTTGTTTACCGTTGAATGGAATAATTTAAATATTCATATAATGTGTTTAATTAGAAGAGTATCGAGTATTTATAGCCGTTAGTGTCACAGTTGGCCATCTCTCGATACAGGCGCGGTCGCAGCCTGAAATTTTGGAGGGGGTCACTCAATACACATTATTGCACAAGACACAATTTTTTTTAACCGACTTCAAAAATATATGTTCCATTGTATATAATTTTTTTAATGTATGTTCACCGATTTCTCCGCCGTCTGTGGGCCGATTTCAAAAATTTTTCTTTTGTTCGGTAGGGTATAGCTCCGAGGGGGTCCCATTGTCACCAAGTCAGGTTCTGATGATGAGATCCCAGGGAAATTGAGGGCAACTCTCAAATTTTATAGGCGCCTATTAAGTTTTTGATATTATATTTTCTTAAGATGTTCAAGCATTTGTGTCTGAAAATCATTATTTCATGTGGATGAGCTGATGATGGAAGGTACAATTCCTCAACGGTTCTTTTTATGTTTGTTCATTAATTTCTGCGTCAAATGTTGGCCGATTACAATTTTTTTTTGTTCGGTAGGGTATAATTCCAAGGTATTCACATTATCACCAAGTCAGGACCTGATGATGGGATCCTAAGGAAATTCAGGGCAACTCTCAAATTTTATAGGCATTTATTACGATTTACATATATTTTCTAAAGCTGTTCAAGAATTTGTGATGGTGTAAGGTATATATCCTCAACGGTTAGGAGTTGAAAGAAAATTCTTTTAATATTATACGTACTTATGAACCGATAGTCGTATTCCTTCAAGATATTAGGTTGATCTGATAATAGAAGGTACATCTTATTAACGTCTAGGAGTTACGTGGAAAAATAGACGACAAATCTCGATTGACTATTGTCGATAATCGAAACTAAAAACAGAAAAAATAATTTTAATTACTTAGTTATTGTTGGAGTCGGTGCCAGCCAATTCAAAATAATCTTAATACAATTTAATGAATGTATCAATTTGTAAATATAATCAAAATATCTGTTCGAAAGTTCATTGCAAAGGCAGGATAAAACTGTCCTTCTTGGCTGGCACCGACTCCAACAATAACTAAGTAATTAAAATTATTTTTTCTGTTTTTAGTTTCGATTTGTAACGTTTTGAAGACGGTTTTATACATTACTTATAAAACAAATGGAAGTCGTCTTTTTGTATTTGCGAATCGGGTCATAATATTTGAGACGTCTATTCTAGTACTATTTCCGGGTGAATGTTTAGAAGAGCTAAACCTGTTAATCGATCTTCTAACATATTTCATCATGTTCATAAAAACACCACTAGATGTCAGCAAACTATAAATTTATCGCTGTTAGGCGATAGCTAATTTCCTTTTATTATTTGGCAAATTTTTGAGATTTTTCAATTTGACCATAGATTTTGGGGGGGGTCATGTCCCCTGTGACCCCCCCCTTGGGACCGCGCCTGTCTCGATAAACATATTCAAGCAGTTAACACAATTATAATTTAGGGTAATGTCCCGCGACTGTCGTTATCGTTAGCTTATGTTTTTATATTCGCTAGCTTTGAATACAGACTTTGGTTCGTTTTATTTTATAACAATTTAAATTCATTCAACTACACAAAAAAGCTGTATTTTAATGAGGTCAAGATCATTCATTCAATATTTTTGGAAAAAAAATGTTAACAGTTAGACGGATTTCAACGAGATCTTTATATTTATGGTACAGGTTGTTTTTTTTATTATTATTACCACTATTTCGGATTACTATAGAAAATGGAAACCAAATGTACTATTTGTAAAAATACAAAGCAAAAAAATGTAATAGCTGTAATTTATCAAGGTTTAATAAAAATTGAGCTAATTAATACATAAATTAGCTGAACCTTGCTTTATTCATCCGTAGTTTTAAGAAATCATATTTTAATACTGTAATTTTAATCTAACACAAGGAAAATAGTTAGCGGAAACAAGACTCTTGTAACTAAGCGGGCACGCCGCGCGGTGCGCGTCCCACGTGGCGGTCGCACTTTGATATTTCTACATTTCTTATAAAACTTTAATCTGTTTTGATGTAAATAATATACTCAAGCATAATAATAATTTTTCAGTTATTTCTCAACTTATTTATAATGTATCATCTCCGCTTCGCTCTTGTTTATTTTATTATTTTAATATATTTTACATAAAGAAAATTTTATTTATTTATTGTAAAATACATTTTTTGTAAAATACATTTTTGCATCATAAATGCCTATGTGCCGTTCCAGGCTACAATCTATCTGCGTCCGCTCTGTGTCATGTAGATCCGTTCAGCCGTTCTGCAGAGTAAACATTCACATTTATCATATTAGTAAGATAAAGTAAGTAAAGTGCATAATCATTGCTTTAATTAGACACTTTTTTGCATTAAAATCATATTTGCATTTACCTCACATTTGGATTATGGAAGAGGCTAGCTTGTGAGATACAGGATCGGCCTAGTTCAGATAATAGTGTACCTACTGTGTACTTTAACAAAATTGTAATGTGTAAGTACTAATGATATAGTTATTTAAGAAAGTTTATTGTAAATCTTTTGTTATATATACTAATATTATAAAGCTGAAGTGTTTGTTTGTTTGTTTGGTTGAACGCGCTAATCTTAGGAACTACTGGTCCTAATTCAAAAATTATTTTTGTGTTGGTTAGTCCGTTCCTTCCTCGATAGGAAGGCTATAGGCTATACACGACCAATAGATGCGGAACATCAATGAAATTGTTAAAAATATTTTTTTTATTTTAAGCCTAAGAACGAGAGCGGAGCCACGGGAAAGGCCAGTTTGTCAATAAAGATAAACATATATCTATGTAATATTAAGTTAAGCTCTTCTGGCATCCAAAGTCGATGTATAAATTTTCCGAGTTCTTCCATTAATTCGCTTTCACTATAGAGAATTAATACTTTATGACATAAAAAGATTTTTTTGATAATGCCTGCATGGAGTCTTGGAGAACTTATATCTATAATGTATTTCAGTAATTTAACAGTTTGTTTAATTAAAATATTTATGACTAGCAAATACTTATACTACTCATCTGATAGTACTACTTTATGAACTCATATTAATTAGTTATGAGTTAATAACTCAAATGTTACCAGGAGTGTTTGCCTAACATCCAGGAAGTGCATCTGCACAATGAAATTCTCAGAACACGAGTATTTTGTTAGTTAATAGCTCGCCGTCTGTCGTGAGGTCATTCAAATAAAATACCGAATACGATGTTCGTGAAAATGTATTTAGTGTTGATTTCGTATATACTGCGTATGGATTCTTTTTTATGTGATCTGTGGTATGGATTTATAAGTGAAGTAGTAGAATATGTAGAATATTCATTATAAATTATCAAAGTTTCAATCAAATCCTTTTTTTAGTTTTCTTATTTTCAATTATGTAAATTCATATGACCAAACGATTACACACAAATTTATTTATTAAAATAATACTTCAGATTATGTATTGTTTTATTAAAGCCAGGAATATATAACTTAATTTTAACTATAACTATTTTATATATAGTTAAGTTTACTTGTAATTTCCTTTATTTTAACTTTTTTTATATTCAAAATAGACATTTTGTTTTAACAAAAATGTAATGATACCGGAAGCTTCACTTGCTTCTACTGCGTCGCTTCCGGACGTAATCCTTGCGTGTTATCATTTACAAAAGAGTGGCAAAAAGGAACAATGAATGAGTCAGATGTTCGTAGATAACGCGTCGCTTGCGGGCGATAGTGCGCCGGACACTCCGCGCTAATGCGGCTTGTCATGGTACATACGTTCGCTGGGAGATGAAGATGTCAATCAACTCCTCAGTTTGGAGAAGTTACTGCTTATATAGTGTTTTTCGGAGTTTATAGTGTAGTTTGTAGTGAGCCTACTTTCTTGCGCCGGCAGTTGCGGGTTCGAGTCCCGCTGGGGGCATTCATTTGTTACACTCGAATGTTTGTACTTAAACTTATATATGTGGTATATCAACTGTCTGGTGTCCGTAACACAAGCTTCGTAGCTTACGACGGTACTAGATGATAGATATTTATTATTTAATAAATAAACTAAGAATAAATGGAATGAATAGATACGGTTTAGAGCTATACTTTAAAAACTATTATCTTAAATATCAACACAGGATTTTCATGTCACAATGAAAGCGTACCATATATACTTAGTACTGTCGATTTTTTATATTTCTTTTGAAGGCTTATATCGTTATATTTAGATGTGACGAATCCATAGTTTTTCTTTGTTTTAACATTATTGAAACTCTTCTTGGGTCCTCGAACTAACTCTTTCTCGATTCTGGAATTAAAATTTCCTCGTACATATTACTCATTTGTACAACCTGTAGAATATTGTTCTACATAGTCAATGATAGTCTTGTCGTAATCATTATCAATGAATATTCAATTTGAAGCAATAATTTTAAGGATAACCTATATTCAAGTATAACTAAAAGATATTTAGTAATTATTGGCAGTAGTTAAAGTATATAATACGACATAATCCTAACATACATAATGTGCCAACACGACAGCGCGCCGCCGCTCCTTGGAGACGTCGCCGCACGCTAACACTAAATTAACTCCGATATTGTTGCTAACGATGTGTTGTAATTTATATACATCACACAATTTACTCAAATATAATATTAAGTCACCTAGTCCATGAAATGGTAGTGGTTGCCCAGTGATACTTACTTCCTTGGGAAACCGAGTGGAGAGGATTCAAATCTCGGGGTTCACATATCTCATGTTTCATACATAAAAATGGAATGTAACCCATTCAAATGTAAATAAAAAACTACTGGGTTAAACTGTGTTAATTTTTTGGGACCAAATGGCGGCTATTCCGCATCAAACAAAAGAAGAATCACGTAAATCGGATCATAAATCACAGAGTAATCGGTGTACATACATAAAAAAAATACCGATCGAATTGATAACCTCCTCCTCCTTTCGGAAGACGGTTAAAAAACATCTTCGTGTCGCTTAATTGTTCAAATGTCGTTTTTAGTTAAAATAGATTAATAGAAATGGATTGATTGTTTCGATTCTTTGTTGCTTCCTACCTTTAATATAATATCTGTTACTTTTGTGATGTTGATTTTTTTAAAGTTTTACAAATTTTGTAATTATTACCTAATAATAACTATGTAATTTTAGGTAATATTTATCTTAAATTATGAGTTTAAATTTTAAATGTAATTGGATTGCGTAGCGCCGCTGGAGGCTGCCCCGCCGCGGTACAGTTAGCTGGTGCGCGTACTTCCGACAGTCGAGACGCCGACACTGACACCCGACATGCCTACATCGACCGACATCCCGACTGACAGCTCGACCATACAACAATAATAATACTACATCATGCTTCCGACTTCACTGCTATTTATACGATCAATACACATCGTGTCGATTAACTTATTACAGCTATTTTATAATTATAGTAATGACTTAACAAATACCTTCACTTCAATAGAAAGTCCTTAAATAAGAAAGATTACAGTTTACAATTTATATAGTTCATTCAAAATTTTTCTCTTAAAGAAATTTACTCGTAGTAAACTCGGACGCTTTAACACCTTGCCTTACAATTGACTATCAAAGATTGCATCTTAATTAAACAAAATCCATCGGTTAACGTGATACCGATATAAACAGACAGACAGACAATTTATATTTTTTATTATAACGTACGGAACACGCACCTCGCATGTACCACTTGGTGCATTAATCATTATTGCAGTTAATATCTTAATCTTTCATGATAAATATCTTTCTGCGCTAAACGTGTTTTGAAACTGTATCTCCAATAAGTTAATGACGTTCAAAGAAAACTAAAACATACTCGTAGATATTAAGACTTAAGTAGTTTTTATTCATTTAGTCCGTACCCTTGGGGAGCTCATCGTTAGTATATTATGCCTAGTATATATCTGTTCGTATATCAGTCACGATAAAGTGAATAAGTTGTAAGAACTAAATATTTTCAGGCTACAAATTATGTTTTAAAACGATTGAATAACTGTAATTCAACTCACTCACAAACTGCCAGAATAATCAATTAAATTAATCACTTGTTCTCAAACAACTTTGCAGAAATATTCGAATTCTTCATATTACATGAGTTTTTGATAAGATCACACGTTGACCAGAATTTACTTCTTGAAACATTCAAAAACAGCCCTGTTTATTGAAAAACTAAATACGTTAATTGTTGCTCGCTCGCTTCTCTTCAAATATAAAACTTGTGACATCAGATAATTGCCAATTTCTAGTTTATATCTACTAGTTGCCTTTATATCTACTATGTATAGAAGATTTAATTATAAACATAATAGTTATATAGGCTTAAACATAACATAATATAATGAAATTGTATATAATTGACAATTATCTTCAATAAATCCAAGGATATACACTTTCATATAAAACGGCCTCAATACCTAGCAGAGTCCACTTAAGGCAATCGCATCTGTAACTGTAATACCACTTGTCTCCGAGCGAGCGACAAAAAACAACGCGCGATCAAGACCGCGGACGTATTCACATTTTATGAGATGCCATCGATTCATTATATTTCAATACTTCTCAACAGAATAAATGGTAAAATTTTGTGGGATTTTCCCTTTAACATTAAAGAAAATCTAAGATTAGATATGACTATTATTACATAATACAAAAACCAGCAATTAGATTTAAAGGTTTAAACGGTTTTCATCAACGACCGGAATGAATAAGTGAATTCGTTTGTTTAGTGATATTTTAATATGAAGGGTAGGCTGAAGCCTGAAGATGTAGGAAAATACAAATCCCGACTTGGAGCAAACCTTGAGTATAACATAAAATTATATAAGTTCTACGATAAGAAAGCTCAAAAAACTAGCTTATGTCCCAAAATATTTATTAAATATTCATTTATTATAACTTTAGCTTTGCGGAAGTTTAACATTGATTATGTTTATATTTTTCGCTTTTTTGATATCGCTTCAAGATACTTTGAAACCATTGTACGGAGGAGCACTTAACGAGCTATAACTTAACGAAATTAACTCTACAAGATAACCATCTCGCTACCATTCCAATATTAATATACAACTATAAATAACTTACGATCTAAAGATAACAAACAACTACTAAGAATATTTTTTTAATACAGCGGCGGCTCAAGTTTTGTTGGTGGAGGACTTCAAATTAGTTTATGTCCGCCAAGTTTTTCCGGATAAAATTAATAAAGGTATTTTTACAAATTCACGCTCATCTTTACTCCAAGGAAAGACAAAAAGCAGTAAGACTGATCTTTCACAAGTGTTTCTTTTCCCCATGACATACATGATTTTAAGACAAAGATACATGGTTTTAATACTTTTTAATAAGTCTCGACTAAGTAGAAGTTCGATTTTTGCAATTGCTCATAAAGTTATCAACTTATAAAATGTGACTGGCGGCATATATACGAGAAACATGTTTACTAAATACTAATAACGCACTTCCCTTCTCGAAGCCCAACGTCAACGGCCGCCTCTTAATTCACTATAAAACGGCGATTAAACCAGCATATTATACAGTTCACTTTTATTTTAACGTCCTAGGATGCTAACTATAGCCTAGGCTTAACAATGGAACAAAAGCTAGTCCTTGCTACATATAACTATACTTCTTACTTGACTCTTGTTAGGTCCGCAGTAAGAGTGTACGAGAGTAATTCCTGTGCTGAATACTTTGACTTTACGAGACGAGGGTGAATCGCCAGTAGGTTATAATATCATACTCTATTTTTTGTTAGTTGTTTAAATTGTGTGTGCCATTAATTTATACATAAATTATTAAATCTTGTGTAGTTTCTTCTGTAGGTACTAGCAGAACTCTCCTATTGAATTAATTTAAACAGCCATAGTTTTAAATAATAAAACGTTATTAGTAGAGTACTACGCAGTGTTTGTGGCTCACTTCGCGTTTAAATCTTCACTTTGCGTCTTTTTGTAGAGCAAAAAACGAGGCGATGCTCAGTTTTAATACGAGATGAATTGCAAGACGCAGCCTTTTTAACCGACTGTAACGAAGCCTCAACGAGGGTTTTGTGTTCACCTGTATCTGTGTATGTATATGTGTAGGTCCCTGTGTTACTTCGTAATTACACAACTGAACAAACTATTTTAATGTTTAATACGTCGACTAGATTATACTTAATACGATTCCATCTCATCGTTTTAGTTTAATGATTCCAAAATGAATACAAGCATGTTTAAATTTGAATAATGAAAATATGTAAATATTTCATTTATGAGTAATGTTTATGAATTTCCTTGGTAGGCGAATAAATGAGATAGATTTGCTGAGAGCATGCCAAGGAAATATTAAGTTGTGAGTTAAAACGTCAATCTTGTGTCTACATTAAATGAAATACTTACTATGAAACTAGTCTACTCTAGAAATCTTGATAAAACTACAACCTACTTGTAACAAACATGCTAATCGACATAGTGATGTCGAATGAGAGTTCTATAAATATGGAATTCTAAACACTGATTTAACGCATGAATCGCCGTTACTAAATAAGAAGTTCATATTATTTTTTGTCATTTTTAAATACTCACCTATAACATACTGCTATATACAGACTCAAAGGTTGAATTACAAATATATCAATATATCATCTTCATCAGCCCTTTTTCAACGTCCCACTGCTGGGCACGGGCCTCCCTCCATAGTCCACCTCGCTGACCTAGTGCGGGTTGGCGAATTTTATATGACTTCCAAAAACTTGCTAGGTTCTTTCAGATATGCAGGTTTCCTCCCGATGTTTTCACTTTACTGTAAGACAAGTGGTGATCATGATAGAAATAATTCGCACATGAAAATATCAGAGGTGCGAGACCCGGATTTGAACCCGCATCACTCGGTTATCCAAACGAGCACTTTACCACTGGGCTGCCGTGGTACAAATATAAGTACATATATTTTGTATAAAATATGTATCGTTAGGCGATAATATTTAATATTGTTGCAACTCATTTTATCTTACCTGTATCTGGTATTGATATCTGTAAAGTAAGGAGACAACGTTTACAAATTATTAAATAATTTACAATTGTCGAGTATAAACATTGTAGATTACAAATATTCACTTTCATTCGTCTAAACAGATAAATGCATGGTCTTACATAAATATTGGTTCACACCAACTTGCTACTACCATCTAATTATAGCCAAGCGAGTTTTAACTGTGCCACTTTGTTGCGGGCAGGTATGCGGAACCGTCCGAACTAACACGTCTTCATTATGAAGCGGCGATGGTACAGTAATCGTCTACCCTCGGTAGTGCAAGCGGGAAGTAAATTCATATCCCGCTTCAACTAAAGACATTAGACACGCAGATAAAATATGCGCATGCATATATAGAGAAAGGTTGGATGGAATTATATTCGTCCACGTAACAGTCTTTGGATTAGTGCTAAATATTAATTGGTACCTACTGCAGACACCGCGTTGGGGCTAAAGCTTCAATTCGGATCAGTAGTTCCTGAGGTTAGCGCGTTCAAACAAACAAACAAATTCGTTAGCTTTATAATATTAGTATAGATAACTTATAACGTAGCTCGGCATCACCAGCATCTGCAGCATATCCGCACTGCTCGCGTCAGACAAACTATTACAATTACAAACTATAAAAATTACATATACCAGTCGCCCATCCTTGTGAAATTTTTACCATAACCACTGCAAAGTTGAAAACCTTCCAATGTACAATAAGGTCGATAGTATTTTAGGAATTCTTATAGTATGCTTAAAAATACAATGTTGCTGGCATAAAGTTTGCACATTTCGAATTCTATAGGTTTTTCTTAAACACAACCAGTATTAAACCTAAGGTAGAGTCATATAAGAGGATCATATCCGGTCTAACTGATTCATAAACGCCCACACTGAGTCGCAGGTTTTAGATATTTAAAATATTTTACAATGTAGCTGTGTAAGGTTTATATCTACTAGGTTAAAATAATAATAGAGAACTTTTTTAAAAAAAATAAAAAACATGATAATCTAAATAATTCCATTCAGTATACATTAGTAGTATAGCATATAAACACTATTATGATATTACAATAACAATTCGCCATACACCAGAATCGAACTGATGACCTTCAGCAGAAGTACAACAGCTCCTGGCCACGCGTAAGTACAAGCATTTCAAAAATTCCAAATGCAACCTCGAAGGTGTTATCATTCCAGTTCTAGGTAAAGACGTCAATTAACGTTTCTATTTCAAACGTTTCCGATGACTGTACCTACCTACTTCTTTAAAATATTCATTCGTTAAATCGTTGCTACCTAAAGATTGGATAAATCCAAGACAATGTCATCTTGCAAGGATTAGAATGTTTTAAAATAAACGTTAATTGTAATATAATTTAGGATTATTTTTGAAAAAATATCGTATAGGTAGGTACCTACTGTGAAATCTTATTGAAAATGGTGGTCGTTAAAGGCATCGAAGTTAGGATAAGGTCCAATTTCAAAATTTTCAGATTAGTATATTCGGAAACAAATTGTAGGAAATGCTAACAAGCGCTTGTCTTGTCTTGCTCTCTAAAAATCCTTTGTCTTAATATAAAAAGAACTTATCAACTTCGAGCTACGTGACAATTTGTACATCTCCATATAAATAATAGTCGCGACAGTAAATAGCACACGATAGATTGTTTTCAAATTGATATTCAATTAACTGGCATGTAGTATTGTGCGGCGAGAATTAAAATGCAGTAGAGACACTTATTATGCTCACGTGTATGGGTTTATTAGTGTATTAAGGTCCTTACTCCGCGGTCGGCGGTCGGTGGACCAGCGGCTTTATCTCGCGGATGCAACTTGGCTAACTCATTGTATACCACATGTGTAATATTATAATGCAAACATTTTATTAAAATGCTAAAATTGTTACCTTCAGCTTTATTGAATAACTATGTATATTGAAGTGGCTTTTGGTACAACCTAGAAGGTGGTGCTGTTGTAATATTAATGCCGTGCTAATCTACGTGGCTTGTGTTACGGATACCAGATAGTGGATATACTACATATATATAAATTTTAAATACATACATATTATAAATTTAAACATCCATGACTGGAGTACAAACATTCGTGCTTAACAAATGAATGCCCCCAGCGAGTCTCGAACCCGCGACCGCTAGCGCAGAAAGTAGGACCACTACTCACTACCAACTGAGCTAAACGTGTCGTCAATAATATATCTGCTCTAAGTGAATTAATCAATTTCTCAATCTATACAGGTATTTTTCTTAATTGTGTCTAAATAAACTGTTTGGAGTATCCATATATGACCTTTAGATCACTAATTAAACGAAAAAATATTTCTAGGCAATAATTGTTTATGTAAATGAGTTCCAATCTGACGGCTGATGAAATAATTGCTGCGTCACTTTCACTAAAGGGCCAATTATTGTAGAGATGCAAACATTTAAGAAAAATACAGTAAAACTTCTATGTTATTAATCTCTAATATTATTTTTGTTTTATTATTTCGTAAATCAAAGTGCGAGGATACTAACATATGGACCCACGCTCTATAATTAAGGCGAATAGTCGCATAATCAAATTAGGTGTGAGCAAGTTGCCCAATTGTCTTAAAATACTAATATTATAAATGCGAAAGTTTGTAAGTATGGATGTATGGATGTTTGTTACTATTTCACGTAAAAACTACTGAATGGATTTTAATGAAACTTTACAATAATATAGCTTATACATCAGAATAACACATAGGCTACAATTTATAAAGATATTGTGTGATTTTTTTAAAAATATGACGATAGGTGTAAAGTAAGTAGTAAAAAATCTAGCATCTGCGAGCTATTCTGGCATGCGCTGCCATGACCGCTAGAGTTACACATATGTAATGTATGATGGAAATGTTTATCTTAAACAAGCGCTCACCTTTACTTCGCTCGGGTGCGTCCATAGATTAAATGCGAGCGAAGCCGCGGGTTCCACTAGTCTTAAATAAACATAAAATTATTTTTTAAAGTTTATTCTTATATGTGTGTTGATACTTTTGCTTTATTAGTATTATATATTTATATAAATCATGATTATGTATCGATATAATATATTTTTCCTTTTATTTAGTCTTAACTATGACCGCATAAGCAGCTCCCGTTACTTATATATAAATATAAATGTATGTGTTTATATTCGTCAACGAGGTCAAAGTCACATCCTCCATTACAATCGAAACTATGTTTCTTGCGATAGCAATATCATTTGTAATTTACTTTAATTTATGACTACTTGCATTTTTAAATTAATTTTAGTAATATACTGATAATCTAACTAAGTATATACATAATAATATAATGTTTTAAGATTTATGACGTGCTAAGAATTGCGCTTCCTGTACTAAATTGAAGGGTTCAATTGCAGATGAACCATGAATAATAATGACTAATACTAGGAAAAAATAAATGGTGATGCGACATTCGCTAATGTTGATGTAAGTAGGTACTTATTATTTATTACAACTTTAACTATATTGTTGTTTTTATTTCATTTATAATTGAATGTACAGACAATTAACTTAGAGCTCTTTAACCGCGTGTACTGGATCCGAGTCGTTCTCGAGCTCTCGACCGGTTGGCGTTTGGAATAGAAAACGTGTAACAATTAAACACTCTTACCGATCGCTCCCTCGCGAGTCCCGACCGCACATATTACTGAATTAACAACTAATATGTATTACGAATTCAACAGAACTGCTTAAAGGTTAACGGAGTGAATAGTAATGTCTCTAAATAGCAGTCTTCGTAGTTCGTATGAGTTTATACGACGCCCGAGCCCGCTCGGTTACAAGGTCATTTTATTACTAATCGATGCGTCCTGCAGGATTTGTTATTTTCCTTATATTGTGACTATAACTGTTTCAAAAGTGACAACTATTTTAAGCAAACTGCAGCATTACACATTTCGTCAGTAGGTTCAAATCCGAATCAATACTTACATTATTTTGACCTATTTTGGTAAAATTACTTCATACTATACAGATTTAGAGTATGTAATTCCGAACATAGCTTAACTACATTGTGTCCTCTCTACTACATTACAATCTTTATTTTTTGTATTTCTGCTAAGGCGCTGTACTTTTAAGTACACGAGTAAAAGCCACAACATTTTTAATATGATGTTTTTGGAAATGAAAAAATTACAAATTTTTAATCCTTAAAAACCACTTTCGTTTTACGCATATTTGATGTAATCAGTGTGTGTTACACATTAATAAAGTATTGAATTTCAATGCTTATGTAAAACGATGAATCAAAGTTCAAACTAAAAGGAATAACAATTTAATAGGCAATAATAATACGAAATCCTCTAATCGGGAGCATGAAGACATCGGTAAATGAAACAAAATCATGTAATTTTAAGTAGAGTATATTATTAGTTATAGTAATTCAGATAAATATAACAACAATCGGACTTCAACACACTTAATTATATGTGTTTTCTACTTAACCAAACAATAAAACTTAAAAACTTTCTTAGGTTTACGCGAATGTTTGACATTATGCGATATACGCGAAAAAATCCGAAAAGATAGTTTCATTTATAACTTAAAAACTGTTATTTTCAAATATTTCTTACAATCCAGTTATAAATCAGTAGTTAGATATGGTAAAAAACGAATCCGGTGCGAGTACTGAGCAGTACGTCCTTGTGTCGCCGCTTTTGTCCACTCATCTGTTTCTCGCATCACAGCTACTGTGGCGTCCGGTGCCTACGTTTACGCTAGCGGCTAGAGGCATCGGAGATGAACTGCATGAACAAACTCATAAAACAATATAATTATATATTTTAAGGACTTCATAAATATAAGTAACACATATTTACAATATAAATTATTTTATGTACAATGTAAATATAGAGTCATTCATAGTTAACAAGATACTAGTAAAAAATGTAATATATTAAAACAACAATGGCGCCTTGTACTAGATTATTCCATTTGTTGTGCCTTTTAATATGTGTTAAAAGTACATTGTTTCTAACATTTTTCTCATCATAGAAAAAGATAAAACAACTTATTCGCTAAGAACAAAATAAGTGGAAAAAAAAGTTTGCAGCAAGCGTGAGCGGCACCTCGCGTAACTTGGTAGCGCGGGGCAGGACGGCGCGGCGTGGGCGCGGGCCGCGGGCAACGCGCGCTACAACCTGTTACCTGGACGTAGGCTGTACACAAACTATAATATAAATAAATATGTTGGGACATTATTACACACAGCGCCATCTAGTTCCGTGGCTACAAAGCTTGTGTTACGGATACCAGATAGTTGGTATACTACATATATAAGTTTAAATACATACATATTATAAATATAAACATCCATGACTGGAGTACAAACATCCGAGTTTAACAAATGAATACCCCCAGCGGGACTCGAACCCGCGACCGCTGGCGCGAGAAAGTAGGGACTCTACAAACTACGCCAAACGTGTCGTCATAAATCCTATAGTAATATAAAATTGCGTAAAATTTGAAAACTAATTTTGATGAAACTTTACAGTAATATACAAGTAGTATGTTAGGTACAGGTAATATAAGTAACACAAAGACTATCATTGAAAGATATAAGTCCATAATACCTATCCTACAAAAAGATATAATAATCTTGTGTTAATTATAATAAAAAGACACAATACATATTTCAAAATAAAAAAGTACAAGTTAATTAATTCTATATTTCCAAAATTTTTTTTACATAACTTTTATACATGATAATGACAGTTCATAACCGAACCATAACATATTCCCAATGTGGGTAAAACCTAATATTCAAAATATAGTATATCTACACCAATTCACAAAAATATTAATTCATGCACCGCAGTTTTCTTGCTTTATCTATGTAAACAAAATAGAAGCGATTAATTTTATGTATCATGTCGACGACGACGTGGGGGGCCAAGAATGTAAGCTTTTTGTATTTTAAAGATTATAGAACCTTATAGATCTATCTCTGCCAAATATGCCTATCTTACCGTTTTAATAAGAAAAAAATATACTTATTATGAAGTGAACGTCGGTTTATACACTAATTATGCAATGAATACAAAGCACGTAAAGTAAGTATGTAAAGTATTTCAATCATTCATTATACAACAATGACGAAGCACAAACACAGGTGGCGTAAAAACTACTGTGCGAAGTAGATACCGGTTCACGGGACTTCACTTTGATCTGAACCTTATTGTTGCAACGAATGTGCAAATTATAATAATAGCTGATCTAATAGTATATCGTATAAGATAAATCGATAAGTTTTATCGCTTATAATATTATTTATATCGCATGAAAACTCAAATTAATAACAGATTCGTTTTAGTCAACCATGAATAATAATATTATAATTATGCAACTATATAGTACATTTTACACTGTAGGAGTCGATGGCTAACAATATATAACTAATAATACGAATTCAAAAAAAATCTATGCAACCACAAATACTTGCTTTCATTTCAACGGAAC
Organism: Boloria selene; assembly: GCA_905231865.2. Lineage (NCBI taxonomy): Eukaryota > Metazoa > Arthropoda > Insecta > Lepidoptera > Nymphalidae > Boloria > Boloria selene. The sequence continues at coordinate 15,085,934 of HG993135.1, forward strand.
AAAAGTTTAAAGACAAGCGGAGTGTGTGTAAACCTTTACACTACAGCTCATCTTGCAAAATGTGAATAAACTAATTAAATGAAGCGTTGCCGCTTCGACGCGAACTGTGAAATGACGCGCGTTGCGCGGTCACACTGCGCTTGCTGTGAGTTTACAATCATTAAGTAGTTACTAGACCAATTTCAATGAAACTTTTTCGTTTCAATATCACGTAATTAGTAAATAATACACAAAAGTAGATAGCTAAACTTATTTTATTAAATAAATAATAATCGGTAAACTGATATTAAAGTTAAAGTTATCTGAGAATCCTTTAGTATGTCTCACATAAAAAACTCTAATTCAATAAGCGTACTGGTGTAGATATGTATATTATTACATTAATTAAAACTTTATTCACTAAAAATAATTTACATTTTCACCGAAAAAGAAACATGTAAAATGAATGAATACCGCTCTACATTCAACGCGCACTTTACACATAATATAAATATAGAGAAAAAGTACACACAAACAGTAACGGTTGAGTTTATAGAATACTAGCTGTACCCGCGGCTTCGCCCGCGTTCATTTTTTTAATTGCTAATCAACCTCATTGGGTTGATCTGTAGGAAAAAATATTGTCTAAAAAATAAAAATAAAAAATTTAGGGGTAGACTACCCTTAACATTTAGGGGGATAAAAAATAGATTTTGGCCGATTCTCAGACCTACTCAATATGCTCACAAAATTTCATGAGAATCGGTCAAGCCGTTTCGGAGGAGTAGGGGAACGAAAATTGTGACACGAGAATTTTATATATAAGATAGTATACTTTTAGTATCAAACTTAGGGTTATTCTTATTACCACGCCTTACCTCTAGAATGAAAAACAAATCATCATCCGCCCATCTAGTTGCCGCTGCTGGGTCACATCACGCAAATGGAGCCTTAGGGAAAAAGTTAAAGAAAAATTATTTAGTTTTACAAGATATTCCATTATGTACAATAAGTAGTATGTTCAGTGCTACAAGTATGTAATTAATAAGCATAAGTAATTATAACTCAGCGCGCGAAGTGGTCGTGTGGTGCGAGCAACAGGCAAGTGGCAACACCGCGCTGTGAACTCCGACCTCACTTAGCATTCCGACATTGTTAACAAATTAGCTCGTTTTACTTTACCGTAGATTTACTTTTGCTTTTATTACCACATCGATCGACCCATTGTTGTGTTATTTTTATTAAAAATATGTTTTATTCGCTGTGATATTAATATTTTCTATCAATTACCAATAGTATAATTATTGTTGGAATTATTACTCTTTATACTATGCTGAGTGCAGAGTAAAATACGTTTTGAAACAGGCCCGTATGAGTTACTATTTATAACAAATGCCTGTTATTTACTGTGGGGACCTACGATGGAAACTAACTTAACTTTGGTCTAATGACTCATTAAAAATAATACTTTTATTTTTGAACATAAACGTGAATTGTATAATCTAAAATTTTTAAATTCTTAACCATAGATTCGCCGAACCCTATCGGCTATTTTTATTCTGATAAAGATATTTTTACTGTGAAAAATAATTTTAAATTTAATCGAAGTAGGGAACTGGCCGTTAAGTTTCTGGGACTTGAAATAAAGCTAAAAAAATAAGTGAAAACAAACACACTTGAGATCGCAACCGAGCGGAGCGAGGGTACGTCACTAGAGTAAATAAGGATAAGTTTCTTTTCTTTAGTTTCTGGGGTTCAATTTAAATGCTGTAAAGATAATCATAATATAAAAACCACACAAACACACTAACTAATTCGAGCAGCCCTTTCTTACAACCAATAAAATATGTATTTATAATAATTGACGAAGTAATTTTATATTGCGAGCTAAGAAATAAATTGTCATTTGTAGATTACATTAGTTCCCGTCGAGACGACTAACTATCCAATACATTATGTTCACGGCCCTCGGCGCCGCCGGTAATAAGCTATAGATCGGCTCACGTACTTTGACTTCAAAAAATGTTTATTTGTTAGATAATTTTATCTAAATAATTAATAAATCTTTCAAAGAGGCGTTGATAGCGACACGTATAACTGTTATTTAGTTAAGCAATACGCTCCTTAAAACAGTTGAATGTGTGTTTATATTGGAAATAGAAACCGAATTAAAAAACCGGTAAAGTGCGAGTTGGTATCGCCCACCTAGGGTTCCGTACAAAATAATGTAAATATTTTTAATTCCCTTAAGAGTGACAAAATACACGTTTATTGCCGAATAAACAGGCGCATCTTTTTTTACGTTAACTTAGAGGTTTTATTTTTTCACAGCTTCAGAGATGTTTTTAAATTCAACTCGATACCACCACGCGTTTCCGAGTTAATCGGTCTTGAAAGATAGACAAACAGACAGACGGACAACAAATACGATCACTATGATCCTATAAGGGATAAGATTTCTTTCATTTTGTGGATTTTGACCTTACAAAGGAGATAATTTTAATGAAAGTAAATTGTCTTCTTACTGTTATTAAATATAAACATGTTACGAATCATCTAACAGCTAACTCAATAAGTCGATGTAATATTATGTCGTGAACAAATGTCAGGGAACAAAGAGCTTATCGGAACGCATACTCGCACTCGCACAGTAGCGGCGTACTGTCGCCGGACGACCTTCGCATTCGTGGCGTTGATGTGTACCTACAACGCGTCGCAGCCTCCTAGCGCCTAGCAACTGGTCTAATGCACCAACCTGCAATCATTGTAAGAAAACATCATATGATGTATATTGTATATGTCCAAGAAAGAAAATTTCATTGCAAATCTATGCAGCTCGATGCGGTTAAAATAACTGCGAAAGATAAACAATACGTTTGTTTTGTTTACAAGTTGCTGAGCCTCTGAGTCATTTTTTTCTCTAGATATTATTCGGCACAGCGGTAGCTTGCCTCCAAGTCTGGCTATAGTATAGGATAGGGAAAGGAGATATGATTGGATTATATAAAAATGTGATTATGTGCACAATAACATGAATAATGTGTAGGTACTTGGTAATAACAAAATCAGTACCGCTGTGAAATTGGTCAAAATTGCCGAATGCAGGTTCTACACGAGAGCTGAAGGCGATGATAACGGGATAGCGTTGCGAGCGCTGTGCGCGTGCACACGCGGGAGATACGTGTGCGCTACACGGCTACACCTGCACCTACGTTACATTCAATAGCCGCTGGATAATATAAATTTAATTTATAAGTTATTGGACCTTTGTTAACAGTTTCTTAATCTTCCTCTTCCTTAATTTGAGGGAAATTGTTACAGGGAAAATTTAACGAGTCCAATCTCAGTCAGACTCAACTCAGATCAGTCAGTAAGCTACATGTACACATATTTAATACACTTATATGATTTGATTAAATATATGCACATAGTTCCAGTTAGTGACAGTGTAAGGAACGCCGTTGAACATGTTATAAATATATAAAAGTAATCGGGCAGACGCAGGCGCGGGGTCGCCGACCGCCGCCGAATGGACGCGACACTCGGACACGCCACGCGGCCCTCCGCCTGCCGCCACTTCGACACACCATGCGCTATGCTCATCTACGCCAACACGTTTTCAGAGACAATTTCCCTTGCCACTAAAAGGCATTTACGATCTACAACTATAAAAAACATAACTCCAAAATTAATGTTCACAAATCTGATCTTGCCTAAGTTTGACTTGATACTCGGTACCGGAATGTTAAGAGAATCACAAATACTACATTTTTAAGCTATCCAAAAATATAAATTATAAATACTTACTCTCCAACGAATTTGAAGCTAAAGAAATTTGAAAATTTCCTAAGCAATAAAAGTAAAACCGCAGGAATACAAGATCAAAATGACATCAATAGTGAATAGTGACAAGAAATAAGTAACCCGCCGGCGTCCGCAGACCGCAGGTGTACGGTGTGGGCTGTCCCGGCCGGCGCGGCTCGGACGGACGGACCGCGCAGGGTACTCATCGTAAATATGCGCCAAGGTCTGTATATATAAAATTCAAATCAAATCAAAATATTCTTTATTCAAATAGACTTTTACAAGCTTTTTGAATCGTCATTTCTACATTATTTAAATTAAATGCCAGTCTGTAAGTCTGTGAGTAAACTACCACCCGGCTCGTTCTGCTGAGAAGAACCGGCGAAACACTCAACAGTTGCTCTTTTCAAAAAAATATTTAGTAACAATATTGTATTACAATTTATCTGTTTATCCTACGTGAGACACAACCAATTTAAAATAAGGGCAAACCTAGACCAAATTAAATTAAGAGAAGAGCCGGCGGCTATTTGCTATGGCTCAGGATCAGCAAATTACCAATTATTATTATTTTATTTATTTGTGATTTACGTCTATCGACTTCATACCACAATCTGCGAAATAAGTTTCGTTTACGGCCATTCACGTGTATCAAGCTAATAGTTTTTGTTTATTTACATATTTTAGAAACGTTACGAAACAGCAAGTTAAATAATCAGAAGTAACAGTAAGCAATTCATTACGTTCCTTTAAATATATAACTATATTCATAAATAGTACAGCAGTTATATAGTATTAATGAGTATCAATTATTATCTAAAATTACAGTTAACAGTGGCACTTATCCAAAAACTGTTATCGGCCGATAAGAGGGTGATTATTCGTCGTTGATAGCAACGCGAGCCCGCGGCCGGCGCCGGCGCACTGCCCAACTTTTTTACCATTATATTAGTTCACTATTTCTTTGAGTTTTATTTTAATTTTACAAACCTGGTAAGATGTATTCGAAAAATAATGGTAATTTATGAACTAAACCTAAACCAACCTACAGTTGATACAATTTAACTATAAAATTAATTTATATATTCTGTATTTAAAACCGTATTTAAATACATTTTAATGTTAAACCGTCGTACCTATTTATATTTTTATATAACTGCAAATGGACTTAGCCCTTAGGTCTTGTCCTAGGTCTATTCTAATGATCGCACATTGAATTATCCGAACCCAAAGTTTACAGTAATGGCGTTTCGTTTGTTATTAATTTATAGATATGGAATCCAATAATCGCATAAATCTGAGAGTATTTTCCATATCATGATTTTAAAAATAAGTGTCGAAATACATACGTAATGTAATTAACTAATGTAATGATTATGGAAAATATTTATCTGCATTATCGAGGACTAATAATGAATGTAACAAAATTATTGTTATCTTTTTGTTTTTATCTTCGCTATCTCTTGTTCTATTTTCATTAATAATCATATAATATGTAAATGTCCTTAATTTAATATTTATCCAAATCAAGAATTTAAAATTGTCGGCGTTTGTATAATGTGCTTCAGTCGATAGTTAATAGCGGCAAATTTAAACAGTAAAATTGCTAAATAATATGTAATAAGTAAGTTCGTATGTATAAGAAACAACATTAAAACCTACAAGAGTGCAAACAGCTTGTCACTTATCTATATTGATCTCTTGCAGGCAACCCTTTTGACAGCGACGCAAAGTAACAAGCTGGAGAGACGGACAGATAAATAAAATCATAAAAGGACGTACAAAAAGAGTATGTATTTCGACTTATTTTTAAAATTTATCGTAAAATTCGTTGTACTTATATGTAAATATTCTTAGAGTATAATCATAATAAATGTATGTAAGTATATGCAAAAAATAGCTGTTGCTATAATCTTTATTTATTCCTAGCAGTGGTTTACCAAAACATATATAAATAATAATATAAATCTCAGTAGGAATCGTATCATGGACAATCGCAGTTAGATTATAAAATAACGATTTCAAAAATGAATATTACAAATGAACTTTGTAGTCTTACATTACGATCTACGTGGTGGACTTTTGTTTCTCATTAAATACAAGTTGTGAAGCTTTAAGTTAATAGCTTACCTATAAAGTCATAAGTGTTCGCGCTATTTGTGCTTTATTAAGATATTGTTATTGTTGATATGTTCGATGGACGAGACTTTAGTGAAAACAATATAAAGCACATGGAAACGATTAGGATCAATTATTGTGAATAATAAGTTCTATTAAACTTATGTTACAACAGTATCGTTATGCGTTTCACCAGAGTACCGCAGATACATAGGTACTTATATTTTTTAAGCTTTTCTTGTTTTAATTCCTTCGTTATAATTTATTGAAAAGCTCAAAATTCATCGTTTCTCAATGATATTAGTTATGTTTTAATGAAAAGTAAATCAGTTGGGTCACGTTATGTAATTTAAGCGTCACTGCATGTGGCAGTGAAATGAATCGGTAGAGAGCTAAAGCTTGTCATGAGGTAGTCGAGTGAGGCGGCAGCTGTGCGCGCGACCTTTGCGGCAGGACCTTGCCCGCGCCGCATTGACACACCCTGCTATTAGGCTGCTATGTGAGGAATTATGAGTTTATGGACTCGAAGCCATGTTCTACGACATTTTATTGGCATGATATCGTTTCTTAATCGGCTTCACTCTTTACTGAAGGGTCAGTTCCGGCTAACACTGTCCGAATTCATATCATATCAAGATTTTAAGTTGTCAGTAAAAAATCTACATAAATACTTAACTTCCAAATACAATCACAAGCTAATGGAACATATAAAACCCCGCTATTAACAGCCACTGTCAAGTTTATCTCCGATCGTAAACAGCTGAGGCATCTAATGACGGAGTTAAATCAAAACAAGTAGCACAACGAATGGGCGTCGTTTAAAAGCAGGCTTATCTAGAATCATTGCATATAGTTTCTGAGCGTCCGAGTTACAGAGAACTTGTTGAGAGTTAAATTACGCGGGCGATAGCATCATGTCGGCGGCGCGAGAGCGACACGTGGGTTTTACTAATGCTCCCTCCGTCGCCCACTCGCGACCCGGACCTTAGACCATCTCGTATTTACCTAAATTTTCTATATATAAAATAATACCAGTCAGTACTTACATCAGCTAAAACCCAAGTTTCATAACAAAGTGGATCTAAACAAAAAACCGTAGCGTTACCTAACAGTATTTATTGTATGCGAAGTAGGTACTTTGTTTTATATTATGAACTAACAGTCAATGACGATAAAAGTCGAGTAATAAATTGTAAATCACTAACAAGCAACTATGTACGGAATATTGAATACGTAAAAACTTAAACATTGAATGCTTTTGTTGTATACCGACTAAGGATAAAGATACACCCCTCAATAAAATCGGACAGCTATTAGTGTCGCCGGAACCGCGTTCTGACGAAGTCAATTTGGCATTGCGTCTGTTGACTGTCAATATAATATGTATCATTATGAAGCGCCGCGCCGCTTTGCTGAATCAACAGTTGGTGTCACCCCTGCGCGGCCCTCCCCCGCCCCGCACACCCGCGCACTCCCCCCGCACACCCCTAACTAACACTGTCCATTATTCTTATTAAACTCCACATAATTCCTGAAAGCATTGTCATACTTAAACTGGGCCGATGACACGAAATATTATTAGTGAATTGCATTAAAATTATCACGATTTTAAAAAGAGGATGTTTTCTAAAGGCTCTCTCTCTTTCTAAAGTATTTTCTGTGAATGATTCACGTTTTTAAAGTTTATAAATTGCATTCAATGGTTATTTTGTTGAATAGACAATATAATTAATTTGAATTTGATCTTAAAGTTGTTTTAATCTATTGCTATCAGCGCGGCGTTATCATTCTCAGCAAATCACGTCACTCCTCCGAGCACCGCACCCCGCCGGTCGCCCGCAGGCCGCGGCAGACGTGGCGAACCCAGTATCAATTTAGGCCGCAGCGCGAGACCGGCCCACAATCCATTACAACGTTCATACTCAACGTCACCTGTTGTCACTCATTAGCAAATTGTGCTGAGACCCGCTTCCCAGCGCCTACGATTAATCACTGTTTCATTTTGTATTTATATTTAAAGCACTTACAATTTGTCAATGTGAAAAATACTATCTTAAAGATCTTTTTCTACGTTTCAATATTACAATAGAATATCTTACTGAATAATTTTGAAATTGCTAAAAAAGAACATAAGAATCATAAACGATTTTTATACTTACATCTGTAACTAACAACCAAACAATCAGACATGAGAAAAACATTAAAAGATGAATGTTTAAAATGGTCTTATACGCATATCATAAAATTACGTTTAACGAACCTGCAGAGTTAATCTGCTACGATCGACCATTTATTGTTATAAAATGGTACTATACAGACATAACTCCTGACATCTACGCACGAACTCAAATAATAGACGGTTCGTATAATAAATACTTGACCAGAGCAGTGAGATGTTGAAGTTGTTTGTTTGTTTACAAAACCGCGTCACTCGTCAGCTGGCGGGTCGTGAACGCCGCGATGCACATGCGGCAATCGTTAGACACGTTACGAAATACTTATGGCCCGCGGACCTAACATCTACACATATCCCAATATTCCGCGCTGTAATATTACAACTTTATGAAAAACAAAGATTACGAGAAATTATAGCACAATTCCAGGAACTCATGTCAAAGTTTCTAAGGAAATAGGTAACAGGATAGTCTTCTGAAATATTTAAAGTTTAGCTGTCGGTACGTTAGTATGTTATATCTAAAATTATTGTTTCACCTAACTATAACTCCGTACAACTACGCAGAAACAAAGTAAAATGTAAGATTGTAACGACCACATATTGATACAAGTGAAGCGTTAGCAAATGTTTGAATATGCTTAACTCGTGTATATGGCGAGCACTTGTGGTACTGAATCGATAATATAATGTTGTATCGAGGGCAGGCTGGGTCAATATTCTACATGAAAGTTTGAGACCTGTATGTATGTAGGATACGAGTGAAAGTACATCGCCGAGATGAACGCAATTAAGCTGCGTGAAGGTGAACAGCGCTCCTGCCGCGACGCAGCCTCGCACAACTATGATGCTAAATTATTTAACTCGATTTTTATAAACTTTACTTTCATATTATTTTCTCAAGACAACTGAAACTGCAAATCATTTTCATTTTATCGAAAATACCTAACTACCTAACCTATACTGTAGTACTTGTAGTATCAGTGTTAAACTACGGTTTATTCAGGTTGTCGCATTAACTGAAATTATTAGAGAAATGCAAAATGGTTCATCATTGCGTACAAAATTTATTGGGTGATCCCACGCGTACGTGCTGTGTGCTGGCTAATGCCCTCGACATTCCGGAGTTCGCGAAACTGTTGCAAATACACGTAAGTATAACGTGACACAATCAACAGTTATATGACAATACAGTATTTTAGACTAATAAAATCTGAAGGAAAATGTGTTCTTGGAAATCTGGCGAAGTACACGTAGGAAAGGTGTTATACCTGTCGCGGCCCACAGCCGGTGCGAGTATAAACAAGCTCGGTGCCACGTCGTCGCACGAGCGTCTCGACATATTTTTAGTGAGCTTCGGACAGTACGCACCGCCGCGGCGCCCGGCTATAAATACACGCTCCTACTCAGCACTATGCAACATCTTCGGCTGACATTGGCAAATGCTTGCCAATTAGTGTTCCTTACCTTTGAATACACGTTCCGCTTTCATTTGTCCGATTACTCTTAAGACATTATTACTAGCAAAAAGCTGAGCTTTGTGAGCGCTCGCGTAGTTTTTCTAACGGGTAAATTATAGTATTTACGATAGTTTTTAAAAAATTACCTTTGGTTTTCTAACAGAAGGTAGGTATTATAACATTCTATCCAATGAACACAAAATTGTTAATGTACATTATTTTTAATGGTTAAAATTATATTTTTTAACAGTTAACACATCTAGATATGAAGTTAAATTACTACGTCAATGCACAAATCCATAGGCGTGATAGTTTTTCAGTAAAGTGTACCACAAAATGCTCAGGTTGTGGGATAGTGTTTATCATATTCATGTCTATCTCATGGAAACATTGTGAATTTTTTAAAAAAGTCCTTTGATCTAAATTAACTATACGCGTAGCTGTAAATACAGTAGTATGTTCATACGTCGATAGTTATGTAATGTTTACGTAACATATGTGATGCATTATTACAAATGCAACTTAGTCAAGTTCAAACGGTGTCTGTAACTCTCAAGGCAAGGTATAGCGCGGCGAGTCAGCGGCGTGGCCGAGTGCGCGTGGTGCGGCAGGTGCCTCGCAGTACAAGTTACAAGTACCTACTTGGATAGACACGCCGCAAACTAGTCCTAGGGCCACGACGCGGTCGACCGGTCCCTCAGACCTATACCGGCCACTCTGCGACAACGACTCGGCACTTATGAGTTACTCTTATTGAATACCGCGCCTGAATTACTATCGATGTCATTTTAAGGCTGAGACAACTCGTTCAATTTGTTCAAATAGACTCCTCGAAGATTACGGCGGAAGGAACTTCGATAATATTTCTAGTGTTTAATATTCAAGGTCTAATTAAAACTACTTTTAACAAAAAATATTTTATCGTAAGTACCCAATTCTCTTAATTATGAACGTTTCACGCTTGATGACAGTTTAAACTTTGAATACTAATTATTAGGAGTTAGGTTAAGCGTGAGGAGGCAAATATTTATCTACCAAGTTTTTAAAGTGCCGCAGTTTTCTTCACGTGTGCTCGATCTAAGGTAGTGGTAACGGCCGGCGTGGCGCGGCGTGGCGCGGCGTGGCTCGGGGGGAGCACGCTATTCTATCCAACAAGGCATTATAGCGACGGCGCTAATTAAATTGCAAATGTCTCTAATAATAGTTTTTAGTAGCGCCTCCCCCTCCCCCCGGCCCTCCCTGCCGCACTCGCCCCCCCCCCTCCCGCGCCCAGCGGCGACTCGCGGCCGCTGACTTACTGCTCGTAAACATGCGATTACATCGCATTCAACTTATTAATTTTCATAAAAGGCATCCAAATGAGTAACATTATTGGGGACCGCTGCGGCATTATCTACTTCACTTCATACATAGTTGTATCAGCTCACGCACAAGCCTAATGAATTAACCAATTCGACGAATTTCTAATTAACTCGCATGGCATATTCAGTAGGTCTTGAAAATAAAATTTCGCATTTATGATATAAAATAATTTTTTGTAGCTAGTTTGTCTGGGTTCCATAAATTTCTTATCATATCACGAGCTTAGTTTTACACATAATCTAAATACATAATATTATAAATATCCATATTATACATAGAAGTGTCTGACATCAAAATAATAAACAGATTTTTCCTAAATGCATTTGTAATTATATACGGTCATTTTGACACCGTTAAAATTATAAAATTTCTGTTTATGTGTTTGTTCCCGCTAACCACTGAAACATTTGGACAGATTTAGTTCAGACTTTCACTGGCAGATGATGGCAGTAATGTTTTAAGGAGTAATTTAGACTACTTTTATTTACGAAAAAGAATCAGGTATATAAAAGTTTCGGCTTAGCAAGACCGGTCCAGTTTTGCAACGTATCGAACGACATAATCTGAATATGGACAAACGTGTCCGGCGTCAGTCGAGAAATGAAAAGCTTAAAACGTTTTCAAAGTAATTTCTTTAATTGGCAAATCTTTAACTCAAAACGATGGTTGTTTTAAAAGGAAATGGAAGAACACATCACAGTGATAGGTGTTATATCAGAGTCTAGAATATTCAGAAAGCGTAATATTGCACTTAATGTTGAGAGTATGCACATAAGTAGGTACATAGTTTTCCGATGCGATGTTGTTGCGTAATATTTTTAAGATACGCATTTACATTTTGACTTCATTGTTTAATTTTGAACCATTTTTATTTAAATATTGAAAGTTACAGATTGAATAAACAACAAGTACGTTAGGCGCATACGTACGTATTAAATAGTTTTTTTTTCAAGTTATTTAATAAAGCTGTTATTAAGTTCTCGCGATCATTCTGAAACAGGTTCGCTCCACATCGCATGTACAGTTAATTATTGAGTGCAGTGTTGTCTTTTAAACTCGTTTTAATTTGATGTCGGTTTTGAAACAATTTTCAAGTAACGTTAGTGGCTTCGCGTAATAAAGGCAAATTACATATTTCCCGCCGGCCGCGGCGACGCGCTGCGGCGTTGAACTCTTTTAGAAGCGTCTTTCTCGAAGATCGCTCTCGCTTGAAGAAAACTTACACAAAGCCATTACATATAAATAAAATATTAAACACGCTACCAGCATATTACATAAAAATCCTATGATATAACTTACTTACATACATTCCTGCGTATTATATTTTAACGTGTTTCAAATATATGACTACTATGAAGAAGTCTTACATGTACCTATTTATTATCCAAAATTAGTATTTTTCAAATATCTAAGTACGTGGTACTTATTACCTAAGTACTAATACTAAGTGATTTTAGTAAATAATATGTATATGGTCGTATAAATATTAAATACAAATAAAGAATAAAGTTTAAAATAACTACTAACTTAGCGTCGCGTCGGTATGATTGTTGCACTCCCGGAAGTGAGGAACCTCGCAACGGCAGATAGCTAAGGATTGATCAAATAAAAACGCAAGTATCAATTAACATGTAATCGCGTGATCGAAGGAAAATGCGAGGAAACAGAAGTGCTCAGAAAAAAGGAAATAACAGACGAGTAATGTGAATTGAGTCGTGACGCCGCCTCGCGTGCCCGCCTCACTGCAACACTACTTGTTGGCTATTTTGTATATTCTATACTAGCGACTCGCCCTCGCTTCGCTCGGGCTCTTCCCTAGATTTAGCACAGGCAAAGCCGCGGGATCCGGTAGTTATGCATATAAACCTTCCTCTTGAATCACTCTATCTATTAAAAAAACCGCATCAAAATCCGTTGCGTAGTGTTAAAGATTTAAGCGTACAAAGGGATATAGGGACAGAAAAAGCGACTCTGTTTTATACTATGTAGTGATAATGCTACTTCATCTGTATCACGTCTATGCAACATATACAAAGTACTTACCTACCTACACGTAAAAAAATCACAAGTAATTTTTGACCCACCACGAAACAAATACATAAAACAATCTGCATTTAAACGTTTCAAACATACACATTTTAAATATTTGCTGCGACAGTGACAGAGGAATAAATATATTTTGATAACACCTTGTTGCTAACGAGAGCCCGCGCGGTGGGCTGGCGAGGCAGTCGCGGTCGCCGCGGCGTGGGTTTATTTTGTTTCCAGAGGCCACGTAACAAATTCTATCGAATAAAATACAGTGTCGTATTTTATTCCTAATTTGGAGGTTAACGAACCGAAGGTAATGTAGGAGTTATATTTTATGAGTTAAATTTAAATAAAGCAGCATTAGCATAGGATTATGAAGCCGCTCGGAGATAACTGTACATCTGTGCCACGAACAGCACCACCTTCGCGATGCTACGCGAAATCTCCGCCACTACCTAGGATCTAGTTTTTGCAAATTTAATTTTAATACGCCCGTTTTATGAGTGGATTGTTTTAAAGTATTTAAATATTTCATATGAAATGTCTGACATTACGTAAGAATATACATTGCACAAAAAATATAAAAGAAATTCTGTTTCTTCACACACGATGAATTACTTCAAAAGTTAATTAGTTATACAGGTTCTGTGTATGAGGTGTTGTATCTGTTTTATTTTAATTTGCAATATGTATTTGTTGTATACATTTTAAGAATAGGTACATATTTGTCAATCTCTTTTATTTTATCTCAATTATTTTTTTAATAATTTGTTTCATTTTAATTTTCATTTTGATTTTATAAAATATAAATTACGAGTACAACTTAAGTATAACATTTAAATTATATTGTTATCTATAATGTGTTTAAAAATTTAATGTATAAAAAATGAAAATATTTATAATAATGTTAAATAATTCTATTTCTTTTAAATTATTAATATCAATTTTCTAATATTATGTAATTAAATTTAATTTTTAAATCTTTTTATCCCTCAATTTATAAAATAATAATAAATAAATTATTATCATTAAAATTATTGTAATTTCTGTTGCTAATACAAATAAATAAATAAATAAATCTCTTATTATTCACTATTCTCAGACCTCAAGTGATAAATAATCAATCTGTATGTAATTACAGATTGGACTATCTGATAATTGTTTTAAAGTAAAACATCTTTATAGATACGATCGATTAAAAATAATTTGAATAATCAGGCACCCACTCGTATCGCCTGTAATCGGAATTCGATGGAGTATGTATCTCTCGTAAGCAAACGATCACATAGTTTATTGTACTTTACGTAACTTATAAATTTTTCCTAGCGATATATCGTTCGTCTCTAATCAAACCGATCTAGCCGTTTTTAAGTTTAAGCGAGACAGAGTTTAAGATTTCATATCCGTATTGGAAACAGACGTATCCTATATACTCTAATATGTACATTTTTAGCTCATAAACCAAAACGCTTGAATTTTTAACGAAATTTTCATGTGTAGGTATAGCCGTTAGCCCTTCAGCTTTCATTTCTAGTAAATGTAGCAATGCTCTTGACATTATCTGGCTATAAACAGACAAAATACATAAAAACAAAAGAAGGCGTAACATTATGATTGATTTAAACGGACCATAAAATCTCCAAATAACAGTGTTTGTAAGGCGCGCCCGCGACTGGTGATTAACGCGCGCACTAAGAGTGCCGTGCGGCGTCGCTTGTGAGGAATCCCTCGGGACTCATACAATAAGAACGTCCTAATTTGTTGATAGTCGTGCTTTACTACTTAACTAATAGCATATGCATTAGTTGCGAAAGGAAATTTGTAACAATTCCAAATTAATATAAGTTTAAAATACAATAGCGTTATTTATAGGCAAATTAATTTATGAAGGGACGGGTCTTGTTTGCTATTATCGCGCTCAAAGATATAGTGGACGTTCGCCGATAGGCAGGCGATAGGGCGTGATCAGCCACTGTTTGAACGCCAGCCCGGCGCGGCTTATCGCAGTTATCGGTTCCCTATCTAAGTATTAAATGATTTTTGTATCTACGTCGATTAGCTTATCTCAACAGACCTAAATCGACTTTCCTTGATTTTCGAAATCATCACCCTCCTGGCAATGGGTTTTTCTAATCTTTAGTGAAACATATGATATTTAAATATAGATAATACCTATGTAATTAGATGAAATTGAAGGTTGAATCATGTGTCGGAGGAGCAGGTGAGACGGAGATCGGTAGAAAGCTCGTCTTCAATCAAACCTGTCGGTGCTGAGAGCCGAGTGCGGTCGCGACTCTCGGCTTCATGGATTGACTTGTTTTTGCCGCCAGAGCTGACGAGTGACGGGTCAGCCGATAACGAACCTCCCCCTCCCCCCGCCCCGCGCCCGCACATCCCACGCCGGAGATAACATTCCGCTACCACATGAATGGTGCGCATGAGTTTCAAATCCATTTTAAATTAAAAATCGACAAATGTATTGAAATTGTGTCTGTTATCGTTTCTCCTTGACCTGTATTGACACGTACATACTCGTACATATTTGTGTTTCACAATAGGCACATATTCTGCTTTGTATTAACTTTGTAATTAATTTCTACCGTAATTTATATTAGTGTATATTCGATATATATGATAGATTGTCTAGTAGGGTATGTAACTTGAAAAATGTATGTATGTGTGAGTGTGTGCATATCAGCAAGTATCGCTCGTCAGATCGTCACAGTGGATCGGGAGACCGATCTGCGGCTCATTTTAGCGTCTGATAAAAATAGCCCACAACAATGCTCGGCGCGACGCGTCGCCACGTGGGATATCATGTTCGTGACGGCCGAGTGCGGCGGACGAGCAATAAACGTGGTTCGAGCGAGGGTTAGACGACCTGCCCTCGTCGAATTAAAAACATTATGTTATTATATTTGATTAGGTCCGTCCCGGCGGCGCCCGGGGACGACTCACGACGCTCCCAGGTTGCGTCATCGCCTGAAATACGCGTGTGTTTTATACAAAAGTGGCGCGGCTCCCGGAACAGATAAAACCGGCAGCCGCAGTGCCAAACCCGCGGTCAGTGACTCCCGAAATAGATGCACAACGAGCGCACCTATAGGAAATTAAGAACCGGTCCCGCACTCCACGCGACCTGCCGGCGACACTCCGGGGCCGATAAGTATTCGATTCGAAAGCGGCAATCCACCACAGCTATTAATTTACTGGTGCTTTCTCCAGTCTCTTAGTAAAACTCGCCCAAACCGAAGCCACAGCCGAGGCTCGACTTCGACTCGATGAATATGCAGGCATGCGGCGGCCGCGTGTCGACGCTGCTGAGCGTCGCAGCGATAACCCGCGCGATAGCCCTCCGACCCTTCTAGAGCAAAAACAATGCGATACCGCGCGACCTTTGACATCCGCCGATACCACGATCCTCTTTTCTGCGTTATCATCTCCTTCATTTTGTTCTTACAGTGAAACAACCACCATTACGTTTTAATACATGATTTTATATTTTAAGAATTTAAAGAAGGTATATGATGACAAAGTTAAATGAATCTAACGAAATAAAAAGTACATTAAAGTATAAAGTATCACAGCGAGAGAACGCGCGTTGGGGCTTAATTGGAATATGTGAAATTTCAATGGCAAGTTTTAATGGCAGTAGGTTCGCAGCCAGTTGCCGCGGAGACGGAAGTTATAATATGTAATTAAGCAACTCAAAAGGAGGTTGCATCTAAATGACCACGAAGTGGCGCGCCAGCAACGGAGCAACAGCGGGCCTTGACCCACATCTTTATATTCGGAAAGCCGAAACTTTCCATCCACTAATGAATAATGCACCACATCTCCAGTAGAATAATCAGCCGTCCTCGTGAATTAACTACCGCTACCGCGCCATCGCACGCGGCAGCTAACCATCCCTACACAACACACGAACGACCAATGACAGTCTTATTCAAATATCTTTTTGCCGAAGTAAAACCATTATTATAAGAGATTTTCACACTTTCGTCAAACGGTAAAAGGTTTAGATGTTCACACTTTACATTGACTGACAGAGCGCCAAACTTCTCATAATTAATAGCTATAACATTACTCAGGCCGCAAGTGAGCACTGCATTTTGAGAAACTTGTTACAAGGGAATATCCTTATAAATAACACTGTCTGATATTTCTACCTATCTAAGAATACGATTACGAATACGATTAATGAGAAGATAATTAATGAGACAATGCGCTCAATGGCTTTATTAGTACTCATTGTGAATATGATTTAGGCCGAGGGAAAAGTTAACGATTTGAAAACGTATAGCCATTGTGAAGACAACGAAGAAGAAGGAATTTTAATTAGTTAAGTGGATTACATGAGCAGTGATGGGGAAATAGCGGTGTCCGCTCTGTAGTCAAGCGTGCCATATCAGATCTGTGTTCATCACGTGGGGAGAGTATCGCCTGTTCGAGTGGTAGCATATACATCGTATGGCTGTAATGTCTCGTCTTTGTAGGGTAGAATGTCTCGGAAGCTTCTTGATCAATGATAAACAAGTTGTGTACATTTTGTACAAGCTTTAAAATGAAATGTGCCTAAACTAAATGATATAAATTATGTACCTATTATGTAAATAGGGTGATTTATGATTATGGAATGTTACGAGTCCATCAGCCGCAGTTGTAGTCGCAGCGGACGCACATTTGACGGGAGACACGTAGCAAATATGTGCTTAACGTGTGTCATAAATTGGGAAAGCTGTTTGATATAATGAAAGACATATATATGGTGTATCTAGTAAGATATCAAAAATGTTTAAGTGAATATACTCGTAAATATGGTGTTAAGTAAACTGCATAATTTACAGCGGATGAAGTTATATATTGTTTATTGGGAACGATGAAATCTCAACGTTGAAATGAATTTATTACTAGTACCTACCAAAACACGTTTTATCGATAAGTGGTTTGGATTATATTATACCTAATTTGACTAACTACTCTAGGAGGTTGATATTTAGATTCAGTTACTTATCTCCTGTACTACATATAGATATGGAATACTTGATGTTCGTATAAATGGTCATTAATACCTGTACCGTGTAGGGCGAGCATGGCGGCAGACACGCAGGAAGGTGGTCGAAAGTCTCGTTACGAAAGCGGGAGACCGGTTCGCGCACGTGACGTAACCACTCGCGGCCACCAGGCGGAGACCGGACAGCCTCACTCTCCTCTCCGGCAGATAACCGCTGGACCGGTTCCTCCGTGCTGCAGCTTCTTCGACTCGCCGAGCAGAACGTGGAGCGCGGACGACATCTTTACCTGACAGTATTAGAAAATAACTACGACTCTAATGCTGCCCGGTAAGATGCGAACCGCCACTCCGATAGCATCCAGGAGAACAGGAGACCGGGACACGCGGCGTGGTGACTGCTGACGGTGGCTCGCGCGAGAGTGAGCACGTGCGTTCGCGAGCGCGGCGCGGTGCGGACTGGGGCCGGCGGGAGCGCGCGCCCGGAGGCGGCGCCGCACGCCCCGCCCCCGGCGCGACCTCCCGACCTCCCGACCCTCGCCTCCGCACCAGCGCTGCAGTCCCACTGACACCTCCCTGGACACCGGCGCCCTCACACGCGACACTCTTGACACGTTTAAAACACCACGTGGAGCTGATAATAAATAAATAAATATGTTGGGACATTATTACACACATCGCCATCTTGTTCCGTTGTAAGCTACGAAGTTGATAGGTACACTACATATATAAGGTTAAAAACATACATATTATAAATATAAACACCCATGACTGGAGTACAAACATTCGAGCTTAAAGAATGAATGCCCCCAGCGGGACTCGAACCCGCGACCGTAAAAAAGTAGGGTCACTACAAACTGCGCCAAACGTGTGGTCGTCGAGACGGATATATATAAACAATAAATATATAAACAATATCCTCATTATTTTATTTAAAACATTTCATGAAAACTCTATCCTTTAATGAATTTAAACCTATTGATTGTAGATTTTCATAGAAAATTTTGGTAAACCCACTTGTTTCCGTTCCGAAGCAATACTGGAACGGAGTACATGTCTGCCTGTATGCCTTCAGTAGATACCCTCGATTATCAATCCTTGATTTTGCTAGTTCCCTCACTTAAACCTTGTCATATTTTAAATTTCAGAATTTACACATACTTAATATATAGGTACAACTTAGAGTTAGACCTTTAATTTAGATTTTTACCATTTAATAAACATAAAATTTATCTAATTAGTCACTTATTACTCACTAGTAAATTTCCAAGCCTTTTAACTTAGTTTCATCGAAAATTATTATTTATCTTAGCGTGGTCAACTACTGTGATCTTTACAATAAGTAATTATAAACAATAGTATAATTATCTAATTACCTACTAACTGTGCCCGCAACTTCGTTCGAGTGGACTACAGAATAAAATTAAATTTCTTAAATTTCCAACAAGTAGCCTAAATTACTCTTTATACTCGTAAGTCGTA
The DNA here is from genome assembly GCA_905231865.2 of Boloria selene. Taxonomy (NCBI): domain Eukaryota; kingdom Metazoa; phylum Arthropoda; class Insecta; order Lepidoptera; family Nymphalidae; genus Boloria; species Boloria selene. The sequence continues at coordinate 15,105,354 of HG993135.1, forward strand.
ACATAAGCTATCTTTGAGAGAAAGTGTCGTCAAAAGCAGTCCACCTGTTTCAGAGATTAGCCGGAACAAACAGACAGACAGACAGAAAGATGGACAGACAGACAAGAATTTTAAAAATTGATTTTTTGATTTAAGTATTGTAGGTATATACTTTCATATGCATTTAGTGAAAAGCTGTTAATTTGAAATTACAAACAGAAACTTCATTATATATATTTTCTAAAGATGTTGAAGCATTTGTGTCTGAAAATCATCATCTCATGTAGATGAGCTGATGATGGAAGGTACAATTCCTCAACGGTTCTTTTTATGTTTGTTCATTAATTTCTGCGTCAAATGTTGGCCGATTACAATTTTTTTGTTCGGTATACTTCCAAGATATTCACATTATCACCAAATCAGGATCTGATCATGGGATCATAAGGAAATAGAGGGCAACTCTCAAATTTTATAGGCATTTATTTATTTTTTTATTATAGGTGTTCCGAAATGGGATAAATTAATAATAATCACAATATCTTTATATACTTTTATTTTCTTTCTTAATACGTGCTATTACTAATACATCTCTTTTATTCTGACACAAAAACCATATTCTATATTATATAATTTTTAAATAAATTCTTTATTTAAATTGTAAATATTCAAACTCCTATAACAAACATAATATATAAACTACTTTCGATTTAGAAAAATAGGACAAAGGGGGCAAACGGGCAGGAGGCTCATCTGATGGAAAGTGATCACCACCGCCCATGGACATCTGCAACACCGCATGGCTTGCAGATGCGTTGCCGGCCTTTCAGGAAGGAATACGCTCTCTTCTTGAAGGTTGCCAGGTCGTAATGATTTGGAAAGACCGCCAGCGACAGCTGGTTCCACAGAGTGGTCGTGCGTGGCAGAAAATGCCTTAAAAATCGCACTGTTGGGGAACGCTGGACATCGAGGTGGAGTGGATGGAAGTTGCGGTTTTGATTACGTTTCTTAAATATATTCTGAAGCTGTTCAAGAATTTATGATGATGTAAGGTATATCTCCTCAACGGTTAGGAGTTGAAAGAAAATTCTTTTAATATTATACGTATCTACTTATGAACCGATAGTCGTATTCCTTCAGGATATTAAGTTGATCTCATAATAGAAGGTAAATTTTATTAACGTCTAGGAGTTACGTGGAAAAATAGACGTGGACAAATCTCGATTGACTATTGTCGTTCACTCCAAAACTTCGCTGACTTAATGGAGCAGTAGTTTAGTTAGCCTACCAATATTATATTTAAACAAAATATCTAATTTCCACTAAAAAAAATAAAAACAAATTATTTTTTAACAAAAATGAAAACCGACTTTAAAACGATACAAATCGAAACTAAAAAGAAAAAAAAATATTTTAATTACTTAGTTATTGTTGGAGTCGGTGCCAGCCAAGAAGGAAAGTTTTATCCTGCGTTCGCAATGAATTTTCGAACAGATAGATATTTTGATTATATGTATTTACAAATTGATACATTAGTTAACTTGTATTAAGATTATTTTGCTTCGGCTTTAGTTTCGATTTTTAGGAACCTTTTTTTAAATACGATGTTGCCTACAGGATAACTACACTAGCTGCGCATCCTCTCCCGAGAGGAGTTACAGCGGAGGGGTCTCTCGTTGACTCCCCTGCGCATCATCAGGGTGGTCAGGATGTTCTGTGAATCGAGGGCATTCTGACTTAGGCCTAGTGGTTATTTCAGCAGGGACGTTATGGTCGAGTACGCAAGCAAACCCGTAACGTTCCATTGCACTGCGGCGAAGTGTTGGGATTTTGCTGGAGGTTTTCTTCCTCCAGCGATAACAAAAAAAATATCGGTATCTCGAATACAAGCTCTATCTGCGCTTTAAATGTTGATCAGTTCGAAAGTTTTAATTTACTAGCAGCAATTTTGCATTGTTTTGCACGCACATGTACCTACCTATCCAATAGACCTACGATACAAAACATACTATATTATGTATATCGAATGTAGTCTTAAATGAAAGCTTGTGTAGTCATCGTGAGTGTAACCGGTCGCACGCGTCCGCTGCCGCTGCAGCAGAAGCCTGCACGTTTCACCTATTTATCAGTCGATTGCTGGAACCCTATATTCATCAATGTGGTTTAAAAATTGATAATCGACGCTAATTTCACGTTTGCAATAACAAGAGCCCAAGCCTCGTTATTACGTTTCTTTCCCTCAAAGCTTTTTTTTAGGTATCGTTATCACAAAAAACTCTTTCAATTTCACCATGTCCGAGACCGAGTTTTTTGACAACACACCGTCCACAGTATTGTACAAAATATTTATAAAATTTTATACAAAAACCTTATTCGTTTATCGTTTTTTTATTAATGAAAACAATGTCAAAATTAGTGTTGAGTGTAGGCCAGTAAAAGTAGAATTTAACATCGCACTAAATTTCTGATCCAATATTTTTTCTAGGTTTAGACTCACTTACTTTAGAAACACTTGGCCAGCCTAGTGTAGCTTAAAATAAGTATTATCTCTCTTAGAATTTTATTATACGTAGGTAAAGAAGAGAACTCGGCCGACCCAGTAATTATGGTTTCTTGTAGAAAACCACTTTTACATCCCGTAATGAAATATTTACCTTCAATATGCAACGTTTCCTCAGTTTTATACTCTTTTACGATTTGTATAGACTGACGATTAAATCAAGCTAAGGCTTCACGAAAATTGTCTCAGCAAAACATTTCAACGAGGTAATTAAGACATGTAGTAATCATGATAGAAAAGATTAGCACATGATAATATCGAACCCGCAACACTCAGTTGTCCAAGCAAGCGCGTTATCAGTGGGCTACCACCGTCTACAAAATGCATTTACTAGGTACATATACAATTTTTGTCACAAAATACAAAGAGTCCTGGATTTATTGAAAACAACATACCTATTTGTAATGCCAGTTGAAACTAGGTAAGGGTGAAAGGTTGCTGGGATTGCGCTGCTTAATAGAGAGAGAACGCTGTACGGTGTACCTGCTTACAATATTAATTAACGTTCTCCGACAGATACCGGCCATGGCGGCCAATCTCATTGAGACTGGCCAACTGCGCAGCAGATATTATAGTGCACAAGTGTACGCGCAGACACAAGTGCACTCTATATTCCTAACACTCTCATACTTCGGTGGGACGACTGTTTGACACGACCAGTGAGAGCTAAGGCGCAGGACCGACGGCTTTACGTGCTCTTCGAGGCACGGGGGTGATACAACGCCAACTTCCCAACTCCGGATTATTACTGAGGTTTACCGCTTACTAAACAGAAAGACTCAATAATTAAACTTGGCCCGACGGACTCGAACCCAGGACCTCTCGATGTATGACCATACATGCTAGCCACTACACCACCTAAGCAGCTTACAATACTTAACTATTAAAAATAATACGAAATTAGTCCACTGTTAGTTAAAACAGCAACTACCTGCTATGAATCCATTCATACTTTATTAAAAGTTAGTTAGTTAGTTAGTTAGTTAGTACAGGTTATAGGTGAATGTAGGTACAGGTAAAGGTACAGGCTGTCTGACGAGGATAGTGACATGATTAGAATCCAGGATTTGGTGAGAACAAAAGTGAAGAAGTGTTTGAACTTCTACAGAATGATTTTTTCAATAAAACTATGAGCATACCTATTCCACAGTTAAACAACAATATATTAGCTACATCTATTACTTTCATTACTAAGCCAATGCAATATTACGGCACAGTCTAGTAGGTACTTCTAGTCAAGGAAATCCTAGATCAAGACAAGTAACAACACGAGCTTATCCAACACTTGTATCTCCTCTCGTTCCACCTACTTCCGTATCCTGTCAATCCAAGGTCAAAGAAAAGAAGATATAGGTACATGAAGGAAGATGGAATTTAAAAACCTGATACCACAATTACTGGCGTTGAACAATCATAGACTTATTTCCTTCTCTTTTTTTTTGCACTCATTTGACGACGATTATTCGATTCGAATCGAAGAGTCTATTAAGTATAGCTTTCAAAGAGACTCAAAAATTTTTTTTGCATTTGTCTCTTGTAAGGACTGGTGCCACAGCAATATCCGCGGTCCATATGCTAGATATGATGCTGATAAACGATTGGTGTCTATGTAGGAGAGTAGAAACACAGAAGCAAAACACAAAAATGATGCAGTTACGAGAGTTTCGACTGGAAGTGCACAAGGATTTGTTATTGTGCTACCGAGTGATGGGTCTTGAAATCAGTGTTGCCAACCCCAGCATAGAGTAAGCTGTAGATATGCTTAAAAAAAACTGTAGAAAAACTGTAATTATCAAATTAAAAAACAGTGAATCTACATTTTATCTTTATACTAGCTTTTCACGCGGCTCCGCTCGCATTTTAAAGACCCTAAACTAAATTCTCAGATTTCACATACCGTGTGATGTTTTACAGTCGGTTTTTAACAGTTACTTGAGATTTGTCAGAAATGAGATATTTTCCAGCAGTAAAAAGTGTCCTATGTATTAACCCGGGTAACCATCATACCAAATTTCATGCAAATCCGTCCAGTGGTTTTCTCGTGATGCGATCACAGATAGACAGACAGACAGACAGACAAAAATTCTAAAAACAATAGTTTGGACCTCTATATCGATAATAATGTCTATTTCAATTACATTTTCCAAAAAATATTTAATGTACAGATTTGACTCAGTTAGAATTTTAAAGATGTATAGATTATATTTTATATATTTAATTATAGTAATAAATAGAATACATTATAGGGAGGGAATTAAATATTAAGGTTGACTTAGTGTACGGACTAATAAAATAGATGACGCTACAACGCATTTTACATAAAAAACTGTAGATTTCGAGGCCTAAACTGAAAACTGAGAGAATTTCCGAAAAACTGTAGATCTACAGTTAAAACTGTAGGGTTGGCAGCACTGCTTGAAATGCAAACAAAAATACAAATAATTAAATGCTAAGTTAAGGCGCTGTAGTGCCATCTAGTAGTCATCAAACAAACAAAAATGTTTATAACTTTGGTTTTGGAGTCTATTCAATGTAGTATACACAATACGTTACGATCATTGTTTTTAAAATATTTAATATTTTATGTGGTTTTTTTTAAGTTACTGTTTTATTATATGTATAGACTACAAAAAGTAATAAAGGAGAACAAGCAGTATTTATTATCTGTACTTTTATTATTGTTATAATTGTCATTATGGCGTCACTTCAACAGACGAAAAATATATTATGAAATATGATGGCGCCTCGGCGCAGCGTTCGGAACCGTACGATAATTATATTACATATACGATAATGTTGTGCCTACGTACGATGTACGATAGCATTATTTTTTCATTATTATCGTACGCAGGTCTGTATATCACGTGTAAAACATTTGGGTTTCAGTGTTCTGTTGATTTGACAGCGGTGGTTTAAAAAAGATAAACTATAGAGTACTTGCATGCATATCAATATTACAATTTATATGATTTATTTATCTATAATAGACATTATAAATATTAATTACGTCAACAGTTAAACGTACTTAGTATTGTAACAATAATTATGTTTACAACAAAGTGTGCTATTTGTAAGGAAGTTGTGGGCCATGGGCCAGAATGTTCTGCTTGTAAGCTGAAGTACCACTTTGGATGCGGAGGAATTTCAGAACGGGGATTTGACAGACTTGGTTTGGCAAGAAATACGTGGAAATGTAACCCGTGCCGCGAAGATGACGTTAAATCTCATACTCTGAACGACGAGACCCTCCTTACTTCTGAAGGTACACCTGGCCACTCAAGATTCTCTCATGGACTTAATTTAGAGCATAGTTCTTCGCCTAAACAGTCTAGTATGAATAAAGAAGCTCAGTCCGACCGGTCGCTTCGTGAAGTTCTCGATGATATTTTATCCAAAATGACGGTGCTTCAATCACAAGTTTCTGCAATTCACGTAATTCAGAGTGACCTTAAGCAAGTGACGAAGGACATCGCGGATCTTAAGTTAACTTTTAATTCGAGAATGGATGAGTTTTCTGAACGTGTTACCGCAATCGAAAACAGGGTTTCAGTTCTGGAAACATCTAAAACCGATTTGGATGAGATCAAAAATATAACGAATAGAATTATCGAGGATAACTATAAGAACGAACAATGGGTACGCCGATCGAACATTCAAATAAATGGTATCCCACAAAAAGCCGGTGAGAATCTATTGCAAATTATTCAAACACTATCGGATCGTTGTAGTTTTCCTATTAACTTGAATACAGATATTGATTTTGTGACCAGAATCGCAGTTAAAAATAATACTGAGGTAAAAAAACCGAAACCGATAATTGTGAAGATGCAGTCTAGGTATAAAAAGGATGATTTTTTATCTGCACTACGTAAACTTAAGGACCTGAAAGCACATGATCTAGGTTTCGCCGGTGCAAGTAATCGCATCTATATAAATGACCATCTATCGACACGTAATAAATTTCTTTTACAACAAGCACGTATCAAGTCAAAGGAGAAGAATTATACCTACTGCTGGGTACGCAACTGTACGGTTATGGTACGTCGATCGGATAAGTCACCAGTTTTGCACATCACGTCTGAGGAAGACTTAAAAAAAATTATATAAGTGAAAACCAGACTCTTATTCAGGTTAACCGTCTTTTTCTTGTTAGAATTGCTTTTATTTTGATTCAATTTTTCTTCCCTTTACTTAGTTTATCTAAATGTAAGGTTGATGACAGATTTTCAAATATAAAAACTTTTTCTTTTCCATTAACGAATTACATAATATTATATTTATATCATAAATTAAATGAGGATTACTTAAACATAATTATAATGATTAACGCTCTTAAATTGATAAATTTTGACTACTTTACTTATTATTATATCCTTAGATGTTATTTTAGTAATAGTTTTTTGCAGTATGTATTTGAGGTGTTCACGTCATGGTTTGTAGGTAAATTGATTGTGCTGGCTTATTCACAGCGAGCCTTGTGTAACGTACAACTTGGTTTTATTGGCTGGCAACAGTTTACTCTCGTTAAGTTTATACGCAGACAGAGGCCATTCATGCGATCGAGCGAAGTGCATTGTACTTTATTAAACACGTTTACAACGCAAAATACATTATTTGTTACAAATCTACCTCCTAATTACTTTAATTTTATAATCAACTACTTTTTCTTCGCTTGTTTACTTACATGTCACTTGGATCGATTTATAACATTATTTCATATACCTGTTATTATTATAACAATACGCATAGGTATATTCGCGGCTGTAATACTGATACATTTACTTGAGGTGTATGGGATCATATTATTAAAGGAACTTAACGTGTATCGAACGTCACTATACTGCCACTACTTTGTTACTACTACAACAATTTTATCATGTAAAATTAATATTAAAATTTATATTTTGTTTACAATAAATAAATACGATAATTATAATAAAATAGCTCCGTTTCAATGGCCTCTTTAGATATATTTTACCAAAACGTACGTGGCTTACGCACAAAAACCAAAGAGTTTTTAACCAATGTATTGAATTCCTATTATGACGTCATATGTATTACGGAGACATGGCTGCTTCCAGGTATTTTCGATAGTGAATTATTCGACCCACGTTACAATGTATACAGAGTCGACCGCGATTACGGCAGGCTGGGGCTGTGCATGGGCGGCGGCGTGCTGGTGGCGGTGCGCCGCGGGCTGGCGCTGGCGGTGGGCCCGCCGAGCGAGCCGCCGCCGCTGCCCGGCGCGCCCGATGTGCTCTGCGTTGGGATCGCGCTTGATAGCAGCGGTGTCGTTGCTACTAATTATTTATATATTTTTTGCTGTTATTTTCCACAAAATAAGGATCAAGTTGCAGCACAGCAACTGTTTTTAGACTATTTAGCTGATTTAAGCGATAACATGCCTAATAGTGAATTCGTCATATTGGGAGATTTTAACATACCCGATGCTATCTGGGATACTCAGACTATTAATTCAGATGTTCATTTCTTAACTAACCCCTCTTTCAATTTATTAACTAATCAATTATTTTCATTTTTGTGTTATAAAGATTGGTCGCAATATAATGGAATTAAAAACTATAATAATAGATGTCTAGATCTCGTAATAAGCAGTCGTCCATGCCTGGTACATCGCGCGCCGCCGCTGGCGCTGCCGGAGGACGCGCATCACCCGTCGCTGAGCGTCCAGTGTGTTCTCGCTCGATCAGTACGGGAGCTGCGTCCGTCACCTCGCACTATACGCAAGTACTTTGCGGCTGACTATGACGCGGTCAATAATAGGTTAAGTAATATAGATTGGCGAAGTCTACTTTCGACTACCGATATTAATTCAGCCGTTGATAGTTTCTACGGTGTATTAAACACTGTTATCTCTGAGTACGTTCCCGAAAAAAAAATAACTGGTGACAGCAGGTATCCGGTCTGGTATTCATCTCAACTAATTAAACTTATTAAGAAAAAAATTAAAGCACACAAAAAATGGAAATGTTACAATAGACTTAGTGATTACGTAAAATTCTCTGAACTTCGAAAAAAAACAAAAGAATTATGTAAGGATTGCTACAATTTATTTATATCCAGGGCTGAAACGAATATTAAAAGTAATCCTAAATTATTTTGGGCCTTTATTAAGTCTAAAAAGTCTGTCGGTGGTATACCGGATACCTTGTTTTTTAGGGGCTCGCATGCCTCAGATGGCCAGTCAATAGCTAATCTTTTCAACACATATTTTCATTCAGTCTTTGAGAGTGAAGTGTGTGATTCACCGTCATCATTACAGGGGTCTAATACAATTATTAACTCTGTCGAATTCACTCCTGATATTGTTTTAAGATACTTACGTCAGCTTGACATAAGTAAAGGCGGTGGTCCGGACGGGTTACATCCTGTATTTCTGAAGCGATGTTGTAGTGAACTAGCTTATCCTGTAAGTTTTCTTTTTAATTTATCTTTATCCAGCGGTATAATGCCACCAATTTGGAAGCGATCTCTTGTTGTACCCATTTTTAAGAGCGGGGATAGGCACAATATTTGTAATTACAGGGGTATTTCTAAAATTTCAATCTTGCCCAAGATATTCGAGAAAATCATCTATGATAGTTTATTTCCTGCTATTAGACCCTTTTTAATCGCTCAGCAACATGGTTTTATTGATAAAAGATCCACCGAAACTAACTTATGTGAATATTTAGATATAATTTTAGACTCTATGGATGAAGGCTTTCAGGTCGACGCCGTGTATACTGATTACTCTAAAGCTTTTGACAAAATTTCTCATTCTTTGTTAATTTATAAAATAGAGCGCATCGGTATACATGGCGACCTCCTTAGATGGCTTTCATCATATCTTAGGGATCGTTCTCAAGCGGTTGCAGTCAAAGGATTTACATCTTGTTTCGTTCCCATTACCTCTGGTGTGCCTCAGGGCTCGCATCTCGGTCCTCTTCTATTTAACATCTTTATAAATGATGTTTTGGAATGTTTTCGTCACTCTAGCGTTTTATTATATGCTGATGATACTAAAATTTTTACTAGAATAAAATCTGTTGAGGATTGCATACAATTACAGAATGATTTAAATGCTCTCAATGAGTATTGTTTGGACAATAAGTTATTTTTAAATGTTAGTAAATGCTGCATTATCTCTTTTAGTATGAAGAAAGCAACTATTCAATATGAATATACTATAAACAATTCAATTCTTAACAGAGTGACCGAGGTGAGAGATTTGGGAGTCTTCTTGGACAGCAAGTTGCTTTTCCGATCACATTTTGAGAAAATTACTGCCAAGGCGTACAATATGTTAGGTTTTTTAATTCGCCAAACAGCCGATTTTAAAGATATCAATACTTTTATTATTTTATACAATGCACTCGTAAGATCACATCTAGAATATGCTTCTGTTACATGGAATCCGCAGTATGACAAATATAAGCATATGCTTCAACGTATTCAAGATAAGTTCTGCAAGCGACTCAAATTTAAGTTTAAGACATCTCCACCTGCTACATTATTATCCCTGGAAACTCGACGTGAACACCGTGATATCATTTTTCTTTATAAGATTATAAATAACCATATTGATTCGTCATATTTGTTAAATGAAATGTCCTTCAATTGTCCTAAATATAATCCGCGATCAAATCGATCCTATACTTTTGCTATTCCATTCTGCAGGACTAACTATGCTTCGAATCGTTTTGTCGTTAGGGCTTGTGGACAGTATAATAATAATTATAATATGATAGACATTTTTTATTTGAAACCTGATAAATTCAAATCTGTCATCAGGCAATTAAGATAGATTAAGATAAACTGTAGTTGTCACAATATAATATATATATTACTGTGATTCTTGTTTGTATGCAATGTTGTGTTCAAAAAGGAAAAAAAAAAAAAAAAAAAAAAAAAAAAAAACTTAATTTGTATTAACTTTTAGAATTTTAATGTTTACCCTAATGATATTTTCTTTAATGTTAAATTAGTGAAAACTTAATTGGCTTGTGTATTACCTAGTTGCAAAAATCATAATTATGTGTTATTATAAGCTGTATGTTTTCTTTATAAATAAAATAAAAAAAAAAAAAAAAAATTATCCTAAAAAATACGATAATGTACGATAATTTTTACGCCGCTGGTACGATAGTTAGTCCACTTCAAGTTGCTAACGCTGCCTCGGCGTTTATAAATGTCAAAGTTGTAAAATGATTGCTTATTGCTTAGTTTTCTAAAATAATAACTTGTTTAAAATTGGTAGTCTCATGTAATTTTTAAGCTGCTCTTTAGTGTAACTATAATAAAGTGTATTCTTATTGTTATCTATAATCTGCTTCAGTAATTGTAAAGTGAATGAATGAAGAAAGTGTAATTTTATAACTTCAAACATGGCACAGCGCTTCCCGGCTGGAGGGCCTAGCCCAGCCCCTCCTACAGGAGGCATACCTCCACAGCAGCGTTATCCTGGACCTGCACAACCTCCAGGTTCTCCAATGCCACCGAGGCCTTACGCTGGACCTACCTTCCCGGTATGTTCATTTATAAAAAAAAAGATTATTTTGATATTTGTTAATAATATTTTGGTTTCAAATCAATAGTTTAGGCTTTCATTGACAATCGTTTCTCTTTATAGTGGTGTTCTTAAAGTCTAAAAATATTTTTGAAGTCTACATGCATTACATATTTAGTTGGATTTCTTCGATGTTGTTAATATCCTCTTGGGAATATATATTAATGAATGAATCATGATAACAGACACTATTACTTTGAACAGGATAATGCTCAATCTTTTTATTTTTTTATACTATAGCAATTTTTCTATGGCTACAGTTTAGTAAAATAATGCTGCATGTTTCGGGTAAGATTTTTGATAGGAGGTTATAGTTAAGTGATAATCATGTACATTTAGGCCTTCATAACTTTTGACACCTCATCAAATTAAATTTTATGTATATAGACTACCCTCTCTCGAGTCCAATATACTAATTTTGTGCCATCTACATATTCCTGGTCAATTTTAATATTATTAAAAATAAAATGAATAGACCATATCTATACAAATTATGAGCAGTAAGTAAGTAAATTATTTATAATATGTATGCATTTAAAGTTACATATAATATGTAGTGTATCAACTATATAATAGGTATATGGTATCCACAACAAGCCTTGTATCTTACCGTGGAACTAGATAGTGCTGTGTTAGTGTCCCAATATATTTATTTATGTATTTAATTATATTTAAAAAAAGTACATGTTACTCAGTTTTAATAATTCAGTTTATTTTATTTTAAAACTGATAGGTAAGTTTGCTATATGAGCTATTTAGCTATTTGATATGTTTACAGCCTCGTATGACTGCCTTCATGGTGTAGTAGAGGCTAGCATGTACGTCCACACATTTCTGCGTATACACATTTGCACTATAATATCTCCTGCACAATTGACTAGTGTCAATGAGAGATACATGACACACCATATTATCATTTATCAGTGTTTTTAATTTTTCATGTTAGCTTGTATGTTGTTTTGAGTAAATATTTAAAAAATTTAAGTAATAAACAATATGAGAATTTTTCTTTTAAAAATTACTTAGAACTTAGAAGATTTTTTTTTTTATTTTATATGCTTCTGTACTGTGGTTGATATTTTTGGATATGGGTGATAGGGAGCTTAAATCATTTATTAAATATTTTTAAGACAAATAAATATTTATGGAAACTTTCCTGCAGAGCCAGACTCAATCACATACATAATGCAATTGCAGCTGTTAAAGTAGTACTGATTTATTATAATCATCGGTTTGGCAGTTTGTATTGACTTTCCTTATCACTTTCAATATTTTAAAGCCACGTAGTGGATTCACACCACCCCCTGCGGGTAGTGCAGGCGGCCCTACCGGGGGGCCTCGGCCGGGCCCTGCACCGTACGTGGGGGGTGCGGGCGGTGGGGCCCCCCTGCCCCCCGCCGGTGCACCGGGCGGCGTGCCGGGCGCCCCGGGGCCCCCCGCGCCGTACAGCGCGCCGCCGCGGCCGCCCGTCGCCGCGTCCGCCGCCGCCAAGCGCCCGGCGGACGCGCGCGCGCCGCTGCCGCCCCCGCACAAGCCGCAGCACTATGCTGGGTGAGAATGAGATATGCAGTTATAGTTAACTTTATTAAAATACTCTTCAATCTTAATAAAACCTGTTAAATGTAGGTTCATGTGTTTAAATTTGAGTTTGCAATATAAGATAGAAGTAATTAAAAAAAAGGAATACATGCACGTGGTCACGTGGGATTAACTGACTAGAAAAGCCAGTACTACCCACTATAAATCATCCAACTACCATCCCTTGTAATGAGGCATCTATGGATTGGTTGAAGCAGACCCTATCAAAGGGTTGCTCCTCAGTCCACTTTGCTATGAAAGAAGTACTTATCCCATACTGTGTCTAGCGAGGGCTACGGCGCGGGCGGCAAGCGCAAGAAGCGGCTGGCGGACAAGATCCTGCCGCAGAAGGTGCGCGACCTGGTGCCGGAGTCGCAGGCCTACATGGACCTGCTGGCCTTCGAGCGCAAGCTGGACGCCACCATCATGCGCAAGCGCCTCGACATACAGGAGGCGCTCAAGCGCCCCATGAAGCAGAAGCGCAAGCTCAGGATATTCATCTCCAACACCTTCTACCCAGGTGTGTATCTTGCTCTTGCACGCACATGTCTGTGGAAACACTATTTATGTGTATATAACACAATGCTTATAAACGCCTCACTTCTGGTGAGGTCCTCGATTTTTTTCGATTTTTTCCTCAAGCAAAGAGCAAATGGTAATTTAGTTAGAAATGAAAATATCAAGATTGCGAGATTATCCGGGATTTGTATTGTAAGAGGCAGTGTAGAGGAATATTTAAATTTTATTTTACTCTACTTAGTGTCATGTCTACAAAAAAAGATTTCTTTTAAATATTTGAATGATTGTTTTGAGCAATAAAATAATAAATAAATAACAAATATGAAGTAATTGAATGAATTTAAAATTTTTTAACATTATTTATAAACATTACAGGACAAGGCGAGAACGCTGTGGCGTCGTGGGAGTTGCGCGTGGAGGGCCGCCTGTTGGAGGATGCTAAAAACGACCCAAACAAGGTACTACAAATAGTAAAATAAAACAATTTTTATGTGATAATGGTTGCACGCAATGCGACTTTATAATATCAGTTTGAATCTCATTGCCAGCAACAAGTGAAGCGCAAGTTCTCGTCGTTCTTCAAGTCGCTGGTGATCGAGCTGGACAAGGAGCTGTACGGGCCCGACAACCACCTGGTGGAGTGGCACCGCACGCACACCACGCAGGAGACGGACGGCTTCCAGGTGAAGCGGCCCGGCTACAAGAACGTGCGCTGCACCATCCTGCTGCTGCTGGACTACCAGCCGCTGCAGTTCAAGCTGGACGCGCGCCTGGCGCGGCTGCTGGGCGTGCACACGCAGGCGCGCCCCGTCATCGTCAACGCGCTGTGGCAGTACGTCAAGACGCACCGCCTGCAGGACGCGCACGAGCGCGAGCTCGTGCTCTGCGACAAGTACCTGGAGCAGATCTTCGGCTGCGCGCGCATGAAGCTGGCCGAGGTGCCGGCGCGGCTGGGCGCGCTGCTGCACGCGCCCGACCCCATCGTCATCAACCACCTCATCAGCGTGGAGCCGCCGCACGACGCCAAGCAGACCGCCTGCTACGACATCGACGTGGAGGTGGACGACTCGCTCAAGGCGCAGATGAACAGCTTCCTGCTCAGCACCGCCAACCAGCAGGAGATCCAGGGGCTCGACGCCAAGATCCACGAGACCGTCGACACCATCAACCAGCTCAAGACCAACCGCGAGTTCTTCCTCAGCTTCGGCAAGGAGCCGCAGCAGTTCGTGCGGCGCTGGCTGGCGTCGCAGGCGCGCGACCTGAAGGCGCTGGGTGGTGGGGGTGCGGGCGGGGGAGGGGGTAACGCGGAGGAGGAGAGGCGCGCCGCGTTCTACTCGCAGGCGTGGGCGGGCGAGGGCGTGGCGCGCTACCTGCACGCGCGCAGCGCCGCGCGCCGCCGCGACCTCGACCTCGCGCTCGCGCACCACCAGCGGCTCTGAACAGTACACGCACTTATATACGCACTTTCTAATTCATCATGTTTCATTCATCACCCTTCCATCCATGCAGCGAGCGATTACCTTGTGATAATGTTCAACCGAAATCGAACTTACAACTGAAACAAAAATCGACATTTCGCTAAGTCTCAATTTCAGCCGAAACTGAAACTTATTTAGAGGCATTAATATTTTATTTAGCGAAATATACTGAACGTTTTATAAGTAGATTAAGAGTTTTGCTCATTTTCAATCCTGATGAGTAACAGTCACCTGTATCGAATCCTCAAACTCCAGAACTGTAATCACTGGCAGATAGACTACCGAGACACTTTGCTCGCATATAAGTCCATGTCCTAATAATAATTCCATAATGTAAAATAAAAGTATTCCAATAAATAAATATTGAACATTTAACCCTTTAAAAACACAACCACAATTGACGCCACCGCACCAGTTACACTAAGACATCTTTACCCTTCAGTCGACATTAACAGTAATGCAAATAAACACTTCAAAACTTTCCGAATTTTCCTTAAACCAAATTTGTGCTACTATCAATGGACTAGGTCTATAAACATCGCAATTTTTTTTCGCTGCTTGCGTTGCATTGTTACGTTTTATGTAGTAAAATTTTAAAATGCACCGAATTTCTTCACTAGATTCACTCATCTTGACAGTACGAAAAACAAATAAAAATCACACATTTTCCTAATTTGAATTTGTAATTATCTTCTTAAAAATTTAAACTTTTAATTATACCAAAACCAGCCAGATACAATTAGTATAGCCAAAGATATTTTATTACAAGTTCATACATACTATAATGGGAAAAGACTTTTTCCCCAACCTATTTTACAAGACTCTTTAAAGCTCAAAATAAATAATTTAATTTTATTTAGTCTATCTAAGTACATTCTATACGATGGTAAAATGTCGCCTAGTGTGAACATTTAGAATAATAATGAATACGACTAGAAGTAAAATGTACCTAGTATTAATAACTACAATTAAATAAAATAAATAATTCTGCACACAAGAAGATGTGATGGAATGAATTGATCAACCGTTGGAAGTTGGTGCGGCGGCGACTGCGACAACTGACGAGGCGAGGTAGTCGTAGCTTCCTGATTACATAATAGTAGGTATTATCGAATAATTATGCTATCAATGTATTTCCATGATCGATTTAATGATGCGTAGCCGAATGAGTGTTGTTATCAGTTGTTACTTGTTAAGTAGCACTTGCGACTATTTATTTCTATCGAAGTCGTACAGACTGCCCACTTAAGTTTTTCAATTTAATGACTTATTTGTTGTTATATTAAATTACCTACTTAAATCTAATTAAATAAGTATTTCAATGTTTATGAAACCAAGTTATACTTTCAGTTAAGGTCTTTATTAAACCAAACTTACATTTATTTAATGTAATAATTGCGTATTATTGCTATGTTGCGCGAGTATGTTTAGGCTAAACAGATACTAAGTATTTAAATCATAAATAGCGTATTAGGTATAGCCATAGGCACTTAACTTGATATTTTTTTTCTCAATAATTGAGTGTTTTTTTTTATCAGCCGTTATTGTCCCACTGCTGGGCAAAGGCCTCTCTCTTTTCTTTCCACTTTGTCCTCTTTTTTGCGATGTGTTGCCAGTCTAATTGAGTGTTATAAATGATAAATGAAGGGTTTTAAGAAGCTATGACAAAAATATGTACAAGTTACACGTGTGAAGGAAATTTGGATAAGAAATAAAAATTGTTAAATTAAACTTCAAATGTCTTATTATCCAATACAAAAATTAAAAATCCGAGAACGCAAAAAGTAAAGTGAAAAGATAAAAACAAGTTAAAGAAGGAACAGGTACGTTCTATCTATTCATTAAATTGTTCTATTTTTTAGTTCACACTTTTTACGCAGTCGAATTTTTAAATTTTATAAATGAATACCTTAATATAGGTAACCTATAATTGCATCTGTTTAGATAAATTCTAGAAATAATTAATTACGAACTTGGTTATCAAGACAATTATGTAGCCTTTTCATTTTCTTCATCCAAAATGATTGATTTGAATCTTGGCGTGAATCACGCCAAGTTTCATAAGACAAAATAATTTATATTGTAAATTTTCCTGACTCAGTGTTTGAGTTTACCGTGACCATATGAGTCGATGTGAAAATTAGAATGACAGTGTCATTAAAGTAAACAACTTAGTTTCAGCGTGTATCGGCAGGTAGACACACAGAGCAGGTGAATATAGATAAATTCCGTGGGTAGACACTACCTTTGCAAATATTTTATGTACGTACCTACGTAGCTAGATAACGCGAGCGCGCCGCGTATCTGAACAAACATAGTCTTGTAATTTCGCGATATAATCAGTAGGTACACCTCGCGTATATATAGTAAAATCTTCGCTACCATCATAACATATACGTTACACCTGCGCTACTATAGACACGGTTATAAATACAATATATACACAATATTAAAAATATCTGAAACATGATCACCGCAAAGAGCTGAAGTTTTGTTCACTATTCAAAAGTGACCGTTGCAGACGAAACTTGTGTTATAGTAGAACCGAGTGCTGCTGACACTGACAGCACGTTCCGACGCTATCATGGTGTTCTCGGGAGAGCCACATTCAGTAGTTTTAGAACGTAAGTTACGTTTTTCTTTCTTTTCACAAAAATGAGGAAATACTCAATTCGACTACTTTTATGTGTGTTATCTCAGAAATCGTTTAAATTGGAAAAGAATACTACTTCTATCAATAAGGATGGAAGAATATTTTATGAATCGGTAGAACAGTTATAAGCTATCGTGGAGTTGATAGTGAAACTCTACTGACCCATACAACTTTTTTTTTAATTTGATAACCACAATATATTAAAATCACATTTCAGAACCTGATTTTTATTGTTACTAATAAAAGGCTGTATTTCTAATTTGTTATCTAAACAGTATACATTTAATAAAACAGTGAATTAGAAAAATCTGTGCATGAAATAAGTATTTTTAAAAACAATTATCGTTTAATAATTTATTACTAGAGTAAACACTTGCGATGCTTTTTATTGCATAAAAATATTTTATTTCCACAAATTAATTTCTTTTAGTGAGTTCTTCTTAGAAAGCTAGCGGTGTCAGATTTGAACTACGAGATACATTCTCAATAACTATTTTTATCTATTTATCCTTAGATTATATACATCTAAGTATTTATTCATAAATAGGAAAAACAGTCAGCTAATCAATGTACACACAAAAAGTACTGAACCAATTTAAACCAAACTTTGTGTAGAGATAACCAACTGCTAGTATTATAAGTTGTGTCAATATTTAGAATACTCTACAGGAAAATCTTTAATAATGACATGAGAACACAATAACTGATTCTTTACAGTAGTTTTCATAAAAATTTTCATGAAAATAATAATTATTCTGTATCGGCAGAGACCGAATCTGCAATTATTAAAATGTTTGTCTGTGGTCCATCGATATACTCTATGCTGTGGTCACATCACGAGTAAACTACTGGACAGATTTTGATGAAATTTGGTAAGATGATAGCTGGTTATTCGGGTATAGAGATATAGAATAGGTACTTTTATTGGGGTAAAATATCTAATTCTTAAAAATCTATCCTAACCGCTAACGCATCGTATAGGGACGAACGAAAGGGTGTGTGACTCGCTAGTCATATTAAATTAGCATCAATATAACTTAAATGACCCAAGCGATATTTAAAACACTTTCTTGCTTTGCTAATACTATGTTTTATACATTGACCCGTCACCCTGATAATCAGCTACCATCCTGCCACATTTTATCAAAATCCGACCAGAGTTTTTCTCGTGATGCAGTAACAGATAGTAGGTATAACATAAAAATCCAAAAACTATAGATTCTTTAGGCCTCTGTATCTATAATAAATATATACAATTCGACTAAGTTAAAATTTTATTTTGTAAACTAAGTATATCTATTATACATTGTATAATGTACAGGTATGAGCAATCAATAATAGAAGGATTTTTTGTAAAGCTTATCATTCACCGGTGACACAATATATGGTAATTTTGTAAAATTGTAATGCATGCGAATAATTATATATATTTTTAAACTTGAAGTGGCGGTTGACTTGCCGAGTAGCTTTAGCAAAAAATAATTAAAAATGACAAATTTAGTATGATAAATATCTAACACTATAACTGTTTCTATAACCATCTATAAGTGATAACTGTCTGTTTATAACAACAATATATTTAATTATGAATAATTATTTATTATCCATCAAAATATTTGTTTTAAGCGCAATGGCAATGGAAAGAACTCTTACTTATATTGCATTACAAAACACAATAAATAGCTAACTAAGATGGTCATAAAATAATTTATGCGCCTTCCGCCTTTGTCTCGACGCGGACGTTACAAGATCTCAGCGCGCTATCAAAAAACAAATAGAATTCAACTCTACACTCATTTGACTTTGCTATTTATTTCAAGATTCTTTTTCATTCACTGAACAAATCACGAAAATTACTGAACGTTTCTGTAAAAAAATCAGGTTTTAACACAAATAACCGACGTGTTTTCAATCGACTCTGAAAAGGAGGAGGTTCTTATTTCGGTTGTTTTTTTATGGTTGTTAACCTTTGATTGAATTGAAATTAATGGTTCTTTTTGGTTGTGAAAGCGTGTACTGCGTGAGTATACTTCCAATGAAGTCTTATTTCAGTTGGAAAAAAAATACGCCCCTAAGGGTAGAAAAATTGAAAGATTGGATTTTCATTATTATACTGAATAAAAAATACTTTGGTTTTACTTTTCTTTTACAGTCTAACTATCAATTTAAAACTGAAAAACTAAGGAAAATATAATCAGATTAAAAATTAAGACACAAAAAATTAAAAATGACTGAATTATCATTTACTGGCGCTTTGCTTTAATTTTGTATAAGCTGGAATAGACTACGAAAATATTGTTAGGTATCTGTACTTACTCGTAGTTTAAGCCACCGTCTACACAGCTTCGGTGGTACTCGAAGGTAAGTATAAGCAAATGAAATTAGTAATCGTAATTTCTTATTTTGAAGAAGGTCTTTATTGCCTCACAGTCTACTATTGCAGCCAATCCTATTAGACTACCGCTATATGATACATTTAAATACCTACTCGGAAGCTGAATATATTATGATGTCCTTTTTTGCATACTGGAGTTCAGTTAGAACAAAGAAGTGACAGTGCCACGTGTTCACCTAGACATGAGGTTGATGTTCCATTATCTCCTAAATGAAAGTAAAATAAGTGATTGATTGACATGTAAGGTGTGAGTGTGCTGTGACAGGTGAGGGTGAGGAACGCCCTCTGGGCGGCAAGCCGCGGGGCGGGCGGGGAGGTGCGGGGGCGGAGCTGTGGCGCGTGGCGGCGGCCGAGGCGTGCGGCGCCGCGCTGTTGGTGGCGCTGGCCTGCCTGCCGGGCTGCGGCGGGGGTGCGGGGGGCGCGGGCGCGGGGGGCGGGCTGCGGGCCGCGCTGGCGGGCGGGCTGGCGGTGGCGGCGCTGGTGCAGTGCCTGGACCACGTGTCGGGCGCGCAGCTGAACCCCGCGGTGTCGCTGGCGGCGGCGCTGGCGGGCCGCGCGTCGGCTCTCACCACCGCCAGCGTGTGCGCCGCGCAGCTGCTGGGCGCCACGCTCGGCGCCGCGCTGCTGCTGCTCCTCGACCCGCACGCGGTAGCGCTCTGTGTCACTAAACCAGCTGCTAATATTTCTGTGTATCAAGTGAGTGCCTGCTTGCATACTCATTGCAGAAAGATGATGAAAACCTCAAATCATCATCATCAGCCCTTTTTAACGTCCCACTGCTGGGCACGGGCCTCCCTCAACACGAGGGAATCAGGCCATAGTCCACCGCGCTGTCCTAGTGCGAGTTGGCAGACTACACATGCCTTTTCGAAAACTTGTTAGGTTTTCTCAGACATGCAGGTTTCCTCACGATGTTTTCCTTCACCGTAAGACAAGTGGTATATATAAATATAAATGATTCGCACATGAAAATATCAGAGGTGCGAGACCCGGATTTGAACCGCTGGGCTACCACTGTCTTATGTCTTAAACCTCAAATAGTTAATTTCAATTTAAATAGGTCAATAATAAAACTAAATAAAAACGCTGCTTCAAACATTTAAATAAACACAGGTGGAAAAAATAATATCCACCGGACCAATTTCGGTAACGGCGAATCCTGTCATCTGCGCAAGATTTGATATATCATATACCTAGTGCACATGTATATGCTTAAATATAAGTAAGTAGATTCGTCCAGTTCTGTTACTTTCGTACTCCGGTAGGAAGACGTATTGACTTTCCATTTCGGATTGTTACTGAAAATTCTTTGACCGAAATACTACGAGACTCCAGATCTGCGGCTGTACCTGCTAAGCCTAGATCACCAAGCAGTTATGTGGGATACCTTAATTTATCGTATCTACTAAAACCATAAACATTGCGTCATAAATAAAATAAAATCTTGTCTAAATAAAATGTTATAAACCTTAGTACCAACCTACACTTTCCGTATAGGTAACGTGGCGCAGTTTGTAGTGACCCTAACTTTCTTGCGCCAGCGGTCGCGGGTTCGAGTCCCGCTGGGGGCATTCATTTGTTAAACTCGGATGTTTTTACTCCAGTCATGGATGTTTATATTTATAATATGTATGTACTTAAACTTATATATGTAGTATATCAATGATCAACTATCTGGTATCCGTAACACAAGCTTCCTTCGTAGCTTCCCACGGAACTAGATGAACTAGAACATGTGCGTGACATGACCTGCAGGCGCTGGCTATAGAGGCGGTGCTGGGCGGCGTGCTGGCGCTGGCCAACCTGGCGGCGTGGGACGCGCGCAACCGCCGGCTCGTGGAGTCCTGGCCGCTGCGCATCGGCGCCGTGGTCGCGGCGCTGTCGCTCGTCGCGGTTAACTAATTATACATACTTATTAATACTAGACTAGTGTTGTATTTCCTTTAAACATAAAACATAATATAATGAACTAATTACTCAAAAAGATTAACATTGAAAAATCTTTTCCTGATAAATACCGTGTATTTAGAGGTGACCATAGAGTATATTGCTACAGAGAAGACTTTCATCTGTTTTCACATTAATCGTGAAAGAATAAACAGATTTGATTGGTTTCGACTTTCAACTGTCTTCTTTGTATACAAATTGCACTTTGTGTTCAATGTGACAAATAAGAAAATTAAAAATATAAAAAAAGTCTGCTGTTGAAACGTCGTGGCCGAGTGCATAACTCATAAGTGGTTCTGTGACGCACCATTAAGCCGGAAAAGTTTCTGTTGCGTTTAAGTGGGTAGTACTGTACTCGTTTTAAAGACTGTGAACTCCATATACTTATAATATAACCGCTGAAAGAATCTATGCGGTGAGACCTAGGTACCTATGTGTAAAAAATGGTATATTTCCCCTAAAAACGATTTCCTTGCGAATAAAAAATATGCAATTGGCAGGTGGATTTGACCGGCGCCAGCATGAACCCGGCGCGCAGCTTCGCGCCCGCACTGCTCAGTGGCGACTTTGAAGCTCTTTGGGTAAATAGTTGTAGTAATATTTTATTTTGTATAAGAGTTTTATTATAATTGTCATATGTCACACGTTAGTTTTCCATTAAAAGTGTTGTTGGTATATGTGATGGACATGATTCATAAACACGGTTTCCAGAACGATAACGTCTTCCTTTTACCCTCAAAAATTAGCGGACGATGCTTTGACAAGACCGGTGAGAGTTAAGATGCAGGAGCAGGACCGACGCGACACGGCCACCACCAACTTACCGACTCCGGGTTGTTACAGAAAACTAAACTCGGTTTGGGTCTTAAAGCGGTAGTCTAACCTATGAATATTAAGCTCACTAAATAAAAAGTATCAGGTTGAAAGCTCTATTAGTCTAGAAGTATTAACTGGTGACTGTGCCGGCGCAGGTGTACTGGGTGGGCCCGCTGTGCGGCGCGAGCGCGGCGGCGGCGCTGTACGCCGCGGCGTGGCGCGCGCCGCCCGACGCGCCCGCCCGCCCCGCGTCCCCCGCCACCCCCGCCCCCGCCGCGCCGCCCTCTCGCCCCGCCACCCCCGCGCTGTACTGACGCGAGCTGAGGGCCGCGATGATGAGCAGTGCTCCTGGTAGCTTCAAATAGCAATCCCCTGTTAGGTGTATTACAGTTCTCGAGGCGTAAGCTCAGCTTTGCATTTGTGTGAGTGATAGCTAAAAGCCAATAGCCGCGCATCAAAAACCAGTTAAAACAGATTTAAACCACTCGCAACGCGCTACGCCTTCGGTCGTGCCTATCCGTCCACTGCACTCACACAAATGCAAAGCTGAGCTTATGTCTCGAAAACTGTACACTTGGACTTTGTCGTTTAACTCTAGATCTTATGTACATTGTAAAAAATAAGTTTAAAATATAAATACTTAGTTAAATTTACTTTATCTCCTTTCCTCCAAGATGTATTCAAATATTAAGTAATATGCATGGATTCATATACCAATCCTGAAAATTAAATTATGGCAATAACGCCAATAGTATAATTAAAAACAATAACAGTAAAACGTAGGATTAAAAACGTGCAATAATGGAGGTACCTATGTATTATAGTCCGCATTATAATTTAAAAAAAACTGAAAATATTTCCAGGCAACTTTTAGTTAAAATTAAAATTTTCATGAAGACAAAAATTTAATTACAATTGAAATAAAATAGTAAAAAACATCATTTCTTCTTTTAATATGCTTGTGAATAGCATTATAGCTGATTTCTTCTGAGTACCAACAATCCTATAATTAACAGAAAAGAATTGGAAATTCTTATTCGGACTAAAGTTTTATAATTATTTTTGTTATTAACTTATATACATCATAGATAGCGTTACTTACACTTAACAGAAACAATCAGTGATCATCTTTAAGAATGGTAAACGTGAAGTTACATAGAAACATGAATGAATACACAATACGAACTCTTTAGTCATTCCTAGTCCTAATGACAGGTTTTAAAAAATAGTATTAAATTAAAATTTTGAAATAGTAAGTATGTGTATCTCCTAAGGTACATTTGCAAGAATTATTTTTTATTATTTTATATTATAAAGCTGAAGAGTTGGTTTGTTTGTTTGTTTGTTTGGTTGAACGCACCAACCTCAGGAACTACTGATCCGAATTGAAAAATTATCTTTGTGTTGGACAGTCCGTTTATCGAGGAAGGCTATAAGTATAACCTATAGGTTATATTAAATTATCACGTCAGATGTAGACAATAGAAACAGAGAATCAATGAAAAATGTTGCAAAAACGTTAGAAAAAATATATTCTTTTTGAGAGCTTCCGTTGCGTGCGCTGCGTAAACGGTTAAAGTTATGCAAAAATCATGTAAGACGGATATGCTCCCCTTTAAAAATTCTAAAAAAAGTCAGCGATAGCATATGCCTATCTTTTAATGTTTATTTATTTATTTAAAGGACACGCAATTGTTAATGCACTTAAAATAAAAACCAAAAATATAGCAATACAAAAAAAAACATAAAATGCTTAACATTTAAAGGTGTTACCACATGCACCAAAGTAAATTAAAAAGTAGTAATTCTAACAGTAAAACCGAAAAATTTTAATTCATAAATAGGAGTTTCAAAAAACATTTTTTTCATAAATAGGAGTTCCATCGATATGATATTGGTTGTTAATGATATTTCGATTACGCGTGAAATTAATAAAACAACATTTATTTATATTTAACGACATATTGTTTTTCTTACACCAATCCATTACAGCATTAATGTCTTCTTGGAAGAAGTAACCGTCCAAAGAGTTATTTTTTTACAAAGTTTCAAATTATCTGCGAAGAGATAGGCGATACTATGTTTTATATATGAAACTATATTATTTATAAACAAATTAAATAACCAGGGACCTAGATGTGATCCTTGAGGCACTCCGGAAGTGACTTTGTAAATCTCAGACTTAAAGCCTTTGACCACAACATATTGTGTTCTATCTGAAAGGTAGTTGTTGTATCTATGTTGTCTCGCTATATGATAATAAGATGTTTTTATAAACATGATATTAATCCTTACGTAAATAAATAAGTTACTCATCACAAGTATTTAATTTTGAACAAAATTGCTCCTGATATCATTTCATTTCAATTAATATGTTATGAGATGTCATACTTTTAACATAACCCTTGCGGAGTTAAAATGATCACCGCGTGCAATACGTAGAATTTGGTTTCCAGCCTTAGAACTCGAGCGAAGCCGCAAGAAAGGCTAGTTTCATAGCTGGGCACCGTTAAACAAATAATTAACTCGTTAATCGTTAATCCGTTACTTAAAAAAGTTAACTTCGTTAATCGTTAAAGCGTTACATTTCGAAAGATTTAACGCAAGTTAACGTTAATCGTTAATCCGTTAACACGTGATTAAAATTGTATTTTTATATCATTGCAACAATAATGATCTACTAATAAAATCTGTTGATTTGGGTTCTGGAACTTAAAAGCTTCTCAGCATTTCGAGAAGGCGGGACTGGGCTTTTCAGAGGCTCAGTTCAACGCCTTCAATACCCAGACGTTTGGGATTCTACAAGAGACACTTCGCTATCATAAGGCACCTCTCTCTGGCCCTAGACGGACGCTGGACGTTCCTTTTTAATTTCTCCCAGTTTACCCCGATACTGATGGAAGCCGTCTCGACTTTCGGTAGGCTTTTGCCGAATGTCCAGGGCATTGAATCTCTTTGCCGGTTTTGAGATTGTGAGGTCCATGGCACTGTATGGTGCCCCCGTTTAGATCGACGCCCTCTCCGTCCCGAACGGGGTCCAATTGTGCAGTACGCAGCAAGTCCTGGCGGTGAAGGAAATAAAGGGATGACGCACGGTGTCCTTCTGGCGGGCGTTTCACCCCGGGTACTTCAGGCGCAGGCAGGAGTACTCGCCGAAGTGTACCAGTTTCGGGTGAGTGAGCGTGCGTTTGGGAATCTTCCAATGTGGGATCCCTCCCGTCTAGCTGACGAGGCCATGATCCGGCGATGGAGGGAGCAACTGGTAAACCCAGAGGCTAGCCTGGCGAAAGTGGATGCAGTTCGTCCTGTTTCACTGGGTCAGGAGGCCCACACGGTATCATGACTTTCAGACTGATGCAGATGCTTACCGGGCGCCCGGCACGTGAACACGCACCGACAACCTTACCTACCAAACTTTACTTAGGTACCTGGTTTCGTTTTACTCGACGTGGTGCTTGGTAAAGAGTAGGTACTGGGTTAACGATTAACGGACTTGAGAAAATGTAACGGAAGTAACGAGTCCGTTAAGTTTTTTTTAGGTTAACTTAAAAGTTAATTGTTAATCGAAATGTTAACTTCGTTAATTAACGATTAACGAATTAACGAGTTAATGCCCAGCTATGGCTAGTTTTATATATAAAAAGTAGTAACTAGCCAAATTGCGCGTTTACACGAAAAGTACTCATTACTGAATCAATATAGCGGTTCCCCGGAGATTATTGGCACTACTCACTTTCAATACGTGAGTAAAGCAGTCTGTGCAATCCCCCAGACCGCATGTAGACAGTAGAGTGTATTAATTATAGGCACTAGAAAGCCAGACATTCAGCCTTTAGGTGCGGACATAATGAGTTAACTTGTCTGTTGACGCAGATTTTATGAAAGAACTGAATTGAAGGTTATATTATTCATCTATGATAAAACATTAACCAGATCAAGACAAAGGCTGATTTGAAGTATTGTTACTGATGATAATATTCTAACAAATAGCTTACAACTAGCGACTCAACCTAGCTTCGCTCGGATTCTTCCCTAGATGTAGCACAAGCGAAGCCGCGCGTACCGCTTGTTGAAATAAATAAAATTTCCAAAATAAAAGTAGTCTAAGTTACTCCTTATAACATTAGCTATGTGCGAGTGAAAGTCCCGTCAAAATCGGTCCAGCCGTTTCAGAGATTAGCCGGATCAAACAAACAGACCGACAAATTTTTTTTTTTTATGTTAGTACCTAGTATTTTTAACCGACTTCATCATATGCATTTAGTTAAAAACTATTAATTTGAAAACAGACAATTCAATTTTATTTATAAGTATATGTATGTATTTGGATATACTTAGATCATTAGATGTATAGATATATTAATGCTATATTGTGTAGATACTCGTACATGAGTAGTGTCTTTAATGTTTTAATTTACTTCATTGTAATGATTTTAATTTACCGCAAAATTCCCAAGCTCTGTTTGTGAACGTTAATATACTTTGTAAAATTATTTCCATATTATTAAGTACGTTACACGCACCTACCTACATTTTTGTTCATAGCAATTATAAGGTGTTAGCCTTGAACATATGACGTATGTCGCACTTGGACGCGGTACTTAGAGGTCGATATGTCACTGCGAAGAGTGTGAGAAGACAATCACACATACTTACGTAATTTGTAATTGTACAAATTTATTATTATGATATTCAACTGCTTACTTACCTTCATTGTAATCGACATGACATTATGTATGTAACAATGTCGCCGGGCGCGAGCGGTCGCCACTCGCCGCCGAGCGACGCTCGTGTCGTGCTCTATGCTAATGTGGATGAAATTCATTTAAATTAAATATTACTAAATGCGTTCTTTTATGATAATATATTTAAATATATAAATACAACTAATCATCGGTACGTTTACTTAGAGTTAACGAGTATGTACCTAGTACTAATTGTTATTATTACCACGGAATTGATAAAAAACAATCATCTGCTCTGTGATTATTACTTATCAAATTATTATTATTATTATAGTGTTATACATACGCTATTTTGTAGTAGGTATATTACACTCAATCAGATTTTTGAAGTGAATACTAATAGCATATACTATAACATTAATTTAAAAATAATAATTATAATAAAGTTGAAATTTTACGTTCAGTTAGCCTGAGAGAAGCAAATACCGAAATAGACAGAAAGATTCAGAGAGAGACAGCCATAAAGGAGTATGTACCCATAAGAAAGGAGTTCTTAAATAAATTTAAGAAACCCTAAAAAGTTATTCATATGAAAAAAAGACATTTGCGTAGTTCTTTGGACAGAATATTTTTCAATTTTGTGGAACTGAAATTTCAAAATAAAACTTGTTGAGGTTTTTTCTTTCATGTCGTTAAAATATTAGATATTACACAGACATTTAAATAGTTCGTATTGTGTTTTGTTGCTTAATATGATCGAAACTTATTATTAAAAAAAAAAGAGAAAATAAATAATTGTGTGGTAGGTATGCGACAACAAGTTAACCTCTAATAAATAAACTACTAAGCTTAAAGCTACCCACGAAATTGCACAGCACACCGCGGTGTGCTCTTGGCTTTACAGATATAATATATTTATTTATAAGCTATAAAATTTAAACATTATACACAAAAAATATAACATTTACAATCAAATCAAAAGGTTAAAAGTCCGCGCCCGCGAGATATCTGCATTCGCTGCTATGTGACGTCATTTCTGTCAAAACTTTTGTAATAAGATTATTTTCTAGTGATACCTAACATTTAATTTAAAAGAACACGACAAACCTCTGTTTAGAGTTGCAGCTGAGTAGTCTAATCACTAGTAGTAAATATCTCCTTGTATCCCAATGGTAGCCCAGCGGTAACGCGCTCGCTTGGATAACCGAGTGATGCGGGTTCAAATCCGGGTCTCGCACTTTTGATATGTTCATGTCCGAATCTTTTATAACATGATTACCACTTGTCTTACGGTGAAGGAGAACATCATGAAGAAATCTGAATGTCTGAAAACCTAGCAAGTTTCCGAAAAACGTGTGAAGTCCGCACTAGGCTAGCTATGGCCTGATCCCTCTGAAAAATAAATAATGATCGTAATGGTGTTTGAAGAAAATACGAGTACTTGGTTTATCCACCATCTTCGTTACGAATATAAGTACTCCTGAAATTACCTTATTAACAATTTTGACACGAAAGGTATTTCATACGAATGACGACTCTCTTTGAGCCTTGCATGTATTTTTATTTGTGACCACTTACGTCTCATAGTAAATAGCAAAAGGCTTAAAGCTCTCCTTAAATCGAAACTTGCAGTAAAGTTACTGTTATGTTATATAAACTGCTTCCAATTGCCTTTAATTTTCCATACATATCTATAAAATATGTATTTTGATATAAAAACTGCAATGAGGAGGATCCTCTACGAGTTTATCTGCTCTACAAGTGTGAACTAGTCCAGTCATCTCAGGCCAGATTTGGTGAATATCTCGGAAAATTGACATACCCAGTATATGTTCACGTAAAAACTTGTATTTTGGCATTTTAAAACTATTTTTCTACAACTTTTGCTTTAAACATTTTTTTATACTTTGAACTGTTTTCGATATAGAGGGCGTAGCGCGCGCGAGAATATTAAGGTTATAATTTATTACTAAATATTATATAATTATCATTTTATTAACTTTTAGATTAAATTAAATCTTACATGTTTAGCAATAAATTATAACCTTAATATTACGAGTTTTTGATCGCGACTATCAGTTAACCCCAGATAATTCTCTGACCGCGCACTCTACGCCCTCTATCGCGAAAACAGTTCAAGGTATAAAAAAATGTTCAAAACAAAAATTGTAGAAAGTTTAATTCTCTACAATATTGATAATAAATAAAAATAGCGTAAAACCCATAAAAAACGAGATATTTGCAAAAAATATTTAAAAAAACGATTTTTGTATTATACGTGAATTTTGAGAACAGTTTTAGGATGCCAAAATGCAAGTTTTTACGTGATAATATACTGGGTATGTCGATTTTCCGAGGTCAACCCCCTATAATGACTGGACTAAACATGATGCTCTACTCAGAGTACTGTATCTCAGCGATCACTACGAGCTTACCATAAGATGAGTAGGTATAGTAATTAGTACGTAAGTAATTTTGTATTATTATTACAAAATAACAAACAAATTAGAGACGTCTTTGTAGCACAAGCGCTTAATTATATTTGTCATGAACTAGATTATTATTATTTATTGCAGTATTGACACAAATTAATATACGTTACATATAAATATTTTGCGGAAAACAAGCCTAAAAACCCGTGTCCCAAATGGGCTCGCCGCAAGAAACGAACAAAAAATAAAATAAAATATCTCATTACTATGGTAATGCGCCCATGCTTTACGCGTTCGTTTCCCGGAGAACTGGTACATACCTGAACCACCCCAAAGTCCAATTTTATTTATGTTGGGACCTCACCAGTCTTAATGAGGCGTCGCACGATCCGGCCTGGCTGGTCTGCCGAAACAGACCACACAGTCAAAGAGTTGCTCCACAGTCCACTCTACTCTCAGAGAAGTACTAGGAGCAACCCGCATGCGGCATGACGCACCGCCAACCGAAATGAGAGTCAGCGGCATAGAAAAATATTCATTTTGAACGGACTGTAGAAATTAAATCTGGAGAAATATTACCAACTACTTCTTACTATTCTCTTGAAATGTGTATTCTAATTTAACCTGATTGATTGACTGAGCCGCTGAGTTAGTAAATACCATTAATTATTGTTTAAAATTAGCAATCTGATACGATCTCTTAAAAGAAAAGCTGTTGGAAAATAGGTACATTCAGGAGATTTTAAATAGATTTTTATAAAAACTGATATACCTACCTACTATTATTTAATTGTACCAAGCCATTCTATATATTCAATTATGGCCAAATTGACAAGATCTGCAGACTACGTACTACGGACTACCACATTCTATAGTAATATGTATTTGATACTAAATATATTTTTTATTTATTTATTTTTATTTTATTTATTTGATACTTCCTCTTCCTACAACAAAATGCGCTGTTTAATGTAGGTACCTACTTGGAATGTATTATTACTATTAGGTAAATATTATTATTACACAACTGTAATCGACGCTAACGACACAATTATTGGAAACAAATAGATTTAATACGTAGTTTAATGTTTCGCAGCTGATATCTATCATTAGAAAGCCAAAGGTCCTTTGTGGTACTTCGATATGGATTCGAATGGAATACTGAATACTTACTTATTTTTAAATGAGGTAATAGACCATCACGTGTACTGATGAAAACTTATTATTAGTATTCAGTTATTATCATCATTATTATTTGTTGTGTCATAATAATTTGAGTTTCTTATCAGTGCTCCAGAACATGAATTATCACACGATGAATAATTTAAGTTAACCAATTTTGTGAGTTATATAAATCTTAAGAAAATGCTGCAAATTCAGAGTCACATCAACGTTTACTATAATTCACGAATCACGTCGATTCTTATATTATAATCGAAATATATATCGATAATTTGGAAATAATTGAAACGACTAGTGAATGGGAGGACCTTGATATTAGTTTCTAAAGGTCGAAGCATCACTATTTTACTGTCACATATTTAGATAGCACCAGTTTGGTGTATTCTCTATAATCTGTTTTCCTTGAAAATAAAGAACACTTTTGTACAG
Source organism: Boloria selene (assembly GCA_905231865.2). Lineage (NCBI taxonomy): Eukaryota > Metazoa > Arthropoda > Insecta > Lepidoptera > Nymphalidae > Boloria > Boloria selene. The sequence goes on from HG993135.1 coordinate 15,136,573, forward strand.
AGGCTTATTAACAGGGGCGTAGCTACCGCTGTATCAGCCGTATCTATTATACGGGGCCCCGGGGGTAAAGGGGCCCTCAACCCATGTCAGGAAAAATTCATAAAGTGCTATCCAAAATCTCACTTGAACTCTAAGGCCATACGCAAAAAATGTGCAAAGTTATAAATAAATTATTTGTTTATAAAATTGTTTATTACATACTCAAAAATTGAACAAAATGTTTTTTTAAATCGAAAAGAAAAACAAATAATGATTTAAAAAATTGTTTCCTTAATATTTATTATATTCAGTTTTATGTTTAACTTACGAAACCCGTGGCTTTCCTCGCACTTAAAGTACAAAATATTTTAGGCTTTATGCAATGTACTTGTACCTACATATGATTGATTCCCCATTTAGTTTAGTTCCACCCCACTTTTATGAGAACTACTCTATAGAACCAGTAATTGTGTGATTCTGTGAGAATATATTATTTTTCTGTAAGAGTATCCTAAATATGACCATAGTAATATTATACCACTGTGAAGTTAAAATCAGTTCACAGATTACAACAAACTGCCGACAGACAAAAATTTTAATAACTATTCTACATTCACAATAAAAGTACTACAGTCATTGTTTTTAAGAAATATTTCATGTACAGATTTTTTTAACTTACTGTTATATTATAATATGTAAAGATATTGTCGCGGAATATAGTGCGAACTCGTCATAATAGCACGCTTGTACTATGCTTTACAACAGCGAATGTCAATTTCTAACTTTTGACAATTAGATAACAAGAACAGTTTATTACAAATTTTAATGTGTCAAAAAGAGATAAAGCATTTTCAGGAAAGATTTGGAAGTTTCTAGAAACATTTTGAATTTTCGATACTAGAATGTTCTAAATTAATGCATATAAAAAGGCCGGCAGTGTGTCAAGAGATCAGTTGATGTTCGGAGCTAAGTGAAGATTGCGAAGAGATACGAAATAGTGAAAAAGTGAAGAAGAGTATAGTGAATTGTTAAAAGTGGTGATTTATAGAGCTCAGAGACTCAGTTAAACTAGAGCTGTGTACAAACTGCGCGTGTGTATAAAGTGTAAATAAAACATCTTTAGTGCGAGAACGCTTTTAATTTCCGATCCCGAACCCGTAGGACGTAACAATTGGTGTCAGAAGTCAAAACAATCGGAAATGCCGTTAGTACCGAGGCACGAGAAGGAAGGAGTCACTACACGCGCAATGGCAGAACAGCAAAGGGAAGACTCTGGCCCTAGTACTTCGAGTGGAGAGTCCGTGGCTCAACAGGGCACCTCGCCAGATATGAACGCCCTTTTGCAACAAATGGCGTTCATGATGCAAGAACAAACGCGCCGCCAAGAAGAGCAGGCTCGCCGCCAGGAGGAACAGCTGCGCGCACTCCAAGAGGAGCAGGTTCGCCGCCAGGAGGAACAGCTGCGCGCACTCCAAGAAGAGCAGGCTCGTCGCGAGGAAGATCGTGCACGCCGCCAGGAGGAACAGCTGCGCGCACTACAAGATGAACAGGCTCGCCGCGAAGAAGAACAGGCTCGCCGTGAGGAAGAACGTGCGCGTCGCCAGGAGGAACAGATGCATGCACTCCAAGACGGCATACACAAGGATGTAGTAGTCGCACTCCAACAAAATAAAGAACGGGTTGAAGCCGTTGAAAGGGAAGTCGAGGGAATTAAGACGACACTCGGTGAGGCCATAGAGGAGTATGACGCAAAACTATCTAAAATAGAGAAAAGGGTCGATTACATGGAAACTCACAGATTACCGCGTAGTGTTGACCTCAGTTCATCAACGGCAAAGATCTTTAAAGTCCCTTACTTCGACGGCAAATCTTCTTGGGCCGCATTCAAGATCCAGTTTGTGACGATCAAGGAGACGAGTGGTTGGACGGATGACGAAGCCTGATCTGCCCTTACCGTCGCACTTCGAGAGGAGGCTTTGAATGTATTGGAAGCTCTTTATGCTAGCGACCCCGTCAGAAAGATCACATTCAGTGAGCTACTCAGCGCTTTAGAGTCTCGGTATGGTGATAGTCATCTGGAGCACGTGTACAGAGCTCAAATTAAAGACCGTACACAACAAGCCAATGAAACCCTGCAGCAGTGGTCCGTAGAGATTGAGAGGCTCGTACGGAAGGCATATCAATCCTCGCCAGCTACCATAGAAACCATTCTTCTGCAGGCTTTTGTGGACGGGATTCGCGACTCGGAGGTACGTGCCGCTGTACGCCTAAGACACCATACGAGTCTCAGATAAGCTGTCGCTCATGCTCTAGAGATTGAAGCTGTGCGTCATGACTCTAGACCTTGGAGGGTGCAGGAAGCTACCACGGGAGGATTAACCACCCGGAGACGTCTTTTCAACCCAAGGTGCTATGAGTGTGGTGAGTGGGGCCATCTTCGAAGTGACTGCCCTAAAAGGAAGAATGGTCGACTATACTCAGATGTTGGTGTACCAACCTGCGATCAAGTAAGAGGAGAATTGATCTCAGCCAGAGCTAGGAGGTGGGCGCTGGCCGGGGGATCTACAACCTCACCCATAGAAGTAAAACAGGCAATAGATGGAAACACTTTGGTTATACATGGCGCTATTAATGGAGTGACATGTAAACTGACACTGGATACCGGAGCTTCGCGAACTGTCATTAATAACCGAAAGCTGAAACACATTGCGGACAATAATTTGCAAGATAGGAGGCACATCACCCTTATGACAGCCACTGGTCAGCGCATACCTGTTTGGGGGGAAAGAAAAATTGCTATAAAAATTGGGGACAACGTCTATTGGCATAACGCAATAGATGCAGATATCGTGGATGATTGCATCATTGGATTGGACTTTCTTCAAAATTATCAGTGTACGATCGACATGAAATATGGAGTTTTAAAGTGCAGAAATAAAGAAGTACCGATAAGTGGTGGAGTTCAGGGGAAAGTTTGTTGCTTAAAAGACACCGCTCTTCCACCAAGATCACAGACTCTAGTACCTGTCGCTTTACCTCACAACACGTCAGGTAGTCCATGGTCATGCGCTATCATAGAGAAGTTTGAAGATGAGAGCTCGTGGATCCCAGCGAGAGTTGTAGTAAGTAAAACTTCGACATCCATGATTCCAGTGCTGAATACCAGTGACGCTACGAAAACTATTCAGAGAGGGGAAGTTGTGGGGACTTGTGAAGAGATAGCCTGGTTAAGTAGATGTCAACAGAATGAAAAGGTGCTTAACAAGGATAAAGAGCAAGCAATGAAACTTTTAGAAGACTGCAAAGATCATCTCACAAGTTCACAGAAGACAAAAGCTGAAAATTTACTTTACCAATATTCAGATTTGTTCTCAAAACATGATGGCGATATTGGAAGAACCGGTTTAGTGAAGCACAAAATTTATACTGGTGACGTAGCCCCTATTCGACAACGACCAAGAAGAATTCCATGGGCTAAGGAGAAAGAAGTTGACGATATGATCCAAGACATGAGAAAGAATAACATCATCGAACAATCTACTAGTCCTTGGTGTTCTCCAGTAGTACTTGTAAGGAAAAAGGATGGATCTACAAGGTTTTGCATCGATTACCGCAGACTCAACGATGTAACCAAAAAGGACAGTTATTCCCTGCCTCGAATCGACGACACCTTAGACACTCTCAGTGGTATGAAATGGTTTTCAACCCTGGATTTGAAAAGTGGCTATTGGCAAGTGGACATGGACCCCGTGGATAAGGAGAAAACTGCGTTTTCAACTGGAAAAGGGTTGTGGCAGTTTAAGGTTATGCCGTTCGGGTTATGCAATGCACCAGCAACATTCGAGAGGTTGATGGAGCGTGTACTCGCTGGATTACTAGGAGCAGCCTGCCTTGTTTACCTGGATGACATAATTATAGTGGGACGTGACTTCGAAGATCATCTCAAGAAACTCGAAGCAGTATTTGATAAACTAAGGGAAGCAAATTTAAAGTTAAGTCCAAAGAAGTGCTCGTTCTTTAGAAGACAAGTGAATTACCTTGGACATGTAGTCTCAGAAAACGGAGTGGAAACGGATCCTAGCAAAATCTCCGCTGTGAAGGATTGGCCGACCCCTAAGGACAAAACGCAAGTGAGGGCATTTCTGGGATTATGCTCTTACTATAGAAGATTTGTGAAAGGCTTCTCTGACATCGCCAAACCACTTCATAAACTGACCGAAGAGAAGAGACCTTTCGTATGGGATAATAATTGTGAATCGGCCTTTCAAGAACTGAAGAAACATCTTTGCCAAACACCGATCCTTGGGTATCCAAACACAAAGGGAGAGTTCATTGTCGACACTGATGCCAGCAATATCGGTATTGGAGGTGTATTGTCCCAGCGGAAGGGTGATCAGGAGGTGGTTATCGCATATTTCAGTAAGTCACTCTCTAAACCGGAAAAGAATTATTGCGTTACTCGAAGAGAGCTACTTGCTGTAGTAAAAACCTTACAGCATTTTAAGAAATATTTGCTAGGACGCAAATTTTTGGTAAGAACCGATCACGCTGCCTTGAAATGGTTATTGGAATTCAAGGACCCCGAAGGACAGGTAGCGCGATGGATTGAACAACTTCAAGAGTTTCAGTTTGAAATTGAACATCGTGGGGGTAAAACACACAGTAACGCCGATGCCCTATCTAGAAGACCATGCGAAGAGGACTGCAAGCATTGTCAAAGACAAGAAGTAAAGGAACTAGAATCTATTAAAATTATAAGAACAGATTCGATAGATGAACGTTGGAGCAATGATGCCATGAAGAGAGCACAAGAAGAAGACCGAGACATACGACCGATCATGGAATGGTTAAGTAGTGGTAGACCAAAACCTAAGTGGACTGACATAGCACAGTATAGTACCGCTACGAAAAGTTTGTGGGCACAATGGGACAGTTTGTTGTTACACAATGGAGTATTGTGCCGCAAATGGGAGCAGACACGTACAAATGATAGCCATCTCCAACTAGTGGTACCTAAAATAAAAGTATCCGAGGTACTTCGAGCATACCATGATGGTTCTTCTGGTGGACACTTAGGGGTAAGAAGAACGTTAATCAAGATCAAGAAGCGATTTTATTGGTTGCATTCTCGAGATGATGTGGAGAACTGGTGTCGGAAATGTGTACAATGTGCCTCTGTCAAAGGCCCGCAAACCAGAAGTCGAGGAGCAATGAAATTATACAATGTTGGGGCACCTTGGGAGAGAATCGCAATAGACGTAGCAGGACCATTTCCGATTACTAACTCCGGGAACCGATACATTTTAGTTGTAATGGACTATTTCACAAAATGGCCTGAAGCATTCGCCATACCAAATCAAGAAGCTGTTACTGTTGCAAATAAATTGGTCAAAGAGGTATTTTGCAGATTTGGTGTCCCATTAGAAATGCACAGTGATCAAGGAAGAAACTTCGAATCACAGGTGTTTCAAGAACTGTGTCAGATCATGGGGGTGCACAAAACTAGAACTACGCCTTGTCACCCACAGTCCGATGGAATGGTGGAGAGGTTTAATCAAACTTTAGAACGACATCTAGCCAAGGTTGTAGATAGTCATCAAAAGGATTGGGACGAGTACATATCACTGTTTCTTCTATCTTACCGGACAGCATTACATGAAAGCATTGCAATGACACCTGCCTTTGCCAATTTTGGAAGAGAATTACGGTTACCAGCGGATCTGTTAAGTGGTTGCCCGCCGGATACCCCAAGTTGCATCACCGAATATGCCAGTGAACTAAGAGCGAAGATGATTGGTGTTCAAGAGCAGATACGAGATGCAGGGCTACAAGCAAGTGAACGCATGAAAACTCGTTATGACCGGAAGGCGACAGGAACGAACTTCGAGGAAGGCTCATTGGTATGGCTACATAACCCGGTGAGACGAAAGGGTAAATCGCCAAAGCTACAACCCAGTTGGGAGGGGCCTTATAAGGTAATAACGAAAATTAACGACGTCACTTTCCGAATTCAACGTACATCCAGAAGCCCGGCTAAAATCGTGCATGTGGACCGATTGGCCAAGTATCACGGCAACAACGATGCTCGAGACGAGCATGTCTTAGGAGGGGGTAGTGTCGCGGAATATAGTGCGAACTCGTCATAATAGCACGCTTGTACTATGCTTTACAACAGCGAATGTCAATTTCTAACTTTTGACAATTAGATAACAAGAACAGTTTATTACAAATTTTAATGTGTCAAAAAGAGATAAAGCATTTTCAGGAAAGATTTGGAAGTTACTAGAAACATTTTGAATTTTCGATACTAGAATGTTCTAAATTAATGCATATAAAAAGGCCGGCAGTGTGTCAAGAGATCAGTTGATGTTCGGAGCTAAGTGAAGATTGCGAAGAGATACGAAATAGTGAAAAAGTGAAGAAGAGTATAGTGAATTGTTAAAAGTGGTGATTTATAGAGCTCAGAGACTCAGTTAAACTAGTGCTGTGTACAAACTGCGCGTGTGTATAAAGTGTAAATAAAACATCTTTAGTGCGAGAACGCTTTTAATTTCCGATCCCGAACCCGTAGGACGTAACAATATGTATATTTAAATAATTTTTAATGGTAAAAGTAGATGTGGCTAACGAAAGCTAGAGCACTCGTTTTCGGCCGTAGGAAAATTATAAATATTGATCTTACAGTTCCGGAAGTAAGGATTTTTTTGAAAATTTTCTCTGCTTTTTGAATCTTTTTTTAGGTTTCAAAAATCTCAATTAGTTTTTGAGATATTTGCAAAAAACTAAACCCCTATTTTTTGTTTTAGTTAAATGTTTATAACTTTTGCAAGTTTTGCAAGCAGAACTTGTTTTTCTTTCAAAACGTTCCGGGAGTTAAGACTTTTTTTTAGGAAATTTCCTCTTCTTTTTGAATCTTTTTTTAGATTTCAAAAATCTCAATTAGTTTTTGAGATATTTGCAAAAAACTAATCCCCTATTTTTTGTTTTAGTTGATTGTTTATAACTTTTGCAAATTTATATCTTCAAAAATCATCTACATGCAAGATATTATGTTACCTTGTCCACATTTTTTTGACTTATGACAGATTGTTGAAATATGACATATCCGCGATCCAGTATGTCTGTCTCATTTTGACCATGAAAGTTTCAATTTTCCACGTTAATTTAAATCATAATAATTAATAAGTAAAGATGTTCGCGCACGCACCGGTTTCTATACTTACCTAAAACAAATTATTACTCTAAGTTAGTACCTAACAAAAGATTTATTACATTTAACTAAAGCGACTGAGACTGGTATAGTTTACGCAAATAACTAATAAATATCGTAAGTACTTTTGTGCGATAACTAAGAATAATTAATATTGAAAATGTTTTGTTTTTTAAAATTTTATTTATATTTTGCTACTGTTATTTAAATACACATTATATATTGTTAATGATGTACCTGGTTTCATTTCTACCTGCCTTCTCTGATGTGTGTATGTTTGTATGTTGTAAATACAGGAGCGTGTTTTATATCTTTTATACATAGGTATATTGGACGTACAATTTTTTGGGTCTAACTTTATTGAAATATATCCTAATATTATTGAAATATTAATTACCAGCGGCTGTCACGTTTTTTGCCGACTCTTTTCACAATAGAAGGTCGATATCAGCGCTGAAACAGCTGGAAATCTATTTAATATGGGACTTTTACAAGGTTCTATTCCTGGACCATTTCTCTATATTTTTTCACATCTGAAATTAATACGTCTATTATCATAAACTTGGATTAATCACGAAAAAGCCTTTTCATTTCTAGGAACGGGGACTGTGCTACAATCTCTCTAGCGGTGCAAAGTTGATTACGCAAAATTGTTATTAAAATGCTGAAATACCTAGCTTCGCCACAACAACGACAATGACATTGGCAATCTGATATCAAATCCGGGGCACGAGACATCGAATTACAACACTTGAAAATAACAAACTCATGTGCGACCATACATAACAATTATGGGGGTTGTCTCAGACAGCTTTGAAGAGACCAGTGAAGATTGATTTTAAAATATAGGTACCTATTACTACTTACGAATGTTTGACAGCTTATGACTGGGAGTAAATGAATACTTTTATCACCAGCAATTCCCCTGAAGCTAATTAGGTACTAGGTTTACAAATAATTACCGATCAAATTACGAAATAAAAATCGGAATCAATTATTAAATCTTTTATATTTATATTTACCATAAAGGAAATTACAAGTAAACTTAACTATATATACAAAGCAAATATACACTTAATTATTAAATTAATTATTTGATACCTCTATTGACTATTATGTCTATTATCACAGAGCAGGTGAATATTTATTTGTCAATTCCGTGTCTATTATAGTCGACTCCGACCAAATACGTCGCAACTTGAGTAATAAGTAGGTAAATATTTTATATGTATAGCTATTTCGCATCCACCGGACCTGATAAGCGCTATAAAACTGATTTTCCTTATTCACGAACATAATTTTAAGAAATTAAGTTTAAACAGAAAAAAAAAAACAAAAAATGTTACATTGATATACATGCTATTGTATTTTTATCAAATCGTTTCAAAAGTTTGAACTGATGGAATGTTTCAAGCATCGTGTGTGATATGGATAGCTTAAAATAGACAGTGTTTCTCAGCTACAATTTTTTACTCACAGTTAGTTAATGATTTGGTCTATTATAGAAGCTATATATTTTACTAAGGTAGGTGAGTACATGTGCCACGGGGGGCAATATACTATACAGTGTATTTGCTGGTAAGACGTAGCCCGTAGGGCGTCATATAACTTTTTGTCGGAGAGTATATAATTACTCAGAGTTCTTTGCTGATAGAGCTTTCCTCGAAAGCTCGATTTCGAAGCTAAATAAGTAAAGTAAATCATGTTGAGTAAGTCATGTTCATTGGTTCTAAATACAGATTATTCAGTGTAAAACCTTATATTATATGTGGGTATTTCTCGTAAGTAATTTAAGTCGTGAAATAATATTAAATGTGGATATCATTAATATGTGCCGATATTGCCGTACACAGTAACTGTATTAAACCAGTCGATACTCTAATCTCTACCGTACAAAGGTTTTGACACAATTATCTCAAAAACTGAACACACAATATTATCGGCTACATTATTTCGATAACTCGAAATATATATCTACTACGCATAGAACGACCGACGACACCGAATACAAACAATTGGAAATTTAAATTTTATTTGCATAGTTTGTAATCAACAAATGAATGTTAAAAGATTTTGTATTCGCCAATATTTTGTTTGTAATTACCTACTCACTAATGAGTAGTATACATGCCTCTAATGTGCTATTATTTAAAGGAATTTTACAATACACAAAATATTTTTCGTACTTTAAAGCGTTTTAAAATCATAGAAGATATTAATAATAATATGTCATTGAATAGTTATTTATGATACTTTCCTAATGTTTATTATACAAACGGATACTTTAATTGATTCAAAGGATAATGCATAGGTCTACGAAGCTATATACTTGTAGAGCTCGGTGATTTCTCTGGCGATAAGTCCCGCGGGCCGCAGCGCTTGGTGGCCGGCGGCGGCGGCAGTAGTCCCGCGGCGCTCGCACTCGCCGCACTCCTCGCTCGCGCCTCCGCCCGCCCGCTCACGACGCCCGCCCGCCATGCCACGCGACGGTCAGTATCCCGCCCTCGACTCTGCCCCACGCTACACGCACCGACCCTTGCACTTGCACCCCTCTGCGGGAATATATCGAGTAAATCTAACTCATTCGTCGCCGAGCTTTTAATTCTAGTGTTCGAAGCTTAGAAAAGTTCAAAATTGTACGTATTAAAATAATTCACGTCGTGCGACGCGCGTTTGTTGCGCATATAACTTCTACCTCGGAATTTCGGTGTGGTGATAATTGAATTACGAAATACAAGCTGTTTAATTATTTATATTAATGCCATAAGTATTGTGTCGCATTCGACAATATGTGATTTACTTCAGCATATTTTTTGTGCGCACAAGTTTGTATCTATCGAGTATCGACAACAGAATAAGTAAGAAATTATATTAAAAGTATCTACTTTGATAGACATAGGTTAGAAAGTGCGAGACAATCCATTCGCTGAGTGTTAATGTTCTGGAGCGATTTTTTTGTATTATTTTAATTTATAAATTTAATGTATGTTATATGTTTTTGTTAAATAATAATGACTTATCTTAGGTTCTAATAATTAAGTGTAATGTTATATACAGATGCAGGTGCACGAGGACTTAAGAAAAACTATGTCTTCTCATTTATAAAACTATGTATGAGCCGGATATTCTTTTTCTTTTGTTATTCAGTGGAACAATAATTTGGCTCTCCGATGTTACTTTTAGCGTTTTCTCCAAAACTCGTCTGCTAATGCCCCCTGTCGTTGCTCCAAGTCTACGCCCACTCACTATAAATGACAACTAATGAACTAAGACACAAAAACGACGAATTAGTAAAAAAAATTATATGTCAAATTATTATATTCAAAATGCGGTACCTACCTAATGTTGCGCTCGCACTGTGCCGACGCCGCGCGGCGGTTCGTCGGACTGCACATTAGCTCACCTACCTGATTACACCAGTCTCATACGAAATCAACTAATTCCTCATTTACATTCAAGAATGAATCATGTTACATCATAATAAAACTATTGTAAATCGTAATATATATTATGTAAATTATCACTAGCCATTAAATATTTCCTAATTCCTATTGTACTAATCCAAAATAAATATCGATGTTCATATTGATCTTAAAGCATCGGTATCTTAAATTGACTTTTCTTTATGTAAATCAAACAAGTAGATTATAAGTAATAAACTCAAAAGTAAAGTTACGGCAAATAGGACAGGTACGGCGAATCGACACTTGTGTCAAGTGAACTTGCTATTTAAACATTAGCCACAACGACTTTTGTTAACGAGCTGGATGAGGTAATGATCCTCACAAAAATATTTTGGGGCAATCAGCATTAGCAGAAATTTTTTAAAGCCAACTGTGTAACCATTAAATGAAATTAGTTTAAAAACTTTATACCATTATAAAATAACTTGATCCGTTCGGATGACTCCGATCGGATTCATCTCAAGATACATTTCAACTGTTAGATTTCTTCGATAAAAATTAAAAAGTATATTTTTTGTTGACGAGGACAACCGACTATTATCATAAGAATAAACAAAATCTGTCCACTGGCTTTTCGTGATGCGGTCACAGTCAGACAGATAAAAATCCTACAAACTTTTCGCGCTGCGCTCGAGTCTACGGTTACGCAGTTACTGTGTGTGATATTACATATTATGTACACATACTAATATGCTATTCCTATTATACATTTTTCAGTAGACCTGTTTAAGACTTAACTTTTTTAAGAGTAACCCACATAAGAAATGTGGCTCGTTGTCTCTTACGGCTTAGACAGTGTTAGCCGTTTAAGGGTACAAAAATAGATTATTTTTTGACAAAACACTATCATAGTTAGGCTATCTTGTTCAAAATAATTTCAAATTAGGTAAAGTAAGCTACCTGATAAATTGAATAGCGGGTAGTTCATTTTTATTTTTTCAATAAAATGTTTGGTACTCAAGTAGTACTGTAGTAGGTACTGTGTGTAGAACGCAGATTTTTTTACGTTACTTTCTGGGACATCTGTATACATATGTAGATGAGAGACATGTTCTTGAGCTACATTTTACATTTTCTCATGAAATTAGAGATTTTATCGCAGTATATAATCGTTTTAAGATTCTGCAGTCTGCTGCTAATGGTTTTATGCAATGTTTTTTTTTGCATTATAAACAACTCAAACGGTCAAACGTCTTACGTTTTGGTTTCTGAATTGTGTACAAAACCCGAACCATCATACTTTTTAACCGACTTCAAAAAAGGAGGAGGTTATATGTTCCGTTGTATGTATTTTTTTTTTTATGTATGTTCACCGATTACTCCGCCGTCTGTGGGCCGATTTCAAAAATTTTTCTTTTGATTGGTAGGGTATAGCTCCGAGGTGGTCCCATTGTCACCAAGTCAGGATCTGATGATGAGATCCCAGGGAAATCGAAGGCAACTCTCAAAATTTACAGGCACCTATTATGTTTTTGATATATTTTTTCATGTACCTATTTCATTTAAAGATTTCGGTACGTACTCACTATACTTTATTATGAGTTTTGGTTTAATATAATAAAATGTTACATTATTTGTGTATTGTTGGTTTAGATATGGATAACGACAGAGGTATAATGGCGTGGCTCCGTCGCTGGTGGCGGCCGCTGGTGGCCGAGCTGCTGGCGACGGCGCTGCTGGTGCTGCTGGGCGTGGCCGCGCTGCTGCCGGCGCCGGACGGCTCGCCGCCGCCGCTCACGCACGCCGCGCTCGCCTTCGGCTGCGTCGTGATCGCCAACGTCGAGATCTTCGGGCCAACTTCCGGCGCGCACATGAACCCCGCAATAACGCTGGCCGCGCTCATCTACGGCAAGCTTCCGATAGCGGCGGCCGCCGCGTATGCCTTTGCGCAGTTCGTTGGCGCCACCTTCGGCTTCGGTGCCCTCATGTTATTCTCGCCTCAAAGCTTCGAGAACGCAGCGGCGTGCGTGGGCGGGACACAGACGGGCCACACGAGCCCGCTGGCGGCCGCCGGCGTGGAGGCGGTGCTGACGGGCGTGCTGGTGCTGGTCGTGTGCGCCGTGTGGAGCGCCGGCCCCGACCCCGCCGCCTCCATCAAGATAGGCCTGACGCTCGCCGGGCTTATCTATGCGGGAGTGAGTCATATCGTCCTTCTAAGTTTTACACAAAAATAGCGACCGGCTAAAAATCGGGTTGTCCGATAAGTGATACATACATACCTACTTTTATATTTATTTCATTTAAGATACAGAGATAACATTAAGCGGTAACACAAGCGGTGGAAGCTAGATCCACAATTTTTTTGTAATCATATTCTTGATGCCCATTTCTCAAATTACTAGAAATTGGCGCATTAAGTCTTCTTCTTCCACTCTCCACTACGACTCCTCATCTCATCATACATATATCCATCTCTTATTCGGATTTCGGTCTACCTCTATTTCTCCATCTACGTCCATTTCCACCATTGTTTGTGTCACTTGTACGTGCGTCCAATGTCAGTAGGAAGAGGTACATACCTCTGAGAGCAGACCCTTGATCCTCAAGAGGTTGGATGTGAATCTATACGAACTAGTTCTAGGAGGCGCAGCTTACATTAAATATTAAATGCGTGTCATTTTTTATAAAAAAAATATATAAGTATTTCTGATTTTACTTAGTGTTTACCAAAAATTACATAATAAGTATTATTGATTTTACTAAATATATGACAATCGTCAATTTCAGGGAGCGATGACGGGCGCTAGTCTCAACCCAGCGCGCACCTTCGCGCCGGCGCTGTGGCAGACATTCGCTACTGATCACTGGGTTAGTGTTTATTTGCATCATTCTCGAATAATTTACTTGTTCATTAATATAATATAACTATACCTATACATAATACTAGCGGTACACCCTCGCTACGCTCGAATTCGTTTCGATATTTCAGAGACGAGGTATTTTCCCGCAATAACACTTGTTATTACTTAATATGTTACCCCGGATAACCAGCTTCCATCATAGATACCAAATTTCAATAAAATCCTTCCTGTGGTTTTCTAGTGATGTAATCACAAACTGTCGTGTGTCGGCAGGTGTACTGGGCGGGCCCGCTGGGCGGCGCGGCGCTGGCGGCGCTGCTGCACCGCGCGCTGCTGCGGCCCGCGCCCCCCGCGCCGCGCCCCGAGCTCCTGCCGCTGCACGACAAGCAGGACCACTAGCGCCGTCGCGCCCGCACTCCGCGGCGCAGCCGACGTGCGAGTGGGACAGATGCTGCTACGTGCCACGACTGTTGGCACTACTGTATTTTAACTTTAAAATTACTGTTCCCCTTAAAATTAGTAATATTGACAAATCCTTGCATTTAAGCATTTCCGTTAAAGTGCGATCGCCAACTGTATGGATTTCTTTTCTATAAAGTGTGACTTTAAGCAATTTTTCCAGCATGCTTTCTGTTACTGACATCGATATTTGTGATTTTATAATTATTAGTCAAATTAATTTTAAAATTCGATTCTTTCAATATTTATATAGTCAAATCATCTTTATAGATTATAATATATTCTACAGTCCTTCTGAGATTTTCTATTTTTAATGAAAGGTTCTAAATGTTCCAACAGAATATCATGTCAGACTACGATCATCATAGTTTTCCCATTGGTTTTATAAAATGATTGTTAATCAAAATAAAGGCATAATATGGCCTTTCTTTCTGTACACAGGGTATGAATCCTTGAAGTTAAGGTAACATTTTAAATGCGATAGACAAGCGTATTTTCTCGATTGTGGCCAAAGTCCTAAACTATAGTCTACAGAGTAGACAAACCATGACATTTGTTGAGAGTTATATTATGTATATAGTGTATTAAGTAATATATAATCAATGTTTTGGTTTTTGCTAACGGTGTTTCTATTTACCCAGACTTACCAGTTACAGATGACCTAAACTTCTATTGTACTACTTAGTAAAGAAGCCCCATCCAATAACAAAAAAATAAGACAACGCTAATCGGCTAATTTTATTATATACAAAGAATATTTTTGGCTTCATGCTATTACTACGTATGTACCAACGGTTGATTCCCCAATTATTTTAATTACACCCCACTTTCATAAGAACTACTCTTTAGAACAAGTTATTGTTAGTTCCTGTGGAAATGTTTTCCTGAAGTAAAGGCTAGATATTTTAAATATAATTAACCCTAGTAATTATTATTATTTACATTGCACAAAGACCAGTTGATTGGTTGATTGGTTCAGTTCTTTTCCCATGAACCATGCGCACCGATTCGAAGTTATTGTTTCTTATACGTTCCTAATCATCTAATGATAAAAATAGACTTTAAAAACTCTTAAAGGCATACAGGTTAGGAGGGTTAAATGTCGTATGCGGATACAAGGGTCTTTTTAAGACCTATAATTTTCTTTTACATTGATTTGATGTACCCATCTCTTAAGATTTAGCCCTCGTTAGTTTTTCAAGGACGACGCAATAAGACCAATTATTTTGTTTGTCTGTGAAAATGAAATATTTTTCAGCAATAAAAAGTATTCTAAGTCATCACGCGAGTAATAAGTTATCAATACACAAAATTTGGTTATAATTGGTCGTATTAAGTTTTAGTGTTAAACGATAACATACAAACAGACAAAAAAAATAATAATTATTGTTTCAGTCATTGTTTTAAAAAATATTTCATGTACAGATTTTTTCTTATTTCAAGTTACAGTTTTAATATATGATTAGCTGATGAAGAGCATTAAAAAGATCAAGTTTCAAACAATTTTGACCAAAAGTAATTTTTTCGGTTGTATCATTGCGTTTTCTGTGAAAATTAAGTAATCTCCTGCGGTAAAAAGTAAAGTAAGAAATGTGATGTTTCACTCTTCAGCATTGCAAATATTTCTACACAATAAAGTTAGTTAAGCCGTTTGAGCTAAACCCATTTTTTAAGAAAACAACTGAGTCATTTTACATTATTATTATTTATTAGAAAATAAATACAACTAAGGAGGACACATTTTTACATTCCTATACGACGAACTCGCGGAGACCCTCGCGCGGCGCCTCATAAGCGCTTCAGGATGCGGCGCTTGTCGCGCGCGGGCGGCGCCCCGGCGCCCCGGCGCTCGCGCTTGGCGCGCGGCGCGTCCCCCGCGGGCGCCGGGGCGCCGGGCGCGGGCGGGGCGCCGGGCGCGGGCGGGGCGCCGGGCGCGGGCGGGGCGCCGGGCGCGGGCGGGGCGCCGGCGGGGGCGGGGGCGCCGGCGCGCGAGGGCGCCGCGTGGATGTCGGTGTAGAGCTTGGCGCGCGCGAAGTAGTCGTCGTAGCGGTCGCGCAGCAGCGCCGCGGCCTCGGCGTTGAGCGCGGAGTCGGCGTTGGGCGCGATGAGCAGGCACTTGACGGCGAGCAGCGCGTGCTCGAGGCCGAGCTCGGCGCGCCAGTCGCGCTTCAGCGTGTTGACGCACACCTCGCCCGCCGCCGACACGTTGGGGTGGAAGATCTTCGTGAGGAAGAAGGCGCGCGGCGGCGCCGTCGGGAACTCGCGGCCCAGCGCCAGCCGCACGCGGAACACGCCGCCCGCGTACGGCGTGTCCGCTGCACACGAGCACGAGCGTTAGGATTTATTTACGTTTTTATTCTATTTGTCTACTGGGTTTCTCGTGATATGGTCACAGACAGACAAAAATTCTAATCTTAATATATATATTTCTTGTGTGCGTGTGTATGTGACTGAACTCCTCCTAAACGACTGGACCGATTTTGATGAAATGTTTTGTGTGTGTTCGAGTGTATTCGAGAATGGTTTAGATTCACAATTCGGTCCACTAGATAATGTATTTTTTATATTATTTAGTTATTTATACATTTGCACAATAAATGACATATTCAATTATAAATAAGTCGTTGCTAGGCAACGCTGTTTTGCGCATGCATACTAAAACATTTCACCGGGAGCAAAAGTTTATAAAAAATTTCTATATGTAAAGGACAACGTCTGTAGGGTCCGCTAGTAACAATATATATTTTTAAATCTGTGGTGATCAAATTCTGGATTTGTATTCTATATGTAAAGCATTTTCTTAGAATGAAGGGAAACATTGCGAGGAAAGTAGCATATCTGAGAAAGCCTAACGAGTTTTTGAAAGACATTTGGTTAGTATGGTGTACATTATTAAATAATATGTATTATGATTAATGTATTCAATTTTTGAATAAAACTACACTACCAGATTTCATTGATTTTTTTAAATATAATAAATGCATATATCTTGAGTGTATGTTTATGAATATTTTACTTCTATTTGCTATATCTATTTAATAGATTGAGTTAAATTCACACATATTAGATTACTCATTTTTTATATACCAACCAACCAAACAGGCAAAGTTATGAGCAAAATGGTTTCATAATCTAATATGTAAAACAAAATCATGTTTGTTCTAACAATTATAACACAAGAACAGCTGGACCAATTTTCATGGTTTTTGATTTGTTGTATTTGTCGCCGTCCCGAATAGCAGAAGCAGAGTAATTGTTGAAGCATCATTTTGTTTAACTATTTAATTTATATAAGTTATTTAAGCTACATAATAATATACCACCTTATGTTAAAAAAATATATAGAAAATTGATGAAAAAAATTAAATACAAGAAAAAACTTTTTCCTATTCAAAATGTTCATGGGTTCAAAACTTTCCCGTCAAATGAAAGAATGTATTTAAATAAAGGTTTCGAATCAACAAGATATATCTACAATATTTGGATAATGGTGTATGATTATTGAAAAATATATAATATCAATAATGATAAAAATTGACCTAAGTATATATTGGTTGTCAGATACCTATTTATTTGTGTGTTCAGACAGTTTAGTTACTTCTACAACAAATGACAAATTAACAAATGACTTAATTAAAAATAGTTTTGACTAGAGTTATTTAATGGCGAAAGGCTGAAATATTCGCTCATACTTAACAATTTTTTTCTTTTTTTGCAAAAAAACCTACCAAGGGAATCACCAAAACAAAACTAGAGTAAATCTCTAGTATACATATATAAATAATATAAAATTAATATTGAAAATTTAAAATATTACGCTACTTATACTCAAATTAAGTTTCTCTTGAAAATGATTTCATTTTATAAAAACTATATATTATATAAGTTAACAATTAGTTACTAGTTAACATATATTAGTTATAAGCATTTGCAATACTCTGTTATTGAGTCAGTTATTCTATATATAGACAATTTTTAAAAGTAAATATATATGCTCTTCAGAATAACATGTGAGTAGACTTGCTAAAATGCATTTGTGGTTATAATGTATAAGCTGTTAGTAAACGTTAATCTGAAAAAATACAAACAAAGTATATTAGGACATACCTGGGCCTTCAATAAGCGCCACAACATCAGTGAGGTCGTCTTCTCGAAGCACTAACTTAATACCAGAGGGAGGATTAGCTACCAGCTTCCGTAGCTCACGCGCAACACCGCGCAGAACTTGAGGGCATACGTTTTCTACGTTCGACATATTTAAATCTTTAAAGCAAATTGTTCTTTACGGTGAGCAATGCTCACTACTTTATAGATTTACACCATTACAGTTTGGGTAAATATCTTCGTGTAAAAATCTTATTTTCTGGGTTCTTTCCGCAGCCGCAAAAAAAACATAACCTATGTATCCAAATAAAACTAAATAATACTTAAAGAAATAAAAAGCAAATATTCTGTATTTGTAGATAGTTTGCTGGTCGTTACGTTACAAAAAATTAAAAATAATATTATTTGATACAAGTGAAGAATCTGGCAGTTATATACAGATTATACAAATGCGTCGGAAATAAAATTTGAAACAGTAGATAACAAATAATAAAATATTTTTCTCTACTACCACCAGTTCGGAAAGAAGAAACCTCTGACCTGAGAAGAACTGGCGAAAGAAATTCAGCGGGACTAATATTAAATATATAAATATATTTTATAAATATTTTGATTCCTCTTAACTAATCTAGGCTAGGCTAGGCTCCCTAGGGTTAGCGTCAGTGAAGCTATAGGTTCCGTTAGTTAAATAAATAAAATTTCTACCTCCTACTTTTTTGAAGTCGGTTAAAAAGTTGCCTAAGTTACGCCTTATAACATTAGCTATCTGTGAGTGAAAGACCCGTCAAAATGGGTCCAGCCGTTTCAGAGATTACCCGGAACAAACATACAGACTCACAAACATTTCAAAAATAGATTTTTTTGTTGCTAGTATCGCATATACTGTAACATGCATTTAGTGAAAAGCTGTTAATTTGAAATTAAAAACAGACACTCCAATTTTATTTATATGTATAGACTAGCAGTACTCGCGGCTTTTTTTAATCGCTACTAAACTTCACTCGATTACTCACTGGGTTGATCTATATTGCCTGGAAATTTAATCAATATCACTCCAGAATTTCTGAACCAATCGTAAATATACTCCTTAGACGCGCGGCTACCTATTTTATATTCCTATTTCTCTAACGCACGTTGCCCGCTGTACGGTGTTTTATTTTTGTTTGTTTAGATTGATATTTTTAAATAATTCATAAATTGCATTTGCTTTTGAATGGAGTATCCGATTTGTATAATTCTAAGAGTAATCTACTAACTATTAACTACCTCCCTGCTAAATTGAAAGTTTGTAGCACAATAAATGAAAGACTGTATTACAAAGTTGCAATAGACCTCAGACCTTCCTTTCCGGACCGGTCACAAAATCCGTTGTTAAGTTGTCCAGACGTTTACTTAAATTATTAAACTGCCAAATTTAAAGTATGTAGCTCAAAAAAAAGGAATTTCATAAAATCGAAAGCCCTTAGACTTCCTTATTCCGGCCCAGTCGAAAAACCGTTTTTAGCTTACTTCCAATAACTAATAACCACCTCCCCATCAAATTAAAAAATTGTAAAAAATAAGTTGAAAGACTCATACAAAGTCGCGACAGCCCTTAAAACTCCTAAATTTGATCCTGTTGCAAAAGCCGTTCTAAGCAGACGTGTATTAATTACAAACTACCTTCCTGCTAAATTTAAAGTTTGTAGCGCTAAAACTGAAGGAATTTGGTATAAACTTACGAAAGCCTCATTAATTCACCCGTGTGTCAATTCGTTTTTAGTTGAGGTCTACTAACAATTAACAACCTTCCTGCCAAATATAAAGTTTGTAGCACAAAAAATGAATTATAAAGTACCAACGACTGATTCCCCTAAAATTCCACACCTCTTCTATGACAACAACTCTATAGAACCAGTTACTGCGTATTCCTGAATATTATTCTAACTCTTTCTTTTATCCCACGTAATGCAAGCGTACTAAACCCTCATGTGATGAGTATTACTCGAATTTATTTCGCAGTACGTACTGCGCAGCTCCAGTCGATAGCAACGCTGTATAGCGGCGTTGACGCCAAGCTTGGAAGCTTGTTACGCAAAATCGTACAAATATCTTACTACTGAAATTGAGCTTGTTGCTAGACCGGTTTTACTCGACCGCGGTTTATGCTTCTGAAAGTTCAGCTGCTAAATATAATATAATCTGTAATGTATACAATGTCACAACAGTCATCTATGGTCACAACTCACAGATGACAGATTAAACCATAGATGACTAATGATTAAACTCATTAAACAAAATAACTCTAAGTAATTCTGTCATCTATGGTACCTAATTCTTAAATTCTTAATTCTTTATCTTAGAGACTTAGAACAAACTACAAATTATTGAATTTCATCCATTGACACAAAAATCAAAATACAGATAACAATATTGAATTTATGGGCCTAGAATCTAGCTAGAGTCTACTGTCTAGACCATGGTGCATGGATTAATAATAAAAGTCTTTAGTAGACTTAAAAGTTAAAACTCTCTATCATAGAGTATATTGCTATCTCTCTATCCCGTAGGGTATTATTGTTCTGTGCTCTCTATGGTCGATGCAGAAAAGAAAACCAACGGTACTACCTAATTGCTAGAATCTGGATTCTGGATTAAAATTTAAAGATATCTCTTACCTGGCTGATGCTGATTGCTGATATTGTTTATGTAAATTAACATGGACATAAATCGTATATAGAGAATCTCTGTTTACGATATAAGTAAAGATTAAATTATAATTTCTTTTTTAGTGTAGTAATAAACCTGTACTTAATATGTTTACTCGTAGTACTAGCTCAGATGAATCTGAAATACCAGAATCTTTTGTCAATACGATATCAGCGTTTCGTGTGAGTGTGTGTCTGCAGCATTATTTTAAAGATGTCCGGAATAAGTGCTACTTACTAGTAACTCGTAATCGTCCAGTTCGCTGGTTAGAAAAACGAATTCAAAAAGTATTTGCTCTATCTGGAAATTTTTGTCTCCTTACGAATGGACACTTGCTGCCATCGTCTGAGCCCCTGGCTCTGCTGAATCCTGATGACTTAATTGAGTGAGTAATAAATCTTTGGTGAGAAATTAATTATTTGTTAGAGTAATACAAAAAAATATTGTCAAATCATATTTTATTTTATATATTTATGTAAATGATATTAAGTTTGTTGACTTTTAGTACCTATTTTGTGTTATTTCATAGTGTTTATTTTATAATATATTTATGCTACAGAATTATATTATAAATTTATTGCTGAACCTGAAACAATTGTTCTCTCAGCTCATACCAATTTCATTGAACAACTCTTTCTGGTATTACTATAAAACAGCATTTAAATTGTTTCAATATTACAATAATATTTAAATGTTGAACAAAAGCCTTTGTCATGTTAAATCTAAATAAATACATTAAATTATACTATTTTAACCCTGAATGGATATTGACATTAAATATTGGAAGAGACTTAATTTAAAAGATACACACAACTACTGAAAATAAAGTTTTGAAAGTTTTTTGCACTTAAAAATCGGATATTCTCACTTAATAATCATATTTACATTATTTACAGAGTCATACCATTACCTGAAGTAAATGAAAAGGTGCATAATAAGAATTCAGAGAAGAATAAATGCAATGTGGATCCCCACAATAAATCTTATAGCCAATATAAAACAAATTTATCGGGTAAATGGAATACATGTTCAGAGATTTTCACTTCGGATAATAATTTTCAAAATGTTGAAACTAATGGTGAACATGCTTTAAACACTATTAATGAAGATCATGTAGACAGTGTAGATACATCAAAAGCCATTGAAGGTAAAAACACAACAGTTAAGGACACCGGTGTTGAAAGTTTGTACAAATATGATGTTGATGATAGTACTCAATCTTTGTTGAACTTGAAACGCAAAGCTCTTTCAATATTAGATCTAATAAGTACAGACAAAGATGAAAGAGAGACTGAAGAAGGTTCATGCGGCCCCCCGCGCCGCACGCGCCGCCGCGTGCGCCACCGCCGCCGCCGCGCCACCGAGCATGGGCAGGATCCCACAGAACATTTAGAACGGGAGACTTTTGCTTTAGAGGAACAACAAATATTGCCGAGAAGTACAACTACCTCAGTATCTGAATCAGTAGCAACTTTATCTGCAATAGATACAAAAGCAAAGTTGCAGGATCCTTCTGTAGTAAAAGAGTGTGGATCAAGCAAGGAACCAGAGCGAGATACACTTGTATCGCAGTCACTTCTCCAAGAAGTGACACGTAATGAAACAATACATTCACGTAAGCCTCGTGTAGTACATTCTTTGAATGAGTAAAATGGAATGATTCTGACTTCTTTATAAATTTTAATAAAAACAAGTATACTTAATTGTTTTTTTTATGCAATTATGTGAAAGATGTACAATTAAAAATACTATAGTCGGAGCAATAAAAATTGGCAAAAAAGCGTATACAATTTGCATTGCATTTTACATAGCACTAGGCTTGTTTATTTGTTTTTGTTGATAATAAAACTAAAACTAGTGTGTAAAAACCTAGAAGTGTTTTATTTTATAATTCATTTCATGATTAGTCACAAATCAATTCTTATTAAAATTGTAATAATTCAAATAAATACATTCAAAGAATAAGAAAATATTTTTTAGGGTTCCGTACCTCAAAAGGTAAAAACGGAACCCTTATAGGATCACTTTGTTGTCCGTCTGTCTGTCTGTCTGTCTGTCTGTCAAGACCTTTTTTCTCAGGAACGCGTGGAGGTATCAAGCTGAAATTCATATCAAATACTCAAGTCTATGGTCTCTTGGAGCTGTGAAAAAATCAAACTTCTAAGTCAACGCGATCAAAAGATACTCCCGTTTATGCCGCAAATTTTCGACACTCGCAAGGGAATCAAAACCTACAGGGTACTTCCCGTGAACTCAGAATCTTGAAATTTGGTACGAAGCAACGTCTTATAACACAGATAAAGGAAAAATTGGGAAAAGCATAAATTTTTAGTTACATCATATAATAAAAATATTTTTAATAATTTTAAACTTATTACCCCTTTACTCATACACCGTTCCGTACAGGTTTGTACGGAACCCTCGGTGCGCGAGTCTGACTCGCACTTGGCCGAATTTTTTTTTACATAACATTACATTTTTCTTAAATATTACTTTTCATTTTTTATGGTTACAAGTAACGAGCAAGCAATTCCTAGTATCTACTAGGAATTTATACTTTTAATAGGTACATATATATAATATACAGACACAATATATATCAACATTGTTCATTACGTAATATACTTATAATGTATGATAAATAAATAATTACCTAAACAACCGAAGGGTCAATACGCTTTATTACCAATCTTTATGGCATAGAGCATATTTAAAATTGAATTATTTCATGATTTATTAATAAAGAAAAATCGAAAACTGAAGTTTTTTTTTATTTATAATAAAGATATAGATTAGAGTAAGATGTCTAGCTTAATGAGAGAGATGGACCCACGAAAAACCTACGATGGGTCCGAAGAGAGACAGCCGCGCGGTCTGGTTGGGTTCGTCGGCTGATGCTCGGCTGCTTAACTTGTGTACATTAATTTCTTAAAAAATGTTATTGAAATAAATTTTTGAATTTTTGTTTGTCTGTCCGTCTTTATCTGTGACCTAATCAGGCGAAAACCATTAGAGTCTGAGCATTCTAATCGAATCTACATTAATAAGTTACTGCCATGCCATGCATAGCTGCCATGAAATGAACTAGTTTTACAGTTTTATTATAACGTGAATAATTAGAGATTTTTTAGTGCTTTATTTACACCCTTAATGGGCAGGCCGTGCCCCTACAATGGGGACCTTTCCCTAGAAGTTGATGATGATACTTATGGGGTTCGGGTTTCATTGTTGCATGTTCTTCGATAGGTTTTACGGTGACAACTCCCCAGGGGCGCTGCAGCAAACATTTTTTATGCAAATCAATGTTGCCACTTTTCTCGAAAACTACTGGCCCGATTTTGATGCAGTTTTTAGTTATGGGTTCAGGTTTAATTGGTGCATGTTCTTAGATAGATTTTACGGTGATAACTCACCAGGGGGAGCTGCAGCAAATATTTTTGTGTAAACCCATGTTGAAACTTTTCCTCCAAAACTACTAGTCTGATTTTAATGCAGTTTCATAATAATTATGTACATAATATCTATGCTCTCTAAAAAGTTTGAAATAAAAAACAATTAAAAATTTTGAAAAAACACGACGGTTAAAAACTAATTAAAAAAGGATAAAATAATTAGAAACCCCCCCGACTTAAAAACTAAATGTAACGCGAGATAATAAACGTAAAAAGATTTAAATAAGTAGAGCTGATCTTTCTTGGAGTCGGTCATAAATGTAAACAATAGTGGCAATAACATATTCAACTACCTATAAACTTAATAAAAAACCCAAAAATATCCGTCCTGCTTTCATAGCATAGCAAAGCTAGTTCATTTAAAGGGGCTGCCTTTAAATGAACTAGCTTTGCAGGTTTATAGTAACGTGAATAATAATTGGACATTTTTAGCGCTATACTTTTATTACTAATGGTTAGGCCGTGCTCCTACAGTGGGGACCTTTACAAGTTGATTCTGATACTTATTTTTATTTACGATTAAAATTTAAAATTGTGATGGCAGCCCCCGACTGATATTATTATCTCGCGTTATATTTATTTTCAACCGACTTCAAAAAGGAGGAGGTTCTCAATTCGTCTGTATCTATGGAACGGATGATTTTTGATGATTCTTTTTTTTATTTGAAACCTTATGCTTCTCGTGTGGTTCCATTTTAATTTCATCCAGTATAAATCTTAAATTAGCATTAAGGCGGCGATATATGTAAATTGGACTTCATTAAAATCATTTTTCTCTGTAATCTTAATAGGAAAAAATTTAAAAAAATTATTTTTTAACAAAAATGAAAACCGACTTCAAAACGCTACAAATCGAAACTAAAAAGAAAAAAAAATAATTTTAATTACTTAGTTATTGTTGGAGTCGGTGCCAGCCAAGGAGATTGTATTAGGATTATTTTGCTTTGGCTGGCACCGACTCCAACAATAACTAAGTAATTAAAATTATTTTTTTTTCTTTTTAGTTTCGATTTGTAGCGTTTTGAAGTCGGTTTTCATTTTTGTTAAAAAATAATTTATTTTAA
The DNA here is from genome assembly GCA_905231865.2 of Boloria selene. Taxonomy (NCBI): domain Eukaryota; kingdom Metazoa; phylum Arthropoda; class Insecta; order Lepidoptera; family Nymphalidae; genus Boloria; species Boloria selene. The sequence goes on from HG993135.1 coordinate 15,161,794, forward strand.
ATTTTTTTGTGGAAATTATTATGTTTAAATAAAATATTGGAAGGCTAACTAAACTACTGCTCCAATAAGTAGTAATAATATAGTCAATCGAGATTTGTCCACGTCTATTTTTCCACGTAACTCGTAGACGTTAATAAGATTTACCTTCTATTATCAATCCACCTAATATCCTGAAGGAGTACGACTATCAGTTCATAAGTACGTATAATATTAAAAGAATTTTCTTTCAACTCCTAACCGTTGAGGATATATACCTTACATCATCACAAATTCTTGAACAGCTTTAGAAAATATATGAAAAAGGTAATCAGTGCCGATAAAATTTAAGGGTTGCCCTCGATTTCTCTAGGATCCCATCATCAGATGCTGACTTGGTGACAATGAGAACATCTTAAATGTATACCCTACCGAACAAAAAAGAAATTTTTAAAATCGGCCCACAATTCACGGAGAAATCGGTGAAAACACATAAAAAACAACTGTTGAGGAATTTTACCTTCCATCATCAGCTCATCCACATGAGATGATGATTTTCATACGTAAAAGCTTTATCGGGTTTAGAAAATATATCAAAAACATAATAGGTGCCTGTAAATTTTGAGAGTTGCCTTCGATTTCCCTGGGATCCCATCATCAGATCCTGACTTGGTGACAATGGGACCACCTCGGAACTATACCCTACCAATCAAAAGAAAAATTTTTGAAATCGGCCCACAGACGGCGGAGCAATCCTCCTCCTCCTTTTTTGAATTTTTTTTGAAGTCGGTTAAAAATGTATGTTAGTCTACAGCATATACAGCATTATCGCTTCGGCTTAAAAAGTTTAAAAACACAACATAAATATCATAAATAAATATGCAAAGTACCCTCTGTTACAATTTTTCAAATCATTGTTCTCGTAAACTATCAAAAACAAGATTTTTTTATTGCGTTTAGCATATTAAATAATACAACACCTAATATGACTTCGGCTTATTTTTTAAAATAACTGTTTTATTTATTTTTTATGATTTTTTTACGTAATTCATACACGTAAGCCGCGAGAGAACACCTCTGTCGGTGTCGCCCAGTAAATCAGTGCGGGACGAGGCGTTGTGCTGAACGGACCTGTGACTGTTTGCTCCGCAACCGCAGAAACCAATTTAGAATTTTATTTATTTAATTCGTGAACAGAATTGTCACGAGTCGTGTGCGCTAAATTATGCTCTAAAGCAATTGTATTTAAAACTATATTGGAATGAAATAAATAAATGGCGTATTTTGGACCTTATTGACTTGTAAATTTTTTACTTAAAAATTTTAGTATACATATTATAATATCGACTTAGAGAAGTTTCAATTTAGACTTTATTTGTATATAAGGATATTTAAGGACTAAGTCTGGAAATCGAACCTGTAACGAAGTTACGTTTACTGAGCCATAGGTAATGTGGCGAATTGAGGTCTACGCCGCGTCAGCGGTATTCGCACCCGGTGCAACGCCGTAGTGTTGCAATGTGTCAGCGGAATTTATACCCGCGCCCGCGCCTTCAGCGTGGACGCGTGGTAACTAAGAGTAGTATATATATGTAGCAATATACCCTAGTAGTTAGTCGTTTTGTATTCGCGAGTGCCCCGACGGTCCCCTCCTCACAATAGTATTATATAGAGTCATATATATGTAACAGTTGGACAATATATATAGTTAAAGACATTTCATATTTCATTTACACTCCTCCATAAGTTAGGACTCTAAAGTAACATAAAATTTAATTATTCTGTTTATCTTTCATATTGAAGTTATACTTCTTTAGGCGCGTTATGAAAAATTGATAAGAGTGAAATTTTACGATGCGCGCGCAGCAGACAGCGAGACACAAAATTCTCACGGGAGAAGTTAGCTAACAGTCAACAGTTTAGAGGACTTGCAACTATATTCACGATATTTATTTTCAACAATGACATGGGTGTCATTTTCGAGGTTTCTCGGGGTGCTAATTGCGAAAATGAGGTCCATTTTCAAATCCAAGATGGCGGACAACCGGTTTTTTTTTAACAATGACATGGGTGTAATTTTTGAGGTTTCTCGGGGTGCTAATTGCGAAAATGAGGTCCATTTTCAAATCCAAGATGGCGGACATTCAGTTTTTTTTCAACAATGACATAGGTGTCATTTTCGAGGTTTCTCGGGGTGCTAATTACGAAAATGAGGTCCATTTTCAAATCCAATATGGCGGACATCCGGTTTTTTTTTAACAATGACATGGGTGTAATTTTCGAGGTTTCTCGGGGTGCTAATTACGAAAATGAGGTCCATTTTCAAATCCAAGATGGCGGACATTCGGTTTTTTTTAACAATTACATGGGTGTCATTTTCGAGGTTTCTCGGAGTGCTAATGGCGAAAATGAGGTCCATTTTCAAATCCAAGATAGCGGACATCCGGTTTTTATTTTCAACAATTACATGGGTGTCATTTTCGAGGTTTCTCGGAGTGCTGATTACGAAAATGAGGTCAATTTGCAAATTCAAGATGGCGGACATCCGGTGTTTTTTCAACAATGACATGGGTGTCACTTTCGAGGTTTCTCGGGGTGCTGATTAGGAAAATGAGGTCCATTTTCAAATCCAAGATGGCGGACATCTGGTTTTTTTTTTCAACAATTACATGAGTATCATATTCGAGGTTTCTCGGGGCGCTAATTGCGAAAATGAGGTCCATTTATAAATCCAAGATGGCGGATATCCGGTTTTCTTTCAACAATAACATGGGTGTCATTTTCGAGGTTTCTCGGGGCGCTGATTACGAATATGAGGTCAATTTTCAAATCCAAGATGGTGGACATCCGGTTTTTTTTAACAATGACATGGGTGTAATTTTTGAGGTTTCTCGGGGTGCTAATTACGAAAATGAGGTCCATTTTCAAATCCAAGATGGCGGATATCCGGTTTTCTTTCAACAATAACATGGGTGTCATTTTCGAGGTTTCTCGGGGCGCTGATTACGACAATGAGGTCCATTTTCAAATCCAAGATGGTGGACATCCGGTTTTTTTTTTAACAATTACATGGGTCAGGGTGTCATTTTCGAGGTTTCTCGGGGTGCTAATTGCGAAAATGAGTATGTATTATTTAATGATGCCAAAGTAGTATAACTTCTAACGCGTGTACATAAGTACACACAAATTTTTTATCTATATAATATAATAAATTGTGTTTGCCGAAGTGTT